>CM065468.1:30863306-32151199 GCA_032872505.1 Leptopilina syphax
TCTATAATTGGTTTTAATTCAATAAATTTAAGTAAAATATATACTTTATATATACCAATCGATCCGTCTTGGTGTAAAGAATAAGATTTTAGAAGTAAATGAGTAAGATTTTCTTACACAGCAACATAATTTTGCGGAAAGAACTCATTTTTTGATAAAAATGCGATTTTTTCAGCTTTAATTGTGATTAACTCTATAAATTCTCATACAATTTATACTTCTTATATACCAATCGATTCGTCTTGATGCAAAGAATAAGATTTTAGTATATATTAACTTCAATAAACAACTTAAAAAAATTTTTTTGAAAAAAAAAATTTTTTAGAAAAAAGTCAAAAAAAAATTTTTTTTTGAGAATTTTTTAAAGTCTATCAATCCATTTCGAGATATTTTTTATGATAAATATACCTGGTAAATTTTAGCCAAATTCGTTAAAACCTCTTCGAGTTATCGTGTTCACAAAAATCGGGATCCACACACACACACACACACACATATACACACACACATACATACATCCGGACAATTGTTCAGGGTCTTATATAACATAGTCCCATATAGAAGAAAATTTGTTAAAAGGATTTTTAAAAATTTTGTAAATTAAACGACTACAAAGCTTCCTCACGAGGAAGCAAAATTAATATAACAAATAAATATAATTATACATAAATATTCACATTAAACAAAACATTCTTCATTGTAGGAAATTGTTTTTACAGTGCACGGATTCATTATTACAGAGAATTATTATTTTTATTAATATTTTCATTAAGGTATGAGTTGCCCACAATTCAAACTGTATACAATAAACTTCATAAACTGCACATGGAGAGAGAATAGGTATTAAATTTTATAAAAGTATTTTACAATTTGTGTATTTTTTATATCAAAATTTTGTTTTGTCGCATTTTTTCCCCAAATTGTAAAATACTTTAACAAAATTTAATATATATTCTCTCTCCGCGCAAACAAACAAATTTTAGTAATAAAATTATTAAATTTAATTTGAAAAATGTACAAATTTAAACTGCACATCGTCAAACAGCATACGAGAAAATTGCACACGATTAAAAATTAAAAATTTTAATAAAAAAATAAATGGCGCATGATTATTTCCCAAAAATGCCATTTCACCGAAGTGTCATTTTACCGAAATGCATTTATCTGAACTGTTATTTTAACGAAATGTCACTATTGCGAATCGACAATTTTACGAATTGACACTTTTGCGAAAAGTCATTTTTTCAAATTGTCATTTTTGCGAATTGTCATTTATGCGAACTGCCATTTTTACGAAATGTCACTGTTGCGAATTGTCATTTTTGCGAAATATCATTTTTGCGAATTGTCATTTTTATGAATAGTTATTGTTCCGAAATGTCATTTTTGCGAATCGACATTTTTATGAATTGTCACTTTTGCGAAAAATAATTTATTCGAATTGTCATTTTTGCGAGTTATCATTTATACGAACTGACATATTTTTACGAAATGTCACTTGCGAATTGTCATTTTTGCGAAAATTGCTATAGTAAACTTACATTTATATATAGATTTACTATAGCAATTTTCGCAAAAATGACAATTCGCAACAGTGAAATTTCGTAAAAATGACAATTCGAGAAAATGACATTACGGAACAATAACGATTCGTAAAAATGATATTTCGCAAAAATGACGTCTATTCACGTCTATTTCCCGGTTTTTTCAAGGTTTTTAGGAAATTTTCAAGGTTTTTTGTTGGTTCAAATTTTACTATAGTAATACTGAAAAAATTCAATTATTTCCACATTTTTTATTATTTTTTATTGCCGAATTTTTTATAGGCTTTTCTTACGATTCTGAACAATCAATCGTATAGATTTTAAAAAATTCAGGGTTGCCACAAATATTTAATTTTATTTTTCCCTGATTTTCAGACAAAATTTTCACTTTTTCCCTGACCATAAAGAATATTCTGATACACTCTAAAAATTATTAGATTTTAAAAAAAACTTTCTACTACATTTACTTACGAATTTCTTAAATTGTAAAATTATTTGCAAACATCAATAACTAAATTTTTAAATAAGTAATTATTATTTTTCCATAGGAATTAAAATTCTTCAAAACATTCAAATTCAAACATTTTAAAAATTCAACAACTTATAAGAATATCTTCATGTTTTATAAAAATTTTAATTTCCATAAAATTTTTCAAAAGAAAAAATTAAATTATTTACAAAAATTATAATCAAAATTCGTTGCAAGAATTCAATTATTTTCATAAATAATCAAATTCTTCACATGGTTTCAATTATTTTTAATACAATTTTAAATAAATTTCTCGAAAAATAAAATTATCTTTAAAAATTTTTTGCAAGAATTAAATTAGGTACATTTTACAAATAATACAAGTTTTCAAAAGAATATAATTATTTAAATAAAATGTAATAAAATTCGTTGCATAAATTCAATTATTTTTACAAGTAATACAATTTTTCACATGAATTCAATTATTTAAAAAAAAATTGATAAAATTCGTTGTAAGAATTCCATTATTTTCATAAATTATAAAATTTTTGAGGATTTCAATTAATTATAATACAATTTAAATTGAATTCCTATAGAAAAATGGAATTATTCTCTTAATTTTTTTGTAAGAATTTAATTACATTTCACGAATATAATGAAATTCTTCGTTGAAATTCAAATATTTTCACAATCTACTTTTTTTAATAAAAGTTCTCAAAAGAATTCAATTATTTAAAAAAGTTTAATAAAATTATTACTATGCAGAAATTCAATTATTTTCATAAATAATAAGATTCTTTACATTATTTCAATTATTTAAAAAAATTTTGAAAAAATTCATTGCAAGAATTAAATTACTTTTATAAATTAATAAAATTCTTCACAGGATTTCAATTATTTTTAATACAGTTTTAAGTAAATTTTTCGAAAAATGTCACTATTTTCAAAAATTTTGTTAAAATTCTTCGAAAGAATTCAATTATTTTTTTTAAAAAATTCATGATATAATGCTTTTAATATTCAATTATTATCTAAAATTTTAACTGATATTCATTTTCAAATCAATTTTTATTGGAAAATTCTACAAGAATTAAATTATTTAAATACAAAAATAAATAATTTATTAAATAAATGAATGTTTTTCGAAACTAAATTATCATAAAGAATTTTATCAACAAATTTGAATTTTATCAAGAAATTTTAATAAAATTTTCAAGAATAAATAAATTTTTCGAGGAATTCTATTAAAATTGTATTAAAAATAATTGAAATTCTATGATGATTTTATTATTCATGAAAATAATTGAATTTTTGTAAAAAATGCTATTATTTATGAAAATAATTGAATTATTGCGAAGATTTTGATTAGAATTTTATCAAAATTTTTTTTTGAAATAATTGAATTCTTTTGAAAAATTTTATTAAAGCTGTAGATATTGAAAATCATTGAATTGAGAAAAATTTTTTGAAAATATTTGAAATTTTGCAAAGAATTTTATTAAAATTTTTGAAAATAATTGAAATTTAGAGAAGAATTTTATTATCTTTAAAGATAATTGAATTTTTTTTAATTTTTGAACATAATTAAATTTCTGCGAAGAATTTTATTACTTTTGAAAATAATTGAATTTCTGCAATCATTTGTAACTTCTCAAAAATTAAATTTTTTCCAGTTACTTAAATAAAAATCCCTGATTTTTCCCTGATTTCTCTGACCAAGTTTACTTTACCTGACTTTTCCCTGAATTCCCTGATCAAAAAATAAAATTTTGAAAATGGTCAAAAAAATTTTTTTTTTAGTTTTAATAATATATAATACTAAAATTCAAGGTTTTTAAAAAAATTCACGTACAATTCACGGTTTTTCAAGGTTTTCAAGGTTTCAAGGTCCGGTGGCCACCCTGTAATTCGTAAAAATGGCGATTCGCAAAAGTGACATTTCGTTAAAATAACAGTTCGGATAAATGCAATTCGGTAAAATGACATTTGGGGAATAATCATGCGCCTCAAAAATAACATTAATTTAATTTATTAATTAATTTATTAATTTTACAGTTTTTAAATTAAATTTAATAATTTGCTTGCATACAGTTTATTGTATACACTTTTCCTGAATACAGTTGAATTGTGGGTAACTGATAGCGACCTATTTAATTTCTAATGTTATTATTATCATTATTAATAATATTATTGTCATTACTATCACTAATATTATCATTGTAATGTTGTATAAATAGAAGAGAAATTTTGAGCTGGGTAGATAGTTAAACTAATTTATCTCATTGGATTGTAGAGTATGGGATCAGTGCAACGTCGTTCAAGATTATCTAACCGTTTACGATGGTGGGTCGACTTCTGACAGAGTTCTTGTGAGATTGTGCGGCGGAGATGCAGTACCGGATATTGTCAGTAGTCACGACACGATGCTCCTCGAATTTCACACATCGCCATACGACAATCCATTTCACCCCGTTCCCTTATCGTTCCTGCCCGGCTTTGAGCTTGAGGTTCAGGTAAGAAAAACTTTCAACTTCATCCCCCAGGGTTCTAACTCAGTTAGACCAGTTATGTTACTTGTTTGTTTACCAAATCCAATTTGCTCAGACTCTCTCTCTCTCTCTCACACACACTCTCTTTCTCTTATATACACATATATGTATGTGAAAGAAGTGAAAACCAACTGAAGGGTGCATTTCCTGAATACTTTTCCCACTGGGAATACAAAATATGAATTTTCTTCACTGTCTCTCCGTTTTGTGTTTGCGGAAAGAAGTACAGTAGTTTCAACTCTTGTAATGTGATAAAAAGATGAGAAAAATTCACGCGGGAAGAAAAATGGCTAAATTTTTTTTTACAACATAAATCATTTTTCTCCTTTTGGAATATTCTGTGTTATTAATCGCTTTTTTAACAGAGGAATAATTAATGTTTCACTTCTGTACGAATTTGGTTTTATTTTCGAAATAAATTTTTGGGTAAAGAATAATTGTTCACTGAGAATATAAATTTGAAATTGTTTCAGGTACTTTTTGTTGACGAGAAGTCGCAGAGTTTCGTGAAGGAAAGTGAAAATTGTAACTTTTTGATATCAAGTTTCGAGAGTCCCTCAGGTCTTTTGGAAAATCCGAAGCACTCTTTACCTCCCAATACAACTTGCCGTTATCACTTTCAAGGGAAGCCAAACGAAATTGTTTGGATATCGTTTATTAAATATTACTCGGCAACAATTGATCCGGCATCCAGTATTGATACAATTGACAGTCCGACGGAATGCAATGCAAAATTATTAATTTGGAATGGCGATCACTCGTCGGAAAAACCAATAAACGGAAAGGTAATTTTCTTCTACTGTTCTTTAATAAGTTTAAATACAATTAAATAACTATTATTATATATTAATAATTATTAAAAATATATTACTAATCATTAATAATTCAAATAATAATTAAAAAATTATATTTTATTTTTTGGGGAACTAAAGTATTTTGGGTAATACTCATATCATTTGCAGAATGTCACATTATTGGGTGAATTTTACAAATAATTTTCTTCTACTGTTCTTTAACAAGTTTAAATAATAAATACAATTCAGGCATCACAGTACCTTCTTTCCTCAAAAAAGGTGATAAGAGGAATTTTTATCCTCAAAAAGGGGACAAAAATTTATTTGTTTATACAACTTGCATATATAATTCAAATTTTTTATCATATACCTTTTATAAATTTTTTTAAAAATGATTCAGTTTTAATCCGAGTTGTCACAAAAAATTAATTTTGTTTTTTCCTAACTTTTCCCTGATATCCATACAAAATTTTGACTTTTTCCCTAAAGAATATTCTGCGATTCACTCTAAAAATGATTAGATACTCAGAAAAATGTTCTATTACATTTATTTACGAATTCCTTTAACTGTAAAATTATTCGAAAACAGCAATAACTTCTTTTTTAAAAAAATATTTAATCATTATTGTTTTTCTATAGGAATTAAGATTTTCAAAACATTTAAATTCAAATCTTTTTGAAATTCAACAATTTATGAGATTATTATTATAAAACATGAAGATATGAATCACTCCATGCCTTCGACTCGGAGTAATTCATATCTTCATGTTTTATAAAAATTTAGATTTCCATAAAATTTTTCAAAAAAAAATTAAATTATTTACAAAAATTATAATAAAATTCGTTGCAAGAATTCAATTAGAAATCAATTAGAAAATTCTACGAGAATTCAATTATTTAAATACAAAAATAAATAATTTATATTGAATTCTCATAAAAAATTTTATCAACAAATTTTTAAATAATTAAATTCTTTCAATGAATTTAAATAAAATTTTTAAAAATAATTACATTTTTCGAGGTATTAAATTAAATTTGTACTAAAAATAATTGAAATTCTGCGATGTGTTTGATTATTTATGAAAATAATGGAATTATTGCGAAGAAATTTATAAGAAATTTGTAAATAATAGAATTCCTGTGAAATTATTTTATTTATATGAAAAAAATTTAACATTTGCGTGGACTTTTAATAAAAAATTTTTAAATAATTGAATTCTTTTGGAAAATTTTATTAAAATAGTAGATATTGAATATCATTGAATTTAGGAAAATTTTTGCAAATAATTGAAATTTTGATAAGAATTTTATTAAAATTTTTGAAAATAATTAAATTTCGAAGAAAAATTTTATTATTTATAAAGAGAATTGAAATTTTGACAAGAATTAAATATATATATTAAAAAATTTAACTAATTTCAGAATAATTTAAATTTTGAAAATTTGTGCATTAAGTTCTTCAAAATACAAAATTGAAGTCCACAACGTTGATCAACGAAAAAAAATTGTTTACTAAGTAAATTAATTATAGATAACGCAACAATATTGCCTCAAAAATATTTAGAAAAAAATTGATGTTTGTGTTTTATTGATAATTGTTTTACAATTAAATATTATAAATTATAAATAATAATTGAATTTAAATAAATTTTTTTCGTTGATCAACGTTGTGGACTTCAACTTCATTTTAGAATTTCTAATAAAATTCATTCAAAATTGAAATTTTATAAAATTTGAAATTAAAATGTTTTGAAGTTCATCTATTTATGAAAATTGTAAACGCAACTATTTTAAAATTCAAATAATTTTGAAATGTATAAATAAAATTATTCATTAAATAACTTCTAAGTTATAATTGTATGATAGTTCTTCAAGAATTAAGATACTTAAAAAGAAATTATTGTCAGAAATGGAAAAAATTTAAGATTTTGTATTAGAATTTTTGTTTTTCTATAAAAAAAACTATTAATAATAATATTTTAATTATTTGAATGTTAATTAATTATTTTTCTAAAGGTCATATAATTTATAAAATTCTTTACGATATCTATATTATCTATATCATTAACATAAAAAGACATATTTATATTATGTTGTAGTGTTAATAATCTAAATCAAAAATAAAACTCACTGAATTCTATAACATTGAATCTAAATTTTGTAATTACACTTTGAAAAAAATTTCGAAAAAAAAAACTTGTTTATTTTTTAATAGAAAAAGGTGACAAAGGTGACAAATCAGCAAAAAACGAGATAAAATTGAAATAAGGGGACAAAAGGGGAAAAGGAGACCAACTGTAATGCCTGACTTTAAAAACATATATTAATAATAATTAATAATTCAAATAACAATTAAAAACCTATATTTGATTTTTTGGGTAACTAAAGTATTTTGGGAAATACTTTTTAATTTGCAGAATGTCTCATTGTTGGGTGAATTTTACAAATAATTTTCTTCTACTGTTCTTTAATAAGTTTAAATACACAATTAAATAACTATTATTATATATTAATAATTATTAAACATATATTAATAATAAATAATTAATAATTCAAATAACAATTAAAAAACTATATTTGCTTTTTTGGGTAACTAAAGTATTTTGAAAAATACTTTTTAATTTGCAGAATGTCACATTAATGGGTGAATTTTGCAAATACGATATCCCCCGGCTCTGTGACCACAGTCTTTTACGAAATAGCAGTCGACACACACGACCCTGCAGTCTTGCCGAGAGTTACGTCTCATCCGGAAGGGATTTAACTTTAGAGCATATCCTGCGACAGGGAAGTGCCCTTTATCCTGTGAGCTTCGTCCTTCGATATGAATTCGTTCACGAATCAATGTCCTGCAATCATGTATTCACATCGTCGTCATTTGCATCATTATCAAACTCTTTACAATCACCATCATCGTCGTCATCGAAAACGGGCAAATTTTATTCACCAAAAAGCGTCTTCTTCTATGGTCGAGGTGGTGCGCAAAATCTCAGTTGCATTTACCGATTTGAAGCCGAGCCCGAGCAGAGAATTGAACTTTCAATATTACGAGCATCATTTGGTGATAAACAATGTAAATCCAACATTGATCCATTAGTCGATCGTTGGGCGTGTTATCGTGATAAATCAAAATCCAAGAAGAATGGAATCGCTGAATTGCAGGTTGGTTCTTCTTTTTTTCTAAATAATTAATTAAGTCTCTGAAAGTTTCTCACTTTTGCGCTTTATAATACTTTAATACCTCAGAGTCTCTTAATTATTATTGTTATCATTATTATCCAAAGAGAGCAAGAACTTTCCAAGGAAACTTTCAAATAGAAGAAACTATTTTAATGAATATTGATTAATCTTTTTGAAAAGTTGAAATTCTTTTAATAAATTATTTATTTTAATATTTTATTTAATTATTTAATATTTTATTAGTAAAAGGGTAAAATTGTCTTTTGTGTAGATATTGGAGCATCCTTGGCAAGGAGTTGAATTGGGAAGAGACTGCCTTTGTTCGAATATAACCGAAAAAGTCGTTTTAAGGACTCTAACTTCTAATGTCGTTGAACTTAAATTCACAGTAATTCGTATGAACGTCACACAAGATTATAGAGATTTCTTTTTTGAGGGCGAATTTCGTTTTGTCGCCGGAGCTGAAGCTGGTGATCAAACTTGTGCCACTAGATTGGAAGATCGAAGACTAAGAGGCTCCAGTGGTGAAATATCTCTGAGAAGTCCTTTTCCTCCCATTATTCCCGGTAATTCATTTCATTAACATTTATTACATTCTCTTTCTTTTGCAAAAAAGAACTTAAAACCGTTCCAAACCACAAAAAGTGTGGTCATTTTTTAAATTTACTTCAGCAGGGTTGCCACAAAAATTTTAATTTGTTTTTTCCTAACTTTCAGACCGAGTTTTGAATTTACCCTGATCCCTATTTTTAAAAAATCAAAGGGAGAACAATATATTATAGAAAAAGAAAATATTTAAAAAAAGAACTCATTTACAACTTTAAGGATGACTATATATATTTTTAAAATATAAAATTAATTGAGGGATAACTTTCCTCGATTTTAAAAGATTTGAATTGATTTCTTAAAAAATTCAATTATTTCTAAAAATTTCAATTACTTTGTTTATAAAAATTTAATTATCTTTAAATAGTTGAATATTAAATAGTTTAAATATTTTAGAAACCTAATTCTTTAGAATTTTAAATACAATTTTTCGAATTTCAATTTTTTCAAAAAAATTTTAATTGGAATCCTTTAAAATTAACTAATTAATAGAAATTAATGAAAAAAATTAATTAAAAAATTCAATTATTTTTAATAGAACTATAGGAAATTTCAATTATTTCAAAACAATTCAATTACTTGTCTGTAAAAATACAATTCGTTTCTCTTTAAAAAAATGAAATATTTTTTAAACATAATTTGAAAAAATTTTTAATTTTAAATCCAAGAAAAAAAGTCTAATGTACAAAAAATCATAAAGAAAAATGTCCAAAGTAAAAAAATCCAAAATAAATAATGAAACATGTGAAAAAGACACGTTTTTACTTTTTACGCTATAAAATCGGAATTTAAAATATTAATGTTAAAATCGCAGGATTTTAATTATTTACGTAAATAATAAAATTCTACAAAAAAATTTAATTATTTTCATAAATAAAAAATTTAAATTATTTTATAAAATTTTTAAAACAATTATTCCCAAAAATACAATTATTTTCAATTAATAAAATTTTTTACAAAAATTCAATTATTTTTTTCATTACAATTCCAATTAAATTACTCGATTAATTTAATTGCGTTTTCAGAAATTTATATTAAGTTTACCTACTTTCGATTCACAGTCATCGAAATGAGCAACTCAAAAAAAGGACAAAGTGAAACTATTTTTTCTTTTACTTTTTTGGATTTAATTACTTTGGATTTTTTGGTTTGGACTTTTTGTTTTGAACTTCTTGTCCGGATACCATTCGATTTTGTCTCTTTATAATATTCAAGTACCTAATTGAAAAAGTTCTATAGAATTTCACTAGAACGATCTTATAAAATTTCTACATGAATTCTAGTAAATTTTAGTAATCTTTAAATAGAAAAAATATGAATTTTGAAAATAAAACTTTGCGGCCACCCTGGTTTTTTTTAAGAATTAATAGTGTAAATTTGAGAGATTGCAGAAAAAATTTGATAAATTTTTATTTTCATTGAGTGAATTTAAAAGCATTTTTGTATAATTTTCAATTCCAAAAATCTTTTTCGAAAGAAAAAATTTTCAACTCTTAAACACTGCAAAAAGAAGTATCTTAATTTAAGATGTTTTGGTAGTCATTTCTAAGATGTTTTGGTAGACACTTTTTAGTTACTTGAAACATCTTAATTTAAGATGTTAAAAGTATCTTCGTACACATTTTCTGTATATTTTTGGGGTAAAAAGTTTTGAGGTTAACTATGCGCTCCTATGGAAAACACTTTATGTATCTTAGTTTTTAGTAACTTACACTTATGGCGCATCTTACGATTCTCAAGTAACTTATCGCTATAAACATCTTATTCCAACAGAAACATCTTAATTTAAGATACTTTAAAAAACTTACAGAAGTATCTTACTTTTTTAAGATAGAAGAAATATCTAAGACGTATAAAACATCTTAAAAATCAGTAAGATACTTTAGAAAACATCTTATTTTAAGATGTAAGATACCATTTTTCCATCTTACATCTTATTTTAAGATATCAAAAAAGACACCTATTTTTGCAGTGAACTAAACCTTATATTTTTCAATTTTTACAAAAACTACATCTGCTTTTATTTTTTTATTATTTTTATTCGATAACTGAGATTTTTCCCAATAAATTATGTAAAACTTGAAACTGGGACAACAATATACTTTATTCGAGAAAATGCAGAAAAGTAACTTTTTAATTTTTTTTTTATATCTTCGAAAGTTTATTTTTATTCCATTTTCAAACTTTACATAATTTATTTAAAATATCTCAGGTATCCAATGAAAATGTTAAAAAAAGATGCAGTTTAATTGTAAAAATAGAAAAATAAGATTTATTTTTGAAAAAAAGAGTTAGCAATTTTTTTTAATTTTTTAAATTGAAAAGTATGCGAAAAATGCTTTAACATTCATTTTGTTTTTTTATTGGATAAGTTCACATGTGGAATTGTTCTATTTAAAACTTAAATAAATGTTCAATTATTATTAATTTTTCACATTAATATAAAAATTTTCAAAAATTTAAGTATAAACCCTATTCTGAAATTAAATTATTTCTGAACATGGCAACTGTTTTTGACTTAAACCTTTTCCAAATTAAGTAATTAATTACTAACCTAATTAATAATATTATGAAACTTTGAATTTAATTTAGAATTGTATTATTTTGAAGAATTATAGAATGTTAGCTTATTTTCAATTCAATTAAGGTTAATTAATAATAAACTAATTATTAGTATATTGTTTGATTTTATCACTCCGTCGTTTTTATTAATTTATAAAACAATGAGATGGACGGTCACTCCGAGTTAAATATTTGATTCGGAGTGATCGTAAATCTCAATGTTTGCATTAATTACATATCAGTCCAAACGCAAATGATTACCAAGAACATTCAATAGACTAATTAATTAATCTAATTAATTAAATTAATTAAATGAAATTGAAATGAAAGGAATGAATTCAATCTAATTTTCTATAATTATACTATTTAAAATAAATTTAATTTTTTTCAGAAATAGTTTTCCTAAAGTTTTAAACGTTCAAATGAACGAAATTTATTTTCTGATTAAATTTTTTTTGTAAATTACTGTATTTAAATGAAAATTAATTTAAAAGTGAAAATTTTGCTTGTTTGTGATTAAAACATATCATGGTTCATATCATAGCTTTTTTCCCAGTTGCATCGGATCCTAAAAACTGAAAAGTTTCTTGGTTAAATATTGATTTTTTTAGTGCACAAAATATTTTTTCATTAAAAATACAAATTAAAGGAAGTAAAAATTTATCATCGTTCATTTGAACATCCGAAACTTTATACGAACCAGAAATAAAAAATCAAATGAGAAAAAGTTCAAAGAGAATTAAAGGTTTTTGAGGTTTTCAAAAATATTTTCGGAAATCAAAAATCAGTTTGTAGTAATTTTAGAAGTTTTTTATTTTTCCAGTACTTTCGATAAAGTTTCCCGACATTTCCCTGATCTGTAGCAACCCTGCTTTCAGTGAATTTGAAAATATATCAAAGAAATGATAAATTTTTAATAATTTAATTTGATTTTAGGATTCGAATAATGCAATTAGTAAATGAATAATTTTCTTAATAGGAGTAACTGCTGTCGAGGAAATTTCAACAAATACAGAAGATCTAACAGCGACGCAATGTGTTCACGAGCCGTGGTTAATTGAACCCAAGGATATACGAATGAATTTTGTCTATTTGAGAACAAGTGGTTTCAGTATTAATCCCGGTAATATCGATGATTGTAAAACACAAAATCGGATTATTGTTTATTCAGCGGCAAATACAAAGGACCGTAGTGTCATTTGTCCTGAAAGTAGTTCAAATTCAGCAAAAACAGTCGACTTTTTCTCCGGCGGTTGGAATTATAGTTTAGTTAATGGTACAATGTCAACATCAGCCATTCTCCAGCACTCAAGAAGTTTTGTGGTTGAATTTCTCCAGAGAGAAGCTGGATTTTATGCTGTTACGTGGATGGCTATTTCGAAACAATCTCCAGCTTCTCATCTTGAATCAAATGCATTTGCATTTGTTCCGTCTAATGAGTGTCCTTATAGGTGAGTTGCCTTTTTGTTCAATTTTCATTTTTCTATTTTATTATTTAATATATATTGGAAATGTGTTTCTTTCTTTCTTTCTTTTTTTGGAGGGAAATTATTTAAGTTGTATTTGAGAAGAAAATTCTTCTCTCTTGTAGAAAATGTTTCCCGGAAAGAAATTTAGAGAGAATTATTTGTAAAAATCGCATTAGTCTGCAAATAAGAAAGTAGTGTATCGAGTTAGGTCGTGAGCTGGTAAAATCGATTTCAAGTTCTTTTGAGAAGGCAATAGACTAAACTTTTTCAGCCAATACTCAAGGTGTGTGCATTGACCCCATCTCATTTCTTCCCGTAGACCCATCGAGAAACTGACCGAATTTAGAAGACAAAAGACGACCGATAGCTTTTTAGTTTGTTTCGAAACAGTTTTATTTTATTTTATTTTTTTTTCTTTTAAAATTAGAATTCCGATTTTTATTCATCATCGCTTTACTGTCTTTTTCTAATTTTCCAAATTTCCTGTGACAATACTATTTTACTTGAGGTAAAATTGTTATGTTAAGAGTCAGATTTATCTTAAAAATTTTGTCTTTTCAAATATTTAAAAATTCGTCTATATATTGGGGTTTAAAAAATTTCTTTCTACGCCATTACCTCCTTTCAAGCTTATTTCGTTTCCATTCGCTGCATTTTTCCCCCTTTTGTTTTATTATAGATGGTTCTCATCCACTTCGCCACAGTCGCGTCCTATTCTTTAACATTATAGCATTTCCACTTCCTTGCGTTCTTTCACTCAAGTGCATCTAATTCCCTCTCGCATGTACTGCATATCTTTTGCCATTCACATGCTCTTTTCATTTCTCTGCATGCATTTTCTATACTTTCTTTTTTTCTCTTCCTTCTTACATTCCCCTTATATGTAGAAAAAACGGTAATTTTTTTTCGCAATTATTTTCTTCTCTCAAGAAAAACAAAATACCAACGAAACTAAAATTTCAGAATATATACTAATTTGGCTAAATGTTGTTACATCCTGATTTAGAACATAACATAAATAATATTCAAAAAATTGCGAAAGGATTCATGTCGAGAAAGTAGTGATTTCAATTTTTCGTCATGGATTTTCCAAACATCCCGGAATTTCAATTAAATTAATGATACCTCGCCTAGAAAGCAATTTTTTCTCTTGATAATTATTTATTTTAATGTCAGAAGCTATTTAAAAAAATTACAAGAGGATCCAAAGCGAGAAAACAGTGATTTTTATTTTTTAGTTGAAATTTCGGGATTTTTGGAAGATCTGCAACAAAAGAATTCAAAATCACTGCTTTCCCTGCCTTGGATCCTCTTGGAATTTTTTAAATGACTTCTAATATTAAAATATAATTATCGAAAAAAACTGCTTCAGAGGCGGAGAAACAATAATTTAGTTGAATTTTCAGGAATTTTGGAAAATCCGTGCAAAAATCAAAATCACTGCTTCCCCCGACTTGGATTCTTTTTTAAAGAACTTTTACCATTAAAATAAGCAATTAGATAAAGTAAAAATTTTCGTCGATTAAACGTTGGTAACTTCGGTTTCATCCTATTTTAAGGGGTTTTAGGCGTAGGAGGACCTTTGGTAAAAGGGTTGAAACTTTTCTTTTCTCAACTTTATATCTCCCTTCCAACATCAATATCACTGTCTTTTACAAAAATGACAAATTTTCTAAATTTTAACATTTTGTCTAAATTCTAATTTTTTAATATGATAAAATTTAATTATTTATAAAAATTGTTTAAAATTTACATAATTGCTAAAATTAGTTAGCAAATACTTATTTTTGAAGATTAAATTTTAAAGTTAAACATTTTTTTTGTTCAAAACCAGCATAAAATTTTTAAAATTTAAGTGGTTGCTGATAACTAGGTGCAAATTGCATCTTGATAAATAGTATTCAACTTTTAATTTCCAAAATTAAGTGGGTGCTGATAACTAGGTGTCAGTTTCAGCTTCATATAATTTGTTAATTAACATATTGTTTAATGATTAATTAAAAATGTATTGTATCCTTCCAAAATTCTATTCATTAACACAATAAATAGTCAAAATTGTTTTTTAATAATTTCAGTTGCAAAATACTAATTATTGATTATTTAATAGTTACTGTTAATTGTGGTTATAGTTATGCTTATAATGAGTTTTTAATATTTATTTTGTCACTAAATAGGTAGCCATTTTAAGACAATTTTTAAATAATTATTTCTCCTATTTACTAAAGCTAAACTTTATTTACTATTAGTGGTTTTAAAAGAAAAATTTCTCAACTTTAAGATGGTAAACAAATTTTTTTTTTAAATAATATAATAACCTTTTGAATATCTAAAAATCGTCGCTTCCGATTTTCTTGAAACTTATGTCAAAATGAAGCTTAAATATTCTGATTTTATTCCCTGTAAACATATTATAATGGTCAATTCAGGGGAATTTAAGAAATTACTTAAATTTTACAAAGATGTCAGAAGTTAACTATCTATGTAAAAATTTGAGAAAACAAATTCCGCTCGGTAAATACATTATAACCATTGAATTTCTTATTTGTTGAAAACATTGCTAATTACAATATCGAAATTTTGGCTATTTCTGTTGTGACGACATAATCATTACAGGACCTTACAATACACTGTTTTTCTAAGGATATCAAATTGAGACAAAAAACATATTTTGATACGTTTTTTGTCTTAATTTGATATCCTCAGAAAAACAGTGATTTTATTTTCTTTCTTTCTTTCTAAAAAGAGTTGTTTTTATAAAGAGTGTTTCAATTACTATTTTTAGTATTTAAAAATATTGAAAAATACATTTTCAGATGTCCAGAATTGCAGGCGTGTATAAGTTCAGACCTCTGGTGCGATGGTGTTAAACATTGTCCTTCAGGATTTGACGAGGAGGAGAAAAATTGTTCTTATCGATTTGGAGTGACATTGTTGTATGTTGCCATTGGTGCTGGAGCTCTGGGTATATTTCTCGTTCTATTACTGGCAACTGGTTGCCTCAAATACTGTCTCTATCGACATAAAGCGCGTAAGAAGAAAAAAAACGTCGCTCTTAACGTTAATCACCTACATGTGAATCACACTCATCATAATAACGGACTCACTGGAACTCGTCTCAGTGGACGTTATAATCTCGCTACTCCACAAGAAATGTATATGGAGAACTATGGAAAAGACAGTATTTGTTGACAATACGCCATCGCCAATATTGAAACCACTGTGTGAATAGTCATGTTTTTAATGCCTTCCAGGCCTCTCCTACACATACACACAAAACACACACACACACACAAATACAAACACACCACTTCCATCAGCGTTTTATGAACAAAAAATGCACTATAGTGTTATTATTAATAATAAATATATAATAATCATCTTATAAAGATAATAATATTCCCCAGAACGAAACAAAAAGTTATGATAATCTATCAAAAATTTCCATACTGGTTTCTCCATCATTTGAATATAATATGAAGATTATAAAGAGAAAACCTTTGTCCACTTTCTATTCTGTAACCAGTTTGGAATATTTTTGATAAATATGCCCTTTTTTAAAAAGAAATTCAAAAGAGTGAAGCAAAATTCTAATGAAAGAAAATATCATTATTTAAAATTACAAAAACACTTCGCAGATGGATTTTTAATAAACAAATATTGCAGCGAGAGGAAATATTCTTTCGTTTCGGATGGACCCATAACTTTTGCTCTACAACAATATCAGTTTTTCTAAGGATATCAAATTGAGACAAAAAAAACGTATCAAAAACGTTGCTTCACAACACTTTCGATAAGTTTTTTGTCTCAATTTGATATCCTTAGAAAAACTGTGATAAGGATGATCTAATTTATTCTCTCTGAATCAGATAAGATTTTAACTGACTTACTTTTGCTTTCAAAGCAGTTGAAATTTACAGATTCTTCTTTAAAAAACATTTTCTACTAATAAATCAATCTTTGACTGAATTGACGTTGGTGAAGTTAAAGACATTCACAGATTTTCTAAAGATATCAAATTGAGACAAAAAAACGTATCAAAATTGTTGCAATGCAACATTTTGATACTTTTGTTGTCTTAATTTGATATCCTTAGAAAAAATGTATTATCAACTCTCTAAATTTGAATTAGTAAAATGTTTACTAGTTTGAATTAGTGGCAGACTAGAAATTACTATTCATTAGTAAAATTTACTAATTCAAAAGCAAACAGTCAGTCCCTAATTCAAATTAGTAAATTTTTACTAATTCAAATTTAGAGAGAACATTTGAAAGAAGAAAAGATTTTTCAAGCGTAAAACAATTTTTTGTTTACAAAATTTCTCTTGTTAAATAACTGATCATATAAAGCTGAAGTCCGCAACATTTTTAAAAATAAAAACGAAAAAATAACGCGACTCATAGGATTATGGAACTGTGTAAAAAATTGTTTAAACAAAAATTTATAAAAATCTGAATAGAAAAATATATTTTTTCTAAATCGTAAATCTCTGAAGTTGATATCGACCGTCAGCATCATTTTAGAGGTCTCTGAAATTAGTGTTAACGCTAAGCGTCAAAAAAATATTTCTTTCTCGCAAAACCAAACAAAATTAAATTGATGAATTATTGATGAATTATTTTATTATGAAAATTAAGTTATTAAAATATTAAATTAATAATTTAATTAATTTTTTCGAACCTTTTATAATAATTTTAATAATAATTGTCCAAAAAACACAGTTTCTTCTACTTTCAAATCCAAAAAACTGAAAGTTAATAAAATATAGCTCCAATTTTCAAAAAATATTTCTTTATGCTAAAGGTGAACCAATAAGTTCAGTTTAAAAAAAATTGTAGAAGAATAAAAAATTAAGAATCCCCGAAAGCAGAATATTTTCTTTGCTGCATAAATTAGAAATTAAGAATAATTCCATTTGGAATTGATTTCCATCATTTTTAAATTCATTGAAAAAAAGACTCCTTTTGTAAAAAAGAACGAACAAAAAATATCAATTTTGTCATTTAAAGAGAAGTAATGTCTGAAAAAAAAGAAAATTTCTCATTTTCAATAATTTCCCATATTTTGCGATTTAATATCAGCTTCTCTATAAAAACACATCAATTAGAAAAATTTATATTATAACATCCATTAATATTGAATATTTCTATTAAAATCAATTTATATTAAAATTAATTAGAATTTTTATAAACTTAAACATTTAATTCAAAAAAAAAAATATTCACTAATTTTTTATACAATATTTAAATTTTTCATTTTTGATAAAAGTTTTTATAATTTTTTTCTCTAAAATCAAATTTTCCTTTTATAAAAAATTGTACAGTTTTAATTAAAATTATAAATATTGAGATTTTTTCTCAACAAAAAAATATATACAATGACCAGGCAAAAAAGATTTGTTAGCTTTTTTAAAGTAAAAACAAAAAAATATAATTGATAATATCATTTTTTGAGAAGTAAAAAAAAAGTATATCGGAAATATTTAATACAACAAAAAACGAAAAGGTGATAAAATAAAAGAAACAAGAATGAAATATCTAATAGGTAGACTGCTCAAGAAAGATTAAAAATATGACCAAAATAATGCTCTCTTTTCCTCAATTTGGAAAATATACATTTTAAAAAAGATGGCGTGAATTTAGCGACGCATTAAAAAAAATTGTAAATGGTGATCTTAAACAAAATGGAATTGATAACATTCAAAGGAAATTGAAAAGTTAAAGTAAAAAACTTTTAATAGTTGTTCAATTCACCCCAGGGTTATAAGAAAAAAAAATCAGTTTATAACCAGATACAAAATTGCTCCACAATTTTTTTGTTTTTGTATTTAAGATGCTCCGTACCATTTTTATAGATGGAGATGAAAAATATAACGACGGTGGTAATTAATAAAATTTGATTAATTAATAATTAATAAAATAATTTCAGTGTTTCGAGACTCAATTAGTATCCTGCGCCTGATTAGATATCATACGTTGAGTCGTATAAAAAAATCATTCCACTCTTGTCGTATTTTTTATCTCACTGGCACATTCACCTTCATATAGAATATTTAACGTAGAAAATATAAATACGTAATATTATATATAAATATATATAATATTAATTAGGTTTGATATTGATGCGTGATGCTTGATTGGGCGGTAGAAATCAAT
Organism: Leptopilina syphax; assembly: GCA_032872505.1. Lineage (NCBI taxonomy): Eukaryota > Metazoa > Arthropoda > Insecta > Hymenoptera > Figitidae > Leptopilina > Leptopilina syphax. Next base: position 30,882,633 of record CM065468.1, read on the forward strand.
GTATAGTGTTATTTAAAAAAAGGCGAACAAATTCGACAAGCTAACAACTTTTCATTAAGGGAAATCATTTAAATTTATACTTCAATATTTATAAAATATTATTGTGATTCGAATTTTTATAATGCGTAGGCATTTTCAGTATGAGGAAAAGTTTTCAATGAAAAACAATTTTTTTGAATGTTTATTATAAAGTTTATTAATAATATTCATTTATACGCAGAAAAAAATAATTTGATTAAAATAAACAATTACTTTTATATTATCAAATAAATATTTACTTGAATCAAATAATTTTTATTTAAATCAAATAAATTATATAGGTGTCTGAACCAATAATTTTAGTATTTAAAGCAAAAACAATAATTAAGGGGACCCACTAACATTTTTAACTATATAAAAAAATAATTCAAATATTCCATATAAAATTGCTTTTGTAATAATTTTTTGAAAGGAATTCAAAAATAGTCAAATAAACTCAGTCAGAAAATATTTTAACCCTTTTTGAATTTTTATTTTTTTAAAAAGTTGGTAGATTTTGAAATCGCATGCGAAATTTTGTAGAAAAAATATATTTTTTGTATCGACCAAAAAATTACCGAATTAAAAAATTTATTTTTACTATTTTTGAAGCATTTTTTTGTTGTTGAAAAAACGTCTCTTTTAGTTGAAAATTATAAAAAAAAGACCGTTGTTTATCAATTTTTTAATTATTGAAAATTCATTTGTTTATTTTTCTAACTGATTTTAAATCATAATTTTTTTCATATAAATATAAAAAATAAAAAATAGCTAGATAATAAAAAATTATGATTTTAAATTAGTTATTAGTTAGAAAAATAAACAAATGAGTTATCAAATAAAAAAATTGAATAATGATATTTTTTACAATTTCAGCCGAAAAAACAGTTTTTTTTAAAGAAAATGCTTAAAAAATATTAAAAATCAATTTTATCTTTCGGTAATTTTTTTCTCGATACAAAAAATATTTTCTACAAAATTGCACATGGATTTCCAAATCTACCAATTTTTAGGAAAAATAAAAATTCAAAAAGTGTCAAAATACTTTCTCACCGATTTTATTTTTGGCCATTGAATTCCTCTCGAAAAATTGATATAAAAATAATTTAAGGTATTTGTCGCGTAAATTCGTTTTCGTCAGATTTTTTTTAAATTTCACATAATTATTCTTTGGATATTTATCTACAAAATAAACGATCCACAAGTTTTGAACGTTCAAATGAACGAAACACTTTTTATTAGAAATATTTTTATAAATAACTGTTCGCAATAAAAATTAAAAACTTAAATTTTACGCAATTAAAAACTTTATAATTCATTTTTTTTATACCGACAAAAAATTATTGTAATAAATATTTAAATTAAAGAAGAAAATAAATAAATTTCGTTCATTTGAACGTTCAGAACTTTAGGATCATCAAAATAAGGCCTATTAAAATAAAATTGACCGTCTGTCAGTCTCAAAAAATGAAATCAAAGTTTCGATTTTTAACATGTAAGGTATAGGAAAACCATATGAAAACCAAAGATTTTTAATTTTTGCACTTATACTAATCGTCAGATTTTTTAGAAAAACTAAAGTTTTATCTATTGAACCAAAATGAACTTTTATAAAAAAAATGAAAATTTTTCACCGTCTTGTTTAAAAGATATTTAACATCAAACTTGAAAACTTATTTTAACATTTATTGTAAATGACAGGTGAATTCGTAAACGTGGCAATAGCGCTTGTTAAATACTGCAGCTTGTCTGCTACTTTTGGCGCGAAATTTTAAAGACGGCTATACGCCAAACTTGCGACGTTGCCACGATCGTTTTTCATGCGAGAGGTTATGAATATACATTGAGAACATCTGTGTGTCAAACTGTACGTCCGCAAAAGTTTTTCGGAAACTCGCATTCATAATCGTTTCATAAGTACAGTCAACGGATACAAACTTTTGAGAGTGACCAGTCGCGCGACAAATACCTTAATGGAATAGTTAAATTATTTTTTTGATATATACACTCTAAATTTGAATTAGTAAAAATGTTTACTAATTTAAATTAGTGACTTTTTGCTACTGAATTACTTTTGAATAAATAATCATTTCTACTAATTTATTAGTAAAACTTTTTGCTTTTGAATTCAAAAGCCAAAATTTAGTCATACTAATTCAAATTACTAGACATTTAAACTATAATTCAAAATAGAGAGTAGTTAAAAATATCGGTGTGTACTCCCCTTAATTGTCTTAAATAAAAGTTATTTGCTAAAAAATATAAATTTATTTAAGAATATACAAGTAATTGGTTATTTGAATAAAATAAATCTTTTTCATTGTATAATGTTCATTACGATATTCGTTGTAATAAAGAAATTAAAATTTTAAATTATTAATTAATTAATTTTATATTAATTAATTATTTTTATTGAAACAACATTTAAATTAAAAATCTAAACAAATTTTACTTTCATAAAATTATATATATTAAGTAAATTGAATTTTTTTATATTGAATTATGAAAAAAATTTTAACAATTGTTTTGATACAATTTATGAAAGAAGCTTTAAAATTAAAGTTGTACCCTAAAGGGTCCCGTTACGTACATCTTGTATGCTGTGATAGAAGTAAGCGTATCAACAATCGGACGATTTAAAAAAAATTGTTTTCGAAGTTTCCTAATAAACTTAACGCGTTTGCAACAAAAAAAATTCGTTTTTTTTTTAATTTTTACCCTACTGCGGAAGGAAAAAAACAAATTAATTATAAAAATCTAAAATTACATTTTAGAATAAACAGCGAATTAATATTCCTTTCGTACCAAGTGTAAAAAAAACAAAATTAATAAAAAATATCGCCCGATATATATTTTCCTTAATTCTTTTAGTGCACAAAATATTTTTTTGGTAAATAAAAAAATGTATGCAGAATGCAGGAATTTTAATAAAAATTGTAAATGATATATACAGGCAGTGTGCTGTAATTTTGACATATATAAGGAAAAAAATGGGTGTAATTTGTACATCTGTGAAAACATAATAATAGTGGGCGTAATGTTGGGCCAATGAAAAAATTTGGCTGAGCGTGAAATAGCGTCGAAAAAATGTTTTTCAAACAATAGAGTACGATTGTCAGTATTAAACATCGAGAAACTTAGAATTAATTTTTTCTAGTTTCTTTTAAACAATTTATAAAAAGAAAAATTTTACATTTCCATTGAAATTGTTTTGCAGTCGAAATAATAAGAGACTACAAATTGATTGTTATATTATAAATGATTGATTGAATCTAATTAACGACAATTTTTATGAAAATATCAAGTAGAGAATCTATATTTTATGGTAATTTTTAATACTTCTCATTTTTTAATAATCATTTAATCTATATATTTTTTTGTGCCTCTTGAGAGACTTCGAATTTTCACACGTAATGTGCATAGACTGAGTAAGCTTTCAAGTTTTTTGTAGATAGATTATTTGGAATAAATACAAATACTCACGAAATTTTCTACATATATTAATTTCAACTTACTTTTTGTGTCCTCATTTTTATTAATTGAATATAAATCACTTTTTATCTCCTTTTAGTAATTTAGTTCGCCAATTCAGGTTATGTTACTGTTTACAATTTACATAATGGTAATTTCATATACAATATTTGACGATTTTTACTAATATTGATTGTATTTATATATTTCGCACGAAAATAGAAAAAAAAACCGTTAAAAGCGCAAAAAAACGAGGCAAAACTTGTGACAATACCGCGCGGCACACCGGCACGATGCATAGAATTTTCAACTTAATAGCTCATTGAAACGCGAATAATAAAACGCAAGTTTCGAAAATAATGACCACGAAATTCAAATTAATAAAACTACAGCAATTCCCTTGTTGGAGATAATTTAAAATCGGAAAAAAGAGAAATAAATTTCACCGGCTAACAATAACACTTCAACACGCGGCCGGTAACTATAAAGTCCCCAACGGCAAATTTTCTCAAACGGCGTCCCACTGATATATCACCGCGCATTTGTCACGACAGATGGCGGAACTGACATTCGTACTCCTATTTTCAAAAAGGCGATTATTTTATTTGTTAGTTAACCAACAAATAAAATAATCACTTTTTGAAAATAGGAGTACTATGGGAAATTGTTAACTATGTTAACTAAACAATTAATCTGAGATGTCACAGAAGGTATTCCCATTTACTTTCGTGTTCGATAAATAAGATAAACTAGAGTTTTGTACTTAAAGTCAGATTTATTAATATTTCTCAAAACGCCTTGAAGGCTGCCTAATACAAACATGCAAAAGATTTCCTGTTTGTGTCTCAGAGATTTTTGCCTCAACCCGTGGGAAGAATATTTTAAAATTATAAAAATAATTAACAATTCAATTTCTAGCGCGTTTATTTCGATTGTCGATATATCGAAATTATTCGAGCGGAAACTTAGAAGCGCATGCGCCGTAGTTTTACGTAAACTTACGAATTTTTACGTAACTTACACGGGGATTGTTTCAAGTTCACGACCCTGCTGCCCTGTATTTTAAGGTTATGTTGACATTTGCCTATTCTTTTAAATCCTTCAACAACGCAAAAACAAAACAATAAAAAAATTCGAAATTTTATTTTACACGAGTTGTTAATGAACATATTATAGGATTTACTTGAATAATTATTTTAAAATGTGGCCTATGGAATCGTTAGATATTGAAAAAGAGTTTTTTTTCTATTACAATTACAGGAGTGAAAATATTGTGTTTTTTTCTAATTTTTAAGTGATGATGATCAATGAAAGATTTCTCTATCTCTAAAAGAGAATACTTATGTTTAATTTTTCTGTATTTTTAACAACTCCAATTAATTGTATTTTTAGAAATTTCTTTCCTTGATGGAAAAGACGTTCTTAAAAAACGCGTTTCTGTGAAGAATATCTATATTTTCTTTTTAAAGATAAAATCTGAATTTAGTGATAAACGATAAAAAAAATGAGTAGTATTAAATTAGAGGTGCAATGGTCTCCGATCCATTCAAATAAATATATTACTTGGGGTACAGAGATATTTTTATACGAAATATCACAAATTAAAGAAACTGTCAGACCGTCATGCATTAAAGTTTCCGATACAACAACTGCATATTTACTTGCCACAAATACCAATCATCATTACGTCAAGTGTATTGATATTTATCCTCAACCTGAACCGGATATTTTACTTGCCGTTGGACAAGCGAATGGAAAAATTGTACTCACAACTTTTGGTCCAACTGCATTTGATTCCTTGGGCATTGTAGGAAAGGAATTTGGTACATTTAAAATAAAAAAGAAATATTTTTTGTTTATTTTCATTGAGTAAGAGAAAAATTATGAGATTACAAATATTTATGAATTTTTTTAGCACCAAAACATGCGAGACAATGCAATGCTGTTGCTTGGAATCCTGTCGATCCGAATCTTATTGTTTCTGGATTAGATAAATATCGTACTGATCATTCAGTTCTTCTCTGGGATGTTCAAAGAAGTCCGCCGAGTTCGGACAGAGCACATCATTATGGAACGAGTCAATCAGATTCAATTCGACCAGTTGCAGAAGCTGGTGTTTCGGAAACAACACATTCTCTCTCGTGGTTCAACAACGAGCCGAAATGTCTTGTTGTCGGTGTTAATAATAAACAGTTGAAAATTATCGATTTTAGGGGTGAGGAAACTTTTCAAAATTCCTATTTTTTATCGTTAAAAAAAAATTAATTAACTTTTCGCAGTTAGCGAGAATTTTATTATAAATAAATAATTTTTTGTAAATTTTTATAAATATTCTATAAATTTTATAAATGACACGTACTTTATAAAAATTATGCAAAAAGAGCAGTTTTCTAAAAATTCAACTTTTTCCCTGAAATTACTTGTGTAAATAATAATTTTCATTTTTTATTTCTATTACAGGCTTTGCACTCATCTACTAAAACCTACGATTTACTACTTTTTTACTATTTGACACTATTTGGAAACTTTTTATAGAAAATTGTGACACTAAAAGTTATTTTCTTCTTTTTTTAGAATTTACACTACTTTCAATCTGTTAATAATTGAAATTAGAAAATTATTCTCAAAAAAATTAATAAAATTCTTAAAAACAATTCAAAAATTTTTAATAAAATTCTTTGAAATAATTGAAATATTTTCAAAAATTTTAAGAAAATTTTTCGCAAGAATTCAATTATTTTCCAATGCAGTTCTTGGCTGAAACTCAATTATTTTCAATATCTACTATTTTTATAAAAATTTCACAAAAGAATTAAATTATTAGTTTTATTAATAATAAAACTTTTACAGAAATTCAATTATTAAAAAAAAAAATTTCCATACAATTTTTTGAAAGAAATTAATTATTAAAAATTTTTTTTTTAATTTTTCCAAAAGAAATAAATTATTTTTAATAATTTTGTAAAAATTTGTTTAGAAGAATTCATCTATTTTCAATACAATTGTAATATTATTTTTCTCAAAAGAATTTAATTATTTTCAAAATTTTTAATAAAAACTTCTTCAAAAGAGTTCAATAATTAAAAAAAATTAATAAAATTCTTCGCAAAAATTCAATTATTTTCATTAATAATAAAAGTATTATACAGAAATTCAATTATTTCAAATATAATTGTCATACAATTTTTTGAAAAAAATTAAGTAGCAAAAAAAATTTTTATAAATTTCTCCGAAAGAAATCAATTATTTTTAATAATTTTGTTAAAATTTGTTTAAAAAAATTCATCTCTTTTCTATATAATTGTAATATTATTTTCAAAATTTTTAATAAAAACTTCTTCAAAAGAATTCAATTATATAAAAAAATTTAATAAACTTCATTGCAAGAATTGAATTATTTTCGCAAATAATAAAATTTTTTCCAAGAATTCATGCTATGTATAAAAATGTTAATAAAATTCGTTGGAAGAATTCAATTATACTCATAAATATTACAATTCTTCGCAGAATTTCAATTATTTTTAATAAAATTTTAAAGAAATTCCTCGAAGAATGCAATTATTCTTGAAAATTTTATTAAAATTGTTTGAAAATTCAATTATTTTTTGCATTTTTGATAAATTACTCTTTAAGAAATAATCAATTATTTATTTTTGTATATAAATAATTGAATGTTAGTAGAACTTTCTAACAAAAATTGATTTTAAAATGAATTTTAGATAATTGAATATTAGAAGCGTCATAGTATGACTTTTTAGAAATTATTAAATTTTAAAAGATTTTTAATTTGTCCGTCTTTAAAATTTTTTATTGTTATAAAACTGTAATAATATTTAAATATTTATTATAAAAAATTAATTATTAATTATTTTGCAAAAAAAGTTTTTAAAGTTTTGAATAATGCTATTTCAAACTTCTAAAAAAGTTTGATTGAATTTTGGAATAATTACACTTGTAATGTTTAGAAACAGTGAAATTTCAAAAAGATTTTACACTTAAATTATTTAAAAAATATTAATTACTGTGGAAAAGTATTTAAATATTTATTTTAAAGAAAAGGTATTCATATTTTGAATAATTTAAATTAGAAATTTTTGAGAAAAATTAGTCTTTTGAAGACTTGTAATTTGAAATTTTTGAAGATAGTTAAATTTTTGTGAAAATATATTATAGTTTTCAAATTTCCAATTAATTATAGATTTTGTCAAATTTAACTAAAATAATTTTTATATTTTAATTAATTTTATTTTTTTCTTTTTAAAATTTATTTTGAAATATAATCGTATTTTTGAAGAATTCTAACTAAAAATTTGGAAAATAATTTAATTTTGGAAAAATTTAGAATGGAATTTATTCCCAGGAATTCTGCCAATCAACTAAAACGAGTTTTTTAGTCGTCAAATTAAATTTTTCGATAGCTACATTTTAATAGTTTTTTCAGTCTTGAAGATACTGGTTTTTAAATTAATTATTGAGTGCGAAGCCTGCTATCAAATTGAACTTTCAATTTTTTTTTATTTGATTTTGCAGATCCCGTGAAAATAGTCAATACAACACCAACAAAGGCTGTTTACAGTTTGGCGGTAAATCCACACAACGACTGTCATTTATTGTCGCATGTCGATAATCAAATTACAATATGGGACACACGTTATTTCGAAAAACCAGTTCTCACGTTACCTCAAAATAGACAAGTAACAAAAGTTTTGTGGTGCCCGACAAGAAATAATCTGTTAGGTTCTCTGCAAAAAGATTCAGGTTCATTATATCTTCATGATATTCAACAATGTGGACCAGGAGACGATACGGAACCAGGTGTCTTGGAAAGAACTGTCGTTCCACCCTGGACGAATCCAACAAGTTTTTCCTGGCATCCAAAACACACTAATAGACTCTTAGGTATTTCACAACAAGGTAAGAGCGTTTCTTTAATAATTTCAAATTTACTTCTACTTATGTATCTTCTCATAATTTTAAACAGGAAAAATCTGACACTTAGATCTTTTTAAATATTCAGGAACAAAAAATTCAAATCTTAAGGGCAGGTGGGAGAAAAAGTGGTTTCGTAAATTACTTCTCATTTAGAAAGAATAGAATATTTTGGGTCGGGATTTTTTGAAAATAATAGAGGAAGGTGCCCTGATTGATTAATTAATTAAATATTTAAATTATTTCTTTTGAATTAACAGGTTTGACTGACTACACAGTTTGTGAGAGGATTACATTAAATTGGTCGACACGTTCACACCTCGTTTGGAATCACGCCACGAAGGCTTTCAAATATATTTGCAGTGGTGATAATATTTATAAAGCCATTGACGATATCTCCATTTTAACCAAAACTCGTGCAATGAACGAATATGGTTTAATTGTAAATAATTATCTTCTCAAAATCTTAAACAAAAAATCTCTTAAAATTTTCAAGAACAAAAAATTCAATTTTTATTTTTAATATAATTTTTCGATGACAAATTTTATAAAATATCTAAACTTTATTTAGACAAATATTTAAAATTTCAATTTTCATTTTACTTTTCATTTAATTAAATATTAAAAGAACAAGATTTTTGCAACTTGAATAAACTTGAAATATTTTATTTGTTTAGAAATTAAATTTTATAACTTAAATTAATTTTTTTCTTGATTTCTTAAAATAGTTTCTAACAGTATAATTTAATTAGTTCTAAACTATTAATATAGGTTTCATGCATTGTTATTGCCTCGAATTTTTGTTTAGAGACAAAATTATTTTAATATTTGATTTGTATTTTAAGTGTTAAATTTTTTAATTGCAGCCAGAATTATCACAAAACGGAGAATTGGCGGAAAATGAAACTTTGAAAAATCTTTGGCAGTGGTTGTATTTGAGTCAATCGTTAGTTGAAGATGCAACCATTCCCAGTCCGGATAATAAACATCCAGGAGTTAGGTAATTAAGCAAAAATAAAATTGCAACATCAAAATACATATTCTAAATTACATCGTACAGGATTGCTACATATCAGGAAAAAGTCAGGGATTTTTATTAAAATTACAGGAAAAAATTAAATTTTTAGAATTCATGAGAAAATTTTGAATTTTAGTGTCTTTTCTGTTTGCCTCTTAAACTATGAAATTACTACAAATTCTAATACAAAACAACCAATTTTTTCTATTTCTGACAATAATTTCTTTTTAAATAACTTCATTCTTGCAGAACTATCATATAATTATTACTTATTAATTATTTAATGAATAATATTACTTAAATATTTCAAAATTAATTAAATTTTAAAAGAGTTGCGTTTACAATTTTCATAAATAGATGAACTTCAAAACGTTTTAATTTGAAATTTTATAAAATTTCAATTTTAAATGAATTTAATTACAAATTTTAAAAAACATATAGATTTTTGAAAAATTTTAATAATTCAAATTTTTCTGAAATTTTTTAATAATATATTTAATTAATTATTAAAAGTAATGGATTTATAGAAGAATTTTTAGTTAAAAACACTGAAAAGAATTGAATTTTTGAAAGTTAGAAATTATTTTCAAAAGTAATAAAATTCTTCGCAGAAATTCAATTATGTTCAACAATTTAAAAAAATTCTCGTCAAATTATCAATTGTTTTTATAAATAATAAAATTCTTCTTCAAAATTCAAATGTTTTCAACAATTTTAATAAAATTTCAATTATTTTAAAAAAACGTTTAATAATTCAATGATATTCAATATCTACTATTTCAATAAAATTTTTCAAAAGAATTCAATTATTTAAAAAAGTTTTTAATAAAATTCTACGCAAACATTTAATTATTTTTATAAATAATAAAAATTTCACAGGACTTCAATTTATTATTTACAAATTCTTTATAAATTTCTTTGCAATAATTCAATGATTTTCATAAATTATAAAATTTTTTACAGAGATTCAATTATTTTCATAAATTATGAAACTCATTGCAGAATTTCAATTAGCTTTAATATAATTTTAATCGAATTTCTCGAAAAATGTAATTAGTCTTAAAAAATTTTATACAAATTCGTCCAAAAAATTCAATTATTTAAAAATTTGTTGATAAAGTTCTTTATGAAAATTCAATTTTGGGAAACATTCAATTATTCAATCAATTATTTATTTTTGTTAATTTTGTTATTTGTTAATTATTTTAGATAATAATTGAAAAATAAAAGCACTATATCATGATTTTTTAGGAATAATTGAATTTTGAAAAGGTTTCAAATTGAAATCTTTGAAAATCTGAATTTTTCATACTTTTAACTAACAATTTTGTAGAATTAATTTTTTTGAAAAAGTTTATTTGAATTTATTTTGAAAGTATTTGAAGTTTTTATTTTTTGATATAATATGTATTTAATTGAAGAATTAAACAAGTTTAATCAAATTCGTTGAAAAATGTATTTATTCTTAAAAATTTTATTAAAATTCGTCGAAAGAATTCAATTATTTAAAAATTTGTTGATAAAATTTTTTATGAAAATTCAGTTTTGTAAAAGATTCAATTATTTAATAAATTATTTATTTTTGGATAAATAATTGAATTCTCGTAGAATTTTCTAATAAAAATTGATTTAAAATTTAATTTCTGTGAAGGTTTTAGATAATAATTGAATTTTGGAGAAGTTACTAATAATTGCAATTTTTAGAAATAATTGAATTTTATAAAGGTTTCAAATTAAAATCTTTGAAAATCTGAATTTTTTCATACTTTTAATAAAAAATTCTATGCAACTCATTTTTTTCAATAAATTTAATCGAAATTTTTTCAAATATTATTTCAAGTTTTTATTTTCTATTGTATATTAGTTGAAGAATTTGCGAATAATTGAAATTTCATATGAAACTGAATTGTAAACAAATGGATTTAAAAATTCTCAAAAAACTTTGTCAAAAAAAATTGGTTAAAAATTCGAGAAAATAATATCTGAATTAAAATGACGAATATAATTTTGAAAAATTTAGAGTAACAATATTCTTGTAAGTAATTGAATTTCAAAAAGATTTGAATTAGAAATTTTTGAGAATCTTAGTTCCCATGAAAAAATAATTATTAAATATTTATTTAAAAATGAAGTTATTGGTATTTTTGAATAATTTTACAATTAAGGAAATTCATAAATAAATGTAATAGAACATTTTTTAAGTATCTAATCATTTTTAGAGTGAATCGCAGAATATTCTTTAGTGTCAGAGAAAAAGTCAAAATTTTTTCTGGAAATCAGGGAAAAGTCAGGGAAAAACAAATTTTACTTTTTGTGGCAACCCTGTTGTATTTTTAAAAGTAATATTATTATTATTTTATTATTTATTTTATCTATTCATGTTAAATTAAATTTAATTTAAATTTTAAACATAAAATTAGGTGTTTGGTACTATTTACTAATTTAAAGAGTTAGAAATATTTAAAGTAAAGTATTTAATCAACATACGCCTTTTATTCTCAGAATGGTTTTAAATTTTGATGTTCAAAATGCAAGTAATGGATATCTAAGATCAGAGCCAGTTCATCGATTATGGACAGACATTGGGTCAAATCACACAGCAAAAATGTACAGGTGAGATATAGTAGATTGTGCAACGAGTGGAGAACAAGGGCGATTTCTCGCGAGCTCGAAGTTTACTGCGCAAGCGTAGCGCGCGCAGCAATCGAGCGAGCGAAAATCGCTGTTCTCCACAAGTTGCACATACTATTTTGTCCAACAACTGCAAAAAATTTTTTTTATAAATAATAAATTTAAACTATTAATTTTTCAAAATTTTAAGTTGACTTTACTCGTTATTTATCGAAATCAAAATATTACAATGATGTTATACCAATAACTGAGAGTGAAACAAAATCTAATTTTGAAAAAAATTTTGAAAAAAATCTAAAAATAGAAAAAAAAATTTTTAAAAAAATTTTGGAAAAAAATTTTTCAAAAATGAATATTTTGAAAGTGTCCCTAAAGATCCCCAGAGTGTCCTCAACATTCTGTTCCTAAAATGTTCTAATTCTAATATAAAATAAAAAATCGATTAATCAATTTCTCATTCCACCACCAGTGGGGAAATGACTTCATTTCTCCACTGGCCAAACCACCAGTGGGGAAATGTACTACATTCCTCCATTGGTGCCTAGCGTACAATAGTTCTATTTCCACAAAGGCGTTGGACAAAATAAATTTTACATTTTTTTACATAAATTAATTAATTTTTTTTTAATCACAAATACATTTTTTAAATAATTCAGAAAAAATTACGTAATTTAAAAAAAATATTGCTTAAAATTTTATACATTCTTTTGATTTTTGTTTAAAATAGATCGACAGAACGTGATAAAGCGCTACAATTGTGCGGTTGGCGATTTGAAAAGGACACGAATGCGCCGTACAGTAATTTATTTATTGAAAGGCTGGAGAAGGAAGGTGCTTATCCACGAGCAACGGCTATTTCTGTTTTTAATTTATGTCTACGTCAGGCGATTGATATTTTAAATCGTGGCGCATCAAAAATGTCCTCGCCAACGAATTTAAATTTAAATATTGTCGCAATGGCATTATCGGGATTTTCCGAAGATCGCAACAGTATGTGGCGAGAACTATGCTTAAAATCAAGATCACAATTGTCTGATCCTTATTTGAGAGCGACATTTGCATTTTTAACTGCCGACAATGATTCTTATGAAAATGTACTTGTAAGTAGAACAAATTTTTTCTTATAATCAATCAGACTGAAAATATTAAAATAAAGGAAAACAGAAAAATGGAAGCAAAAAACATAAAAATAAAAACTAATTTAAAAAAATACAAAATAAATATCAAGCTGTTTCAAAATCAAAAATTATAATTAAACAGAATATTTTTTTATATGAAAACACTTTTGGATATGAATTTAGAAGAATTCATTGAATTCGAAGTAAAATATTTAATTTTCTTTCAGAATGAAAATGGAATGGCTGTGGAAGATCGAGTGGCATTTGCTTTAATGTTTTTGTCGGACAGTAAACTTTACGACTACTTGAAAAAATTGACACAAAAGTTGACTGATGAGGGTAATTTGGCGGGTTTTTTGATTACAGGTCAGTATTCTTTCAAAAGGCGTTTTAAATAAGAAATAAATTTCCTCGAGAAACTTAAAACTAAGTTTTGTGTTTAATTTTTAAAAAATTTATTTATTTGATTATATATTCATTTATTTAATTTATAAAGGCAAAGTAATAATTGCTTATTCGATTTTATACATATTTTTTTTGCCATAATCACATTAGCAAAAAGAAAATAAAATTCTATTACATATTTAATTAATTCATTCTAATTTAATTCTTAATTTAGGTGCCAGTTTGGAAGGCATTCAATTACTAAACAGATATTTAGAATTGACAGGCGATGTACAAAGTTGTAGTCTTATAGCAATTCGAGCTTTACCATCGAAATTGCTACAGGAAAATCAAGTTCAAGTTTGGATTGCCAGGTACAATTTTCCGTTTTTTTTAGAATAACCGAATTTATCTAGAATTTATAGGTATTTTTTACTATTTTAATTCTGCTTTTAAAAATTACCAGCTCGTTTTAATCAAAATTTAATTTTTTTCTCATTTAAATTCCAAATTAATTTGGTTAAGAAATTTTCTTAATTTATTTATTTTCTTTATTGTTAAATTTATTATTATTAAGTGATTTAATATTATTATTGTCAATTAACTATTATTATTTCTTTATTTAATTTGAAATTGTTTGGAAACAGTTATAGAAGTTTACTCGACGCATGGAAAATGTGGAATCAACGAGCGCACTTTGACATCGCAATGAGAGCCTCAACGAATGAGAAACCACCGCAACAAGTTTATATTTCTTGTAATTTTTGCGGAAAGAGTATATCGTCATTTATGCAGGGTCTTAGTCGCGCGAGAGGTCCTTTTGGTCGACTAGGAAGCACTTCGAATAAATTAAAAGTAAGTGTAGTAATTTTTATTGCAAATTTACAAATTTTTCTTTCAGGCTTCGCACTCGTCTACTAAAACCTACTAATTACTATTTACTTTTTTATGATTTGCTACTATTTGGATAAATTTTTTAATTTTGTGCCACTAAAAGCTATACTTAATTTTACTTCCTCATAGAGGAAGTATTGTAATACCAAACTTTTTCGAGTTCGATTTTTTGACATATCTTTATGTTATTTGACCTCAGGAGTTCAAAAATTTTGTTGAAAAACGTAGAAGTAACTTTAAAATTATCGTTATCAACTTGTAGAGCATTAAAAAACGCTTCGATTGACCTATTTTTGAACCTAATTCGATAATAAATTTCGAAATTATTGGTATTTTAAAAACCAAAAATTGTGAAAAATGACATTTTCTCAACTTTTTTGTTTGAAAATTTTTATTTAACTATTAAATTATTGTAACTATCTTGTAGGGTATTTAAAAATACATTGATTGACTCAAAATTCAATTAATTTTACCATATTTATAAAAAGTTATTCATATATTTCTATTTTTATCTCCATGAGGAAGTAAAGTGTTCATGAAATGAGCACCAAAATTATAAAAAAAAAAATATACAACTTGGCAGCGGTTTTTTTTCTTTAAATTGCACTACATTTAAACCACTAACAGTTAAAATAAAAAATTTATATTTATTTTCTTTAAAATAATTATAAATTAAAGAATCACCTGTTTACCTTGTTTTATTAATATATACAAATTTAATTTTTAAATTTAACTTTATCAATTCAAATAATTCTAATCTACTCAAAAATTCGTCGATTCGAATTTCCTTGGATTTAAATTTTAAACTATTGAAGCTTTAACTGTTGATAAAAAAAACCAAAATTAATTTAAGTATAACAATATATTAATGAACTTACAAGTTAATTTGTATTATTTAACATTTTTAGCACCTTTTTTTGGAAAATAATTCCTCCTTTCATCTACTAAAATAAAAAATGTACTGATGTGATTCATGCAAAATTTTTTACTGCAACAGGTTTTCCTGACTTTTCTCTGATTTCCAGACAAAATTTTGACTTCTTCCCTGACACTACAGATTATTTTAATTCATTATAATGCATGCTAATTCTATTTAATCTTTATTACTGTTCCATAGGAATTCAGATTATCAAAAAATGTTTTAATTTAAACCTTTTGAAATTCAATTAATTACAAGAATATTGTTACTCTAAATTTTTCAAAATTATATTCATCATTTCAATTCAGTTATTATTTTCTCAAATTTTTAACCAAAATATTTTTGACAAAGTTTTTTGAGAATTTTTAAATCCATTTGTTCAGAATTTAATTTTACGACATTTCGATTCTTCAGAAATTCTTCAATTAAATATAATTATTATAAGAAAATAAAAACTTCAAATAATATAAAAAAATTTTAATTAAAATACCTTTATTCAAAAAAATTAGTTCGACTAAATTGTTAATCAAAAGTATTTAAAATAATTATCTAAGATTTTCAAAGACTTTAATTTGAAATCTTTTCGAAATTCAATTATTTCTGAAAATTCCAATTATTTGTAACTTTAAAATTTCTAATTAAATTCATTCAAAATTCAAATTTTCTAAAATTTCAAATTGAAACCTTTTGAAATTTATTTATCTATTTATGATAATTTTAATCGTAACTCTTATAAAATTCAATTATTTTTGAAATTTTTTTAGTTAAATTATTCATTAAATAATTTATAAATAATAGTAATTTTATAATAGTTCTTCAATAATTAAATTATTGTCTGAAATAGAAAAAATGAAATGTTTTGTATTAGAATTCGTGTAATTTCATAGTTTATAAAGCAAACAAAAAAGACAAAAAATTTTCTTATGAATTCTAAAAATTTCATTTTTTTCCAGTACTTTTAAGGTAGTACGCTCGTGATCGCACTTTTCTATAGAATTTCATGAAATTTGAAATCAGAATAGTTAATAACAAGATCTATGTATTTGCAAAATATTAAAAAAATTGACCGTTTCTAAAACAAGATATTTAAGTTCAAAGTTTGTTATTTAACATGGTTAACCTATGAAAAGTGCATGTAAACGGCACATTTCTTCTAATAACTTCTAAAATTTTCTATAGATTGTTTTAAAAAACTAATATATTATAAATGAATGTTTGAGAAATTTATAACAAAAAGATTTAACAATATTAACCGTTTCAGTTAAAAGATATAATATAATATAATATTCTAACCTGACTAGTATACTTGTGTGTGAGTGTGTATCTACATAGGGCTGACTATGTATTCAGTACAGTCCAAGCAAAAATATGCTACAGTAACTGCACCATACTATAGCATTTTATTAAAATTTACTTTTGAGAGTGACTGTCGCGAGCGTACTACCTTAATAAAATTTCCTGTCTTTTCCTTGATTTCCCTAAATAATTTAATTTGAAAAGATTTTTAAACTGAAATATTTAAACAAATTTAATTACTGTAGTAGTTTACTTAATATTTAAAAATTTATTTTCAAAAATTCATAATTTATTATTTTCCTAAAAAATTATTCAAGTTTTGAATTACTTTATCTAAAAATTCTAAAAAATTGTAAAAAGTTTTGGATAATTTGATTTAAAACTTTTCAAAAATAATTGAAATTTAGAAGAACAATTACAGTATTTATTTGATAAAATTATTGAAGTTTTTAATAATTTTAGTTAGAAAATATGAAAAAATAACTTTTTGAAAAGTTTTAATTACATACAATTTTCCCGCAGCTAATTGAATTCCCGAAAATAATTTTTAAAAATTGTAACAATTGGAAATTTTTGTCAAATATTTCATTTATTTTTTTGTTTTTAAAATTTATTTTTAAGTACAATCGTATTTTTAAGGATTTCTCAGTGAAAATTTGGAAAATAATTGAATTTTAAAAAAATTCAGAATTGATGTTATTTACAAGAATAAGGAAAAAATATTAATTTTCTTTATGTACATCAGGGAAAAGTCTGTGAAATGTATAATTAAACTTTTGTGATAAGCCTGAATAAAATAAGTTACTTTTTTGTACATATTGAATCGACTAAAACTATTTTTTTAAGTCATTAAATTCAATTTGAAGATAGCTACTTTTTTTTATTAATTAATGAAGGTGAAACCTATAATATACCTAATTTTTTATTTTGACAGATGTCTGCATGCCCTGGTTGCAGAAAACCATTACCAAGATGTGCAATTTGTTTATTGCACATGGGAACTGTGAGCGGTTTACAAATGACAACCAATTCAAGTAGAAATGAAGAGGACAGTAAATTGACAGAATTCAATAATTGGTTTACCTGGTGTCAAACATGTAGACACGGCGGTCACGCCAATCATATAACGCACTGGTTCGAGTAAGTTTTTTTCATTAAAAAAAATATAAATTATATAAAAAAATATGGAAAAGAAATATAAAAGAAAATATATTCAAAAAATTTTTAAAAAGTATTCAAAAATAAATATATATAAAAGAAAATATTTTAAGGGGAGGATACACCAATATTTTTAACTATGTTAAGAAAATAATTTCAATATATTCCACAAAATTATTTTTAAATAAATTTTATCAGGAATTCAATGGTCAGAAAATATTTTGATCCTTTCTAAATTTTTATTTTTCTTAAAAAGTGGCGGATTTTGAAATCCATGCGTAATTTTGTAGAAAATATGTTTTTGAATACATCAAAAAATTGCCAAATGAAAAAATTAATTTTCATAATTTTTGAAGTATTTTTTTGAAAGAAAATCTTTGTTTTTAGGCTGAAAATGCTAAAAAATAACATTGTTATTCAATTTTTGTAGGATGGAAATTTATTTGTTTATTTTTCTAACTAATTTTATCCTAATTTTTTTGTATTATTCTTATTTTTATTTATAAACATTGTTTTTAAATTAATTAGAAAAATAAACAAATGAATTTTCGTATAAAAAATTAAATAATAATAGTATCTATTTTTTTATGTATTTTAGTCTAAAAACAAAGATTTTTTTTAAATTTCTTCAAAAATTATGGAAATCAATTTTTTTATTTGACAAATTTTTTTGTAGATTTAAAAACATGTTTTCTACAAAATTACGCATGGATTTCAAAATCTATCAATATTTAAGAAAAATAAAAATTCAAAAAGGATCAAAATATTTTCTGATCAATTTTATTTTTTGACCATTGAATTCGTAGCAAAAATTACTTTAAAAATAATTTTGTGGAATATTTAAATTATTTTCTTGACATAGGTAAAAAATAACCGTGTACCCTCCCCTTAAAAATACATTTAAAAAAACAGTTTAAAAAATGTTTTTTGAAATATATAAAATATAAAATGAATTCTTTGCAGACAACATTCTGAATGTCCAGTCACTTCCTGCACCTGTCGATGTTTTTCCCTGGACGCATCGTGTAAAATTGGAATCGGAATTTCTTAAATATGTATAAAAAAAACCCAATTTGTACAGTAATTTTTACAATAAAATTTTTAAAATACACTTTCACTTTAACACTTTTTTATTATAAAATAATTTATCGATTTACATTACAATCACGTGAGGCATTTAAAAGAAAATAATTTTTTTCTATAAATTTAAAACGATGGACCGTCACCTGTTGACCATTTTTTATCACCAAGTAAATTTCCAACTAGTAACATTTCATTGTAATTTTCATTCGCTATAAGAGAAGAAGAAAAATAATAATAGTAAATAATTTGAAATAAATTTCTTAATTCATTTCGTAAACAAATCTTATACTCACCAACATTTAAATTGTCTTCAGTCGGAAAGACAAAGAAAGCGGTACACAATACTGTTGTCTTCGACTGAACAGTTCCATGAACTTCTAAATAACAATCAGAATTTCCATCAAATGGTTCTGATAATGATACATTAACTTTGACATCGTCCAATGTGACAAGTTCAAAGGATTTACCATTCGGGCTTAACTGAAAATAGATTTTAAATGAACAGACAAAAGAGGTTATAGATAAGATTTTATTTCGCTTGAGTATAAAATTCAAACAAATTAATTAATTTAAATGACATTATTTCTGGAGTTCTTAATAATTACGCAATTTATGTAGATTTTTTTATTAATAATTTGAAGGATTAATTTTTGTGAATGAAATTTACCAAGGACTGTAAACAAAAACAGTTCTACTTACCATTCCAAGTTTACCCATAAGAATCACTTCCTCGTTAACATTTTGAGATAAATCTTGACCCCGGATTCGTTTCACGAGTTTAAGCATTTTTGTTTTTTGTATCTGATTTACTAATCAAACTAAAATAAACTCAATTAATTCCTTTAACTGCAATAAACAATGACGGAATAAATGACAATTACCGCGTTTTTTGGAAGCCGAAAATAACAGGGTTGGGTATGTAAAATAGATGTCGAGTTTCTTAAGGGGAGTTTACAATATTGTCCAGTTTTTTTAAAGCAATCAAATTTTGTATTGCAACTTAAAGTCGAGTTCATACATTTCCCACTTTGATCGCATGCGCACGCACCAAGAGTTAGGTTATGTTTTTAAACTGTCAACTGTCAAAGCTGTCAGTTCTCTCTGTGTTAACTTGCACACATTGGGAGATTGGGGAAAATAAAAAGTATAAAACACTCGTAAAGTGTATTATAGGAGGGGCAAAAGAATACTCTCGTGTATATATTATGATTCAACCACACGCGATGTAACGTCGCATCGACGGAGAAATCAACAGATCAATTTAATCAACTTGAGTGTATTGAAGATAACGAGGCAAAAATCTACTTGTCGTGAAACGTTATTTTATTCATTCAAGGGCGTTCGTTGAGTGAAAAGTGTTTTTTTTAAAGCCATTAATAACAAGGCGGGAGTTTCGTGATCCTGAAATATTTTTTTACTAATGCGCCGGATATATTTAAACTTTTAGGAGTAAAATTTTTCTCTATATTAATAGATTCAGAGCCCGTCTCACAATCATTATTATATGTACGTGTTTTATCAAAATTCGTTCATTGTTTTCTCTTGTTATCTTACAATGAGCTAACAATGAGTAATTTTTACTTCTTTCAACGAGGATTCAAATGAACTTGATTGTAATCATCTCATTTGTTTGAATTTATAATTTGTATGTGAAATACTTAACTTACTGTCAATTATGTCAACGAGATTGAATATTAATCTCTCGTCGTCCAGGTGCTCTAGTGACAACGGCGCACAAGGTAATTGTATAATCATTTATCAACTTGGTCACATTGAATCAATTTTATTATCATTTGTCATTTTATCAAGAATGTAACATTTCCTTAGAACTTAATATCTACTTAACTTCAAATTTAATCTGCTTAACTATTTTTAATTTGTTGTACATTTTTTGTAAATTTGTAATTGATTAAAAATAAATTTCCAAATAAAATTAAAATAATTTCAGGGTTGCTACAGGTCAGGGAAATCAAGGAAAAGTCAGAGATTTTTATTAAAAGTACTGGAAAAAATTAAATGTTTAGAATTTATAAGAAAATTCTGAATAACTTAATTCTTTTGAAGAACTGACATGAAGTTATTACTTATAAATCATTTAATAAAGTATTTTTTTGAAAAATTTTAATTTCAATTCTGTTGAAATTAGTTTTAATTTTCAAAATTTTAACGCAATTCTTTGAAAGAATTCAACTATCTTAATAAATATTAAAATTCTTTCCAGAAATTCACTTATTTTCAAAAAGTTTTCTTAATTCTATGATATTCAATATTCTACTATTTTAATAAAATTCCCTAAAAGAATTCAATTATTATACAAAAATTTGATAATTTTCTACACGAACATTCAATTATTTTCCAAAATAATAAAAATTCCACAAAAATTCAATTATTAAAATAGAATTGGCATACATTTTTTCAAAAAAATCAAATATTTTAAAATTTGGCATTAAATTCTTTGCAGTAATTCAATTATTTTCACAAATTTTCAAATTATTTCCAGGGATATAATTATTTTCATAAATAATAAAATCATTCGGAGGAAGTCAATTCATTGCAAAATTTCAATTATTTTCAAAAAATTTTCATAATTTGTATCTATTTATTATTTTTATAAAATTTCTCGAAAGAATTCAATTATTTAAAAACAATTTTGACAAAGTTCTACACGAATATTCAATTATTTTCTAAAATAATAAAAATTTCACAGGAATTCAATTATTAAAAATAGAATTTGCATAAATTTTTTTTTTTAAAATCAATTGTTTGAAACTTTTTTGTGAAATTCTTCTCAATAATTCAATTATTTCCATAGATAATAATACTCATTGCAGAATTTCAATTATTTTTAATACAATTTTAATCGAATTTCTTGAAAAATGTATTTATTCTTAAAAATGTTATTAAAATTCGTCGAAAGGATTCAATTATTTAAAAAGTTGTTGATAAAATTCTTTATGGAAATTCAGTTTTGTGAAAGATTCAATTGTTCAATAAATTATTTATTTTTGTATAAAAATAATTGAATTCTCGTAGAATTTTCTATTAAAAATTGATTTAAAAATTAATTTCAGTGAAAGTTTTAGATAATAATTGAATTTTGGAGAAGTTACTAATAATTGCAATTTTTTTTAGAAATAATTGAATTCTGTAAAGGTTTCAAATTAAAAACTTTGAAAATCTGAATTTTTTCATATTTTTAATTAAAAATTCTATGGAACTCATTTTTTTCAATAAACTTAATCGAAATTTTTTCAAATATTATTTCAAGTTTTTATTTTCTATTGTATATTTAATTGAAGAATTTGCGAATAATTTAAATTTCATATGAAACTGAATTGTAAACAAATGGATTTAAAAATTCTCAAAAAACTTTGTCAAAAATATTTTGGTTAACAATTCGAGAAAATAATAACTGAATTAAAATAACGAATATAATTTTGAAAAATTTAGAGTAACAATATTCTTGTATAAGTAATTGAATTTCAAAAGGTTTGAATTAGAAATTTTGAGAATCTTAGTTCCCGTGAAAAAATAATGATTAAAAATTTATTTAAAACTGATGTTATTGGTGTTTTTGAATAATTTTACAATTAAGGAAGTTAATAAATAAATTAATAAATGTAATAGAACATTTTTTGACCAAGTTGAAGTCCACAACGTTGATCAACGAAAAAAAATTGTTCAATTAGTAAATTAATTAAAAATGACGCAACAATATTGACACAAAAATATTTAGAAAAAAAAGATTGATGTTTATATTTTAATAATAATTATTTTACAATTAAATATTAAATTAAAAATAATACTTGAATGCATTAAATACATTTTTTTTCGTTGATAAACGTTGTGGACTTCAACTTCGTATTTTTTGAGTATCTAATCATTTTTAAAGTGAATCGCAGAATATTCTTTAGTGTCAGAGAAAAGTCAAAATTTTTTCTGGAAATCAGGGAAAAACAAAATTAAATTTTTGTGGCAACCCTGAATTTGATATTTATATACTTTATTTTCTTGACTTAAGAAAATTCGGATTGGTAATTAAAATTGAATTTAATATTCTTTAAATATAGAATTTTAATCAATGTATTCATTTAGCGGTGTGATGGATAAAAAGTCTGATAATTGACAGTTATTAACACGTCGATCTTAGGATGCTGCGAGGTCAGTTGAGAGACGTATCATCCTGGATGGTTCGTGTGTCCGGAGCCATTCGTCGGAGCTTATAAAACGGACACTTAATAAAAATGTTTAGTTCAAAAATAAGCGGTTCCACGAGTAAATTCTACACTGATTTATATGACAATGAAGAAACTTCTCAGTCGGAGGATAATAAATCGACAACAACGAAAAATTCTCATCTAGAAGAACAAAACAGTGGAGCTAGCGATGATGTCAATTCACAAGATTCAGATTCAATCAACAGTGTTGCAAATGAACAAAATTCTCCAAAACATTCTTCCTACAATCGAATGTCACGACTACAAAGTTGTCCCAGATTTCAATCGTTTCTTGTCACAACTTCAAATTCTTCAATATGTACGGAAATTCGCTCGGAAAAAATCTCTACTGAATCTTCCTTTGTTAAAGTCTCACACAGCGTTTTGGAATACAGTAGCAGCAGGTAATATCTTTTTCTTTTCTCATTTCAATTTCATTCAATTTGAATTTATTTAGAAAAAATGTATTTTTTCCTTTATTAAAAATAATCTTTTGTTCTGTTTTTATACTTCAATCCGAAAAGATTTTGTAATTCTCGTTTAGTTCGCTTTTTATGTTGATGGAAAATATTATGATCGTCTTGAGAGGAGTTGCCAAGTCTCTATAAAACGTTATCAAAGAATAAAATTCAAAGGTTTAAGGATGTGGCTAAAAATAGTTTTCAAAGAACTGAGCATCTGGCACGTTTTTATCTAGTTTACATACAATCCATCAAATGTGTTCATAAAATCATACTCTCGAAAGAAACTCCTGAAATTAAAATTGTATCAATTTTTTATTCGCGAATTTTAAATTCTCTCCTCTTAAAACAGAATCAAGAGACAATTAATAGAAAAGAAAAATTTTCAAAATAATATCATTAAAATATATTTCTAATTGCAAACATTTTTTTTTAGATACAAGGCAGCAGAGAGGAGTTCACATCAGTTTATACTCGAGGATTACGCGGTGAGCGAGTCAGAGAGTGAAGAAGAATCGGACGAGAATCGTTCAACGGAAATCACAACAATTATTAATAATCAGCCTAATGATTTGGCAAATGAAAAATTATTGTCAACAACAAAACAGGAGCATTGTGATTCAAAGAAAAAGAAGGCACATCAAGTTGCTGAGGAATTACTCGCGACAGAAAAGAAATATGTGAATATTTTACATTTAATTGATCAAGTATTTCAATTTCGTGTTGATCAAGAAAATCGTGCACATCCAATGTTTCCAATTGAAACGGTACAACATATGTTTTCAAATATTAAATCAATTTATAAATTTCACAATGATTTTTTATTACCACAACTCGAGGAGAGAATGAAATTATGGGAGACGAATTCACGTATTGGTGATATTATGAAGAATTTTGCGCCATTCTTAAAAATGTATACGGAATATGTGAAAAATTTTGATTATGCAATGAATCTTATTAATAATTTACAAGGGAAAGTGCCACGTTTTGCGGCAATTATCAATGAAATACAAAAACTTGAGGAGTGCGGAAGATTAACATTGTCACATCATATGCTCAGTCCTATTCAACGATTGCCGAGATATGAACTACTTATTAAGGATTATTTGAAGAATCTTACCAAGGATAATCCCGATTATGAAGATACGAAAAGTGAGAATCTTTTACATTTTTTTCATTGCTCTAAAATTTTTAACATTCAAATAAACGAAATTTTTTTGTTTAAATATTTTAAAGAAATTTCTGTATCAACAATGAAAAGTAAAGTAAATTATGAGGCACATTTTCATGTGATTCGATTTTTAAAAAACTAATTGTTACTTAAAAAACAATCGCTCAAAAGTAAACATGAATTTAAAGCCAAAATAAAATAAATCGTCACAATATTTTTTCGTTTTAGTTTTTAAAAACGTTGCGGACATCAGCCACAGTAAATTAATTTTAAATGATGTTCTATTTAAAAAATTTTGTTTCACTTTTGTTCTAATAAGTTCAAATTTTTACTAATTCAGATTTATTATTTATTTACTTAGAGAATAAGTTTTGCAGAGATATTTTTGCAAAAAAATTTATAAATTCTATTATTTTCCAAAATTTTGCGTTAATGAATGTGATCTTTTTTTATTTTTAAAGATGACATTTTTGTTTTAAAAAAAATATCCTAATTTGATTAACTTTTATAATTTCTAATCCCAAATAATTTAATTCTCGCATTAAATTTTTTAAAAATTAAAAAAAAATTGAATTGTTTAGATGAATTTTATTAAAAACTTTTGATAATAAATTCTTTCAATGAATTTAATTAAAATTGTACTGAAATTTTTAACTCTTCCAAAGAATTTTATCAAAATTTTTGAAAATAATAAATTAAATACTTTCATGGAATTTTATTAACAGTTTAAAAAAAATTGAAGTTCTTCGAGAAATTTCATTAAAATAGTATTCAAAATAACTGAATTCCTTCGAGGAATTTTATTAGAATTTTTGAAAATAATTTAATTGTTTCAAAGATAAATTCTTTCGAGGAATTCAGTTAAAATTGTATTGGAAATAATTGAATTCTTATAAAGAATTGTATCAAAACTTTTGAGAATAAGTTGAATTTTTTCGACGAATTTTATAGAAATTTGAAAATAATTGAATTCTTGAGAAGACTTTAATGATTTTTTTTAATATAATTGAATTGAATTATATTTTTTAAAAAATCATAAAATTAAATTGAATTACCGTCAACTGGGGCTATTTTGTGCATCCGGGGGCTATTTTATGCACGCGAGTTTTTTAATGAAAAAAATTATTAAAATGAATTATTTTAATCTGCTATTTTGTAAAATGAAAGTTTGATTACATGACAATAGAGAGCACTAAATGTTATTATTTAATTCTTTGTCAATTAAGAGAAAAAAATTTCTAAAAACGGAAAATTTGTTTAAAAAATTTTGAAAGTTCGGAAAAATTATACCAGATCTTTAGAGAAAGGTAGATTATGCATTTTGAGTCTCTCTAATTATGCGCTAAAATTGTGCACAATTATGCGGAATTATGCGCTTAAATTGTGTACCATTATGTGGAATTATGCGACTAAAAAAATGAATTCTGCGTTAATTATGCGCTAAAATGAGCATGATTATGCAGAATTATGCAATTAAAAAGAATTCTACTTCAATTATGCGCTAAAAAATGTTGATTTTACAAAATTATGTTGCATTTAAAAATTTTTTTTTGATTTGAAACAGTTACTGGTTATTTTTCGAAACCAACTTCCCGAAAGGCCCTATCCCGAATGTCTAAAATTACAAATACCTTTTTCCCGAAGATTTATGTACCCAAAAATTTTTTTGTTTGTTATTATGAAATGGATATATGTGCGACTCCAAGTAAGAATTTAGTTTTCTCGGAGTAAGTAAACCAATTGCAATGAAATTCAGGAATTTTAATCTACACATAAAAAGAAATGTTTCCACCACACTTAATTCAGCAAAAAAAAAACGAAACAATTGTTTATATTATGTTTATACAAATTTTTATAAACAAAACAGGTATTAAATAATAATTAAATAACTTTTGAACGACCAAACGAAATTGAAGGAGGCAAACACTAAACAAATCTTTGCTGTGGTTTCTTTAAGATTCCGAAAAAAATTTTAACAACGCGGAAACATCTTCATACAAAATTTTGTATAAAAGTATTCCAGATTTTAGACATTTGATAAATTAGACATTCGGGAAAATGACCGGAAACGATTTTACTCATCATATATAGCACTTACTGCTTTTTAAAATTTAAGATTTATTTAATTCTTCAATAACATTTAACAAGTTAGTTAACAGTTTAAAAACTTATTTATTATTTAATTTAAAAAAATATTTTAAAAATAAAGAAACTGAAAAAAATGTTCATGGTTTTTAGTTAAGAAAAGCACTATTTTGAAAATTTTGAGCCTATTATGTGATCATTATGCAAAAAGAGTACAATTATGCAGTGAGTAAAAAATTATGCAATATTATGCGCTCTAGAAATATGTTGTAAAAGGTTTAAAACATGAATTAACATAATATTATAATGTTTCTACTTGATTTTAAAAAATTATGCAATTATGCAGTCGCATAATCTACCTTTCTCTACAGATCTTCTAGAGTTTTAATGTGTCTCATAAACTGAGTTAGATATTTGTTGTCAATTGTGTTGTGATGATACATACGTAATGCGCTAATTTTTTAATCATTATTTTAAGAGAAAAGTGGAAAAAACTGAAAAACCAGGATTCCATGGGGCTATTTTGTGCACTTAAAAAAATCAAATATTTTTCATAAATGTTTTATTTAGTAAGTAAAGAAGATTCTGTTTATCATTTTAATACATTTTTGTCTTACTTTTCTGTCAAAAAACTGTAAATACGTTAATTAAAATCATTAAAACGATTAAAAGCTCAACCGGTGCACAACGTAACCTCAAAAAATGAACATTAATTAATATTTATAAGTTTTTCAAATTAGTTTTAAAACTATTTTCTCGTTTCTCTTAAAATAACTTAAAAAGCATATTAGATATTAAATTGTTATCTATTTAACCTTAAAAATATTTATTTCAAGTTTTTTAAAAATATCATTCAAAACTATTAAAAAAGCTCCTATTGAAATGATGTTTTAAAGTTATTTATAAGTGTTTAAACGATCATTTTATAATTATATTAGTATATTATTATAAAATATATATTAAAAAAGAAAAAAATGTTATTTACTATCTGCGTAATATACAATTTAAGGAAAGATTGTTAATTTTTAGTAAATTCAGATTTTAGCAAAATTTTAGTGCTTTATTTTACATTTTTTGTATAATATATCTACAAAAAAAATTTTACTAGGTCATTCTTTTTTTAACTTACTCTCAAATATATACACAAAAGATTTCATGAAGCAGAAACGATTAAAAAAATGTTTACGCAACATTATAGGAAAACAAAGTTCGATGCACAAAATAGCCCTATCCCGGGAGTTATTGTGTGCACGACTTTCAATGACTATAACTAAGACAAAAAAATTTTTTTCTTTCCCAAATTTATAGGAAACCTTCAGAAGGATGTCCACAACATATATCAAAAGTTGATTTTCTTTATTCTCTTAATTCTGAATTTAAATAAATCTTTGAATCAAAAAAAGCTATTTGGTGCACAAAATAGCCCCGGTTGACGGTATACCTATTAAAAAAAAATCATAAAATTCTTCTCAAGAATTCAATTATTTTCAATATATTTTCAAAGAATTTTATTAATTTTATTAATATATTTTAGAAAATAATAAATAATAACAATTAATTAGTTCATAAATGAATTTTTTTAAATTTTGAATATGAAATCATTCAAAGATTGAAGTTGATTTTTGAAATTTTTATAATAGAATTCAAATTGAAAAAGAAGGAAAAATTAAGGAACAAAAACTACAAATTTTCAACAACATTTTTTCCCTCTAATTGTTTTACATTTTAATTTATTTTATTTTCAAAAATTAATCAACGAATTTGTTTATTTTCAGTAATGAATTCATTTTTTTATTAATAAATTCAAAATTTAAGAATATTCTTATTAACATATTTTGATATTTATTTCATTTGGAAAACAATTAAAAGTATTTTTTAAGTAGTTGAATTCTAGATAATTAGGATAAACTAATTTGTCGAGGAAGTGAACTTTTCTTTTAAAATTTGGTTACAGAATATTGTTTTTTTATATAATAAAAAACTTAATTTTTAACTAAATGTTCAATTAGAATATTTTTCATTTAACTTCAGTAATTTAAAAAATTATTGGAGCACAAAAAAATATTTCTTTCATTTTAAGATAAAAAAATTTAGGATAATAAACCAATAAGTAATTTTATTTTTGAATAAGCAGAAATTTAATTATTATTTTGAATTTTTAAAATTTAATTTTAATTGAATGAAAATTTAAATCTCTTATATTATTCTATCATAATTCATTATAATTTAATTTCTTTCTATATTTTTTATCTCTTCTTTATTACAGAGGCTTTGGAATTGGTGTCAACGGCAGCGAATCACACGAATGAAGCTATGAAGAAAATTGATAAATTCAAGAAACTTTTGGAGATCCAGGAGAGCATTTATGATTCTACTGATTTAGTTAGTGCGACACGTGAACTCGTTAAAGAAGGAAAGATCGTTAAAATATCTGCTCGAAGTGGTGATCATCAAGAAAGGCATTTATTTCTAGTGAGTTACAATTTTTTTTTCTTATCAATTACAAATTATTGCTAGTAATTTGCTAATTGCCATTGTAAATTACAAAATTAAATTCTTCCTTTAAAAATTATTTCGAGATTTGTAATTTTTGAAATTTAGAAGTTTCTTTTCCATAACATTACGAAAATTAGTTTTATTTAATATATAAAAATAATTTTGAGAAGCACTTTGAGTAATTAATTTGTAATTGTAATTATTTTCACATGCATTTAGGATTTTTGAAATTTGCAAATTTTTCCAAAAAAAATTGTAATTTTGTAATCTGTATGTTGCAATTCTTGTAATTCGCATTTTTTTCCTTCTGAAATAGGTACAAAATTAAATTCCTCATTGAAAATTATTTTTGAAATTTGCACAATTTTTTCCCCTTGAATTAAAAAAATTTAATTCTTTATTCATAAAAAAAATTTCTGAGTTTGCAATTTACAAAATACAGAAATTTTTTTCCCTCATTAAAATAGGAAAATTAGAAAAACGTGAAAACAATTTGCAAACAATTTCAATGATTTCATACCTAAAACTTTTCTTTGGTTTCTTTTTACAATTTTTCCTTTAAATTATGAAAGTAAAATTTTTCACTAAAAATGTAATTTCTAATAGTAGACAAAGTAGATAATAATTCTATTATTCAATTATTTTCAAGTATAATAAATTTTTCTAATCAATTTTTTATATAGTAAAAATTAAAGAAAATTTTTCTAATATTTATTTATTTCTTATTTTTATTAGGTATTTATTATATTTTTTCCTTCTCTTTTTAATGCAGAAAAATTATTTTTCTTCAGTTCTTTTTTTAAAATTTTAATTAAATTAATTTTTAATTTTCTTCTGTTTCTATTTTTCCTGCAGTTCAGTGATATACTTTTGCTGTGCTCATTGAGACTGATTCCTGGACCAATTTATCGTTTGAGAGCAAAATTTCTCGTAGAAAATCTTGAAATAATTGAAGGCGATAATTTGGAAACTGCTAATACATTTTATATAAGAGATGATAATAAAAACGTCGAATTATATACTCATTCTGCGGCGGATAAGGCCGCATGGCTTGATGCACTATTCGAGACAATGCACGAGATTATGAGACGAAAGGCGAGTTTAAAAACTGGTGAAGAGAAAAATAATTTAGTTAAAACTGACGATGTTAATAGATGCATGGTTTGCGAAACTTTATTCTCCGTTATGAAACGAAGACATAATTGCAGATCGTGTGGAATTGTAAGTGATGCGAAGAAAATATTTATTATTACAATTTTTATTATTATTAGAAACGTTGTTTCGTTTTTAAATGAATTTTAGAATACTGTTTTTCTTTTTTGTGACAAATGATTTGCTTTTTAGATTGTCTGCAGTAAATGCTCAAACCAAAAATTATTATTCGAGGACAATAAGCATATGAGAGTTTGTAGATTATGTTATGCAGCGTTAACGCAACCATTAACGAAATCACCCACTTCGCCTGTTCCAAGTTTACTTCAAGTATCAGCAAGTGCACCATCGGTTTTTTCCGGTTATTTATTACTCAAAACACAAGCAAGTAAACATTGGACGAGAAGATGGTTCTCGCTTCATACGGATTTTGTACTCTATACATTTAAATCGGATTCGGAAAATATGGCAATGACTGCAACACCCCTGCCCGGTTTCATAGTTATCGAGGGAAAAGAATTGCCCGACGAGGATCCATTAAATTCAAAAGATCGAATCAGAGCTTTTAAGATTCATCACTCACGAAAGGGTTATTATCTTCAAGCATCGTCGCAGGAAAACAAAGAAAAGTGAGTATCAATAAAATAATTAACGGAAGAAAAAAAATAACATTTTTCGAAATTCAATTGAATTTTATATTTTATTATTATGCAAATTACATATCATTTTTTTATTTTTAAATACAAATTTCAAATTTATGAATAATTTCAGATTCAAAAATAAAAAATTTAGTTATTCATTAAATAATTATTATTATATTCATTATTTTCATAAATAATAAATTTGTTCACTATTCAATTATTGAAACTACAATTTTAATATACATATAATAATTCTTTGCTATAATTAAATTATTTTTATAAATAATAAAATTCTTCAATAAAATAAAATTATTTTCAATACAATTTTAATAAGGTTTCACAAAAGAATTCAATTATTTTGAGAAATTTGGATAAAATTCTTCGCACAATTTTAATTATTTTCAATACAAATTTTGAATTAAATTATTTTCTACCCAATTTTTATTAAATTTTAAAATATTGATAAATTATTTGCAATACAATTTTTATTAAATTCCTCGAAAGAATTTTATTATTTTACTCTTATTTTCAATATAATTGTGATTAAATTCTTGGAAAGAATTTAATTATTTTCATAAATGAAAGAATTCAATACAATTTTAATAAAATGTTTCGAAAGGATTCAATTATTTTTAAAAATTGTATTAAAATTTTTCTAATGAATTAAATTATTCTCAAAAATGTTGATAAAATTCTTTATATTAAATATTCAAATTATTTGAATACAATCTTAATTAAATTCTTTGAATAAATTTAATTATTTTCAAATATTTCGATTAAATTCTTTTCAGAAATTCAATTATTTAAAAAAATTCCTATGCAAAAATTGAATTATTTCATATTTAAAATTAATATAAGTTACAAAATTAGCATAAAAAATTAATTAATTTTTTAATTTAAAAAAAACCTAAGAAAGAAAAAACAAGATTTTTATAAAGAAAATTTTTTAATTAACTGAAATTTATGAGAGATCAATTAAAATAAGTTAAATTTTTAAAATAATCATGTTTGTTAATAATTGAAATTAAACATTTGATTATTGAATTTCATTAAAACTTTAGGAAATAAATTCTTCTCAGAATCTTATTACAATTTTTTTTAAATACAAGAATTTATTCAAGGAATTTTGTTAAGAAAATAATTGAATTCTTTCGAAAAATTCTTTCACTTTTGGAAAATAATGTAATTTTTTAAAATAATTTTTTAATTAAAAATGTTCATTATAATTATATTTTACAAGGATTTTTTTTTAATTTTCAAAATAATCGTGTATATTAATAATTATAATTAAAAATTTTATTATTGAAATTGTATTAAAATCTTTTGGAAATAGGTAATTGAATTCTTCTCAGAATTTTACTACAATTTTTCAAACTAACTGAATTCTTTCGAGATATTTTTTGTAAAAATTGTACTGAAAATACTTCAATTCATGTGAAGAAATTTATTATTTATATAAAAATGATTAAATTCTTATAAAGCATTCGATAAAAATTTTGAGAATAATTGAATTTTTTAGAAAATTTTATTACAATTTAAGTTTATATTTAAAATAAAAAATTTTGTAATTTGCATAATAACAACAAATTGAACACTGCGTTTCGCGCGCAATAATAATATAATAATCGAATTATTTTAATTATTATTTGATAAATTATTATCGCAGATGGGTGCACGTATTAAAATTAGCCACGAAGGCTGAGCTACCTCAAGATAATGATGAAAAGTCAAAGAATAGTGAAAACGCACAGGATCATCAGGAAAATTCGCAAGAATACAGTTAAATCACTCTAGTATAAATGTATTTATTATTATAGTTAAAACAAATCATATACATATCGTCCTCGATCTAAGAAACTGTATTGTTAAAAACTTAAGTTTTACATAGACTATATATTATTATATATGTAGGAATTTTTTTTGGCGATATTATAAAAGAAAATGAAGCATGAAATTTTTTGCATGTCCTTTTATACTCGTATATTATATTAAAAATTATATTAAAGTAAAAAAACAAATTATATATATATATAAAAAAAACATTTTCCATGTATTATATGGAAATTAATTAATTGCTGCACTTCGTACAAAAAAAGAAGAGTTGGAGTGAATTTTTTTCAAGACATGCGTCTTTTTAATATGTTTAATGATTATCGCCAAAAAGTTTCTGTGATTGAGTCATTTGTGACTATCGCTGTCTAAGCGCTTGTTGTTTTTGTAATATTGTGTTAAAAATATATTTAAATTTATATCTTATTCACATTTTTACATTTAATATCCTTGATCCATTATTTATTATTAACATTTTTAATAATTAATTTTATTAATTATTACTCTTATTAGATGTTATTATAAAAATTTTTTCAAAATAAGTTTTCGAAAGTACAAAGATAATCAGTGCTTCTTAATGGAAAATATTCTCAATCTCATTTAAATTTCAACTTTTATCGGTTTTTCATGTGATCGAGCACACTGTAAAAATAATTGCTCCAGAGTGCCAGACGTAATTGTATAATCTACTATACAATTGTACTTTTCTTTTAAATTTTGCATGATGCTGTACATTTTTCTCCATTTTATGCTTGAATTTCTCACGTGGTAAGTAATGCAAGTCTGTAAAAAATGTTAATTAGTAAAGCTATTAATTATGACTAATATATTATAATTATAATTTTTTAAAAGACTTTTAAAAAATTACTGAAGAAAATAAAAATGTTCCACATTAATTTAATTATATAATTGTATTTTAAATATTAGAAAACGTAACAAATGATCTTTTTTAATACTGACCATGTGTTCATCACAAAGATCACATATTATAGACTTTTCAATAATGTTTTTGATGCTTCGTACATTTTCCTCGGTTCTTTCAGGATTCAGTTTAACATTTATGTTGAAGCCGGCTTCAAACTTGTGTTTCAGTTGTTGAGTCGCTCCAATTGCTATTATAGATCCATTTATCATTATAGCTAAACGATTGCAAAGAGCTTCACACTCCTCCATACTACAGGAAATAATAAATTCAATGTTAAATATTAAAAGATCGATAAATTTAAATTTTTTGTGAAACTCAAAAATTTACAATTTAACAGCGCTTTGAATTTGAAAATTAATTTTTTAGTAAAATTGTAATATACTATTTTTTAATATTTAAAAAGAATTAAATTAAAAGATAAATTTGATTTATTCCTGTATTATTTTTAAATTAAAAATACCTTTAAATAGAAAATAGTAAATTTTATGAAAATTATTTTTTACCTATGGGATGTAAAAATGAAGGACTGTCCTCCTGATTGGCAGGATTTAATCACGTGCCACATGTATCTTCGCGCTGCAGGATCAACTCCCGTTGTTGGTTCATCCATTAAAACGAGATTAGGATTTCCAATTAAAGCAATTGCGATACTTAATCGACGCTTATTTCCACCGCTATAAGTTCCGCTGGGTTGATTTGCGCAAAGATTCAATTCTGAAAAATTTCACATCACATTTTACTTTTAATTAATTTGTGTAGACACTAATTGTAATAATTAAATATTTTTTTCATTTTAAGAAAATTGATTAATTCTGCAAGAAAAATAATTAAAGTAGTAATATAATTTTCATTAAACTTAATTTGTTGAAGAGTAATTAAAAAATATTTACTCAATCTTTTTATCCATTTGTCAACTTCACTTTTTACTTGATCTCTTGGTACGCCTCGAAGCATTGCAAATAATTTTAGATGATCTTCAGAATTCAACGATTCAAGTAGAGCAGAATTTTGTGGACAGTATCCCATTTGTTCCAAATACTAGAAATGACAAAAATTATACGATTAAATAATTTTTAGAATGAAGAAAATTCGATTTTTTAAGTGAATTTAGAGTTTGAATTAAAAGGGAACACTTTTTTTGCAGTTTAAAAAAAAGAGTTAATGAACTTTTTATTTACCTCTTGTCTGTTTTTGGAAATTTCTTTTTCATTCAAATATATAATACCAGTATTTGGAAACTCTTCTCCAGTGAGTAATCGAAATGCTGTACTTTTTCCTGCGCCATTAACACCCAATAATCCAAAACATTCTTTCTTCTTCACACTGAAACTAATTTCCTTCACCGCAGCAAGACTTCCGTAGTATTTACTCAATTCGTAGGCCAAATAAATAGACTTATTGCTTTTGTTTTCATTTAAAAACTGATTATATTTGAACGATCTTTGAATTTCTGAGGGGTTATCTGTAAATTAAATTATATAATTTAATATTATAATCTATAATAATATAATTTTAATTTTCTTTTATAATTAATGTTCTGTTAAGAAATTTTCTTTCTAATTATTGATTAAAATTAAAATTGTAGATATTTATACATTTACTGAATTATTTCTAAGAAAAAAATACTTACCTTGCTTTTTCAATTTGTTGATCTCAGAAGCGACAAAAATCTTCTCCGCTTTTACTTGATCGTCTACTCTCTGAGGTGCTCCAGTTGGGACTATGTTTTTGATCTTTATAAATAATCTTGGAATTAATTTTTTTTCCAATATTCCAATAATTGTGAAATATATGAACGGAGTCAGGCACAAATATAATATACTTTTTTCTAAGCTATCAGAGACTTTGGAATTGTTGAAATAGTCGAAATATTTTTCACACTGTCCTCCCGAACAATTGAGATCTAATAAAAATTCAGTAACATAAAAAAATGATAGAATTTAAGAAATAAGAAAGAATAGAATTCAATACGAAAAGGAATTAAAAATTTATAATCATACCACAACAATCGTTTCTTCTAGAAGTTGAACAAATGTGATATAAATAAAATTCAGGCATTCTTCGACAGTCGGCATTTCTAATTGCAATTTCAAAGAATGAATATACTCCATAAAAGAAGCTTAGTGATGGCATAATCATGAAAAACTTTTTCTCAATTGCTCTTTGCTCTAAAGCTAACTTGTAACTTGTATTTGCCATTAAAGTTTCAAAAACGATCCATTCTAAAGCAACTGAAAAATTATTAATTTTCTATTTAATTCTCCGAAAGTCGCACTTTTTCTATTCATCATTTTTTAATTTAAATTAAATTAAAATTTTTTTTCAATATAAAAAAGAATTCCTTTTTTGATACTTACGTAATAATGGAGGCAAAAACGTTAGAACGCTGAAAATAATGCTTGTTTTCTTACTCCAAAAACTAAACATATAAATAAAGGGCAGCATATTCAAGGCGAATAATATTAGCAAGAGAAACATTACACCTGCAATATAAATTGTTATATCATTTTCATTTCCTTTTTATGTTATATCATTTTATTTCTTTTTTATTGTCAAAATTTTTTACTACTGTTATCTTATAAAAACTACTAATTTAAAAAAATATAATTATTTAAAAAAATTAATTAAAGTCTACAATTCATATCCTTATGTACAAATTGAGTAAAACATACCTATTTCGGTTGAATGGAATAATTGAAGATTGCCATTTATGTCCATGATGTAAAATCCAAATATGTAAACAATAATAATCGTCAATAGAAAGAAGAAAAGATCAAAAAGATAAAAACTTCCCCAATATAAGTAGCCCGTTACTCCAGTCATTTTTTGAAGTTTTTTCAGTCCTGTAATTGATTCTTTTAATGGTTGAATCACATAAAGTGCAAATGTCGGCGATAGACATAAAAGCATCAAAAGTGCTCTAACATAATTGTAAGTATCATTATGATAATAAAATTTAAAAGAGTTTTCATTTCGAAGTTGTTCCCTCGATGCATAAATTTGATGATCGTCTCCAAGTGACTTTTTGAGAATTGTATTTGAAACCAAATTAATCATTATTTGCACACTGTTATCCACGTATTCTGAAAATAACACATTCACTTCTTTCTTGTATGCAAATTGTTCTATCTTAAATTCTGCTCCGCCAATTAAATTATTTCTATAATCCGCGTAATTTTTTTCTGCCAAAATTTACAATCGCTGAAACAATAAAAATTAAGTAATTTTAGAAAATAATTTATATTTTATTTATTCTATACAATAATGGAATTTTTAGAAATTTTAATGAGTTATTAATTATTTTGTAAATTTGCGAAAAGTGTGAATATTTATTCCTAAATTTTCAAATATTAATAAAAATATACCGTTGCTGACGTTGTCATTTACTTCTGTTGCTCGTCCATTCAAATTTTCAACTATCGTCTTATATTTTTCTCCGTAATAATCCGTATAATCATTTGAAGAATAGAAAACTTGTGGATTGCTGTACATGTCGAGACGAAAAGAAACATTTTGTATTTCACCCGAATCAATGAATGTCGCTCGGATTGCGAAAATACTCAAGAGAGGAATGATAATCTAAAAAGAAATGTCTCAATATTTAATATACAATGCAATAAATAAAAAGTAAATAATAATTAAATATTAATTAAATTAATTAAGTAAATATGTGTACCATAAGCAAATGTGTAATTATGTTTTTCCTCACGTATGCACATTTTTTCAAAATAAGTGCAATGAATGATTGCTTAAAACGTTCAAATCCTTCAATCTTATTAAATTTTTCTACAGGATAATTCTTTTCTTCCAAATTGTCGTTATCTTCCTTCGTCGCACTATTTATTAAACAGTAATCAGTCTTTTATTTTGCTTTAATTAATCGAACATTAATTTGTAAAGTTAATATTTTAATGAATTCTTAATTATTAATTGAGTTAATTCAATAAATAAAAAAATATTAATATTAAAACTGTAGGCTTGTTAATTATGCAAATAAAAAAACAGGGATAATGAAAAATAGATAATAAGAAAGAAAAGAAATAAAAGAAAGATAAATACTGAATATAAAAGAATATACCGAAGGAAAACTTGTTCCAAAGTTATTAGTGATACACTAATTCCAGTAATTCCGAGATCATGTTTTTTTTCTTCAATTCTGTCCAAATGTTCGGGCAATTGCTCAGTGAAAGGAACACTGAAAATAATTTTCCCTTGATCGGAATTGATTAATCGACTTTGGTCCGGTAGTTGATTTATTATCCTATCAATGTCACACACATCTTCCGTGGATAACGTTACCTCCATGTTGCCTCCACCTAATGAAAAAAAATAGATTTTAAATTATGAACAATTTCGCAAGAAATCAATGAATGAATAATAATGTGGAAAGTAAAAGAAAATAATTATTAAATACAATGAAAATGAGTTACAAACGTATTTCAAACCGTAATTTATGTGGAAACTACAAAACTGAAATTAGACATTAAAAACGAAAAATAAAACTCAAAATAAAATTAATATTAAAATTTGAGTAAAATAAGAAATTTAAAATAACATTAAAGTAAAAATTAAAATTTGTTTTTCCTTGATTTTTAGACAAATTTTGACTTCCTCCCTGATTTCTAAGAAATCATACTAAATAATAAAATTCATCTTTTTTTATAATAATTCAAATAAAAAATAAATAAACAAGAGATTTACTAACACACATATGAATAAATTCAATTGTGACTGAAAATTTCTATTATTTACTACATTTATTAGATTAAAACTCCTTGAGAAGTTTGATTTTTTTGAAAACCAGGAATGAAATTCTTTAACAAACTTAATTATTTTCAATTTGATTTCCAGAAATTTTAATTAATTTGATAATTTATTAATAATTTTTTTAAAATTCAAATGTCTTAAAAAATGAATTAAAATTTCGATTAAAAAATTCAATCTTTTCTAAATCTCTAATGAAATTCTTTAACAAATTTAATTATTTTTAATTAGATTTCACAAAATTTCAATTAATTTAATAATTCATTGATAACATTTTTGAAAAATTCTAGAAGTTAGACTTATGGTCTATGATCTCTGTTAAAGAATGAAATGTAATTTATAAAGTAAAATTAAATTAAATTAATTAATAATTATAAGTAATTAATTATAATAATAATAATAATAATAATAATAATAATAATAATAATAATAATAATAATAATAATAATAATAATAATAAATAATAATAATAATAATAATAATAATAATAATAATAATAATAATAATAATAATAATAATAATAATAATAATAATAATAATAATAATAATAATAATAATAATAATAATAATAATAATAATAATAATAATAATAATAATAATAATAATAATAATAATAATAATAATAATAATAATAATAATAATAATAATAATAATAATAATAATAATAATAATAATAATAATAATAATGGTAGTAGTTATAATTAAATAATAATAAATAATTAATTTAAAATAGATTTAAAAAACCAACATTAAGAAACAACAACAAAAATGTTCTCTAAAAATTATTATTATCATTAAGAAACAATGTATCTAATTATTGTAAAATAAAGTTACCATAAAACTTTTTCAGGAACAGAGGTGTACCGTAGCTTCTCAATTTTCCCTGTTCAATGAGAGCAGTTCTGTCGCCAAGAATGTCCGCCTCTTCCATATTGTGCGTGCTTATCAAAATTGTTTTCTCGCCTCTCAATTTCTAGAGCAATTTTTTTATTACATGAAAAATTTATTTCGTTATATTTATTTCTTACAAGTTTTATGATTTAAATTCTTTTTAGAATTTTTTTTAGCTAATCATGAAAATACAAAACAAAAATTTGTCACCATACATACCAATAAAATATCCCAAAATTCTCTTCTTGTCTCGGGATCCATTCCTGATGTGGGTTCGTCCAAAATTAATATCTAGAAGAATAATAATTTAATTTAATTAATAATTCTCGTGAATAAAGTTTTTTTATTAATTAGAAAATAAAAGCCAATCAATAATTGTTATTAATTATCTAATTAATAATTTTTATTAATAACCTAATTAATTGTTCCTAATTAACTAGTTAATTTGTATTAATCAAATAATAATTTTATTAATTAAATAAGCTTAAAAAACTAACCGAAGCCTCGCCAATTAATGATATTCCAAGACAAACTCTTCTTTTTTGACCACCAGAAAGTTTTGAGGGAAATTCCTTCATTTTTTCATAAATATTCAATCTCTGAAGTAGACTTTTAACATCAATATCTCTTTGAGCCTTCGTATTGTTTCCATTTCTCAACTATTTTGTTTTAAATGACGAATTAATTAGAGATTAAAAGAATAATTTAATTTTGATAGTAAAAATATTTACCATAGAGAAGAATTGCAATTGTTCAAAGACAGTCAAGTCAGGGAAAAGAATATTTTCCTGTGGGCACAGTCCCAAATCAGTCACTATGTCCTTCATTTCTTCACTGATATTTTTTCCGTTTATAAAAACTGATCCTTCACTAGGACTCAATAAACCTAAAACAATATTTTTCTCAATTTTTTTATAAATTTCTTTTTAGTAAATTATATTAATTTAATTTTATTAATTTTATTGACGAAACCTGTTAAAATTGACATCAATGTTGTTTTTCCAGCTCCATTATGACCAAGTAAAGTTGTTATTTCACCTTTATAGAAGTCAATAGAAATTCCAGCAAGAGCTTGCTTTTTCTGTAGATGAATAAAATTTTAGTTCATTATTAATAAATAATATTTTATTTAAGGGTGATCTTCTTTTTCATAAAAAAATTCCTGGTCATGTATTATTTTTCCCGGACATAAAGAAAAACTCTGAAAAATTATTTTCAAGATTTCAATTCAATTATTTTCTAGAAATTTTAAATAAAATTCTGCTTTAATTCAATTATTTCAAAAAAAGTTCACCCAAAAACTAAAATATTTTTAAAATCCACTTGTTTGCAAGACAATTTAATGAAATATCGAATAATATATAGTAATTTTTAAAATTTTCAATTAATAAATCGTCACTTACGGTTTGATTAATCCTATCAATAATATAGGATTTTTTTAAATTACGAATTTGAATACCAGGAACGAACTTTGTTGAAACTGGCTCGAAAAGTGTATTTTGTCTATGATAATCCACATTGTCAATTCTTTGGGAAGAATTCTTGTTTCGCTTGAAGCACTAAAATTTATTGAATTACAATTTATAAATAAAAATTATTTTTTAAATCAAGTTTAATATTAAATACCTTTAAAAAATAAAGCGGCTGTTTTGCAACTCCATATTTTCCGGGCAAAATTTCCGATACATACAAAGCAAGCAGAAAGTGAAACAGTGTACCAAGAATTGAAAATATCGCAATGACTCCTAAACTTATTGACTCAGTATTATTAACATCAGCAACATAAAACATGTTGCTCCAGTGTACTCCTTCCACTGAAAATAATTTCAAATTTTATTTTTTTCAATTATTATTTTACAATAAATTTAAAATCATAAATGAAAAATTAAAGGAATATGTTTAAAATTCTAAAACTTACTTTTCTCTTCATAAAAATACATTTCCTCGTAAATTCGAAACAGAAGCAAATTGGGGAAAAATATTCCCATATAAGGAGGTATCACATTGTACTTTTTTATCAAAAACATGAAATATATTTGAAGACCGAATGTTCCTAAATAAATAAAATTGTTTGCCAAAACTCTCAAGACAGCTAAAACAAATGGAAAATTAAAATGTAATAATTAAGAAAACATTTTTTATATGAATATGAAAATGAAAAATAAGTTTAAAAAATTTAGATACTTTACATTTTGAAAAATATGAAGATACATGATAGCCGAAGGACAAAAGATGAATGATATTAAGAAAATGCATGAAAATCACTAAAATTGCATTTCCGTAATATAAAAGTGGCTGACAGTCGGAGTAAAAACATACGCAGAGAAATATAACACGAGGGACAATATAAAGTACACTAAATAACAGTCCACTAATTAGCCAACTTAATAAACTTTGATAATTTTTTACTCCGTTCATTGCCATTAAAACCTGGAAAATTATTTTATATTAATAAATATTTATATTAATTAAATCATTAGAAAAAGAAGAAAAATTGATAAATAAAATACATTAATTCCCAAAGTTTTTTCATTTGACGGATAAATTATTTCCACATTGAGTTGAATTGAAAATACCAAAACTGCAACAACTGTGTACATGAATTTTATTAAAAAATCGTCATCAAACTTTTTTTCCTTGAAGGCTAGTGAAGGCATTTTTTGCAAAGATATCTAAAAATTAAAAGTAATTATATTAAAGATATAGCAATTAAAAAAATATTACTTTTAGGTAACACAAAAAGTTGATAAAACTTTCACATTTTATGTTACATTAATAATCAGGGTTGCCACAAAAAATTAATTTTGTTTTTCCCTGACCTTTCCTTAATTTCTAGCCAAAATTTTGACTTTTTCCCTGATAGGCCAGTCGGTGAGTGCAAAAAGTGCACATAAGTGCAACCTGAAAAGTCGAAGCAGTTTCTTGTAGTTTGAGGGCCCCAAATAAGAGCCCCATAGTTTGCACCACATTTCCGTTTGCGAAAAATGGTGTAAACAATCGTCAAAGTTCGAAAAACATGGTTTTTCGATGACTGTTGCTTCCGGTTAAATTTTAGGGGAAAAAGTTGTGATTGAAAGTTATAGAGCTTGGAAATAGCTTTCAAATGATTGGTCGCAAGTTAAAAAAGCTTAATTAGTTTAGTTGCAAATGAATTTAAACCATTAAAAATAGCACTTTTTTAATTGTTTAATAACTTTGTTAATAATTATCGAATTTGTTTCTAACTTCCCAGAAATATTCCCCTTGCGAGGCTGAATAAATCCCAAAAAAAATCAACTTGATCGGGTAAATAGTTTATGCATAATTCCATTTGTTAACTAAAAACATGTAATTTTTCAACGGAATTTCCCCACTTTTGGACCTGCGAATTTCGTTTTTTTTTCTTCGAGAGTACAGTTTAGGAGTCAAACTTTCATTCCATTTAAATGGAAAATTGATTTTTTTTATTTAAGTGCATAGTAATAGACGTTAAAAAAGGGTATGTTTTTTTGACATAAACAAATGGAATAACTCGGCCAATTTCCACTTTATTGATTTCTTAAAAAGGGCATTTGATTTCATTTGTTTCCACAAAACTTTTCTAAAAAAAAATCCGATCTAACTTCAAGAGGTGGAGAGTTAACTTTTTTTTAAAAAAAAATTCCTGACAAGTTAATTATTAATGTTTTTTATTAAAATTCGCACCACTTACAGTTTAATACATGTATTTTATGTAAAAAATTAAACATAAGGTTTTGTGCATTTATTTTTAATTTATACCAAGTAAAAGTAAATGTAT
Source organism: Leptopilina syphax (assembly GCA_032872505.1). NCBI lineage: Eukaryota > Metazoa > Arthropoda > Insecta > Hymenoptera > Figitidae > Leptopilina > Leptopilina syphax. The sequence continues at coordinate 30,925,963 of CM065468.1, forward strand.
CCATTTTTCAACCTCTGAACGGCGGAGTGGGGGTACTCGGAGGAGCGTGATTCTCGCCACCACAACTGAATTCAGCCGTTCAAATTTGCAAAAATGGTCATAACTTCGTTAATTATTTACCGATTTTTATCTTCCTTTTTTTAATTTGATGTATTTTTTTACGCTGAATCCAAAAATAATTTTATATGTTTTCAAAATACAATATTTTTAATAATAAAAAAGAAAATTTTTTTTAACAACAAATTTTTAATTATTATTTATCATATTTGACAAAAAATTCTTTTCGTACATATAATTCCATTGAATTTAAAATAATATTATGACATAAAAAAATTAAAATTAATTATATATAAGTGTGTAGCATTGTTGTATTGATAGTTGAACAGGCGTGCATATGTGAACTTGATGCTACAAGCTTATATATAATTAATTTTAATTTTTTTATGTCATAATATTATTTTAAATTCAATGGAATTATATGTACGAAAAGAATTTTTTGTCAAATATGATAAATAATAATTAAAAATTTGTTGTTAAAAAAAATTTTCTTTTTTATTATTAAAAATATTGTATTTTGAAAACATATAAAATTATTTTTGTATTCAGCGTAAAAAAATACATCAAATTAAAAAAAGGAAGATAAAAATCGGTAAATAATTAACGAAGTTATGACCATTTTTGCAAATTTGAACGGCTGAATTGAGTTGTGGCGGCGAGAATCACGCTCCTCCGAGTAACCCCACTCCGCCGTTCAGAGGTTGAAAAATGGATACATTTACTTTTACTTGTTATAAATTAAAAATAAATACACAAAACCTTATGTTTAATTTTTTTACATAAAATACATGTATCAAACTGTAAGTGGTGCGAATTTCAATAAAAAACATTAATAATTAACTTGTCAGGAATTTTTTTTTAAAAAAAGTTAACTCTCCACCTCTTGAAGTTAGATCGGATTTTTTTTTGGAAAAGTTTTGTGAAAAACAAATGAAATCAAATGCCCTTTACACGAAATCGATAAAGTGAAAATTGGCCGAGTTATTCCATTTGTTTATGTCAAAAAAACATACCCTTTTTTAACGTCTATTATTATGCACTTAAATAAAAAAAATCAATTTCCCATTTAAATGGAATTAAAGTTAGACTCCTTAACTGTACTCTCCAAGAAAAAAAAACGAAATTCGCAGGTCCAAAAGTGGGGAAATTCCGTTGAAAAATTACATGTTTTTAGTTAACAAATGGAATTATGCATAAACTATTTACCCGATCAAGTTGATTTTTTTTGGGATTTATTCAGCCTCGCAAGGGGAATATTTCTGGGAAGTTAGAAACAAATTCGATAATTATTAACAAAGTTATTAAACAATTAAAAAAGTGCTATTTTTAATGGTTTAAATTCATTTGCAACTAAACTAATTAAGCTTTTTTAACTTGCGACCAATCATTTGAAAGCTATTTCCAAGCTCTATAACTTTCAATCACAACTTTTTCCCCTAAAATTTAACCGGAAGCAACAGTCATCGAAAAACCATGTTTTTCGAACTTTGACGATTGTTTACACCATTTTTCGCAAACGGAAATGTGGTGCAAACTATGGGGCTCTTATTTGGGGCCCTCAAACTACAAGAAACTGCTTCGACTTTTCAGGTTGCACTTATGTGCACTTTTTGCACTCACCGACTGGCCTATGACCCTAAAGTAGGGGAGCGTGGGGGAATTGGAGCCCCTTAAGGAAAATTATTAAAAAAACCAACTTATCTTTATAATAATACATTGTTTTCATCATTTCCTACTCATTTCGTTATTTATCTTTAATTGTGTTTAATTAGAAACTCAAAAAGAGAAAATAAATTGGAAAAAAAAAATTTTCAAAAAAAAAATACATTTTTTGCGATCACCCAATTTGTGGGGTAATAGGAGCTTTCACTTGAAATTTAAAAAATTTCTATATTTTAGGAATATTTTTGGTTTTCTAAAAGAAAAAAATGTTAATACTTACAATGAAGCCAAAACTTTAGACTTAGAATAAATTTTATCCTAAATTATAATTGAATAAAAAATTTTTGAAAAAAAATTAAATTTTTCATTTTTTCCACCAAAAATTGTTTTTTAATTAAAAGTTTTTTCATAAGGTGATATCTTTTACAATTTTGAAAGAAATAACGAAAGACGCAACATAGTAACGAAAATTCTTTGGTCTGACACTAATTCTCCCATTACCCCACAGAATTCTTACAGGCCAAAATTTGAATAAAAAAATAAAAACATAAACAAATTTTATTATTATTTCGATTTTTATACAAGTATACATATCTACACATATTCACCTATAATATAATGAAAAAACAGAACTAAATAATACGATTTTTACTACTTATGGTGATGTTTAGAAATATTTTGCATTTTACAACGAAAACTCAAAAAATACATTTTCCCTTGTCTTTACTAAAAATTTGTCAAGAATGTGATCGTTTGTTTTGGAATGATATAAACAAAAGTTGTAGAAGATTTTCTAGCCATTGCAGCGAATTTGAAGGCTTTTAAGTACGTGAAATTTAAAAGCTCCCATTACCCGCAAGCTCCCATTACCCCACGCTCCCCTATATTCTGATTCACTATAAAAAATATTAGATACTCAAAAAACTGTTTTACTACATTTATTTACAAATTTAATTAATTGTAAAATTATTCAAAAATATCAATAACTTCTTTTTTAAATAAATATTTAATCATTTTTATTGTTTCGTGGGAAATAAGATTTTCAACATTTCTAATTCAAACATTTTGAAATTCAATAACTTATAATAAATTAAACTTCCATAAAATTTTTCTAAAAAAAAATTAAATTATTTACAAAAATTTTAACAAGGTGTCTAACAAGGATTCAGAAAAAAATTCCCTGACTTTTCCCTGACATTTCTTGACTTTTTACTAATTTTATTTTTGCTTTCCTGGAACAAAAATATGGTAACTGACATATTTTTTTTGATAAATTATTTGATAAATTAAAAAAATTTTTAATTAACAAAAAATTTTAATTTTTATAGAAATTTCCCTGACTTTTGCATGAATTTTCCCTGACCAAAAAAATTCCCTGACTTTTCCATGACTTCTCTGACCGTTAGACACCTTGTTTAACCCTTTCACGCCCATGGGACATATACGTCCCACCTACAAAAACCTCAATATCTTTAAAGAAACTTAATATTTTTGAGTCTAATTTAGTGCGTTCTCTTCAGGAAGAATAGGGCTTTAAAAATAAGTCACCTAGATCTTGTTAAAAAATTCCTATTGTTTAAAAAAATTCATAAATTATTGTTAAAAATCATGAATTTTTAAAATATTTTAAAATCGCCTAAAAATTGTTACTCGGGGGTTTTCGGGGTCGCTGATTACGAATCCGGTGCTAGTTTTTCAAAATTCAAAATGGCGGATCTAATATGGCGGACGACAAATGTAAAAATTAAACGGATTAGCATGAAACTTGTTAATCAGGGGTTTTTAGGGTCGCTGATTACGAATATAATATCAGTTTTTTAAAATTGAAAATGGCGGATCCAATATGGCGGGCGTTATTTTTAAAATCGTTTAGTTTCACCAGAAACTTGTTACTCGGGTGTTTTCGGGGTCGCTGATTACAAATCCAGTGTTATATTTTTAAAATTCAAAATGGCGGATCCAAGATGGCGGACAATTTTTTGAACATTTTAATTTCACCTGAAACTTGTTACTCGGGGGTTTTCTGAGTCGCTGATTACGAATTAAGTGTTAATTTTTAAAAATTCTAAATGGCGGATCCTATACAGTGGACGACAAATGTAAAAATTGTTTGGATTAGAGGGAAACTTGTCACTAAAGGGTTTTTATTGTCTCTGATCACGAATTTGTAGTTTATTTTAAAATTGCAATTGTGTATTTATTTATTTATTTCTGTCAGTAAAAAGTAAAGTATGATTTCATTGTATGCCCTTTTGGGCCTTTACAATCTCCTCAACATCACTATACTAAATTCTTCTAACTCACAAACTCTTCCTTCATATCCCTACTTTTGCGGCTGCAGCCGACTTAGGTTAGGAGTACTCGCATTCGCCTGGACATTCGGCCAGGGGAGAGGAAAACTGCAGAAAATCTACTTCCAAAGTACAACCGGTTTATTGACGTCGAGTCATGAATGTACATTTGGATAGCCATCACAAATGCACAAACATAACCTCGGCATCAAACCTCCCGTTTGATATATCTCATCAGTGAAAAACACCGAAACTGTAGCGATTCACAGTGGGTCACCCATCCAAGTACTAACCGCACTTAAAGTGGTTTAACCTCTGTGATCGCAAGCAACGGGATTCCACCAACCGGGCTATACCATCGGTTATTTTTATTTCTGTCAGTAGATGGACTTGTTTCTTTCTACTCTCACTGGATTCGTAATCAGCGACCCCGAAAACCCCCGAGTAACAAGTTTCTGGTGAAACTAAACGATTTTAAAAATAACGTCCATCATATTGGATCCGCCATTTTGAATTTTAAAAACATAAGACCGGATTCGTATTCAACGACCCTGAAAACCCCCGAGTAACAAGTTTCTGGTAAAACTAAACGATTTAAAAAAATCGTCCGCCATCTTGGATGCGCCATTTTGAATTTTTAAAAAATGATGTCATATTAGTAATCAGCGACCTCAAAAACTCCCGAGTAACAATTTCCAAGCCAATCCGATCAATCTATAAAAAAGTTGCCCGCCATATTGGATACGACATTTTGAATTTAAAAAATTTTATAATTCTGATATCAGATTCGTAATCAGCGCCCCCGAAATCTATGAATAACGTTACACTTACGTTTTTTTAACCGTCCAGTTATGCCTGGGTGTGAAAGGGTTAATAAAATCCTTCGCAAGAATTCAGTTATTTTTATAATTAATATAATTTTACACATTAATTCTATTATTTAAAAAAAAAATAAAATTCATTGTAAGAATTCAATTATTATCATAAATAATAAAATTCTTCACAGAATTTCAATTATTTTTAATACAATTTTAAGTAATTCTTCGAAAAATGTAATTATTTTCAAAATTTTTTTACAAGAATTCAATTACATTTCACAAATAATGAAATTCTTTGCTTAAATTTAAATATGTATTTTCAAAATCTATTTTAATAAAATTTCTCAAAGGAATTCAATTATTAAAAAAGAATGTAAGAAAATTCGTTGCAAGAATTCCTTTATTTTCATAAATAATACAATTCTTTACAGGATTTCAAGAATTAAAAAAAATGTAATAAAAATTCCTTGCAAGAATTCAATTATTCTTCTAAATAATAAAATGTAATTACAGGGTGGTCACAAGCGTCACAAGTCAGTTTATCAATTTCCCTGACAATTTAATGACATGAAAATTATTTCCCCTGACAAAATTTTTTTCACAGGAAAGTATGAAAGTTTACGGAAAATGGGTAAAATTTATTAAATTTAATCTCTAAATCAATTATTTTAAATAATTTTCCGAAAGTTCTTCGAGAATTAAATTGTTCAAATACAAAAATTCAATTTTTTATAATAATTGTAACTGAACCGACAGATTAGCTCAGTCGGATAGATGCCTCGCTTGGCGGACGTTTTAGAATAAGTATATGTAAGAAAAATGTAGTATGTACGTAAGAAAATTTCCTCAGGGACACTTGTAAACGCAATAATTAACGCATTAAGGCAATAATAATTGTAATATATTGACGTTTTATAACTTTTGGGGGTTTTGGCATAAGTGTTGATGTATGAGGGGGTAGTTTTTAAAACTGCAAGGGTCGTAATCGTGATTTAAATTATGCGGTTGTTATTACTGTTAACTTAATTTATTTAATTATAGTGTAAACGTTTCTTAATTATATAAATAATTTTATCATATTTTACTGTTTTTTATTGAAAACGGTGTCTCTGAATTAAGGGTAGTTTTTCAACCCTTTGCCTAAGGTTTAGAACTTTCTAAGGGTGATTTTCGGATTCAGCAGATCAAAGTCTATAAAAACATATACTTCTTTTACAATCCCCTTCGGGGGCAAATTTTGACCACTTTTCAGCATCGTTCTTTCTCAAAAGAATTCAATTATTTTTATAAATAATACAATTTTTCACATTAATTATTCAATTATTTAAAAAAAATATAATAAAATTCGTTGCAAGAATTCAATTCGGAAATTTTTTAATTAAATATTTAGAAAATAAAAACTTCAAATAATTAAAAAAAAATTCAATTAAACTTTTTCAAAAAAAATAATTCTAAAGAATTGTAAGTTAAAAGTATGCAAAATTGAAATTTTCAAAGATTTTAAACTTTAATTAAAAACCTTTTCAAAATTCAATTATTTCTAAAAATTCAGGCTTATTTAATATTCAATTATTATCTAAAATTTTAACTGAAATTCATTTTTAAATCAAGTTTTAATTAAAATATTCTACGAAAATTCAACTATTTAAATACAAAAATAAATAATTTATTGAATAAATGAATGTTCTTCAAAATTGAATTCTCATAAAGAATTATATCAAAAAATTTTTAAATAATTGGATTTTTTGACGAATTTTAATACAATTTTTAAGAATAATTGCATTTTTGAGAAATAAGATTAAAATTGTATTAAAAATTATTGGAATTCTATGATGAGTTTTATTATTCATGAAAATAATTGAATCACTGTAAAAAATTTTATTATTTATAAGGGTGTCTAACAAGGATTGAGAAAAAAAAATTCCCTGACTTTCCTTGACTTTTTACTAATTATATTTTTGGTTTCTTGGGACAAAAATATGGTAACTGATATATTTAATAATAAATAAATATCTCTGACATTTCCTGACTTTTCCATGACTTTTCCCTGACCGTTAGACACCCTGTTTATGAAAATAATTAAATGTTTGCGTAGAATTTCATTAAAAATATTTTTAAAAAAATTGAATTGTTTTGAAAATTTGTATTAAAATACACGGAGAAAAATATAAAGTAACTTTTACTACTTATATAGTAAAAAATTTCCGGTAAAGCATTTCTGGTAATTTTTACTACTTTTGGAGTAAATTTTGATACGTTCGAAGTAAATATTTGTAAAAATTAAAATTTACTTCGAAAGTAGCAAAATTTACTCCAAAAGTAGTAAAAATTACTCTAAAAGTAGTAAAAATTACCAGAAATGCTTTACCGGAAATTTTTTACTATAAAAGTAGTAAAAGTTACTTTATATTTTTCTCTGTGTAGTAGATATTGAATATCATTGAATTAGGGAAAATTTTTTAAAATACTTTATAAAAAAATAAATAAAATAATTCTTCTCGAAAATTTAATTTTTTTTAGTACTGTAATAAAAATCCTTGACTTTTCCCTGATTTTCCGGACCAATTCTGTCGATAATAAAATGAAATTATATTATATCAATCTTTAACGTCGAATGTTAATCTTCTTAATATTTTTGGGATAAAGGAAATTATTCTTTATTCACTAAAAATTGTAATATTTAAAAAAAAATGTTATGTAACTTTTTGTAAATTTTTTAATGTTCGGAACTATGTAATAAATAGAGAAAGGTAGATTATGCATTTTGAGTCTCTCTAATTATGCGCTAAAATTGTGCACAATTATGCGGAATTATGCGCTTAAATTGTGTACCATTATGTGGAATTATGCGACTAAAAAAATGAATTCTGCGTTAATTATGCGCTAAAATGAGCATGATTATGCAGAATTATGCAATTAAAAAGAATTCTACTTCAATTATGCGCTAAAAAATGTTGATTTTACAAAATTATGTTGCATTTAAAAATTTTTTTTTGATTTGAAACAGTTACTGGTTATTTTTCGAAACCAACTTCCCGAAAGGCCCTATCCCGAATGTCTAAAATTACAAATACCTTTTTCCCGAAGATTTATGTACCCAAAAATTTTTTTGTTTGTTATTATGAAATGGATATATGTGCGACTCCAAGTAAGAATTTAGTTTTCTCGGAGTAAGTAAACCAATTGCAATGAAATTCAGGAATTTTAATCTACACATAAAAAGAAATGTTTCCACCACACTTAATTCAGCAAAAAAAAACGAAACAATTGTTTATATTATGTTTATACAAATTTTTATAAACAAAACAGGTATTAAATAATAATTAAATAACTTTTGAACGACCAAACGAAATTGAAGGAGGCAAACACTAAACAAATCTTTGCTGTGGTTTCTTTAAGATTCCGAAAAAAATTTTAACAACGCGGAAACATCTTCATACAAAATTTTGTATAAAAGTATTCCAGATTTTAGACATTTGATAAATTATACATTCGGGAAAATGACCGGAAACGATTTTACTCATCATATATAGCACTTACTGCTTTTTAAAATTTAAGATTTATTTAATTCTTCAATAACATTTAACAAGTTAGTTAACAGTTTAAAAACTTATTTATTATTTAATTTAAAAAAATATTTTAAAAATAAAGAAACTGAAAAAAATGTTCATGGTTTTTAGTTAAGAAAAGCACTATTTTGAAAATTTTGAGCCTATTATGCGATCATTATGCAAAAAGAGTACAATTATGCAGTGAGTAAAAAATTATGCAATATTATGCGCTCTAGAAATATGTTGTAAAAGGTTTAAAACATGAATTAACATAATATTATAATGTTTCTACTTGATTTTAAAAAATTATGCAATTATGCAGTCGCATAATCTACCTTTCTCTAGTAATAAAAAATATTGAAAAATAATTAAATTTTTTAAAAATTAGGATAATGAAAAATTCTAAGAATTAGTTTTTCAAAAAACAGTTTAATGTAATTTTTTGAAATTAATCTTCAGCAACTTTCATTTGAAAATTTTTGAGAATTTAATTATTCTTAAAATTTGCAATTAAATTTCTGCAAAATTGGTTCTTTTTAAATTTTTATAAAATATTTTTAAAAATTAATTGTTTTCAATAAAATTTTATAAAATTTTAATTATTTAATGACTTTTATTTCAAAAATTTGAAAAATGTAATATCTCAAAAATCTTAATTCTATATTAAAAATTAAATGAAGTATTTTTCGTATTATAAAAATCAAAGTATGTTGCATTTTATATAAAAGAAATGATCGGTTTTTTTTAAATAGTCGGAAAACGTCATTGAATGGCCTTTCGATAGTTATAGTTTAAATTAAAATTAATTATTTATCCTTGTAGGTTTTTTTGTAATAATTATTTTTCAAAAATTAATCTTACTTAGAAATATAATATAAGACCGTATAATTTTTCTTTTAAACTGTTTATAACTTGAGGCGATAGAACGGCGGACGACTATCAAATTTTGTAAACATCGAGCATAAAGATTGAACGCTTCTTTCAAGTGCGATTCAATGAAAAAATAAAAATAGAGTTATGGAATTTGTTTCTTGATGCTACAAATTTTGCTTTACTAAAAAATAGTGTTATAATATTGTTTAATTTATTTTCTACTCATAATCTTAATAATCCTTCATTAATGTAATTTTTGATATTTTTATTTTAAATATATAGGTTTTAATTTAATGTTGTAATTTTTTTTGTTAATTCTTTTTGTGTGTTTAATTAATGTAAAACTACTTTAAATTTGTACTTACATTGGTCTCTACAAATGCACCGAATTTCATTTGCAAAAACGATTGATCAAGACACGCTTGTAAAAAATATTCGAAATTTGCATGGTCACTAGAGTACCTGTAAACATTTTGCGGTCTAATTGTATAGTAAAGCTGTTTTAATCCTTCTAAAGCGTTTACATTTTTGAAAATAATTGCTTTAACATTCAGATAGTCTCCTCCATTTGCGTTTGAACTATATTTAAGTAGCAATTCCTTTTCAGAAGTAAATCCTTTCACATCTGTCAATATGTAATTAAAAATTGAATAATTTATAAAAAAAAAAGAAATGATTATAATAAATTATAAAATTTATAAAATAAAAATTATAAAGTTATTTAAAAAAATGTTTTAAATTACTTATTAAGTTTTTTAAATAAGATAAATAAATTACAATATTACATTTAAACAAAAAAAAAAACAAGAATTTACCTTCATTAGGAAACGATAAACAGGAAGCAGTCAATTTCATTAAATCTTCTGTGAAATAATTTTGTGGTGCAAAATATAAATTAATCAGTGAAAATCGAGGTTTCGCACTGAAAAAATCCTCTATGAATTTATTTTTTGTTAATTTTGGAAAATATTCGTCTCTCATATTTTGTTTCTGATCATTGTTGGAGAATCTTGAGTTGAAATCATTGATTCGTCCAGTAAGCTTATCTCTAGGTATTTGAATACATCCAAATATCAAAAGTGGAATTATGACTTGAAATAATGAACTGATTAACCAATGTCTTCTTCGAATAACAAAGTTTTTCCACAGAAGGAGTTTAAGAACTCTTCTTTGGTCATCCAACACGGCCATGTTAATTCTTTTTTTTATTTTATAATTGTGTCTCAATCCATGAACCTGAAAAATTCATTTTTAAAATTCGTCTTTCATATTTTTCTTTTATTATTTAATTTATTATTATGCAAATTACAAAATTTTTTATTTTCAAAATAATATAAACTTTAATTTTTTAAAAATTTCAAATTCAAGATTTAAAAAATGTACTTCCTAAAAACATAATTAATTATTATTGTTTATTATTTTCAAAAATTTTAATAAAATTCTTCGTAAGAAAGCAATTATTTTCATAAATAATAAAATTCTTTGGAAGAATTCAATTATTTTTATAAATAGTATAATTTTTTGCAAAAATTCAATTATTTTCAATAAAATTTCAGGAAAGAATGCAATTTTTTTCTTAATTCGTAATAAAATTTTACAAAACATTCAATTATTTTCATAAATAATAACATTCTTTGGAAGAATTCAATTATTTTTATAAATAGTAAAATTCTTAGTAAAAATTGAATTATTTTCAATAAAATTTCAGGAAAGAATTCAATTTTTTTCTTAATTCGTTATAAAATTTTATAAAACATTCAATTATTTTCATAAATAATAACATTCTATGGAAGAATTCAATTATTTTTATAAATAGTAAAATTCTTGGTAAAAATTGAATCATTTTCAATAAAATTTCACGAAAGAATTCAATTATTTTTATAAGTAGGTAGTACAATTTTTTTGGAAAACTTAAATTATTTTCAATAAATAAACATATGCAATAAATAGCCAAATTTCTAAAGAATTTTTGAAGCCTATGATACAAATTTTATAAATATAAGATAATATAACAAATTTTCATCAAATATTAAAAAACATACCAAGTTGAAGTCCACAACGTTGATCAACGAAAAAAAAATTGTTCTTTTAGTAAATTATTTAAAAATGACGCAGCAATATTGAAACAAAAATGTTTAGAAAAAAAAATTGATTTTCATATTTTGATAATAATTATTTTACAATTAAATATTAAATTAAAATAATACTTGAATGCATTAAATAAATTTTTTTCGTTGATAAACGTTGTGGACTTCAACTTCGTAAAATGTCCATTTTACCAGTGAAAGAACGTTTACCAGTAAAAGAACAGTGTTGTATTTTCGAGTGAAAGAATATATAAAATTTATATTAATAGTGACTGAAAATAACAAAAATTATATGAAAAACGTTACAAATATTCTGAAACAATTTTGCAACTTACTACCTATTAATCATATTTTTCTGATTACGCACCCATCAGAAATATTTTTTTTATAGCTATAAAAAAAATATTTAGCACTAGTGCTAAAAGTTATAATTTGTGAAATATCGTGATAAATAATCAATTTGTTTTTACTGGTACCAATTCTTTCACTAGTGCAACTTACCCTATAAAATTAAATTTTTCAGAATTCAATTATTTTCTAAAATTTTAGTAAGGAAAATAATTTTTTCAAAAACAAACAAAGAACGTTTTTATAGAACAGAGAATTTCTTTAAATTTATATATAGGTATAAACAGTAAAAATTATGAACTATAAACAGTAATTAAGTATGAAGAAGTTGAAAGTAATAAATTTTAGGAAGAAAAAAATAGTTAGAAATAAAAAAAATACGGTAATGATTTTCGAAAAAAATCGTTTCTCAGAAACATGTGCACGACAGTCATATAATTATTATAAATTCGGTTTTGCTAAGAAAATATTTTTATTTACTTACAATTATAAAAGATTTACAACTTCGGCAATAATTATTTACTATTCATTCACAATCGAGGTGATATTTTATCCTCAAAATACGAGAGCACAATTCGACACATCCATATAGGCACATGCAAAACAAATAAGTGTCTAGGTCGTAGTCTAGCGTCCTAATATTACGCGCGGCTTCCACTATCGAAACAGCGATATAACAGTGCTGCCACTCTAAAATACAAAACAGTAAAAAATACTTCATATTTTTCTCGAAAAATCAATTTCCTGTAAAAGATAATTTCTAAAAATTGAATTTTATGTAATAATTAGGAGTTTATTCAATTTTTATTAACAATTAAATTAAAATATAGTGCCTCGAAAAAGTGAACAATGAGAGCGATGAGACAGACTGATCATTAGCTGTCAACTTCACAGCGTGTTTAATATTTCGAATTATTTTTACTAAATATATCCCACTAATTGAATGTTTTTGTTTATAAGTTCTTTCCAAATAAAGCGAAAAGGAAAGAAACACGAACCATAGAATAGAACGTATACAGAATATTATTTGTTTGAAATTATATTTTTAACAATTGTTTACGTGTAGTACAGTGTAGTTCCAGACTCCAGGGGCGAACTTTGAAATTATGCCTTTACAGTGCAGTCTAATTTTTGGTGCTAACAATTTTATTTAGTTTTTAAAAATTTTAATGATTTTTAGAGTAGGTACAAATTGTTCTTTTATTTATTAATAAGTACTTCGTCATTTTGCTATCTAAAGAACAAAAGTATTTCTAAAATTAAAATTATTTCTTAATTTATTGGAAATAATAAAAAATAATAAAATATAAAAATACCAAATGAATTTTCAAAAATTCAAATTGACCCATTTTAAAATAATAAAAATTTTTAAGTTGTCGATTTTTATATAAAGGTATTAACTTTATTAACAGTTTTTATCTTTTTTACATAAAAGTACAAAAAATAGTTTTAAAATTCACAAACGGAAATTGTAACAGATTAAAAAAAAGCTTGACTCAATAAATTAATTAAAAATTGAAATGAATTAAAGAAATCAAAATAAAATAATTATAAAAAAATTAATTAATTTTTTATTATTATTTTATAATTTTTTGAATCTACAATACATGATCCACAAGTTTTAAAGTTCAAATAAACGAAATATTTTTTTAAAAGTATTTTTATAAACTCCTGAGTCCTGACTGCAAGAAAAATTGATAACTAGAATTTTAAATTTAACAACTTTATAATTAATTTTTTTGTTAGTGACTCAAAATTTTTGCAATAAAAATTTAATTTTACGAAGAAATATATAAATTACGTCCAATTAAACGTCATCCAGAACTTTAGAATAAACGAAAATAAAAATTAACAAAAATTATTTGATTTTCAAACAATTGACTGAAAAATTACAATATAATTGTATTTTACAAAAAAATAAATTAATCTTTACGATTTTTCAATTGTACGTGGATACCATCAGCTGCTGTTGTAAATACATTAATTGAACTAAATAAATTATCGTCCTTCGTTTTATGTGAAAGTTTATATTTTTTTAAAATTGTAATAATCGCAACTTTCGTCATAATTTGACCAATTCTCTGACCTGTAAAAAATTTAATTTTAATTCTTAAATATTAACAATAACTATCTATAAAATATTTAGAATTTATTGTATGTTCAAAAAATTTTCGAAGTTAATATTTTCCAAGCTTATTTATTATTAACTATTGTATAAAAAAGAAAATAATTACCTATGCAAGATCTTGGTCCAAGACCAAAAGCAAGTGAAGAACTGGAAATTTCCTGCATCGCACTTTTTGATCTCAGTGGATTAAATTCATCAGGATTATTAAAATATCTTGGATCACGATTTGTTCCATTTATCGAAACATAAATTGGTGTATTTTTCTCGATTATTAAATTTGTTCCTGGTAACTGCGATAAAAAAAAATAAATTATTATTGAAAAACAAAAATTGGTGAAAATTAAAAAAATAAATTAGGATAATTATAATTTTGAATCTGAAATAATTTAATTTTTGCCTAGAATATTATTAAAATTTTTGAAAATAATTCAATTATTTAAAAAAATTTGATGATAATTTTGTGAAAATAATTAAATTCTTTTGAGAAATTGAATAAAAATTTTATTGAAAATAATAAAATTCGTATAATTGAATTCTTTCGAGAAGTTCTAAAAAAAAAATCATATTCAAAATAATTGAATTCCTGTGAAAAATTTTAGCATATGTATAAAAATAATTGAATTCTTGTAAATTTTTCTGACAAATTTAATAAAAAATATAAAATAATTCAAATTTATAAAGAATTTTATTAAAATTTATTAAAAATAAATTAAATTATAATAAATGAATAATAATAAAGGAAATGAAATTCTTTCGAGAAATTTTATTAAAATCATATTTAAAACAATTAAATTCTTGCAAATTTTTCAGACGAATTTTAATAAGAAATTGAAAATAATTCAAATTATAAAGAATTTTATTAAATTTAATTAAAAATTATTAAAAATAAATTAAATTCTTTTGAGAAATTTTATTACAATTATATTAAAAATAATTGAAATCTCGTCCGAAGAATTTTATTGAAGTTTTAATTTTTAAATAAAATAATGTGCAAAATTATTTAAAAAATAAATTCAATTTCAAATCTTGTAAAGAATGAATGATTTGTTATTCAGAAGTAGAAAGAATTAAAAATTAAATTGAATATTTTCTTTTTTTCAAATGTTGTTCAGAATTTCTGACGAGTTCTAGAAATTGAATATTTTTCCAGAACTTTTGATCAAATTCCTTGACTTTTCCCTGAACAATTTTACTTTCCCTGAATTCCTTAATTTCCCTGACCTGTGGCAACCCCGTAATATTATAAAAAGTCAATATTTATTTCTTTTACGATACTTTATAATTTTTGCTGGCAATTCTGTCAATCATTGGAAGAGGTGGATACAGTCTCAATGTTTCATTAACAACTTGATCCAAAAATTCCATTTTATTTATAGATTCCAGTGTTAATTCTTCATTATCGAGATGAATTTTAATTTCTTCATAAAGTTGAGACTGATATTCAGTGTGACGAGACAATTCATAAAGTGAAAATGCAATTGCACTTGATACCGCCTCAAGACCCGCAATATAAAACGATAGAGCTTGACCCAATAAATTATCATCTTCAAATTCTACGAGAAACATTTGAAAAATAAAATCATTTCAATATTAATGTTAAATTAATAGCATCGAAAAATTATTTTAAAAAATCAAATACTTACTAAAATCAGAAGATTGTTCACCATTCTTCAAGGCCAAAAACGAATCAATTAAGTCACCTCTCTTAGTGCCAAGTTTCTCTCGACTATTCATTGAATTCCAAAATACTTTTCGAAAAAATTCAGCTGGCTCAGTGCAAAATGGTTTTACAAAACCAATCAAATTTGGAATAAAGAAGAAAATTAAGAATACAATTCCTCTTTTAAAGCCCGCCAAGATTCTTTGTCCTAAAAATCAAGAAATAAATATTAGAAAACTATAATTTCAATTTTAATTATAAAGTCAAAATTCAATAAATTTACCTGCTCTCCAAAATTCATCGTTTTTCTCATCAAATGAATTTGTAGATATTCCAAAAGCAATTGAAGAAATAATATCAGTCGTGTATCTTGAAGAAATTTCCTTCAATTCAAATTCCTTCCAGCCAACATCGTTGATTTTTGTCCTTTCGATAAAATCCACAAGCGGAATGGTACAATTTGTCATCAATGGTACCATTCTCTTTAATTTCAAACCCGTCAAACTTGGCGTCATTTTCGATCGTAAATATTTCCATCCTGGTTGATGAATTGACAAAAGATTAATTAAACCCACAGAATCAATTTCATAATCACCGCCGAAACGTCGATTCGAAAAAATATCAAAATCTTTCACCATTATTTGCTTTATTAATTTCAAATCTCGAATCATTAGAATTGGTTTATGAAAAATATAAAATCCCACATATGGTTCTGAATTAACACTCTCGTAAATATCTTGCAACACTTTGCCCGGTGGTTTTTTGAAAGTTAGCGTTTCAGTGAAATTTCCAAAAATCAAATTACTATTAACTGGTACTTTAACACCTCTTCTCTTCCAATACGAGAGTTTGTATTTTGAATAGAGGTAAAAAATCCCAAACAGTAGAGGAACTATCACAAAACATTGAAATAACATTTTTCTTTTTTAAATAAATAATTACATTTATTTTTAAATATTAAATATAAAATTGAAAAAAATGTTTCATAAAATACTTTATAAATATTTTATAAAATGAATTACAAAAAAGTTACAAATAAAATAATTAGGAATTTATTTGTGTGAATATTTGTTTGTCACAGCACAGTATTGACTTGACTGACGATTTTGTCATATTTCTTAAAAAAAATAAATACTATTTAGTCATATCAAGAAGTATTTGAGAACCAATAAAGAAATAAAATTTTAATATTTACTTAGAAGAATTAACCTTGACTATAAATTACTTATCTTTAACTTAACAGATAAATAAAAAACTTGATACAGTTAAAACTTATCTGTTATTTCTATATCTTTTAAAACATTTCGAAAATATTTGACCTTTAAACCTTTATTTTCAAAATTTGTACTTTTTTTGTATCCTTCTCTTTTTTTTTTACAAAATTTCAAATTGACTCTGACTTTGAAATTCATTAGTATAATTATTTTTTACTTCCTGTTTCCTTTTCTATTTTTCTTTAGGGAAAATATGAAAAAATAGGTTCTTTTTTTTATGAATACTTTTCTGATTTTTAAAAATAGTTATTCTTTAGTTAATAAATAAAGAAAATAATTCTAAATCACATGCAACCATTTACACTGGAACTGGCAATGGTTTAGTATCAGCTCTGGCAAATTGCAAAAATAATTGCTCTAGTGTAGCGGAAAGTATTGAAAAATCTTCAATACAATTGTACTTTTCTTTTAAATGTTGCATCACGCTGTACATTTTTTTCCATTTTGTTCTCGAGTTGGTAATATGATATGTTAAGTAGCCCTGTGAAAAAAACGCTAATTAATTTATTGCCTGCTTAATTATTCAATTAATTCATTCATGTATATATAAAAGATGAATATTTTTATCCTTTCGCAATTCTATTTTCGATTTTAGGAATTTTAGGGGAAAAAAGTGAAAGACAGTGTTTTTTCTTTCACCCTTTTCACATATCTTCCTAAAATCGAAAAAATAATTTAGTATATAAATTTAATTGTTAAAATTTAGTCTCGAATTTAATTTAACTACTATTACTTAATTTAGCTATTAACATTTAATTTTAATACTTTTTTTGTATACTCACAACGTGTTCATCTCGATGTTCACACTCCAAAGATTTCTCAATTTCCCTCTTGATATTTAGCACGTCCTCATTGGTTCTTTCAGGATTCAATTTTATATTAATATCGAAACCAGCTCCGAATTTCTGTTTCAATTGTTCACTTGGACCGATGCAAACAAAGTGACCGTTCACCATTATTACCAGACGATTGCAAAGAGCTTCACACTCTTCCATGCTGAAGCAAAAGAATCGGGCACATTTTAATTTTTTTTAACATTTTAGGAAACTAAATATACAGAAATTTTCAGTACATTGCGGTGCATTACTTGCAAAATATTTCTTCACTTCAAATTCAAGCATTTATGTTCAACATAAAGTATTGCTTTCAATAATTCAACTATACAAATAATTAAAGGAAATGAATTTATCATTCGGTAATTAATATTAAAGGTGAAGAAGTTAACAATTTTTCCGAATCAATCTCACAAAACGACAGCACAAAGCTGTGCTGTCGATACATATTAATTAATTAATTCAGAAAAAATGTTAACTTCTTCACCTCTAATATAAAAATAATTTCTCATGTTCTTCAAATTTTCCAAAATATATAAAATCGACATTCTCATTAATTTGCTTTGACATTAAAATCATGAAATGGAATGAGATAACAATAAAATAGATCGCCAAACTGTTAATTAACTTTTAAAGCTGTAATAAATATAAAAAGAGATTATTTTGATAAAAAAAATTATTTGTGATTAATTTTGATAAACAGACGTTTTTAAAAGCTTGTTTAAACGATAAAACAAATTAAACGTATAACGATAAATTTAGATTTCTATCATTAAATTTGTAGACTATGAGAAAATATTTTTAGGGAATTAGCAAATACTGATAATTTGTGAGTGAATTTTGGTGTCTTTTTTGTTGGCCTCATAAACTATGAAACTACCACGAATTCTAATAAAAAAACCTTCAACTTTTTCTATTTCTGACAATAATTTCTTTTCGAATAACTTAATTCCTGAAGAAATATGACATAAAACTATTACTTGTAAGTAAAAGTTTTATAAATTATTTATAAATAATAATTTAAGTAATACAATATAAATTATTTAATGAATAATTTTATTTAAATAATTCAAAAGTAGGTAATTGAATTTTAAAAAAGAGTTGCGTTTACAATTTTCATAAAAAATGATCTTTGAAAGGTTTTAATTTAAAATTAGTTACAATTTTTAATTTGTATATTATATTTTAATTATTAAAAATAATGGATTTAGAAGAATTACATTTAAGTCACAAAAAAATTTGAATTTTGGAGAAGTTACAAATAATTGCAGAAATCCAATTATTTTCAAATGTAATAAAATTCTTCGCAAAAATTCAATTATGTTCTTAAAAATTTTATTAAAATTCGTTGAAAGAAATTAATTATTTAAAAATTTGTTGATAAAATTCTTTATGAGAATTCAATTTTAAAGAACATTCAATTATTCAATAAATTATTTATTTTTGTATTTAAATAATTGAATTCTAGTAGAATTTTCTAATAAAATGGATTTTAATATGAATTTCAGTTAAAATTTTAAATAATAATTGAATATTAAAAGCATTATACCTAGCGTGAATTTTTAAAAATAATTGGATTTTGAAAAGGTTTCCAATTAAAATAATTGAAAATCTGAATTTTCCATACTTTTAACTAACAATTCTGTAGAATTAGTTTTTTGAAAAAGTTTAATTGAATTTTTGTGGCAACCCTAAAAATTGTTACGAAAGAAACCTCTACCTTTAAAGAATTATATTTTCATAATTATATTATTATAAAATGTTTGTATCTTGGTATATTTTATGCTAAATTTAATAAACTTTAAAATAATCCCGGTTTGATAGTTTTAACTAAAATTTGAACAGAAATATTTTAATTTGAAGAGAATCAATTGGAAGCAATCCTTCCAAATGTACTGAAAATTTCTGACTCCAGTTGAAGTATAGTAAAATTGTTAAAATTCAATTATTTATTAAAATTTATGTCTTGACGTTTTTCGATTATAAAATTAAATTTTCAGTCAATATGAAATATTCAACTTTTAATGAATTTTTAAGTTAAAAATTAAATTAAATTTAAAATAAATTAAGTTTAAATTTAATTGATATTAAAAATTTAATTTTTTGATAAAAAAAGCCCTACGAAAGGTCGTTTTTCATTTTGTAAGCCGGTTGATACAACAGAAATTTAAAGTAGATGTTTAATTTAATTCAAAAAATTAAAATCCTCTATTAAGAAGATAAGCAAATATCGAAAAAAAAATGTTTACCTGTGTGAAGTGAGAATAATTGATTGTCCATCCAATTGACAGGATTTAATCACGTGCCACATGTATCTTCGCGCTGCAGGATCAACTCCCGTTGTTGGTTCATCCATTAAAACGAGATTAGGATTTCCAATTAAAGCAATTGCGATACTTAATCGACGCTTATTTCCACCGCTATAAGTTCCGCTGGGTTGATTTGCGCAAAGATTCAATTCTGAAAAATTTCACATCACATTTTATTTTCAATTAATTTGTGTAAAAAAAATAATTGTAATTGATTAATTCTGTAAAAAAATTATAGTAAAATAATTTTCATTGAACTACATTTGTTGAAGAGTAATTAAAAAATATTTACTCAATCTTTTTATCCATTTGTCAACTTCACTTTTTACTTGATCTCTTGGTACGCCTCGAAGTAATGCAAATAATTCTAGATGATCTTTAGAATTCAGCGATTTAAGTAGAGCAGAATTTTGTGGACAGTATCCCATTTGTTTCAAATACTAAAAATGACAAAAATTATACGATTAAATAATTTTTAGAATGAAGAAAATTCGATTTTTTAAGCGAATTTAGAGTTTGAATTTAAAGGGGACACTTTTTTTGCAGTAGTTTAAAAAAGAAAAGATTTAATTAATTTTTTGTGTACCTCTTGTCTGTTTTTGGAAATTTCTTTTCCATTCAAATACATAATACCAGTATTCGGAAACTCTTCTCCAGTGAGTAATCGAAATGTTGTACTTTTTCCTGCGCCATTAACACCCAATAATCCAAAACATTCTTTCTTCTTCACACTGAAACTAATTTCCTTCACCGCAGCAAGACTTCCGTAGTATTTACTCAATTCGTAAGCCAAATAAATTGAATTATTATCGTCGCTCTTCTTTGCAACCCAATTATTTCTAGAATGACTTTTTTGCGATTCTGCAGACTCTTCTGTAAATTAAAATATAAATTTTCTTCTTTTTAATTAATTAATTATTATTAATCTAATAATTATTTATTATTTATAAATAATATAATTAATTATTTATTCTAATTAATATATTATTATTAGCTATAATATCTATTTCTTAATAAGAAGAAAATACTTTACCATGCTTACTGAATTTATTGATCTCAGAAGCGACAAAAATCTTCTCCGATTTTACTTGATCGTCTACTCTCTGAGGTGCTCCAGTTGGGACTATGTTTTTGATCTTTATAAATAATCTTGGAATTAATTTATGTTCCAATATGCCAATAATTATGATATAAATAAACGGAGTCAAACACAAGTACAATATACTTTCTTCTAAGCTGTCAGAATTTTTGAAATCGTTGAAAAATTCGAAATATTTTTCACACTGTCCTCCCGTACAGTTGAGATCTGAAAAATTTGAATTTAAAAAGAAAATTATAAATTATTAAATTGGAAAATAATGTTCTCTCATTGAGAACAAAATTCAAAGAATAGGTAAATTTAAAAAACTGTACTTTTAATAAATAAGTAATCAAATCAATGAGTAAACAAACAAATAAATAAACTAGATACATAAAAGAATCTATAATAAATGAGAAACAAGTATTGAAAAGCTAATAGATCCAATTTTCAAAAAAATGGAGATAAACATAAATTTAATATTTTAAGGAAATAAGAAATAGGATGGATTTATCGAGTTTTGAAAACTTGCTCCTCAAATAGTAAGAAAAATAGAAATTACAGAACTTAAGAAATGAAATAAAAGAAAAGGAATTGAAAAAAGACCATACCACAACACTCGTGTCCTTCAGGAGATGAACATACGTTGTCTAACAAGAATTTTGGAATTTTTCGACAATCAGCATTTCGTTTCGCAGTCTCGAAAAAGGAATGCTGTCCATAAAAGAAGCTTACTGATGGTATAAGCATAAAAAACTTTTTCTCAATCAATCGTTGCTCTGCAGCTTTGACAGAGTTATTAATTGATAACATAATTATATAAATTATTCCTTCTAATGTAACTGAAAAAATTATTAAATTCCTATTAAATTACCCACAATTTCGTACTACTTTTTTCTCGTTTCATAATTTTCTAATTAATATATACCAAAAAAAAGATTTTTATCAATACTCACTCAATAATCCAGGCAAAAGTGTCAAAACGCTTACAATAATGTTCGTTTTCTTTTTCCAAAAACTAAACATATAAACAAACGGCAACATATTCAGAGCGAATAACATCAGTAAGAGAAACATTATACCTGCAATGATAATGTAAATTTTTTTTTATAATTTACACTATTCATTATCAACAATGTTTTTTATTACAAAAAATACTATATCGTAAATACATAAATATTACACAAATAATTTGCGAAAAGTGTGCAAAAAATAAATTTATAATTCATCATCTTCCTAGTTTTGAACAGTCAAGTGAACAAAGTTTCATTTTTATTTAAATATTTTAAAAAATTACTGCATAAAAAAATAATAATTAAAATTAACCATTTTCTTCAACTTTTTTTTCTTAAAAAATAAAAATTAAAAGAAGAAAAAAAATGTTGTTCATTTTAACGTTCGAAACTTTAGAAATATAATTTATCTTGTGAATGGAGTTTATAAACTTACTGAATTCGGTTCCGTGAAACAATTGTAGATCGCGATCGAAATCCAGTATGTAAAGTCCAATCATGTAAATAACAATAGTGATTAAGAAGAAAAGAAGATCAAATAGATAAAAACTTCCCCAATACAAATAGCTCGTTACTCCGGTCATTCTTTGAAGTTCCTTTAATCCTGCGATTGATTCTTTTAATGGTTGAATCACGTAGAGTGCAAAAGTCGGCGACAGACATAAAACCAGCAAGAATGCTCTGACATAATTAAGAACTAAATCGGTATATTTATTATAAAGGAATGACTTTCCAAATGGAAGTTTTTGTCTTGATACATCAATTTGATACTCATTTCCAGCTAATTTTTTGAGAATTGTATTGGAAGCTAAATTTACTGCTATTGGTACACTGTATTCCATATGTTCTGAATATAAAACATTCACTTTTTTGTCCATTGAATTATCAATATTGAATTCTGCTCCGCCAATTAAATTATTACGATATGTCGTGTAATCTTTTTTGCCAAACTTCATCATCGCTGAAATAATATAAATTAATTTAGTTTCATTTCCATTTCATTTGACTGATTAAATTTATCAATATTAGAAAATAATTAATTCTTTCTGAATATCTCAATGTTTCATGATCCTAAAGTTCTGAATGTTCATATGAAAGAGATTTATATTTATTTCTGCTTGAAAATAAATTTGTTACAATAATTTTGAGTCACTACAAAGCAAATTAATTCTAAAGTTTCTGAATGTAAATTTAAAATTTTTATTACTTTTTATTGCATTTAAAATTTATAAAAATGTTTTATAAAAAATATTTCTTTCATTTGAACGTTCAAATCTTTTGGATCATAATGTTTCAAATATATTGAAATTTCTAGCTTTATAACTTACAATAATTTTGAAAAATTAATTAAAATATACCTTCGCTGATGTTGCCAGTTATACTGGTTGCTACCCCGTCCAAATTTTCAATTATCATCTTATATTTTTGTCCATAATCGTTATCATTCGAAGAGTAGAACACTTGGGGATTGTTATGCTTATCAAGTCGGAAAGAGACTTCCTCTATATCGTCAAAATCAGTGAATGTTGCTCCAAGTGCGAAAATACTGATGACGGGAATGATAATCTATAGAAATGAATTTTTAAATTAAATAATCTTTAATTATTCTCTTATTAATCTAAGAGTTAAAAATTAAATAATAATTTATTAATAAAGCAAAGTGAATTACTAATTTGATAATAACTAGCAATTATAATAATAATAATTATTATTATAATGCAAAATTACAAAGTTTTAATTTTTTTAATTTACTTTATTTTCAAATAGCAACTTCTATTTTTAAATAATTTTAGATTTAAAATTCAAAAAATCCACTTATTAAGTAAATAATTATTTATAATAAATAAATAATAAAATTTTTCTTAGGAATTCAATTATTTTCAATACAATTTTAAAGAAATTTCTCGAAAGAATTCAATTATTTTTAAAAATTGTAATGGAATTCTGAGAAGAATTCAATTATTTCCAACAAATTTTAATAAAATTCAATAAACAAATTTTTAATTACAATAATTAACAGACACGAATATTTTCAAAAGTTGAAAGAAATCTTTTGTAAAAATAATTATTTTCAAAATTATTAATTAAAATCCTTAAAAAAACAATATTTTCAAAAAAATTAAACAAATTTTTTAAAAGAATTTAATTTTCTACCAATAATTTTAATGCAATTCAATAATAAAATTATTAATTAAATTTATTAATAAAATTGATTACATTAAAAAAAATTAAGAAATTCTTAGGAATTCAATTATTTTCAATACAATTTTTAAAAAAATTCTCGAAGAATTCAGTTATTTTCGAAAATTGTAATAATATTTAGAGATGAATTAAATTATTTTCTAAAGATTTTAATAAAATTTATTAATCAAATATTTAATTGTAATTATTAACAAAAAATGTTATTTTAAAAAACTTAAAGAAATTCTTAATAAAATTAAATTACTTTCAAAATTTTAATTTAAAATTATTAAACAATATATTTTTTTTTAAATTTAAAGAAATTTTAAAAAAAAATTTAATTAGGATTTTCAAAAATTTTAATAAAACTCTTTACAAGAATTCAATTATTTTCATAAATGATAAAATTCTTCGCGAGAATTCAATTATGTTCAATACTATTTTAATAAAATTTCTCGAAATAGTTTAATTATTTTTAAAAGTTTTAAAAAAATTCTTCGAAAAAATTTAATTGTTTTCAAATTTTTTGATAAAATTCTTCGCCAGAATTCAATAATTGTCAATACATTAATTTTAAAATTCGGAACATTTAAAAAGTTAGGAAACAATAAAGCAAACGACTAACGTCAAACTGTGAACAGATTACCAGAATAAAACAATTATTAATATAGAAGAAGAAGATTAAATGCTAATTTAAATAAATTTGCTCACCATGAAGAAATGAGTGATTAAATTTTTCCTCACGAATGTACATTTTTTCAGAATAAGTGCAATGAATGATTGCCAAAAACGCTGAAATCCTTTAACATTGTCAATTTTTTCTATACAAAAATTGTTGTCATCTATATCATCATTGTCTTCTTTTGTCGCCCTTTAATAAAAAAAGAAAGAAGTGGTGATTTAATAATTACAGAAAACTATTATTTATTAGTAATTGAATTCTAA
Organism: Leptopilina syphax; assembly: GCA_032872505.1. Classification (NCBI taxonomy): domain Eukaryota; kingdom Metazoa; phylum Arthropoda; class Insecta; order Hymenoptera; family Figitidae; genus Leptopilina; species Leptopilina syphax. Next base: position 30,951,071 of record CM065468.1, read on the forward strand.
ATAATTAAGAAAATGTAGTCATACCCGATACTTAATTAATTTTAAATCTTTCATTTTGTTAAGATCATTGTAATTTGATAATAAAATTATTTCAATATATTCAGGGTTGCCACAAAAATTTAAATTTATTTCTCACTGTCTTTGAAACAAAATTTTGACTTTTTCAGTCTGTTCAGTATAAAATAAATTCAATTACTTTTAGAAATAAGAAATCTAGTGAAACAAAATTCAAGAAGAAATCAATTTTTTTTAAGTTTTTTGTAAACTATTTTTGAACATCAAAAACCAGAATTTTTGTAGTAATTCTAAAAGTTTGTTATATTTCCAGTACTTTTAATAAAATTCCCTGAAATTTTTCTGATTTTCCTAGCAAATTTCCTTTTCCCTGATTTCCCTAATTTTCCTGACCTGTAGCAACTCTAATATTGGAATAAAAATAGTAAATAATAAAGAATTTTAAGTTAATAAAGAATAAGAAAAATAATAAACAATAGAAAAATACAAATAATGACAATAATAAAGAATAAACAAAAAAAATTATTGTCAAATAAAAATAAAGAAAAATATGAAAGAGTACCGAAGGAAAACTTGTTCCAAAGTTATAAGCGAAACGCTGATTCCATTAACTCCAAGATCCTCTTTTTCTTCTTCAATTCTGTCCAAATCTTCGGGTAATCGATCAGTGAAAGGAACACTGAAAACCATTTTCCCAGCATCGGAATTAATTAATCGACTCTCTTCCGGTAGATGATTTTTAATCCCATCAATGTCGCATACTTCTTCGGTAGATAATGTTATTTCCATGTTGCCTTCACCTAATAACAAAAAAAAAGGAATTAAGGAACTAATTTTTGTTTCTAAATAAATAAAATAAATAAAACTTTAAAGTACAACAATTTCACAATAATTTTAAATAATACTTAAATGTTTCTAAGAAGAAAGATAAAATTAATATTAAACAATGAAAAATGAAAAACTAAAAATTCCAAACCGTGAAGAATGAAAACAATAAAAAATACAGAAAATTAATTAAAAAGAAAAAAATAATATCAATTTTAAATTGAAATAGTAATAATAAAAGTAATGATAAATAATACCATAACAATCAAATAAAGAAAAATTAAAATACGAAATAGATTCAAATCTAATTATGAAATGAAATAAATGATTTGTGAAATAAAATAACCGTAATATTTTTTCAGGAACAAAGGTGTGCCAAAGCTTTTTAATTTTCCCAATTCAATTATAGCAGTTCTATCGCCAAGAATATCCGCCTCTTCCATATTGTGCGTGCTTATCAAAATCGTTTTCTCTCCTCTCATTTTCTGAAAAAAATGTTTTGTTCGAAATTACACATATTTTATTCAGTTGCTTTTATTAATTTCATGATTTAGAATTTCATTTAACGAATCTTTAAAGAAAAATGATAAAAATATAAAACAAAAATTTACCAACGTACCAATAAGATATCCCAAACTTCTCTTCTTGACTCGGGATCCATTCCTGATGTCGGTTCATCCAAAATTAACGTCTACAAAAAAATAAAATTGTCAATTAATAACTAATTAAATAAATAAATTCTATCATTTATTAAAAAAGTTAATAACTTTTATTAATTATGGAAGAAATTAATAAATTTGTATTAATTATTTGAGAAATTAATCATTTATATGAATTATTAAACTTATTAATATTTTTTAGTAACAATTATTAAACAATAAACTAATTAATAGCAGAAAAAACTAACCGAAGCATCACCAATTATCGACATTCCAAGACAAACTCTTCTCTTTTGTCCGCCCGAAAGTTTAGGAGGCAATTCATTTCTCTTGTCAAAAATCTTCAATCTCTGCAGTAGACTATCAACTTCAAGTTTTATCTGAGTCTTCGACTTGTTTTTATTCTTCAACTATTTATTTTTTATTTTTTTTGATAAAATTTAATTAAATTCTTTTAAATCTTGCAGATTAATTTAACTGTTTATGTTAATTATACTTACCATACAGAAAAATTGCAATTGTTCAAAGACATTCAAGTCTGGAAAGAGAATATCTTCCTGTGGACATAATCCCAAATCAGTGACAATTTTATTCATCTCTTTATCGATATTTTTTCCACCTATGAAAACTGTTCCCTCAGTCGGACTTAATAAACCTGAAATAATAAATTTTTTTAGTATTTTTAAATTTCTTTTTCTTAAATTAGGTATATCAATTTTAATTATTATTTTAATAAATTTTATTAATAATTTATTTACTATTTAAATTGATTTTAAAATAAAATTACAAAATTTTATTTATTTTTATTATTGTTAATTTTGTTATTGTATTTTATTTATTTTATTGATTATTAAAGAGACCTGTTAGAATTGACATCATTGTTGTTTTTCCCGCTCCATTATGACCGAGTAAAGTTGTTATTTCACCTTCATAAAAATCAATGGATATTCCATTAAGAGCGTGTTTTTTCTAAGGGGTGAAAAAAATTCGCAAGAAATAAAAAATGGAATAATAAATTTTAAAAATATTAATTATTAAAATTACACAAATTAATAATTAAATAATAATAATATTAATAATAAATTATAAATTAATTATTATATAGGAATTATAATAATTGTATTTAAGACTAAAGTTATTTTTATTTCGTATTAATTATGTAATAGAATCGCGTGACTTACAGATTGATTAATCCAATTTGTGATATATGTTTTCTTCAAGTTGCGAATTTGAATTCCAGAAACATAAACATCTTTTGAAACTGGCTCGAAAAGTGTATTTTGCTCATTATAATTTACATTGTCAATTTTCACCGTAGAAGAATATTTTTTCAATGTTAAAAACTGAAATTGTTAAAATATTACATGATAAATAGAATTCATTTAAACAAAGATTTACAAAAAACAGTTATAAACAAAGTAATTATTAATGAACTATTGTTAACTATTGTTATTAATTAATGATTATTGGAGATTTAAATTAGAAACGTTTAAAAAATTTGATATTAGTGGGTCAAATTAAAGCTGAAGTAATAATTAATTCAATTTTGTTTCTATTTTAATCATTTTAATTACTTAAATTGAAAAACTAAATATCTTTGTTGCTGTTTTACTTTTAATAATGTAAATTGTAAATTTTAAATGTAATTGTAAATGTAAATGTAAATCATAATGCAAAAATTTAAATTAAAGACAAAAAGAAAATGAATAAAATAAGTAAAAAAAAGTTGAATACCTTTAAAAAGAAAAGTGGATGTTTTGCAACGCCATATTTTCCAGGGAAAATTGCAGAAACATACAAAGCAAGGAAAAAGTTAATAACTGAGCCAAGAATGGAAAATATCAACATAACTCCTACGCTTCCAGCGGCAGGATAATTAATATCACCAACCAAAAACATATTACTCCAATTCAGTCCTTCCACTGAAAATAAATAGATAATTATTTAATAATAATGAAATTTTTTTAAACTACATATAATCCAAAAATGAATGTACTTCGAAGTAAAAATTATTCTTAAATTTCAATTTATTACTAAATAGTAATTATGTAAATAGAAATTAAAAGAAGTAATTTTTTATCATTTTTTTAAATAGATAAATTTTTGAAACATACATTTTTTCTCATAAACATAAATTTCCTCGTAGAGTCGAAACAAAATCACATTTGGAAACAATATTCCCATATACGGTATTGGAGTGAAATTTTTTTGGTACGTAAGATATATTTGAAGGCCATATGTTCCATAATAAAAGAAATTTTTTGCCAATGCTCTCAGAATTGCTGAAAAATAATTAACATGTCAATCAAGAAAATATACATTATCACGAAGGTATTTACGAAACAGTAAGAAAATGAAACGAAAATGAAAAATAAATAAAGTAAGAAAAGAAATCAAAAAAAGAAAAAAAGAATATGCAAATAAAAAAATAAACGAAATTAAATAAAAAAAGAAATATTGTAAAAAATACAAGTAAAAATAATTAATACTTTACATTTTGAAAAATACGAAGAAATATGATAGCCAAAGCATAAAATATGGATTAAATTGAGAAAATGCATAAGGGCCACTAAAATTGCATTTCCATAATGCAAAAATGGTTGACAGTCGGAGACAAAACATACGCAGAGAAATATAACACGAGGAATAATGTAAAGTGTACTAAATAATAGTCCACTAATTAGCCAACTTAATAAATTTTGATAATTTTTCACTCCGTTCATTGCCATTAAAACCTGAAAAATAATTTTCCAAATTGAATTAAAATATATTTGTATAAAAATTAGAAAAACAAGAAAATGAAATTAGAAAACTAATAAAATACATTAACTCCCAAAGATTTTTCATTTGCCGGATAAGTTGTTTCCACATTAAGTTGAATTGAAAATGCCGCGACTGCAGCAATTGCATACATCATTTTAATATAAAAAAATCTGTCCTCTTTCTCATCTTTATGACCTGGTGAAGGCATTTGTTGCACTGAAATCTAAGAAATTGAAAAATAATCAAATTTGTTGTATGGAAATTTATTTAGAAAAGTAATAATAAAATATGAAAAATAAAATAAATTTCTGATTTTTTAAATAATATTTAGTTTAGTCTATAAAAATTCTAGCACTCGGATCGACTATAAGGATCAATTAAGTCGCTTTAAACGATAAAAGATTTTAAAAAAGTCGTTTATTTAATTCAGTGTTGTCACAAAAATTTTATTTTGTATTTTCCTGATCTTTCACTGATTTCTAAATTAAATTATTCAAAACTTCAATAACTAATTATTAAATAAATATTTAAATAGTTCTTATTTATTTCTCCACAGGAATTAAAATCTTTTAAATTTCAACCTCAAACTTTTCGAAAATTAATTATTTCTGAAAATTAAAACTCCAATCCATCAAAAATTTAATTATATTAAAGAATTTTTGACTAAACTTCATATCTGAATTAATTGTTTTTAATTATTCTTAATTATTTTCTGAAAGTTTTTCGAGAATTCAATTATTCAATATAAAAAAAATTAAATTTTTTAGATCAATTGAAAGTGTAACTGTTCAAGGTTTTTTTCTAAAGCTTTTAATATATAAACTATTAAAAATATGTAAACAAAAATATTAAAAAATTTTTATTTTAAAAAAATTATAATAAAAAAGTTTGTAAAATTAGTTTTTCAAAATTATTTAAAAATTTCTTTTTGAATGTTACAAATTTTTTAATTATATATATAATTGACAAATTACCAAGTAATTGAAATTTAGTTGAAGTTTTTGAAAATAATTGAATTGCTTAAAAGAATTTTTGGAAATTCTTAAAAACTAAGAAATTTTTTTTAAGAATTTTAATTACAAATTTTTGAAATGATTGAATTCTTCAAAGTTTTAATAATAATTCTAAAAACTATGTTTTTCAAAAAATTTTAATAAAATTGTTTTTTATAGATATTTGAATTTTCGAAAATATTAAAATTGAATTATGAAAAATGATAAATAAATCTAAGAATGAGTTTTATAAAAATATTATATAGTGTAATTTTTCGAAAATAATTTTTTATTTTTTATTTAATTATAAACAGGACATGCCCTTTCGTACATGAGTACACTTAACCTAATATCTAATTGTATATAAAAAATTAAATCACTTAAAAACTAGGTTATTAATAATTCAATTTTCCACAAAAATATTAGGAGTTTTAAAAAAATATTATAATTATTATAGCTTTCTTTTAAATAAATTTGAAAAACTAATCAATTTTTTGAAGATTCAATAAAAAATAAATATTGTAATAGAATGTTTTGAATCTAAGAAATAAATAAAATAGCCTAATAGTTTTATGTCATTTTTATTATCAAATAATAAAATACAAAAATTCGTATAAAAAAATATGTCCTAAATTAATTTTTTCTTTTTATTATTTGACAGTAAAATTGATGACATAAATCATAAAATCATTATGTTATTCTATTCCTTTCATCCAATTTTTTACTTATTTTTGATTATTTTTTGTAGATATTTGAATTTTCTAAATATGTAATTGAAATTATTAAAGGTATTGAAAATAAATTGAATATTAAAAAAATTAGAATACAAAAATTCTAAGAATTACATTTTTGAAAAATATTTTAGTATCATTTTTTGAAGACAATTTTCATTAATTTTCTTTATCAAATTTTCATTGAAAGATTTTTTTTTTAATTTCTAAGTATTCAATTATTTTTAAACTTTACAATAATTTTGAAGAAGTTTAATTATTAAACTTTTTCAAAATTTGATTTTCAAAAAATTTAAATAACATATTTTGGAACCATTAATTTAAATACTTTGCAGTTATATATATTATTTTCGAGAATGCAATTTATTATCTTAAAAATATTATTCAAAAATAATTTTTGAAAGATTTGTCTATAAATATTTGAAAATAATGAAATTTTTTCGAGAAATTCAATGAAAGTTGTTTCGAAAATAATTGAATTTGTTTAATGAATTTTATTAAAATTAAGTACACTCCAACGCCGGTTTAGTGGATTTTTTGGGTTGTGATTTACGATTTTCTTTGTCCTGACACGTTGTGGCAGTGTATATTCAAAATAATTGAATTCATCACAAGAATTTTATTATTTTTTGAAAATAATTGAATTCTTTCAATTTTTTTGACGAATATATATTTAAAAATTGCACTGAAAGTAATTTAATTTTTATGTAGAATTTTTTAAAAATATTTTGAAAATAAGTGAATTATTTTTAGAGAATTATTAATTCTTGTTGAAATTGAATTTTATGGAAATATTTAAAAACATTTGAATTCTTCCGAAGAATTCAATTAAAATTGTTTTGAACATAACTGAATTCCTGCAAAGAATTTTACTATTTATAAAATTAATTGAATTTTTGCAAAGACTTTACTATATTTAAAAAATAATTGAATTTTTTCGAAGGATTTATTAAAATTTTAGAAAAAAATTGAATTTTTTCGAAATGTGTTAAAAATTTTTAAAAAAATTGAATTCTTCCGAGGAATTCAATTAAAATTGTTTTGAAAATAATTGAATTTTTGTAAAGATTTTACTATTTAAAAAAATAATTGAATTGTTTAGAAGGATTTATTAAAATTTTAGAAAATAATTGAATTCTTTCGTGAAATTTTATTAAAATTTTTGAAAATATGAACAGTGATAATTAATTTTGTACTTAATAAGTGAATTTTTTAAATTTTGATTATGAAATTATTTAAAAAATTTTGTAATTTGCATAACAATAATAAATTGAATATCACGTTCCGCGCGTAACATTTGCTAGCAAATAATATAAAAGAGATGGTGAGACTATTAATTAAATCAACATAGTATAGCTATAGTATTTTAAACACTATTCTATTATCTAATCTAAATTAATTCTTCACTATAATTACTTTTGATCTATATCAGTTTAACAATCTACTTACATTGGTTTTCAGGAGTTGATTCATTTTTATTTGCAGAAATGACTGATCAAGACATATTTGCTCCGGTACTATATTCCGATAAGTACTCAAAGGATCATATCCTGGGCTAATATATTCCGGTCGTATTTTATAGTGAAGATGTTTTACTTCTTTTGGATCATTTTGCAAATTTTTAAAAATAATTCCTTGGGCACTTATGAACGTATCATTAATTGACAAAGCTGCATATTTAAGTAGTAATTCTTTTTCTGAATTAAATCCTTGTAGCTCTGTGAAAAATTGAAACTATAGTAATTTATTAAATTATAGAATAATTATTTCTTCGAGTATTTTGAAATATTATTATTAATTTTTAATTATCTGTTTTCAATTATATAAATGCAAAGCCTCGGATCGACTTTAAGGCGTAAAAAAAGTCGCTTTAGTCGATTAAAAATAAAAAAAAGTCGTTTATATAATTGAAGGGCTACATAAAATAAGGGGACGAACGCGAGGCTTGGAAGGGATAGTACCAGTCGGGTAGCAGTGACAAGCCTTGAGTCGCTCGCTACTACCTGACTGATATTATCCCTTTCAACCACGCGTTCGTCCCCTTATTTTATGTAGCCCTTCAATTCTGTGTTGTCTCAAAAATTTTATTTTGTATTTCCCTGACCTTTCACTGATTTCTAAAAACAATTATTCAAAACTTTAATAATTTTGTTATATATAAATATTAATGTTTTTATTATTAGTATGTATTTGAATTTTCGGAAATATTTAATTGAAAATAATTGAATTTCAAAAAATTAGAATGAAATAATTCTAAGAATTACTTTTTTCAATAATATTTTAATATAATTTTTTTAAGCTAATTTTCATTAGTATTCATGTTTAAATTTAAACTTGAAGATTTTTCATTCAAACTTGCAAAAACTCGAAATTATTTTCAAAATTTGCAAATTTTTATTTTAAAAAATGTTTATTTTTAGAATACTTAGACAATCAATTTTATTCTCAATAAAATTTCAATTAAAAATTATTTCTTAATTTTGTATTTTAAAAATTTAAATATCTTAAAAAAATTATCTGCATATATTGATAATCGTTCTATTCCGCGGTAATCTGTTAGCAATTTGAAGTTAGTTGTTGTTTGCTTTTTTGTTTCGTAACTTTTTTAATAATTTTTTAAAAATTTTTTTCAATTTTAAAATTAATGTAAGTATTGAAAGTCTTCGAATTGTTGCAAAGAATTTTATCAAAAAATTTGATAATAATATAATTCTTTCGAAGAATTTTATTATACATTTAGGAAAATAGTTGAATTCTAGTGAAAAATTTTGTTAAAATTTTTTAAAATTCTAATTAAATTCTTTTTAAAGAATTTATTTGCATATTTTTTTAAATAATGGAGTTCCTTCAATAATTTTAATGTTAGTAATTAAAATTGAACATTTTTATTTTTTTAAGGTATTTTCGTAAGGGACATTTCTTGTTCGACCAAATTGAAATAAATTTTTTTTTTATTAATTTATTATTAAAAAAAGAAAGAATATTATAAAAAGAAATAAAAATACCTGATGTAGGATAGGTCGGAAAAGATAAACAGCTGGCAGTGAGGTTCATTAAATTTTCAGTGAAACTATTTTTTGGTGCATAATATAAATAACGAGGTCCTGAATATTTATATTGAAAAAGCAAATCATCTTTCGTCTTTACTGGATAATATTGGTCTTTAATATTCTGATCGCTTCCACCAATGTCGGGGTATCTATAGGAATATTTAGCAATATTGTCTCTAGAAAATTGTATCAGTCCAACTATAAGTAAAGGAATTCCAATTTGCAGCAAGGAACTGACTATCCAATGTCTCCTTCGAACAACAAAATTTTTCCAAAGCAGCAATAAAAATACTCTCCATTCGCCGAACATGTTGAATCTTCAATTTCTTTCAACCCTTATTCCTAAATTCACCAAAAATGGAAAATTACTATTTTTATTAAGAACAAAACAAAAAATTTTATTTAACATATTTTACGTTTTTTAGATTAATTATTAGTTCCAAAAAAATATTTTTATAATAAATTTCTTGGCGTGAAAAAACCTTTCTCTTGTGAAGTATTAATAATCAGACTGAGTCAGAAGTTTCTTTTTGAAATTATCGATAAACCGAAGAATGTGTCTAAACGCGATTGGCACAATAGAATTCTAAATTAAAGCACGAATTAAATTTAAATAATTAAAAAAAAATTTTATATCCTTCTTTAAAACTTTATAAACTTACTTTTTGCTAAAGCAAAATTGTAAAAAGAGCAATTAAATAAAAACGAAGGGAAAATATATTTTTTTGCACTAAATAATGATCTAATTGATTAATTCAAAAATTTTTTCAAGTTTATGTACCTCATTCACATATGACTTCTAACACTGCAAAATAATACACTTGACTTATAGCATTCTCTAGTTAGACTGATAAAAAACAGTTTATCGAAATACACGAGAATGAATCATATTTGTTATCTATGTAATCAAACGGAAATGATAATATTTATTATCATACAACTTACACAATTTATTTCGAATTCAATAGGTATTTTTCTTTTTTAACAATTTTTAAATTATTTAATTACCATTATTATGTAAATTTACCTTTTGATGGAATATTAAAAAAATGTTAATATTATATATTAATAATTTAAAAAAAATTTGTATTTCAATACGTTAATTAAGATTTTTTTTAATGAAATAAGAATCTTGTAAATGATAAGATTAAAAATTTCTTAAAATCTCAAAATTTTATTCGATTATTTATTTCCTAGAAATCGTTTATGATAAAAATTTATTTCCTTATAAGGTTTTTCCATATCGGTTATTATATAGTTATAAAATTAAACTGCTTTAGCAAATCATAAATTATTTGTCATTATATAATATATAAAATGATTGCAATTAATATATATTATTATACTATATAATAAGAAATAAATTGAAATATATTTGTATATAAATATGCCCTTGAAAATTCTTTATCTTATCTTTCTTGTTTTTCTCATAAATAAAAGGTGAGTATTATTTATTTAATACTTTATATTTACATCTAAAACCTCTAAAACCGGACCTAATAAAAAAACTAAAATTTTAATATTTATTTCCAACGTATGTTATTAATTATTTAATTTGACAATAATTTAGTAAATGTATAAAACGTATAAAAGAAGTTTATGAAATTTTAAGATATTTAGTAATATCTAATCTTCTTGATTTAATTATACAATTTAAAATGTATCAATAATTTAACCAATATGACAAAAATACCGGTTAAAATTTTAAGGTTATGTTTACAATTAATTCAAAATAGAAAATAGCAATAGTAATAAATGAAATAACAACTATTTCGTGCTTATTTAAATAAATCACAACTATAGAAAAATTTAACACATACCATTTTTTCTACTGTCACTACGTATTTTCTTTCTTTTAGTCTAAAACATCTAAAATTGATTTACAATTAAGTTGTGCAATTAGCGCACCTGGCGCACCTTTCCCATAATCACCCATAATGATCGGGATTCTTCGTGAAATTTCGTAATTCTCCGTAAGTTAAGATGTCGTTAGCGATTTCCGGTTTTGACTAGAGCCGTACTGTCGTCGGTCATATTGCACTTCATAGTCAAATAAATAATCATTGTATTGTGATTGTTAAAATTCTCAATTGAATAAAATAAATAAATAGTAATACATATTATTATAAATTACTTTGGAAAAGAAATGATCTAATATCTATTAGATTTTCAAGAGGCATTTATTACATGTAAATGTAAAGTGTTGAATGTTTTATCTTCTTAATTCGTTGAATAAACGAATATGGCAGTTCCATCATCATCTTTGTCGAGAAATAAAAAACATTTTCTCGGTGTTCCTGCACCTTTAGGATATGTCGCCGGTGTTGGAAGAGGGTAATCTATCATTTACAATTTAATTCTCACCTGTTAGATTAAAAGAATCTATTTATTTCATTCATTTTCTTATACTTAAAATTCCTAACCTCAAAATTTTGATTGTTTTCTTTTTCTATTAAAATAGAGCTACTGGATTCACCACTCGTTCGGATATTGGACCAGCTCGTGATGCAAATGATGTTTCGTGAGTATTTTCTATTTCAGGGTTGCCATAAATCAGGAAAAAGTCAGGGATTTTTCTTTAAAGTACTAGAAAAAATTACATGTTTACAATTTATAAGAAAATTCTGAATTTTTGTGTCTTTTTGTTTGCCTCATAAACGATGATATTACCACGAATTCTAAACAAAAACCTTAAAGTTATTCTATTTCTGACAATAATTTGTTTTAACTTATTTCAAGTTATTTCAAAATATTTCAAAAGTTATAAAATTCAATTATTTTCAAAAATTTTAATAAAATTAATTGCAAAATTTCAATTGTTTTCAAAAAATGTTCTTAATTCATTGATTTTCAATATTCTGCTATTTTAATAAAATTTCCCAAAAGAATTCAATTATTTAAAAACAATTTTGACAAAGTTCTACACGAATATTCAATTATTTTCTAAAATAATGAAAATTTCACAGGAATTTAATTATTAAAAATAGAATTTACATAAATTTTTTCGAAAAAAAAATCAATTGTTTCAAACTTTTTTATAAAATTCTTCGCATTAATTCAATTATTTTCATAAATTAATAATAAAACTCATTGCAGAATTTCAATTATTTTTAATACAATTTTAATCGAATTCCTCGAAAAATGTAATTACTTTTAAAAATGTTATTAAAATTCGTCGAAAGAATTCAATTATTTAAAATTTGTTGATAAAATTATGTACACATTCAATTATTAAATAAATTATCTATGGTTGTATTTTTAAACAATTGAATTCTCTTAGAATTTTCTAATAAAAATTAATTTTAATTAAAGTTGTAGATAATAATAGAATTTTGGAGAAATGACTAATAATTGCAATTTTTAGAAATAATTTAATTTTGTAAAGGTTTCAAATTAAAATCTTTAAAAATCTAAATTTTTCATACTTTTATTTAAAAATTCTGTGGAACTAATTTTTTTCAAAAATCTTAATCGATATTTTTAAAATTACCTATTTGAAGTTTTTATTTTCTAATATAATATTTAATTAAAGAATTTTCGAATAATAGAACTTTCGTAAAATTTTATTGTAAACAAATGGATTTGAAAATTCTCAAAGAACTTTTTCAAAAATCATTGAAAAGAATTGATTTAAAGAAGAATTTTATTTAAAAATTGTAGAAAATAACAATTGAATTAAAATGATAAAAATAATTTTGAAGAAGTATCTAATAATTTTTAGAGTGAATCAGAATATTCTTTAGAGTCAGGGAAAAAGTCAAATTTTTGTCTGGAAATCAGGGAAAAACAAAATTAAATTTTGCTGGCAATCCTGTTCTCTTTTCTAAAAGAAATCTCACTATTTTATATGGTTTTTTTACATATAGGAAAAAATGTAAACTTTCAGAGATGACAGACATGCACCGCCGACTAAACGGGCGAAAAAGAAGGAAGAAGAAGAGGAGGACGAGGAAGATTTAAACGATTCTAATTATGACGAATTTTCCGGTTACGGTGGTTCCTTATTTAGCAAGGTTAATTTTAATATTCTTTACAATTTATTTCCTTACAGTTTACTATTCAAAGAATAACATATTCTATTTGAAATTTATTTCCTATTTAAAATTTTCTTTTTATCAATAATAGAAATTTTTTCCTTCAGGATCCATATGATAAGGACGATGAGGAAGCCGATGCAATATATGAAGCAATCGATAAAAGAATGGACGAGAAACGTAAAGAATATCGTGAGAAACGTTTAAGAGAAGAATTGGAACGTTATCGTCAGGAGAGACCGAAAATACAACAGCAATTTTCTGATTTAAAACGTGATCTTGTCAGTGTATCGGAGGATGAATGGAAAAATATTCCCGAAGTTGGTGACGCGAGAAATCGTAAACAACGAAATCCACGTGCGGAGAAATTTACACCATTACCAGATTCTGTTTTAGCGAGAAATTTAGGCGGTGAAACAACGTCGAGCATTGATCCAACGAGTGGTTTGGCATCAATGATGCCCGGTGTCACGACACCCGGTATGTTAACACCAACTGGTGATCTTGATTTACGAAAAATTGGTCAAGCGAGAAATACACTTATGGACGTGAAATTGAGTCAAGTCTCGGATTCAGTCGCCGGACAAACTGTTGTCGATCCAAAGGGGTATCTCACCGATTTACAGAGTATGATTCCGACATATGGAGGAGATATCAAGTGAGTATTTTATTTTTTGTCTTCACAGGCCTTGGATAGTATGATTTTTTAGAAATTTCTTTTACTTTTCTTCCAAATATTGCAACAAAGACCACTTATTTAATATTAAATGCAACTTATTTATATTTTTATAACTTAAAAAATAACTATAGACAAAATTTTTAAAAATTATTTATAAATCATTTTTCTAATTGAATTTTCGAAATATACAATTAAAAAGATTTTAAATAATTGAAATTTTGTAATATTTAATTGAATAATTGATTTTTTCAAGTATTTTATTACAATTTTTAAAAAACAACCTTTCAATTCTCAGAAATTTTAATGAAAAATCTTCAAGTGTAAATTTAAACATGAAAATTAGATTCAAAAATTGTATGCAAATATTGTTGAAAGAAGTATTTCTTAGAATTTTTTAAAATTCAATTATTTTCACTATTTTTAGTTACATATTAATTATTTTTTTAAAAACAGTACAAAAATTCTATTAATATGTATAAGAAGTTATCAATGTAAAAAATACAGTACAAAAATTCTATTAGAAAATTCAATTATTTTCAAAAAATTACATTAAACTTTCCAAAAATTAAATTAAGATAGTTTTTAAAAATGTAATTCTCAACATTTTTTTCATTATAGTTTCTTAAAATTTAATTAATCTCAATTATATTTTTTTTATTTTATTATTTTGCAATAAAAATAATGACATAAAACCTTTATATTATTTTATTCTTTCATCAGAGAAAAGTAAATTAAATTATTTAAGAAATCTGCTTTTCTAGATTTTATCATTAAAATTTTACAGAATTTATGTATTATTATATTTGTAATCAAAATTCTTCAAAAGCTGAATTATTTTTTCATATTTTCAAAAAAAAATTTTTAATTTTAGAAATATCTGCAAAAAATAAGATTAAAATTTTTTTAAAATTATTATTAAAGTTTTAAAATAGAACAATCATTTTTAATTTTAACAACAATTTTCTATTAAAATTCTTCGGAAAATTTATTAGTCTTTTCAAATTATCCAAAATTTTTTAAAGCAAATCAATTAGTTTCGAAAAATTATTTCATATTCAGAATATTTTTATTAAACTGATTCTCATATTTTTTTATCATAATTTTTTAAAATTCAATTTCAATATTTCCAATTAGGTATTTATAGATATTTCAGATAATTAAACAATCTATAGGAAACAATTCCATTAAATTTTTTTTAAAATCTATTTTTTTTGAGAATTGTTATTAAAAGTTTGAAGAATTTAATCATTTTAAAAATTTGTAATTAAAATTCTTTAAAAAAAATTAAATTACAATTTAAAAAGAGAAACTGCTTTTTTAGACTCACAATTAAATTTTTGGAGTATTAATTATTTTCCCAATTTTTAATCAAAAATCTCTAAAAAATCCTTTATTAAATTCAAGATATTTTCGAAAAATTATTTTACAAAATTTATAAAAAAGTAATTCAGAAAATTTTTTATCATAATTTTCTTAAATTCTATTTATTTACTTCAAAAAAAGTAAATTAAACATTCTAAAATCTAATCTTCAGAACTTTATCATTAAAATTTGTTTATAATCAATTATTTTTAATATTTTCGGTAACATATTTTCAGTAATCTATATAAATAATCGTTGTATTCCGGTAATCTGTTTGAACTAAAATTAAACTCTTTTAAACAATTTTATTAGTTTTCATAAATAATTACATTTTGATGCATATGATGATATATGTGACCGGGACTGAGAAAAGGGACCTACTTACCAAAAAATCGATTTTTTTTTATGATAGTTTCTTATAGTTTAAGGTCCTAGAAATACAATGCAATCAGTCCAGATTGTTAAAAAAAATTTTTTGCAATTGTTTAAACAAATTTAAAAAAAAATTCTTTTTTTAAAATTTTTTTTATGAAAATATAAGTAATTTTAAGACAAAAATTACTCTTGGTTGTCTAAGTGTCAAGAATATATCCCCTAAATCTTAAATTGAATGCCTAAACCATTTACAAAAATTCGACTTAAATCCTCGAAGATGATCGCCAAGTATACCCCGTCATCGGCAACCTGGTTGTGCAAGTCAAAAAATAACTATGGATTATTGTAGACTTCAGAATTATTCATTATTGTATCAGTTCTGAACTTGCATAAAAAATTTCAGACCTCTAGGACATCCGGAAGTCTTTTAAATTAATTTTGAAAATTCCATAATTTGACTTTTGTAAAATAAATTGTTTATAACAATTACAGGGTTGTTTGAACAATTATTTAACCATGAAAATCGGATTCAGCATAAAAAAATACATAAAGAACACTCATCATGTTAATTTAAAATGTAAAATGTTTCAAGAAATCTAATTTATTTGGATAGAAAACTTTAAACGCGTTTTTCTCGAAAAGTTGATTTTGGTAAGTATACTGTAAAAATTTTTTTCGAAATTTTTCGAAAAACTGTTTGCCAGTTTTATTTCGCAAAGGTTAGAAATTTTTCGAAACAATAATGTCGAAAAATTTCGAAATCTGTTTCGAATTTTTCCGAACAGGGTGGTACGAAAAATTTCGAAACTCAGTTCGAATTTTCTAGCAACCTTTTTAGATAAATTTCGAAACTCCTTTCGACTTTTTTCTAACGAAATGTTAAAAAAAATTTCTACAACCTATTCGATTTTTTTCGAACAAAATATTTAGATAAATTTCGAAACTTTGTTCGATATTTATAGCAACGTGTTCCGATATATTTAGTAAAATTTTCGGATATTTTTCTAACTTAAAATTTAGAAAAATTGCATAGCTATAATAAAGATTTTTTGCTGTACAAATAGTAAGGATGTTTTTTAATTTCATTTGGTATTATTTGTTCACTAATATTAACTGCAGATATTTAATTAATGCTGTTCCAATAAGCATAAAAATTATAAATGGGTGAAAAATAGAGATAAAACGATTTAATCATATAAGTATACATTTATAAAGTTTTTCTTTTATTATAAATTAACAATTTTAATTATAAATAAGTATGGTAATTATTACAATTAAATTACAATTATTTCACATAATTTTTTTATTTCGTTGAATAAATTAATTTAATAATTTTCACATAACATACATTTAAAATACATCATTTCTTTATCACACAAAAATAACTTTAAACAATTCACTTCACAACAAAAAAATGTTTACTAAAAAATATTCACTTCACAACATTTCAGAACGATACCTTACAAAAAAATTAATTCATAACGAAATACTAATTTTAAAATAATTTTGTCACGCGCGATTTTAGTGTATTTCTGACAAATGCTAAAGAGCAACTGACGCTGGAAAGTCTTTTGGAAGAAGATTTTACAGTCAATATTTGAAACTCACGAATACTTCAAATTTTCTTTCTAAATGAATCTATAAGAAAAAAACTAGAACCGAAAAACTTATAAAATAGACCCGTTTACAATAAGGAACCCTTAGAGATGGTCAACCGATGGCAAACCAGATGTGACCTTTAGAAACTATGAAATACTTTAAAAATTCACAACTTTGCTTGCAGGAAAAAATTTTTCTTGTTATAATAATAAATAAAACTGTTTATTTTAATTATTTGTAAAATAATAATTATTTATAAACAGACTAAAAATATGATAAAATGTTAAATTATTATTATAAAAATATTTTTGAATTTTTTATGGTCAGCATTTTCAAATAAAATTTATGATGAAAATGATTTGTTATTAATAAAAAAATAGTTTGTTTAACAAAACCTAATAACAAGGGTGGACTATATAATCCATTAATATAAAATTGTTATATGTTTAAATTCAAAAATCTTTTAAACTGTAGTGTCATTAATTATTAATTTTTACTACATTAAAAAATACAGAATTTGTTCTTAACCATACGATATTTGAAGTTCTACATTTTTAAGAAAAATTTATGAATATTATTAGAAATTTTGTTGTATATGGGTAGAAAAATATCTTAAAGTTTTTAGAAAGATTGTAATTTGTAACAAAATTAGAAAATTTTCTAAAACATTTTGCAATACTTCATAACTAGTAAAGAAAATATTCGAAATCAGTAAGAAAAATTTCGAACTTTTTACGAAATTTACTTAATCTTACTCACTTTTCGAAAAATTTCGAAAAAGTTTCGAATTTGTTCTATACTTTTTGAGAAATGTCGAACTTTGTATAGAAAAATCATTTTCTCAACGTTTTTCGAAATATTTCTAACTTTTCAGTAAGAAAAATTTCGAAAAACCTATAGGTCCCTTTTCTCAGTCCCGGTCACATATATGATATGATTATATGATTACATTTTGATTATATACAAAGAATTTTATCAAAAACTTTTGAGAATAATTGGATTTTTTAGAAAAATGTTATTACAATTTATAAAAAAAAATTTGCAAAGAATTCTACAATTTTTAAAAATAATTGAATTCTTGTGAAGAATGTTACAATTTATAAAAATTATTGGATTCTTGCGAAAAATTTTATCGAAAATTTTGAAAATAATTCAATGTTTTGAAAGAATTTTATTACAAATTTTGAAAATAATTGAATATAATCGAATAATTTTATTAAAAAGTTTAAAAATAATTAATTTTTTAAAGAATTTTATGAAAATTGTTGTAAATAATCGAATTCCACTAATATTTTAAAAAATAATTGTATTTTTTCTAGAAATTTTATTAAACTTGTATTGAAAATAATTGTAATCCTCCAAGGAATTTTACTGTTTATAAAAGTAAATAATTTTTTTTAAAGAATGTCATTATAAGAATAATTAAAGTCCTTCTAGAACTTGAAAATAATTGAATTTAATTAATATTTTTAAAAATAATTGTATTCTTTCAAGAAATTTTATTAAAATTGTATATTAAAATTATATTGAAAATAATTTAATTCTTCCGAAGAATATTATTATTAATGAAAATAATTGAATTCCTCAAAACAATTTTATTAAAATTGTAGGTATTGAAATATTAATCAACGAAATAATTGAAGTTTTTGAATAATTGAAATTAAAAATCACTGAAATATCAAGAAACAGAACATTTTTGTGAAAACACTGAATAAAATAAACGACGTTTTTCGATTTCTTTTCATCTTTATAGTCGATCCGAGGCCTGCCTTAAAAAATTGAAAATTGATTTACTTTTTGTTTTTTTTATTTGGTATAATTATAATAATCAATTTTCATACTTTTTGTAATAAATAAAATTTTTGATCTTCAGTGACATAAAGAAGGCGAGACTTCTTTTGAAATCGGTTCGCGAGACAAATCCGAATCATCCACCGGCTTGGATTGCTTCTGCTCGTTTAGAAGAGGTCACAGGTAAAGTCCAAGCAGCGCGCAATTTAATAATGAAAGGCTGTGAAGTGAATCCAACATCGGAAGATTTATGGCTTGAGGCGGCGCGCTTACAACCGGCGGACACGGCAAAAGCGGTGATTGCCCAGTCGGTTCGTCATATACCAACGTCAGTGAGAATATGGATAAAGGCCGCTGACCTGGAGACGGAAACAAAGGCGAAACGACGTGTTTATCGAAAAGCACTTGAGCACATTCCAAATTCCGTGCGATTATGGAAGGCGGCTGTGGAATTAGAGGAGCCGGAGGATGCGAGAATTTTATTGAGTCGAGCGGTTGAATGTTGCTCGACAAGTGTTGATCTATGGCTCGCGTTGGCTCGTTTAGAGACTTATGATAATGCACGTAAAGTGTTGAATAAAGCGCGAGAGAATATTCCGACTGATCGGCAAATTTGGACGACTGCCGCTAAACTCGAGGAGGCGAATGGAAATAAGCACATGGTTGAGAAAATCATTGAGCGCGCTATTTCTTCTCTAAGTGCAAATGGAGTAGAAATTAATAGGGAGCATTGGTTTAAAGAGGCTATGGAGGCGGAAAAAGCCGGTGCGGTTCATTGTTGTCAGGTGATTATCAAGTCTGTGATTGGCGGTGGAGTCGAGGAAGAGGATCGAAAGCATACCTGGATGGAGGATGCAGAGACGGTAAATTCTTCTTTTAATTATTTAATTTCAATTTTTTTTGTCATCCACAAGTTCTGTGCTTTCAAATCTGAACGATGTAAAATTATTATTTATTCTGACACGTTACTCAATAATTATTTATTATTTACTTATAATTATAATGAGG
Source organism: Leptopilina syphax (assembly GCA_032872505.1). NCBI lineage: Eukaryota > Metazoa > Arthropoda > Insecta > Hymenoptera > Figitidae > Leptopilina > Leptopilina syphax. The sequence goes on from CM065468.1 coordinate 30,970,954, forward strand.
CTAAACTCCGCGACGTTTTTCAAAACAAAAAAAATAAATTTTTTTCCAGGTAAATTCATCTCTATTTTTATGCATTTAGATTTTTAGGAAACTAATTGTTACTTAAAAAGCAATTGCTCGAAAATAACATGAATTTGAAGCCAAAATAAAATAAATCGTCGTAATATATTTTCGTTTTCGTTTTTAAAAACGTTGCGGATTTCAGTCTCATTAATTTTATAATAGTCGTTGTTCCGTCATTCATTTATTCTGTTTAAATTAGTAATTAGTAAGTGAATTAGTCATTTTCGCGTTTTTTAGGTTTCAACAGTTGAAATTTAATAATTTTTAAATAATTTGTTTTCAATTTTTAATATTTTCCCTTCAAAGACAAAACTATTTGAGGGGTTAATAGTAAAAGTGGTTCAAAATTAGGATAAGAGATTTAGAATCAAAAACTGGTTTATTTTGAAAAAGTTTTTTGAGAATTCGATTATTGAAAACAAAAAAAAATGTCCAATTAAGCATATCAAAAATGGAATTAATTCCTTAAAAATTTGAATCAAATTTAAAAAAAACTAAGTTCTTTAGAATTTTAAATTTAAATTATTAAAAACTAAAATTTTTTAAATTTCAACTTGAAACCTTTGTAATTTAAGTAGGATTTTATACCAAAAACATTAATATTTTAATGCAATATGTGGAAGAAAAGTCGAAAAAATCGCAATTCATTAAAATAAGTTTAAATAATCCATAAATCAGGGAAATTAGAGAATCACAATTAAAAGTACTGAAAAATATTAAATTTCTAGAATTCTTAAAAAAATTTAGACTTTAATGTCCAGCAACAAAATAAGTATTAACAAGATTTAATTCTTATTAAATTTTTTTCTTCTTACAAACTTTGAAATCGCCACCAATTTTAATATAAAACCTTAAAAGCTTTTTCTATTTCTGTCTATAACTGAACTTTACAGAATATAAAATTGAATTTTTTAAAAATACTTTAATTTAATTTTAAATAATTTTAATTAAAAATTCTGACCATAACTGAACTTTACAGAATATGAAATTGATTTTTTTAAAAATAATTTAATTCAATTTGAAATTTCGTAAAATTAAAATTTTAAATAGTTTTAATTAAAAATTCTGAAGAAGTTTTTTAAAAATTTTTATTCAAATTGTTTTGGGGTCGTACACATAATACGTCACGCGAACAGGGGGAGGGGGTGGGGTCTAAAATGATAAAAAATCGCGTGACGTATTATGTGTACGTACGGCCCCTTTGTAATTCTTTGAATTTTTGAAATATTTAATTGAAAGATTTTCGAATAGTTGAAGTTTAATTAAATTGAATTGTAAACAAATGAAATTCAAATATTTTTGAATTGAAGTTTCAATTTATGTTTATGCTTCTCAAAGAAATTTCTCAAAAATTATTAAAAATAATAATTGATTTAGAGAAAAATTTTAGTAAAATAATTGAATTTTATAAGAAATGCGTTTACAACTTTTATAAATAATTGAATCTCAAATGTTTTAAATTTTAGAAAATTATAATTTTAAATAATTATAGTTAAAAATTTTTAAGAAGCTAATTCATTTTGAAAAATTATGATTCAAATTGTTTTGAAATTGTTTGAAATTTTGTAAAATGGATTTATAAACAAGTGGATTTCAGTGTTATTTTAGATAAACTTGAACTTTTACATGTTATTTCTTCGAATAATTGAATTCTCAGAAAACTTTTTCAAAAATTATTAAAAATAATTGATATAGAGATGAATTTTTGTTAAAAATTTTCTAGAAAATAATTAAATTGATTCTTGAAAATAGTTTTGGAAAAGTTACAGTAGTGTGAACCAAATTTTCCGTTCGGGCAAAAGAAGAAGTTAAAATTCTGCCTGGAAATCAGGGAAAAAATAAAGACAAAATCAAATTTTCGGTTTTTAATTTAATTTTTAAATATTTAAATTAATTTAATTAGTTTATTATTTAAATATAGATATTTATTTTAATTTTTTGTAATTATGAATTTAAATATTTGTTTAGTTTTTAATATTTTTGAGATTTAAATGTGAAAATGTTAGTATTACGTCATTACAGTGACAAGAAAAAATAAGTTTCTTTTTTCGCTCGCTCATTTTATTTGATAGGTTAGAATTATAAAAATAAAATTTGAATTCGAAGAAGAAATAAATCAATTTCGTTCATTTGATTGTATAGAACAATAGAGACATAATATTTTTAGTTCTATATGTTATGTTTTTTATTTGTTTAAGAAATATTTTATTTATATCTGATTTTTTATTTAGAATTTGTTTAAATATGTTTGTTGCTGAAGACCGCAACTTTTTTAAAATTGAAAAATTAAAAAAGGACATCCAGATTGGAGATGAAGTAATTTGAAAAAAAAATTTCAAATTAATTCATCTCCAATTTTGATGTTTCTAAATCTTAAAGGAATTAACTTTTTCTTCAGAGACCTATACTTGCAAATAATTTAAATTTGAAGCCAAAATTATAGTGTCTCATTATTTTTCGTTCTCACGTTTAAATCATAGTTGTGGACTTCAATGTCATTTGTTTAGGAAATTTTAAAGAATTTTGGTTTTAAATTTGTTTAAAAAAATATATTTTACATGAGTATAAAAATAAATTTGTTAATTATCCAGTGGATAGTTTTTTGTATTTATTCTTTCTAAATGTATTAATTTTTCTTCAACAGTGCGCTCAACAAGGAGCGTTAGAATGCGCCCGAGCTGTTTATGCATTTGCCTTGAGCACTTTCCCAAGTAAAAAGTCCATTTGGATGAGAGCTGCCTTTTTTGAGAAGACCTACGGTACAAGAGAATCTCTCGAAGCTCTATTGCAACGAGCCGTTGCTCATTGTCCAAAAAGCGAAGTTCTTTGGCTTATGGGCGCAAAATCAAAGTGGTTGGCTGTAAGTATTAATTTTTTTAGATTTTTCCGAAAAAATTGTCATTTGAATAGTACCTAATAATTACAGAGCGTTTGTTTATTTAGGGCGATGTTCCGGCAGCAAGAGGTATTCTTTCACTGGCTTTCCAGGCAAATCCAAATTCAGAAGAGATTTGGTTGGCTGCGGTGAAATTGGAATCAGAAAATTCAGAATACGAGAGAGCAAGACGTTTATTGGCGAAGGCACGCGCCTCCGCTCCAACGCCACGTGTTATGATGAAAAGTGCAAAACTCGAATGGGCGCTAAATAATTTGGATACTGCTCTGAAATTATTGAAAGAAGCCCTCGAAATGTTTGATGATTTCCCTAAATTGTGGTTAATGAAGGGACAAATTGAGGAACAACAAAATATGAATGAACAAGCTCTTACCACTTACAATCAGGGGGTAATTTTTCTCTTCTATTTATGTAAATTAGGTTTAAATCTTCAACTGTCAAAATTGCCAAAAAACATTTTTTAATAATATCTATAAATAAGAAAAAGAATACACCTAATTGATTGAAAAAAAGAAAATTTTTTCTTTCTTTCTTTTATTTATTTTTCTGGTATTCTTAAAAAAATTTTTATACATAATTGTAAATTAGATTATAAATTTATGAATTAAATTATAGATTTAGAAATTAAATTATAAATTAAGTGATAGAATTATAAACTTATCAGTTGAATTATAAATTTAGAAGTTAAATTATAAAGTTTTATTCTTATATCACAGATAAAGAAGTGTCCGAATTCGATTCCATTGTGGCGGCTTTTGACGCATTTAGAATGCCACTCGGGACGTGTAACGAAAGCGCGTTCTGTTTTGGAAAAAGCGCGTCTGAGAAATCCAAAGAACGATGAATTATGGCTTGAGGCGGTTAGAATTGAAAATCAAAATTCAGCAACGCAAAATATGGCTCATACATTGATGGCAAAGGCATTGCAGGAATGTCCGAATTCGGGATTATTGTGGGCAGAAGCTATTTTTATGGAACCAAGGCCACAACGAAAAATGAAGAGTGTCGATGCTTTAAAAAAATGCGAACACGATGCACATGTTCTTCTCACTGTCTCCAAGTATGTTTATTCTCAATTCACGGTTTTAATTAAGATGTTAAATTTTTTATTATCCAGATTATTCTTTATTGATTTTTGTATCTTTACACCTTATTAATTCAAAGAAATTTTCTACTACTTTTTCTTTTTCCTGGAAACAATTAAATTTCAAAATTCTAAACAATTCTGTTCTCCGAAAAGATTTCAATTCAAATTTTTTAGAAATTAATTTAATTTCTAAATATACAATAAAATAAAAAATTCAAATAATTGAAATTTGTAAAATTTAATTGTAAATAATTGTATTTTAAGTGAACTTTTCTTCACTTTTTTGAATAATTCAATTCTCAAAAAATTTTCTGACAATTATTAAAAATAATTGACTTAGAAAATATTTTGGGATACAAATTCTAGAAAGTAATTGAATATTGGAAGAGTTATGGTTCAAATTTTTGAAAAGGTTTCATAATTTATATTTTTGAAGATATGAATTTTGAATAATTTTAATTATACAAATTCTAAATAACTCAGTTCTTTGAAGCATTTTGATTAAAATTCGTTATTTATTAATAATTTTTTCGAAGTATTAAACATATCTTCAATTAAAATTTAAAATATCTCAAAAGAATTGAATTATTTTCAAAGAATGTAATAGAATTTCAAAAATTTTGATAAAATATATCGCAGGATTTCAATTATTTTTACAACAATTTTAATTAAATGCTTTGAAAGAATTAAATTATTTTTAAAAAATTTTATTAAATTTTTTCGAACATATTCAATTATTTTCAAAAGTTTTGATAAAATTCTTTATAAAAACTTATTTATAAGATGTTTATTGGTAATTTTTTTTTTTTATTTCTTCAATTGAAAATTTTCAAATAGTGAAATTAATTGAATTCTTATACAGAATTTTATTAAAATAATTGATATCTTTCGAATAATTTTATTACAATTTTTAAAGTTAATTAGAATTCTTTTGAGAAATGTAGTATAAATTATATTGAAAGAAATCGAATTTTTATTATTTATGAAAATAATTTAAATCTTACAAAAAGTTTGAAGATTTTTGAAAATAATTTAGATGTTGCATAGAATGTTATTATAATTTCGGAAAATAATTGAATACTTGGATGATTAGTTTTTTGTAAAATTCTTAATTAAATTGATCGTTTGACCAAAGCAATTATTAATTTTTTATTACTTTCTCTAAATTAATACTACGATCAAAGAAAACACTTATAAATTTTTTCCACTAATTTTCTATTTGAATGAGTTATAGTAGAAATTTTTAGAAATAATTAATTTCTTTAAGGGAATTTAATAAAAATTGTATTAAAAATAATTAAATTCTAATAAAGAATTCAACAATTTGAGTTGTACATTTTGAACAGTAAAAGTAATTTTATATTTGTTATCTTGTATAACAAAATTTCTAAGTTTAAAAATTCTAAAAAAAATAAGATTTTTAAGTTGCAAAAAACTATCATTTTTCCAAAATTTGTAAAAAGTAGAAATTTTTGTTTTCATTATAACTAAAAAAAATGTCTAGCATACAAAAAAATGACAATTTTTGTAAATTTTTCTTTTTAAAAAAAGAGGAAAAAGAGGAAAATATGCTTAATTTTATGTGTTTTGGGGAGTTTTATTCCTAAAGTTCTGAACGTTTAAGTGAACAAAATTCATTTATTTCTCCTTCAAATTAAATTTTTTTTACAATAATTTTGCTGTAAATAAAATTAATCATAAAGTTTCTAAATATAAAATTTAAGTTTAAAATGTTTAATTTCTATCAATATTTTATGAAAATACTTTTAATGCTTTTAATAAGAAATATTTCGTTCATTTGAACGAAATTTGTGGATCATTCTATCAAAAATTATTTATTTGAAAAAAAACTGAATCAATTAATATATAAATTAATAAATTACAGATTATTTTGGAGCGAGAGTAAAGTTTCAAAGTGTCGAGATTGGTTTAATCGAACAGTAAAATTGAGACCTGTATTAGGCGATGCCTGGGCGTATTTTTATAAATTTGAAAAACTTCATGGAACTGATGAACAACAGGAGGATGTGAAGAAACGTTGCATTGCCTCCGAACCAAAGTATGGAGAAAATTGGTGTAAAGTTTCGAAAAATATCAACAATTGGTGTTTCAATACGGAACAAATTTTAATTCTCGTCGCTAGGGAGCTTCCAATTCCTATATGAATTCAAATTTTTTTGGTTTATTTAGAATTGTACATTTGAAACTAATTTCATTAGGTAAGTAAAAGAAAAGAAAACTGCGAGTTTATTTATTTATTTATTTTCAAGAGAGAATTTAATTTTCACATTTTATTTAAATATTTATTTAAATTTCCAAAATTCTTATTAATTTGTTTTGTATTTTCTTTTTAACTTTATTAAAGACTTTCATAGAACTTTTCTTTAAATTTGATTCAATGGATCGTTCATTGTTTTCTTACTCTTCTTTTTTACGTTATTTCTTGTTAATTATTAATTAAAAAAATATTTTATTATTAATAAGCTATTTAATTAAAAATAGTTAAAAAATCCAATAATCAAAATAATTTTAATTAAACGCAATTCAATTAATGGAAAATTAAATAGTTTGTGAAAGTTCCTTTCTCCTTTCACTTTTATTTCTTCTGCTAAAGATTTTATTCAAAAATATTTTTAATATGCCTATTTTTGTTTTATTTTCAGAGAAAGACAATATTTGAAAAGAGAAAATTGTTTAGAAAAACTTTTTAAGAAAATAACCCTGCGCAGAAGGTTGTTATGAAAACTATATTAGTTCCTTCACCTCTGACTTTGAGATTAGGTTAGGTAGAAATATTTTCTTTTGTTACTCCAAAAAGAAAGTAGTCACTGAACTGTTTGTCATTCAGCAGTAACTTTAAATAAGTTGGAGTATCGATTCGAACAGATGTGCGAGTGTTAAATTTTTTTTCTTCAAGTGAAATTAATTTAGAAAAAAATAAAACAAAATATATAAAATGAGTGCAGAAAAAATCGTCGATTTTATAACTCTTGGTTCGTATTTTATATTTGTAATAACATTTTCTAAAATTGTTATAAATAACAGTAAAAAAAATTGTTTTCGAATTTTTAGTGAAAAATTGAAATGAAATAAATTTTTGAATATTAAATTTGAATGTATAAATTAAAATTTAGATTTAAATAAAATTTGTATTATAATTATTTAGGATAATAAAATAATTATTATTTACGATAATATTGTTGTTTTGTTAACAAATGTTGATTTTAGATGAAAATTAATTTAGAAAATTTAAATTTTGTCAATTCAAAAAGAGGAGGGGAAATTTTTGGCAATATTAAAATTCACTTGATATTAATTTCGTTTGAATTGAAATTTTCTTTTTTTAAGATAATTGTACGCAGGAGTTGATAAAGGAGAGTATAAAAGTTCGCGAGATGGCTTATGCGCCTTATAGTAAATTCAAAGTTGGAGCAGCACTACGTTGTGAGGATGGATCAATAGCGACTGGTTGCAATGTAGAAAATGCTGCCTATTCATTGGCAATTTGTGCTGAACGTGTTGCAATGGGAAAGGCAATATCCGAGGGGAAGCGAAAATTCACAGCAATTGCAATTGCTGCTGACAAAATTCATGGTACAAAAAATACATCACCATGTGGCATGTGCCGGCAAATGATGGTTGAATTTGGTGACATGCCGGTTTATCTAACATCACCCGATATGATGACCATTCAATCCACATCTGTCGTGGAACTATTGCCATTTTCCTTTGGCTTTGAAAATATCAAAAATGGTATTCAATTTCCATTTAATCACAATAATTGAATAAATTAATCTCATTTCTCACTAATTTTTTATATTTTTATGAACAGAAACGAAATTATGAAAAATACAATCGTTTCTATTTTATTTCTCTTTAATACATTTTTTTGTACTTTTAACTTAACATTTTTAATAATTTTTCAAGTAAAATTAACAAAATTTGTTCATAAATTTCCAGATAATTTATTTTTAGTTATTTTTTAGAAAGTATTATGTTTATTTATAAATTACAAATTGTAATAAAAAAAAATGTATTGAATAATGACGAAAGTTGTTTTTCCGCTCGATAAAATTAATTAGATCGTTTCTAATTGAGTTTGAAATTGCTGCTGATAATGATAAACGATAAGCGTGAAAAACAGACTTCAAAGAACAATTTAGTGACGACATTATTTTTTTAGCCTTCTTAAGAAGGCTAAAATAATATTTGTTCGGGAAGAAAAGCAATTTTTAATTTTTTGTTTTTATTTCTTTATACATCGAATCTACGAGTACAGAAAACCTTTCGTTTTTTTACAATATCAGTTTACTGGTAAAATATTAATAAAATTATTTAAAAAAAAAAAAAGAATTTAAACTTAATCGTCGCGTGCGACTGTATTAATATATATATACAAATTAGTACAACGACAAAAATCGTAAATTAACTGAACTTCATTTTTGATCAGCTTCTGTAAAATAAAATTATATATTCATAGTGCGCTTAGTTTTTTACCATAAGAAGTTTGTCCTCCTTTTTATTTATTTCTTTATTTCTCATCTACCAAAATGGACACCTGAAATGTAAAAAAGAAATTATTAGAAATTTTCAATTATTTAAAAGTAATAAAATCTTTTTTTTGTAATTTGATAAAAATGTAAATAAAGAAATTTTAATTTGAATAATTAACAATTAATTGATTTTTTTAAAATTAATATATTTAATTTACTGAATCAAAAATTGTTTAATCAATCAACTTATTAAAATTTTTAATTTAAATGAAATTAAATATTTTTGAAGAATAATGTAGATTGTTTTAGAAGTTTAATAATGTTTGAATCACTTTAAAAATTCGAGTATTGTTATTAAAATTGAATTATTAATTGATAATTTTAATTCTCATTTTTATGACTATTGTTATTAAACAAATTGCACAATTAAGTACTTTAGCGATAAAAGATTTTTATAATAGATAAGTTTATATCAGATTTACTAAATAAAAATGTCTTCGTTACGATGACAATTTACTAGTATTTTCCCTTCTTATTATTTTCCCATTGCTTTTTAGTTCATTTTTTTATAGTAATAAATCAATAACTTATTATTATGCAAAAATCAAAAAATTTTATTTTCAAACAAATATCAACTTTAATTTTTGAATAATTTTAGATTCAAAAATTTTAAAAAATTCAAATTTATAAATATTTTTTATTATTTAAAAAACTTTTATTAAAATTCTTTGAGACTATTTAATTATTTACAAAAATTTTAATAGATACAATTCTACACAAAAATTCAATTAATTTCATAAATAATCAAATTCCTGACAAGAATTCAATTGTTAATTTTCAATTGTCTCTTTATAAGGATTTTCATAGATTTTGTCAAAAAATTAAATTTTTAAAAATATAAAATTCTCCGAAAGAATTCAATTGTTTTAAAGAATTTAAATAAAATTCTTCATAAAAATTCAGTTACTTTCATGTAGATATTCATTAAAAAAGTTTAATTATTTTCTCAGGAATTGAATAATTCTCACAACATTTTTATTAAAATTTCTCGAAAATTTTCGAAAGAATTCAATTACGTATTTTAAAGAGTTTTAATAAAATTCTTTACGAGAATTTAATTACTGTCAATAAAATTTTTATCATAATTCCTCAAAAGAATTGAATATTTTTTCACGAAATTCAATGATATTTAAAAATTTTATCAAACTTCGAAATTTTTAGAAATAATTGCATTGCAGAAGGTTAGAATTTAAATTTCTAAAAATTTCAATTAGAAATATTTAATAATTATTTATTTAAATACTTATTTTAAAAAACTATTGAACTTTTGAATAAATTTAGTTTGAAAATTCCAGAAAATAATTGAATTTTAGAAGAATTGTTATAGTTGTTATTTTTTCGCAATATTTGAACTTTTATTATTGAAATAAATTTTGTGTTTTAAAAAACTCACCATCCGATGTAACACTGGCAGAGGTTTTCATTATTGGTTGCCTGTTGAATTAAAAGATCAACTTGTCGTTGAACGCTCAACATTTGATCGTGTGAAAAATCGCGACCCGTGAGTTTGTCCCTAACTCTATTTGTGATTGCAAGCGCCTTTTTGTTCAGAGCTTCCGGCTGATTACTGTCCCCTAAAAGCGAATATTTCATTTTTAACATTTTCGAATTAATAATATTTAAAGTGAAGTTATAAATTAATTATATTTCAGATCTTCGCATTATTTATTTAATTATGTTTTTGTTAATTATTATATATTTTTTCTATTCTTTTTATTTTATTTTATTTTTTTATTTTTCCTTTTATTCTATTTTTATATTTTTTCTTTTCTTTTTTATTCTATTTATATATTTTATATAGTATTATTATACATGTATAATAAAATTCTAATGAATAAATAAATAAATAAAGGTATAAACTAAGGACAACTGACAATAAAAATTAACAAAAAAAAATGAAAATTACCACCATTCTCGATACTGCAAGGAGCTCCTTTTTTCGGCAAAGTTGACGTCAGCGAATCAATAATATCACCACGTTCCTGACTACTACTCGCGCTCATTCCCTGAGCATCGGATCTCTTCACCTTCGGCACCGTATTGTCCATGAGACGCCAATTCAACAAAGGATCATAGACAAAAGCTTCCAAAACTGCCATAAGACTATCCTTATTTCGATGTAAAACAGACATAACGGATTCACAGGTCCTTCTGTATGTGCCCTCAATGCCCGTCACTTCCATTGCATTAATTAACATTCTCGTCAATCTAAATGGAATTTTCTCAGGGAATTTTTCACGTGTCATTGCCACTTCGAAGCAATCACCAAAATCAATGTGAAGAATTTTTCCACTCAAACGATCGAGCATCAAATTCGATGGATGACGATCACCAAGTCCAAGAATATAGCCAACCATTGACATCACTGCCAATGAACGTGTGTAATTTGTCCGACGATCAAACCATACTTCACTTGATGGCGATTTCAGCCAGAGGAGACGCGATAAATCGTCACCGTTCGTATGCTCCAGGGCGTGTTCGAATACTTCTACTTTTTGCATTAACATAAGATGATCGTAATCTGGTGCCATCTGTAATCAATTTTCATTATTTCTTTTTTTCATAGAAAATAAATTTCTTTACTAATTTATTTTTATACTCTATAGATTTATATTATTTTTTTATTCATATTTTTGGTTTTTAGAAAGTTTTACTTCTTCACTGTATATTATTTATTCTTTTCCTTCTTTATGCAAAAAATTTTTATTTAGAGAATAGAATTAAAAAATCTTACGAGAAATAAAAAAAATTTAAATTCTTAGATTAAAGGTTTTATTTTTTACTTTATATTTTCTTTCTCAATGTAAACATTTTCTTTCTGACTAAAAAAGTAATTTTTTATATGAAAGAATCAAAAGAAATCTAAAAATCAAAATTAAATTTAATAGTTATTAATTTTTTATTAAGGTTTGTTTAAACTTTTATTTTTCCTTCTCAATGTAAAAATTTTCATTCTAAAATAAAAAAGAAATTTTTTATAGGTATAAAAGATTTCGTAAGATTAAGATTTCGTAAGAAATCTTAATTTTAAGATTTTACTTCTCTCTACTATATTAATTTCTTTTCTTTTTCAAAATATAGGAAACTTATATTTAAATTCGATATGTTGGCTCGAATTTAAAATTTTCTATTAAATTTAATTATTAAATTTTTACTAAAATTAAAATTGAAGTATTTTTAGTAAAATAATTAGTTTCATACTAACTCGAAGCATAATTCGGTGTTCTATATTGAGAAGAATTTTCTTCTTTTCTCGATAATCTCTAATGAGGGTGTGCAATGTATCGCAATGAGGCACCCAACCAATAAGGCCACTATTTGTCGACAATGGTATCACAGCGTATCTCTGAAAATTTTCACAATCAAATTAATTAAATTAAATATAAAATTATATTAAAAATATAATCATATTCAATCAATTTTTCATATACAAATTCAAAAAACTGCATCAAAAAATTTTTTCTTTGAAATTGTTGATTACAAACGTAAAAATAATTAAGAAAGAGTCTGACAGTCAAAATACAAACGTAGTCCAATACTATAATTTCGTATTGTAAAATAAAAAAAAACCAACTTAAATTCGAAATTCGTTTTTGTGAAAGTGTAAAGAATATAATTTTTAAAATTTTAAACAAATAAAAGTTGCATTTAAATAAAAAATAACAATTTTGTCATCAAGAAATATTTTCTTAAAATTTAGATTATGTTAAATTCTATATGTGACTGTCCACGAGAAAACACGGCTTAGGTCCAAAAAATCAATTTTGAGTTTTTTATGGTAATCGACAGATTTTATGTTGCTTTTTCAAATGCAAAAGTCAAAAGTTAAAAATATCAATTACTTTTGACAATATATCGTTTTGTCAAGCGTAGTTAACTTCAATCGTAGTACTTCAATCGCTCGCCCTGTGAAATTCACGTTTGGGAGCTAAGCCGTGTTTTCTCGTGGACAGTCACTGACATTCACATATATCGTTTCTAAGTGACAAGAAAATTTTTATTTTTATTCCTTAATATTTTAATTCCTTAAAGTGATAAAAATTAAATTCTTCAACCTTAAATGAAAACAAATTTAAAATTTAGTTTGTTTTTTTCATTTAAAATACGAAATAATTGAATTTGACTAATTTTTTTTCTAATTCTTGATTGAATTATTTCTTCAAATTTAATTCTCACCTGTATAGTAAGATTTCTCCTAAAAGTGTCAGGATCGTGCAACAATAATGTATTAACTAAACCGAATAACTGCATCACACGCTCGTCCTGTCGAAGATCTTCGTGTCCCTTCAAAAGGAACATGTAATCCTTGCCATTACTCCCTAAAAAACAATTCAAAAATTAGAAAAAAATTTATATAATTTTTTAAATATATATTTTTATTCATTACAATTCTCCTGTAAATAAATTAAAAATAAATTAATACAGGATTACCACATTTTCTTTTTCTCTAACTTCTCTCAATTTTTAAAAATTTTAATAAAATTCTTAAAAATTTCCATTATTTGTAACACAATTTTTTGAAATTTTAATTATTTCAAAAAATTTAAATCACTTATTTATGAAAATTCAATTATCTGTGAAGAATAGAACTCAAACATTCTAAAACCCCAATTTTTCGAAACTTCAGTTTTTAAACCAAATTTTTATTTATATTTTTATATAAATTTTTTACAGTAAAAAACATGAGTACATTCGATTCTGATTCTTTGTAAAATTTGATTATTTGCAATTAAAATAAACTTTTTGGAAAATTGGATTTGACAAAATTTCTATTAATTAATAATTTGATTATTAATTAATTATTAATCTATTAATTAATAATTTTATTTGAATAAAATTTGTATGAAAATTCAAATATTTATTTATTTATTCTATAGGTATGTTTTTTTATATAAGTATCTTTAAAAAATTGAATTAAAATTTTTCTGAAACCTTATTCTTTTCAGAATTTTAAATAATAGGGGAGAGTCTCCAGTTGTGAGACGGGTTTCATTTTTGACCCGTAAATTGTAAACGGGCAAACGAAATTGTAAATAAAATACACCGTTCGAAAGGTAACAGAAATACGCAACTTTTATTAAAAGAAAGTATAGTGTTTCGATGAACTCAAAAAATTTTACGATACATTTTCCGAGCACATCGCTTTTTTCAAAAAAAAAAAAAAAAAATGTCTCCAGTTGTGAGACACTCATTAAAAATTGCTAAAATTTAATAAGTTTGACATAAAACGTTATGTTTAGTAGAAATAATGAAATATATTAATAATATATATTATTATATACTAAATAATAATATTTATTCGCCAAAATATGACTATCAAATAATAGTTATTTAGAGAAGATTAGTCGGTAAGAAATCCGATTTTGTGATTTTAGCGGGCGGGAATGTACTTTGCGCCCGCTCTCTTATGACGTCAGCGGGCGGGAATGTATTTTGCGCCCGCTCTATGACGTCAGCGGGCGAGAATGTATTTTGCGCCCGCTCACCCTACTTCAGGGCGGGAATCACTCACTTTGCGACCGCCTCACATGCACGAAATAACACACTTTCCGTGCAGGTAGGACAAAAACACAATTTAATAGCTTCAACAAGAGCATTAAAATTGATTTCTTCTGAATCAATTGACTTTTTTCCACTTGACATGCCCAAAAATACTAGAAAAAAGAATCAAAACAACATTTAAATAGTATGCCTGCAAAGTAGTATTTTTTATGCTGCCCAGATGAGTGTTGACACCGTCTCACAACTGGTGATATGCTGTGTCTCACACCCAGAAATTGGCGCTATTTTGAAAAAGGAAAATTAAATTATTTTCAACCGTAGATTGGAACAATGGAATGTTGCATCACAATATATAAGGAAAACACTAAAAGAAAATGCATTACATTTACCTTTTTTAATTAATTAAATTGCAAAAAAAGTACTTTGCATTTATTGAAAAAACGCTTTTTAGTCGATTATCACACACAGTGTTGGTATTTAACAAAAACAGTTTATATATCCGCCTCGGTGTACACGAAATAGTTGGCTCATATAAAAAGAAATGTTTTTATATAAACCAATCGGCTTTTTAATATTGCATGTTAAAAAAAATTGACTGTCTCACAACTGGAGGTGTCTCACAACTGGAGACTCTCCCCTAAATTTAAATAAATAAATTTAAATTAAACCTTCTTTTAAAACTTAAATAATTTTTTAAATAAATCCTACCTATTAATTTTTTATAACAATTGAAATTTTGAAAAAATTTTTGTTTATAACCTGAAATTCAATTATTTGTAAAAATTAGTAAAAATTGCAATATAGTTTTTAGCTAAAATCTTTTCTAAAGATAATTATTATAATCAATAACTTTGAGACAGTTATTAAAGAATTTAATTATTTAAAATAAGTTTAATTATTTCTGCGATGCCAGAAAAATTTGATAATATTTTTCTCTGATATCCAGACAGAATTTTTACTTATTTCCTGACCATAAAGAATATTCTGATTAATTCTCAAAATGATTAGATGCACACAAGAAAATAATTCTTGTACATTTACATATTTGTTATTAATCTTAAATTTTAAAATTATTCGAAACATTCAATAATTTTTTAAAATTACTTAATCATTATTATTATTTATTCATAGGGAGTAAGATTTTCAAAAATTTTAATTTGCTACTATTACTTCTTCAAAATTATTGTCAAGATTTAAATTTACATAATTATTTTCTAAAAGTTTTACTAAAATCAACCTATAAATTAATAAAATATTTAATAATTTTTGAGAATTCAATTATAAATTGAATTGAACATTCAATTATACAGAAAAAAAGAAAATTTACTTCAAAATATTCTAACATCCACTTTTGTTTACTATTAAACTTATTTTCAAAACCTAAAATTTTAAGGACTTTTAACTAAAATTATGTTTATATCAAATTTTCTAAAATTTCAATTTGAAACCTTTAGAAATTGAATTATTTATCAAAATTGTAAACGCAACTCTTTTAAAATTCAATTATTTTTGGAATTTTTAAGTAAAATTATTCGTTAGTTATTATGTAAGTAATAATTATTTATAATAGTTTTTCAAGAATTAATTTTTTTTAAATAAGTTCAATTTCACATTCAGTAAAATTTAATTATTGTCAATAATAGAAAAAATATAAAGATTAATTTGTATTAAAATTCATGATAATTTCAGTTTATGAGTCAAACAAAAATAAATTCAAGAAAAATTAAATCTTTTTAATATTTTCGAAAGTTGCGGGACACCAAAATCCAGAACTAATAAATTCTAAAAAATTAATATTTTTCCAGTACTTTTGATAAAATTCCCTGATTTCCCAAACTTGGATTTCTTATTTATCAAAATAAATAAAATTCAAGGTATTGTTTAAAAATTCATCATGATTATAAAAAGTTTTTAAGTTGAAAAGATATTCAACGAGAACTCAAGTTTTTCAAAAATCTTATTGAACATCAAAAACCAGAATTTTTATCTAGTAATTCTAGAATTTTGCTATATTTTCCTAAAATTTTTGATAAAATTCCCTGACATTTTCTTAATTTTCCTGACTAATTTAATTTTTTCTAATCTTTGGCAACCTTTGTCAATCTTTATTTATTAATCTTGTAATAAATTAAGACGAGGGTTCACTGATAATTTTAACAAAATGAAGAAAATAACTTAAATATTCCAAAAAATTATTTTTATAGTAATTTTTTGAGAGAAATTAAATGATTTTAAGAGAAATAGAAATTCAAAATTTTATCACCATTGAATTCTTCTCAAAATAAATACTATAAAAAATTTTTGTGGATTATTTAAATTATTTTTTTGATATAGGTAAAAATAACAGTGAACCTTAAAATAAATAAAATTAGACATTTTTTGATTTAAAAAATGGAAATTACCTTTAATGCACAATTTCCTCGGTCGTTGTTTACTCGTGATGACTTGCATCGAACTGTGAAAGTTCGATATCCGAATAATTGGCTGTCCAGGTTGATAGCTTCCAGGCACGGCCAATTCAAGATCCCGACACAATAAAAGTTTTGGACTCACATATTGTAATTCCAAACTTGTCAATTGTGGCAATTGTCGTGAGATTCGTCGGAAAACGTGATAATAAAGATCCCACGCCTGATTCAAATCGCGAACATTGCCCGAAGCTTTAAATCTATGGCACCAATCTTGAGCTTCAACTAAATCCCGTCCGTAGGCTTGATTAAACGATGTCTCCTTCAATGTTTGTGGACCACGTTCGAGCATCGCGTGCAACGGCTCCAATGTATCAAACATACCCTTAACATTTCTCTCGCCAAAGTACAAACGACTCGCCTCCTCAAGACCAGCGTGCCACAATTCATGCCACAATATTGCCACTCTTATCAATTCATCACTAGCCATGATTGCCTGTTGCACCAGTGTGGGACTGTGTTCGCACATATTTTTCAAAATTTTATTAGCCGCCGTTTTTCTCGCGTGACTCGCACTTTTTGATGCGACCGTCAATGGATAGACGAGAGCCTGCGGATGTGATTTGCCAATGTCGATCAATAAATGATGAATGCATCGTCCGACGAGTGCTCTTGGTGTGTCGATTCTAGCGATTAATTGTGGAATCACTTGGAGCCAGGTGTTTATTTCAATCATGCGAATACCCTCGACAATTGCGTCGTAGACCTCTGGCCATTGTCCGTATTCGAACCAGAGTGTGAGGAGTCGCAGTGTGTCTTGAAGAGAATTGCCGTGTGACAAATTGATGGAACGGAAGAAGCCCTCGACGGCAGGAACGGCATAGCGGGAAATGTACTGGGAACTGCAGAGATTTCGAGAGCCGTTGGACGAAAGGGAATTATCTTGATTTATCATTTCGCCTTGTTGATGCTTGTAGAAGAGAACTGTTTCGTAATTTGTGTAGGCAAATGAATGCCAAGCTTTGTACCATGTGGGATCGTGCTCGGTAGCGGCTGAATAGTAGGTGAGAACCATTGGAATCGAGTGCTCCTTGATACCCTGTAGGGCTTCGGTCCATTCGCCCAGTTTTAGATAACATCTCGCGAGTAAACGCTTCCTTGCGTCTTGATGCTTCTCATCTTCTTGATTTATCACCGAATTTCCCGAAGTTGTTAATGACGATGTGACGAATTTCTGCAATTGACAGTAAGCCTCGTCTCGTTTGCCAGCGACCCACATGTGTTTACAGTAGGCGAATGTTACCTGTTAATAAAAAGATCGCATATCAATTAAAAGAATCGAATTTTCAGTTCAGATCGACTTTAACTCCTTAAGTTCCTTGGCAGAGATTTGACAACAAAAGTCTTTGCCATCGACACTTAGGGGCTTAATATGAAATTAAAAAAATCGTTTTAATTAATTTAAAATCTAAAAAATTTCGAAAAAAATCGTTTACTTTAATCAATTTTAAATTCCCCTGACTTTTCCCTGATTTTCAGAAAAATATTTAACTTTTTTTCTTATCCCGAAAATAACTTCTTTTCTAAGTTTCTATAAAATTCAAATATTTTAGAATAATTTTTTGATATTTTATACATTTTTTTTAACCACGATTATTTTCAAAAATTTTAAATAAAAAACTATTCAAACATAAAATTTATTTCAATTATTAATTAATTTTCCAATTTATTATTTTAAAAATTTTTAGAATTGTATATTTTATTTGCGAATTTTTAATTATTTTTTAGAATTTTCAATTAAAATTCTTCTTTAAATAAATCATTTTTAAAAAATTTTGAAGCTCAGTTTATTCGAGATTCAATAATTATTATTATTGGTAGGTACAAATAAAAATGAAATTTTACTTAAAATTCCCCTAAAATTCGATTGTTTTCAATTAAAAATTACAATTTTCAACTACTCAAAGATTTCTTAATTAAGAAATGTCTATTCAAAAATTTAAATAATCTCAACAAAATTTGTATTAAAAATTTTCAAAAAATTAATATTTTTGAATTGTTTTTTAAAATTACTAAAAATTCAAATTTATAAGAATTTTCATTTGTAACCTTTTGAGATTTAATTGCTTCTAAAAATTATTACTATAACTCTTTAAATAGTCAATTATTGTGTAGAATTTTTAACTAAATTGATCTAAAAGTTTAATGATTTTGTAAAATTTTTAATTTTTTCTAATGATTGCTACTGTAATTTTACCGAAAATTCAATTATTTTCTAGAATTTTTAACTAAAATTCTTCTCTAAATCAATTATTTTCTAGAATTTTTGACTAAAATCCTTTTATAAATAAATTATTTTTAATAATTTGAAGAAGTATATTTTATTTAAGAATTTTCAATTCTTTATTAGAATTTTTAACTAAAATTCTTCTCTAAATTAATTTAGATTTCACTTAAGGTCATGTTATTCAGTGGTCACGTGTTCCCATAGTAAAGTATATGGAGCACGTGACCACTAAATAACATGACCTTAACATTCTTGTAAAATTCAATTGTTTTCAATGTAATATTACGAAATTTCGAATATTCGAAGCATCTTTTAATTAAAATATAATTTTAAAAATTCTACTAATATTTAAGAATTTAGTTCTTAAAATTTGTTTACTATAACTCTTCCAATTTTAATTTATTTTCTGTAATTTTTAACTAAACTTTTCTTTTAAATCAATTATTTTTAATAATTGCCAAATCTGTCTAATTTTCTGACCTGCGGCAACTTTGTTATTGTGAAAATTCACAAAAATGTAAAAACAAGTTTAAATTTTGAATTAAAACTTTTTTTAAATATTAAGATGAAAGAAATAAAAATTGGTTCTAAATTAATACCAATTATTGTAATTTGCCAATTATTTTTTTTACAGTGAAGACAAAATCTGATTTATGAGTTAAAAGACTTGCAAAAAGAAAGTAAGATTCTTTACAGAAAATGATTTAACAATACATAGTTATTTTTCACAGAATAAAAATCGAAATAAGTTGCACTTTATATAAAAAAGTGGTATATTGTTGCAACATGTGGAAGAAAAGTCTCGTTTTTATCAAATTTTTTTGAAAATAGTCTTAAAAATAGAAAAAAATCATACTGTCCAAAACCTGCTCTTTTTTGTGCACATTACTCGAAAACAATTAAAGGTAAAAGGAATCAAAAAGTAAGAGATGAAAGAAAAAAAACGAATAGATTCTTGTAACAAAAGTTCAAAAACGTTTTTAAGAAAATGAGAATATTTACCTGTGGATGATGAGTAGGAAGCGGTTTGTCAGGAACCAGCGAAGGATCCATTCCAAGAAGCATCACCAGCGTTTTGTGACACAACATTAAATTTCCACTCTTTCTACAAAGACTCGCGTACTTCAGCCAAGTGTACATATCATCTTGTGGTGAAACAACGAGCGTATGAACCTGAATAAAATAAGGGAATAATCTTAATAATAATAATTTTTTATTTTTTAAATTATTCATCAAAAAACTATGCAAAACTCGATAAACGTTGTAAACTTGACATTATTAAATAATTGACTCATAAAATAATCGTATAATAATTATAATAATAAAAACCTGAATAATCTTCTGCCAATCCTCGACAATTCTCTGACCACCCTGAAGTCTCTCCCACCACATACTCTTGATAGTTGACCTCCTCTCGGGTACCAATTTAAATTGAATCACTTCCTCCAATTCGGCCAATTTTTGCACCTCGACCATCGCATTATACGCCCGTTGATAACTCTCCCCAGCCATTGCGGTTAATTCCGTGTCCAGTAAATCCCGCGCACTCTCAATTAATTCATGAGCAACGTCGTAACGCTCATCATGAATTGCCAGCACAGCTCGATAGAATGCACCATCTTGCGTGTCTTTCGATATCAACGAGACATACTTCTGCATACTCTCCCACTGATTAAGGCCCCAAGCGGCCGCTGCTGCCATCCTCGCCATTCTTTGCTTCGTCTCCTCACTCTGATTCGACCACTGCTTCATAGCGACTTCATGAAGCTGTCCCCATTCTCCCAAAGCCTCGAGACATCTCATTTCACCCAGAGTCGATTCCACATCGTTCGAATCAATCTCGAGTCTCTCGTTATAAAGTTGAAGGGCCTTGTCCCAGTTGTGCAACTTCTCGTACCATCTCACTTGCACCTTCAATTCAGGCTGACTGTGCTGATTCATCACGTACTCCAACAAACCCTCAGCAGCTTCTTTCTGCTGCAACTTATTATTAATCGATATCAGTGACTCAAAAACATTACTCTTCGAATCATTATTCTTCGAGTCGGCCCTCTCCGAGTCGTTCTTATTCTTGCTCTTGTGAAATTCGTCCTCCTTGTAATGAAGCGCTTTCGCGTAGGCACGACAATGCATTGCTCGTTCACCGAGAATTTTATTATCCAGCGGCAATGGTCCCTTGTCACAGTGCTCCATAAATTCGGCTAAATTCAAAATCGTCTGCGTTATTTCCGGCAAATCAGGCACCATTAGAGCTTGCTGAAGTGTCTGTATCAGTTCGGCTCGATAACTCTCGTTCAATTCGGACCAACACGAAACGAAAGCGGCATTAAATAGATCCCTCGGCAATTGTGAATAAGTCTGTGCCAAAGCCCAACAGGATCTCAAGGCCGGCGACGGTGACTCCTTCAACAAACCAATCGACAAACTCTTAATCCACTCGAGCCAATCGTCCTTCGACACCCGCCTCGTCGCAGTCCAAGCCTTCTGCAAATTCGAAGCGTCCACATGTAAACGTTTTATAGTCGTCGTATCCGAAGAAGTCAACGACATGTCCCTATTTTTATTCTTCGACTGCCTCTGCTTTATCAGAAGATAGTCCTCCGTATCCACCACCGACGATTCAATATCAATCTTATGCACCAACCACTCATAGCGCGTATTCGAAATCTTATGCTTAATAATCACCTTTTGCACCATAAGAATAAAGATCTTGTACTTCTTTCCTAATTGAATAATAATAGCACAAAGTGTGTCCATCGCAGTGTCTCGAAGATCCGGAAATTGATCCAAAACCCTCACCAACGGGTGTATTATTCTCGATGAGAAATCCGTGAAATCTAGACAATCCGACAGATGATCAATCGTCTCCAAAGCGACTCTATTCACCACAATCGGACAGTCCGTGGCGCAAAACAATTTCACAATCGGCGGTAGCACCAAATGAAGATAATTATCCAAATTATTACCAAACTTCTGCAGAGCTTGGAGAAGTTTCACAGTCACCGTACGATCCTTACTAGGATCATGATTCAACACCTTGAGAATTTGTGGTATCAGTTGTGGAATGTAGATCTTGAACTCAGAACCCAATGCAACGGCAATGTGTTCAACGAGCAAAATTAACGTACTCTGTAAGGGACTGTTAACGGTCCAAAATTCTTTAATTAGAATAAAAATATCGTCGAGGTAATTTCTAATATGTTGCTTCACAATTGCGATCAGAATGGCAAGTTGCTGGAAAAGGTACTCACGGAACGTAATGTCGGCCGTGCGGACAACATTCAGAAAACTTGGCATCACCTGCGATATGTATGGAACGCACTTGATGCCCAAACTCTTGAAAATAAAAGTCACGGCCTGCACCACCATGGTATG
Organism: Leptopilina syphax; assembly: GCA_032872505.1. Taxonomy (NCBI): domain Eukaryota; kingdom Metazoa; phylum Arthropoda; class Insecta; order Hymenoptera; family Figitidae; genus Leptopilina; species Leptopilina syphax. The sequence continues at coordinate 30,993,125 of CM065468.1, forward strand.
ATGCTGCGACAGCGTGGGATCGCGAATTATTCTCATCAGCGTTGCAATAGCAATCGCCGGGTAATATTCTTCCAGAGTCGACGACGACATATTCACCAGCATTTCACTCGTCGTCAGGTCCTGATTCATCTCCGCGTCACTCTTTATATCCGCCATTGATGTCAGTGTGTCCAACTGGGAGTCAATTTGACCCAAATTCATCTTATGCTTATAGGGATCTAGTGCTCCGAGTAAACCCAGTACTCTTATTGTCTCCCTCCGAATATGCGTCTGTTGCTCCGTTTTCAAAAAGTTTATCAAAACGTCCAACAAAGTCGGATATTGCATGTAAGGCTTCACCACGTAACCAGTACTCCCGACCAGTTGACCCAGAACCCAGAGGGCAACCCCACGTTTCTCGGGTGAACTCGCGTCGACCAACATCTCCAGCAAAATGGACAACAGTTCCGGAAGCCACTGCTGCATTTCGGCACCGCTAACCTCCGCTAAATCGCCAATCGCCTTTAGAATTGCCAAAATAACACATGGATTCGGTTCCGGTTCCTTTAATTTTGGCACTAGAACCTTGAGCATCGGTTCCATGTAGGGACGAATTAATCTCGGTGCACTCACCACGAGATGGTCGAGCATCCTCGCCGCTTGCTCCTTATTCCGCCCCATTCCCGAATACTCCAACTCGGTCAACAGTTGAATCAACGTCTTCCTCAAGGACGGCATCACATAGGCTGGATTCATTATACTCAGTCTTCCAATCGTTCTGCTGGCAATTTCCCGAATTTCGAAAATCTCGTCATTCATCCCAACGAACAGTGCCGAGAGACTCTCGGCCTGCGCCAAATGACTATCAAACGATTCGTCCAAGGAGGCGAGGACCCAAAATCGAACATCCGGATCTGGATCGATAATTCCAACATCGAGTAGTTTTCGGACAACTGAAGAAACAGTGGTCGTCACCGTATGTCCGGGTTGATTTAACGAGAGTCGCAGGAGCCTCGAACACGTTCTCACCGCCTCGAGACGCACCTCCGCCTGTTCCGATGTGAGAAAATGATCCGCGCAACGCTTCACGAACTGTAACAGTGGATTCTCGTCGAAATCGAAAGTCCCAAGGGTCCTCAGTGCCAGAACTGTCGAGGAGACATCGACTTCGGACAGACTTGTCAAATTTGGACTACTCGCGCTCCAGGGTGCTCCAGGATGTCTCAAGGGTTTGTGCATCAACACCTGCGACAACATTCTCAGCAAACCTTGCGAAATATCAGCTTTTAACGAAGGCACATCGTGCGCCAGTTCCCGTAGTGAAGTCGTCAAAATAGGACTCAAACCGGTTGCCAACATCGACTCCAAAATGTCCTTGACATCACCGGAGATTGTCTGCTTTACAGCGTGGCCCAAGAGAGTGATACAGATAAAAACGGCCGGTTCCAGGGCAACTCGCTTCTTATTCGACATTTCCTTCGAGGGCAGTGAACTCTTGATAGTTTCCATAATTCTCCCCAAGTAGGGCTTGATCGGATCGCCAACAGCCACAGCAATCAGGCCAATGGTCGTAAAAGCCGCCGCTCTGTCCTTCTCCCTTCCTTTGAGTGTCATCAGCAAATAAGCTAGACAATCTCTCAAATTACTCTGAACAAATTTCTCTCTATTGAAAGCCGCCAATCTTGGTAAAAGATTCATCAACGCGTTCTGAATATGCGGATTACGGGATATTCTCTGATTCATGACCTCATCACTAACATCGTCCAACTTTTCCAACATTAAACCACGACACGCGGTTGACTCATGTGTCGGATGGTGTGAAGACTGTGCATTCAGGGCATTCTTCGACGACATTGACCACTTAGTCACCAGATTCGATTTCAAATGCGGCATCATGAGAAATATATCGTTCTCCTTCTTCTGGGGGGAGCAATTCAACTTCTCCATCAGATCCTCATAATCCCTCTCCCATTGAATATTGCTACACCTCAGCAATTCGTTCAAAACCAACAAAGAACCATGAATACGATCATCCCTATTAAAACTCCTCTCCCTAAAAGAAACGTCCTCGAACCCAGAACAAATCTCATCGTAACATTGTTTATACCACTGCGACTTGTGCATCTGCTTAGCCGTTTCTCTCTGCGCCGTGACGACCAAAGCAGCCCGAAGTGCCTCCACCGCCCCCTCTCGTATCACCGCTTTTGGATCCCTCACCGCATTGAAGATCACCTCAAAAAAAGGCGTTACTTGTTGAAAAAAATACGTAGGCATCGATACTGCCAATTCTTTCAGAACCAAAACGGCCGCCTGTCGTTTCCCCTCATTACGATCACCACCCAGCCATTCAAACGCTCGTTTCACTTCGAATTCCACATAAGCTGCCGTATAAGTGCCCGAAACAAGGGCCAATTTCCCAACAGTCTTTGCCGCCAACTCCATTACACCAACATCGCTCGACGGCAATAAATGTCGGAGATAATTCGCAAATCTAATAGTACGTGTATTTATACTTCCAACATCGGCGTCGATTAAACAGATTATCGCCAAAATTCCACCCTTCTTCTCATTCATATCGGAGCCTGAGACCATTTCGAAAATATGATGATTAAATTCGTCCATAAATGCGGTGAATTCCTCTTGTGATGCTTCGCGTAATTCCGTTTTAACGTAAACGGAAAGTTTGCGAGCCGTTTCATTGCGAACTTCCTCATGACGCGATTTTAAACGTTGAACGTATTGTTGAACGGTGCTCGACATTTTGAAATCGTTTTTTTCCTCCTTTTTGTTTAATCTAATTTAGTCCACATACTAGAAGAATTGCTCCTGAAACCAATTGAAAATAGTTCAAATTTATATAATTCAACCAGTTTGACACAAAAAGTTTATTTTCCTTGATTTCCAGACAGAATTCTTACTTTTTTGATGTTCCTAAACTTCTGAACGTTCAAATGAACGAATATTTTCCTTTTTTTTAATTTTTTAATTTTGGTACAAAATATTAAATACACATTTAAAAGTGAATTATTATTTACTTAATAAATATTAAATTAATTTTCTATTTTTCATTAAAATACAAAAATATCAGGAATTATCAAAAAGGGAAAAAATTTTCGTCCATTTGAACTATCAAAACTTTAGGAACATCTTTTTTGATGACGATTATGAATATTTTGATTCACTCCAAAAATTATTTGACAGGCAAATAAATGTTTGTAATACATTTATTTCTAAATATCTTTAATTGTCAAAATATTCGAAAAAATTGTTTTTTGATAAATATTAAATTATTAATATTAGTTATCCATAGAAATTGAAATTTTCAATAACTTCAAATTTCAAAAACTTTGAAATTCGATAATTTACAAAAGAAGAATTGCTACTGTAATTTGTCCAAAATAATTTTCAAGATTTCAATTAAATTATTTTCTAGAATTTTCAACTCAAATTCTTTTCTAAATCAATAATTTTTTAGAAAGTTCTGTAAGAATTCAATTATTCAATGGAAAAAAGTTGTAAAATATTTTTGAAATTCACTTATTTACAATTTAATTTTATGAAATTTCAATTATTCAACCATTTTTCAATTAAATATGTATTCAAAAATTCAAGTAATTAAAAAAAAGTTGTTAAAAAACTAACTTTTTCGGCTTTTTTTTGACTTTTTTGGAATACAATTATTTCTAAAAATTGTAAACGCAACTTTGGTTATGATTCTTCTTAAAGATTTAAATTATTTAAAATAAATTAAATTTTATATTGTTTAAAGTTTAATTATTATTATTAATTATTATTTTTGATTTCAAAGTTTATAAGACAAACAAACAAAAAATTCAGAAATTTTCAATATTTTCAAAGACTGATGAAAACCAAAATACAGAATTTTCTTATCAATTCGAGAAATTTAATATTTTTTCAGTACTTTTGACAAAATTTCCTAACTTTTCCCTGATTTCCCTGACCTGATATTTTATTTTGGATCCTAAAATTCTAAAAGTTGAGATGAACGAAATTTATTTATTTCTTCTTTAAATTGAATATTAATTACAATAATTTTGCGTCACTACGGAAAAAAAATAATTATTAAGTTTCTAAATGAAAAATTTAAACTCTTATATTTTTATTATAAGTAATTTATGAAAATATTTTTAATAAAAAATATTACGTTCATTTGAACGTATGAACGAAATATTTTTTTCAATGTAAATATTTTTATAAATTACACACTGAAACAAAAATGAGAAACATTAAATAAAAATTTTTATACTTTATAAACTTTTTTTAATAGTTGACTCAATAATATAATAAATTTGAATTTAAAAGAAGATAAATAAATTTCGTTCATTTGAACGTTTAGAATTTTAGGAACATTTAGAAATAATTAAGTAATCAAATTTATTGAACTACTTAATTTAAAATTTTGTTTTATTATTTACTGTGTAAAAACAAAGGTAAAAAAATTATAGTTTTCTTGAAAACAAATTCTTTTTTGAAAATAAAATTATAAAATAAAGGTTTGTAGAATAAATTGGAATTAGAAATAAATAATTTAATTCAACTGATTTTTATAGATATTTTTAATTAAATTTTCTAGGTATAATTTAGAAATTACAATTTTATTTGAATTTTGTTTTATTAAATAATTTTACAATAATTTCTACACTTCAGAAATTACAATTTTATTTAAATTTTGTTTTTATTAAAATTAAAATTACGTAAATTAAATAATTTCTTTGTAGTAAAAAGTAATAAATATAAATATATAAATTTATTAAAATGTTTAATTACGAATAATATAATTTAGAATAATTAAAATCATATAATTTATAAAAATTATTATTTATTATACTAAAAATGTATGCCTTTCGTCTTTAAAAGTGAATTTCTAATTACAAATTTACATTTATTATAATAATTGTAAACTTTAATGAAATTGAATTTACAAAAACAATAAAAATTTATAAATATAGATTTTAACACCTAAATTGATTTCAATTAAATTAATTTCATAATAAAAACGAATTACTTGTTATTTTACTTGTTTTTACTTCTAAATAAATAAATAAATACATTTCATAAAAAGATTTAATTTTTCTTGTTATAATTATCATATCATTATTATTTAAACTTAAAATAATTAAATACTAAATTGTAATCTCCATAACTAATTTTCTAATTAGAAATTTAACTGCAATTACATATTATTTAGAAATAAAGCAAAAATTTATAAAAAATTTATAAAATAATTATGTGTCTGGAGTGTGAAATTCATTTTCAATTATTTAAATTTGAAAATCAAGGTTATGAATGTATAACAAACATTTGGAACTTATAAATTTAATGTTGATAAAAAAATCAACAAAGTACGTATTGAAAATCACTCATGATTTTCATTGTAAAAAAAAAGAAAAACAATAAAATTTGAATAATATTTTTGTCAAATACATACCAATTTTTCCAAAAATAAAAGCAACGACCTTGTCATTTTGTTGCTTAAATTGTTGGTTATTGTTTTCCATTCAGTTCGATAAAATAAACGTAATTCCTAAAATAAAGTAAATTTTTCTTGATAAACATTAATTGCAATTAATAAAAACTACTTTTTTTGCGTTATATTGCGATAAAATGTTTTGAAAAATATTAACATAATTATAGGTTAGGATTCTTGATTGCATGCGGAATATACAAAATATTAGGTAACTAATATAAATTCACTTACTGGACAATATTAACTCTTATATTAATTAAGAGGACATGTAATTCTTATAGAAACTTAAAAAATTATACTGTAATTCAAGCACAATAACATTTTTTTGCAAATTTGTTTACAATTGATCGCATTATCAAAATTCACAAACACACCCTGACTTATTTTCAACCAATGAAATCGTCTCAATTCCCTTCGTTCCGCATTGTGATTGATTGAATAATTTTAACCACTGTATTCATTATTTTTTGTTTATTAAAATTAGCTATTTTTATAAACTACGATATAATTAAATAAATAGAAAATTGTAAGTGTAAGTTAACAATAAGTTAAGTGTAAATGTAGGTAAAAAATTTTCAGTAAATGTAACTATTATCAAATTAAAAAACAAATCGAGCGGCATTAACCAATTAAACATCGTCTCTAACAGACGAACACATTTTAATTGGTTCGATAGTCTCATAAAGCGTCTGGTTTTTTTGAATTGGAAAACCGTTTGAACTTGCAATCAGTTTTATGGCAGTTGACGCATGGTTGACTGTATTTTGATCAATGTCGATTTAAATCAGTGTTATTTATTGTTTTAGGTAAACTTTTAAACGTTATTTGTTGAAAATAGTTGTTGATATGTATTCTAGAGAAAGTTTTTTCAAAATAATTCATAATTTTTAATGTAGTTTCTGTGTTAATAGTGAAATAAAATGAATGACAAAGAATTGTGCACAGTTTTAGAGGGTGCAAAATATTCCAAGCGAATTTTAATTATGGAAAAATAAATAATAATTTTTTGACAGTTTCTAGATAGATTTTTTCAATTTATTACTTAGAAATTAAATTGTTTTATTATTAAAAAATTGATTAACCTAAAATTCTTTTTTTTTGGAGTTTATTTATAATTTTTTGTACTAAATTTTATTTACTTTAGAACCTTTAGAATTAACAATACTTAATTAATTAATTAACTAACTTTAGAATTAATTAATATTAATAAGTTTGTAAAAATGTATAATTTACCGTATATATTTTTTAATTTTCTTAACTGAAGGTCGTGGAATATTATAAAAATTCTTTTATTCTATCGAGCGATTTTAATTTGAATAATTAAAAAATGTCTACTTTAATGAAAAGGGGAATTTAAAATAAAAAAATCAAAAGAGATTAGGAATTTTATAAAAAAGTTGAATTTGCTGAATATTTTTCTTGTTTTATTTCAGAAATGGATAACACACTCGATACAATTCGCCAATCTTCGGATGCAACTCTTAATGAGGAAGTTTCTTATTTATATGGAAGAGATCCAAGTATCATTTCCTATGGACAACAGCGATTTATTACAAAAGATTCGCAAAAAAATTTGTATTCTTTGTATGAAGAGGAAGAATCACATGATGTCATTAATTCCGAATCATTATCGTCTCAAACAGTGAAAGTTTATCTTCGAATGAAGCCATTCCCGAAAAAAATGAAATTATCCAAAGAACAAGAGGAGGCATATTCAATTGTTAATTCGACAACATTAATAACGAAAATGGCAAATATGGAGTGTAATGCAAGTTGTTTGAAGAGACCAAAAAGTTCCGATACAATATGTAAAAAATTCACCTTCTCACAAACTTTTGGTCCCGATACTTCACAATATGATCTCTTCGAGCAAGTTATTCAATCGCAGATGGTCGATTTTTTAGCTGGACAAAATGCCACTGTTATGACTTATGGTAAATAGGGAAAAAAACCTTTTTCTATGTAATTTCGAACAAATTAATAAAAAGAAATTCTTTTTTAAAAATATAATTTTTTCAGGAACAACAAATTCCGGTAAATCGTTTACACTGCAAGGAACAACATCATCACCGGGTATAATACCTCGAGCATTGGAATTTATTTTCTCGAACATTAATCCAAAAGCTACACCTTGTTATAAGCCAATAAATCATTCGGATGTAATTGCATTGGATAATAAGGCGCGAGGCATTGAATTGGAAAGAAAAACATGTCTATTGACATTTGGATCGGCTGATAAAAATTTATACATTAATGCTTATAAAGAAATGCAAAGTTTACTCCAAGAGCAAACTGCAATTCGACAAAGTACATGTCCACAAGGCTTTTATTCAGTTTGGATATCGTTCGCTGAAATTTACAACGAAACAATTTACGATCTTCTTTCGAATGATATTCAAGCGCGAAGGCCACCGTTAAAATTATCAACCGACAGTCAAGGGAGATCATTTATAAAGGGCCTAAAGACAGTTTGCGTTAATTCTGGATCTGAGGCTTATCAAATTTTAATGGCCGGTCAATATAATCTCAAAGTTGCTGCTACAGCTTTAAACGCAAGAAGTTCAAGGTCACATTGTATATTCACTGTCACATTGTTGAAATATTCAAAGGAAAATTCACCCGATTCTGTGGAAGTTAGCACGTGAGTTTTTTCTTCCCGCCAATTTATCTAAAATAATATCCAGTCCTCTGATTGTATGACTTTGTAGACTTTTTTCGACATATCTTTTTAAAAATGCAATTGAGGAGCTGGATTCTATAACCGGCTCTTCGCTCGAACTCACGCAGAAGATAGTCCCTTCGTCATTTATGTCATGAAAATTTAAAACTCAAAAAAAAAATATTTAAAAATTATGACGTTGTAGAGGAGAAAAAAATACATCTTTTTTCTATTTACAATTTTTTTCTAGAATGCAAGTTATTAATACTAAAAAATAAAAACTAAAAATTTTTTTTCTGAAAAATTAATTACCTTTTGATAAATATATCGTCATTTCTCAGTCAAATATTAATGAAATGAACCGATTTTTTTTAGGCATGCACAATATATCTTACCGAAGCCCACAAGCCAAAGTAAAGTCAAAAAAATCAAATTGTTTATTAATTATTAATTTTGAAAGTTGTTATTTACAACAACAGGAATTTCAATTTTCAACGAGAAAAAGTATGCGACGAAATTTCACATTATGAAAACTTCTCGCGAGAAAGTTTTTCCTTTATTATTCAGGAAGTTTTTCCAAAAAGAATTAAACCGATTCGATGAGAAATAAAGAAAATAAAAGAAAAATAGCGAAACAGTATTTTCGTTCGCAGCGAAAACCCTGTTCGGCAGCCATGTTTGTCATATGACTTGTAACGTACGCACGCACACATTTCTATTTTACACAGCAGCGTGAGTGTGTGAGCGTGCGTAAGCTACGAGTCATATGATAAACATGGCTGCCGAACAGGGTTTTCGCTGCGAACGAAAATACTGTTTCGCTATTTTTCTTTTATTTTCTTTATTTCTCATCGAATCGGTTTAATTCTTTTTGGAAAAACTTCCTGAATAATAAAGGAAAAACTTTCTCGCGAGAAGTTTTCATAATGTGAAATTTCGTCGCATACTTTTTCTCGTTGAAAATTGAAATTCCTGTTGTTGTAAATAACAACTTTCAAAATTAATAATTAATAAACAATTTGTTTTTTTTGACTTTACTTTGGCTTGTGGGCTTCGGTAAGATATATTGTGCATGCCTAAAAAAAATCGGTTCATTTCATTAATATTTGACTGAGAAATGACGATATATTTATCAAAAGGTAATTAATTTTTCAGAAAAAAAATTTTTAGTTTTTATTTTTTAGTATTAATAACTTGCATTCTAGAAAAAAATTGTAAATAGAAAAAAGATGTATTTTTTTCTCCTCTACAACGTCATAATTTTTAAATATTTTTTTTTTGAGTTTTAAATTTTCATGACATAACTGACGAAGGGACTATCTTCTGCATGAGTTCGAGCGAAGAGCCGGTTATAGAATCCAGCTCCTCAATTTATTTCGACTTATAAAAAATGCGACACTTTTCACTTACAAATATTGCAACAAAATACTATTTTTTTAAAATAATAAAAATAACAAAATTCTTTTTTTAAAAATAAAACTTCGATTTTCAACTACAGTCAAATTTTCCAAAATTAATTTTCCAAAATTAATTTTTTAAATAATTTTTTTAAAGTAGATAATTCAATTTTTGAAAGTTGTAATTAAAATTAAAATTAAAATTAATTAAAACGTTTTTAAATAATTAAAATTTTATTGAAAATATTTAATTTTTTAAGTAGGCTATTTCATTAAAATTTCGCTTTTCATATTGTTAAAAATACTATAATTAATTCTTTGAAAAATAATTTTTGAATTCCTCCATAATTTTTTTTAAGATACTTAAATTTTTGAAATATATAAATAGTATTTTTTTAATTGTTAAATTCTTTGAATTTTGTTGTATTTCATGAAAATTTTTCAAAATCAAATTTTGAATAATTTAAATTGTAAAGTTTAAAAATAATTGAAATTTCAGCAAATTTAATGAAAACTCTAAACTTGTTTATTTTTTAACATTTTCTAAACATTCTTGTAATAAATTCAATTATTTTCAAATTTTTTTTCACTAAATTTCAATAATTTGCCAATTTATGAATTACGTAAAATTGGAAAATTAATTATCTTTTACGTTGGTAAAGTTTAGAATTTTTATAATGAACGATTTAGAAGAAAATATGGTTTTATAAGAACTCTTCTTCTTAAAAATTATATAATAATTTTTTGCAATAAAAAAAGGGGGAAACACAAAATATTGTTTTTACATAAAAAGTATTTTATTTCTTCCAATCGTTGATCATAAACGTTGTGAATTTCACCCACGTTGTCTTTTAAAAATTATTTGAAACTATTGTTAAAAAACTAATTTTTAGACTTTTTTCATGTATAATTTTTTTAAATTCAGTTATTTTCAATATTTTCAATTACATATTTCTGAAAATTACAAACATCTACAAACAAGAAATATTTACATTACATTTTTTTAAAAATCTAATTTTTTACAATTAATATTAAAATAATTTTTGTAGAAATCAATTACAGTCGAACCTGGATAAGCGAGAGTTCAAGGGACCGGCAATTTTCTCTCGCTTATAGAGGTTTCTCGCTTATCCAGTTTCTTAACTACAGAAGTCTAAGTCACGGGACCAGCAAATAACTCTCGCTTATAGAGGTTTCTCGCTTATCCAGGTTCGACTGTATTTAAAAAAATTTTAATGGAAATCTTTCAAAAATTTTATTATTTTTTAATATTTTCCAAACTATCTTCTAAAAAGTTCAATTATCTTCGATTTTTTTCAGTAAATTTCAATTATTTGGAAATTTTTAAATAGCATAAAATTTAAAAATAAATTATCTTCAAAAAATTATTTTATACCTTTCATACTACCTATTTAATTTTTTAAATAACTAAGTTTTCCAATTTTTTTATTATAATTTTTTAAAAATCAATTATTTTCAATCATTTTAGATTCATATTTTTGATAATTAACTTTAAAAACTTTCGAAAAAACAAAGAAAGGTTATAGTTTGATTTATCATAAAAAAATTTAATTTTCGTTTTTAAATTGTGGAATTCTTAAAAATCTTTTGGAAAATTATTAAAAATAATTGATTTAGAGAAGATGTTTAGTTAGAAATTCTAGTAAATAATTTGGAGAAGTTTAAATTTGGATTAATTTTTTCAAAGAATCACAGTTGTATTTTTGAAATTAATTGAGTTTTACAAGATTTAAAATTGAATTTTTTAAAATTTTAATTCCTGTAAAAAAATAAATAACAAGCATTTAAATATTTATGTTACAAAATTATTGAAGATTTGAGTAATTGAATTTTGAAATCAGTGAATTGTCAGGGAAATAAGAAATTAAATTTTGTCCAAATACTAAATAAAGTGAAGGACTTTTTTGCACTTTAAAATCGATCCAAAGCCTAAATACAATTTCTTATTCTATTTTAAAAATCTTTTTTTTTATATTTACAGTTTTGCATTCTGTGATCTTGCCGGTTCGGAGAGATTGAAAAAGACTCTGAACGAAGGCGAACGCCTAAAGGAGGCACAAAATATAAATACAAGTTTACTCGTTCTTGGTAGATGTTTAAAATCAGTTTACGAAACTCAAGGTACAAGGCAAAAGACAAATCTCGTTGGTCCATTTCGTGAATCAAAACTCACGAGACTCTTTCAAAGACCATTATCGGGAAATGAGAATATTGCATTAATTGTTAATGTTAATCCATCGCCAAATTTATACATCGAAACACAAAATGTCCTCAATTTTTCTGCAATCGCCAAGAAAATAATAATTGAACCAAAAAAAATTCCACGCAAAAAATCCATTTCAAGATTCTCGAAAATTGTTTCACAGAGCATTAAAACTGTCACTGATTGGGACACGATGGACTTTGAAAATACAGGTTCATATTCATTTTTTCTATAAAAAATTGAAATATTTGCTGATGGAAAAATTTAATTTATGAAATTTTTCTGTTTTTTTAGACGAATTAGACAGCGAGAGTGAACCAGATGTTGACATGGTACATCGAGAGGATTATGACGATGCTATAGATGAAATTAAAAATCTTAAACAAGAAGTTTTGAATTTAAAGAATACAATGGTGGAACGTGATATGGCAATTCGACAAGAATTAACTGATACTTATAGTCAAATGATGAAGAAAATTGAGCACGACTGGAGGTAAATTAATATAGAAATAATGAAATTTATAAAATTTTTTTATTGTAGTTAATCTTTCAAAAATTCCCACAGAAATCGAGTGAAAGATGTAGAAGAACAACACGAAGATCAGTTGGAATATTCTTTAAATCGTTTGGAAACATACTACAAAGAGAAAATAAATAAACTGAAGAGTAGCAGAAAACGGACACGTTTGGAAACTGACGATTTAGAGGATGATGAAGACGAAGATCAAAAGTATTACGATGAAATTGAAGACGAAAATACAACACTCAAATCAAAAATAGAAACCTTAAAGGAAACAATTAAAAATCTACGCGAACTGAAAGATAAAGAAGTCGTGGAGAAGACAAAAATTGCCTTTGAATTGAGTGTAACTAAAGATGATTTGAAGAATGCTCAATCATTATTGGAATCAGCAAACACTAATTCGAGTGAAAACGATAAAAAATATATTCAGGAAATAAAAACTCAACTTGATGAAGCACATGAAAAAAATAAGGTAATTTTTCAGTTACATTTATTTATAATAATAATTTATTTATAATATTAATCTTTTCAGCAATTAAAAGTTTTTCTCAACGAGGCGAAAGAAGAGTTCATAACAATAACAACTGACTGTCGTCTTATGGAGGAAAAATTGAAAACAAAAGAAGAAATATTAGTTGAATATGAAGATAAAATAAACGAACTGGAACACCAATTGGAAATTGTCAACGATTGTCTATCGGAGAAAGTGAAATTCAATGAAATATTAGAGGACAATATTGAGACGAAAAATAGAATTATCGCTGATTTACAAGATGATATTTTGAATATGAAAGAAAAGCAGCACGTACGAAATAATATCATGCACTCCGAAAAGGAAACAATGACATGTGAAGAATTATCCTCTATAGATGATAATAAATCTCAAAATTCACTCAGTAATACAAGTTGTCAAACGGAAACGCCAAATTTAATTGATTCCGAATGTAATACGAATTTCTCGGAAATTAAAACAAATTCGAGTTTATCAACAGAGGAGAAAATTTTGCAAACATCATTTCTCGATCAACAGGATGATATTAGTGCCGAATTTGAAAAATTAAAGGAAACCTTCGCTCAACTTGAAATCGAATCAATAGCAAACAAAATGGTAATAATTTAATAAATAATTAATAATAATTACTAAGAAAATAATAATAATTTAATATTTTTAATTCTTGATCACTAGCATTTAGAGGAGTCTGCAGAAAAGATTACAAAATTAGAAATGGAAAATAAAAATCTCGAGGAGGCGATTAAACAGGTAAAGAATAAAATAGTAAATTTCATTTTTTTTTTCGAAAATCAATTTTTTAAAGTAAAATTTACAATTTCAGTCGCTAGAGGAACACGAGGAAACGATGAAAGAAATGCAAAAAATTCTTGACGAGGCCAAAGAGAAAGATAATACAAATTTAATGGTATTTTATTCTATTTAATACTTCATATTTTTAATTTTTTAATTTATAATATGAGTAATTATAATGTAGAAGGTATATTCAATGTTAATTTACAGTTCTTAGAAGAATATAAAGAAACAGTTGCCGATTTGGAGAAGGAAAAGAAAAAACTCGAGGAAGCGGTTAAACAGGTAGAATTTAAAAATTTTTTACAATCAATTTTTTCTCGAATTTTGGAAAAAAATTACATTACAAAATTTTTTTTTTTGCAGTCCCAAGAAGAAGAAGAGGCAGCGAAGAAAGAAATCCAACGTACTCTTGACAATGCCAAAGAAAAAGACAACTTTAAATCTGTGGTACTTTGTTCAACTCATATTTAAAAATTTTGACAATCTTTTCAATAACGAAAGAAATTATATTTTTTGTTTTTTTATTATAATAATTGTTAAATAAATTAATTTTATTACAAGTATAATTATACAATTATTTTTATTTATTTATTTTTTACTATTTTACATTCTTTATTGTTTTGAATAGTTTAATTTCAATTTATTTTATGTATTTCTTTAAATAATTAATACTAATTAATACAAATTGACAATATAATTAATAATGTAATTAATTATATATTAATAATAATATAGCTAGTATAATTACTAATTTGAATTAGCAGTTTTTAGAGGAATTCAAAGAAAAATCTGAGGAATTAGAGAAAGAGAATAAGAAACTCGAAAGTAAATTGGAAGAGATGACAGAAGACTTGGAAAGGGTATCGAAAGAAAGAGACACAGAGATTGCAAGTTTACAGAATGGTGAGTATTCACTATTTTTCAAATATGATTTGAAATATGCACAATTCTTTAATTGATAATATAATCAATTTTCAGAATTAAAACAACTGATTCGATCGAAAGAAACTTTAATGGAATCTCATGATAGAGAAAATGAAAAGCAAATCAAATTAACTCTAAAGGCACTCAGAGCCACTGAAGATACTCTTAAGGGAGAACAAGAAAAATGCAAAATCCTTCAGAGAAACGTATGACAAAGCATTCCATAAATTATTAATATTTTACTTAATTAATTAACCGAACAATTAACAAAATTATTAAAATACTTAACAAAATTAATAAAATTAACAAACTAATAAATTATTTTAAACTCGTAAATTTTTAGTTAAACTTACAAAATAATTTTTATTACATTTTGTAATTTAGATCCAAATATATTTTATTTATTACATTTTACATTATATTATCATATAATTATTTTTTTACTCTTCATTTATAACATTTTTTTATAATTATCTTTTATTAACTTTGACGTACATATTTAACTTTACCATATAATCTATTTCGTGATTAATTATATACTTTGAATTTTGTAGAACGAACGACTGGAGCAAGAGGTTCGAGGTCTTGAGGATACGATAAAGGATACATATTTAAAAGAGGAAATGGAACGTGAAATTGTGTCTTTAAAAGGCAAGATTGAAACATTTACAAATGAAATTCAACAGAGGCAAATTGAATTTGAAAAATTCGCCGAAAATCGTGATGACACTATCAAACGATACGAGAATTTGGTATCAACATTACAATCGGATGTTGAACGAGAAAAGAAAGAGGTAAAATATTTTCACAATTTTTTTGAAAATTAATTTCTCTTTTCTACAAAATAGAAAATAAGTTTATATATTCTTTTTTTACAGAAAAGTAGACTTCAAGATTTATTTCAGAAGCATTCTACGCCAACGCCTAGTAAGGATGAGATTAAAAAATTGAAAAAATCTCTGGAAATTGCTCAAGAACAAGTACGAGCTTATGAAGAGGAAAAATTAAAGGACAGATCGTGTTCCTCTCAAAGAGTGAGTTACAGAAATTTGTTTTCTAAGATCAAGAAAAAATATTTATTGTTATTTGTATAAGTAAATTTTGAAATATAATAAAATATGACCATTTAAAAATTACAATTATAATTTCAGTCACGAAGAGTAAGACGACGAGATAAGGAAAATTGTGAAAATACATCGGATGATGAAGTATCATATCCTGAACGAAGAAAGCGTTCTCCACGTGGTATTAAAATTCCAACACCAATGGCAGAAAGTTCAATAATCGAAGTTTCTAGTACAGAATCTAAGTAAGTTTGTTTATTCTTTGCAAATACAGACAAAAGTTAAATTCTTTTTCACGAGTAGATAATAAAAATTAATAAAATGGATTTTGACTTTTGTAGGAGACAAACAAGAATGCGAACAGTACTTGCTCCTCCAGACCCATTACCAGTTGTTGAAAAAAAGAGAACAATAAATAGAAGGAAAAAATTGTTCCAACAAGATGATGATGTTGTAGATTTAGTACCTTGCGAAGTAAGTATTCTTAATCGAAAACAAATCAAATTTTTTAGACGAGAAATTTCAATTTTATATTTTTACACTCCAAACTTTATTTATAAATTTAACATTCTAAAATATTGTAGAACAACTAATTTTAATTACAACGAAATACGGTTGATGGTATTTATTTTATTAAAAAAAAGTAGATTTTATTTATTTTTATGTCTTGTTCTATATGAAATTAAACAATTAATTCTCAGAAATTACTAATAAGTATTATTATTAATTATAATTGTACTAATAAGTACACATTTTTATTAAATCAAATTTATTATTTACTTAGTCAAAGAATCAGTTTTGTAGAAATATTTGCTAAAAAAATTGATAAATTATATTATTTTTCAGAACTTTGTGTTAATAAGTAGATTTTTTTTATTCAAAAAGTTAACAGTTTTATTAAAAGATTTTACCCTAATTTTTTATAATTTTTATAATTTCGAATCTGAAATAATTATTGTATAGAATTTTTGAAAACAATTGAATAGTTTTGAAAAATTTTATTAAAATCCTACGAAAATAGATGAATTCTTTTAAAGAACTTAATAAAAATTGTGTTGAAAACAATTGAATTATTTAAAAGAATTTTATTAAAATATTTAAAAATAATTATTAGAGACACATATTTTATGCAAGTCGCATAATCGCATAATGTTCTCAAACTGAGCATAACTTCTGTATTTTGTGAATTATTAAGAATTCATACAAAATAAATGTGATTTGTGATCGCATCCAATTGCATAATTATACTTTCAGTGCATAATTTAACACTATTTGCATAATCATCGCATAATTGTTAATTTTTTGTTTAAAAATACTATAAAGTATCTTTTTTATGATTTTAATAAATTTTTAAACGTTGTTACTTCCCGGTCAATGCAGAGACTATGCTAAGTTTATATTTTTGAGACGATTTAAACCAATGTCTAGACTGATCTCGTTACTTTACTTATTTCTTTAAAGAAAATTTTACATTTTAAAAAGTTTAAAAGTTTTAAAAAAAAATCAGGGACAGTACGAAAGTTTAGTTTCGTTTTAGTTTCGGGGTTGATACAAAACTAAATTAACAAACTGAGTTTAGTTTTGTGTCGACTCGAAACTAAATTAACGTACTGAATTTAGTTTCGTGTCGACTCGAAACTACATTATTAATTTAGTTTCGAGTCGACACGAAACTAAACTAAAAAAATTAAATTTATTTCAGTGCAGATCGAAAACAAGTGTCTGAGAAACTCAATTATTTAGTTTTAATTAAAAAATCACAGCAAAAAACAAAGTATTTAAAGTAATAATATTATTATAACTTTAATACTAGATATAAAGCAGTATAAAGAGACTTCAATAGAAAATAAAGTGGAAAAAGTAAATCTAACTTTCATCAATATTAAATATTGAAATATTTTGTTTTTTTAGTAATTTTTTTACTGACACTAAATATTTAAGTTTATCGGACTTTAGTTTTGAATTGACACGAAACTAAATTAAATTGAACGTAAATTTTGAATTTAGTTTCGTTTCAGAATCGGTCCCTAACAATAATATAAAATGCGTTAAAAAAGAATGTTACATTTTACTTAATTATAAAAATAACTTTATGCACGGGAAAAAAATTTTACTTGGAGCAACTACAATTTTCATTATATTAGTGAATTTTTTATTTATTTCAGTTAAAACTTTCGCTATTCTAGAGAAAATTATCGCTGTTCCAAATGAAATTTTCTTAACTAAGAATGTAACAATTTTTCAAAATACACGATTGATGCCAAAGTTAAACTTCTATTATTGTTCATTTAATTGTTTTTAGGTTAAAAAATTATTTATTAACTATATTAAAACCATTTAAAAATTATTATATACAAATTAAACCTAACCATGCGTGATTGCATAATTTTATTTTCATCGCATAATTATTGCATAATATTTAGGTTTTTATTGCATAATTTCAAAATTTTCATTGCAACAAAATGGTGTCTCTAAATCATATTAAGAAATTTTACTAAAATTGTATTGAAATTAATTGAATTTCTGTAAAGAATTTTATAATTTATGCAAATAATTAATTTCTTGTAAAGAATTTTATTAAAATTTTTAAAAACATTAGATATTTATTTTCAAAAATAAGAAAAAAATTTTATTGTTTCGAAGGAAGATCTCATTAAAAATTTTGAAAATCATGAAATTCTTTTAAGAAATTCAGTTAAAACTGTATTGAAAATAATTTAATTCTTGCGATAAATTTTATTAAGATTTTTGAAATCAATTGAATTCTCTCAAGAAATGTAATTAAAAATTTTTAAAATAATTAAATTATTTCAAAGAATTTTATTAATAATTTAGAAGATAATAAATACATAATAATAATTACAGTTAAAAAGTGAACTTTTAAAAATTTTGAATCTGAAATCATTCAAAGATTCAAGTTGATATTTGCAAATAAAGAAATTTGAAATTTGCATAATCGTAACAAATTAAATATCACGCAACATTTGCAACTTATGAATAATCAATAATATCATATTAACATTAAAATTAATAATAAATAGAAATAAATATAAGTATTTATATATTAATTGTTAATATTACTATTAATTAATAAAATAATGATAATTAAATGATAATAATTTTTTTATATTCTTCTAGAATGCGTCACCGCCGGCTCCATCTCCACTTACTGCGAGTAGAAATTTGAGGGCACGAAAGAAATAATTTTCCTTCTATTGTATAAATACAGTGTATAATTATTTTATTTTTATAAACTTTTAATTGTAATAAATAATATTTCTGGTTTAAATCGTTAAACAAATTAAGTTATAAAAAATCTATTCAATTTTCTTAAATAAATTCGTACTTCAAAAAAATAAACAAAAGAAATGTTTAATTTAAAAAATTTAGTTTTTAAGAAATCCTCCTTTTTGATGAGTTTTAATTTTTTTATTTGATGAACATTTTTTTTTTACAAAAAAAATTGTAAAACAATATTTGGCTAATTTATATTAATTTATTTATTTATTAATATTTGTGTTGTATTTTTTTTCTACAAAAAATGTTTTTATTATTTATTATTATTTGTTTATAAACACGCAGGCAAAATATTAAAAAAATATGTATTTCAAAATTTAAATAACCAACACATTCTGACTCCTGATTGGTGAATTCAAGTGGCGCGTAAAATTTAAATTCCAAATAAATTAAATAATATTTATTCTCTTAATTTTATTATATTATGCAATAATTTTGATAAATAATAAAAATTAAATAATAAATTCGGTGAAAATTTTGCAACATTGGGATAAATTGAAAAATATTTCAAGTTTATCAGCAACTTATTTGCTATATAATTGAAAATTCCAAAATGTCGGTAGCATTGTCAAAATGGCAGCTACGCGAAGGTTGCAAAAGGTATGATCTGACATTATTTTATTGCTAAATTATTGGTTAAATCACATTTTATTGTACACAATTCATTGATGATTGTAATTTTAAAAAGCACTGAATATTATAAAATTGAATTTTGCTTTTTCTAACATTATATTTTAAACAAGAACATTCATTAAAATTTATTGCTAAGCATCTCTTACAGATTCTTGAATATTCCTGTTTTTTTTGTACTTCAATTTCAGTTTCTAAATATATCCAATCAAAATGAAAATGCAAAATAATGAATATTTGTCAATATTTAACATTTGATATTAATGATTGATGACACTTTTTTTTCATGACCCTGATGATGATCCAGCATTTGTCTTTTACAGGAATTGTGCGATTTGAGAGCTTCTTCCTTGAAAAATTTTACAAATATCCAAGTCGATGAGTCAAATATCCTTACATGGCAAGGACTCATTTTACCAGTAAGTTTGAAAAATTTGTTAATTATCATATTTTTTTTTCATTCTA
This sequence comes from Leptopilina syphax, assembly GCA_032872505.1. Lineage (NCBI taxonomy): Eukaryota > Metazoa > Arthropoda > Insecta > Hymenoptera > Figitidae > Leptopilina > Leptopilina syphax. Next base: position 31,013,081 of record CM065468.1, read on the forward strand.
ACCTATAATAAACTTACGCGATAACGTATGTATACATCAAGCATCAAGTGACTAATGAGGCTTCTTCATCCGTTAAAAATGTTTTGTAATGTCTCTTTTTCTACTTAATAACGAATCGTGAAATTAAAACTATAAAATTTGTTTTTTTAACACTAAAAATTTTACGAAAAATATTAATTTCGAGAAAACTGATTAAATGCCTAATTGGGAAACATATTTTTTTCAAGGATAATCCACCTTACAATAAAGGTGCATTTCGCATAGAAATAAATTTTCCGGCAGAATATCCTTTCAAGCCACCAAGAATTACGTTTAAAACGAAAATATATCATCCAAATATTGATGAAAAGGGACAAGTTTGCCTGCCGATAATAACAGCTGAAAACTGGAAACCCGCAACAAAAACGGATCAAGGTTTATTTTATTTTACATTCATTTTCTTGTAGTAATTTTTATTTTTTAGGAATTACAGGCTTCGCACTCATCTACTAAAACCTACTATTTACTACTTTTTTACGATTAGCTACTATTTGAATACTTTTTTTTAAATTTGTGACACTAAAAGATACTTTATTCTTCTTTTTTTGTTTGAAAATTTGCACAAATTTAAATCTATTAATTAGTTGAAATAAAAGAATTATGTTAAAAAATTCTAATAAAATTCTTTGAAACAATTCAAAATTTCAAAATCTTTCGCAATTATTTTTAAAACTAATAAAATTTTTCACAGGAAATAAATTATATAAAAAAATTTAATAAAATTCGTTGCGAGAATTCAATTATTTTCATAAATAATAAAATTCTTCTCAGGAATTCAATCATTTTCAATATGATTTTAATAACTTGAATAACTTTTTTGAAGAAAATCAATTTTTTAAAATCGATTATGTTTAAGAATGCAAGTAAATTTTTCAAAACGAATCAAATATTTGCAAAAGTTTTAAGGACATGTTTGGGAATTTAATTATTTAAAAAAAATTCTTATTCAATTTTAGGAAATAATTATTATTCTATTATTTATTTATTTTTGTATTCAAAAAAGTGAATTTTTGTGGAACTTTTTAATAAAAATTGATTTGAAATTGAATTTCAGTTACAATTTTAGATTAAAATTGAATATTAAAAATGCGTTATAATATAATTTATTAATTTATTAATAATATAATTTAATTTAGAAATTATAAAACAATTAGGTAATCTTTTGAAAAATTTTAATTAAATTACTTTTTGCTACTTTTTTAAAATTAATTATTGAGTGCGAAGCCTACAATTATTATTTTGTTTTATTACTCATTTTATTTTTGTAAATAAAATGAATTTGTTTTCTTTTTTAGTAATTCAATCGTTGATAGCATTAGTGAATGAACCAGAACCAGAGCATCCGTTAAGAGGTGATTTAGCTGAAGAATTTCTTCGCGATAGAAGAAAGTTCTTAAAAAATGCTGAGGACTATACGAAAAAATATGCAGAGAAAAGGCGAGAAACATCATCGGCTGATTAATTCGAAAAAGCCTTATTGCACCAAGGTGCCTGATTATGATGAAAAAATCAGGCCCAGATCCATTGTACAGGTCTCAATATGCAAATTATGATATTTATACAATAATGGAAAAAAAATTAAGAACAAAAAAATATTAATATTGTAATAAACATACGGTATTGTAAATTTAGCAAAATATTTGCAAACTCTCTTAAAAGCAAAACAAGAAAACCTTAGAGCTATAATGATGTTTTTTTTGCTAAGTTCTTTTTTTTAATCTTTATTTATTTATTTTCCTAGAGAAAAAAATCCTACTTCAAATGCTTAAAAGAAACGTATAATACGAATGATTCATGAAACGATCTTTTGTTACTTTTTTTTCTAACACAATTTTCCTGAAATAGTAAAAAAAAAATTTTCTTTTCAACTTACCGTTATGATTTTTCTTTATTTTTTCTTTTTTTCGAATTAAAATAATGAAGAACTTTTTTCAGGGAACAGTGTGCAATTGTGTATAGATCGTGGCCCAGTTCTCGAGAGCCAAAAAAATAAAATAAAATAAAAACTGTTTGCGTGCTTACATGCGTTCGATAAGTATATAGAAAATAAAAAAAAATGTTCTTCAAATTGACATTGAATAGAATTGTAGTTGTATTTCTTAAAGAGTTCAATGGTGAATTGTGCCGAGCATTAAATATTATATAAAAAAATAATGAATAGACTATTTTAGATAAATTGCGAATTAAACTCGAAAGAACTGAGCTCGCAAAAAGCATTTTCGTATTTCGTTTTGAATCTTTGTCAAAAAAAATAAATAAAAGAAGTCAGGATCAGATTGTAAGGATTAATAATCATAAGTGTACTGTCAAAAAAATCGTTAAATAAACTTTTGTAAAAAAAACTTTGAATTCTTTTTATTATAATAGGCCTTGAATTAATAATACATATATAAACCTATTATGATTTATAATTAATTATTAAAAAGCTATCGACTTTTTTTATCATTCCGATATTAATTTTAATTCTAAGTTTTCCTAAAGTAGGTACAATATTATTTTCTCATTTTTCTTCAGAAGCGCAATAATTTTTAAAAAATTATAATAAAATTCTCTAAAATATAAAATTTATTTCAGTAAAATTTCATCAATTTCTTAATTACTTGACAATTTTTTCATTTCTGGAATCTAATTACAGTCAAAAAATCTTGATTAAAATTTTTCAAAAACTTAATTTTATCAGAATTTTAAAATTTAAACAATTTTGTTACATTGTTATATAAATATTTAAAAATTTATTGTTATTTGTTTTTCCACAAAAATCAACATTTTTTTCGTACTTTATTTTCAATCTTTATGAAATTTCATTACTTCTAAAAAAATATAACTGTAATTTTTCGAAAATTCAATTATTTTCTAGAATTTTTAATCAAAATTAATTCAAAAGTTTACGAATTTTTTTAATTGCAGTTAAATGTAATGGAAAAATAATTTCTTTATCAATTGAAATTTTCAAAAAATGTTAAGCTAAAAACATTTGAAACTCAATTTTTTTTTTAAATTGACACTGTAACTTCAACAAAATTCAATTAATTTCAAGAATTTTCAACTAAAATTCATCATTAAGTAAAAATATTTTTTAATAATTTTGTGAAAGTTCTTTAAGAATTTAATTATTCAAAACTGAAACTCTTTCAATATTTATTAAATTATTTTTCTAGAATTTTCAATTCAAATTCTTTACTAAGTCAATTATTTTTGATAATTTTCAGAATGTTTTTTGAGAATTGAATTATTGCAAAAAAAAAAAAATTGTCACTTAGAATACAAATTAAAAATTAATTATGTTCAAAACATTATTGCAAACTTTTTAACATATTTCTTTAAAAACACGATTAATTACTTTTTTGTGAATTCAATTAACTAGAAAAAGTGTTAATTAAAATTTTCCAAAAACTGAATTTCTTTATAATTTCTGAAACTTCAATACTTAATCTTGTAAAATAAATATTTAAATAGTATTATTTTTATTTTTTTACAAAAATTGAAAATTAATTATTTCTAAAAATTGCTATTTCAATTGTTTTTAAACTTTTTTAAACATATTTCTTTAAAAACACAATTATTTTTAAAAAGTTGTAACAAAAATTCTTCAAAATGTAAAATATTTCAATAAAATTTGTCGAAATTTACAATTTTTTATTTAATTACTTTTGTAAATTCAAAAAATGTTAAACTAAATTTTTTAAAAACCTTATTTTTTTAGAATTTTTTAATTCAATTACCTATTTAAAACATCAATAAATAATCTTGTTAAATAAATATTTTTCCACAGGAGTTAAAATGTTTTGAAAATAATTATTTTCCACACCTTCAAAATCAAAATAAGTATCATTTTATATCAAAAAAATGTTATTTTATTTGCAATATGAGGAAGAAAAGTCGAAATAGTCGCATTTTTCGAAAATAATTCGAAAAACTCGCCTTTTTTGGAAATAGTAAAAAAAAGTCGTAAAAGTCCCATTATCAGAGGCCGGTTATAATAATTTATTTAAAAAATACAAATATTAAGGAGAAATAAAATTTTTTTTTGAAATTAATAATAAGAAGCAGAAATTGTATTTTAAAAGTTGATATAATTTTTTTTGTGAAAACTAATGATTGATATGAAAATGATTACAATTCGAATAAAGCTAATTTTTTTGTGTTTGATTAGATAATAAGATATTTACAAATCCTGTCGAGAGATAATTAACATAAAGAGACTTTTTTTTAATAATGATTACAGTTGTACGAAACGCTTAAAGGCACGATTTGTTGCTGCGGTATAAAAATACAAAAAAACCAAAATGGAACAAATTTTCACGTGTATAATATAGGCATTTCTATAATTTGTCTCGAAAAAGCTATTACAACATAGCCATTACTTCGAATAAATATCTTATTTATAATTTATAATAATAATAATTAATAATAATAATAATTAATAATAATGGTATAAAAATTATTTTCAAATTACAATAAATTGGTGGAAAAAAACAAGGTCACAAATATTAAATTACGACTTTGTTGTTGAATAAAAAATTCGCGCTTTTGCTGCAATCTCGACTTTTTATAATGAAAAAAAGATCTTCATTTTTTTCGTACTGTGCAATGAAGATAATAAATTTTAGTGCAAAAAAAAATATTGGTCTCTCTTTCACTTTACAGTGCTTTTTCTAAAAACAAAAATGAGAGTGCTGAATAGAAAATTCAAAATATTAACAAATTCTTTTGTAAAGAAATTTTCAACGCAGTTTACAAATAAATAACAATTACTTTATTTTTCGAAAAATTACAAATATTAATATATTAAAACGATGGATAAATTAATAATAATCTATGCGATAAAAGGAAAGTTTTTCTTTTAAAACAAAATATTTTTCAGCACTCTAAAAAATTATTCACAGATTTCTTTTTTTAATAACGAAATGCGTCGATTTTTCTTTTTGTTAAAAAATTGAATATGCTTTTTTTGTCGTTTAACAATAAATACTCCTTATAATAGGAACTATAATGATTGAGATACTATTATATTAGCACCGGGAATGTGTTTATATAAAAAAAGAAAGAAAAATTTACCACAAAAAAATTCTCCCAGTTTCGATAAAATAGTCTTCTTCTTCTTTTTTAACATTTGGTTACTGATTCTTTTTTACTTTCACCGGGTGTGTATAATTTATATATGAAAAAATTCGCACTTTTCTCAAATCACTGTAAAGTGGTAGAAAATTTGTTTTTTTGGTATACAAGTCACACGTATTATTTTTATGCACAAAATTTTCTTTTGTTTTTTCTTTTTACCAAATTGGAGGCGTGTATAAAATTTCATAAAGTCTGTGGTTCCTTATATAAAGATTTGTTAAAGTAGAGTGCAGCATTTCGTTTCATTTTTGCCGTCACTCGCTTCACCTTGATTCTCATGTGCCTTGCGAGCGGCTATTGCTCGCATTAAGTCAAAAAATACCTGAAAAAAATATAAATTCATCAACTAAATTCTTTTTTAAATTCATTTTTCATGTATTAATTAAAGATTTCTTTTAAAATTTTTTTTCTCTAATCCGTATGTTAATATAAATAAAAATTGAGCATTTTTTTATCCAACAAAATATTTCTATCAATTAGGTAGAAAATTTAACAGAATTTTTATTCATTTTTTTGGTAGTCAAAGCAATTTTTTTAAAAATATCTCCCCGATTTAGAAACAGTTTAATTTCCAAAAATTAAACGATTAAACAGTTAATTTATTTAAAATACTATTTTTTTAGTCTATATTAATGGTCGTTGTATTCCGGCAATTATTATTTTTTATTAGAATTATTTACTACTAAAATGGAAAAAAAAAATTTCAATTATTCGCATAGTCATGTAAAGCATTACTATTGATAGATAACGAACGAATAAATAAGTGAAAAGAAATTTGCATATACGGGAAAGAAAGCAGACATAAAACTAGTGAGAAACAGAAAAAAATACAAGATGCGAAAAGTGCAATTAGAATTTTTATCCATTCAAATCATTCAACAACAGAATTTTTACAAATGCATTAATTAAAGAAATTTTTAACGTGATAATAGTTCCCAATTGTTACTCAATTTTGCGATTTAATTAAAAACTTTTTTCTGTAGCAAAAAGTAAAATTAATACTCAAAAAATAAAATTAATGTTTGAATTATCAAAAATTCGAAAATTTAAAATTTTCTTTTCCTAAAAAAGGTGAATTGTTAAATAAAACTTGAGAAAATTGAGAACAATTTAAACGCTTTTACTCGATTATTTTACGGTAAAGAACAAATCGGTTTTAAAACACAAGAAATATGTCAAACACTTACAATGTAATAAAATTTTTTGTTGTTTAATAAAATTAAGGATTAATTAAGGAAAAAAAGGAATATTTTGAAAATATTGTCGAACCTATAAAATAATGCACTTCTTTTTCTTCCTCTTCGCTCGATCCTTTCCACGGCCATTACTCGCCGATTTGTCCTCAATTTTGCGTGATCTTATCTCACGCATCAAGTCGAAAAATACCTGAAAATGCGCAATCCATGCAATTTCTAAAAAAACAAGCACGAAATAAATTTTGTTTTAAGAGCGATGCACCGTTGCAATTTCATTTTTATTTGAGATCTACATGCGCCTTTTTCTATTTGCAATAAATATTTGATAACGAATTTTGAATCGAAAAAAATAAGAGGATAAATAAAATAAAAAACAATTTTACAATTGTAAAAATGTAGTAAATCTTTAATTAAAATTGTAATCAAATCAGTGATATTTTTCTTTTCTTTTGATTTATCAACAAAAGTTTTGCTAACGAAGCAAGCTGACAAAGATACGTTTTTAAAAAGAAAAAAAAAGAGTGAAAGTGAAAATTACATAAAAGCGAATAGTGACAAAACATTTATAATATAGCAATATATGTATATAAAATGAAATTTTACACTTAACAGATACAGTGCATTAAAGTAAATAATAATTAAATTATTTTTAGTCTTTTTTCTTCTCTCTGTTTAAAAATAGGTAAAAAATTTCTCACCTTGTCGACATTTTCTTTAGTTTTTGCACTGGTTTCGACATAAGGAACGCCCCATTGTTGTGCTCTTCCTTGAGCCTCGGCCAATGAAACTTTTCTTTTTTCCTGGAGATCACTTTTGTTTCCCACTAACAAAAAGGGAATGTTTTCGTCGTTTTTCACTCTGAGTATTTGTTCCCTGAAATAAAACAAAAAATAATTCAATCAATATTTTATCAACAATTTTTTTCGTTAATTTTTACTTATTTTTCATATATGAATTTCTAATTTCAAAAAAGAGAAATTGAAACTAAATTTAACATTTTTTTCGCTTTACCTGAATTCCTGTGTGGCTTGGAAACTGTCGTCCTCTGTTATTGAAAAAACACAGAGAAAACCTTCTCCACTTCGGAAATAGTTATCCCTAATAGCTGCATAATCTTCCTGGCCTGCCGTATCCAAAATATCTATTTGTACTTCTTCGCCGTCTAATACAACTGTTTTCCTATAAGAATCTGCTTTTGTCGGCTCATAATCCTCAACAAACTGGGAAAATAAAATCAATTATTTAATAATACAATAATTACTCATTCAGATTTATTTAATAATGCAATAATTACTAATTCAGATTTATTTAGATTCTTATGTATTACTAATTCCCTTATTCAGAGAATAAGTTTTGTAGAAATATTTTCACAAGAAAAATTTAGAATTATATATATTTTTCGTAATTTTGTGTTAAGAAGTGGATATTTTTTAACTTTAAAAGATGCATTTTTGTTAAAAAGATTTAATCTTAATTTTTTTAGTTTCAAATCTGAAATAATTTAATTTTTGCATAGAATTTTATTAAAAATTATTGAAAATAATTACATTCTTTCAAGAAATTTAATTGAAATTGTATTGAAATTAATTGAGTTCTTCTACAGAATTTTATACAAATTTTTTAATATAATCGAATTTTTTTGAGAAATTTTATTGAAATTTTTAAAAATAATTAAATTTTATCAAGAAACTTTGTTCGAAGTAAACTAAAATTAAATTAATTGAATATTACTTACAAAAATAATCTTTTCAGGAGTTTGAATAAATTATTTTAAAGTAATTGAATTCTTTCGAGAAATTTCATTATGATAATTTAATTAGTTATTAGATGAATTTTTTTTCTTTTAATTTTAATTTTGAAATAATTCAAAACTTGAAGTTGATATTTGAAAATAAATAGAAACTAAAATAAATAATTTATTCTCTATATGGAAAATTTCATTATAAATGATCTAAATTGAATTTATTCTAAATAAAACTTTTTAAATGATTCACGTGTTTTCAACGTTCAAATGAACGAAATATTTTTCCTTAAAACTATTTTCATAAATTACTGATCAAAATAAAAAATAAAAACTTAAATTTTACATTAAAAAAAATTTATAGTGTAAAAATTTTTGAATTTGTTTCTTATTTTTATTTCAGTGAGTAATTTATGAAAATATTTACATAGAAAAAATATAAGGTTTATTTGAACGTTAAGAATTTTTGGAGCATACAAAAAGAAAATAATTTCGTTCATTTGAACGTTGAAAATTTTTGGAGCATACAGAAAGAAAATAATTTCAAAACTATACAAAAATGAAAAAAATATTCTTCTCCTCTGTTGACTAAAAATGTGAATAATTAGAAAACGATTGTAAAAATAATTTAGTAAATTAGAGAGTATTACAATTCACTTGGAAAATCGTTTCGAAAACAATAATTGCTTGATAGACCTTTAAAAAAGTCAATGTCATGAAAATAATTCTTCATGTCGTTATTGATAAACGAGTATATGAGGTAATAGGTTATTAAACTTTGATTCTATAACAGGAATTTGATATTCCACCCACACACACCTCGGCATACATAAATTGTAGAGTGAGAGCAGATTTTCCAACACCTCCACTCCCAACCATGATGATTTTGTGCAACGCCTGAGTAGCACCTGGTTTCTTCGACATTTTCTCTTGTGCTAAAAAAACAAAATCAAAAAATGTTAATTTTTCAACTATTTTCAAGATGGATGATAAAATCATTATTTCAAATCCATTTGTTTACAATTCAATTTTACGAAATTTCAATTATTCGAAAATTCTTCAATTAAATATATATTTTAAAAAAATTCAAATAGGTAATTAAAAAAAATTCAATTAAACTTCTCCAAAAAATTAATTCTAAAGAATTGTTAGTTAAAATTAGAAAAATTCAAATTTTCAAAGATTTTATAAAAAAGTTTCAAACAATTGATTTTTTCTAAAAAATTTATGCAAATTCAATTTTTAATAATTGAATTCCTGTGAAATTTTCATTGTTTTAGAAAATAATTGAATTTTTTTTGGGAAATTTTATTAAAATAGTAAAATATTGAAAATCATTGAATTAAGAAAAATTTTTGAAAATAATTGAAATTTTTCCATGAATTAAATTAAAATTTTTGAGAATATGTAATTGAATTTTATTACTTATGAAAATAATTGAATTCTTGTGATGAATACTATTAGTTATGAAAATAATTGAATTTTGACGAAGAATTTTGCTATTCATTTATAAAGATAATTGAAATGTTGAAAATTTTTTTTTAGATTTTTTGAAAATAATTGAATTCTTGTAATAAATACTGTTATTTATAAAAATAATTGAATTTTACAAAAATTCCTGAATAAATTGAATTTCGGCGAAGAATTTGCTATTTATAAAGATAATTAAAATGTTGCCAAGAATTTTTTTTTTAATTTTTGAAAATAATATAATTTCTGGAAAGAATTTTAATATTTATTAAGATAGTTGAATTCTTTCGAAGAATTAGGTTAAAATTTAAAAAATTGAAACTAATTTTAACAGAATTGACATTAAAATTTTTGAAAAAAATACTTCATTAAATGATTTATAAGTATAATAACTTTATTATTTCCAGTACTTTTAATAAAAAATCCCTGACTTTTCCCTGACCAATGGCAACCCGGTTATTCAACTATTCATTTTATTTAACATTATTTTCATTTAACTAATTTAATTAATTATACAACAATTTTTAATATTGAATGTATCAAATAAGAAAGTTCCGACAAAGAAAAAATTCCCAAAGAATGACATTCAATTTCTCTTCATCTTTTGTGATAAAAGAATGAAGATGTTCATTCAGCAAAATTAATCTTTTTATCTTTCTCTCTTTCTATCTCTCTCGCGAGTTTCGTGTTACAATTATTTATTTGAAAGGAATGAAATATGAATGAGAATATTATTTCCCACAAAATTCTACGATTAAGATTGAATTCAAGAGATGTGAAAATTCTCCTGTGAAGAAATTGTCTTACTTCCATTAGTTAACATTAGCGGTAAGAAAGACAGGATATGGAAATTAACTTGTCAGTGTGAGAAATCAGTAATAAAGGGTCAAGTGTAGCTAATTATACGGAACATGCATCAGTGTATAACTTTAGTCTCAATAATACTATATCTCTGCTTTATACTATTGATACAATTATTTTTCAATGTCCATATTATTGCACTATTAATAATTAATGACAGGAAAACAGAAACGTGACAAGTTGAATGCACTTTTCTAACATTTTTTCGATATGAAAAAGTTTTCCTTTTTTTGTGTTAAAAAAAAACCGAAAAGGAAAAATGTTATTTCACAATAATAAATTTTCATTGAAAAATGAAAGTATAATGGAAAAGAAAGAGAATCTCATAAATAATTAAATAAACTATAGACTTATGAAAGTTTCATCAGCTACAAAACTAGTTACAATGATAAAAGAAAAAATACCCAATGAACTGAACTAAAATAAAAATAGTGAAAGTAGTTATGTAAAACAAAAGTTGAATTATCTTTTAAGACTTAGAAATTAAGGAGAAAAAAATATAAACAAAGAGCAAGAGACAACAGAAATTAACCTCTTATTTTAATGAAATAAAATTAGTTCCAGAAATAAGACATTAAACGTCACTTTTGACACCTGTCACCTGTCACTTGATTTCAGAAAACTGAATGTTTACAATATGAAGAAAATCTTATTATTTTCCGATTGTTAAACTTTAAAGAGAATACCTATCTTACGGTGTGAACTTCATAAAAGCAAAGACAAGTTAAATTGTCCATTGTTTCATTAATGTATAAATAGAAGAATTGTGTATAAAAATTCTTGTCTTACTTATCAATAAATTGTGATGATTATTAGTTTTGTCGGATACGAGAAGTGAATAATGAAAAAGGCGGTGCCGCGCTGTCGTGTTAATATTCTTTCGTTTCACAATTAGTGCATATCGATTTTCTATTTTTTCACTTAAATTCAGTCACTTTTATTATAGAAAATATTCTCAAAATAAAAATGATGACCTTTAAAGTAAATACCTTTTAAAAGACAAATCACAATGAAAAATCTCTTGTATATATATTCACCATTCACGACAATTCACGACTGTCCCACAGTCCCACCGGACTGGCTTTGCGTCACTGGAGGTATTTTACGTAAATTACGAACATTATCCAACGTTACCAAAAGATACATTCTTTGAGAGGTGGGGGAAAGCGTATTTACTAATTAAAAAAATATTAACAGTTTTAATAAAGTAGTACTATTGGATATCAATAACTATTCGACTCTAGGTTAAATTTTCCTAATTTTTTCTATAATGCATATAAAATAAAAAATAAAAACAAAGATAAACAATTTTGGAATATTCAAAAATCGGAAGTGAGAAAAAATTCTGAATCACGTAGTAACGTGATAGTCACGTGACAGAGTGGTCTGCTAGATCTAGAAATTCTGACATTGAAAAAGTAGGGTTAGGATTTTCAACATTTTTATTTACACACACATGATTTAGATCATTATAAAAATTGTGAAAATTAAACTTTTAATTAATCTAGGTGTAAAAAAAGGCTTAATATATTTCACTTCCTGTCAAAATGGATCATTTTAGTTCTCAATTAATGGAGGATATTGTAGTCGAAGGAAAAAATTCTGCTCCGTGAGTATAAAAATAAATTTTTCAGACATTGCAACAAATTGCATCAAATCATCATCTTTTAAAAAATATATCAATTTTTTTTGGAATTATCATTATTTACAGAGTTAAAACATTTGTGAAACCGAAAATAAAAAATTCGACTTCATCAAATGGCACAGGGACCAATAATTCAAAACCTTTGAAACCAAGAAAACTCAAAGTTGAATTGCCAACTTTGAGAATTTCAGAAGATTCAGAAAAATTACTTTACGAAACACTCAAAAATGTCTGTGGGGAGGTAAATGCAAATTTTCTGAAAAATTTATTTATTTTAAAAAAAAAGAATAATGGAACGTTGATAAATTAATCTGTGGACTAATAATCAAATTTTTCTTAAAGGATTTCAAACTTTTGGATTCTTCCGAATTTCAAAATAAAAGTACTAATTTAGGTAGACAATATTGGCTGGAAAGGGGAAATTTAGTGATTAAAGGTGTCATGGATTTTTCATCGAAAGACTCAGCGCCAAAGTCTCATGAAGAAATTATTCGACAATTCGCCACGTCCACTCTTGAATCATATAGGTATGGAAATTATCAGGGTTGCCACAGGTCAAGGAAATCAGGGAAAAGTCGAGGATTTTTATTAAAAGTACTGGAAAAAATTAAATGTTTAGAATTTATAAGAAAATTCGGAATTTTTGTGTCTTTTTGTTTGCCTCATAATTTATAAAATTAACCCGAATTCTAAAAAACCTTAAATATTTTCTATTTCTGACAATAATTTGTTTTCAATAACTTAATTCTATTGAAGAACTTCCATAAAGTTATTACTTATAAATTATTTAATCAGGGTGTCCAGCTACCTTGAAAAGTACTTGAATTTTTTTTGCTCCTTGAAAACCTTGAAAACACCTTGAATTTTATGACAAAACCTTGAAAAATTAAAATTCTTAAAAATGAGATTTATTTCCTTGATGTTTTAAGTTGAATTCTCTTCAATATTTCAATTATTTTTATAAATATAAAAATTCTTCGCCGAAATTCAATTATATTCAGAAACTTTAATAAAATTCATTGCAAAATACAATTATTTTCATAAATAACAATATTCACCACAAGAATTCAATTATTTAAAAAATGAATTAAATTTTTCGTAAAAATTCAATTATTTTCAAAAAATTTAAAAAATTGTGGTCAAGAATTCAATTGTAATTGATATATTTAGATTTATTTAGAAATAAATAACAATAATCTTCGACAAAGTTCAATTATTTTGAGGAATTTTAATAAAATTCATTCCAAAATTCAATTATTTTCGTAAATAATAGTATTCATCACAAGAATTCAAATATTTTCAGAAATTTTAATAAAAATAATGGCAAAATTTCAATTATTTTTAAAAAATTTTCTTACTTCGAGATGGTTTTCAATATTCTACTATTTTAATAAAATTTCCCGAAAGAATTTAATTATTAAATAAAAGTTTTTAAAAAATTCTACACAAACTTTCAATTCTTAAAAAAAAAATTTTACATTAATTCAATTACATATTTAAAATAGAATTTGCATAATTTTTTTCGCAAAAATCAATTATCTTAAAATTTGCCATTAAATTCTTCGCAGTAATTGAATTATTTTTAAAAGTAATAAAATTCAATTATTTTCAAAAATTTAAATAAAATTTATTGCAAAATTTCAATTATTTTCAAAAGTTATTTTAATCAATCAATTATTTTAAAATTTACCATTAAATTCTTCGCGATTGAATTATTTTTAAAAGTAGTAAAATTCAATTATTTTTAAAAGTAGGTAATAAAATCCAATTATTTTCAAAAAATTTATCAAAATTCATTGCAAAATTTCAATTATTTTCAAAAATTATTTTAATGAATCAATTATTTAAAAATTTGCCATTAAATCTGTGGAAGAAATGCATAACAGCATAACTGACATTTTTATCAAATTTGAGATAACATCAGATTTGTATATATTTAATATTGCTCTTCAAGTTCAATAGCTGAAAAATCATTAAAATGGTTATTAATGTAGAAAATAATGGAAAACATAATCGCATAATTGCGTTTTTGACAAAGGGAGACCAGCATAATAACATAACTGCATTCAGCTTAAAAAACAATTGACATAATTAAAAATGAAAATAACCTTTATGAATAAAAACAATAAGAATTTTGTAATAAAATGTTTTTAGTAAAATACATTTTTCGTACTTTAAATTAAATATATTTATTTTAATAAAACTGGAACAAATTTTTTATAGCATAAATTGTGCATTTAATTATGTACTTATTTTTAAGGGTATTTCTATTCTAAAAAATTTTGGAAAGTATTTCAAAAAATAAATTGAAAAATTTTTCAAGTTGAACAGTAAAGTAAATTTTTTTCTCGTTTCAATAAATTAAAAACATTTTATAAAAAATTAAATTTTATAACTAAATAAACTCTTATAATTTTTTCTAACGAATTAATAGTTTAATTTGTATTTGTATGAAAAATTTTTTTATTATGACAAAACAAACCAAAATAACTCATGATTCCGATGAAAAATTTTTAAAATTTATATCAAATCGTGTGTTTTATTAAATGCTATAAAAGAATTTTGAAAATATATTAAATAATAATACTAAATGCAAAAGACCGAACAAATCTGTTGATTTTCTGAATTGACAGAAGTGAGAGAACATTAAAATTAATTTATCTCGAAATCATGACAAATGCAGTTATGCTGTTATGCCTTTCTTCCACAGAAATTCTTCGCAGTAATTCAATTATTTTGAAAAATTTTAATAAAATTCATTCCAAAATTTCAATTATTTTCAATAATTTTTCTTAATTTAATAATTTGTACATATATGAATTATCTTAATAGAAATTCTCAAAAGAATTCAATTATTTAAAAACAATTTTGATTGATGTTTCTTAAATCGATGTTCTTTATATTTCTAATATCTTATCAATAAATTGTATTTAAAGTTATTTATGAATAACTGTTGTATGTAGAAATGATAAAATTGTTTATAAGTACTCTCTAAATTTGAATTAGTAAAAATTTTGAATTAGCGACTGACTTTTTGCTTTTTAATTAGTAAATTTCACTAAAAAAATTAGTAGAAATGATTATTTATTAGTAAAATTTACTAATTCAAAAGCAAAAAGTCAGTTACTAAATCACATTAGTAATCATTTTTATTAATTCAAATGTAGACCTTGAAAAAAATTATTTTAGACCTTGAAAACCTTGAAAAGTCCTTGAATTTTTATTTAAATCGCTGGACACCCTGTTAATGAAGTATTTTTTGAAAAATTTTAATTTTGATTCTGTTGAAATTAGTTTCAGTTTTTAAAATTTTAACCTAATTCTTCGAAAGAATTCAACTATTTTAATAAATATTAAAATTCTTTCCAGAAATTCAATTATTTTCAAAAAATTTTTAAAAAGTTTTTGTCAACATTTTAATTATCTTTATAAATCACAAAATTCTTCGACAAAATTCAATTATTTTCAGGAATTTTTGTAAATTTTGACAAAGTTCTATACACGAATATTCAATTATTTTCTAAAATAATGAAAATTTAACAGAAATTCAATTATTAAAAATATAATTTGCATAAATTTTTTTTAAAAAAATCAATTATTTGAAACTTTTTTGAAAAATTCTTCACAATAATTCAATTATTTTCCTAATAATAAAACTCATTGCAGAATTTCAATTATTTTTAATACAATTTTAATCGAATTCCTCGAAAAATATAATTATTCAATTATTTTCAAAACTTTTTTAAAAAGTTCTTGTCAACATTTTAATTATTTTTATAAATCGCAAAATTCTTCGATAAAATTAAATTATTTTCAGGAATTTTTATAAAATTCATTGCAAAACTCAATTATTTTCAAAATTTTTTCTTAATTCAATGATTTTTAATATTTTATTTTAATATATATTCTCAAAAGAATTCAATTATTAAATAAAAAATTTGATAATATTCTTCTCGAACATTCCATTATTTAAAAAATTATCTAGTTTTGTATTTAAATAATTGAATTCTCGTAGAATTTTCTGATAAAAATTGATTTAAAAATTAATTTCAGTTAAAGTCGTAGATAAAATTTGAATTTTGGAGATTATAATATAAAATAATGATTTTATCATATAATCTTCATGTTTTATAATAATATTCTTATAATTTATTGAATTTTAAAAGGTTTGAATTAGAAATTTTGTAAATCTTAATTCCAATGAAAAAATAATAATGATTTAATATTCATTTGAAAAATAAGTTATTGATGTTTTCGAATAATTTTACAATTAAAAAAATTCGTAAATAAATGTAATGGAATATTTTTTTGAGTATCTAATCATTTTTAGAGAGAATCAGAATATTTTTTTAGGTTCAGAGAAAAAGTCAAAATTTTGTCTGGAAATCAGGGAAAAGTCAGGAAAAAAGAAAATTAAATTTTTGTGGCAACCCTGAAATATAAATAAGATAAAGAAACATTTGTTTTTTATTTACAAAATATTTTCAGCTTTCATAATTCACACTGTGTTGAGGCATTGTCTTATTCAAATGGAAATGTTGGCAAGGCATTAGAAATTCTTTTCTGTAAATATTTCCAAGTTAAGAAAAGCAATGCAATTGAATTAGAAAATTTAGAAGAGAGTGATATTGTACAAAGACAAATTGAAGAAAAAGAGGCCTTGGAATCAATTTATGGTGATATGTTCGTTGAAAAGATTAAGAATCAAATTTGGATAATTAAATTGAAATTAGAATATTTATTGAACAAAAAGGAGGATAATAAAAAAGTGAAACCAAAAACAACCGAAAAAGAAATATGCCGATTATTTTTACACGGAAAATGTCGATTTGGTGCAAAATGTAAATTTTTACATCAAAAACCTCAAGTCGATAAAGAAGCAAAAAATAAAAGTTCAGAGGATGATCCTTACTTTATATTAGAAATTCGCTTTCCAGAAGGTAATTTTCCTCTTAATTTTTACTCTCTCAACAAGAAAAATAACACTTTTCCTTCCAGGTTCTAAATATCCGTACGAAGCGCCGTATTTTTATTTCTCAAAAAATGAATCTTCCTTTTGTAAATTAAAAAGTTTGAGAATAATTAAAAGATTATATGACGAGGCATTGCAATATTGTGAGAATGGTACACCGTCGATTTTCGCGATAACATCATTATTGGAAAATGAATTGGAAATAAAAACACATTTGGAGGAATGTAAAGAACAATTTCTCGATAAAGATGATAAATTGTTTCCGAAATTGAAAAAAGACGGCAATGATGGTAATAGACCGACACATCATGCAAAAGGTGGTACAGACAAGAGGAATAAATCAAATATTTCTTGGGAACAAATTGTCAAAATGGACGATGAAATAAGAAGGAAATTTTTCGAGAAACAACGAAATTCACAATATTTAAAAATGAAAGTCGAACGAAGAAAATTGCCCGCCTGGTCAATGATGGACGAAATTCTCGATACCATTCATGAGAACCAGGTTACGATTATTTCCGGTGAAACCGGATGTGGTAAAAGTACACAGGTTTGACAATTTTGACATTTTTTTCTATAATATTCGAAACTTTCGAATAATAAAAATTGAAAAATGAAAAATAAAACAACGAAATTTGCAGGTTCCGCAATTTATTCTCGACGATTGGATTTTGAATAGAACAAAGGAAAATGAAGATCATGTGGAAATTATTTGTACACAACCGAGAAGAATTAGTGCAATTGGAGTTGCGGATAGAGTTGCCGCTGAAAGAGATGAACGTGTTGGACAAACGGTCGGTTATCAGATACGATTAGAAAGCAAAATGTCTAGTAATACAAGACTGACTTTTTGTACAACTGGAATTTTACTGCAAAGATTATCTGGAGATCCGAGACTATCGTCTGTTACGCATATCATTGTCGACGAAGTTCACGAAAGAAGTGCCGAAAGGTAAGAAAATAATTTTTCAAAAACGAGAAAATTAAATACCAAATAATTAATAAAATTAAATGTTACGCGTTAAACAATTTTTTTAAATATCAACTTCAATTTTTGAATAATTTCAAATTAACAATTTTTTTTTAATTTACTTAATAACTTATTAACTAATTAATTATAATAAAATATTATTCTAAAAAAGTATAGGTAATAGAATTCTTGGAAACAATTCAATTATTTTCAAAAATTTTTAAAAATAAATTCTTCGCGAAAATTAAATTACTTTCAATATCTACAATTTTAATGACATTTCTGAAAAGAATTCAATTAATTTAAAAAATTTTAATAAAATTCTTTTCAACAATTCAATTATTTTCATAAGTAATAAAATTCTTCGCAGCAATTCAATTATTTTCACTACAATTTTAATAAAATTTATTTTATAAATTCAATTATTTTTAAAAATTTACATTAAGTTCTTTAAAATAATTAAATTTTTTTTAAATTTTCATAGAATTCTTTCTAAGAATTTAATTATTTTCATTAAAATTTTAATAACATTTCTCATAATAATTCAATTTAAAGAAATTACATACACTTGTTTGAAAGATTTCAATTATTTTCAAAACTTTGATAAAATTCTTTATAAGAATTCAATTATTTTAAATACAACTTTAGTTAAATACGTCGAAAAAATTTAAATACTTATATTCACAAATTTTAATAAAATTTACCAATACATAATTTTAAATTTAATTTGTTAATACTATTGAGCAAATTTTACAAATTTTTTATTTTCAAATATCAATTTTAATTTTTGACTGATTTCAGATTCAAAACTTAAAAAATTTAATTATTATAATTCTTGCACAGTATTTAAATAAAATTTTGAAAATATCTGAATTCTTTTGAAAGATTTTATCAACATTTTTGAAAATAGTCAAATTCTTTCAAAGAATGTTATTAATATTTTTGAAAATAATTGATTTTTTTGGAAAATTTATTTGAATTTTTTTAAAATACCTAATTTTTATTGAAAATTTTGAAAGTAATTGAATTTTATGAAGAATTTATTAAAATTTTATTAAAAATAATTTTGTTTATTATTAAATTTTTGTAAAATTATGATAGAAAATTAAATTCTATTAAACAATTCTGTTAGAGTTTTCGTAAATAATTAAATTTTTTTGAAGAATTTCTTGAAAATAATGTAGTTTTTTTTAATAATTTTAATTGAAAATTTCGAAAATCATTGAAATTTACAAAGAATTTTATCAAAACTTTTGAGAATAATTGATTTTTTAAAAAAAAATATTAGAACAATTTTTAAAAATAATTAAACCCGTTCATGAAATTTTATTAAAATAATTGAATTCCTGAGAAGAATTTGATTATTTATAAATTAATAATAGTATAATTTTTGCAAAGAATTTACAATTTATAAAAGTAATTGAATTGTTTCGAAGAATTTTATTAAAATTTTAGGAAATAATTGAATCCTTTCGTGAAATTTTTTTAAAATTGCAATAAATATAATTGAATTCCTGAGAAGAATTTTACTATTTATAAAAATAAGTGGATTTTTTAAATTTTGAATATGAAATTATTAAAAAATTAATGTTAATATTTTTTTCAAAAATGTTGATATAATTCTTTATTAGAATTCAATTATTTTCAAAAATTTGAATAAAATTATTTTCCAGAATAAAATTATTTTCATAAATGTAATAAAATACTTCCCAGGTGTTTATTTGTTTTCACTGCAATTTTAATAAAACTTCTTAAGTAGATTCATTAATTTTATAAATTTAAATAAAATTCTTCGTAAGAATTTAATTTTTTTTAATTTATATAAAATTTTTCGAAAGAATTAAATTATTTTCAAAAATTACGATAAATAATTGTTTATAAAAATTCAATTCTTTTCAATACTTTTTTAATTTAATTCCTCTGTAGAATTGAATTATTTCAAAAAATGACAATGAAATTTTTCGAAACATTCAATTCTTCTAATTCTTTTAAATTAATTTTAAATAACTAGTATTTATTTGACCTTTCAGCGATTTTCTACTGATGCTTTTGCGTGAACTTTTAAAAAATCGTCACGATTTGAAAATAATATTAATGAGCGCAACATTGAAAGCAGATGAATTTTCAAATTACTTTGGAACAACACCAATTCTTGATATTCCTGGCCGAACATTTCCCGTTGAGCAAATATTTCTCGAGGAATTATTTGAAAAAATTAATTATGTTTTTGAGGAAAATTCCAAGTTCAGTCGACGAATTCGTGGCGATTGGGAACAATTGCAAATCGATTTAGAAACAATGGACATTGAATCGAATGGATTAAGTGAACCAAAGGATCATATTCCAGATCATAATCTTACATTACCGCAACTTGTTGGTCGTTATCCTGGTTATGAATTGCCAACTTATAAAGCTCTCTATCTTATGGATCCCGATAAAATAAATTACGAACTTCTTGAGCAAACTTTGGAATGGATCGTTGATGGTGTTCACGATTATCCCCGAAATGGATCAATTGTTGTGAGTAGAAATGAAAATTAATTTTACAAGAAATTTGAAATATTTTTACGATAATTTGAAGATATGTCCCTTTTTTCTGTATTTCAATTTATTTAGATGTTTAATTTAATTTTTATTTATTTGAATTGTTGAACAATATGTTTAAAGAATAAGGCCAAAATACGGAATTATTTAATGTTTATTAGTTATAATTATTTTGAGTATTATTAATTGTCAACAATTATTAAATTTAGATTTAATTATTTCCAGGTATTTCTGCCGGGATTTGCGGAGATTCTCACCGTGAAAGACTCATTGAGAGATAGTAAAATTTTTTCAGCGAAGAGAGGACGATTTTTGGTTATTCCCTTGCATTCGTCGTTGTCGAGTGAGGAGCAGGCGTTGGTATTTAAAAAACCAAATGAGGGAATTAGAAAAATTGTTTTGAGTACAAATATTGCAGAGACATCGGTTACAATAGACGATTGTGTTTTTGTGATAGACGCGGGGAAAATGAAGGAAACAAGATTTAATTCCAATCAAAATATGGAGAGTTTGGAAACTTGTTGGGTATCAAAAGCAAATGCTCTTCAACGAAAGGGACGTGCCGGTCGAGTTATGCCTGGAGTTTGTTTCCATCTTTATACAAGTCACAGGTGTTTTATTAAATTCTCCTCGAATCTATTGATTACCGTATTGATTAAATTAACGTAATTTATTTATTCTTAACGTTTAATTGATTTGATTTATTCATTTTGTAAATTTACTTTACAAAACTAAAATAAATTAATTCAAAATTTATTTTATAAAACTAATATAAATGAATTGAAAACTTATTTTACAAACTAAAATAAATAAATTCAAAAATTTTAATTATAATTTAAAGAGTGTAAATTATAAGCATAAAAGTTTTAATTATAAATTTAAAATTCTTAAATTTTGTTTACTATTTAACTTAAATGACAAAAGTATATTAAATTCGATACTAATTCAGTTCTTAAATATTAAAATAGAAATTTCGATAATGATAAAAATTTATTTCTCTAGATTTACTCACCAGTTTAGTGCGCAGCCTATTCCTGAGATATTGAGGATACCACTGGAGGCATTAATATTACGAATTGAAATCATGCATAATGGAAAGAAAGTTGATTTCCTGAAAATTTTAGGTAAAGTTAAAAATAGAAATAATTTCAAGTTATTTTTCAATAAAATATCAAAAAATTTAATTTAAAACATAGGTATTTTAATTTTCTACTAAAATAAAAGATTTAGCAAAAATTTAAATATTAAATTATAACAAATATTTAGAAATTCTCTAAAATTCTTTTGGGTCAATTGATAATTGAAACAAAAAACTATTTTCAAGGGAAAGTGAAGAATAATAAATTAAATATAAGCAATATTTGTTAATGTAAATATTGTTTATGTTTAATTCAAAATTCTTTATAGTTTTCTAATTCTTTCTACACAGAAGAATTAACATTTTCAAATAGTCAATAATTTTCTAATCTATAAATAATTATTGTAGTACATATTCCGGTAGTTTGTTCGCAGTTTGAATTCAGTTGCTCTTGTTTGCTTTTTTGTCTCCTTCCTTTTTTGATAAATTTTCTTTTTAAATGTTTTGAACTTTAAAATTATTCAAATTCTAATTTAATGTTTTGAAGATTAAAAAGTAACAAAAATCGTAATTTAATTTAACCCCTTTAAAAATAAAAATAGTTACTTATAAATTATTATTGAATTGAAACTTATTTTTATTACTGCAAAATACGGTAAATGGTATTTACTTAAAACAAAAAAAACACTGGATTTTATTTATTTTTGTGACATCTTCTATGTAAAATTATAAAATTTATTTTCAGAAATTTCATATCACTTTTGTTCTACTAAGTTAAAATTTTTATTAAATCAGATTTGTCTAGATTCCGATTTATTATTTGTGACGCGTCGCGAAGAAAAGCACCTAAGAAGCAAAAAACCGATTTTCGGATTATGATTGTTTCAGATAAATTAAAGATTACTTTTTAACTATCTGAACTCAAAATTAATTTTTATCAAATACTTATCTGAAATACTTTCGTAATAATGATTTACAAAACAGAAATTCGTGCTAAGAGTTGATTTTCTCTTTCCTTTTTTCCTCCACCTGTAAAATTTTCGATATGCTTCTAAGGTGCTTTTCTTCGCTACGCGTCATATTTATTTATTCAGAAAATAAGATTTGTAAAAATATTTTCTCAAGAAAAGTGTAGAAATTATGTTATTTCTCACAATTTTAAGTTAAATAAGTGGATTTTTTCAATTTAAAAAGATGGTATTTTTCATAAGAAAAAAATGTTATTCTAATTTTTTTTAACTTTTATAATTTCGAATTTAAAATAATTACATAAATACTTGCACACAATTTTATTACAAGTTTTAAAAAGAATTGAATCGTTTGAAAAAATTTCAATAAATCATTTTGGAAATAATTAAATTCACTTAAGAGATGGAATTAAAATGTATTGAAAATAATTCAGCTCTTAGAAACAATGTTACCAAAATTTTTAAAAATAATTGAATTCTGTCAAGGACTTGTAACGTATTAAAATTTTTAAAAATAATTGAATGCCTGCGAAAAATTGTATTATTTACAAAAGTAATTGAATTCCTCCGAAGAATTATGAAAATAATTCAATTATTGTGACAGATTATATTAGATTTTTTTAAAAATAGGTAATTGAATTCTTTCGTGAAATTTTATAAATATTATACTGCAAATATTTGAATTCTTTCAATGCATTTTATTAAAATTATTAAAAATAAGTAATTTTATCAAGGAATTTTATTGATATTGTATTTAAAATAATTGAATTTCTCCGAAGAATTTTATTTATTCATGAACATAATTGAATTCCTCCGAAGAATTTTATTATTCATGAAAATAATTGAATTCTTCCGATGAATTTTGTTATGTATGAAAATAATTGAATTCTTTTAAGGAGTTTTATTAAAATTTTTAAAACTTTCTTGAATTTTTTCAAGAATTGATGTTAAAATTGTATTGAAATAATTGAATTCCTATGAAGAATTATATTATTTATGAAAATGATTTAATTCAAACCAAGAATTTTATTAAAATTTTAAAAAAGTTATTCGTAATAAAATACATAAATAAATTAAAGTAATTTATAAAACTTTTTAAAAATCAACTTAAGCCGTTTTTCGAGCAAATGGTTCATTTGAACTTTGTAATAATTAATAATTGTAATTTATTGATAAGTGTAATTGTTATTCCTAGTAATAATTCAAAAGAATAATGAAAACTTGTTTGTTTTAGGACAAATGCTCGAGTCTCCATCGAGAGAAAATATAAATGCAGCGACAAAACGATTACAAGACGTTGGTGCATTTGATTCCGAATTAATTTTAACACCACTGGGCCATCATTTAGCAGCTTTGCCAGTCGATGTAAGAATAGGAAAATTAATTCTATTTGGTGCTATTTTTTGCTGTTTGGATTCAGCTCTGACAATTGCGGCCTGTCTCTCGCACAAAAGTCCCTTCGTCTCTTCTTTCGAGAGAAAACACGAGTTGAATATCAAGAAAAAAGAATTTGCAGTCGCCAATTCCGATCACTTGACAACCCTAAAAGCTTACAAGGTAAAGCAACAAACGACATAATTAAAATTGAATTGCAAATTTAATTATTTTTTTTTAAATTAAAATAAAAGTATAATTTAGTTAAATTTCAAAATATTTAAAAATTGAAATTAAAAAAATAATTGCAATTTTCAGAAATGGTTGGAAATTTCCTATAATAATCCCCAGGCGAGTTATAGTTTTGCGAATGAAAACTTTTTATCGATAAGAACATTGCAAACATTGGCTGATATAAAGTATCAACTATTGGAATTATTGATATCAATTGGTTTCGCGCCAATAATGATAAGAAGACGACAAACTGGAGTTGATAGAATTTTAGATATGACTGGCTTCGATCTTAATGCAAACAATGAAAATTATAAACTCCTTCAAGGCCTCTTGTGCGCTGCACTTTATCCAAATGTCGTTAAAGTATTCACGCCTGAGAAATCATTTCAAATGCAATCAACTGGCGCAATACCGCGGCAACCAAAACCTGAGGAATTGAAATTTCAAACGAAACAAGATGGACTTGTCAATATACATCCGTCGTCGATTAATTTCACAGTGGGACATTATGCGAGTCCCTATATTGTCTTCCAGGAGAAAATAAAAACAAGTAAAGTTTATATCAAAGAATTATCAATGGTACCAATGTTGCCATTAATTTTATTCTCAGGCTATGGAATCAGTGTTGAGCAGCATGATGGAATTTTTGTCTTGTCCTTGGAGGATGGATGGATAATGTTCCGAGTTGATTCAGACAGGGTAAAGATTTTCTTTTCATTTTATTACTTATCAGTTAAGTAAATATAATATTCAATTGCGTATTTATTTACTTTATTTCTAATTACAATATAATCTATTTATTTATAAACATAATATTGAATTAACTCTTAAATTAATAACTATTATTATATAATAATAAATTATTAACTTATTAGTTAATTAAATAGAACAAAACTTTCGTTTCGCCTCTAAAAATGAAACTTGTTATACTATCCTTTTATTTCAGGTGGCACAATTACTTCAATATGCGAGAATCGAATTAGTTAAATTATTAGAATTAAAGATGCAAGATCCACTTTTAAATCTTTTGAATCATCAATATGGGAAGAAAATTATCAAGGCAATTGTAAAAATAATATCGAGCAATTAGATTTTTACTTTTTTTTCTCTCTTTTCTTTTGTAAAATAGAAACAATTAATTACTGTGAAAATTTGTATTTCGACTTTATTGAATTTGTGATGAATGAGAAAAAAATAGATTATTTATTAATTCAATTTTTACAATTGAATCCAGAGATATTACATGAATTAACGTTTTATGAATAATTTATTTTTTAATGTAAGAAAAATGAAATAAAGATTGATTTTTGTATTCTAAATAAAGTGTTTTGAATTTTGAGAAAAATGAAATTTCGATTTAATATTTTAAATATTAAATAATATCAAAAGAATTAATAAAGCAAAATTTTTTTGAATTAAAAATCATAATTTACTTTGTAAGTAAATTTAATTTAACATTCCAAATCATAAAAATATAAAGTTACTTATTAATTATGATAGAAAACTACTTTTTAATTTTAAAAGAAGAAATTTTTGTTAAAAAAATATCCTAATTCTTGAAACTTTTATAATTAAAATTTAATTCTTTGGAGGAATTTGGTAAACATTGTAATGAAAATAATTGAATTCGAAAAAGTAATTTTATTAGAAATATTTGAAAATAATTACAATTTTTCCAGAAATTAAATTAAAATTGTATAATATAGGTATTTAATAATAATTAAATTTCTACTAAAAATTTTAATAAAATTATACAAAATAAATAAAATTCTTTCTAAAAATTTAATAAAGATTCTACTTATTAAAAAAATGGAATTCTTTAAAAAAAATTTATCGAAGTTATGAAAACAATTGAAGTCTTTCAAGAAAAATTAAAATTGTTTTGAAAATACATAATTGAATTCTTCAGATAAATGACATTTCGAAAATATTTGAATTCTTGCAAAGAAGTTTATTGCAATTTTTGAAATTAATTAAATTTTATTAAAGAATTTTTTTGATATTTGTATTAAAAATAATTAAATTCTTGAAGAGGAATTGAGTTAAAATTGTATTGAAAAGAATTGAATACTTCCGAAGAATTTTATTATTTATAAAAATAATTGAATTCTTGCGAAGAATTTACAATAAAATTTTGAAAATAATTGAATTGTTTCAAAGAATTTTGTTAATATTTTAGAAAATTGTAATTATAACGAATTAGTTAATAAATTAATTTTTTATAATTCTGAATCTGAAATCGTTTAATAATTGAAGTCAACATTTGAAAATAAAAAAATTTTTAATTTGCAAAATAACAATAAAAAATTAAATGACGCGTTTCCTTGCATTTATATAGATATAAAACTTGTTATTTATTTGTAAATTACAAAAAATTAAGTTAACTATTTAGTTAACATTGAAATTTTTATTTCAAATAAGGAAACTAAGCTACTTATTAATTATAAATCCACAAGTAATGAATAATGTAAAAAAAACAAACTTTTAAATTATTAATTAAAATTACAGTATAGGAATTTACTTTTTCGTTTCTTCTTATAATTTACTAGCTTTCTTCTCGTGGATAACCAAATTTACTTCGTTTCGCCTTTATTGCAGCTACTTCTTCTTTTCCAATTTCCTCTTCACTTTTTTTATAAACCCACGAATTAACCGGTGGAATTTTCAAATGAGACAACACTCTATTAACTGTTCCCAAAGGAAGTCCAGTATGTAGAACACCTGCAATTTAAATTTCATTACAATAGTCGATACATTAAAAAATTAAATTGATTGTATGTCTATTACAGGCTTCGCTCTCAATAATTAATTTTAAAAAAGTAGCAAAAAGTAGCTTTGAGACTGAAAAAAGTAGTACAAAAAGTGACTAGCTATTGAAAAATTAAATTTGACGACTAAAAAACTCGTTTTAGTAAAAAAATCACAAAAATTTGATTCTGTATTTCTCTGACATTTTCCTGATTTCGATAAAAAATATTCACTGTTTTTCTTATCCTGATAATAACTTCAATTCTAAATTTTTATTAAATTCAATTATTTTCCAAATTTTCAGTTAGAGTTCTTCAACAATTCGATTATTTTTAAAAATAATTTTTGAAAGTAAAATTTGACAAAATTTCTAATTAATTCGAAATTTAAATAAAAATTTTTAATTTTTAAGAGAATTCCCAATATATATATTCAAAAAAATTTTATTAAAATTTTTCAGAAGAATAATTTTTTTATAATTTCTATTAAATTAAATTATTTTTACTGCAACAATTTTTGTTCAATAATAAATATATATAATTAATTATATATCTTCCCTCAGGAATTAAGATTTAATTTAAAAGCTTCTTGAAATTTATCTATTTCTAAAAAAAATTCATATTATAACGCGTTTTTAATATTCAATTTTAATCTAAAATTGGAACTGAAATTAATTTTTAAATGAATTTTTATTAGAAAGTTCCACAAGAATTCACTTATTTAAGTATAAAAACAAATAATTAATAGAGTAATTGATTATTTCTTAAAATTGAATAAGAATTTTATCAACCTTTTTTAAAATAAAAAATTAAATTTCCAAACATTTCCTTAAAACTTTTGCAAATATTTTATTTGTTTTAAAATATTTCTTTGAATTTCTTTTTAATAGGTATAATCGATTATGTTAAAAATTTGTAATTAATAATTTTATTGTTAAAATCTATTAAAATATTGTTCAAAAATTGAATTCTCTTGAAGAGTTTTATCAGATTTTTCGAAAATAATTAAATTTGTAATAATTTAAATCTTTTGAAAATAATGTAGTTTTTCTAATAATTTTAAATAAAAATTACGAATTTTACGAAGAATTTCTCTCAATTTCCTAAAATAATAGTGTTTGTTAGTTATTTTAATTTATTAAAAATTTTATTATTGAATTTTATTAAAATTTTTAAAAATTGATTTTTTTCGAAAATGTTATTAAAATTATTAAAATTATATTGAATTCCTGAGAAGTATTTTATTAATTTTTTTTTGTATAATTGATTTCATGTGAAAAATTTTATTAGTTTTAAAAATAATTTAATTCTTGCGAAAGATTTTCAAAATTTTTTTTAAATTTTGAATTGTTTCAAAGAATTAGATTATAATTTTTAAGAATAATTC
This sequence comes from Leptopilina syphax, assembly GCA_032872505.1. NCBI lineage: Eukaryota > Metazoa > Arthropoda > Insecta > Hymenoptera > Figitidae > Leptopilina > Leptopilina syphax. Next base: position 31,041,428 of record CM065468.1, read on the forward strand.
TTTTATTTCAATTTTTTGCAAATTTTCAAACAAAAAAAAAGAATATAGTAGCTTATTTAGTGTCACAAATTTAAAAAAAAGTATTGAAATAGTAGCTAATCGTAAAAAAGTAGTAAATAGGTTTTAGTAGATGATTGCGAAGCCTGCTATTGTAATAAATAAATTAAATTGAGTAAACTCTATTAATAACAATAAATAACTGTGAATGATAATAAAATTGTAAATGTGAAATATAAATACGTACATAATGTGACGTCTGTATTTACATCATAACGTGTAGTACGTCTTTCGGAATTTATTTCATGTAATTTGCTAGTGTTCACTTCATTAAGAACATTACATTTATGACATCTTATTAATAACAATGATCCCAATCCGCGGCGATATTCTTTTTCTAAATAGCTCAAAGAAAGTACTTCTCTGCAAGTTGAACACCATAATCTTTTTCCCAGTTCCATAAGATCGACGATGCGACGTCCCTCTGGGGGTTTAATTTCTTCGTCTGGCTCTTGTACACCTGGCTGTTCATTTTCATAAAAAACTGTTTCAATTTCAGGTAGTCTTACAATTTCATTTTTTCCACTGACAATTATTTTTGCCTCAAGTATTTGCTCTTGAAGATTTTCTACTTTTGCCAATTCCTCATCGTCACTTAAATTCTCCTTTCGTGGACGTTTTAAAACAGATTTGTTAATTTCTTTCTCAGTGTCAACTTGCATTTTATTTAATTATCAATCAATTGAATTATAATTGTATTTTTATTTTTTAAATTTAAAGAGAAATGTGTTTTGTTTACATAACCTCACTCTATGTAAAACAGTAAAAGTAAAAAAGAAATTATTAGAGAATTGTCATGACAAATTTTGACAATAATAGTTATTAGTAAAATAAAAGTATATAAATACCTTATTTATCTTCTTTGGTAATAATTGTGATTATTAAAAAAAGATTAAAAATAAAGTAGTTATAAAAACGATGTAAACAAACCAACTTATTGCTTGCACCAATAATGAACTTTTATATATTATTATTAGTATCTATAAATAGAGAATTATTTCTACGTTTAAGGGAAAAATTCTGGAGAATTCCCTAATATTCTTTTTTAGAAAATAAGAATTAATTTTTAAAGAAAGAAAGAAATAAAATGATAAACAATCATTCTCTTTGATTCGAATTTGTTTTTGTCGATAAGGCAGAAAACAAAGGAATAATTAAAGTGCGCCACCTGTGATGAAATTTACAAAATAAAATGAACATTTCCCTTAAAAACAAATATGGCGACTTTAATGATGCAAAACATTAGTGCACTTTAAGAAATGATTAGTCTCTTTTTCATAAGTGATTTCGTAAATTATTAAAATAATAATGGATATGGGATTAAGTACAACACTTTTGGCTGGTGATCCACGTCTAGTGGATCACATTGTTGGCCAAGTTAAATCGCAAGGAATTTTCGATCAATTCCGAAAAGAATGTACAGGCGATGTTGACACAAAGGTATGTAGACAAAATGTTTTTTTTTTTATTTAATTTCGACTATTTTTAAACTTTCCCTGACATTTTTGTTCCAGATCTATAGTTTATTGTTATTTTTAACTTCGAATGTTGTTTTTCGCTAGATTTTCACGGTAACAACTACAATTTTCGAACCTTTAGAAAATAATTTTCAAAGAAACAAATATTTGAAGTTAATTGCTATGTCCAATTGAGAAGTGTTATTATTTATTATAACTTTTTGAAATTATTTATAAGACTTTAAAATTTTATAGAATTAGAGTTAATATTTTTTTAATTAATAACAGGGTTTAAATGAGAAATTTCATAAAATTTCAATTTTTAATTAATTTAATTAGAAAATTTAAAGAACTTAGATTTTTGAAAAATTTAAATAATTCAAATTCTTCTGAAATTAGTTAAATTTTTTAATATATATTTAATTTGTAATTATTAAAAATAATGGATTTATAGAAGAATTTTAGTTAAAAACACTAAAAACAATTGAATGTTAGAGAAGTTACAAATGATTGCAGAAATTCAATTATTTTCAAAAGTAAAAAATTCTCAGCAGAAATTTAGTTAGGTATGTTAAAAAGTTTTCAAAAATTTAATAAAATTATCGTCAAAATTTCAATTATCTTTATAAATAATAAAATTCTTTTCCGAAATTTCATTATTTTAATGCAATGACTTTCAATATCTACTATTTTAATAAAATTTTCTAAAAGAATTCAATTATTAAAAAAAAACTTTAATAAAATTCTACGCAAACATTCAATTATTTTCATAAATAATAAAAATTTCATTGGCCTTCAATTATTTACAAATTTTTTATACATTTTTTCTCAATAATTCAATTCTTTTCATAAATAATAAAACTCATCACAGAATTTTAATTATTTTTAATACAATTTTAATCAAATTCCTGTAAAAATGTGATTATTCTTAAAAAAAATTTTTTAATTCGTTAAAAGAATTCAATTATTTAAAAAATTTGTTGATAAAATTCTACGAAAAATTAAATTATTTTTGCTGTTTCTGTTATAGAAAGAAAATTTCTTTCAATTATTGTAATTTATAATTTTTGTAATTAATAACTTATAATTTTTATAATTAAATGTAATTTTTTAGAATGTTTTCTCTTGAAAAGGATGGTGGCTACCATCGAAACGTCGAGACAATTATATTAATAATAAATATGTTGACTAACTAAAAATTGTCTTAAAAATTTTTTAATGGAAAATTTGGATTCTTTGGCCTAAATAAACCTCAAAACACAAATTAAATTATTTTTATAAATAATAAAATTCTTTTTAGAAATTCAATATTTTTGCTAAATAATATAACTCATCGCAAAATTTTAATTATTTTTAATACAATATCAACAAAATTCAACAACGGAAGAAAAAATCAACTTTATATTTTTAATACAATTTTAATCGAATTGATTTAAAAGTTAATTTGAGTTAAAATTTTAGATAATAATTGAATATTAAAAGTATTATAGCATGGATTTTTAGAAATAATTGAATTTTGAAAAGGTTTCAAATTAAAATCTTTGGAAATTTAAATTTTTCATATTTTTAACTAACAATTTTGTAGAATTAATTTTTTTGAAAAAGTTTATTTGAATTTTTTTTTAAATTATCTAAAGTTTTTATTTTCTATTAGGGTAAGTGTGTCAATTGTGGCGGGTGCTCCAATTATGGCGACTTTGTAAAAAATAGAATTATTTACTATTTTAGAATAATTTAGTTATTTGAAAATGTTTGAAAAAGTTATTTTCGACCTTACTCGATATAATTGTACGAAAAAAAACACATTTGAACTATTATTGGTTTAATTATTTAAGTACAAATTGTGCCCCGCCATAATTGGCACATTTTCATTGAATGTGCGTGCTTCAGTTATGGCGCGCAACACAACCTCTAAATACACGTTATTTTCCCCGCCGTAATTGGCGCGCCGAAATTGACTCAACCGCGCCATAATTGACGTTTTTAATCCTAATACTTATTGCTTTAATTTTGTTTAAATAATTAATTTTTATAAAGTTTTTATAAAAGTTTTATTATCTATATGACACGGGCTTTTAGTTTAATAAGCCATAAATTTACTTCTTTCATTATAATTTTTGAATTTTCTATTTCAAAGACGGCTAAACCAGAACCGCGCCATAATTGGCACACTTACCCTAATATATTTAACTGTAGAATTTCGGAATAATCGAAATTTCGTAACATTGAATTGTAAACAAATGGAATCTCAAAGAACTTTGTCAACTTTAACTATTATAAAACATGAAGAAATTTTTGTGGCCACTCTGAATAATCAAATATGTAATAAAAAATTAAATCAAATCAAATGAAAAAATTTACAAAAAGTCAGAAGAAAATTATTATAATTTTATTTTTTACAAATTTTGCATTAAAATGAAAAATTTTTTTACAGCCGGCCTATCAAAATTTGAGGACACGTGTCGAAAGTTCAGTTAATACATTTTTAAAATCACAAAACTGGAAGCCGGATATGAACAAAAATCAACTTCGCGAGACATTAAGAAAAAATATTCACGATGCATCATTTCTCGACGTGGGTGTTGAACGAATAGTCGATCAAGTGGTAAATCCAAAAATTTATCCCGTCTTTATGCCACAAATTGAAGATGTAGTTTATAAATTTCTCGGTATGGAGAGGCCAAAGCCACGCGAAAAAAATGGATCATGTGTTCTTAAAGATTTATTACCCAAAGATTTGGATCCAGTTTCACCTGAATCTGATAGAAATAGTTTAAAGGAAGAATCACTCGAATCAATGGACATTAGTTTTGAGGATAAAATTAATGGAGAAAAGGAAAAAGTCAATAACGAAGAAAGTAAATCAACTAAAAGTGAAAATGAAGATAATAAAGAGGAGGAAGTGAAAAAAATTGACGATTTAAAAAGTGGGGATGATTGTAAAAATGTCGTTGATTGTAAAGAGGAGGAAGATACAAAAAAAGTTGAAGATTCCAAGAAAGTGGATGATTCGAAAAACATTGATGTGAAAAATTCAGAAGAATTAAATGATTCAAGTAGGAAAAGTGATGATTTTAGGAAAATTGATGAATGTAACAAAATTGATGAGACGAAAAAGGAAGAGGAGGAAATTAAATCAATGGATGAAGTAAAAAATGGACAATTTGATTTAGATGAAAATTCAATGGATGGTTTTGAAAAACCTTTGAATACATCATTGACAAATCTTAATTCTTCATTTAGATCGGACGACAAAACCGAGGAGGAAGAGGAAAGTCCACAATTTGAGCCAATTGATATAATGAATTTCAACGAATCCAATATTTCAAATGACTCTCATTTGTCCGGTATTTCTGAATTAACAAGTCATCGGTCTCGTAGTCCCGATTATTCCAATGATTTCTCGAGAGATAATTTCGAATTTTCCAATCAGGATCAAGATTCTCAATTAAGTAAAGTCTCGTCAAATTCACGTCTATCGATTGTCACCGATTTTGGCTCATCGAATCAGGCGTCAAATACATTTTTCAATTCCAACGATGATAGTAAGGACAATTTTAAAATTATCAACGAGGAGGCAAAGTTCGATTTCGACGGTATTAATAAAACGAAGGAAACTCTTTCCGAGAAGGAGAAGGATTCGAAGAGTGTTAAGAGTCTCTCGTCGAGGGAAAATTCACGTGACGAGACTGATGTTTCGAAAGAAAAGTGTGAAAATCGAGAGATCAAGGAGAAGAGTGAAAGAAGTGGGAGCAAGGATAGTAAAGACAGCAAGGACAGCAAGGACAGTAAGGACAGTAAAGACAGAAATGAAAGTAAGGACAGGAAAGAAAGGAGCGATAGTAGAGATCGAAAGGTGAAAAGCGAGAGTAGCAGGGACAAGAGCGAGTCTTCCAAATCCAAAAAGGAAAAAAGTGATTCTAGGGATTCGAGAGAATCCAGAGATTCAAGAAGACACAAGGACAGAAAAAAGAGTAGTTCCAGCAGTTCCAGACATTCAAAGTCAAGAAAGGAGGGCGATCATTCACGGGAGAAGCGAAAGGACACTCCGGAAAAGACGAAGGATAAAAAGGACGAGAGGGACAAGGACAAAGAGGAAAGAAAGGAAAAGGACGAGCGAAGGGAAAAAGACGACAAAAAAGAAAAGGAAGAAAAGAAGGAGAAGGATGAGAAGAAAGATCAAGAAAAACAAGAAAACACTCCAGATGCATCAAAAAATCTAAAGGACATGTATAAAGAAAAAATACGTGAACTACGCGAGAAAAAAGAACTCACCGAAAAGGAGAAGTTAAATAAAGACACAAGTAAAGAGAAAAAAGATTCCTCGCGCGACAAGAAGGACTACAAAAAAGATCACAAAACATCCCGAAGTTCAGAGCGTCACGATAAAAGTTCAAAATCAAAAGCCACCGATTCAAACGACAAGAAACGTGACGATCGCCGTCATTCCAATTCCAAAGACAAAAGTCGAAGTTCACGAAGCGATAAAGATTCACGTCCCAAAAAAGATGAGAGAGAAACTAAAAAAGAATCATCATCATCGACATCATCATCATCAAAAAGTGACAGTCAATCATCAAAAGAAAAGAAGCAACGCGATGATAAAAAATCAAAAACAAAAGACGATCATTCAAGTATAAAGAAAAATTCCAACGATCGTCGTTCAACCGATCGCGATGGTTCCAATGGATCAAATGGCAAAAGTTCGCAAAAAAGTTCATCGACAAAAAATTTATCAACGACACTAACAAAAGAAGTCAATAATACAACAACATCCAGTGGTGAGACATCCGAAGGAATTGAAGATTCACAAGAGAAAATAAATCCCAACGATGTGGAAACAATGACTAAATTTGAAACCATTGGGAAAAGTGACGAAACTTCCCTTCCACTAAAGAAACGTCCCCTCTATGACGATTCGTTCAGAACTGAACCGAAACGATCAAAAATTGAAACATCGCCAAATATTAAAGAAAAAGAGAAAATTGTTCTCAAAATAAGTAAGGGGAAAATTATCGATAATAATACGCCCATTGAGGATATCACTCAAGTACCGGATGAAGAACGTGTTCAAATAATCGAAGTTCCAGCTGATGATTGCGAGGAAACGGAAATAATACCAAACATGACATTAGCCGAAACGGCAATGATCATTCTACAAGGGGATTTAGTCGATCAAACAAAAATTCACAACGATCAGCAAAAGAAAGAATCGAAATTATCACTAATGGAGGAATCGATTCGAAAATCATTGGACGAAATGATGTCCGATCAGAAATTACTCGAAAGTGGGAATACAGTGTCAGAGCAGGCGGTTGAAACCGAAGCCGAGAAGAATCTAGACGGGGAAATCGAGGAAAAAACAGCGAATGATACACAATTTTCCGAACTTGAGAAATGTTTAGATTCAAATAGAAATTCAGAGGCAAATTCCGAATTCGACGAATTGGATGAGACGAAAGGTTCGGAACTCGAGAAACATTTACAAGAATTCGACGATGAATGTGATGATACACTGGAAACAATTTGTGACAAAGAAGGAGAAGAAGAAAAAGTAGTCGAGAAGGATATTTCTCAATTCGAGAAGGATAATATTGAGGAGAATTTGGAGAAATTAGAAAGAGGCGATTTCAATTGGGAAGAAGAGAAGAGTTCGACAAATGAGTCGAACGATATTTCAATATCCAATCAAGAGAAATTGAATAAATCCGACAATGATAAGAGTTTCGAGAAAATACTCGCAACAACACTCGAATTACGTGTCTCAATGGGTATAAAACACTCAACTGAGGATTTAATCCGAAATGTTAAAATCGAACACTCAATCGGTGAATATTCGCAAAATCGAAACAAAATCGAAATTATTCCCAAGGTAAAAAATGATACCGAAGATGCTTGCATGTATTTTGTACCCGATAACGAAAGGTACTTGAAATTCACAAATTTTCTCGACGCTTTCGAAAAGGAACTGAATTCAACAGAACATGACTTTGTCGACAAAAACAAAGTCGTCGATAAAAGCACAGATGTCGACAACAAGAAAGACGTCGATAAAAGTGCAGATGTTGATAAAAAGAAAGACGACGATAAAAATAAAGTTCCTGATAAAGAAAAAAGTGCCAATAAAGAAAAGTGTGTCGATAAGGAAAAAACTGTCGATAAAAATAAAGAAGACGTCAGTGAACAAATTGATGATAAAAATGTGGAGAAAAATAAAATTGTCAATGATGTTGATGTTGATAAGGAAGTGGCGAGTATTGAGGAGAATACATCCGACGAGAAGAAGAAGAAGAAGAGAATGGCACCGCCGAAGAGGAAACTATCATCGAGTCCATTGAGTGATATTTTATTGCATAATGCGAATAATAATAATGATGGAAATAAGGAAACAGAAACGGAAGTTATTGATGAAGGTGAACCAGTGGCGAAGAGAAAAAAATTGGGCAGACCAAAGAAACAGAAACCAAGCTTAAGCAGTTACAATCCATCGGGATTAATGAATGGTGAAAATTTTGTATTCCCTCTGAGTCCCGAAAGTGATGTTTCAGCGACCAGTGAAAAAATAATTGCCCCACAAGTCAAAGAGGAAAAAAGGTAAATTTCTTCAATTTTTTTTTTAGAAAATTATTTTATATCTTCTTAATTCTACATTATCATGGCTTATTTTTTTTCTAACTAAAAATAAGTAATAATCATTTTTCATTTTTTTCTTTCAGTATTTATGACAAAAGTTTAGGAAAAATCAAATAAAAGTTAAAATATTTTCAAAAGTTAAATATTAAAAAATATAAAGTAGAATTTTAAATGAAACTAATTTAAAATTAATTAATTTAATTTCAGTTATATAAATAAAAATTAACGTAAAATTGTTTTATATTTAATGAAATAAATGCAATTTTCAATAATCAAATAATAATATTATTTTTCTTATTATTATTATTTTTATTCTTCTTCTTATTATTATTCTTATTATTTATAATAATAATATTAAGGAGAAAAGTGACCAATAAAATACATTTTGAATAACAATTTTTTACATTTTTGTTTAATTTTAGAAAAAATTAATTATTGACTATAAAGTTCGATTTTTCCTTAGATTACAAGCAAACTAATTAATTCTTACGCAGCAATTTTTTAGACAAAAAATGTGAAAGAGCTTTTATAAAATAACGCTTCAATTGCTTAGATATTCATTCATTTTCATAATTCTAAATTAATTTTTCTAATTGAATTAATTTTAGTAAATAAACTAATTTTTCGTTAAAAACTGAAAACAAAATTAGTTTTAATAATAATTATATTTTAACTAATAACTTAATTCTTTAGTAAGAATAAATTACAAAAAATTATTAAATTAGAAAATTTATTTCTATATAGGTAAATTAATTTTAGTAGGTAATTCAATTAATTCCAAAAATTAAAAAACAATAAATTAAATTTAGGCCTTGGATATCATGACTTTTTCGACTTTTTTTGATTATATTTTAAAAATGCAACTTTTTTTTGCTAATTCTAAAAAATTGCAACATTAAACTTTTCTTCCAAATATTGAAAAAAATACCACATTTTTAGTATCAAATGCAACTTATTTCGATTTTTATAAAGTATGGATAATAACTATAGACAAATCTTTTAAAAATTATGTTTAAATATTCTTTCTAATTAAATTTTCAAAATATACAATAAAAAAGATTTTGAATAATTGAAATCTTGTAAAATTTAATTGAAAAGAATTGATTTTGTTCAAGTATTATATTACAATTTTGGAAAATCAACTTTTGAAGAATTTTCATTGCAAATTTTGAAAATAATTAAATTCTCAAAAAGTCCACTGGAAAATCTTCAATTGTAAATTTAAAAATGAAAATTAATGAAAATTAGCTCCTAACAAATTATATTAAAATATTTAAAAAAATAATAATTCTTAGAATTATTGTTTTAATTTGAAATTTTTTAAATAATTTTATTTTACGTCGAAAAACAAAAAATAAATATTCATATTTATTTTACAAAATAATTGAAGTTAGAAATCAGTGAAAGGCCAGAGAAATACAAAATAAATTTTTTTGTGAAAACACTGAATTAAATAAACGACATTTTCGATTTTCTTGTATTTTTAATCGACTGAAGCAACTTTTTTTTGCGTCTTAAAGTCAATCCGAAGCCTGTAATTTCAAAAATGAATTAAATTAAATTAATTTCAATAAATATGTACATAATTAGTAACTTAAATTGTTAGTAAAAATCAATTTATTTACAAGGAAATTAATTTTATCAATTAAATAAATTCTTCTGATTAAATTATCTTCGAAAATTAATAATTTAAATTGCCATCAATAAAAATAAAAGTACAAAGATGAATTTAATTGGAAAAATTATTTCTGTTAATAAATTGATTTTAGTAATTTATTTCTACTAATTAAATTAATTTTAGTAGTTTGTTTTTGCTAACTGAATTAATTTTACGAATTTAATAATAATTTCCAAATAATTGAAAAATGAATAGTTAATACAATTCTTGAGTAAAAAAAAATGGATACAAAATTGAAATAGAAAAATTTAGAAAAATTTATTTAAAAAAAATTAAGCATTTGATAAAATTTGTTTTACAAAAATTGACAAAATAACTCGTCGAGAAAGGAATTTATAATTAATTCTAATAATAAATTATACTTTTTTTTCATTTTCTTACAAAAAAGATTTCTGTGAATTCCTGTCACCGTCATGCAATAGAGCAATGTTAAGAAGATTAAAAAAAAATGACTGCAGCCAATGTATATAAAAAATTTTTTAAATACAAGTGTAAAATTCGAATTTCTGTAAGTATTGTCGAAATTCGAAACTTATTTTTGATTTTAAATGCCGTTTTATGATTCACGTTTTACAGACATCACGCTCGTTTGCTTTTTCAATTTTATCTGTATTACAGAAAAAAAAACACTTGCACTTTAATTTTATTTTTGAATCGATTGTGTTGATATTTTAATTGCATTTGATTGCAAGCAAATAAAAATGGCAGGGATCACAGTTCGTCCCCTTTTTCCCCTATTCCCCTTTTTTCCCTTAAAAAAAATAAATCCCCTTAATTCAAATATTTTCTCCCCTATTCCCTTTTTTTCAGTAATTTTTTTTTTGAAAAGTAAAAATTATGATTTAATAATTTTTTTAAAAGATTTTACAGGGTTTTCAGCGTTCAGGAAAGTCAGGGACATTTTTATAAATTTAATAAGAAAGTTAAAATTTTTTGTGAATTTAAAAATTTTGTAATCTAACAAGACTAAATTGGTTTTTATTACTATTTGTTACTCTAATTCGATATTAATTTATTCCTCACCCTAAAAGAAGTAATCTTGATTTAATGCGGAATCCTCTAAACTGCTATTTTCCTCTTATATATGGTATCAAAATTAATACTCTTCACTTTAGAGGATTTTTCTCTCGGATATTATTTGCAAATTGTGGTTATGAACTGATGAAGAAAAGTTAATTTCATACACTAAATTTAATGTTTTCAATTAAATAATTATATTTAATAACTAAAAGTTAATTACTTACATTATTTAATATATTCATTCCTTCATTTATTTCCTTTAAATATTCAATGTTTTTGACAAATGTCAATAATAAAACAATGAATCAATTAATAATAAAAATAATATACATTCAAGTCAAATAGTTTTGTTTTGAGAGGAAAACATTAAGAGGATATTAGAAGAGGATTTTTCCTCTAAGTATGAGATTACTTTTTTCTTATATTTTATTAACTATATTATAGTCGAAGAAGAAATAAGGAAAGTAAAAAGTCAGGGAATCTTTTTCTCAATCCTTGTTGGACACCCTGATTTTATTTTTGTAAAATGTTTAAATAGCGCGCAACATAAAACAAACCTTAGAAAACTCCATATTATACCGTAAAGGCTATTTTTTCTTAAATTATTTAAGAAAAAAGGAGCAAAAGAAGTCAGATTTAATCCAAAAAGCTGTAAATAGAAGGAAAAATAAAAGTTTAAAAAAATAAACCCTGTATGTTGTAACAAAATAATCTTTATCGTGTTTTTCAAAATCCCCTTTTTTAAAGGAAAATCCCCTTTTTTTTTTACCTATTTTCAAGTGGAAATGCCACTGTGATCCCTGAAATGGAAATAATTTTTTTCAACTGAAGAAATACTGCCAAGGCACATTTTTTGTTTGGCAATTTTTTCTATAAACTCAACGGATTTTTGTGGTGAAAAATTTTAATGTTAAAAATAAATATTTATAATAATTATAATTGTGACAATAAAAAAATTATAATAATTATAATAATTATGACAATGCAAAAATTCTAATAATAACAAAATTATAATTGTTATTAAATAGTTAATAATGAGAATTAAAAAAAGAAGCTTTCATCAGTTTTTAGAAAGAAATGAGAAAAAGAATGTTGATATTGATAATTTAATTAAATGATATTCATTAATTACAATTGTAATAATTGTTTTTATCTTTTGCTTTCAGCCGTCAAAGAAACAATCAACGATACTCGAGCGACGATTTATACAAGCCACGACCCTTATTTGCAAGTTCATCACGACGGAATAGAAGATCGAATCAAGCATAGCAAGTAATAGACTTTCTACGAATCTAAGTATTTTACTTCCACTTATACCAAATTTTAAATAATGGCTAGCTTTAAAATTTTCAACTTCCGTTCTTATATTATAAAAAAACTGTTCAATATTATTAACATTATAATGCCTTATTATATTTCATACATTCTCTATTTTTCTATAATTAACGCGGAAAAAAATGCTTTACACTAAAAATACAATATTAAAAGTTTTCGCGACTAAAAAAAAAATGTCGGAGTTCAGAATCAAAATTAGACAAACTATTGGCACATTGTATAGTTAAATTTATTATTATCATTATTATTATTATTAATTATTATTAATAGAAAAACAGATTAGATGCGAGTCACTTAAGTGCTTTGTGAAAACAAAATCCGTTTTCTTTTGTCTCGAAAAAAAGTGTTGTTACAAGTTAATTTAAATTGTTAAGAAATGTTTTAAAAAAGAAAAGTTTTCTTTAACACGGTGAAATTATGGTTTAATTTCAAATAAGTAAATTTTGTTCAATGTACGTAGATTATTTTTCATTTTTTTTCAAATATAATTGAATGTTTTTTTTTTGTTCAGCCAATTTTTAAAATAAAAATTAAAATAGAAGCAGTTTGCTTAAAGTCGCACTTAATGCAAATGTAAATATTAAAAACTTGTATATATTATAAAAAATATTTTATATACTCATTACATAATTAAGTAGACATTTTGTATTTTCTTGTTAAACAATGAACCACTATATAATTCGAAATATGTATAAACATGTGATATGTTTCTAATATGCAAATTGTTTTCGATTTTATAGTTAAAGAACTTAATAATAAACTAATCTTTTTATTCAATTACTTCTTATTTCTTCAAAATTTTCATTGGAATACAAACAATTTTTTTTATGGAACTTTTTATTTTTAATTATGGAAATTAGAATTTATACCTAATTAAATTAGAATTATTAATAATATTTTTTCTAAACCATCTTTTTATTGTATTTAATTTTTGTATTAAAATCAATTCAGAACTACTCCTTCAATTTGATTCATAATTAATCTTTTGATGAATCAATATAAAACTAATTTCCTAATTTAATTCCACATTAATTCTAATTAATTGTAAAACAATTTAAATACTGAGTTCAAAAGAATTATTTCTCGAAAAAAAAGAGAACGTTTTTCCTTCGTTTATTCTACAATTTTTAAAAAAATTAAAAAAAAAATTAAATCAGGGATTTTTATTAAAAGTACTGGAAAAAATTAAATTTTTTAAATTTATAAGAAAATTCTGAATTTTGTCTTTTTTGTTTACCTCATAAAATATGAAATTATATCGATTCTATTAAAAAACCTTCAATTTTTTCTATTTCTGACAATAATTTCTTTTTGAATAACTTAATTCTTCAAGAAATATCATATAATTATTACATAAAAATTATTTAATTAATAATTTTACTTAAATATTTTAATATATGGGTATTTAATTAATTATTAAAAATAATGGATTTATAGACAAATTTTAGTTAAAAACGTTTATAAAAATCTATTTTTGGAGAAGTTACAAATGATTGCAGAAATTCAATTATTTTCAGAAGTAATAAAATTTTTCGCCAAAATTCAATTATGTTCAAAAAATTTTTTAAATTCTCGTCAAAATTCTAATTATTTTTACAAATAATAAAATTCTTTTCCAAAATTCAGTTATTTTCAAAAATTTTAACAAAATTCTCGACAAAATTACAATTATTTTCAAAACTTTTTCTCAATTCAATGATTTTCAATATCTACTATTTAATAAAATTTTCGAAAAAAATTCAATTATTAAAAAAAAAATATTGATATATTATTTACAAATTTTTTTAAAAATTTCTTAGCAATAATTACAAAATTTTCATACATGATAAATTATTTTTTTACAGAAATTCAATTATTTTCATAAATAATAAAATTCGTCAAAAGAACTCAATTATTTAAAAATTTGTTGATAAAATTCTTTGAAATAAAAAAATTGATTTTATAAAAATAAATTTCAATTAAAAGTTTAGATATCGCCCGTTTATACATCTAAATAAATAAATAAATAAATAAATAATAATTGAATACTAGAAGCATTGTAGAATGAATTTTTAGAAATAATTGAATTTTGAATAGGTTTCAAAATAAAATCTTTGAAAATCTGAATTTTTCAACTTTTAATTAACACTTCTGTAGAATTAATTTGTTTGAAAAAGTTTAATTAAATTTTTTTCTAAATTATTTGAAGTTTTCATTTTCAAATATATATTTAATTGAAGAATTTCCCAATAATCGAAATTTCGTAAAATTGAATTGTAAACAAACGGATTTGAAAATTCTCAAAAATTATTAAAAATACCTAATTGATTTAAAATAGAATTTTAGTTAAAAATTTTGAAAAATAATTGAATTGAAATGATTGCAGAAATTCAATTATTTTCAAAAGTAATAGAAGAATAAATAATAACATTTTTCTCTAAAAACAATTATTTTCAAAAATTTTAACAAATTTTTGGCTAAATTTCAATTACTTTCAAAAATTTTTCTCAATTCAATGATTTTCAATATCGGCAGGGACTCAGTTCAACCTTTTCTGATTACCCAAAAACTAATTCTACATTGCTGATTCTACAAACGAATATACTCCATTCAATATTACTCTCCCTAGACTGATTCTACACAGGACGACTCTATATAATAATAATTAATAACACACATGTCCAATGTTCGATTCTCCGTTGACTGATTCTCCTCAAATAAACTCTCCAAGAATAGATAAAAATTTGTAACACTCCACAGACCGACTCTACACGAACTAACTCTCCAAAATTAATGAAAAATATTCTGACACTCCACAGACCGACTCTACACGAACGAACTCTCCAAAATTAATGGAAAATATTGTGACTCTCTACAGACCGACTCTACACGAACGAACTCTCCAAAATTAATGGAAAATATTGTGACTCTCTACAGACCGACTCTACACGAATTAACTCTCCAAAATTAATGAAAAATATTGTGACTCTCCACAGACCGACTCTACACGAATTAACTCTCCAAAATTAATGAAAAATTTCTAATTCTCCACAGACCGACTCTACACGAACTAACTCTCCAAAATTAATAAAAAATATTGTGACTCTCCACAGACCGACTCTACACGAACTAACTCTCCAAAATTAATAAAAAATATTGTGACTCTCCACAGACCGACTCTACAAGAACTAACTCTCCAAAATTAATAAAAAATATTGTGACTCTCCACAGACCGACTCTACACGAATTAACTCTCCAAAATTAATGAAAAATATTGTGACTCTCCACAGACCGACTCTACACGAATTAACTCTCCAAAATTAATGAAAAATATTGTGACTCTCCACAGACCGACTCTACACGAACTAACTCTCCAAAATTAATAAAAAATATTGTGACTCTCCACAGACCGACTCTACACGAACTAACTCTCCAAAATTAATGGAAAATATTGTGACTCTCTACAGACCGACTCTACACGAACGAACTCTCCAAAATTAATGGAAAATATTGTGACTCTCTACAGACCGACTCTACACGAATTAACTCTCCAAAATTAATGAAAAATATTGTGACTCTCCACAGACCGACTCTACACGAATTAACTCTCCAAAATTAATGAAAAATTTCTAATTCTCCACAGACCGACTCTACACGAACTAACTCTCCAAAATTAATAAAAAATATTGTGACTCTCCACAGACCGACTCTACACGAACTAACTCTCCAAAATTAATAAAAAATATTGTGACTCTCCACAGACCGACTCTACACGAATTAACTCTCCAAAATTAATGAAAAATTTCTAATTCTCCACAGACCGACTCTACACGAACTAACTCTCCAAAATTAATAAAAAATATTGTGACTCTCCACAGACCGACTCTACACGAACTAACTCTCCAAAATTAATAAAAAATATTGTGACTCTCCACAGACCGACTCTACAAGAACTAACTCTCCAAAATTAATAAAAAATATTGTGACTCTCCACAGACCGACTCTACACGAATTAACTCTCCAAAATTAATGAAAAATATTGTGACTCTCCACAGACCGACTCTACACGAACGAACTCTCCAAAATTAATGAAAAATATTGTGACTCCACAGACCGACTCTACACGATAGAGTCGGTCTGTGGAGAATTAGAAATTTTTCATTAATTTTGGAGAGTTAATTCGTGTAGAATCGGTCTGTGGAGAGTCACAATATTTTTCATTAATTTTGGAGAGTTAATTCGTGTAGAGTCGGTCTGTGGAGAGTCACAATATTTTTCATTAATTTTGAAGAGTTAGTTCGTGTAGAGTCGGTCTGTGGAGAGTCACAATATTTTTTATTAATTTTGGAGAGTTAGTTCGTGTAGAGTCGGTCTGTGGAGAATTAGAAATTTTTCATTAATTTTGGAGAGTTAATTCGTGTAGAGTCGGTCTGTGGAGAGTCACAATATTTTTTATTAATTTTGGAGAGTTAGTTCGTGTAGAGTCGGTCTGTGGAGAGTCACAATATTTTTTATTAATTTTGGAGAGTTAGTTCGTGTAGAGTCGGTCTGTGGAGAGTCACAATATTTTTCATTAATTTTAGAGAGTTAGTTTGTGTAGAGTCGGTCTGTAGAGAGTTACAAATTTTTTATTTATTATTGGAGAGTTTATTTGAGGAGAATCAGTCAACGGAGAATCGATTATTTGTTATGTGTGTTATTTATTATTATTATATAGAGTCGCCCTGTGTAGAATCAGTCTAGGGAGAGTAATATTGATTGGAGTATATTTGTTTGTAGAATCAGCAATTTGGAATCAGTTTTTGGGTAATCAGAAAAGGTTGAACTGAGTCCCTGCCAACATTCCATTTTTTTCATAAATAATAAAAATTTCCCAGGAGTTCAATTATTTACAAATTTCTTCTCAATAATTTAATTATTTTCATAAATAATAAAATTCTTTTTAGGAATTTAATTATTTTTATAAATTATGAACCTCATCGCAGACTTTAAATTATTTCTTATACAATTTTAATCAAATTCCTCGAAAAATGTAATTATTCTTAAAAATTTTATGGAAATTCGTCGAAAGAATTCAATTATTTAGAAATTTGTTGATAAAATTCTTTATGACAATTCAATTTTAAGAAACATTCAATTATAATATTTAATAAATTATTTATTTTTGTATTCAAATAATAATTGAATTCTCTGAGAATTTTTTAATAAAAGTTGATTTAAAAATGAATTTTAGTTAAAATTTTAGATAATAATTGAATATTAAAAGCATGATAGCAAGAATTTTTAGAAACAAACAAAGAATCAAAGTATTATTTATTATTTGTTTTTAGAAAGAAATTTAAAATTGAAACGAATTTTCAATAAAGCTAAATTCGTAAAACGCGGGTATTTGCAAAAAAATGCTGTTCTCTGATTGGTGGAAATTTTGCACAAGTAGAAGAAAATAAATATGCGCAAATAGAAAAAAACAAAATACTTATTCTTTTTATACAAAATAATTTTAAATTATATTATCTAGATTTTAATAAGCGCATCTACTTGTTAATTATATATAATAAATAAATGAATGGATAATGGAATTAAAGAACAAAGAGAATTATTTTAAAAAAAGAAAAACTGCGCATGCGTAGTCTGGAGTAGGTGGCACCACTGTTCAAGAGTTGGCAACAGTTGGTAATGAAGTCAGTTAGTTTCAACGTTCCCCCAAAAGAGTGTACTAGTAGATTTTTAATGACGCATGCGCTCGTCAGTTTTATCGTATTATTCTGTCAAATACATACACACATTTATAAAATAGTGGCGTACGCTTTTGGGGGCGCAATGAGAAAATAGAATTCTCAACACCACATAGACGAGGGAGCCGCGACAGCGGTAGAGACCACCACCACAGTCACAGTACAGTGATCAAGATGGCGAGGGTACAATGATTGCTGATTGCACTCCGGCAACAATTGCAGTGACTTTTTCCCCCGTGTCACATTTTTCTAAGTAAAATCATTGATATTATGTGTGAATTCATAATTGTAAGAGTGTTTAGTGTCAATTGCATGTGGATTATAAGTTACACCTAACCTAACGAGAAATCGTGGTGCAAAAAGAGAAAAAAAAACCGTTGATAAAAGAAAAGTGGCGCGCGCCCCGGGGTTGAAAGTAAACAAACGATGAGCGCGATTCTAAGTGTCGGCGACCCGGGTGGTCATCTCATTGACCCTGATGTACAAACCATTATTGAGGAGAAGAATCAGTTAATTGATCGACAATATGCAGAAATTGAGAGGCTTCAACGTGAATTATCAGATGTCATCGGCGAACGGGACGCTCTACTCTGCGAAGTGTCAAAATTTAAGTTCGAACTTGATATGGCTGACCTAAAACGATTGCACGTTGACAGGTAGGTGCGACTTGCGAATTGTTTTTTTTTCTTTAACATAAATCCAGATGAATATTGACCGCGAAGGGTTATTTCTGAATTTTGCTAATATTGCGTAACAATTAATTTCGGCTCTGTTTTAAAAATAAGACCGGTTTTTTTTTATTTGGAAACATAATCGGATATTAATTCGTATAATCGCATGAATCAGTTTTTGGTAATCGGATTTTATCTCTTATCGGAATTTTTTGCATACTTATATGTTTGTTTTATTTTATACGAGGAAATGGTGAATATTTCTTTTTTTCGGTGTGTTTTTACAATCAATTAACTCGGGAGTGTAAAAATTGTGTCACAAAGACCACGGGGGGTTTTTATACACATGTGGTCATATATAGAATTCCAGGTTTTATACTTCGGTGAACTGTTTCTATACTTAGGCGGGGAAAATTGATTTCTTTCAAGCACAACCGGTTCCTCGTTTTCTTCTCTCTTTTTTTCCAGTTCTGTTGTCTCTTTTATGTATATATATATATATACATAGGTTCAAGAAGAACGCAATGTATACGTATTCAATCGGCTTTAAGATTAGTTTTTCGATGCGATTTCATGGATTCACGTATACAAGATACCTTTCGAATTAAAAGTGTGTCAGGGCTCAAAAAGGATTAGTTGATCGTTTTCTTTAAAATCCTGACAAGTTAATTTGAATTAAGTCATCTAATAGTATTATGCTTTTAACATTTTTGTGCTTCGATTACGTTGTACAATTAAATATCAATTTTTCTTCAAATTTTTTGTTTAGTAATTTATAATTAAAAAGCTTTCATTCAAGGCGAGATCTAAAAATAGAGTTTGTCGATCGTAATTGAGATTTTTTTTCTACTTAATTTTATGCAGCATTTTTTTTGTACTCATGTAGTTATTTAATTTTTTTTATTTCTTTTTCAAGTAGTTTAAAAATGTTTTTTGTAAATTTAGAAAAATTGGGAATTTAAAATAATCTTTCGTTTGACGATTTCTGTGCGGTTATTGCGGGTATTGCGGTTTACCGCAGAAAATTATTTTCTTTTTTTCTTAGCAGTAGTTCGCGAAGAATTTTTGTCGTTTCTACTTTAACACGTTTTGTATAATAGCTAGGAAAATTGATGACGACAATGTTTAGTAAAGACGATAATTGATAATTGGCTTTCAACGATCTTTCAGACAAGTGATTCGAGAATGTAGAAGGTTTCTTCGTTTAACATCAATAATCGACTTTGTTATCGTGATTAGACACTCAACGAATATATATTTTTTTCTCCGCGATACTGATCGCGATAAATTTTGATATTAAATAAAAAAAGATACAAAATTTCTTTTTAATTTATACTTTTATAAAAAATTATTTTTTAATTTTTCGGTCAAGTAAAAATAATTTGCAAAAATATTTATTAGAGAATAAAATGGAAAATCATGAACCGTTTATATATAAATAAATAAATATTAGGTTGGCTTTTTTTCTAATTTACTATAATACGAAAATTGTCAATTTCATTAAGTAATTTTCTAGTTTGTAAGAAAGGCAATTGACATACATACAATATTTTTTTGAGAGGTAATTTCCCATCTTGTCGTCATGGTGATTCTTGCGAAAGCTTGTTTCATGTTCCACTTCCAAGAATCGAATTAGACTATACTCCCACGCTTCAAACTTTTGGCAAAAGATGAGAAAAAAAAAGTTTGTCTCCTTTTCCCCCCCATTTTTCTTCGCAACTTTTAGCAAATCCTCGTTAATATTCTCGCGGACCAAGAAAAAAAACAATACATACTCTGGGAAAAAAATGGTTCAAAAATTAGACTCTTCGCTAATTATTTCTGTCTGCGACAAAATTCTTCACTAATATGCAAAGTAGAAAACAAAATTTAATTTTTTCGAAATGATTATATTTAATTTATGAATAATACGGAACTAAAACGAATTATTATTATTGTTTTAAATGAAATTATTTTTTCTTTTTTTTAAATATAAAAATTTGCACAAATTTAAATCTGCTAATTATTCTTTGAAAAAATTAAAATTTTAAAAATTTTTTGCTAAAATTCAATTATTTTTAAAACTAATAAAATTTCTCACAGGCAATCAATTATATAAAAAAATTTAATAAAATTCGTTGCGAAAATTCAATTATTTTCATAAATAATAAAATTCTTCTCAGGAATTTAATAATTTTTAATACAATTTTAATAACTTTTAATAACTTTCTCAAAAAAAATTAATTTTTATTAAATTTTTAATGAATTTCTTTAAAAGAATTCAATTATTTCCAAAAAAATTTTAATAAAATTTTTAATTATAATAATTAACAAACACTATTATTTTAAGAAATTGAGAGAAATTCTTCGTAAAATATAAGTACATATCTATACGTTTAAAATTTTTATTTAAAATTATTAGAAAAAACTACATTATTAATAATAGGTATAATTTAATTTAGAAATTATAAAAAAATTAATGTTTTGAAAAATTTTAATTAAATTTTTTTGAATACAGGGAAATTCTCTTAAAAATTAAAAATGTTTATTTAAATTTCGAATTAATAATTGAAAATTTTGTCCAATTTAATTAAAATAAATTCAGGCCTCGGATATCTTGAAAAATGCGACTTTTTTTCGACTTTTTTTTAAAAAATGCGACTTTTTTCGACTTTTCCTAAAAAAATGCGACTTTTTCGACTTTTTCTAAAAATATGCAACTTTTTCAACTTTTTTTCTTATCTTAAAAAAAATATTTGTGTCAGAATTTCTCAAACGGATCACCTAAAACTAAAAAATTTTTTTTTTAAACGAAAATATTCTTTTTTACTCTTATATGGTTAAGAAGAATCCCTGAAAATATTAAGCCAAAAAATTTTTTTGTAAAAGTTCTTAACAATTGAATTGTTTAATACTGCTAAATTAACAAATTTTTTTCTGGAGTTTCAATTAACGGATTTAAATTTTAAAATATGGGTTTGTTTCGTCTTGAATTGCACTATTCGAATATATACATATTTTGTTTTTTTATTTTTTATAATTTTGTATATTATTTGTTTATAAAATGTAAATTAAAGGGGATACAATTTCTAAAAGATCCCTCTAAACCAATTTTTGAATTTTAAATTGTTTATAATTTTTTTTACTCAAAGTTAACAATTTGCAATATTTTTTTAGAAAAAAATCATGTTTATTTATTTATTTTTCATGAAATCAATTTAAATTAGTCTAGCATGACCACCAGACAAATAATTTATAATACAATTTATTTAAATTGTTGCAAACAATCTTAATTAACAAATAGATAACTTTAGTTCTTTTTATTAAAATTATTTTGCAGCCAAATTTATGTTTATTTAAGTAATCTATGTCGATTTTGGTAAAAAATTATTTTGAATTTAATAATTACCATTGTTGTAACAATCATATGAACAATAATGTAGTTATCAATAATCAAGCACGGAGAAAAATGAGATTGCTATTATATGGATAGCGAATTTTTAGCTATTATTAATAATTAGCTGTTTTAGCAAAAAAGTTAGCTATTTTAGCTAATTATTAGCTGCATTAGCTAACAATAATTGCTATCCATATAATAACAATTAAGGTTATAGCTAAGGTAGCTAAAAATTAGCTGAAATATAGCTAACTATTTTTCTCCATGAGTAGAGCTTTACCTGACTTTAAACTCGTTAAAATAAGAAAAAAAAATTATATTTTTGCAGAAATAATCCATTTATTTGTTTAAAAAGTAAATAATTTGTTCAAAACAAATGTAATTGTTTGTGCTAATAAGTTTTTAAAGTTTTTAAAAGAATGTACATATGATATAAACATTTTTTGTTTAAAAAATGCCTAAAATGTTAACAAATATCAGAGAAACTTGATTATTATTCATAATAATTGTCAATAACAATGATAATTATTAACTTCTTAACCATATTAAGAGTAAAAAAAATATTTTGCTTCAAAAAGAAAATTTTTTAGTTTTAGGTGATCTGTTTGAAAAATTCTGACCCATTATTAATATTTGTTGAAAAATAGTATCTTAAATAAGAAAAGTATTATTCATTTTATTAATTACTGTTATTCTAATATTATTATCATAATAATTTATATAAAATATTAGATAACTTTTTATGTCAAAATTTTGTTATTCAATTGCAATAATAAACCCTCGTAGAGTACATTGTTTTGATATTTGAATTGGAAATATTAAAAATATTAAAATCGACTTTTTCGACTTTTTTTAAGATTTCAATCGACTTTTTCGACTTTTTTCAAGATTACAATCGACTTTTTCGACTTTTTTCAACTACAAAAGTCGATCCGAGGCCTGTAAATTTTATATATTTAAAAAAAAATTATTTTTTTACTTTCAAAAATTATTTTTAAAAATAATCGAATTTTTGAAGAATTCTAACTAAAAATTTGGGAATTAATTGAATTTGATAAAAATTTAGAATTGAAGTTATTTAAGGATAAGAAAATCAGTGATATTTTTTATCGAAATCAGGGAAATACAGAATTAAATTTTTGTGATTTTTTTTAATCGACCAAAACAAGTTTTTTAGTCGTCAAATTTAATTTTTTGAGGGTTACTTTTTTACTCTACTTTCTTTAGTCTCAAAGCTACTTTTTGATATTTTTTTAAAATTAATTATTGAGTGCGAAGCCTTATATTATTTTTTTTAAAAATTAATTTTTCCCTTTTTTAAATGCAAAAATGTAAACTTGAGGCAAATTATTATTATTTTTCTTGTTGTTATTATTATTATTAATATTATTTTATTAGAAATCGAAATAATTATATAAATAAAAAAAGTAATTAAAAAAATTAAATGAATATTAAAAAATGACTTTGGTTATTAAAGTTTTTGCGTATATTTATGTGAGAAGATACGAAGAGACCTAAAAGGGATCTTTGGCATATCGTATATCTTTGAGAAAAGGGAGAAGGAAAAATAATAAGCGAAGGTTCCCACGTTTCAATTGAATTGAATGTATACGAGCTGTGATATATTATATATGTAATATTATAATAGTTTAAAAAAGTGTGTTCGTGTCGCTACAATTATTACTTTGTCTACTCTTCTTTAAGTAATGAGTACACGCATTTTTATAACGAAAAAAAAGAAACAGAAAGAAAGAAAAGGAAAAAATACAATCTCAATTTTTCGCATTGACGCCGGTCACGGGTGAAGTGGTTTAAACATGACGGGAAATGACCTCTGCTTGTCCTAATCTTATTAAAGTGATTTAATAGCCGTCGCGACGACTATTGTGGTCAAACTATATATATATAAATATATTCTCGGCTCTTAAAAAAGGAGAGAAAGAAAAAAAAGTGTATACAAAGACAGTGACCTTCTGAAACTCATCCAGTGATCCTGTATTTATATGAAGTTCAAAATTGCAGGGAGGTTCTTCATCTCGTAAAAAGCCGCAGGATACTTTAATAAATAATTAAAAATACTTACATAAATTATTTTTTTTATATTATTATAAAAACACTTATTTATTTTTATATAGCAGTTCTAAAGTTCTGCACGTTAAAAATAAATGAAATTTATTTATTTCTTCTTCAAATTTTCATTTTTATTATGCAATCATTTTGTGTCACCTCCATGTTCCTAAAGTTTTGAAAGTTCAAATGAAACGATATTTTTTACTTCTTTCAATTTGTATTGTTTTATAAAAAAGATTGTTTTCTACTTAAAAAAATTAATTCTTAACTAAATAAATGTTTGATTTTAATTATCAGTTATTAGTAATTTATGAAAATATTTGCAATAAAAAATATTTAATTGAAATCCATTTATATTAATAATTGCACGGAGAAAAATTTTCTGTTAATGATTACAATAGTCGAACAGTACTGCTCGGATATGTGACCACTTTTCGTAATGCCTAAAGTAGCTTCGTTGTAACAATTCTGTAAGTCGAACGTACTCATTAAAAATTTATTTGAAATAAATACGACCTAAATATAAGTGAGCACAAAGTCTATGTGACTGATTACAATAGTCTACGTTAAAAGGAAATCTTGGATTCTATCCACATTTGCAGCAATCTAAGGGAATCAGTGATACAGTCTGTAGTAGTCTTTACAACAGGACTATTGTAAAATAAGGTGACCGCGGCTGCCTTGCCTTCTTATTTTACTATAGTTCTTCGTAAAGACTACTATTGCTATATTTCTATGATTACAAATGACTGTTGTAAAGTTAAAAAAGAAAATTTTCAACTAAAATAAAATTTTTTTGTAATTCATGACTTCTAATCATGTATTGCACATTAATTTCACTCTTCCAAGACTACCCACTTCAAGATTAATTATATTATTACACTAGACAATTTCACTAAACCCTAAGTACATAAATCTAACTTAAATACTAAACGCATAACATAATAACGATCGCTATTTACACATATTTATACATGACTTAAACTTCCTTATATACTAACTGCTATAAAAATTCACCGCTTGCGAGAAAGACTTATACACTTTAAATGTAAAAAAATCACTTCGTTCCCAATAATTAATACAATTATTGTTCATTGTTAGTCTTTAATATTGTAAGGTCTATTTTTTATTACATTTCCATAGTGAAAATTTTTTTTTCTAACACACGCACCGAAGGTACAAGATTTCTTGCCTGTATAAATTGTTATATAATTTACACAACTTACGTAAATAACAAAAGTAAGTTACATAAATAAGGTAACTTACGTAAATTACGTAAGTTACGTAAATAATGTAAGTTACGTAAATAATGTATGCTACGTAAAATATAAGTTACGTAAATAATGTAAGTTACGCAAATAACGTAAGTTGCACTTACGTAAATAACTTAAGTTACGTAATGGACGAATTATTGTAAATTGCACTAAGTAGGTAACTTACGTACTTTACGCAAGTCATGAATTACAAAAAATTTTATTTTAGTTGAAAATTTTCTTTTTTAACTTTACAACAGTCATTTGTAATCATAGAAATATAGCAATAGTAGTCATTACGAAGAACTATAGTAAAATAAGAAGGCAAGGCAGCCGCGGTCACCTTATTTTACAATAGTCCTGTTGTAAAGACTACTACAGTCTGTATCACTGATTTCCTTAGACCGCTACAAATGTGAACAGTATCCAAGATTTCCTTTTAACGTAGACTATTGTAATTATAACAAGTCTCTGCGTGAATGCTTACAGTACCCTTTCTGAACCTGTACATCTAAACTATTAATGATTCCAAAAAATACATTTCAACACGATTAATACAGTGTTTGGATTCATTAAAGTAACTATAGTAATCGCTCCTACTAAATTCTTAATAAATTACATAGTTTTCGTAATCATTACAAAAAGTCGTCACATATCCGAGCTGTAATATAGACTATTGTAATCATTACGAAAGAAATTTTCTCCGTGTGTCAAACTCCCTAGTTTCAATATTCTGATTATAAATAATTATATAATAGAATTACGAACACGTTGAGATTCAATATGGAGATGCTATTCTTCACTTGCGAACGCCAAGGTCACCGCTAGATGGCAATTCAGTTGATAAAACCAGATTTTTAAATTCAGTCTCGAGGCCTGTTAAGTAAATAAAGTAATTAAATAAACTACTAAAATAATAAGAATAGTAATAATAATGTTAAATAATATAAATTTAAAATGAATATAACATTATTATTTATAGCAATAAATCTTCTGATCTACATTTTAAAGAAAAATATTTTTTCATTACTTTATTTACACTATAAAGGAATATGTAAACTAAATAATAATTATAGAGATTTTTGTGTGAATAAAAAATTAACTTCTTGTTTAAATTTGTAATAACAATATTTTAGAATGGAAATATCTGATGAGAAAAATAAAAAATGCTATCAGTAATTTTTTTTCCTATTATTTGCAAAGCTAATTACTTTTATCGAGATATAAAGGAGTATATACCCTCCACGATAAACGATATCTTAGTTTTGATCAGCGAAATAGGAAAATTCTTTGGGAGATTTGTAAAATATTAAAAATTTTCTTTTAAATTTTATTTCTTGTAAATTTTTTTATACTATAATTGAGGTATACCATAATTTATTATTTAATTATTATTATTACGAAAAATGTAATTATTTTAAAATGTTTTATTACAATTCTTCGAAAGAAATCAATTCTTTTCTGAAATTTTGATAAAATTCTTTATGAAAATTCAATTTTAAGAAACATTCAATTATTCAGTAAATTATTTATTTTTGTATTTAAAATAATTGAATTCATCTCGTAGAATTTTCTAATAAAAATTGATTTAAAAATGAATTTCATGTAAGTAAAGTTGAAGATAATAATTGAATATTAAAATATCTATATTACGTATTTTTAGAAATAATTGAATTTTGAAAAAGTTTAATCGAATTTTTTTAAAAATTATTTGAAGTTTTTATTTTCTAATATATAATTAATTGAAGAATATTTTCGAATAATCGAAATTTCGTAAAATTGAATTGTAAACAAATAGATTTGCAATTTTTCAAAGAACTTTGTCAAAAATTATTAAAAATATAATTAATTTAAAGAAAAATTTTACTTAAAAATTCTAGAAAATAATGATTGAATTGAAATGATAAAAATAATTTAGAAGAAATTACAGTTACAAATTTAGAATATATTCTTATAATATAAAATAATTATTTTATTATTCGGCCATTTTTAATTACAGTCAAGTCTCGCTGAGTGTCGTGAAGAAATATTCTTAAAAGTTGAAGTTTATTATTTTATAAAAATTTTCAATTGTAATAAAGAATAAAATAATAATTGTAATGGAAACGAAAGTAAATATTGCGGAAACGTAGAGAATTTGTCATTATCGTCGCGCCATTTAGGTTTTTTCCCTTTAAATGTGTTTGTTGTTTGCGATTCATTAGTTTTCCCAGGAAATGATCGTTTTTCCTCTTTTCACGTATAGTATTCTAGTATCTATAATTCTCCTGGTGAGAAATGATGTTATTTTGTGGTGGATTATAATATATATCTACCTTTTTGAAGAATAGGGTGTTCTTCTTTCATTCTTCTTTTTCTTTTGTGGGCGTGCGTGTTTACAGCATCATCGAGGTTAACCAGTCAACCCAAATATCCCTGACTTCTTTTACGTGACTTGATCAAGGATCTG
The DNA here is from genome assembly GCA_032872505.1 of Leptopilina syphax. Lineage (NCBI taxonomy): Eukaryota > Metazoa > Arthropoda > Insecta > Hymenoptera > Figitidae > Leptopilina > Leptopilina syphax. Next base: position 31,069,141 of record CM065468.1, read on the forward strand.
AATTCGGTTACACTGGAAATCAACAGCAGGGGTCTTAATCTTGTGTATTATATAGTTTTCTATATAGACATTATTATTTTAATTTTTTCCCCAGAAATGCTTATTTGTGACGAATGTATGTGTAATATAAGTCATCGCGGAATTTTATTGTCCTCTCAATCTCAGAAATCTTTCATCAAAAAATTCGTCATTATCTTTCACCGTTGTGAGAACATTTTCTAAAATCTGGTTTGAAAAATGTTACATTATTCTTTATTTATTATTATTGTTAATTATAAAATATTATTTTATTTACAAACAGACTTCTAATGATCCTAAAGTTCTGAACGTTTAAATAAACGAAATTTATTTATTTCTTATTCTCCAAATTAAATTTTTATTACAATAATTTCGTGTCACTATTAGAGCTGTGCAAAATAATTCGAACCGAACTGTTCGAATTTTTTCGCTTAGTTCGACATTTAGGCGCCCCAAAACCGAACAAAACTCGGTTCGAATTAAATTAAATTAATTTAAGTTCTTAAATTTCGATTGACATCATTAATTTATGAAAATTTAATACAAAATATTTCCATTATTTGAACGTTCAAAACTTGGGAATTATAATCTCTAAGTCAATTTTTTTTCTTCGTGTATAAAAGATAATATTAATATAAATAATAGGTAATTTTCTGGGTGTAAATACCTATATAATATAATATTATAATAAAACATAATAGTGAAATATATTAAAAATCAAATAAATTGAACTACGGTATTTACTAATTATATGATTTATTTGAATTTGATTTAATATTTATACAATAAATTGAATTCGAAGAATGAATTTTGAACACACCTTTGACTTTTGAAAACCCCATTACGTAAAGGTGCTTCTCAAGTTTTAAAATTGAAGGGCGTCACCATAAAAATATTTCCTCCTTGTGCGACTCCCAGCGTGTTGTGTGTGTTCAATGAAGCATGAGATAAAAAATGAAAGAAAAAAAATTAATTTTCCATGTTTAAAAATATAATTATAATTTTGAAGGTTGCTCTTTGCTATTATTTATATTATGACGTATAACTAGGAATGCGCTAGAGGGCTTTTAAAAATTCCGTGCGCACATATTTATAATTTTATGTTTTTAATCCGAGAAAATCAATCTTAATCTTTGACTTCATTTTTCTGATCTTTATTTATACCTCTGCTGAGGATGAATATTATTTTTCCTTGATTTTTTTTTTTTTTTTTTTTGATACATGATAAAAATTAATCAAGAACTAATATTTTATTGATCTCAGAGGTCTGTTGCTTTTTATTAACGAAGGATTAATAAATGCGAAGAGTGTATGTTTGTTTAATTATGAAGAAATAATAAATTGAAAAAACAATTTTTCTTTTGCAAACTTTTTTTTACAAAAATTTACTCCAAAGTTTGAAAATAGTTTTTTTAATTAATAGGAATAATAATAGAAATAATGAATAATAAATAATATAATAATAGATATTATAATAATTTTTAATTAATAACAAAAAATACATTTTAGTTTTTTGAGTATATTTTTCATAGAGCAAAATAAAGTTTGGAAGATAATAAATTACTAAACTAATTATAATAATTACCGCAATTTAAAAAAAAATATTAAAGGAAAATACAGAAAAATGAAACAAATAAAATAATCGATGATGTTTTTAATACTTTTTTTAAGGACAACTGAGAGTTTCATAATTTCAGAAAGATTTATTTTCTTTTGTCTTCTTCCGTTAAATACGATATAATTATAATAAGAAGATAATAATTTTTTTCTGAATATTAAATTTATGTTCACATAAATCATTAGCTTCTTAAATCAATCTATCTATAATATAAGTACAATTATATTTTACAAAAAGCATAAAAACTTTTAGACCTTATATCTATATATAAGGTCTAAAAGTTTTTATGTATATTACATATTCGACCTAAAAATTCTTTAATAATTATTTTAAAATTTAAATTTTAAATCAACGTACATAGTAAATGTTTTTTTTTGTAATTTAAAGGTTAGAAACAATTGAGTTATAAATATTCATAGACAAATTGAATATATGGTTCTGTAGTATTTTTTTAAATGCATATATTATTATATAGAATTAAATAGATTTTTCTATTTGTTTAAAAAAATAATTTATAGTAGAATTATTGTAATTTATTTATAATAGCTGTAGTACTCGTCTTCATATTCTCTGATGAATTTCAAATTATTATTTAGCCAATTTCAATTATTTTTACACCATATACAAAAATTGTGTAAAATACTACATTTTCAATACTATAAAGAATTTTTTATTTTCTAAAATGTATATTAATTAACATTTTTCCCTTGAAGTCACTAAAATCTATTAGGATTTCTTAAAAATTAAACCTCAAACAGAAAAATATTAATTAATTCTTTAGAAACATCAAAAAAATTCACCAAGTTGAAGTCCACAACGTTGATCAACGAAAAAACGAGGGGGTATTTACTGGTTGAAAACGTGTACACTCCAATACACTTATTACGCTAAAATTACACTTATTACCAAGTATTACAGGGTATTACAGGGCAATACAGAGATATGTCTAGTTATTACACCCACGTAATATCGTACTATTACGCCCTATTACGCGATATTACACGACTATTACAACAAGAGTGTATGTACATTCCAATACAGGAGTATATACCCCCTCGGAAAAAAATTGTTTACTTAGTAAATTAATTAGAGGTGTGCATTTAATCGAGTCGAATCGAAAATTATTCGACTCGACAACAGAAAATTCGAATCGAAAGTAAATTCGAATCGAAATACCAATTCGAAGTTTCGAATTTCGAATTTCGAATTGGCCGATTCGAATCGAAATACCAATTCGAAGTTTCGAATTTCGAATTGGCCGATTCGAATCGAAAGAAAATTCGAATCGAAATACCAATTCGAAATTCGAAGTTTCGAATTTCGAATTGGCCGATTCGAATCGAAAGAAAATTCGAATCGAAATACCAATTCGAAGTTTCGAATTTCGAATTGGCCGATTCGAATCGAAAGAAAATTCGAATCGAAATACCAATTCGAAGTTTCGAATTTCGAATTAGCCGATTCGAATCGAAAGAAAATTCGAATCGAAATACCAATTCGAAATTCGAAGTTTCGAATTTCGAATTGGCCGATTCGAAAATCGGAGTTTCGAATTGTACAACTCAACTCGGTTATTTTATTCGCACAATTATTTTGACAGAATTCCTAATTCTTAAAGAATTTTAATTGAAATTTTATTAAAATTGTATAAAAAATAATTGAATATTTGCAAAGATTTTATAACGAAATGAGAAAAAAATTGAAATCATTCTTGAAATTTTTTTGAAAATAATTTAATTTTTGCAAAGATTAAAATCTATTTCTATTTAAGAAAATAATTAAATTGTTTTGAAGTATTTATTAAAATTTTAGAAAATAATTGTATTTATTCGTAAAATTTTATTAAAATTTTGTTTAAAAATAATTTAATTTTTACGAAGATCGTTAGGGGTTGTCCATATACCACACGGAGAAAAATGAAAATTCAGATTTCGGACTGAATATAAAATCATTTGAGTAATTTCTATTATCGTAGGGAGGAATATTAAATTTTAGATTTCAATCCCAAAAAGTTTAGGAATAATTTTCAATGAAGATCAATGCTAAATATCTTAATAAACGCCAATAGTCTTCTTTCAACAAGTGCAATCAGATTCCGTAATTAATTCAAAGGTGAAAAGAATTAGGTACAATTATTATTATTTGCATTTATTTTAATTCAGCTACTCAATTGTTACAAACTTTGTATCAACGTTCACTTAAACGGGGACTGTTCTGTGCGAGAGTCCTTAGATTTATTCCCAAACAGTTTTTAGGAATGCGAAACTCTGTGGCGCGCCTGCGCCCGCGTTTATTCAGTTTCTTCGTTTTTGATATACACGGAAGTCTCGGTGTAGTTCGTAGTGTATTAATTGTTTCAATTAATAAAAATTCTAGTTTTAAATATAATAGTGAGTGCAGTTTTGTAATAAAGTTCTAGTGTTACAAATGAATGTGGAAGAATATCTATGTGAAATGTTTGATCTCATTTTGAGGTTAGGTGTGTGTTTATTTTGTTTTTAGCCGGTTGTGCAATGCCTAATTGTTATTATATTTTATTGTAATGTTCAATTTAGGCAACTAAATGTAAAGTCTAAAATGAAATAATATATAAAAAATAGAGAATACTTTGAATTTTGAAAATCTTCGCACTGGGATTTTTATTTAATCTGTAGATATTTAAATATAATCTCTTTCTTGTAAGAAAGGACTTGTATTTAATTTTTAAAGAGATTTGACGTTTAAATATCTAAAGAATAATAAAAATCCCAATTAGAAGTTTTATAAAATTCAAAGTATTCTAATATTTTCAGTTGTTTCATTTTTAGATTTTATATTTAGTTTCAAATTGAATATTCCAATAAAAGTAAATATTTTGACAAATAAAAATAATAATGTAGGTCACTAGAAGATCTGCTCACATTATATTCAGTATGGGACTCGGCACTAGACTTGCCTTGGACTCCGCCCAGAAGCGCCTATCAATGTGTTCAGTTTGCTTTGTTCCGCGTATAAGTGTGCATAAGAACGAAAACATTTTAAGCCTACTGACGTGCTTTAAACCTTTTACGATTCATTTCCCTGTTTTCTATCCTGGAGCCGCAAAGGTAGACAAGTTTGGGAATGAAATCTAAGTTACTAGCGCTGAACTCCACAATTTTCAATCAGATTTTTCTGCGTGCACGTGGACAGTTTAGGGGGGAGGGGGGGTTCGCCAAAAATCCACGATTTTCCACGAGGGGGGAGGGGGGGTCAATACAAATGTCCACGTGGACACAAAAGTTTAATTTTATATCTTTTTTTCTTTATATTCAACTTTATTATTAGATTATTATTAGATTGTGATCAGACAATATTTGTAATCCGAAATTTATTTAACAGTCAAAAAAACGCCAAATTCTTTTTTAATTTATATTACAAAATCATTATCGTAAATGCACAAATATGAATATATGCAAATTTGACAATTAGGAATACAAAGCAACCTCTACAAACTCTTACAAATTCTAAAAAAAAAATTTCTATTATTGTTTATGTGAAGGCTCAAAGCTATTGGATTTTAGAAAATTTTTAGATTTGTTACAGAAGAGATTAAGTATTTCTACTAATATAAAAATTGAAGATATATTGCTGCCAAAGTCCTCTCTATAATACTAAAAATGGTATTTACCTATTTAATAATATTTTAAGATAATTTAATCTTTATTGAATCTTAAAGAAGTTTGTTATAAAAAAATTTAAAGAATTTTTTAATTGTATTTCTTATTAAATATCTTTTTATTATTCACTATTTTAAAATAAAAAACCCGATTGTCCACGTGGACAATCAGGGGGGAGGGAGGGGTTCGTCAAAAATCCACGATTGTCCACGAGGGGGGAGGGGGGGGGTCAAAAAGTGTCTAAAAAGTGTCCACGTGGTATATGGACGACCCCTTATTATTTTCAATATTTTCGAAAATTCAAATACATAAACTAATTAAAAATTTTAAATTAAAACAATTAAAATTTTTAAGAATTATAATCATACCTATTTATAAATTAAAATTCCACAAAAAATAATTTTTTCAAATTATACAAAAATTCTTCAATTTTTCTTGAAACATTAAATTACAATTTTTATATAAAAAAATAATTCTTAGAATTGGAAATTGTATTTATTAACCGTAACTATTGGTTACTAAATGAAATTAAATGAAATTAAATGAAATTAAATTTTGAGTGGTCTCAGAACTTTTTTGGTTAAAAATTCGCTGAGTTACGGAATTTCAAAGTTTAGAACGCCCAAAAACCTCATTTCGAGAAAAACGAAATTAAAGATTGCGATACCAACCAATTGTTGTATCTCTGGTTCTTCTTGGAAGCTATTCAGATAAGCATTGTTTCCAGTTCAGGGCACCTTGAAGATAGAAAACCAACAGGTTTTAAATTTTTAGAACCACCCCCCCCCCCCCTTAATTAACTAATTAATTTAAAAACCGACAATATGGGCCCTTTTTTAAAAAGGAGTGTTTCTATTAAAAAACCATTTTTTTACAAGATTAATGATTAGGTATAATTTTATTGTGTCATTTAAAGAAAAAAAATATATATTAAACTTATCAAAAAAATTTTTACAGTCTCTATTATGAAAAAATTGACGCAATATCCAAATTTTCATTTCGACAATTACGAAAAAAAAGACTCTAACATCAATATCTCTGGTTCTTTTAGGAAGTTATTCAGATAAGAATTGTTTTCAGTTCAGGACACCTTAGAGATGAAAAATCAAGAGGTTTTAAATTTTTCCGCACCTCCATTTTTAAAATACGGATTACCTTTGCAAATGACTGACAAAATGGGCCCTTTTCATTTTTCTAAAGAACCAATGAAATCAAGCAGTTAAATTATCGATAAATTAATGAAAACCGCTTGATTCGACTTGCCAAAGCATGTAGATTGATAATAAAAAATAAAAAAAAATTAAGATTTTGCTCCAAAATTACTAAATTGCGATTATCTCGAAAACTAGAACCGACAATATTATATGGGCCCTCTTCATGTGGACGTCCACATATGAAAGTACTTTATGATAGATAAATAAAGTTTAACTAATTTTTTTTTGAATTTTTAATTTTGCAAAAAAAACGTTTTTTGCCCATAACTTTAAAAAAATGTTAGGACACCTATAAATGTTTTTCTTTAGTTTTGTAGAGTTTTTTTAGATGCACCTTTTGGTCCCTAATTGAACATTTTTCGTCCATATTAACCGGAGATTTTTTGAAAATTTTGTTGAAAAATGTAGAAGTAACTTTAAAATTATCGTTACCAAATTGTAGAGCATTAAAAAACGATTCGATTGACCTATTTTTGAACCTAATTCGATAATAAATTTCGAAATCATTGGTATTTTAAAAACCAAAAATTTTGGAAAATGACATTTTCTCAACTTTTGTGTTTAAAAATTTTTGTTTAACTATTAAATTATTGTAAATATCTTGTAGGGTATTTAAAAATACATTGATTGATCCAAAATCCAATCACTCGAAACTTCGAATTTCGAATTGGTATTTCGATTCGAATTTTCTTTCGATTCGAATTTTGCACACCTCTAAAATTAATTAAAAATGTGCAGCAATATTGACACAAAAATATTTAGAAAAAAAAGATTGATGTTTATATTTCGATAATAATTATTTTACAATTAAATATTAAATTAAAAATAATACTTGAAAGTATTAAATAAATTTTTTTCGTTGATAAACGTTGTGGACTTCAACTTCGTAAAAATTCTTGAGTTTGCCTTGTTCTATTAAAATTAACATAATTGCTGAAATAAATTACATGTTTTAATGTTTTTTTAATCAAGCTGGCGCTGGTATTCAGTTAATTTTTCAAAATTAAGTGGATGCCAGTTTGTGTTCTTATTTACTTATTTTAAAGGTAATTTTACATGTAATCAAAATTACATATTAAATTTAAAAAATTTATTCTTACTATTTTCGAAGCATTTTTTTGAAAAGAAACATTATTTTTAGGTTTAAAATACTAAAAACTATAATTGTTATTCATTTTTTTAATTTGAAAATTCATTTGTTTATTTTTCTAACTAATTTCAGATCATAATTTTTATAAATATAAAAAATTTTAAATATAAAAAAATTATGATAAAATTATGATCTAAAATTAGTTAGAAAAATAAAGAAATAAATTTTCAAATAAACAAAATGAATAACAATGGTATTTTTCGTATTTTAAACCTAAAAATAATGTTGTTTTCAAAAATATGCTTCAAAAATAGTAAAAATCAATTTTTTTATGGATATAAAAACATACCTATTTTCTACAAAATTACCGATGAATTTTAAAATCTCTATGAATTTTTAAGAAAATGCATCAAAAGTTTTGAACGTACAATTAATGAACAAGCATTTTTTTATTAGTTCTTTTAATTTTTATTTTATTTACAAAAATTTGATTTTTATAATTAAAATATTAATTTTTAACTAAATTAAATATTTAGTCAAAATATTTAATATTTGAATTTAGTAATTTTTAAAAATATTATTTTTTTCCAAGGTTTAAGATTAAAAAAAGAAGGCACTTTTAAAAATTTTTTCATTTTTAGATGAATGGAAGAAATGAAATCATTTAAAATTTTATCACTTAAAATAAGAGAAAATACTTTTCGATTCTGAGCGTCGACACCAACTTTAGGAACGTATAATATTTAAAAATATTGGAGCACAAAAAAATATTTCGTTCCTTTAAACGTTCATAACTTTAGGAAAATTTAAGAAAAATAAAAATTCAAACAGGGTAAAAATAAATTCTCACCGATTTTATTTTCACCATTGAATTCCTCTGAAAAAATTACTATAAAAATAATTTAATGGAAGATTTAAATTATCTTCTTGATATTGTTAAAAATGTAGATGAATTCTCCCCTTAAATAAAATACAAATTAAAAGAAATAACTAAAAAATTTCGTCGTTCATTTGAACACTTGAAACTAACAAAAACATCGAATTTATTTGTCATATGATGCAACTGTTTCGCATCATCTCCCATGGCCTTGAAATTTGAAAATAATTGCGAAGCCCTTACATATGGCTACTTGAATTTTCTTTCAAAAATAGTTTTCCAATGTGTAAATCTCTTGAGAACTTTTCTCCAAGCAGAAAATTTCAAATTAAAAGTATAATATTTCTGTCATTTGTTAAGAGTGCGTGACTAATATTTCGCTATACATACGATGAAAGGTCGAGAGAGAGAGAGAGAGAAAGAAATGAGCCACATGCCTTGTACATATGCACATGTACCGGACAAGAGTAGTCCCAAGAAATTTGGGTCCTATTGTATCGAAAAACATATAGCGCACAGCTGTATGCATCATCTGCGGCGTCCGAAAAGAGAATTTATCATTTATTTTCGCTCTCATCTTATTTTATGATGTATAGTGATGATGAAAGAAAGATGCAGAGCGAAGAGTGTAGTATAAAAATTCTCCCTTTAACTTTAACGATTATAACATATATTTTTGTTTTGCTATAAAAAAAGCCTTCGGTTACAATATGGCTCGGAAATTTTCCTCTACTATTTTCCATCTAAATGGTTTCCGCGTCCGGTGCATTGTCCCCTTAAAGGGAAATGCAAAGTTACGAGATAAAAACTCTTCCATATAGTCTCAGGGAATATTTTTTTATTTTATATCAAGTACATAGAATATTTCAAAAAAAAATTCTTGATAAATTTCTCAATATTCACCAAACTGAGATTTTTATTTTTTCTTATATTATAATAATATTTTATAGTTATTGTAATTAGTTAATATTATTAATTTCGCTATAATTAAAATAACTTATAATTACTAACAAGTTCATCATCCTTGTCAGCTAATTAACAGGGTTGACACAGGTCTGGGAATTAAGGGAAAAGTCAGAAAAAGTAGAATTGGTCAGGAAAAAGTTAGGGATTTTTATTGAAAGTATACTGGAAAAAATTTAATTTTTAATTCATAGAAAAGTTTGAATTTTGGTGTCTTTTTTGTTTGCCACATAAAGTATGAAATTACCACGAATTCTAATACAAAACCTTTAATTTTTTCTATTTCTTACAATAATTTCTTTTTAAATATCTTAATTCATGAAGAACTATCATCAAATTATTACTCATAAATTATTTAATGAATAATTTTACTTAAATATTTCAAAATTAATTGAATTTTAAAAAAGTTGCGTTTAAAATTTTCATTAATAGGTGAACTTCAAAATAAAGTTTTAATTTGAAATTTTATAAAATTTCAATTTTGAATAAATTTAATTAGAAATTTTAAAGAACTTAGGTCTTTAAAAACTTTTATTTTCAAAACTTTTAATAAAATTCTTTGCGAAATTTCAAATATTTTCAAAAATTTTTCTTAATTAATTAAATGATTTTCAATATTTAATATTTTAATAAAATTTTCCAAAAGAATTCAATTATTTATAAAAATTGTTAATAAAATTCTACGCAAACATTTAATTATTTTCATAAATAATAAAAATTTCATAGGAATTCAATAATTTACAAATTTTTTATAATTTTCTTTGCAGTAATTCAATTTTATTTTCTTAAATAATTACATTTTTTACAGGGACTTAATTATTTTTAATAAAATTTTTATCAAATTTCTCAAAAAACGTCATTATACTTAAGAATTTTATTATAAAATTCGTTGAAAGAATTAAATTATTTAAAAATTTATTGATTAAATTGTTTATGAGAATTCAATTTTAAGAAATGTTTAATTATTAAATAAATTATTTATTTTTTTATTTAAATAATTGAGTTCTAGTAGCATTTTTTAATAAAAATTGATTTAAAAATGAATTTTAGATTAAATTTTAGATACTTAGTGTGAATTTTTAGAAATAATTGAATTTTTGAAAAGGTTTCAAATTATTGATGTTTTCGAATAATTTTACAATTAAAGAAATTCGTAATTATATGAATGTAATAAAACATTTTTTAAAGTATATCTAATAGTTTTAAGAGTGAAAATTTTGAGAGGTTCAGGGAAAATGTCAAAATTTTGTCTGGAAATCAGGGAAAAACAAAAATAAATGTTTGTGGCAACCCTGATTAACAATAAATTATTATAATTTATATAATTATTATCTATATATATATATATAATATTATTTTTTTCTCATTCAACTAAATATAGGTATGTATATATTTAAAAAAATTGTTGAAATTTATTATTATTATTAATTCATTTATTTTTTTATTGATTAACTAGTACTTTTAGAAAGTAAAGGTGGTAATTTTTTTTTAATGAATTGAAAGGTCATTGAGTTAAAAATAAATTTCTATTATTTTTTCAAAAATGTAATACGTGGAATAATTTATTATACTATAATTACATTTATTACTGATTATGCTAAAAATATAATATTTATAATACCTAATTACTATCATACCAATTTTGTGATTTGATTTATCCAGAAAATATAATTTGACATTGAAGTTATTTTTTTAAATATAAATAACACAGTGGAAAAAATAATTGATTGTATATTTAATTAGATTTAGAATATTATAAAATATTTTATAGTAAAATAAAGTATTAAGTAATTATAATTTAGAAATAATAATAATAATAATAATAATAATAATAATAATAATAATAATAATAATAATAATAATAATAATAATAATAATAATAATAATAATAATAATAATAAATAATAATAAATAATAATAATAATAATAAATAATAATAATAATAATAATAATAATAATAAATACAAAATAGTAAAAAATAATAAACTGAAAATTATATATTAAATATTTTATTTTAAATATCATCTCATCAGTTTGCATGATAAATTATTATGATTCTGTCCAGCTATTGAAAATAGATACACAATACATAATAAGTTACGCGGAGGATTGGGAATATTTTGGATTACGTGGCATTTTTTTTAAAAAAGGTTCATCGTTAATCTTTTTTAGCTCGTGTCAACTGCGACAGAAATAGTCTTTTTAAGTTGTCCAGCCTTCAAAAATAAAAAAAATGATAAAAAAGATTATAATAAAGCGTGAAATATGTTTCTTTGCTTCAATTTGAAAAATTTGACCTTTTTTCTCTTGCGTTATTATTTATTTTCCTTAATTATCCTTGATTGTTTCAATGAATATAGAATTTTTTTTAATTCTGTATTATCATTTTGCTTTTAATTGTACGGTAAAATTTTAAATAATTTATAGTAAAGTAAACTAATGAATGATAAAAAATATTAAATATAATACGAAATTATATGAATTAGGTAAAAGTAGAGGTAATAAAATAATTAATAAAAATATTAATTAATATTAAAAGAAAAAAAATACAAATTGAAAGAAATGGAGAAATTGAAATAAATACAAAAATTAAAATGTAAAAGAAATACAGATGAATAGAAATAAAAAATTTAAAAAACTTTTAAAAAATTTCCATCTCGACCGAAGTTTAGTGGGGTGAAAGGTCATATCAACCGGGGTGAAAAGAATTCTCATAATTTTTCCCTGTTTTATAACTTATTCCAAGATGCTGTTTTTCTATGGGTTTATATTTATCGCAGGATTGAATATTATAATTATTACATATCTACAGGATCGGTTTCTCATCTTCTGTGGTTATATAGTTTATATGTTAGTTAAATTATATATATACACATGCATATTCCTTCTGGATTTCCTTTGATCATTTCGAGATCTTCACTTTGTTGTGGTAGCTGTTGGAAGTCTCTTAAAAGCGAAGAGCTCCGCGGGCATTAGTTTATTTATGATTTCTAAAGACTCCCGCATAGTCACAGCTAAATCTACCCCTTTCAATCTTTCTCTCTCTCTCTTCATCTTATAGGTCTTCCAAATGTATATTATCCAACATCAAAGTTTCTTTATTTCCCTGGTTCAAATTTTTTTTTTGTGGCTTTACCTTTTATTAATTACACCGCGCAACAAAGATGTCTATTGAAAAATTGATTTCTTTAAGATTATATAACTCAATTTCTGATTTTAATATTTTTTTTTCAAACTCAGTTCTGAGGATATTTTTTAAAGTTCAATAAATATTATAATAAAGTAAACTAATATTTAAATGGTTGAAATATTCCATAACATTATTTTTTAAGATAATTTTTTGTGAGGAATTCAATGGTCATAAATAAAAAGGGAACGATTTTTTTAATAAAAATTCGTACATTTTGAAATCCATGGGTTATTTTGTAGAAAATTTGTTTTTGAATACACAAAAAAATTACAATTATTTTAATTAAACAAAAAAAAGTACGTCGGTAAAGTTCACAACGTTTATGATCAACGATTGAAAGAAAAAAAAATTTTTTTTTATACGAAAACAATAAAATATTTTGTTTGTGAATTTTTTAAAAATATTATTAATAAAAAAAATTGCGCAAAACATTTTTTTTGTAAAAATTTATAAAAATTTTAATAGAGAAAAATTTGTCCACGTTTAACAAGACATAAAATTAATTAATATTTAATGTTTTTTGATAATTATAATTATTAAATAATAACATTAAACAATAAATAAACATTATAATTAATATAACGACAATATTCTACAATAATTTATAAGTACAATTAGTTTTGTTTCAGAATGTTAAATAATTTTTATTGTTTGAAATGAATTTTCCTCTTTTTTATTAAATATATAAAAAGGTGCAAACTTGCGGGAAAATTTCTAAATTTAGGAAAACACTTCCGGATGAAGTGTTAATTATTTTTTACCTGTAAAATTCATGATTTAACAGTACCTGGCGGTTTCTGGCTTGTTCACCTAATGGGTTGTCGTGTAAACGAGTGATCGCCTTGCGTGTCAAATTTGCATGAAGGTGAACGAGTTTCCAGAAAGGGGTGAGTGTGTCTGGTGCCCCTTGAGTACAATTGCGAACCCTTTTGTTTATGCAGTCAACTGATAATTATGTTTATACCACCAGCTTTTTTTTCTCTTGCAAATAATCATCAAAAACTAATATGTAGCATAATTTTTTCTTCTTTTCAAATTTTAACAAGTCGTAATAGAATTTTAGATCAAGTTACCGTTATTGCCGAGGGGGTGGATAATTTATAAATTATTATAATTGTTTAAAAAAACATAGTTCCATTTGTGTAATAATAATAAATATTTTCGTTTGTGTCAAATAATGTTAATTATTTTAATTATTTAATTAAATTATTAAGTAGTTTGAAAAAATGTTTTGTAAGAATTGCAAAAAAATATTAAAAGATTCAAAGAAAGTGAGAAAAATGATCGGTTATTTTCATTTATTTATGAAAAGTTTATTTAAATAATTATTCCGATCGAAATGAGTTGGTATGGATTTCTCATAAATAAAATTTATGAGAAATCTTTTTAACCAATAAAATAAGATATTAGGTAAATATTTTTGATATGGGAATTAAATTCATAATATGTATAGAAGTAAAGGATTAGAAATTTCCGTTTGGAATTTTCGAATTTAAATTTAATACGATAGAGATTATATTAGAAAATTATAATAATTTTTTTTGTGCATATGTTTTGGGGAAAGTTTTGACATTGAGTGTACTGCTTATAATATACAAGGCTACTGTATATTCTCAAACTGACTGTGCATTAAGTAACGATACATGTCATAGGCGTCGCAGTACTTGCACTTTTTCTTCACACTCTATAAATTCTTAAGTTTTCTATGGATAGGAATACACACGAAAGTTCCAAGTTTCATCCCTTAGCCCATAAAATATTTACTGCTGATTTCCCCATTTTTCTTTCAAAAGGAAAGAGAGAGAAGGAAAGAGAGTAGGGTTCCGATAAGAGGATTTTCAACGAAGAAGAAAGGCACTGGAGTTTGGTAGAGATCAATATAATATAAACTTTTCAAAGATTCGCTTTTAATTCTTGCTTGAAATAAAGTTATTTCATATTTCACAGAAAATGCTTACTTGTTTAATTTTTTTTTTTGAAAATATTTAAATTTTAATTCTTGAATACCTATAAATATGTCTTTCATTAGTATTAATTATATTTTAATTAATTTTGGTAATTATGTATTTTTAACTCCACTGGAAAAAAATTATTTGATTCGAATAACCGATTACTTTGTTATTATCAAATAAATATATTTACTTGAATTGAATTCAGGGTGGCCACATGTCAGTAAAGTTAGTAAAGTCAGGGAAATGTCAGGGAAAAAAATATTTTGTCAGTAAAATCAGGGAAATGTCAGAAAAAAAATTTTTTGTCAGTAAAGTCAGGGAAATGTCAGGAAAAATTTTTTTGTCAGGGCAATTAAAGAAATTAAGACGGTCATGCAATACATTTTTTGCTCTAAACAAAAAAATTTTTGTCAGGGAAATTCGTTGTTATGTCAGTAAAATGTCAGGGAAATTGATAAAGTCAATCTTGCGGCCACCCTGTGAATATAAATTTTTAATTGAATTAAATAAATTGTAACAAATAAATTGTATTTGAATCAATATTTTCAGTAATCGCGCGCAACTCAATTTATTATTATAGACAAATGATAAAAATTATTTATTTTTAAATAATAATAACTTTTTTTAATCATTTGTAAGTTCAAAGATAAAAAAATTTACTCATATTAACTAAATAATTATTATTTATTCTTTACATTTAACAATAAAATTCTTCGCTAGAATTCAATTATTTTCAAAAATTTTAATGATCCTAAAGTTCTGAAAACGAAAGGGCCTAGCGGAGTAAGCATGCAAAATCTGCCCCCGCTCAAAAAAATTTGAAATTCTTGTTGCATGTTGGCAGCATTAAGACAAAATTTTTCACCAAATATTTTTTCAAAAAATGTATTTTTGTAAGAGTTGTGGAGGGGGAAAGAAAAATCAAAAATTTGTTTTTTCTCGAAAACCACTGGATCGATTTTAATGAAATTTATACGTGTTTTATAAATTAATAAGAGGAATTTAAAAAAAAAAATTTCAAAAAATTTTGCCCAAAAAAAACCTAAAAAAAACCCAAAAAAAAAATTTTTTTAATTTTCAAAAAAAAATTGTTTGGTCTTATTTTGGAGATACTACTTTGCAATTTTGACAGAAAATTTTCCTAAATGTGTACTTTTAAGAAATATTTTTGTCGATTTTTTTAATTGGGTACCACATAGTTAAAAAAAATTAAAATCCTAGGTGGCGCATCATTCCGGCTGAAGCACAATGTATCCAGTAACTGATTATTTTTAAATTTTCTTGAAATTTAGTAATTATGCGTTTCTGGGGTCATTCAGTACGAATGTAATATTAAATTTCCAAAATTCAAAATGACTTGGTACATTGCGCTTCAGCCGGAATAATGCGCCACCTAGGATTTTAATTTTTTTAACTATGTGGTACCCAATTAAAAAAATCGACAAAAATATTTCTTAACAGTACACATTTAGAAGAATTTTCTGTAAAAGTTCCAAAGTAGTATCTCTAAAATAAGACCAAACAATTTTTTTTTGAAAGTTAAAAAATTTTTTTTTGGGTTTTTTTGGGGCAAAATTTTTTGAAATTTTTTTTTTAAATTTCTCTTATTAATTTATAAAACACGTATAAATTTTATTAAAATCGATCCAGTGGTATTCGAGAAAAAACAAATTTTTGATTTTTCTTTCCCTCTCCATAACTCTTACAAAAATACATTTTTTGAAAAAATATTTGGTAAAAAATTTTATCTTAATGCTGCCAACATGTAACAAGAATTTCAAATTTTTTTGAGCGGGGGCAGATTTTGCATGCTTACTCCGCTAGGCCCTTTATTTATTTCTTTATCAAATGAAAATAATAAATTCCTCGAAATAATTCAATTATTTTTAAAAATTGTAATAAAATTCTTCGTAAGAATTCAATTATTTAAAAAAATTTCAATTTTTTCAAAGATTGGAGAATTTTATTATTTTTAAATATTTAAATAATATTTGTTTATTAATAATATTTATTGTTGCTTTCTAATAATAAATTTTTTCTTGTTGCAGGTGAGCTTTCCTTTTTTCCATATACAATAAAATACACTATTAATGTGAGTACAAAAAATAATATATTTAACAACAAATAATATGGTTAAAAATTTTAATTTTAATTCGTAATTTAAATTATAATTACAAAATTAAAGTTTAAATTCAAATAAATTTTAATTATACAGAATTTAAGTTTAAACAATTTTATTAATTAAATTTAGAAAAAAAGAGGAAAAAATTTAGAAAAAATTTACAGAATTTACAACACTGAGAAAACTGGATAGTCAAACTTAGAGGGTTAGGTTTTGAGTGTAAAGCCTGATTCTCTGGATAGTTAACTTTTCCCTCCGAGTGAGTCAAATTAATCATCGGAGTGTCTATTTATCCCTCCGAGATTGTTACGAAAAACTTAACCTCAAATATAGTCTGTTTGTCCCTCCAGATAGTTAGTTGAATACTCCAGTTTTCTCCGTGAATAGTTTGAATTCAGATAAATGATATATTATACAGAATTTAAAAATTTAAATTCAGATAAATTATACAATTTAGATAAATTATAACAGTGTTGTGAGCGGAATTTTTAATTAAAAAAAACTGAAAAAGTTCTTAGCTAATGTCTCAGATATACGCATATTTTCACTCTTATAATCTAGTTTGTGCGTGGTAATTATAATTATATTATTTAACACATATTTTTATCTCTTCTATCGAAAAAAAATTCTTGAAATGCAAGAATGGCACACATGTGGTTAATTCTGGGCGGCTTTATAATTACGTGAGCACGCAAAGTCTAAAGAATAAGTGTCTTGGGCCTCTGCTATAGTAGGCGGCCGAGGTTTAGTTCGCTGAACTAATATAAAAAAATAAGATTCCACTCTAACACCCACAATATTTTTTTTCTCTCAAGTTGAAAGCATTTAAAATTTACACCCTGATTTAATTTCAATCTAATTTTTAATTACAATTTTTCGAAAAAAGAGAAAATTCCTTAGAACTTATTTTTAATTATTATTTAATTTTTTCTATAAATACCTATATAAAAATGCAAATTATCTTTTTTATTATAAATATATTTATTATTGTTACTTTTGTTTTTGCTATCATTGGTATTATTATTGTTTTTTCTATTATTTTGTGAAAAAAGGTCCGAATATTGTTATTTTGGTTTTAGACTTTTTTACTTAAAAATAATTAAAAAACAGGTTTTATTTGCTTATTCAATGCATACTGAAATGTCTATTTGTATAAAAGTACTTAAAAGTAAATAACATTAATACTTGAGCTAAAATTAAATACAAAGTTAGTATGCATTGTTATTATCAAATTGTTTAATAAAAATAAAATATTATTATATTTTATTTATATTTTATTAATTACGTTAATTATTATAATAATTTTAATAAAATAAATGAAAACACACTTATTTTTCTTCTCTTCATTTTAAATTGACAAATTTGATTTTTTTTTCATAGAAGAAAAATTTTTATTTATATAATCCAGTTTCTTTTTAATGATGAAAAATTAGGAACCTTGACATTTTATTAACACGACATTGTTTTTTTAAGTGCACAAGAAAAAAGTTTGTATAGATACCTTTTTTCAAGGTTGAAAGAATAGTTATTTTTTATACACATTAATTTGCTCTCTAACCACAGGAATTCGCGTAGGTTTTGGTTTGTTAATCACACACAATTTATTTTTATAGATATCATAATACATACTTTATAAATATAGTGACAAATAACCGTTACGAAAATTAAATTCCATAATCGTTTGAAATTTGATTTTAATCAGGGAGAGAAAAGATATCACTTTATTATACATTTCACACTAAATCCCCCTTCTTATAAAAAAGAAGAAATTGATTTTTATTTATTTATTTTTTTTTTTGACGAGAAAGACAAGTTGAATTCCTTTTTACCTCGATAATAAATTTCGAAATGATTGTATTATACTACTTTTATTATTTAGAAATTTGGAATATAATTTTAGGTTGATTTTGTTTTCATCTTTGAATAGAAAGTTGGCTGTTCTTGTTTAATTATTAATATATAAAGTATGAAAATAAAATGAATTACAATAAGAAACTGAGAGAAAATTAATAATTTAATATAAAATTTTATTTATTATCTGGTAACAATTATGGTTAATGAAAATAATAATTATATTATTAATGTTATGTTTAGGATTCTAATCCCGATTGATACAGTTTTTTTCGTTTTTATTTATTAAGTATCTACACTGATCACTGAAAAAAAATATTTACTTGAATCAAATAATTTTTAAGTCAATTAAATGATTCAAAATTTATAATTTGTCTCAAATACTGAAATTATTGGTTCAAATACTATTTATTTGACTTAAACAAAAATTATGTGATTCAAGTATATAAATATTCAGGGTTGCCACAAGTCAGAGAATTCAGGGAAAAGTCAGGGAAATTAGAATTGGTCAGGGAAGTCAGGGATTTTTATTAACCCATTAACGCCCAAATGTACAATATTTGGACCAAAGTTTGACACAATATTTTAACATAAAAACTCAACAGAAACAATTCCGCAATAGTAATTTCTTATATTGGCCAAAAACCACTCTTTCGAATGACGTTCAAAAAAATTTTATAAATAAACAAACTACATATGTTTTTTAAAAAAAAACATGAATTTTTTTGGTTTCATTTTTAGTTTTTCGAATTTTAGTACAGGTATTCGTATTGGAACACATCTAAAAGTCCTAAATAACGCGTCAAAAATATATTCCCTATCAGATAGGGGTGTTCCGAAAAAAAAATTTCAAAATGGCGGATACAAAATGGCGTCTAAAGTGAATTTTTATTAACAATATCGTAGCCATGTGAACAAAATCGCAAAACTTAATAGATTTCTTTAAAATTTGACAGCTAAGTGTTTTTGATGTCCCTGATCACGAAAACAAAGTCAGAGTTTAAAAATTCAAAATGGCGGATCCAACATGGCGGACGAAATTTTTTGATAATCTGTGGATTCGCTTGAAATTTGTTACTCGGGAGGTTTTCAGGGTCGCTGATTACGAATCCAAAGTCAGATTTTGAAAATTCAAAATGGCGGATAAAATTCAATAGGGCGAATAAAATTATTAAAAACTAATTGGATTCACTTGAAAATTGCTACTCGGGGGTTTTCAGAGTCGCCGATTACGAATTCAAAGTCAGATTTAGAAAATTCAAAATGGCGGATCCAACATGGTAGATGGATTTTGAATTCGTAATCAGCGACCCTGAAAACTCCTGAGTAACAATTTTCAAGTGGATCCAACTAGTCTTTAACAATTTTATTTGGCCTATTAAATTTCATCCGCCATATTGGATCCGCCATTTTCAATTTTCAAAATCTGATTTTGGATTTGTAATCAGGGACCCTGAAAACCCCCAAGTAACAATTTTCAGTCAAATCCAATCAATTTTTAATTAAGTCATCTGCCATATTGGATCCGGCATTTTGAATTTTTTAAATCTGACTTTGAATTCGTAATCGGCGACCCTGAAAACCACCGAGTAACAATTTTCAAGTGAATCCACAGATTTTCAAAAAATTTCTTCCGCCATGTTGGATCGGCCATTTTGAATTTTTAAACTCTGACTTTGTTTTCGTGATCAGGGACATCAAAAACACTTAGCTGTCAAATTTTAAAGAAATCTATCAAGTTTTGCGATTTTGTTCACAGGACTTTTAGATGCGTTCCAATACGAATACCTGTACTAAAATTCGAAAAACTAAAAATAAAACCTAATAATTTCATGTTTATTTTAAAAAAACATGTAATTTGTTTATTTATAAATTCACAAGAAATTAATTATTTTCATAAATAATACCTAATATTTTTCTCTGGAATTCAATTCTTTAAAAAAAATTTTAATAAAATTCGTTGCAAAAATTTAATTATTTTCATAAATAACAAAACTTATCGCAGAATTTTAATTATTTTTTATACAATTCTGGGGAAATTTTCTAATAAAAATTAATTATAAAAAATGAATTTCAGTTAAAATTTTAAATTATAATTGAATATTAAAAGAACTATAGCGTGAATTTTTAGAAATAATTGAATTTTGAAAAGGGTTAAAATTAAAATCTTTGAAAATTTGAATTTATATAGTTACAATATTCTTATGATATAAAATAATGATTTTATCACTCTGTCATCTTAAATTTTTATACAAAACATGAGGAAATTGATCTTTCCGAGTCGAAGACTCGGAGTGGTCTATTTCTTTATGTTTTATAATAATAATCTCATAAGTTATTGAATTTTTTGTGGCAACCCTGATATTTAATTGATAACAGTCAAGTAATCTATTATTTGATTCAAATTAATTTTTTTTAGTGTATAAATATATATTGTTATTAATGTTTACACAATTAATTATTTACAAGTAGTAATTTAAACCTCGACTGTTAACTTGAATTAAAAAATCGAATTAAAATGTGTGAGAAAAAGCTCATTCGGAAATTCCATGTGCACATTTTTCTGGACATTAAATTTTCGCTTGTTCCTTTTTTTCCAATGAAAAAAAAACTTGAGAGAGAGAGGTAAAAAAAGTAAAGCAATGAGAATTTTGTATAGTATAAAATGTGTGCGAGGCTGTATCATCGACTTGGAGATTTTGTGCGCTTCGACAAACGGGAAAACCGAGTTTCTCTCTCTTTCCCTTTCACTCTCTGAATACAAAGGGATGGTTTTCGTCGGGACGCCAAGGGCGGGCGTCCCGACGGCGCAGAACCAACGCGATTCCGATGGAGGAGTGGAGCAGGCAGGAGAGCCTCTCCTCATTTCTCGTTGACGCACACAGTACCCCCTAACGATTCCGTAGTGCTTCTCATTCACTAAGTCTCTCATCGTGAAAAGCTGTGTGTGCTGCTGCTACTGCTGCCTGTTCTATATACATTTGTGTAATATATATACACACACACATTAACATACAATTCTATTTTTCTCATATACATATCCCTGTTCTCTTTTTGCATCAGCACTCACTTATGCACATGCACCACCACTCAACCATATACTTGAGAAAAAAGAAAGAAATAATAATAGACCTCTTTATCTCTCAATTTTTCTCCTCGTGGAAAATTAATTTCTACTGAGGGGAAAATTTTTTTCAAAAAAAAGAAAAAAATACCACAATATAAAAATAGTAGAAGTAGTTTGAAATATGTAATGTGGAAAATGTGAACAATTTTTGGACCTAAAGTGCTAGATATTTAGTGTGTATATATAACTGTACTCATGGTGGGCGCAGTGGAGTAAAATGATTATACGCATGTTTTGTATAATTTTTTACTTTTTGGAGAAAAGTTTCAGTGGATTAAAATAAGATGCGATGGTTGTACTTTCTTGTGGGATAATAGGTAGTAAAAAATATCTGCTTCTAGGTTTCTTCTTTCCGCAAGAATAATCAAGCTAAAAATTGGCATTTTTTAATTAAAATTAATTTGAACCTTTTTAAAATTTTTTTAAAAATTAATTTGACCTTTTTAAAAAAAGGTCAAATTAAAATTTAAAATCCTTTTGGTAGAACCGAAAGGAGTTTAATTTTCTACATTTTGAACATTTTAAAGTTATATTTGAATAAAAATTATAATTTTCTGTCAATAATATATTATTTAAGTAACATAACCTAAAATTTAACAAATGTTTCTTATTGACAGAAAATTGTAATTTATATTCAAATGCAACTTTCAATCGTTTTAAATATTCAAAATTAAATTATTCGCCTTTCCACCAAGACGAATTAAAAATTTAATTTGTGTTTTTTTTTAAATTACAAAATTATGACATTGGACTAACTTTTGGTTTGACTGTCCGTCAGCTTCTTCCTTAAGACTTTTTTTATGTCTCTAAAGTTCTGAACGTTCGAAATTTATTTACTTCTTGTTCAAATTATAATTTTATTACAACAGTATTGCGTCACGTATTAAAAAAGAAATTGAAAAAGAAAATAATATGTAAAGTAACGTTTACTATTTACAAAGTAAAAACTTGAACTGAAACGGACTACTGCGCATTTCTGCTTTGAAAATTGCTTTATATTTTACTATTTTCAAAGTAAGTTTTGTACTCTTTCAGCTGCATTTTACTAATTTGCACAAAAGTGTACTTTGAATGTGGCAACTTTCACTCTGAAAATAGTTAAAGTTGCAGAACAGAAATTCCCAAACGTTCCTGACAGTTTAGGGTTTACTATGCAAGCAATAATAGTTACTTTATTCGTCTTTTCCGTGTAGAATTAGAATAAACTAAACATGTTTCTAAATAAAAGCGTTGCATTTTATTTTAATACCCTAACTTGTATCAAATTACAACAATACCAATATTCGAATCATTTGCAATTTAATGCAAATTTTGGTATCCAAACCGATATTCGTATCAAATCATAATTTGAGATCTACATTTTGGTATCAATTAGGTCAAATTTGGTATCAACTTGATATACAATTTGGTAGTTATTTGATATCCCATTTGTGCGATCAATTTGATATAGACTTTTGGTATCAATTTGATCTAATTTGTACCCAAAGAAAGTATAATCTTCATTTAAGCGGATTCTTCTCGCACAGTGTTTCTAAGGATATCAATTTTATATACTCTCTAAATTTGAATCAGCGAAAAGTCGCTGATTCACCAGCCCAGAGTATGCAGCTGATGAAACAGCGTATATACGCTGGAAAATCAGTGCATATACGCTGTTTCATCAGTGTATATACGCTATTTCATCAGCTGCATACTCTGGGCTGGTGAATCAGCGACTTTTCGCTGATTCAAATTTAGAGAGTATATTTTGTTTCAATTTGATATCCTTAGAAAAACTGTGCTAATCTTATAATGCTATTGAATCAGTCAAATTTCACTGATTTCCACTCTGAGAAAACAAATGAAGTAACTTTTAATATTTTCAAAGTGAAACTTACACTGACCGAAACTTTTGCTCATTTTTGGCAATATTTACTATTTTTGTAGTAAAAGTTGGTAGGAGTGAAGTAAATTTTTGTAAAAATTTAACTTATAAACCAATGCACAGAATAAAGTGTTCTTGGTCTTATTCTAAAGCTGAAAGTTCAAGCTTTCATTTAGAATAAATTTCAAATTTTTCTAAACACTTTTCTAGAAGTTGCAGTTCAGCAAAGTTGGACAATAAAAATTCACTGAAAAAGAAAATTACACCTACCTTTATCAATTCAAATCTACGATTCTATTTATCAAAAAGTCTTGAACATAGCATCATTTAATGGAAAATTTTACCATCTTTTCAAAACTGCTTTAAAAAACTTTCTACGTTAATATTTAACCAAGTTATCAACATTTAAAGAATGGCATGTTTTTAACGCGACACTTTTGCAAAGTAGTCTCTCAATTTTGACCGGTAGTCCTAGTAATTTAGAGTTGCAGATCTCGGATGATATTTCGTAAAAGAGTTTTAAAATCTTGTAGTAAATTATCCAGTAATATGTGTACAATTTTGATTAAGTAATAAAAATTATAATCGGAATTAATGTAATGCTGTTGTGGTGGCTACTCTACTATCTTTGGTATGATGTAAAGTAGTTTTAGAGTGAACCCTAAACAACGTTGGAATAGTTTCGCAAATTTTATCGTTGATCCTCAAGTCTGGACTGCTAGGAATCAGTACAAAGTTTCAATATACTATTCTTGAAATCAATTATTCACTTTAAAATTACTATAGTGTTTAACAAAATTTTTGAAGTTTTGATGTTTCTGCGTGTTGCAATTTGATACTTTCAAGATATCAGAGTTTAAAGATTAATACTTTTGTTTTAAGAGGATAATAATGGAAATTTTTTTCGTAATATGAAATTATACTTTCTTCTGGGTGTGGTATCAATTTGATCCAAATTAGTAACAAATTGATAAGAGAAATTGTTTTAAATTTTTTTTTTAAATTTAATACCAAAAAACAATAAACTATATTAATAAAATAAAAAAATACATTGAATTCATGGTTACAAACATTACAAGGTTTTTCCGACTCATTTCATTTTGGTATCCTCTTACCCGTTTAGACACTAATTGTTTCTGTTGATTTATTTTTTACTGTTGTTTTTTCCCTATGAGGGTGAATTTTTTCGTTGTTCTTAACGACTTGACTGATGGTTAAGCCTCTTTAGCTGTGTACTTAGGTCTATTTTGATGTTTCTGTTATGTTTAAAACTGTTTTCTTTTTTGGGTACATTGTATTGCTTCTGTTGGTATTCAAAAATACTATTCTTTAGGTTCTGTTCAAAATCATCTTTCTTCTTACTAAATCAGTTTTGCTGCCTTTTTGCTGTTTAAAATCCTTTTAATTTTTTTAGGGATATCAAATTGAGACAAAGAACGTATCGCAACAATTGTGATAATTTTTTTTGTCTCGATTTGATATCGTTAGAAAAACTGTGTTTCTGCTCCTGCAATGTAAAAAGAAAAGTAATATTTCAGTACCAATTTTGGTACTAAATCGTAATTTGGTTCTATTTTAATACCGAAATCAGATCTAATTTAGAACTTTCTTTTTACAATGTGATCTTTGTGTTGTTTTCTTTATTTTTCCAGTTTCTTGTTGCAACTATTTTCCATTATTTTTATTCCATTTTATAGTTTTTGCCTTTGTGATCGAGATCATTTCTGTTTCTATAAAGATAAATTCTTTATCTTTAGTTTAAATTTTCTTCGTCTTTTTACATATTGCTTCTACTATTCTTATTCTGCTTAAACCCTATTCATTTAATTTCTTCTGCTTGAATGCTACAAATTTTAAAAGTTTATCTACATTCATTTTCGGATTTTTTCGTTGGTGTTTGGTTTTGTTTGGTACAAAACCTCTTTTTCTGTTTGAACCCTTTTTTATTTCGAAATATGCTTTTTTCGTTAATCTTCTTTTTCTTTTTTGTTGTTTCCATAATTCCATTTCTGAGTCATTCCTTTTGTTTTCTTTTGTTGTAGCCCTTAACTCTAGTTGCTCTTTCTAAATTACTTTAGTTTTTGTTGCTCCTCTCTTTCTTCTTCTTATTAATACACAATGTCGAAATTTTTGTCTTTCTTGTTCTGATCAAATTTTTTTAACTAATTTGTTTCACAGTTTTCTTGAGAGTATTAAATTGATTCCAAAGTGGATCAAATTGATACCAAAAATTAGGATCAATTTATGATTTTATACACAATTTCGGTATCAATTCGTTGCAGTTTCATACTTTCAAGCTAACAGTGTTTGTTTAAATACTTCAAAATTTTTAATATTCATTTAAACTAGTTTGAATTCTGTTTGGGTCATTCTGATTATTACTACAGAAATAATATTTGTTTTCATTCTACTACTATTTGGTTTTGTTGTTTAAATTCAATTAATTGCTAAAAAAGGTATTGCTATTTATTTGTTGTTTTTGTTCTTTTTGAATTCGTTCTAATTGTTTCTGTTCTGATTAAATACTTTTCGTGTAATACTCCTTTGAGCTGTATTTTTGTTGCTCTTCTTTTTCTTTTTGATATCATTTATGTTCCTAATGTTTTTATGTTTCCTTACGTTTATGTTTATTTATATTTTGGTTAAATTCTTTCCATTATTCTTGTTCTGTTTAAATACTACAGATTTTTAAAGTCTGTTTACATTTCTTTTGAACTCTGATACATTTCTGCTGTTTCTGTTTGGTACAAATCCTCTTCTTTCTGTTGAAATTCTTCTTGTTCTGTCTGTACTTTAATTTTTTGTTTTTTTAACTTCTTTTTTTACTTCTCTTAATACTATTTCCTAATCTATCCTATTAATCTTGATCTACGTAAAATCTTTTTATTACTGTTTGTATTATTTAAATATTTCTGATTTTTTAATTTTCTGTTAATTCGCTTCAACTATTTCTGTTTGTTACGAATTCTTTTTTTTTTTTAAATTCCTACTGCTGCCTAGATTTCAGTTCTTCTTTTTCTCGTTAATCTTATTTGCATAGCCCTTCAATTATTATTGCTCTAATAAGTATTATTGTAAACATTATAAAGTTAAAAATGTTCTACACTTCCACTAATTCTTTTTTTTTTCTTGATGCATTTAAATATTTCTGATCTTTAAAGTTCGTGACTTTTCCTTTGAACTCTGGTTTCTTCATTGATGTCTGGAATAAGTTCCTTTTTCTGTTTGGTATAAATAATTCCTTCTTCTGTTCGGTATATATTTGATTTAATTTCATTTCTATATCAAAATTTTTCTTGGTTGTTCTCTAAATCGACTTTTCTTTCTAATCCTTCCTTTTTGATTCTCTTCTACAATCAGTATTGTTTCTGCTTTTAAATATTTTGTTTACCTCATCATTTAAATTCTTAACTCGGTTCTTCGTTCCTAATTCTTTTTGCTCTTTCTGTTAATTTAGTTCCTCTTTTACTTATTCTAAGTTTTCCGAAAAGCTTTCTTCAAATGTTTCATATTTTTTATAATTTTTAGTTTTAAAAACAGTTCAGTTATTGCTGCTTTAAATTTTCATAATTTTTTCCGTTTTTCTTTCTTTTTTTCTGTATGCTCTTTTCTCTCCAATGCTCTTTGAGTCTCTTTCTCTTCCTCTGGAGACGTGAAAATGGCGTCAAGAGGCGCTTTAGTTCACCATGTAATTTTGTGACCATGAGATAGAGTAGTGTATGTGTGTTTCTATTCCATCTCCTCCTCTCTCTCGAAAAAGCCGTGACATTGCAAGAGAGGCGGCTCGTGACAAAAATGGAGCATCGTCGGCGAGCGAAAATTCACTGGCGAATCTCGCGTCGACGCGATGCTTTGTTCATGATACATATACATATATATATATATACACTAATATTGGTGACCGTTTGTAAATATATATAGGTATACACCAGTTTGATTTAGTTTAGTTCAATGAAGTCTCAGGGATTGTGCGCATTAAGAGGATGAGCTCCTTGACGAAGATTGTTTAACGGTGAGTTGTGTTTGAAAAGAATAGGGAAAGAAAATGCTTTCTTCCGGTAACATGTGCGGTGTAATTAACAATATGACAAAGCGGCTTTATTCTCCAGCTGCAAAATGTTGTACACACATTTTACTATTTATATTATACATCTTGTGTGTTTCCATTTAGAGAAAAAAAATATTTTCTTATGCAAATGTAAATTTCAAAGGGTCTTAATTGTTACCCGTACAAGTTATGAAAAGAAAAAAATTTTCATTTTCTCCCATTTTTATTTTTCTAAAAGGAAAAATTATTTTATTTAATTCTTATAATTTTTCTTTATTGCATTATTTTAACGCACTTTTATTTTGTTTTTAATTATTTATCCACTTGTTGTTGTTTCTAATTATTTTTACACTTGTTTTCATTTTGTATATTTATTTTGAAAATGTTCATTTGCGCGGAGAGTATATAAAATAATTAATAAACTGAAACAATAGAGGATGAAGAGAACTTGTTATATTATTCAATTTGTAATATTGTACGCGCGCAGTTGAAGAGTCAGAATTGTTGACTGAAGAAATAAGAGTAATGAGATTATTAACAAGTAAGTACACACTCGAGATTTAAGTGATATTTTGAGTACTACTCTTGTTTCCTACTTGTTTCAGGATATTTAATTATCGAATTAATATTTTCACTGCACACTTAATTTTCTGCTGTTGATGATGACGACGACGACGACGATGGTACAAATTATTTCGCAGAAGTAAATGATTATTGTAACAATTTCATTCCGTTATTTACACGTTAATTATATATGATATTGTCTAATTGTAATTATGCATTTTTAATTAAAATCAATTTCATGTTCAAAGGGCTAATTGTTACCAATTTTCCATTTCAATGTTTTATTAACAACATGGATTTGGGAAATTTGCCGGGTTGTAATCTCATAAATTAATCTCAATTCGTGTGTAAAATTTTGAATTTAGCTGCATAATATTTTCGTATTAAATAATTAATTTATTTTGTACTCTGTTTATTATTATTTACTTATTTCATTATTTACCCACTACTTTATTGTTCATTTATTTTATTATTTACGGTTTTATAATAAATAGTATAAATAGTAAATAATAATAACTTATTTTTAATTCTAATGCGGTAAAATATATACCACTATATAATGATAATAATAATTTAAATTTATGTTAATTTAAAATTTAAGAGAATTTAAAAAATGTTGTTCTCGTTTTGAAAAAAGAAATGTTTCAATTAAAAAAATCCTTGATAGTTAAAGTAGAACTTGGTGATTGGAACGCAAAGTAGAATATTATTGAAGTAGAAGGTTGAGTGCTTAGAAAATTATTTCTACATGACATATAAGCATGTGTATAAAATAATAATCATATATGTGACTGTCCAGACCTGCTTTTGTCGCCTATTAATGATGAGAGAAGTCTTGGGGTTCAAGAAAAAGTCACGTGGGTTGAACCAAACTCTAATTAGCGTATAATTATTTAGCCATTCGAGATTCTTATTTTTATGCGGGCAAGGACTAAACTGTTACCTTAAAAAGGCGTGTGTTGTCTAATTTTAACAATTTGATTGATTCAAAATAAAATTCATTTTTTATAGATGACATTTTGCAAAAGAAATATTCAAAATAAATATAAAAATAAATATTTAAATATTTTTAAATATTTTATTATTATTATTATTATTATTATTTTTATTTTTATTTTTTTATATATTTAAATATTTTTTAAAATATTTTTTTCGAAACGTTTTAATTTAACATAAATATATTTTTCTTTAATACAAGAATTTTTAAAATTTTTACATAACAATTTTTATTTTTGAAATTGCGTGACGTGAGTGAAAAAAATAATATTAGTGCGAATAAAATTAATAGAATAGTATAAAATTAGTAAAATTAATTATTTTAATTGTAACCAAAGTAAATTAAATTAAAATTATTAAAATTAAGCAATAGGAAATAATTGTAATCGTGAATTAAGAAAAAAAATAGTAGATTTATTTTATTCCGTTTGGAGCTTTTTCTGTATAAAATTGACATTATATTATATTGAAGTGCTATACATTCTTTTCGCAATAATATTTCTGTCATTCTTTTGATTTCTTCATCTCTTTTTCTTCTTTTCTTATTTTCTGGTGCTTCCCAACTTTTCAAATGAAGTTCCTCAAGAGTTAAGAAGATATTACTTCTGATAATGTTTTCTTTTTACGATTCCTCGAGACTATAGACAATATATTGTCGTTAAAAAAGTTTTAAGACGTTAATGAAAATTTATCAGTTTTAGGAAGAATTTACAACTTCTTATTAAAAAAAAAATATTATTCTTTTAAATCCCATTATATTTGGAATATTTACGATTATTCATTATAGAATTTACTGGTATTGGTATAATTCAGATTTAGAGAGTTATCGATTTGCGAGTTTATTATTCAATTCTAAATTTAGTGTTTTACGTGCCAAAAATATTCCACTGGTATAAAAAAATTAAATATAAAAATAAAGTAAAAATAGAATTAAAAATAAAACATAGAAAATTGATGTGATAAAATAGTATTAAAAGAAAGGAAGAATTATTATTTTTCATGAGAAAAAAATATTTTTATATTTTGCAATTGCAACAGAAAAAAGATTAGAATTTTAAATACAAAAATTTAAATATCTTTCATAATAAAGAATTTGCAGGGAAAATTCTTTTGAATATTCATTCCTCGTATAAAAAAATTCTCTCTTTTCACCTGACCTTCAAATATTCTAATTTGGCACTCACCATGTAAAATTATAGTTCAGTAGTTAAAAATTATTTTCTCACAAATTTGCAAATTTAATGTGATAATAATCTGGTAGAAAAAAAGGTCAAGTCATTTTTTCTTTATTACAATGTTTTTCCATAATCCTTGCACTTTATCATCTACTTTTAAAGTTTTGTATAAAATACAAAAAAATTCAATGATGACGCTAATGGAATTTTACTCATCTGGATTTAATTCTAGATTTTTTTTATAATTTTTTTAATAAAACATTTTTTCTATGTGCTTTTTATTAAAAACGTTATTTGTATTACATACCATTTATTTTAAATTATTCAAAAAAGCAGAAAACTTTTTTTGTATTTTTTATTCGTTTATTGAAAAATTTAATCTCTTTGTTAAAAATAAATTTTTTCTCTGTGTTTTATTTTTGATTAAAAAATAAAAAATAAACTGTTTCTATAAACGTTTGTTATAATCTGCAATTATACGCATATGTGACGACTATTGATTAAACTCAGATTCTTAGAGAAGGGATGAAACGAGAGAGGGGACACAAAATGTAGCCATGTTCTATCAAAATATATCTCTCAATTGTTTTCAGGCAATTTTTTTTATTTTAATACAAATAAATTGGTAATTAATATGGAGTTTTCTCAAAATTTGTTATAAATAAAGTCAAAGTTAAAATACAAGTTAAAATAAAAATTAAAAAATTAAAAATAATAAAATAAAAATTTTTACTATAGTTTCTCTTTTATTTATTATTTATTTTACTTTTAATATTATTTTTTATTTTATTAATTAGTATTGTTCAATTGATTATTATACATTATCACTACTTATTTATTATTATTTTTTTTCTTACTTTTTAATTAAACTTTTGTGATAAAAATTAAATTGTTTAATTAAATGCACAACTTTTTGCCGTACATTATTGAAATAAATAATTAATTTTTACACTGGAAAAAAATTTATTTATTTCAAATAACCGATTATTTGTCTATTATCAAATAAATATTCACTCGAATCAAATAATTTTTATTTAAATTAATTAAATGGTGTTTGAATCAATAATTTCAGTATATTTGAAGCAAATATCATTTAATTAATTTAAATAAAAATTATTTGATTCGAGTGAATATTTATTTGATAATAAATAAATAAATTTAATTTATAATTACTTTTCATTTTTTTGTAAAAAATTCTAAAGTGGCACAAAAAAATGATATAATTTGTGAAAATTAAAAAAAAAGTTCTGTTTCAATTTATTAAAATTTAATAAATTATTTATTTTTGTATTTAAAGAATTGAATTTTAGTTGAATTTTCTAATAAAAATTGATTCAAAAATGAATTTTAATTAAAAATTTAGATAATATTTACAAGTAACGTAACAATAGGCCTGTAGCCTTTTTTACATAAGTGTTTCTTCTTTTCTCATTCCTCCCTATTCACACAAACAAAACGCTCTTATCTTTACTAAATTGTTTATAAAATAGAATAGTTTTTTTAGATTTTCACCGTTATCTACATTCAGCAATTCTGTTAAAGAGTTTTTTCGCACATTTTCACTACAACATTCGTTATACGCGGGACAATCCATTAAGACGTGCTTTAAATTTTCATTCCTGTCCATATTACACATTAAACACTTTTCTTTGTCACTAAACTTATACACATAACCGAGTTTTAAAATTTAGATAATAATTGAATATTAAAAGTATAAATAGTATAAATTTTTAGAAATAATTAAATTTCAAAAGATTTTTAAATTGTCTGTCTTTGAACATTTTAATCGTTGTAAAACCTATAATATAATAATATATTTGGATATTTATCATAAAAAATTTATTATTTTCTTAAAAAATTGTTAAAGTTTTAAATAACTGTAATTTAAAAATTATGAAAAAAATTATTCTTTTAAAAAATTGTATGTAATTAAAATTTTTTGAAGTCAGTTAAATTGCCGTAAATAATTTGGAAATTAATTGGACTAGTCCAATGATTCTGCTACTTCCCTGAGTATTTTTAATGGAAATCAGGAAAAAGTCAGGGAAGTAGCAGAATCAAAGTTCTAAGGATTTTTGTGAATAGACTAAAAGGAGTTTTTTTAGACGCCAAATTTTAATTTTTCAATAAGTATTTTTTACTCATTTTTTAAAATTAATTATCGAGTGTGAAGCCTGTAGTTTCCTATAGTTAAAATATAGTATAATAAAAATATTTTCCATTTCTACATGCAAAATATTGAAAAGATTTGTAAAAAATGTAAAAATGACTTTTTGTACCTACACTGATAATTTGCGATATTTATTGTAAAATGATACAATACATTGTACAATGTTAACTCCACAATTGTGGATTAATAATTATGATTCTTGACGCGCCTGAATTGTATGCAATTTGTCAATAACGAACAATCTCCGCGCCGGATAGTCACAATCCCTGTCAACTTCCGATAAGGGGCAAATCCCAGTGTTGAGACTTGAAATTCAACCCAAGCCAGAAATTCCAAATCCCGAAATATATAGAATTCTCTCTCTCTTCGCAATATAATGGAGTAATTTCTCTGATATGGAAGAGGGCCAATTGACAATGATTCTACATATTATTGTAATTCCCTCGTAGCTATTATATGGATTTGCGATTGAAAATAACAAGCGAATACAATAATGTATCATGTTTTCATTATACGTAGCTTCTTTGATATAAAAATTATCATCCCTTTTCTCACCTCTCTTTCTATCTCTTTCTCTCTATGGTTATTTTAGAAAAATGTATTCAATTTTATTGAATCAATTTTCTGAATATAAAAATGATATATTTAAATGGATTACTGTATATACCCGATAAATAAATTAGATTCTTATCGGATATCGTATTATCTTATAAATGATTATAAGGGAAAATTTGACATGATTACATCAACTTGTTATTGAATTATACGTGTAAGTTTCTTTATTAATGTTTTATTGTTTAATTATTATTTACTATTTAAATATTTACTTTTTTGTTTTTCATTTATTTATTACTTTTATTTTATTCACTTCCATTTTATTTAGTTTAACTTTTTATCTGTTTTCTTTATTTTTCTTCTTTTACCTACTTTTATTTCATTTAATTTACTTTTAATTTTTTACTTGACACAAGAATTTGAATTTATTTTTCCCTGATTTCTAGACAGAATTTTGACTTTTTTCCTGACCAATTTCAAATTGAATTTAAAATTCAAGAATTTGTTTAAATTAATACTGTAACTTTTTCAATTCAATTATTTTTTAGAATTTTTAAGTAAAACTCTTCTTTAAATCAATTATTATTATTATTATTTTATTATTATTATTTTAAGAAAGTTTTTTGAGAATTTAATTTTTCAATTATATATGTAAAAGAAAGTTCGATTAAAATACGTCTAAAAAATTCATTTGTTTCAATGCATTTTTACAAAAGTTTTCCTAAAGTTCTGAACGTTTAAATCAACAAAATTTTTTGTTTAAATATTTTTAAAAATTTATTAAATTAAATAGAAAATAATGCAGATTAAACACTATTATTTAATTAATAATTAATTTTTTAATATACGGAATAATTTTTAAATAAAATAACAAATTAAATAAAATGCAAAAAAATATCGCTGTTCATTTGAACGTTCACTTTAGAATAACATTTTTATGATTATTTTTTTCAAGAATTAAATTATTTAAAATAAATTCAATTTCATGTTCTATAAAGTTTTAATTATTATCAGAAATGAAAAAACCGTTAGGTTTTGTATTAAAATTTGTGATGATTTCAATATTTATAAAGCAAACAAAAAAAAATCAAGAAGAAATAAATATTAATATTTTCAAAGGTTTCTGAACATAAAAATTCAAAGTCGTAAATAAATATTTTCAGAAGAAATGAAATTAAAAAATGATTAATTTTTCTAAAAAAATAAAAATTCTAATAAACTTTACGATCAAATAAAAAGATATGCATTAAAATTCTCATTTCTATCGAAAATTAATTTTTGAGGGCATTTATTTATTAATTTATAATTTTATATATTTTACTGACATTCGAATGTCAGTAAAAACGATAGTTTGTTAAATGAATGAATTTCATGTTCAAGTTCTCTGAACTTCATTTTTCTCAGCCTGCAGACATGCAACCGAACATACACGACTGCATGATGCATTGCATACTATCTCCTAATATGAAAATTAGTTTTCATATTAATTTATGTTTTTTCTTTGTTTGCAAAATTAATTCGTACAACTAAAACAACAATAATAATAAAATAATAATAGTAAATATAATAAAATGTTATAATTTAATTGAAAAAACTTTTTATTAATAAAGTATTAATGATATAATAAGTATAGAAATTTTGTAGGGGAAGGGGATTTTCTAATTTTAATATTGAATTAAAAAAACTTTGTATTAAAAATATTTTCATAAATTACTTAGTCCAATACAAAAAGAGTTTAAATTTTACATTTAGAAATATAAATAATTAATTTTTTTTCTTAATGACACAAAATTATTGTATAATAAATATTTAATTTATAGAAGAAATAAATAAATTCGTTCATCTGAACGTTCAGAAATTGCGGATCCTAAATAATTATAACAATATAAAAATTATTATAATTTTGTAAGGGGAGAAGACATTTGATAATTATCATTTTTAATTAAAACAATTTGATATTAATAAAATAATACAATAATTAATATATAATTTTTTTTTTAATTTTTTAAATTTTTTATTGTAACACTTCCTGCTCTATAAACTTGAATTAGTAAAAATGTTTATTAATTTGAATTAGTGACTGACTCTTTTCTTTTTAATTAGTAAATTTTACTAATAAATTAGTAAAAATGAATATTTATTAGTAAAATTCACTAATTCAAGATAATAAAGATTTTTACTAATTCAAATTTTTGCTTTCGAATTAGTAAATTTTAATAATAAATGGTAATTTCTACTAATTTGAATTAGTAAAAATGTTTACTAATTTGAATTAGAGACTGACTTTTTGCTTTTGAATATTAGTAAATTTTACTAATAAATTAGTAGAAATGACTATTTATTACTAAAATTTGCAAATTTCAAAGCAAAATTTAGAGAGTATTTATCTATTTGTTTAATTACTAGTATATAGTATTTTATTACTTAGTATTTTTTATTTAATTGAATTAATAAGAATTAAAGTACCAAGTACCATTTGCAAATTATACCCCAAATAATATTTTTATTTTTTATATTCTTATCACATGGGAAGGTATTTTTTTTCTTTACAAAATAAAGCTATAAAATTTCTAGGAAAATAATGACAGTGTATTTTTTCGTTGTCAGGGAAAATTTGCCTATGAGAGAGGAAAAAAGAAAGATATAAAGGTGAAGCGTAATTTTTTTTTTAAACTTAGAATTATATTAATAGCCGAACAATGGGAAAAATGACAAAGATTTCGGGCGTGTCCGTGACTTGAAAGCAAGTTGGACGTCTTAAACACTCCCCATCATGGTGGATGTTGTATGTATATATATATATATGTGTGTGTTTGTGAAGGGACAAACATCACGTGCACTTTCATTTTCGGGGGTGTATTACGTGAAGCGCAGCCATTGACTGTGGAAGTGAACCCCATGGGTGTTATATTGATCGAGGCAGGTTTTGTGGTGTAAACGCACCCTCGCACACCGGCCCAACTTGTTGTAATATTCCCGCTATATACTTTTGCCTTTATCGATTCTTTTCAACCCCTCTCTTCTCTTCTCTCGCATTCCATCTGTGCTGATTGCAGTTACTTGAGATTTTTTTTTACCCAATTTCATATCTCTTTTTTATAGACGTATATAATATTGTTTTATCGATTTTTATTTCCGTGAGCGTGATTTGTTTCCTTTTTTTTTTCTTCAAATCGAAAATGTCTTTTTTATGCCTTTGAAAATGGCTGAATTGATTCGCTGTTTATTTGAAATTGAATGAAATAGTTTCTTCAGTTGTAAAAATTGGATATGGTATGGGACAAATTGGAACATTTTTTCTGTTTAAAATATGTTGTGGTTTTTAGAAATTTCTTTCGGTTTTTCTTCTCCTTAAAAGTGATTGTTATGAGGATTTAGTTGAAATTTTAAGTTGCAGGCTTCACACTCAATAATTAATTTTAAAAAAGTAGCGAAAAGTAGCTCTTTGAGACTGAAAAAAGTAGTAAAAAAGTGGCTATCGAAAAATTAAATTTGACGACTAAAAAACTCGTTTTAGTCGATTCGAAAAAATCACAAAAATTTCATTCTGTATTTCCCTGAAATTTTCCTGATTTCGATAAAAAATATTCAGTTTTTCATATCTTGGTAATAACTTCAATTCTAAATTTTTATCAAATTCAATTATTTTCCAAATTTTTAGTTAGAATTCTTCAAAAATTCGATTATTTTTTAAAATAATTTTTGAAATTAAAAAAATAGATTTTTTTCAAATATAAAATTTATTTCAATTAAATTTGACAAAATTTCCAATTAATTCGACATTTAAATAAACATTACCGTCAACCGGGGCTATTTTGTGCACCAAATAGCTTTTTTTTATTCAAAGATTTATTTAAATTCAGAATTAAGAGAATAAAGAAAATCAACTTTTGATATATGTTGTGGACATCCTTCTGAAGGTTTCCTATAAATTTGGGAAAGAAAAAAATTTTTTTGTCTTAGTTATAGTCATTGAAAGTCGTGCACACAATAACTCCCGGGATGGGGCTATTTTGTGCATCGAACTTTGTTTTCCTATAATGTTGCGTAAACATTTTTTTAATCGTTTCTGCTTCATGAAATCTTTTGTGTATATATTTGAGAGTAAGTTAAAAAAAGAATGACCTAGTAAAATTTTTTTTGTAGATATATTATACAAAAAATGTAAAATAAAGCACAAAAATTTTGCTAAAATCTGAATTTACTAAAAATTAACAATCTTTCTTTAAATTGTATATTACGCAGATAGTAAATAACATTTTTTTCTTTTTTAATATATATTTTATAATAATATACTAATATAATTATAAAATGATCGTTTAAACACTTATAAATAACTTTAAAACATCATTTCAATAGGAGCTTTTTTAATAGTTTTGAATGATATTTTTAAAAAACTTGAAATAAATATTTTTAAGGTTAAATAGATAACAATTTAATATCTAATATGCTTTTTAAGTTATTTTAAGAGAAACGAGAAAATAGTTTTAAAACTAATTTGAAAAACTTATAAATATTAATTAATGTTCATTTTTTGAGGTTACGTTGTGCACCGGTTGAGCTTTTAATCGTTTTAATGATTTTAATTAACGTATTTACAGTTTTTTGACAGAAAAGTAAGACAAAAATGTATTAAAATGATAAACAGAATCTTCTTTACTTACTAAATAAAACATTTATGAAAAATATTTGATTTTTTTAAGTGCACAAAATAGCCCCATGGAATCCTGGTTTTTCAGTTTTTTCCACTTTTCTCTTAAAATAATGAATAAAAAATTAGCGCATTACGTATGTATCATCACAACACAATTGACAACAAATATGTAACTCAGTTAATGATACACATTAAAACTCTAGAAGATCTGGTATAATTTTTCCGAACTTTCAAAATTTTTTAAACAAATTTTCCGTTTTTAGGAACTTTTTTCTCTTAATTGACAAAGAATTAAATAATAACATTTAGTGCTCTCTATTGTCATGTAATCAAACTTTCATTTAACAAAATAGCAGATTAAAATAATTCATTTTAATAATTTTTTTCATTAAAAAACTCGCGTGCACAAAATAGCCCCCGGATGCACAAAATAGCCCCAGTTGACGGTATCAACTTTTAAGAAAATTTCCCTATATTCAAAAAAATTTAATTAAAATTTTTCAAAAGATTAATTTTTTTTTAATTTCTAAATTAAATTATTCAAACTTGAATATTTTTGTTCAATAAATATATGAATAGGGGAGAGTTGTTATTGTTGGGTTGGGCATAGTTTTGACTTTTCTTCATAACTTCCCCTGTAGATCGAATTTCGTGATTTTGCGCCTATTGTTGGAAAGATCAACTCAAATGCAATGTTTTTGCTTAACATTGTAAAAAAATTTGACCGAAAGATTATGCATTTTCATATATAACTTTAGATATTTTATTCCTCATGAACGAAATCCAAAATTGAAAAAATTGAAAAAAGGTTAGCAAACATTTGAAATAAACGCGGTGGCTTAACCCTAAACACTGCCCAACCCTGACAACTCTCCCCTACTAATTTATTTTCCCCTTGAAATTGAGATTTTAAACAATGTTAATTTAAAAGCTTTATGAAATTTATCTATTTCTTAAAAATTAAAATTCATATTATGTATAACGTTTTTTTAATATTCAATTTTAATCTAAATAATTGTAACTGAAAATTTTCAAATCAATTTTTATTAGAAAGTTTCACAAGAATTCACTTATTTAAATAAAAAAATAAATAATTAATAGAATAATTGATTATTTCTTAAAATTGAATAAGACTTTTATCAAAATTTTTAAAAATAATTAAATTCACAAACATTTCCTTAAAACTTTTAAAAATATTTAAATTGTTTTGAAGAATTTCTTTGATTTTTTTTATTTAATCGATTTTGCTAAAAATTTGTAATTCATAATTTTATTCTTAAAGTTTATTAAAATATTGTTAAAAAATTGAATTATTTTGAAGAATTTTATCAGATTTTTCTGGAAAATAATTAAATTTGTTTGACTAAATTCTTTAAATCTATTAAAAATAAACTAATTTTTTAAAAAATTTGAATTTAAAATTTAGTTTTTATTTAAGTTTTGAAATTAATTAAATTTTTTCAAGAAAATTTCTCTCTAGTTTTTAAAATAATCGTTTTTGTTAATAATTGTAAATAGAAAATTACATTAAAATTTTTAAGAAATAATTGTATTTATGATAAGAATTTTTTTATTAATCAAAATAATAAACTTCTTGTGAAGAATTTTATTAAAATTTTTGAAAATAATTATTAAATTTTTTTGACTAATTAATTTAAATCTTTTGAAAACAATGTAGTTTTTTTAATAATTTTAAATACAAATTTTAAATTCTACTTATATTTTACGAGGAATTTCTCTCAATTTCTTAAAATAGTAATATTTGTTAGTTGTTGTAATTAAATTGTATTAATTGTATATTGAAATAAGTGATTGAATTCCTTAGAAGAATTTTATTAGGTACACTGAAACCCCACTTATTTAAAGTCTGGTTTACTTAAAGTCGCGTTTATTTGAACCCGTTTTTGCTTCAGTTATTTTTAGTTAGAATCAGCCCTAACCTCACTTACTTTAGCTCATGCGCAGTACGCGACCAATGGAAATATACTTACATTCCCATTGGTTGAATTCAAACAAAACCAACCAATCATGTCAATTTATCGAATTACGTCACCAACATAGGTTATGTCGACCAAAATAGAAATAAACACGACACTTCGTGTCGAATTGCGTGGGCCATGTTCAAAACGAATTTTATTAAATTTTTTTTATATAATAATTGAGTTCCTGTGAAAAATTTTATTAGTTTTAAAAATAATTGAATTCTTGCGAAAGATTTTCAAAATTTTTTGAAATTTTGAATTGTTGCAAAGAATTTTATTAGAATTTTTGAGAATAATTCTTTTATTTCAACTATTAGCAGATTTAAATTTGTAAAAGTTTTGAAACAAAAAAAAAAAAGAATAAAGTAGCTTTTAGTGTCACAAATTTAAAAAAAGTATCCAAATAGTAGCTAATCTTAAAAAATGTAAATAGTAGGTTTTAGTAGATGAGTGCGAAGCCTGAAATTGTATATAGAATTAATACAAAAATCTGTTACAAATAAAATTAGGGTATACGGCGGGAATCGGACTTATGACCTGTGCACTTGACGTATATTAAATTTTGAAACATAACATTGAATTCGCAATTAATAACCCTGAAATTCTCCAAGTGTCTAGTTTCAAGCACAATTAACTAAATTTTGTGTCTTTGACCACGTTTTAGTTAATTTGTCCCCTTGATGTAGCGGAAACAACAAAGTTTTCGAGTAAGCAGTAAAAAGTTGTTCCCGACAATTTTAAGTTATTGCTACATGGTTTTTGCTTCAAAAATTCTCTAAAAATCACCATCTTTTACTTTTGTAGCAAAATATTGTCGACCTGTACACTGTAAAAAATTTAGGGAGTTAACGGACTCGGGAGTTGAGAGTGAAATTTTTCGAGTTAAAAATCAACTCCAAAAGAGAGTTAATTTCTAACTCCCTTCATTCAACACCCGCGCGAGTTATTTTTTCCATGAGGAGTTAGCATTTGGGTGTTAAATTTTACACGGAGAAAAATTTATTCGTACTGATTACAATAGTCTATATTACTGCTCGGATATGTGACCACTTTTTGTTATGATTACTATAGCTGTTGTAAGGAGTACAAACGTGAAGGTATCCCTTACAACAGCTATAGTAATCGTTCCTACTAAATTCTTAACACATTACATAGTCTTCGTAATCATTCCAAAAAGTGGTCACATATCCGAGCTGTAATGTAGACTATTGTAATCATTAAAAATAATTTTTCTCCGTGTAACTCTCTTTATTTATAACTCCCCAATGGGTGCGACTTTTATAGACCCCCCGGGGGAGTTAAAATTTAACTCCCTTTTTTTACAGTGTACTATAGCTATAGTCAGCTATATATTCTCCAACACTTGCACTCTAAAATTATACTGTTACGCAACAACAATACCTCAAAAACGATTGCTTTTTGAGACTATTTACGGTTTCCTCTCTTTGATTTCAATGTTTGTTTGATATAACAGAAAGGAAAACTTAATTAGAAGTGTCGGGGAGAGAATGGGAATTTCTCGAGTGTCAAAGGTGGTACTCGATTGTGAGTGTATATAGGTATAATATTAAACGGGGTTGCTGAATGAGAAAAAGAGTTCAATGTATTCTCTCTTTCTCGATTTAAAATCAGTTCTCTATACACTTACATGTTTGCTTTATATTATTCATTTATTGCTTTGGTGTGTATTTCGGTTTGGCTATAGCATTGTCTCTCCCTTCTTATGATATGTTGGGTTAGAGGAGTTAGGTGCTCGTTAAGTCATGTATGACTAATATGGGAACCATCTAACAATGTTCGTGTGATCGCTTTTCAGTTTAGGACTCACATAAATAACTTTATTGAAACGCTTTTTAATACCGTTATTTCATGCACGAGAGCAATTCCAATTTTAAATGAAATACGCAAATGTAATTAGAAAATTGAGCAATCATTTTTGTCGGTCATTGTTTTTTACAGTTCACTCATTTTGGAAAATTAATTTTGTCATTTTGTCAAGTCATTGGCAAGGTTGTCACTGGTCAGGGAATTCAGGGAAAAGTCGGGGATTTTTATTAAAAGTACTAGAAAAAATTAAATTTTAGAATTCATAAGAAAATTCTTAATTCAATTAAGGAAAATTAAATTTTTCTGGCAACCCTGATTGATTGTAGTCAAATAAAAAGTCGTTTTTGAAAATTGAAAATTACACATAAAAACAGTTTTAAATGTATAGTCCTGCTACTTGTGTCACATATTCAATAAGAATTAATGAAGTTTTATTATTGATTGCTCGCGGCTATAATTTTTCAAATTCTGTTGAAATTTTTACGAGAATATCTGATTAATGAATTTATAGAAAGTGGGAGTTTTTCAGGGGGGCGTTATTACCAATCAGTGTCAATGTTTCTGTTCTCATAATATAATCAAACGTGATTCACGAGGAAAATGAATATTTAATGCGATAGCAATTCATTTTAAATGCAATCGCTTTCTTTCCTCGGTTCATTCATTTTTTTCTCTCCACTTAAATTTCAAAAGTGATTCTATATACAATTATACTACCATAAAGTTCTTATTTCCTCAATT
Organism: Leptopilina syphax; assembly: GCA_032872505.1. Taxonomy (NCBI): domain Eukaryota; kingdom Metazoa; phylum Arthropoda; class Insecta; order Hymenoptera; family Figitidae; genus Leptopilina; species Leptopilina syphax. Next base: position 31,111,377 of record CM065468.1, read on the forward strand.
GAATTTTGTATTTTTAAATATTATATTAAAAGAAAAATTGCTTCTTGATACTTGTGTATTTTCTTTTCTATTTTCTACAATTGACCTGTTGTCTCTACACTGTATCTTATAATTTATTTGCTTTTGAAAATACTATTACTATTGTACGAATTTAATATTTTAACAGTTTATGATTATATCAATGATAACAATTCTATCTTCTATAATTGCAATTCTGTGCGGCAATTGCAGTGTATAGTATTACAGCGGTAAAATAAAGTGTGCTCTTGGTGTGATTCTTTCATTTTATGAGGAAATAGAAATCTTTTTGCTTGTTTAATTAATAACTTTCTCTCTAATAATAATTAAAGATTTTGCGATTAATGAATCGATTTATTTATAAGTGATATTTATATGCGTCATTAATATCGAAAATGTGTTGTGTAAAATCGGTGGAATTTTTCGTACAGTGTTTAAAGATAAGTTGCAGCATGTAAATGTATCTTTTTACAGCCAAAGTGACAGTTCATTGAAGCGATTTTGTCCAATTTTCGAAATAATGATCAGATCTGCAATATTAAAAGTTTGTGTCAATATCGAGTTATTATAAAGGAATACTGTAAAAATATTAAAGTTGCAAAATGAAGCATTAGGAAAATTTTAAGATACATATAGTATTCTAGAAATGTTTGGGCAATATTAAGACAGTATTGTGTCAAGTTGTGGCAAAATAGTTAGTTTGTTAATCTTTAACATCGGAGTAGAGTCTGGAGTCAGAAAAGTTATAATGAAAGTTAAAAAATAATAAAATAAAATAAAAGGTAAAAATGAAAAAATCCAAGAAAAGAAGAATTAAATATTTGAAGTTCGGAGCACATTAAAATATTATTTAGCAAGAAAATAAGTAAATAATGAAATTAATAAGACAGAATATTAAATATGAGTTATTACATGTTTTAATTTTTTTATTGTAATTCTTATATTAAGTATTTTCTTTCCTTTTTGTTTCAGGTGAGTTCAATAACATTGTTTTCTGTCGAGTTTATTTCGTAAGTAAATATTCATTAAAATATATTATACTAAAGGTACGATTTTAGCACTATTGGACTTATCTGTATATATGAGCATATTCTTGATTAAGTTTCTAACATTTTAGAAGTTTTAGACATCTCTCGGTGAACAATTCGACAAGGTTTAGAAATGTAAAGTTAGAAAAGCTAAAAACCTAATTTAGAGAAAAACGAGTTTAAAGTTCAAATCTACCATTAGTTTCCATGCTAATTAAAAATTAAAAATATAATTACTATAGGGAACGCATGAATATTCCCAAAATCTTATTTGACATGCAACTCATTTAACATAATTCTCATTTGATATCATAAAAGCTTGACATAAATTTCATTAGTTATAAAAATAATTTGACACAAATTTCAATTCACATAAATTTCATTTGATATAAAATTTACTTGACATAAATATCACCTGACATAAAAATCATTTGACATAGAAATATAGACGCGAATTGAGAAATTTGTTAATCACAATTTTCTTGACAATATCTAATTGGTTTTTTTTAATTCGCGCCGATATTTTTTTGTCAAATAAACAAATGACAAATCAATTTTATGCTAAATAAAATTTATGTCAAATAGATTTTTATGTCAAATGATTTTTATGTCAAATAAATTTTATGTCAAATGACGTTTATGTCAAATGACATTTTTGTCAATTGGAAATTATATTAAATAACATGAGTTTCATGTCAAAATGAAAATCATTTCACATGAATTTTATTTCAAATAAAATTTGTGCCTTGTGATTTTAAATAATTTTTGAATGTGCCAATCTTAAATGTCAAATGAAATTTATTTTAAACTAATTTTTATGTCACATGACAAGTATACCAAAATGAATTTTGTGTTTAATAAAATAATGTCAAATAATTTTATTTGAAATGGTTTTATGTCAAATAAAATTTCGGTAATATTCATACGTTTACATTAAATAAATGTCAAATGAAATTCATATAAAATGTTATTTTGTCAAATGAAATTTGTGCACGGAGAGAAAATTTATTACATATATTAACACATATCATATATATTTTGTAAAAGTTTTTACAGTTTACTAAACTGTCTTACGGTCAGAAAAGTCAGGGAAAAGTCATGGAAAAGTCAGGGAATGTCAGAGAATTTCATTGAAAGTCAGGGAAATTTCTAAAAATTTATACAAAAATTAAAATTTTTTGTGAATAAAAAATTTTTTTAACCTAACAAAACTTAGAAGATTTTTAACACCGTTTTTTCTATCATTAGATGTTAATTTATTGTTAAATATGTCAGTTACCATATTTTTGTCTCAAGAAAGCAAAAATAAAATTAGTAAAAGGTCAGGGAAAAAGTCAGGGAATTTTTTTCTCAATCCTTGTTAGACACCCTGGTTTAGGGAAAAAGTGCACCAAACAGAAATTTTGGTATCAAAAATACTAAACAGTGAAAGAAATAATTTGAAATTTAGTAAAGTTAGATTAAAATTCTTAATGTTTGATATTATTATACTAAATTTCATATTATTCCTTTCACTGTTTAGTATTTTTGATACCAAAATTTCGCCTTGTCGCATTTTTTTCCTAAATTGAGAAGCACTTTTGCAAAATTTAATATAATTTTCTTTCCGTGTGTTAAATGGGTTCATGTTAAACAAGATTTCAAGAATATTCATGCGTTCCGATTATTAGTTATTTTAATTACGAAAAAGTTATCGTCAGGGTTGCCACAAAAAATTAATTTCGTTTTTCCCTGACTTTTCCCTGATTTCCAGACAAAATTTTTACTTTTTCCCTGACCCTAAAGAATATTCTGATTCACTCCAAAAATTATTAGATACGAATTATTTATAAGATTTATTAGATAAGAATATTATTGTAAAACATGAAGATATCAATTACTCCGAATTTTAATTTCCGTAAAATTTGTCATAAAAAAATTTAATTATTTACAAAAATTAAATAAAATTTGTTACAAAAATTCAATTATTCTCATAAATAATAAAATTCTTCACGGGGTTTCAATTATTTTAAATACAATTTTAAATAAATTTCTCGAAAAATGAAATTATCTTCAAAAATTTTTTGCAAGAATTAAATATTACATTTCACAAATAATGAAATTCTTCGTTGAAATACAAAAAATTTCAAAATTTACTATTTTAATAAAAGTTTTCAAAAGAATTTAGTTATTTAAATAAAATGTAAAAAAATTCGTTGCAGGAATTTAATTATTTTCATAAATAATAAGATTCTTTACATTATTTCAATTATTTAAAAAAAAATTTGATAAAATTCGTTGCAAGAATTCAATTACTTTCATAAATTATTAAAATTCTTCACAGGATTTCAATTATTTTTAATACAATTTTAAGTAAATTCTTCGAAAAATGTAATTATCTTCAAAAATGTTATTAAAATTCTTCGAAAGAATTCAATTATCAATTACTTTTAAAAATCCATGCTATAATGCTTTTAATATTCAATTATTATCTAAAATTTTAACTGATATTCATTTTTAAATCAATTTTTATTAGAAAATTCTACAAGAATTCAATTATTTAAATACAAAAATAAATAATTTATTAAATAAATGAATGAATTTTCAAGAATAATTTAATTTTTCGAGGAATTCGATTAAAATTGAATTAAAAACAATTGAAATTCTATGATGTTTTATTATTCATGAAAATAATTGAATTTTTGTAAAAAATGTTATTATTTATGAAAATAGCTGAATTATTGCGAAGAAATTTATAAAAAATTTGTAAATAGTTGAATTTCTGTGAAATTTTTATTATTTATGAAACAAATTGAAATTTTGCATAGAATTTTATTTATTTTTTTATTTTTATTTTTCTAATTTTTAAAGGAAAGTACACTTTCCTGCACACTCTTAAATGTGCAGAAATTAACCACTTTGTACTGCATTTATGTTAAAGAAAAGTAGCTCTTTTCCAGCAAGTGTTGCACAAAGAGATATTACAGCAGATGAAGCTAAAACTAGCACCCAGATATCAGCATCCACTTAATTTTAATAATTAAATTTTAAAGTTAAATATTTTTTAGAGCTATATGAATTCAGTATTGTAACAGTATTTAGATACCTATATCATTAAAGCAGTATTGTTGCAGCACTAGGAAATATTAAGACAGTATTGTAGCACTATTTAGGCAAAATTAAGGAAGTATTTTAGCACTATTTAGTCAATATTAAGGCAGTATTTTAGCACTATTTAGGCAAGCTTAAGGCAGTATTATAACAGTATAGTGGTGAAATATTAGGATAGTATTTGGGCAGTATTGTTGCAGTGTTAGGTTAGGTCAACATTATCGCAATATTTAGCGCTTTCAACACATTTAAATTCAAAACTTTAGTTACCATACACGAAAATAACAATTTATTATTCCCCCGGACAAAATGACTATTAACTTATCTCACGTATAAATGAAGATAGCAACAATTTTTTATACTCTTTCACCTGCACCAGTGTAAAATTCAAGAAATATTTTCCAACATACAGTTTTCTTCACACCTGTGAAAGAATACACACAATATTCACAGCTCGTCGTATATCCAGTGTCGATCAAATGACGTTAACATTTCCTCGTGACTGTTCTTCTAGTTTTTACACCTGTACTTATACCATTTTATTCTCTCTTAGATATTTTTTTTATTTTATCTAGATATTTTTATTAATGTTAAAAATAACAGTAATATTTTTTTCTCCTTCATTTTATTGCCATTTGTGAGTGTGTATTATTTAGTCGATTTCTCTTGTCCTCTCTTGTCAAATTATACATTATTTTTCGTATTGAGAATTGATGTGTTCATTTTGTTTTTTATTTTTTTTTCTTTTGATCGTATTGAGGAAAATACTTTTTTTTGCTGCAAGACATTTTCTCACAGTAAAGTAAACAAACAGGTGCCATTTTGTTTTCTTTTTAATTTGTGTGTGTAAAAATCTGCATTATTAATATCACATCAAAAGAGACACGCACTTATCTCGATTCTGTTCGCGATAAGATAAGGAGCATTTGTATATTGAGTGACGTGTGTCTCTGTGTATGTGTTTCTATTAGTGAATTTTGATATTTTGTGATCAGTTTCTTTATATTCTGTTTGATAAACGGTATGACGTTAATTTTCAATTAAGAGGAAGGTGAGAGAAAAATAAAGTTTTTTCTCGGATACTCGCAAACAAAAATAATGTGTTCCTACGTTATTTGTCTTCAAAAATGCATTCAAATTTTGAACATATGTTTGGTAGATATCATAAGACGAGTAATTCAAAGGTAACAGTTTTACTCTATTAATTTTTTTTTGAGTTATTTTGCATCTTTTGACATTATTTGGAAAATTTTTTTTTATTTTTTATAAAAATTGTACAGAATACACTATTGACTTGAAAGTCAAATAATATAATAACATGATCCAAATTTTTGGTTTTGGTTGTGTACCTTCGAGAAAACGGTGAAACATTTGTTTATAGTATTCGCAATAATTTTTATTCATATAATAGTAGTGAAATATTATTCAGAAGTAATATTTTCATTTTAAGAAATTTAGGAGACAGAACTTCAAATTTTTTGTATCAATTTGTACACTTTCGAAAAAAATTTATTGACAGTAGTCGCAATATTTGTTATTTACATATTTATAGTAGAAAAATATTCAGAAATAATATTTAAAAATTTTTGAAAGTTTCAGAATAAAATGTTCTAATTTTGAAAACATTAATAGGAACAATTTTCTTTAGCAGATGTCGAAAGCTAGAATGTTTAGTGGTCCTCTAGATAGTGTAGAGAGGAGTGTATTAAAGATAAGAAAAGTCATGCTTTTATTTAAGAGACACGAGGCGGCTCTTTTGTTGTTTATAGCGACAACGGAAATCAGTTTTAAAAAGGGACAGATTTTTCAAATTCATTTTCTAGGAAAGACAACCTGCTTCTTGTTATATGTAACCGAGATATTGTAACTGGTGTAGATTAATGTGCGCGTGTATTTTCTTTCTCCTGAGACTCAACTTGTTTCTTTACCACATGATCCTGGACCAGAAACAACATTATTTTTTTTCGTCCATTACTATTCTCGGTGACCGGCTTCCGCGAAACAGTACTATAGGTGGTTTTCTCTCTTGATACGAGACATATAGTCCTGTAAAACGAGATGTTGCACATTTCTGGCCACAAATTAATGCTTTAGCCGCACCCACACACATGTGTGTGTATAAGACAGTTTAAAATTTTCAAAAGATATTCCATAACATTTTATATTATATATATGATAGACCGCATATAATATGCAAATCCGGAAAACGTCAGTTCAAGAGACAGAGAGAGAGAGAGAGAGAGAGAGAGAGAGAGAGAGAGAGAGAGAGAGAGAGGGAGTGAGAAAGAGACGAGATAAAAATCTTGAATGTTATTAAATCCTTTAATACTTAACTAGAAACCATTTTCTCTTGAAATTTATATAATAATTTAATATTTTTATAATAATTTTATTATACTCGCATAATAACATTATTGCTCGATATCAGTCACTATCTTGTGTCCATTCACCTGTTTTTTGACGATTGCTTAAGTTTTCCTTATATACCTACCTTGTTATTATTTTTATTATTTTTATTTGTTTTTACTTCACGGAATTCTTATTTTTCTTCGTTTTTTAATACTTTTTTTAAAGTTTCTTTCCTAGGTGTGTGAAGTTGGCTCCTCCAGTTAAATATTTTTAAGTTTTCTATATTGCTATCGATTGTCCACAATTAGTCCAGGTTTGTCCAAAAAAAAACTTTTTTTGTCCAACTTTTCATTTTTTTTAAAATTAAAAAAAAATTTTTTTTTTTTAAACATGAAAAAAAATGACAAAAAACGTTTAAATTAGTAAACAAACCGATTTGAGGGTTGGACAAACGAATTCAGTTGTTGGACAAATGAAAACAATTAATAAGCAATCAATAGAACCATTTATTTTTAAAAAAATTATGGTTTTTCTCTTACTTCACAACTTTTAACATTTCAATCGAGTTTTTCTAGTTTAAATTGGTGGACAAATCAATTTGAGGGTTGGACAAACGAATTCAGTTGTTGGACAAACGAAAACAATTAATAAACAATCAAAAGAATAATTTTTTTTTTGTAAAAAATATGGTTCTTCTTTTGCTTCACAACTTTTAACATTTCAACCAGGTTTTTTCGTTTAAATTGGAGGACAAACCGATTTGAGGGTTGGACAAACGAATTCAGTTGTTGGACAAACGAAAACAATTAATAAACAATCAAAAGAATCATTTTTTTTTTTTGAAAAAAATATGGTTCTTCTTTTGCTTCACAACTTTTAACATTTCAATCGAGTTTTTCTAGTTTAAATTGGTGGACAAACCAATTTGAGGGATGGACAAACGAAAACAATTAATAAACAATCAAAAGAATCATTTTTTTTTTGAAAAAAATATGGTTCTTCTTTTGCTTCACAACTTTTAACATTTCAACCAGGTTTTTTCGTTTAAATTGGTGGACAAACCGATTTGAGGGTTGGACAAACGAATTCAGTTGTTGGACAAACGAAAACAATTAATAAACAATCAAAAGAATAATTTTTTTTTTGTAAAAAATATGGTTCTTCTTTTGCTTCACAACTTTTAACATTTCAACCAGGTTTTTTCGTTTAAATTGGAGGACAAACCGATTTGAGGGTTGGACAAACGAATTCAGTTGTTGGACAAACGAAAACAATTAATAAACAATCAATAGAACCATTTATTTTTAAAAAATTATGGTTTTTCTCTTACTTCACAACTTCTAAAATTTCAATCGAGTTTTTCTCGTTTAAATTGGTTGACAAACCGATTTGAGGGTTGGACAAACGAATTCAGTTGTTGGACAAACGAAAACAATTAATAAGCAATCAATAGAACCATTTATTTTTAAAAAAATTATGGTTTTTCTCTTACTTCACAACTTTTAACATTTCAATCGAGTTTTTCTAGTTTAAATTGGTGGACAAATCAATTTGAGGGTTGGACAAACGAATTCAGTTGTTGGACAAACGAAAACAATTAATAAACAATCAAAAGAATAATTTTTTTTTTGTAAAAAATATGGTTCTTCTTTTGCTTCACAACTTTTAACATTTCAACCAGGTTTTTTCGTTTAAATTGGAGGACAAACCGATTTGAGGGTTGGACAAACGAATTCAGTTGTTGGACAAACGAAAACAATTAATAAACAATCAATAGAACCATTTATTTTTAAAAAATTATGGTTTTTCTCTTACTTCACAACTTTTAACATTTCAATCGAGTTTTTCTCGTTTAAATTGGTTGACAAACCGATTTGAGGGTTGGACAAACGAATTCAGTTGTTGGACAAACGAAAACAATTAATAAGCAATCAATAGAACCATTTATTTTTAAAAAAATTATGGTTCTTCTTTTGCTTCACAACTTTTAACATTTCAATCGAGTTTTTCTAGTTTAAATTGGTGGACAAATCAATTCGAGGGTTGGACAAACGAATTCAGTTGTTGGACAAACGAAAACAATTAATAAACAATCAAAAGAATCATTTTTTTTTTGAAAAAAATATGGTTCTTCTTTTGCTTCACAACTTTTAACATTTCAACCAGGTTTTTTCGTTTAAATTGGAGGACAAACCGATTTGAGGGTTGGACAAACAAATTCAGTTGTTGGACAAACGAAAACAATTAATAAACAATCAATAGAACCATTTATTTTTAAAAAATTATGGTTTTTCTCTTACTTCACAACTTCTAAAATTTCAATCGAGTTTTTCTCGTTTAAATTGGTTGACAAACCGATTTGAGGGTTGGACAAACGAATTCAGTTGTTGGACAAACGAAAACAATTAATAAGCAATTAATAGAATCATTTTTTTTTTGAAAAAAATATGGTTCTTCTTTTGCTTCACAACTTTTAAGATTTCAATCGAGTTTTTCTCGTTTAAATTGGTGGACAAACCGATTTGAGGGTTGGACAAACGAAAACAATTAATAAACAATCAAAAGAATCATTTTTTTTGAAAAAAATATGGTTCTTCTTTTGCTTCACAACTTTTAACATTTCAATCGAGTTTTTCTCGTTTAAATTGGTGGACAAACCGACTTTTAAATTTAAACTGTCTCTTATTTCAAGTGAAAAGTCGAGAACTTTAATAAGTGAAAAAAATAAATTTTAAATTATGTAAAAATAAATTATTAATTAAATTAATTAACTTAAAAATTACTTATTACAGATTTATTTCTTATTATATACTGAGGTAACAGAGTTTAGTACAAAAATGTAATTAAATATTTGACAGAATATAAATTCGCGGTTCGTTAAATTTATATTCACCGATAAAAATTGATTTCGTATATCACAAAAATATTTTCTTCTTTTAATTTGGTAAGGAAACTAAAATTATGCAGCATTACACTAATGTGATTAATAATGTGTACGCAACAGTGAGTAAAATATTCTATGCAAAAAAAACAAAATATAACCTAAAAATATACACTTCAATAATATGTATTAACTATTTAATTACGTACTTTCTTGTAAATAGAAACACTTTTTGCTTCTTTTTTACAATAATAGAAACAAATGAACTCCACTTTTCTTATTTATTGCACAAAAGTTAAATTAAAATTATTAAAGCACTTGAAATGTCAAAACGGTCAAAACATTGTAAACATACACTATGAAGGAGTTTACACCGTAAGCCTTAAATATAAGCCTCCGCGCGCATAAACGGATATACCTCCAGGAGCATATATTTGCGCCTGCGCGAACACGTGGTCAAGGCAAACTCTTTCACAACACAGCTGCAGGCAAACACTTTGCGCAGACGCAAGTATATGCTCATGGAGGCATATCCGTTTATGCTCGCGGAGGCTTATATTTAAGGCTTACGGTGTAAACTCCTTCTATATAATATCAAAAGCACACTCACACAGCAACTAACACAAACAAAGCCGCTCTACGCTGTTTCTCCGGCATCTGAAACATGGCGTCGAATGAATGATATTGTTCTTTGCACTCTTAAGGTACTCGCACACCTCGGCTGTCTGTCTGCCTGCGCAGGCAGAAGATCGTTCACACCTCACTTTTCCCGTTAAAAAATGAGGGAAGATTTGAATTTTAATAGATATTCAAATCTTCCCTCATTTTTCAACGGGAAATGTGAGGTGTGAACGATCTTCTGCCTGCGCAGGCAGACAGACAGCCGAGGTGTGCGAGTACCTTTATGATTTTCTGCTTTCGGTTGACGTATTCTGCCCACATGGGATCGCACCCTTACTTTGATTGTAGTCTGCGCACTTGCGCAGGCAGACAAGCTGTGAGCGCACCATAATATCTCATTTAGTAAAAATCTAGGGATTTTTTTTATTTTTGTTGGTGATTCATTTCAATTTAGGGTACAGCCACACGAACTTATGTATGTATGATGCATGCATGCAGAAACATTTGATTCACACCTCAATTTTTCGCTTTCGAAAAATCATTTTTCTGGCGGGATATTTAAAATTGATTAAAATTTAAAAATAACGTATTACTAATTGTTACAATAAAATATGAAAAAAATTTATCGTTTATTATAAGGAATTAATTGTAAATAAATTTCTCTTAATTTGTGGCATATTTTAAATAATAATAAAAATTCACAATATTAAAATATGCCACAAATTAAGAGAAATTTATTTACAATTAATTCCTTATAATAAACGTTTAATTTTTTTTCATTTTTTATTGTAATAATTAGTAATACGTTATTTTTAAATTTTAATCAATTTTAAATATCCCGCCAGAAAAATTGAGGTGTGAACAGTCAAATGATTCTGCATGCATGCATCATGCATACATAAGTTCGTGTGGCTGTACCCTTACTGTTTAGTACCTAACCTTCTTTACACTTTGTTGTCTACATCAAACCGACAAATTTTATTATATTTACCTAATGTATTAAGGAACATCTTTTATATATTAATAATTGTATACTACGCATGGTAAGAAACTTTTATATTCTTTATTTATTATTCTGACAATAATGTTATTAAATTCTACTGTCGATGAAATTGTGCATTCTTCCGTTTTTCAAAGATTGGAAACCAGCTACACGCTTGTATAAAGTTCAGACAATATCAGGAAATTTCTATTTTTATATATAGTGTGAAAAATAACTATAGACAAATCTTCAAAAATTATTTTTAAATAATTTCTTTAATTAAATTTACGAAATTTACAATTGAAAAGGGTTTCAATAAGTATTGCAATTTTGTAAAATCTAATTGAAAATAATTGATTTTTTAGTGTTTTATAAAAATTTTTGAAAATTAACTTTTGAACAATTTTAATTTCAAATTGGAAAAATAATTGAAATTGAATTTCTCGAAAGAATTTAGTTTTAAATAGGTTTTTAATATATTTCGAATAAATTCAATTATTTTTATAAATGGCAAAATTATTTGCAAGAATTCAATTATTTATAAAAATAATTGAATTTAATATAAAAATAAAATAAAAATAATTGAATAGTAGAGAATAGTATATAAAATAGTAAAGAATTCTCTAAGAACTTTCGGGAAATTATTAAAAATAATTGATTTCGAGAAGAAGTTTGATTAAAAATTGTAGAAAATAACTGAATTTTAAGAGAATTAAAGTTGTAATTTCTAGAAGTTATTAAATTTAAGTAGGTTTTAAATAGAAATTTTGTAAATTTTATTCCCGTATAAAAACAAACAAGAAGTATTTAAATATTTGTTTAACGAAATTATTCAAGTTTTACATAATTAAATTTAGAAATCAGTGAAAGACCAGAAGAATAAAAAATAAAATTTTTGAGACGACACTTAATTAAATAAACGATTTTTTTCTATTTTAAATCAACTAAAGCGACTTTTTTTGCGCCTTAAAGTCGATACAAGGTCTGAAATTTTAATATTTTTGTGATTTATTTAATCTTTAAAAATGGAAAAGTAGCACAATTTCGGGATATAAAGTATTTGCCGGTTTTGATATGTAAATAATTGTGTCGAAAAAAATTGAATAAGTCCTTACAAAATAAATAAATTTTTTTATTAGGTAAACGTAAAATTTTCAAGATGCCTCGGAAGCCACAATTTGATTCTGATGTGCTGCTGGAATTATTAAAAGATTATGAAATTTTTGATGATAACAATATTTTGAAACAACGATCTGACAATGTATGGGAAAGCGCAGCAATCTCATTACTACCACGAAAAATTTCATCCGACACTTTAAACTCATACGTAAGAAACAATCGGTGGAATTTATTGCATGATTTAAAAAGTCACTTTAATATACCGGTTAATCATGTAAGTATAAATGACACTAGTATATCTAACGACTCAACTTTGGAGTACGATCCTTTCGATTATTGTGCTGTAAATAAAGATTTAAAGTGTCCATTATTATCTTTTAATATTGAATTGACTGAGACAGAATGGAAATCAATTTACCCGGAAACAAAAGTCTATAAAGATAAAGGGAGGAATGAAAGGGAGTACAAAGTGCTGAAAAGTGGTTGGACAGATGTCATAGCGGAAAAATGTTTTGAGAGCACTAAAATCCCATGTGCATTTATTTTTAAATTTGCTAAAATTTTCGAATCACCCGAAGCTGCTGTATATTTACATATTCGTGGCATTTGTCATGACTGTGGAGCATCATTTGATGGTCATTGTCTACAAGAACCAGCTTCTGGTGATGGTATTATACTTTCAGTGCGAACTTATGATACTCGCCAAATCCCTCACAGTTTGAAACGTCCAGTAAAAGGTAGTCTCCGCGAAAAAATAGGTAAGGAGTTAATTTATAAAAAACCCAGGTTGTGGCGGAATGAAGCACTAGAAAAAATTGCTTTTGGTGATTGCGAACCTCCAAATTTACCTCGTAGCGCAACATTAAGAAAAGTAAAGGAGCAGGCAACTAATTTAGATCTTGACATAAAAAATAAATTAAATGTCGTCGATTCATTATGTAAAATGAAATATACTGGTAAATTTGGTGGATATATAAAAGAAGTCTCAAAAGACAAATTTTATTGTTTTTATTGGTCGCCAATGCAAATGTATATCTATAACAAGCTAATAAAAGTTTTTAAGAAAATGGAAACAGATGCAACCGGGAGTTTAGTCAAAGCAATTCTAGCAGAAAATGGAGAAAAAAGAGCGATATTTTTATATCAAATGCTTGTAAGAGGACCTGAAATTGGAATCCAACCTGTTTTTCAGATGTTATCTGAAAAACATGACGCGAATTTCATTTCTTATTGGATGAAGGAAATTTTAAGACATGGAGCTTCTAAACCTCCCGAAGTAAATTGTGACTACTCTATGGCACTTTTAAATGCCACATCTTTAGCATATAACGAAATGTCTCTGAAAAAATACATATTAAACTGTTTTAAATATGTGACAACAAAATCAATGCCTGTTGATCTTGACTGCTTAATTCGAGTCGATATCGCTCATCTTATAAAAATAATGTGCAAAAAAGATACATTTAAAGGAACTCATCCACAAGTTAAAGACTTTTTTGTTCGCTGCGTGGGTATAATGTCCACATGTGATAATATTCAAGATTTGTCAGAGCTTTTAAAAAGCACATTGATTGTAGCTGGCAGTGAATACAGTGGTAATGATGTTGTGTGCGGACAGAAATATAATTTTCTAATGAACAGAATTAAAACATTTACCTTTAAGGATAAAGAGGTTGAAGAAAACGACGAGCGCGAATATTTAGAGGATGAATGTGATGACAATCAGGAGGTTATTCTTTTTTTAGAAAAAATTCGGAAAGATTCTGAAATCGAAATTCGCGCAGTTAAAGAATCAAACACATTAAATACATTTTACTGCCCTACAATAATCGACCACTTTATGAAACTCGCTAGGCACTTTCCACTGTGGACTAATTTAATGTTAAGCTATTTTCCATTTGCCTTAGATGTCGCTTCTTCTGCACGATGCGAATCGTATTTTAAAAACTTAAAACACGGTGATTTAGGGCCTGATTATCGTCCAGTGCGAGCAGATAAATTCGTTTCCAAACACATCAAGTCTATAGAAAGCATTGCAAAATCTGAAAACGCGAAATGCATTCAAAATCAGATAAATGCTGCTCGCTCTAATACAAATTTAAAAATGGAAAAAGCTAAAGAATCAAAATTTGTGACCTTTGAAAACAAAAAGAAAAATAAAAGAGCGAATGAAAACAGTTTACAATCAGAATCTGTAAAAAAGAAAATTAAATATGATAGTACACACAGCCATTTAGAATATGAGGAAAATTGGTTTGGGAAAAATTGGGAGGCAAAAAAGAAGATTGAATCGAGTTCTGAAGTTAGTGACTTTGAAACTGATGGAAAATCTCAAGATATTCAATGTGAAAATGTGTTATTTACGTCAACGCCATTAGACAGTAGTACAGTTTTAAAAAATGAAAGTACTTCATTAGGTAATTCAATAGTCAATGAAAACAAAAAACATAGAAATATTTATGAAGAAGAAAAATTTGCGGCCTCAGATTCAGACGATAAAGAAAACTGTATTGACGACAAAGAAAACTGTATTGACAAGAAAAAATTTTCTGAAGTTAACGAAAAAGAGTCACCATTAAAAGAAAATGGAACAAATCGCATGAGAGGTAAATACTTACGAGCATGTCCAAATATTGAACTTATATATAATAAACCATTACGCAGACGTCACGGAGAAATAATTTCAAATGGTAGCAAAAGGAGTCCTGTTCTTATCAATGGTACTAAAATCTACATCAAAAATACTTGCAGTTTCGATTCGGTAGTAGAAGTGCTAGCCAGTTGTTATTCGAACTATTCAACTTTCAAAAATGAAATCGACATAAGGATGGATAACATATTTTTTTCACTAATTGCCAAATATGCGCAAGAAGGAGTTTCGACATCGCTTTATAATGATAGGGCTGAAATTCTATGCATGTACTTTGAAAATAAGAATGATTACTTAGATTGCTATGGAAGTGCTACGGTTCTTCTGGAAAAATTAGTATTCGACACACCTTCCTTAATTGTGCATAAGAATTGTTCTACTTGCAAAATTGTTAACAGAAAAATACATCTTTTAAGTATGGCACAATCACACGCAGGTATTGATGCAGATTTTGAATCTCATTTAAAAAACTTTGTGTCAAATATAGTAGGTGATCATAGCGGATCATGTCGCAAGTGTAACTCTCAAATTACGACAAAAACTACAGTAGGTCCGTATTTGATTATTGAACTAGAAATTTTTTTAGAGTGTAATAGAATTAAATATCCAAAAGGAATTCCATTACATGAAATACCAACTGATCTCACTGTAAAAAATGTAAAGTTCACGTTAGGAGGATTAGTTCGACATTCTCCTAGACACTTTTCAGCACTTTGTAGACACCCGAATAACTCATGGTATCAGCATGACGATTTGTGTAAAAAGGCTGCGGCAATTAAAAAAACTAAAGATTTTGCAGTATCAAGCAATATAATATTTTACATAAAAATCTGAATATTAATTCCGTTTTTCAATTGTCGATAACAATCTGTCTCTATAAATTTAAACCAACTTTACATTTCAAGATAAAAATAGAAAAAAACAATGAAACATTAATACTTTCATTAGTTACTAATCTTATTTCCTGTGCAGTGCTAATAGAAATTCAAAGAAAAGTTGACAGAAATGTTAGAAAATAAGAAAAATAAGGGCAATTTATATTTTTATTTGATGTTCATTACAGTTACTGTACAGTTTTCCTAAACTTTCAAAATCCTGATATGTATATAAATCTTAGTTCATAAAAAAATCTATATCATTGTTGTTATAGAAAATCGTTTATTATATTTTATGTTTTTATATTGCGAAATGCCAAAAAAAGTTAATAAAGATTAACTTGTTATAATTACATAATTACAATTCTTGTACAGTTTTCTTAAACTTTCGAAGTCCTGATATATATATAAATTTTAGTTCATAAGAAAATCTATATCATTGTTGTTATAGAAAATCGTTTATTATATTTTATGTTTTTACATTTCCAAATACCAAAAAACAAGTTAATAAAGATTAACTTGTTATAATCTTTTTAATTACGATATTTAACTACCGACAAAATTGTATTTAAACTTTAATTATTATCTTTTCAAAGAGAATATATTATCTACTTATATATCTATTTTATAAATACCTAAATATGTAATATTACACTTACAACTTAAAAAAACAAACAAAAATATACACAGGAAAATATGTTGTTGCCTTAAATTATCTTGAGGACTACTATAAAGAAAAATAAAAATTTTTTTAAAACACAAATTGTGTAGTTTATTATTAATAACTGATTTTTGAATAATGGAATATCTTCCTTAATTATTAATTGTTTTCGTTTGTCCAACAACTGAATTCGTTTGTCCAACCCTGAAATCGGTTTGTCCACCAATTTAAACGAGAAAAACTCGATTGAAATGTTAAAAGTTGTGAAGTAAGAGAAAGACCATATTTTTCTCAAAAAAAAATGATTCTTTTGATTGTTTATTAATTGTTTTCGTTTGTCCAACAACTGAATTCGTTTGTCCAACCCTCAAATCGGTTTGTCCTCCAATTTAAACGAAAAAAACCTGGTTGAAATGTTAAAAGTTGTGAAGCAAAAGAAGAACCATATTTTTTTCAAAAAAAAAATGATTCTTTTGAATGTTTATTAATTGTTTTCGTTTGTCCAACAACTGAATTCGTTTGTCCAACCCTCAAATCGGTTTGTCCACCAATTTAAACTAGAAAAACTCGATTGAAATGTTAAAAGTTGTGAAGTAAGAGAAAGACCATATTTTTTTCAAAAAAAAATGATTCTTTTGATTGTTTAATTGTTTTCGTTTGTCCAACAACTGAATTCGTTTGTCCAACGCTCAAATTGGTTTGTCCACCAATTTAAACGAGAAAAACTCGATTGAAATGTTAAAAGTTGTGAAGTAAGAGAAAGACCATATTTTTTTCAAAAAAAAAATGATTCTTTTGATTGTTTATTAATTGTTTTCGTTTGTCCAACAACTGAATTCGTTTGTCCAACCCTCAAATTGGTTTGTCCACCAATTTAAACTAGAAAAACTCGATTGAAATGTTAAAAGTTGTGAAGTAAGAGAAAGACCATATTTTTTTCAAAAAAAAATGATTCTTTTGATTGTTTATTAATTGTTTTCGTTTGTCCAACAACTGAATTCTTTTGTCCAACGCTCAAATTGGTTTGTCCACCAATTTAAACGAGAAAAACTCGATTGAAATGTTAAAAGTTGTGAAGTAAGAGAAAGACCATATTTTTTTCAAAAAAAAAATGATTCTTTTGATTGTTTATTAATTGTTTTCGTTTGTCCAACAACTGAATTCGTTTGTCCAACCCTCGAATTGGTTTGTCCACCAATTTAAACTAGAAAAACTCGATTGAAATGTTAAAAGTTGTGAAGTAAGAGAAAGACCATATTTTTTTCAAAAAAAAATGATTCTTTTGATTGTTTATTAATTGTTTTCGTTTGTCTAACAACTTAATTCGTTTGTCCAACCCTGAAATCGGTTTGTCCACCAATTTAAACGAGAAAAACTCGATTGAAATGTTAAAAGTTGTGAAGCAAAAGAAGAACCATAATTTTTTTAAAAATAAATGGTTCTATTGATTGTTTATTAATTGTTTTCGTTTGTCCAACAACTGAATTCGTTTGTTCAACCCTCAAATTGGTTTGTTTACTAATTTAAACGTTTTTTGTCATTTTTTTTCATGTTTAAAAAAAAAATTTTTTTTTTTTAATTTTAAAAAAAATTAAAAGTTGGACAAAAAAAGTTTTTTGTTGGACAAACCTGGACTAATCGTGGACAATCGATAGCAATATAGAAAACTTAAAAATATTTAACTGGAGGAGCCAACTTCACACACCTTTCTTTCCTGCTGTATTCAATCTGGTAAATTCTGATTTTGAATGCCAAATTAATAATATTATATTATTTTATAATTTTATAATTATAATTAGGTACTGTATATTTAAATTTGAAAAAGTATTTAATTTGTTTTCTTAATATTTAAAATATTCCATTTATTACTAAAAATTAAAATTGGATAATTAATAAATCAACAATAAATATGTTATTTTTCAATTTTTTTTATGTTTATGACAAGTTGGGAAAATATTCTAATCAAAACTTTTGCAATAATAGTTAAAAAATTAATCTGTGAATTTGTTTCATATATTTACAATAAAAATAATTAATAATTATAATTATAATAAAAATAATATTAATAGAATAATCATATAATAATAGTAATGGTAATAAAAAAATAAGATAATAATAATAAATTGTTTAATGATTTAAAAATATTTGTTAATATATAAATAAAATGTAATTGTAACTGTTTTAATTATAACAAATGATAATGATAAAATAAATATTTTTGTGTGAATTGTAAAATAGAAAAATTTTTTTAAAAAAAGAAGGAAAAAAGTATATTGCTGATAAATCTTGAAACACTAGAGTAAAAATGTAGATGAAAAATTATCAATACTTTACCATCATTAAGCGTGAAATGTGAAACTTTTGCGATGATGTTTCTGATAATATGTAAAAGACAAAGAACAAAGAGGCTCTACAAAATTATTTACACCAATTACTTTGATACAAATCGTTAATTTGTTTTTATCTCTCGACCTTCAGGCGCACTTCTAAAAAATTCTAAATTATTTTTCCATAAACTTCTTTTTCTCATTTTCTTAATTTTTAATTAAAAATATTTTTAATTTATTTTAAATTGATAATTAGAATTCTGTACCTATTTCCTTTTTTTTTTTGTAAACTTTATTTTTTTTTATTTTATATAAATATGAAAAATTAATTACTAATTTTTATTTTTTCCTAATTTTTTAAATCTTTTAATATTTTAATAACTTTTTCATAGATATTAAAAATATTAGTTTTAGTTCTTGGTTTTAATTATAAATTATATTTTTTAGATTTGACTTGAATAAGAAACGTAAATAATAACAGATGTGAAGAGAAAAATCATTTAATAAAAAGTAATGGAATTTCATTATCGAAGAAATGTTTGATCAATTTAAAGTGTATATTTTCAAATGCATTTAGAACCTTGAATTATGAGAGAAGAAAAGATAAAATATTCTCATTCGAAAATTCTTTCTATACAATTTATTTGAAACTTTTGCTAATATTTGCAAACATTGTTAAGTATATAAATATAAAGTTAAAAATTATCAGTTTTTGAGGAAAGGTGACTCACGTTGTACTTAAAAATACAAGTCATTTGCGTCAACTGCGAATATTCGCTGAAAATAGTTATTTTTGAAACGTTTTCTAAAATTGTGAAGTTTTCACTTCATTTTTAATTTTAACGAGATTTTATTTATATTTATTTAGTTGATTAATTATTCCTGATAATTTTTTTTAACTTTCTCACTAAAATTGTAATGAAAAAAGTCTTGAAAAAATTAAAACAACTGCGCCAAAGAAATAGTAAAATTTTAGTAAAACTAAAATGAAAGTAACGTTTTAGAAAAAATTATTCGAATAACTGATAGAATTTTAGTAAAAATTTATACTAATTTTTGTTAAATTTTATATTAAAAGTTTAGTGAACAAAAATTTGACGTGCAGATTCATTATCAGTAGTTCTAATTTTACTATTTTATAAATAGTAAACTTTCAGTAGAATTTTTGAATAATTTTTAGTAAATTCTTACTAAAATTTTATTTTAAGAAATTTAGAACTATGCTGAAAATGAAATACAGTCGAACCTGGATAAGCGAGAGTTCAAGGGACCGGCAATTTTCTCTCGCTTATAGAGGTTTCTCGCTTATCCAGTTCTCTCTTATCCAGGTTCGACTGTAGTATCATTTTAGTAGAATTTTTAGTAAATTTTACATTAAAATTTTGGTGAAAAAAATTCAGAACTATATTCTGATAAGGAAATAGTAAAATTTCAGTCAAAGTTTTAAACAATTTTTAGTAAATTTTGCATTAAAATTTTATTGAAAATCATTAATATTTAGAACTACTAATATGAAGAAATAGTAAAATTGCAGTAAATTTAATTTTTTAAATAATGTTTAGTGAATTTTTAATCAAAATTTTAGTGAACAAAATTTAGAACTATAGGGGAGCGTGGGGGAATTGGAGCCCCTTAAGGAAAATTATTTAAAAAACCAACTTATCTTTATAATAATACATTGTTTTCGTTATTTCCTACTCATTTTGTTATTTATCTTTAATTATGTTTAATTAGAAACTTAAAAAGAGAAAGTAAATTGGAAAAAAAAATTTTTCAAAAAAAAAAATACATTTTTTGCGATCACCCAATTTGTGGGGTAATGGGAGCTTTCACTTGAAATTTAAAAAATTTCCATATTTTAGGAATATTTTTTGTTTTCTAATAGAAAAAAGTGTTAATACTTACAATGAAGCCAAAAGTTTAGACTTAGAATAAATTTTTTTCTAAATTATAATTGAATAAAAAATTTTTGAAAAAAAATTAAATTTTTCATTTTTCCCACCAAAAATTATTTTTAAATTAAAAGTTTTTTCATAAGGTGATATCTTTTACAATTTTCAAAGAAATAACGAAAGACGCAACATAGTAACGAAAATTCTTTGGTCTGACACTAATTCTCCCATTACCCCACAGAATTTTCACAGGCCAAAATTTGAATAAAAAATAAAAACATAAACAAATTTTACTATTATTTCGATTTTTATACAAGTATACATATCTACACATATTCACCTATAATATAATGAAAAAACAGAACTAAATAATACGATTTTAACTACTTATGGTGATGTTTAGAAATATTTGGCATTTTACAACGAAAACTCAAAAAATACATTTTCCCTTGTCTTTACTAAAAATTTGTCAAGAATGTGATCGTTTGTTTTGGAATGATATAAACAAAGGTTGTAGAAGATTTTCTAGCCATTGCAGCGAATTTGAAGGCTTTTAAGTGCGTGAAATTTAAAAGCTCCCATTACCCCACGCTCCCCTACAGATAAAGAAATATGTAGTAAAATTTCAATAAAAGTTTTAAATAGCTTTTAGTAAATTTTCCATTAAAATTTTGGTTAAAAAAATTAGAATTGCTGATATTTAAATGGTAAAATTTCAGTAAAACTTTCAAATAACTTTTATTAAATTTCCCATTAAAATTTTTAGTGAAATAACTTTAGATCTATTCTGATAAGGAAGTAGTAAAATTTCAGTAAAAGTTTTAAACAACTTTTAGTGAAAAAAAGTAGAATTACTATTAATGAAATAGTAAAGTTTTAATAAAAATACTTACTAATAAAAATTAGCAATCTTTCACTGATTTCTATTCAGAAAAAAAATTAAATAGCTTCAAAAAATAAAAATTAATGTAATAAAATAGTTCTTTTTCTTTACTTTTACTCATCGGAAATGTCTTTTACCTTAACGGACATTTACGATTTTAAGGCTTGGTATTGTTGTGAATGCGCAGAAACATGGTGATTATAACATAATTATTCACTCTTTGAAATAAATATTACGTTATGATAATTTCGTGGGAATGGTGAAATTAGCGAGTCGAGAAGAAATTTTGTTATAACCATATGAAACTTACGTGCGTTTATAAATGTGGACATGCATATCATCACAATGACTTTTACTTTAATGAATACAACCATAAACAACAAAATCTACTTTGAGAAATTACTGAACCTATTTGTTTACTAACGAATCATGAGACATAGAAAATTATTCCCCTCATTCAACAATCATTCCTTTCTTTTTGCCGCGCGGCATCTGAAAGACATTTCTTTTTTTCAATGAAAAAAAAAATGCGACAAATTAATGATGAACTTCGTTATTTATTGACCCTTTTATCATTAAAATTTCCTTTACAAAATAATTATGTAAGTGATGAAGTAAGTTGACAGTTAAAAATTGCATTCATCCTCTCATTTTTTTTATATGTGAAAGAAAGTTAGGAAATCAAGAGAGTTTAAAATCTCCATAAACAGTTTGTCAGTTAATAGACTTCACTTTGTCGTTTCTGTAATTGACGGATAATAACTCCGGACAATTACATTTCTAACGTGATTGGAAGTAATTCAATGGAATATTTTTCATTCTTACTTTTTTGCGACAGAGACAATATTGTTTCCTTTAAGTGCTTTAAAATGTTGCCGAGTAAATACAGCTCTCTCAATTATATGGTATAAAAGAAACCGTGAATAATTTTGCCTCGTTCATTCGCCTACGTGAGTTAGGGTTGAAATCGACATTTGCAAAATCCGTTATAAAGTATTTTGCATTGCCTTATTTGGGAATATTGAAGAATAGTTAAAAACGATTTGCGATTTCCAATTTGCACCATTTTGAAATCAATGTTGTAGATGATAATTATGATGATGATGATGATGATGATGAGGAGGATTTTATGTAATGTCGTGTAGTGCGGTACATAGAAATAATACTGTGAGAAAAGATGCTGCCATGTATCTTTGTAACGCATCTCTCTTGCTTCTGGGAAAGTCTTCACCTAGTGAGAAGGAAAAAATATACATTGAACCCTGAGGTCAAGTGAATCACATTCACTCTCTGCTGTATGGTCTTCGTCCATTTTTTTCTCTTTCTTCCTTTTCGTTTTTCTGTGCAATGAAACTTTTTCTTAACGAAATTTTACGATTTTTGTGGAATAGCAAAACGTATATGTCTGTATTTTAAAACAGTTTTTTCATTTTTCTTTAAGGATTTACTTAAACGCAAACGGAGAGAATTTTACTTTTGGATCAAAGTTTTTATGTCTGATAAGTACACCCAAAACAAGAACTAAGAGTCTTGTATTGTATTTATTTCTTTTTTCAGTCGGACAGTGAACAATTGTATGGATCTTGATTGTAGTTCTGCTTCAGCTTGATTGGAAAATTTTAGCCTTTTATTTCCGTTGCTGGACAATACCAAAACTAAAATTTTTGAGGAAAGTCCTTTAGCAACAATTTCTTAAGGGAAAAATCCTTTAGGAACAAATTCTTTACGGAAAAATCTTTCGGGAACAATTTTTCTAGATAAAATTTCTTTTTTAAAGAAAAAATTCTTTAGGAACAAATCCTTCAGGAACAATTCCTTTAGAGAAAATTTCTTTAGGGAAAAATCTTTCAGGAACAACTTCTCTAGAAAAATTTCTTTAGGAACAAATTATTTAGGAATCAATCCTTTAGAAACAATTCTTAAAGAGGAAATTCATTTAGGATCACATTCTTTAGAAACAATTTAATTAAGCACAATTAAGGAAAAATTCCTGTAGGAAAAACTACCTTAAGAATAGTTTCTTAAAGAATAAACTCTTTAAATACAATGCCTTTAAGAATTATCCTTTTAGGAACAATACGTCAGGAATAGTTCCTTTAGGTTAATTTCCTTTAGGGACAATTTCTCTCGTAACGAATTCTTTGAGGATAAATCCTATAGCAATATTTCTTAAGGTACAATAAATTCTTCTAGAAATAATTTCTTTAGGAATAATTCCGTTAGTGCCATTTCCTTTAGGAACAATTTCTTAAAGCACAATTCCTTTGGAAACAATTTCTTTAGAAGCAATTCGTTTAGAAACAAGTTCTTCAGAGAGGATTACTTTAGAACTGATTTTTTAATGAACAATTTCTTTAGTAATCAATACTTTTGATACAATTATTTTGGAGCAATTAATTTTTAAAAGAATCTTTAAAGATAATCATTTTAGGTACGATTTCACATTCAGAATAATTATTTTAGGTACACTTCCTTTTAAAGATAATTTCTTTAGAACAAATTTCTTCAATAACAAATGTTTTAGGGAAAAATCCTTTAGCAACTTTTAGGAAATCTACTCTGGGAACATATTCTTTATGATAAACAGTCCCTTTAGAAAAGTTTCTTTTCTTTATGAAAATTAAAAAATTCTAAAAATTCTTTATGAACAGATTCTTTAGGGACAAATCCTTTGGGAGAAATTTCTTTAGGGACAAATGCGTTAGGAATAATTTCTTTAGGCACAATTCCTTTAGGAACACTGTTTTTAGAAACAATTTCTTTAGGTAGTATTCCTTCGGGAACAATCTCTATGAATTGTTTCTTTAGAAACAATTTCTTCCAGTATAATTCTTTAAGAATAATAATTCTCTTATAAACATTTCCTTCAGTAAATATTATTTTTAGGGACCAATTCTGTAGGAGCATTGCCTCTAGGAACAATTTGTTTAGAAACAAGTTTTTTAAGGACATTTCGGATGAACAATTCCTTTAAAAGAAGTTTGTTTAGGAACATATTCTTCCGGGACAAATACTTTAGAAAGAATTCCTGTAGATGAAATTGCTTTAGAAGCATGTTCTTTCGGATGAACAATTCCTTTAGAAAAAGTTTGTTTAGGAACAAATTCTTCAGGAAAAAATACTTTAGAAAGAATTCCTGCAGATGAAATTTCTTTAGAAACATATTCTTCAAGATGAACAATTCCTTTAGAAAAAGTTTCTTTAGGAACACATTCTTCAGGGACAAATCCTTTGAAAAAAATTCCTGTGGAGAAATTTCTTTGGGAACAAATTATTTACTAACAAATTCTTTAGAAACAATTGTAGAAAAAATTCTATAGGAACATCTTTCTTTATGGATTTCCTAATTATTTCTAAAGGAATTCCCTTAGAGACAATTCGTCCATGTATAATTTCTTTATAAGAGTAACAATTCCTTTAAGGTCTATTGCTTTAGTAACAAAATCTTTAGCGACAAATCCTTTAGGTTCATTTTCTTTAGGAACAATTCGTTTAGAAACATGTTCTTTAAGAATAATGCCTTTAGTGACAATTTTTAGGTACATTTCCTTATATAAATAGAAACTGTATTATAATTCCTTTAGGAACAATTTCTTTAAGGATAATTCTTTTAGGAACCTGCCCTTTCGGTACAATTCCTTTTTAAAAAAATTATTTAGAAACAAATTCTTTATGATTATATTCTTTGGGAACAAATTCTTTAGAACCGTATTATTTAGGGACAAATTCTTTATGATCATATCTTGGATCATATTCTTCAGAAACAAATTCTTTAGAACCATATTATTTAGAAACAAATTGTTTAAGATTTTCTTTAATTCGTTTAGAAACAATTCCTTTAATAAAAATTCGTTTGGAAACAATTCCTATAGAAGCAATTTGTTTAGAAACAAGTTCTTTAGGGAAAAGTACTTTTTAAGATCCTTTTATTTATGGGAAGGAATTTCTAGAATTATTTTGTTAGGAACAAATTACATATTTAGAATAAATTTTTTAGGAACAATTCGTGTAGAAACAAGTTTTTTAGAAAGAAGTACTTTAGGAACAGTCTCTTCTGAATCTATTTCTGTAAAAGAAAATTTCATTAGTAACAATTCCCCTAAGAACAGTAGCTTTAGTTAAGCACAGTTCATACTGTGATAAATCAGATTACAGAGAGTTGCACAATAACCTCAACCGCAGATTGTCACAGAGAAGTAATTCGCCTAATTTTCGGTGTCTCATTTTTCTCTCACTTAGAGGCTTCTCGCCCACCTTCCTTCTCACTTCTTTGCGGTCAGAAGATCACTATCCTCCCTCTCATCGTGACATGTCGTGACATGTAAAAAAAAGAAACGGATCCGCACGCACGGTTGAAAAGACGACAGTGTTGTTTCGTGGCACCTGAACAAAACTATTCCTTGATTTTTGTTGTATATATGAAATGACGTCAGATTGCATGCGATTCTGAAAAAGGCAATCGCCCTGCATTACTCCAGATAAGTTGATCGGTGAATGGTACATAGAGTGGGTCAGTCAGTATAGATATTGCACTACTGCACGCAAGGTCGTTCGCCCAGTTCGAACTGGCACGTCAGTATACATAAAATTCACATATACATAAACATATAAATATATATGGCATATATACTCGCCAACTAGACTTGAGGCGCCTCGGCTTGTTTGTACTTTCGAAAATTTTGTTGTACAATTGTAAACTTTGACTTAGTATGGGTACAGACACTGCTAAAAATAAAGACCCCCACAGACAGACGAAAAAAAAGTAAAAAACTTATACAAGACTTGTATATTCTATCACAGACTTCTATCATTCAGTTTTAACTTTAACTGTTGAGTGTCGTAAAATTTTATTCAATTAATGCTTCGATATTCTATTCTATTCTATTCTATTTGGGTGGATAATTTCTGTTATTTTATTTGTTTATCATTTTTGATTTTTTTTTAATATTTATTATTTATTTCCTTTATTTCTTATTTATTTATTATAAAATTTCTTAAAAATAATTATATTTTGGCTAATAATTTAGAAAATTAAATAAAAAGATTAACTAATATTTATTAAGCAATATAATTAATTATTAAAATTAAAAATTAAAAATTGTTTGTCTAACAAATATTTAACAGACTATTTTTCATCTTATTTTCCAATTATTTGAAATATGGTACTTCGGTATATAGAATTTTATATTTGTTTTTTGTATACAATATAATTGTACACATATATAAAATTCCAATCGTACATCGTAATAAAGTTGCAAAAGGATTCTCAATATACAGAGAAACATAAGATTGAAATCTTTAAATTGCCAATATGAAATGATAATCGATAACTTATCGAAGAAAACTGGCATTTTTTCATTATTAAATTACATTTCACCGCTAATTGTTTACATAGAAAAACAGAATTATTTTATATTTTTTTATCCTTTTCGTTTAATTATTGCTTCTCTTATTCACTCAAATCGGTATTTAAAATATTCTCATTCTATTTATCATTCTTTTTCTATTTTTTTTAATACATGAAGGGAAAATTATTTTCTATTATATAAAAAGAGTAAATTATTTTCTTTTTTCTAAACAAAGTTAATTATTTTGTATGTCAATAAAACACGATAAATTATTTTGCTATTATTTTAAATTCAAATAAATTAATTAATAAATATTAAAATATTGCAATTAAAAGTAATTAATAATATTAAAATTTAACATAAAATTAATAATAAATAAATAATAAATTATATTCTAGTTTAATAAAAACAGTACTACCTAAATTATTTCGCTTTTAATTAAAATTTTAATAAATTAATTAATAGTAAAATAAATAAATTGAATATAATTAAATTTAATAAATGGAAGTGATGATTTTTTTTTGTTATAGTTTTAGAACAATAAGACATTTGCGAAATTAAATATAGTTTTGAAGTTTAAGAGATGCTATTTAAACGTGAACTATTTTTCTCTCTGTCTTTTGCCAGACAAGTTTTCCATTTTGCCATTTTCGAGGTCGCTGAACCGTTTTGCTCGCATATAAAATGTTGAAGCGGTAACACTTGCGTGGGACACAGATCCACCTCGTCCCCCGCACTTTGATCACTAAGTTTTGCTCTCTTTTCATTTTTGGTCATGAGTGTACTTTGCGAAAAACAAGTTTATTTTATCCCGCACTATAATAAATAATAACTGCAAAAAATATGAAAAATTTTTGTCCACTTTTAAAACTGGTAAAACTAAAATTTATTATATCAAAAAATTAAATTAAGAAGCAAGATTAGAAAACTTGAAAAAGAAATATTTTTTAAGAAACTTTATCTTTTCGAAAAGAAATTATTATTATTTATTTTAAATTAAATATTTGGACTATAATTAGTAAATAAATTAAAATAACAATTAGACATAAATTAATTTATTTACAATTGTAATAATTATAAAATAATTAATTAATTTAAAATTAATTACTCATAAGTTATTAAATAATTATTCAGGGTTGCCAAAGGTCAGGGAATTCAGGGAAAAGTCGGGAAAAGTAGAATTGATTAGGGAAATCAGGGAAAAACTAAATTAAATTTTTTTGTCAAAAAACATATTTTACAGAATGTTTAATAAAAAATGAAAACTAAAATATATAATTGTTTTTAACAAATATATTTGAGCGCGCAAGAAAGAAAAACAATATTTTATACTTTAAAATTCTGATGTTATAACAAGCATGTGTGTATTTTTGACTAAATGGAATTGGTCTCAGTTTTGTATGAAATCTAAAATGCATCTTTTTAACCGAAGGCCATTTTCAAATAAAATATTATCGTCCCTTCCTGTATTACGTGAAAAGTAACAGATGTGGAAATATACGTTTTGAGTTTAAAGTTACACAAAATTTCGAGAGAGCGTGGCCAAATGTTCCTATGACGCCGCCCTTTTCCACATAATATTTCCATATTTTCGTGAATATTTTCTATGCTGAAAAAAAGTTAAAAATACATTGAGAACAATCTTTTTCCAGTTGAAATAATTTTTCAAAATTTATTTCCAATTTCTAACTTTAATAGTGATAATTTTTTTCTTAATTTTTGAAAATTTCAAATTAAAATTGTTAATTTTAATTTTAAGGTTTCTGAAGTTGGCGTCGACGCTGAGTATCGAAAAATATTTTTTTCACGAAACAGAAAAAAAACCAAGTAAATTCTAAAGTTTCACAATTACAAAAATTACTCTTAAAGAGTCGACGCCAACTTCAGGGACCTAAATAATAGCATTAAATATTATTTATTAAATTTTATTATTTTTAGTTGTTATTATTATTTATTAAAATATAATTATGTAAGCAATGCGGTCTATGCATGAGGAAACGGAAGTCGAAGTGACAAAAGGGAATCAAAAGCGATTTTCTTAGGCATGAGAATCACAACTCGTTGTATGCAGATTCGTGCGGCTGTTTCTTTTTGCCACATATTTTTTGCAAGGGAGGAAGTGACTATACGCAAGGGAAAGTGTTCACGCTCTTTGGATAAATGTCGGTAAATTTAATGATCGATTGTGCGAACCCCGGGCAAAGTGATCGTAAAAACCACAACTATAAACGCGAGTCGTAACCAAAACATTGTTTACACACATCGATTTTTTGAAATGTTCGCTTTTTTCTCTCCATATACTATATATAGAGGTATTTAATATTTCTATGTATTTAACGGTTAAAAAAAAGTTTATTCAATCTTTAGAAGTCAAAGAGAAAAAAAGAGTTCAACTCAAAGAGAGGAATTGAAAAAATATTTTATTTTAGCGGATTAAAAAAATTTGTTTCTGCATTTAAAATGAAAAAATTTTGCATGAAGAGATCTTTTTTTTTATGAAATTATTTTTAATTTTGAAACAAATTTTTTTAATTCGGAAAAAGAAGGATCTTTGAAGTTTGCGTCGGCGCAAAAAACAAATTTTTTTTCTAGTAAAACCAAAAATAAAAGAATGAAAGAAGTAAAATTAGTGCCATTTTCATTACTTAAAACTTCAAAAAATAGTTTTTGATGCTAAGCGTCGATTTCAGAGACTTAAAATTAAAATATTTTTTTCAATTCCTCTCTTTTATTTGAATTCTTTTTTAAAATCTTTTTTAATTTAGAAATCGGGTTGTGTGGTTGTGTCAAAGTAACCGAAAATTTTTGTGACTAGTTCAATTAGTCAAGTTTGACTATTGTTTACTAATTAATAATTATTACAATTATTGCGAAGCACAAAATTAACCAAAATTTTACTAACAATTTAGTTATTTAAACTAATTCAGATCTATAGAGAGTTCTTTTATGAGTTTCAAAAATTATATGTCCGCAGTAAAAAAAATATTTCCGGAAATATTTATTTTCTAATTTTAAAATATTTATAATCCATTTCAACTTTTTATGGGGTAAATTTTTCAAGAACAGAGAGTATAATCTAGAAATTCATTCAACTATATATTTTTTTACTGCTTTGTTATGGTAGGATGTTGCAAACAAGGTTTATGAGATAAAAACATTTAAAGTGAAAGTCAAGGAAAATTTTACATAAATCATGAATAGTGCTCAAATAGCATATATGCATAAAAAGCTATAAATGTGAATTTAATTTACTTCTCTTAGAAAAGTATTATTACACCTGTTTTTTCTTTTACTAACTGTAGATATTTCTTTTTTCCTTTGCAAAAGATATAAACACTAAGTATTTCTGTTTGTTTGTTTGAAATTGCCGAGACACGAGGGTAATTAGAAATCATTTGGAAATAATTATCTATCGTAATTTTCTATAAGTACACGTGTAATAATATTATAAGAGGGGAATTGCGAGGAATCCTCACACGTCTTCTGTAAATCTGTAACGTCGTGGGGAAGGATTTAAACTCCCATGTTGTCAAGGTTCACATTCTATTTTCATGCTCAAAAAGAGAAAACGCGAGTTAGAAAGAAAAACACTCTTACGGTCGTTGACATATTCCTTTAAACAACTTTAAACTTTCTCAGTAAAACTTGATTTATACGAGGATCACGATTTTTAATATTTGACAATATGATTCTTTTTTTCTTGGCTTTTTTGGATGGGAAGAATAAACTTGGCCTTTTTTCTATAAATTTCTCAATTTTTTTTTTTGAAAGTATTATTTTTTGTGTAAAACAAAATAATTCTTAATATTATTATTTTAATATAGTACAATTTTTGTTGTATAAATAAAAACTAACTTAAATGCAAAATTTAATAATTGACTGATTTTTTGAAAAATTAATTTACATTATGTTTACTTTCCTTTCTTTATCTTTCATCTGT
The DNA here is from genome assembly GCA_032872505.1 of Leptopilina syphax. Lineage (NCBI taxonomy): Eukaryota > Metazoa > Arthropoda > Insecta > Hymenoptera > Figitidae > Leptopilina > Leptopilina syphax. The sequence continues at coordinate 31,142,041 of CM065468.1, forward strand.
ATAAAATTATTTTCCTCCTTTTAAACATTAGTAATAAAACAAAAGTTATTCAAAGAACCAAACTTTTTGTTTAATTTATAATAATAACAATAGGATAAAATAGCAACAACAATGATAATATAGTAATAAATAGAAAGACTATAAAATTAATTTCAAAACAAATAAATTACTTGATCCAAATAACCGATTACTTTTTAATATTTAATACTGGAGAAAAATGTCCCCAAAGTTTTCAACACTCAGCGACGACGCTAACTTCAGGGACCTGGAGAAATTTAAATTTTTAGAATTCATAAGAAAATTCTGAATTTTTGTGTCTTTTTTGTTTGTCTCATAAACTATAAAATTACCAGAAATATCCAATACAAAAACCTTCAATTTTGTTCATTTCTGACAATAATTTCTTCTTAAATAACATAATTCTTGAAGAAGAATCATAAAATTATTACTTAAAAATTATTTAATGAACAATTTTAATTCAATCTATCAAAATTAATTGAATTTTAAAAAAGTTTTTTTAAAAGAGTTACGTTTACAATTTTCGTAAATACATAGATGAACTTCAAAAGGTTTTAATTTGAAATCATATAATGAATGAAATTAATTAGAAATTTTAGAAAACTTGGATTTTCGAAAAATTTTAATAATTCAAATTCTTCTGAAATTAGTTAAATTTTTTAATTCATATTTAATTAATTATTAAAAATATAATAGATTTATTGAATTTTTTAAAAACACTAAAAACAATTGAATTTTGGAGAAGTTACAAATCATTACAGAAATTTAATTATTTTCAAAAGTATTAAAATTCTTCGCAGAAATTCAATTATGCCTTTAAAAAAATTCTTGTCAAAATTTCAATTATCTTTATAAATAATAAAATTCTTCTTCGAAATTCAATGATTTTCAATATCTACTATTTTAACAAAATTTCCCAAAAGAATTCAATTATGTAAAGAAAATTTTGATACAATTCTTCGCAAACATTTCATTATTTTCATAAATAATAAAAATTCCATAAGAATTGAATTATTTACAAAGTTATTATAAATTTCTTCTCAATATAATTAAATTATTTTCATAAATAACAAAATTTTTTACACGGATTAAATTATTATTTTCATAAATAATAACATTTTTACAGGGATTCAATTATTTTCATAAATAATAAAACTCGTCGCAGAATTTCAATTATTTTTAATAAAATTTTAATCGAATTTCTCGAAAAATATAATTATTCTTAAAAATTATATTAAAATTCGTCGAAAGAATTCAATTATTTAAAAATTTGTTGATAAAATTCTTTGTGAGAATTTAATTTTAAGAAATATTCAATTATTGAATAAATTAATTATTTTTGTATTTAAATAATGAATTTTCGTAGAATTTTCTAATTTACTAAAAGTTGATTTAAAAATTAATTTCAGTTAAAATTTTAAATAATAATTGAATTTTAAAAAATCATTATAGCTTGGGTTTTTAGAAATAATTGAATTTTGAAAAGGTTTCAAATTAAAATCTTTCAAATTAAAAATTTGAAATTTTTAAAATCTTATTTCCTATGATAAACCTGTCTATGTATGTTGATTCGAATTCGAAATTTAAAATTTACCTTAGAATCAGGTTTGTGTTGCTATTATCCAAAACCTTGTATTTCGGTCTAATTATTTAATAATTTTGAAAATAATTTTTAATAAGTGAAATATCTTTGTAAAAAAATTATGATAAAAAGTAATTTGTTCGAAGTAAAATGATAACGGAAGAATTTCATTTGGTTATTTTTTGTTGTTTATGTATACAATAATTGAGAATCATGAAAGCAATTGTTTTGTTGTTACTCTTTGTCTATGAAAAAGCCTATTTCCGGTGTAGTATATACATATATTGGTAAATGTAGAGAATGTAGGTAGATGACAGTAGGTGGAAATGCGATGACTACAATATTCACTTTTGTCATTGAATTTTCCACGTTGATGTAACTTTTAACCGCCCTCACATGACACCATAGGTCAATATTACTTGTAATTATTACACACACATGTGTATATATATTGATCAATCATTTTTTAATTTCTTTCAATTCTTTCCATCTGTTTCATTGATCTTTTATTCATCTTTTGATTTGAATTTTTTTTCTTTTTGCTTGGTCATAATATTATGTTTGTCCTAAACAGCAAATATGAAACAATAAGCTTGTAACAAGTAACACATGTTTTAAAAATCAATAATAAATATTGAATTTTAATAATTTTATTTTTAAACAATAGACATATATAATAATATATGTATATAAGTAAACACATTTATAATTTATATAGAAGCAAAAATGCATAAATTACGCGTTTGATTTGTTTATAATGTTTGCCTTTCGTCAATTATTTTTTATGACTTTTTTTCTGAATGAAAAATAAAAAAAATTGTGTTTTCTATTTTTTGTAACTACAGTAAATGTATTCAGAATATATATTAGGTAAAATTATAGGCAAATTTCCAAATGACAACATAAATTGACCAATTTTCTACATATATAGCTCGGAGGAAGGAAATAAAAGTACGTGGAATGAAAGTAAAATTTTTATTGTTATTTCTTTTTTCTTTTCATGAAAAATGTGTAGATCGTTTAAAGAAGAAATATGTCGTCATCAAATTTTATTTATTAATTTTAAATAGAGTGTGTATTTTATATTGAAATCGATATAGAGGGTAATATTTCTTTTCTTCTATATATAGTATAGAAAGAGAGAGAGAGAGAGAGACTGAAAATTCGATGGTAATTTTGTATTGTGTGCATTTCCTCTCCATCTTGTTTAATCAAGTTGAATAGTGATTTATTTTGTTCCGTAATTAGCCATCCTTCTTGTCTTCGATCCTCGAAATACCGACAAGATTGACTTCTTGTCATTACAGTCGAAAGCGAAAGTTCACATTAATCTCTCTTACTCTCTCTCTCTCCCTTCGTATTCTTGATCCTTGGTCTTAAAATTAGTCGCAAAAATTTGATATACTTTTCTGATCTAATATAGACATGAAAACTACACTGCTTTATAATTATGGTTTCCCTATTGATTAATATTGTTTAATTATTTTTTGTTTTTTGTAATTTAATAAAAAAATATTCAATTCTTTATTAAATAATTATTTATTCAGATAATCTATTAAAACCTACTACTTACTACTTTTTTTACGATTAGCTATACTATTTGGATACTTTTTTAAAATTTATGACACTAAAAGCTATTATATTCTTTTTTTCTTATTTTTTTGTTTGAAATTTTTCAAAAATTTAAATCTGCTAATAGTTGTAATAAAAAATTATTCTCAAAAATTCTAATAAAATTCTTTGAAACAATTCAAATTTTTTTAATTTTTTTAAAATCTTTCTCAAGAATTTAATTATTTCTAAAACTAATAAAATTTTACACAGGAAATCAATTATATAAAATTTAATAAAATTCGTTGCGAGAATTCAATTATTTTCATAAATAAATAAATTCTTCTCAGGAATTCAATCACTTTCAATATAATTTTTTTAATAACTTTAATAACTTTCTCGAAAAAAATTTTTTTTTTAAATTTTAATAAAATTCTTTAAAAGATTTAAATTATTTCCAAAAATAAAATATTTAATTACAATAACTAACAAACACTATTATTTTAAGAAATTGAGAGAAATTCCTCGTAAAATATAAGTACGTTTAAAATTTGTATTTAAAATTATTAGAAAAAACTACAATAATTTTTACAAAATTTAAAGAAATTAGTCAAAAAAATTTAATTATTTGCAAAAATTTTAATAAAATATTCTTCACAAGAATTTTATTATTTTTATTAATAAAAATATTCTTATCAGGAATTCAATTATTTCTTAAAAATTTGAATGTAATTTTCTATTTACAATTATTAACAAAAACGATTATTTTAAAAACTATACAGAGAAATTTTTTTTAAAAAATTTAATTAATTTCAAAATTTAAATAAAAACTAAAATTTCAATTAAAATGTTTAAAAAAATTAGTTTATTTTTAATAGATTTAAAGAATTTAGTCAAACAAATTTAATTATTTTCGAGAAAAATCTGATAAAACTCTTCCAAAGAATTCAATTTTTTAACAATATTTTAATAAACTTTAATAATAAAATTATGAATTACAAATTTTTAACAAAATCGAAAAAAATTAAAACAAAACTAAAAAAATTAAAGAAATTCTTCAAAACAATTTAAATATTTTCAAAAGTTTTAAGGAAATGTTTGGGATTTTAATTATTTTTTAAAATTTTGATAAAATTCTTATTCAATTTTAAGAAATAATCAATTATTCTATTAATTATTTATTTTTGTATTTAAATAAGGGAATTCTTTTGGAACTTTTTAATAAAAATGGATTTAAAAATGAATTTCAGTTATAATTTTAGATTAAAATTGAATATTATAAATGCGTTATAATATGAATTTTTAGATATATAGATAAATTTCAAAAAGCTTTAAAATTAAAATTATTTAAAATCTTAATTCCAGGGGGAAAATAAATAAGTATTTATATATTTATTAAACAAAAATTATTCAAGTTTCAATAATTTAATTTAGAAATTATAAAAAAATTAATTGTTTGAAAAAAACTTTCAAAAATTATTTTTAAAAATAATTGAAGTTATTATCAGGATAAGGAAAACATTGAATATTTTTTTATCGAAATCAAGGAAATGTCAGGGAAATACAGAATGAAATTTTTGAGATTTTTTTGAATCGACTAAAAACAAGTTTTTAGTCGTCAAATTTAATTTTTCGATAGCCATTTTTTACTACTGTTTTCAGTCTCGAAGATACTTTTTGCAACTTTTTTAAAATTAATTATTGAGTGCGAAGCCTGTAAACTGATACGTATAAAAAATAATTAATTATTCCTAAAATAAAAGTTATAACTGTGTATTGTATTCTATTTATTATGATCTCAATTTGATTAGTCAATAACCATTAACCTTCATTTATTTTGTTTCAGGTGAGTCCTTTCCTATTCATGAAATTCTTTGTAGACCGCAGTAAAAGTGAGTTATTGCAAAATAATTAATAGAATCAATTAAATAGACTAATTATAATTATCAATGATATTTGAAACTCAGTTTAATTAAATTTAAAATTGTCGTATAAAGAAGTAAACATCGTTTGCTACAAAAAAAGAGAGGGTAGAAAAGTGTTCGTAAATCTTTCATCTTATCCGATGTCATTGGCTTTACTTAATCAACCTTTTTAAGGCTTTCACCTGTCTTAACACTTGATTACGAACTGCTCCAATCATGATAAGAATCTGGGTTAAGAGGCGTCAATTTGTCTTATATACCACTTATCCTTTTTTTCTCACGAACAATTTAAAAACATTACTTAAGTATTTGTAAAACAACATTTATATATGTATGTATACAAATAAAAAAATATATATATAAATACATCATAAAAAAGAAACAGCTTGTTTGTCGCACTAATTACAAAGCCAATAAAAATACATTACCTCAAATAATTCAGCAATATTTAGTGAGAGAAAAATGCGTAAGAGTTATATAAATATAAAATTGGAGAAAATAAACATTATGTCGTGTTCTAAAAAAGGATTATTGGTTTTTGCTACAGCGAATAAGATTGAAATATACTATTATGAGAAAGCTATTTATGGGGGATTTAATATTCGAATATATAGATGAGTATCTAGTTTGAAAAGTTTACTAAATTCTTAAAGTTCACAGGAAAAAAAAGTCTGACTCCGTTTACACCTTAAATTCAGCCCATGTATTTCACATAAGTCTGTCCTTGTTTAACGGGGCTGACTCCGTTTACATCTTAAATTCAGCCTCAAAAAATAGCCTCAAAAATAGGCTGAAAGTAAAACTTTTTTTTAGTGTGTTCCTTTAAGAAAGTCTTCAAGTTTTTCTTTTTTCATAAAACTCATAGTTTCTTGTCGATTTCTTATCTATTTCCTTTCTATTTCCTTAAAGAACTTGAATACATAATTGCAAAATTAATTTTTCTAATTTATGAGTTTGGTTAAAAAATATTAGAAAATTTTTTAAGGCAAGTTAAACATTTTAAAAAAAAACTTTTAAGTGTTTTAATAAAAATTGAAAATCTTCAGAGAATTGTAAGAGTTTCTTTAAGATAAATTTTATGAGTTTCTTTATGTAACTGTAATTTTTTTAAGGCATTTTAAGAGTTTCGTCAGAAAACTTGAAATTTTTTGAAGAATTTCGAAAAAATTTTAAGAGTTTCATTTACAGAAAACTAAAAATCTTGTGTATAAAAAAATTAGAATTAATTAGAAAACTAATTACACTTGAGAGTTTCATTAACAAATTTTTAAGTTTTTTTTTATAGAAAGTTAATAGTTCCCTACAAAAAAGCTTACAATAAATATTATGGAATAGTGGTAATTCTTTTTTTTCATTATTATTTTACATAAATTATGAATATGACATAATGTGACAACTGGAAATCACTTTGACTTACTTTACTTTGTAGGATATATTTTGTTGAAAATGCAGTATGCAGTTTAGCGTAAAACTATAAATAATACGGATCAATGAACGAGGGAAATGATTCAATCTTCCAATACAATGAAAAATAAAATTGAGTTTGACTCCATCAGTGGAACCGTCGTGAATTGACGCTTTCAGAGACTATAACTTTCTGTTTTTCTTGGCTTATTTCCTAAAGATTCACTTTTCTGTCGCGCGAAATAATATATACAATAAGAAATTTACCAATTCTTTCAAATAGTCTCTCAAATTACATTAAAGTAAATTATTATCGACTTTATAAAGTTTTGACAAAAAATTTACGCATTTCCTTTTTTTCATTTACACCTAGATGAATTCGTTTAAACGAATTTTAATGTTATTAATTATTTTATGAAAAATACAAAAAAAATTAATTTCGAAATAATTACTAAGAATATTAATATATTATTAAAAATAAAATGTATAAAATATTTTTCCCAAATTTTCCTCAAGTTTTACTTTGATAAAGTTCATAACGTTTACATATTTTATAACCAACGATTTAATAGAAGAAATATTTTACTATTCAAATTTAAAGTCTAAAGATATTTCTTTATCAACAATTCAAAAAATAAAAATTTGTAAAAAAGATATTTTTGTCTTACAATTTTTGGATGATATAAATGTTGTAAACTTCGCTTACGTACGTTTTTGAAAGTTCAAATAAACGACGACATTTGGTTGCTTCTTTTAATTTATATCTTACATATTTAAAAAATTATTCTGTCTATCAAAAAAATTAATTGTCAACAAAAAAATACATTGTTTTCCATTTTATTTAGTAGATAAAAAATTTCAAAACAATAAAAATTTCCTTCATTTGAACATTTAATACTTCAGTAACATTTTCCCAATTCTTTTCTAAAATTTTTAAACTGTCGTCAATTATATACAATTGTAAATGTTCATGAATATTTAATGTTTTTTTCCCTGAAGAATTCGTTATATACAGAAATTAGAATGTACGCACTTACTTTTATTTTCGAATGGAATAATTATGAAAATATGTTTTTTTTAAAAAGAAAAATGTTAATAAAGTATAAGAAATAAGTTGCTTTGAAAGAATAAAATGAATTTAAATGTAAATTTAAAGATCAGTGACCAATGGTCGTTTTTCTTTTTAAAACAAAAATCTAGAGCAAAATTTAAAATACGAATTTATTCAGAGATGACCTGCTCTGGTTCAATATATTAAACGACGACCGCGAAAAAACAATGGCATTCTGGGAGTGCAAAACACCCACACGCCTTTGGAATAATTATAAAAAAGTAAAATGTTAACGCATGCATATCTAAACAATTCGAGTAATTTTAATTTTTAAATGTAAAAAAAACTTTTTTTCTCTTTTTCTCTCTCTCAAAAAAAAAAAAATAAATATCTGAAAACAAAAGTAAAAAGAATATAATAAATATAGAAGTATAAATATATTAATATATTTATTAATTACTAAATTTAAATTTAAATATTAAATTAGATAAATAATATTAATAAAAAATTAATATTATTAGATAAAAAAATATTATATAAAATAACAAGTTTGTTTTCAAGCAACAATAAAATTGATGAATAACTGAAAAGTAAATTTTTTTACTAAGAGAAAAATGTGTTTTTACCCCCGTGACATTGAAGATCGAGGTTGAGGTTTTTTCTGCCTAACAAAACCTTGAGGTTCGAAGACTAATGTGTTAGCTAACATTTATCGACTGGTGTAGGGTTGTAGATTGGCCTTTTTCTTGAAGAAAAAATGACATTGACACTTCCTGTAATCAGTGTCAAAGATTAGTCATCAGTAATTTTGGAAGCTATAAATGTTTTTTTTAGGTCCATGATGTCTTTGTTCGTTATTTTATAAACGATTAACAGTGAATTTTTTTAACTGATTCAATTAGACAAATTTAACTAATTTTTCAGTTATTTTTTACTAAAAATCACTTACTCTTTAATTACAATCAGTTTTTCTTACTTATTGCAGAAGCAAAAAGTCAGTCACTGATTGTCAGTTAAAAATTATATTTAAACTAACTTGTAGGTACTATTACTAATTAATTTGTATCACTAACTTGTACTGTTACTTATTAATAGTGCGTGTACAATTTTCGTGAACTTCAAAAGGTTTTAATTTGAAATTGTAGAAAATTTCAATTTCTAATTAATTTAATTCGAAATTTTAAAGAACTTAGATTTTTGAAAAATTTAAATAATTATTCGAACTCTTCTGTTAGTTAAATGTTTTACTATATATTTAATTAATTATTAGAACTAATGAATTCATAGAAGAGTTTTAATTAAAAACATTAAAAAAATTGAAATGTCGGCTTCAAAATATCGACTGAAAAAATTTAAAATCCTTAAACTTTGAAATTTTTGGATCACCATTTTGAAGCCGCCATTTTTAATTTTTAAATTTTGACTAAAGATTTGGATTCAGCGACTCCAAAAACATAAAATATAACGATATCAAGTTCTAAAAAAAGAAAAAAAAATTTAACACATTTGTGGCACGAAAACCTTACTTTTACTACACTGCTAAGGGGTTAATGATTTTCAATATCTATTTTAAAAAAAATTTTCAAAAGAATTCAGTTATTTAAAAAAAATTAATAACATTCTATAAGCAAACATTTGAATTATTTTCATAAATAATAAAAATTTTATAGGAAATCAATAGGTTACAAATTTTTTATAAATTTCTTCGTAATAATTCATTTCAATTATTTTCATGAATAATAAAATTTTTTACAAGGATTCAATTATTTTCATAAATACTAAAACTCATTGCAGAATTTCAATTATTTTTAATTTTCATACAATTTTAATCGAATTCCTCGAAAAATGTACCTAACTATTCGTAAAAATTTTATTAAAATTCGTCGAAAGTATTCATTTAAAAATTTGTTAAAACAAATAAATTTTAAATAAATTTTAAGAAACATTCAATTATTCAATAAATTGTTTATTTTTATATTTAAATAATTGAAGTCTCGGAGAATTTTCTAATAAAAATTTATTTAAGAGTAAATTTTAGTTAAAATTTTAGATAATAATTGAATATTAAAAGAATTATAGCAAGAATTTTTAGAAATCATTGAATTTTGAAAAGATTTCAAATTACAATCTTTAAAAATCTGAATTTTTTATACTTTTAACTTACAATTCTGTATACATAATTAATTTTTTTGAAAAAGTTTAATTCGATTTTTTAAAATTATTTGAAGTTCTTATTCTATAAATATATTTAATGCAAGAATTTCCGAATTTGAAAATTCTTAAACAACTTTTTCAAAAATTATTAAAAATAATTGATATTTATAGGAGAATGTTAGTTAAAAATATTGTTGAATTTTTCAGGGAAAAAGTCAAGATGTAGTTTGGAAATTAGGGAGAAGTCAGGGAAAAACAAAATTAAAATTTTATGGCAACCCTGAATTATTAATTAAATGTTTTGTTCTTGTGAGTTTCATATTTGCAATATTAGTTGCACATTGGTTTTTTGTAACCGAAACTTAGCATTGATTTCCCAGACGTGGACCAATATTGGATCAATCATGACAAGATTGTTCCCTCAGTAATATTGTATCAATTTCACTGTAATAAATATATTGTATTTTTTGCACTGTGTATACGCCAATATGTGTATGATCGTTTTCCACTTTCTACTTCATCGGCGTGTCATGTCTGCACGAAAGTTCAACGGCTTTTCGGTCATATATCCCTTCCTTTCGTTATACATATAGCCCGCATGGGGATCCTCTTCGCGTCAATAATTCTCATTGGCACGAAACGGTGTCGAATTTTGTTCGGCCTATGCATTAAAAGTAATACAAAAGTCGATTCACTTTGTCTATATTATTTCTATATCAAAATAATTCAAATATTTCTTTTTTCCAATTTTGCGAACATTTTTTGCAAAAATTATGTATTTTATTTTCACACTTTTTTTGTGAACACTATTTTCTATTTTGAAAATAAGAATGTATTGGAGAATATTTTCTTTATAACGGTTATAGAAATTAACCGTTTTAATATATAGACAATGAGAGAAATTTTCTATTTTGAAACTGATTATTTCTAATTATGTAGAAAATATTTAGATTAATTATGAACTGGAAATAATTTTAAACCAAAAAATTGTATGCAGTACAGGTAGGAACTAATTATATAATTAATTAACTAAAATTAGCACTGACCTTATCTGTCAGTAATTATTGTACTAATTCTTATAACAGTGCTATTGAGATTTATCTTCTTTTTTGGGTATTTACATTAAAAATCAGAAGATATTCAATAAAATTTCTTTATATTCAAGTGAATTTTGGACCGGTGAGTGTAAAAAATGATATTTTGTGTTTAGAAGTGTTAAAAAAATGTCTGATAAAATGATTTACAGTTCGGTTAATCGAAGTTCCACTGTACCTATATACTTATTGAATCAAATAATTTTTATTTAAATCAATTAATTGTTATTTGCTTCAAATAATGACTTTATTGTTTCATTCACAATTTATTCGAAGCCCGTTTATATTATAAATAAATAAATATTTGATTTAAATAAAAATGTTTCGTTTTAAGTAAATGTTTATTTGTTAATAGGTTATTTGAATAAAATGAATTTCTGTTTGAGTGCAATAATATTAATATATTAATTATTATTTGTATTTATTTTTTAAAAAGAGACAAGTTTATTTTATTATTAATATTTTGCACAAATGTTAATAATTTTCAAATTTACTTAAAATAAAAAAAAAAAGTCAACTTCTCCTATTAATACAAAATTTTTTCATTCTCTCCAGTTTTATGTACACGATTCGGAAAAATATATTTATAAAACTTGTCGCATCGAATGATAGTTGGGAATTTTTCAATAGATACTTTTAATTCAAAACTTCGATGAAGAGGACAATTTAAAACTTTCACTATTGTTACGGACCCTTACACTCGAATATATTTTCTATGATACAACGTTCCGATTCAGTAGCAACACTGATACAAAAAAAGAAAAAAAGAAAGAAAGAAAAAAAATAAACTGCTTCTATAAGTTTCAAAGACAGATTAACAACTTTCACAATTAGCATTTGATACTACCAGTTACTTCCGGAATCTTTTTTTTTTTTAAAAGAGTCATCTCAAGTTGCTTTTTATTTCAATGTCATTATTACTGAATACTACTCAATAACAAATTTAAATATTAATTTGTTAATTAACTAATAACAATTGGATTAAAATATTGGACAAAATTTTGCTCAAAATCCATTTTGAATTCAATTATTATCGACATTATTATCTCTATGTTTGAATTAATTAAAAATAATTAATTATTAATGAACAAAAAGTTTTGAACGTTCAAATGAACGAAATATTTTTTGTTAAAAATATTTTCATAGATTATTGATTACAATTCAAATTAAAAACTCAAATTTTACATTTAGAAACATTATAATTAATTTGTTTAATAGTGACGCAAAATTATAGTAATTAAAATTTAATTTGAAGAAGAAATAAATAAATTTCGTTCATTTGAACGTTCAAAACTTTAACCTCCTAATTATTAGTAAAATCGTGGCTGACTTTTTGCTTCAGAAATTAGTAAAAAAAAAACAACTGAATATTAGTAGGAAATGACTAATTATTAGTAAATAAATAAATCATTTTCGTCATTGATAGTTAAAAACAATAGTACAATTATTTCAGTATATAAAATATATTCTTTTAAATATTAATATTCAATAGCATTTCGAAACGATGATAAGTAATTATCATTTTAATTACGTTAATAGGAAAGATAATGATTTGAATTCATTTAATTCTACTTCCAAACTATAAATTTTCAACAATAATTGCGTATATTAACTCATTCAATGAATACTAAAAAAACAAAATTCATTAAAAAGAAAAACGATAGAATAGGAATTTTTTCCTAATTGAGAAATTAAATGGTTTTTCTTTCTTTTAAAACGAAAGCAAACACATTTTCAAGATTAATTCAAAAATTGAATGTTCTCCGTAAATTTACTCTTGGGACAATTTAATAGCTTCTAGTTCCAGAAATGTCATCGACATTCATGCCAATATATATATATATATAAACTGAAATTTTCTATTTGTTTGCCTTTTGTGCAACGGCAAATATTGATAATCGATTAAATACACATTTCAAATGGACAGCGTTTGTAATTTTTCTTTTTCTTCATTTTTTTTTATTTAATATCATTGATCATTATATCGAATAGGAATTTTTTATTCAAATTATTACTAAAATTTTTTTACAAGCAATTTTTTTGCATATATTTTTAAATACTTTTGTGCTTTTCATCTTATATTTGATGTAGAAATGAAATTTGAAATCTGTATAAAATTTTTAACTGACATTTTTATTCGCAGTGATATTGAAAAGGGAAAATTTTTTTCGAATCGATAAATGTATATATCTGCGTGGATTATTATTATTCAATGGAATATGTTTCAAGTGCGGTTTCTGTAACTTTGTGCGAATTTGATAAATGATAAATGATGCTTTTAGAATGTTCAAATGTTACGTTTCTGAAATATTCATCGCTGATGGAATTCGAAATATTTTACTTTATCAAGAATAAGTGAATTATTTATTTGCGGATAGAAATTTATGTTTTTGAGTTATAATTTGCTTTCAGTTTTAAAAAATTTCATACAGAAGAGAAATTTTTTTTTTAATTTTACAAAACGTTTTGTACTTTTTGCTTTACTGAAAATTTTCATCGTGGCGAAACTGTTCTGTTTAAGCTGAAAATTAAACTTATTTGAATTTTATTTATTTCTATGTTTTATCTTTTTTAAATTTTAATTCTTTTTATTTTAAAAATTATTTTGATGCACTTTCATTTAATTTTATTTAATTTAATTCATTTAATTATTAATATTAATTAATTTCGTTAATTATTTCTTTATTCATTTTTATTTTTTTTATTTTATGTTTATTTTTTTACAAGTATCACAGACTGTCATTTTTTTACTTTTTTAAAATTTTGTCACCTATATTTCAACAATTCTGTACCTATATTTTAAAAATATTTTTAATCAAAAGTTCAGTTTTCTAAAGATTTTGGATATTAATAAATTAATATTTTTTGAATAAAATCTTAGTTGACTCTGAATTTAATTCGTCAAAATTTAATTTCCCTACCGTTATGAACGTTTAAAGGAACGGAATAATTTTTTTATGCTCCAATATTTTTAAAAATGACTATAAATTCAGATGAAAAATATTTTTAACTGAACATTAAATTTAGTTAAAAATTAGGTTTTAAATTATACAAAACAAATTTTTGGAAATAAAATACAAATTAAAAGAAGCAATAAAAATATCATAGTTCATTTGAACGTTCAAAACTGTTGGTACATAAAATTTTTAATCTTTGGAATTAATTAAGTAAATACAAAACTTTTTTTATTTATGCTTATTTTAATACAAAATGTTTTGTAAAATTTTAAAAGTTATTCTTTTGTCTTCTTTTTCTCAATAAAAAGAAAAAGAGACAAAATGCATTAATTTTATTGATGTAAATAATTGAAAAATAAACAATTTAAAAATAGCTAAATTTTTGTCTATTTTTCTTGTCGAAATTGTACTTTGTCTTTGGCTAAGCTCCCCGTTAATTTTCATACATAATTAATTAAAATTAGCTACACGTGGATTGGATTAATTATTCCCTTGCGGTTTAGTTTTCCCTTTGTTCCGTCCCCTGGATATTATAAAAAGTAGATGTCAATTTAATATTTGATCCTACTGATACTTTACCCTAATAAGGGGAACTTGCTCTTTTCGGAAGGGCCAATTCGCAAAAATCCACTTTCTATTTCTAAATTACTACCGTATTTCATGATATAAAGAGGGACACATAAGTTTTCTTCACTGACAATGATTAATTCCCAAACGTCGAATTTACGGAAAAATTTATATCTTATTCTCATACAGAAAAATTTTACGAAGTTTATTCTTAAAAACTAGAAAATTTGTAATAAATTATAATGTTAATAAATTATGATGTTAGTCAATTATAAATAAATTATAATGTCAATAAATTATGAATAAATTGTAAGATTCCCTTTTTTCTGTTTCAGGTGAGTTTGTCAATTTTTTATTTTTTGACGTTCCTTCACTTCTCGAAGAATGTAAACAATCGAAAGGTAAATTACATAATCCGTGTATTACAAGACAATGATTTATAATGCCAGAAGCATCGTTAAATAAATAATTTGAAACTAAAAATACTGTTATAACATTTCAAGCAGAATATTTGGGTCAGGTCAGAGATTTTCAAGTCAAACTAGGCGATATCTTGAAAATTTAAAGAGTTTCCCCTTCGTTGTATTTTTATATTCTCTCTCGAATAATCATTTATCTTATTTCTTATTGAGAGGAAAATTCGCTTATTTTCGGTGAATATAGAGCACTTTTTATAGTACACTTACTCCTTAAATCTACATTAACCAAAATCAATCACTGAAATAATTTCAAAAAGTTTGCGAAAACAAAAACTATTAATCAAATGCTTGTCTAATTTGTGAAAGGGGGATAAACTTCTTTTGAGAAGTATACTTAAAACTGAATTTGAGTGATTTTTTTCCACCAGAATATATATAGCAATACTATAAGAGAGCTGTGGCGCCTTGAGGATTACAAATGCGTCATTTTTTGCACAAGCTTGTGTCTGCCGAAATGATAAAATCCTTTGTCACACTTTGCGTCTCTTTCGAATAAGCATCACACGCGCGAATGGCGAAAAATTGTTTGTTCGCGCATAAATTCTGGTTTTGCTTTTAGGGCATATGACGAATTTTATACTGAGGATGTCATGAGGTAGTTTAACAATCGGGGATTCCGTTTCAAAGAGGAAAATAATTATCATATTTTTTTGGAGCTCTGTGTTGTTCTTCTCTTTGACCTTATATGATAATCGTAAATAATATGCTTGATATTTTAGCTTTGTCTTGATATCCTCTGTGTAGTGGAATAGAATTACGGAATAGCTAGAGAATCGGTTGTGAAAATTTTGGAATTGATATCCTTATTTTCCATTCAGTATATCGACTTCAGAAGTCGAATTTTTCGATATCGAATATTGGGAATTGACTGCTGACCCAATATTAATTGCTGAAATGAGAATGAGAATCCTCTAAAACAATAATTGTCGAACTCGAAATGTTGATTTTGCAAAGTACTGTGTTTCTAAATTACCCAATGGGAGAAATATGGAACTTCTAGAACATACACATTTTTCTAATTGTCAAGTTTCCTGATCGACATGCTTAATACTCGATAAGCCAAAATGCCGATAGTCCAGAAGATCAATTCGACTAATTTATCCAAAAAGTAGATAAGCCAAAACATAAACTTTCTTAAATTCTAACTGTTCCAAATACCGTCTGATCAAAACACCGAATTTGCAAAATAAGAATTCCTTAAAATTTTGACCTTTTGTCGAAATCGGTGATTAAATAACCGATGTTTTGATTTGTAGTTCTTTTGACGAATGCAGTTTTTTGATAGTGCGAAATGTTTACTTTTGAAAACATGGACTTGCAGAAAAAACAGTTTTCTAAGACTTCAGGACTTTAAACTGATTTTAATCATTGATTAACTTTTAATCGGAGTTGGTGAAACTTGCCCTTATTGTCCTAAATACCGATTCGACAAATGTATGAATTTTTTAACTAAAAACTCGCCAAAAAAATCTACTTCTGACGATTTTATGTTTTAGCTTATCACCCTTTTTAGCAAATGAATATTTTGGACGATTAGTGCTTTTGCAAGTCGATGTTTTGGTTTCCTTGACTGCTGGCGAATCGGAATTTTGAACAGTTGGTGTTTTATAAGGTCTATGCATTTGCTAATCTTTTTTTTGGCAACAACATTTTCTACGCTGGATTGTTTGCACAATAGAAATTTGATGACTTGGTTTCTCTAATTTTTTACAAATGCGGTTCTGGATAACTTATCTTTTTTCGAATCGGTATTTTGGATCATTAGTGGTTTTGAAGTTTGGTGTTTTGACATCCCTGACTTTTGGCGAATCGGAATTTTTCAGAGTTAGTTTTTTCTAATGTCGATGTTTGTAATTATTACCTTTTTGGCGATTTTGTATTTGGGATTGTGCTTTAGTAATGCGATATTTAGACTTTTATAAATTTTGGCGAATCCGAATTCTGGCCATTTTATTTTATACGAGGTTTACGTTTTCGATTATCTTGCTTTATGACAATTTTATGTTTTGAATTGGAACAACGCCTGCTTGCTAAAATACTGTCAGCATTTCGACGAGTAACTCTTCTCGAAATTCAGTTTTTTAGAAAGTAGATACTTATCGGTTTATCGGGATTTTTTGGCGAGTCATTTCGGCATAGATATATGTTTCTGCTGTGTCACTATTTTGACGTTTCTGGATCAAATCTCTTTGGAGTACAAAAGATTTCAAAAGAAGACCTAATGATGAGCCTAATGGTTTATTGATGCATCACAATTCGGTGGAATTGTGATGCATCAATAAACCATTAGGCCAAAAGTATAAATAAACCATTGCTACCAAAAGAGGTATGTCAGCACTTTGATATTTCGTAATTATAATTACAATTAAACCTACGGGCAATTCGATGTCTGTTAAAAAATATTATGAGTGTCACTAGTAAATAGTCGCAGCGAAAACAAGAGAGCTTACTATTCTTTTCTTTTTGCTGTAACGTTTTATTAGGTACTCTATTAGCTAACATCGCAAAGTTAATTATTTGCTAAATTTTTTAATAAAAGTTATTTCCGTGAGTCCCACTAAACCAAAGATATTAAGTATTAAGTGGAGACGAATATACCAAAGTGCAGATAATCATTTTGAAATCACAGTCTCGAAGTAATTTCCGAAAATATATCCAAATACAAGAATGCAGAACCAACAATTAGATACACAATCAAAGTAGTTTCTCCTGTAAGTTCCATTACAAACAATGTCAACTAAAGAGGGACATTTGTTGTTCACGGATGACAGCGTGAGGATCATTGCACTGACCCTCCCTCTCCCGGCAATATAATTCAAAAAACAAATGGAAAAATCGAGTTTCCACTTATGGTAAAAAGGTGATTTCTCACCTACAGATAAATGCATGTTGTGTGTTGTTGCTGCTGTTGAGGAGTGCATCAGCGCAATTTTAACCGATTCTGAACCGTACCGTGAAGTACCGCTCGTACCAAATGAATATTGTGAGTGTACGAGAACGGTTTTCTAGGCACGAGCCTAGGCTCTTACATTCGCGGACACACGTTTACTATATACGTGTCGCCGCGTTTTCAAGGAGGTGGGGTGTCTATAGACAGGCAAACCACTTCGCGGTTCTGAAAGAACATCGCGGCGACGACGACCAGTCAAGCTGAAACCACCAACAGCGATCGTACTACCGTATTTTAATACCCAGTCGTTGGTTTATATATGAGAAAAATAAATTCCTTCTCTCGCGCCGTAAATTGTGTTATGTTAGTTTCCCGATTTTTTAAAATTTTCTTCTGGGTGGATTTTATTAATTCCTTTTCGGATTATCGAAGTGAATACATTGAAATTGTGTGCTGTTGACAAGGATGATCATGTGTGTGCATGTGTGTGTGTCAACATACGTTATAAATTGGTCTGTTATCCGAGAAACCTGTGTACCGTATTGCAGACAAGGATGACGCGCCACATGGTAGCGACTGTTACCACTTAATGACCCCAGGGTCAGTTGTCAGTTGTCCGTTGTCAGCTGATTGTGAGAGACAAGTATTGCACCCCCTTTCGAGATCGCTTTCTATCACGTGAAATTGATGCCGGAAATTCAAGTCACATTCATATTTATTATGTTTATTTCTTCTGTCAGAATCGATTTTTGGGATGTTATTTTCTTCATTAAACTCCTTCATTTGTATCTTTTTTAAGAAATTTTTATTTATTGAAATTCATTTCCGCAGTCTAAAGAAGGGGTGATGTAAATGAGCAACAAAGTATTAGTGAAATTAATTGAAACAAATAGGCAAAAGTAAATTGGAACCAACTAGTATAAGTACTTTCGGAGGCTGACAATATGATGTTTTAGACACTTCACAAATTTTGATTTTGTGATGCAATAAATGGATCCGTATTCGGATGTAGAGAATTATAAATTTTACATTTTATTAAACATGGTCTTAATTTTGATTTAAAGAAAAAATGCATCATTTCTAATGAGTCTAATGTATATGTAACGTTTTTAAAAACGAAAAAAATAATGCTATGGTTTTCTTTATTTTTGCTTCTAAGTCATTATATTTTTTAACAATTAATTTCTTAAAAATAAAAGCACGCGAAAATTAGTGATGAATTTAACTTGAAAAAATCGATTTTTCGTTTTTAAAAACTTCAGATTCATCAATTTCTAGAAGATAGTCAAGGAATTTTGAGCTTAATCAGTTTTAAAAGATTTTTACAGTAATTAAACATCCTTCTTCTAGAGAAAAATTTTCCCTTCAAGACAATTTCTTCTTCCATAATAATAATGTTTCATTATTGAACACTGTCATTTTTTTTATTTTTAAATTAAATTTACTCTGCTTGGAATTTTTTATACTTTCTTAAAACTAAATTTTTAAAAATTGTTACGACTTTCGATAGCATTGTTATATTTTGAAATATTAGAAAAGAAATATTGATTGAATTTTATAAAACTTGTATTTTATTTTATTTTTAAAACTAATTATTTCAATATCAATTCGCTTGGTTAGAAGAAATCCCTTGAATTTTAAAACAAAAGCCGAGTTGTATTAAAAAATTTTGATACAAATTTTAGAAATATTATATTAACCTATAAATATAAATAAATAATTATTTTGCCAAACAGGAAATATTCATTTTCCAATATCTACTTCAATTTTTGTATATAATTACAGATTCAAAATTTAAAAAATTAACTTATTAACTACATGATCAAATATTAATATTATTTTCTAAAATTTTAACTTTATTTTAAACAATTCAATTATTTTCAAATTTTTTTTTTTAATTTCACGAAATGATTCAATTATTATTAAAAATTTTTAATAAAATTTATGGAAAGAATTAAATTATTCTCAAAGGATTTAATAAAATGTTTTACTATAATTCAATTACTTTCAATACAATTTTAATTGAATTTCTAAAAAAGAAATAAATTATTTTCAAAAACTTTAATAAAATTTCTCTTAGTACCTAGATATAATTAAATGACTTTCAAAAATTGGAATTAAATTTTTTGCTAGAATTTAATTGTTTTCATAGATAATACAATTTTTCGAATGAATTCAAGTATTTTAAAAAATTTTGATAATATTTTTGATAAGTATTCAATTATCTTTATTAATAAAATACATATGCTTTTCCGAAATTCAATTATTTTCAAAAATTGTAATAAAATTTTTCGCAAGAATTCAATTATTTTCAAAAGTTTTAATAAAATTCTGTGAAGAGTTTCCAAAAAATTTTTAAAAAATTCAAAACTGAAATATTTACTAATAATTATTAACAAACACGTTTATTTTAAAAACTTTTAAAAAATTCTTCATAAAATTCAATTACTTATTTTCAAAACATTCACATTTTTTGAAAAGAAAGATTATTAACAAAGTTAGGAACCAACAATATTATAGTATCTAATGAAATGTCTTAATATTAAAATAAATAATTAATAATGTTATAAATGAATGTTAAAATAAATAAATAATATTATATTATTAAATATTAAAATGAATATTAAAAATAATAATAACTACAGAAGATAATACAGAAAAAAGCATAATTTAAATATCTTTAGCTTAGCGAAAATGAAAGTAAAACTTACGAGAGAGAAAATTATCGCATTAGATATACTAATTTAATGACTGAAATAAACCATTTTTTGTTTATTTAATTATTTAAGGAAAAATTGGAAAGTTTACTCTTTTAAACTCTCCTAATAATAATGCAGGAAAGTGAAAAAAATTTTTAATGATTTATTTATTATACCTCTGGTCAATTAAAAGTTTTAAATATATTTTAAAAAAATATTTTTTTCTACCTTTGAATTAGAAGAAAAAGTAAAACTTTTAAGAAAAATAAGTTTCACTTTGATATTTTTTGAAAGGATGTTTACTTAAAATCGAATATCTGATTAAAATTTCTTCAATCAGGAAAACTTTTTTAGTCGATAAAAGTTTTACGCGAGAAAAGTCAACTCTCTTCATCCATACAGCAAAAAGTAAAGCGAACATTTTTTTTCTCTTTTTATTAAAGAAAAATTTCAACTCGACTATAAAGAAAATATTTACTTATTGATTAAAAAAATTTTCCAATTTTACTTTCTCATAAAAAACTTTTTCTTTATCAATATTTCCTTTCTTTGAAGAAATATTGAAAAAAGACAATTCTTTTAAAAAATTTCTAATATTTGAGTAAATTATTTAAATATATTTTAAATCGTATCTTATAATAAATTGATATTTTCATAAAAAATATAATTTGAAAATTTTCTCACATAATTATTTAATTTAAATTGAGAGTACAGTTTTAAAATAAGAAATTTAATTCATATCCCCTCTTTTACTAAATAGAGGAAAAAAGTTTAATTTTTATTTACTATATGTTTAGAAAAGAAAAAGCGTTCGTGGAAAAATACAAGTTGTAGGTACAATTACAGTTACAAAATTGAATTTGCAATCCAATTACTCTGCATAATGTTGTGAAATAGCAGAAATTTAAATGAGAATCTGAAGTAATTTCTAATTTGTAAGTTAAAAGTATAAAGTAACATTCGGTTCTTTGCGATAAGAAAGAAAAAAAAAGAAAGAATAACATTTAAATTGATTCAGGTGCTAAATAATTGTGAATAAATTTTTCTTCTTTGCTAATTTTTGACCTAAATAATTTTAAAAAAATAAAAATTTTAAAACATTTAAAAAAAATTACTTTGTATATTAAAAGAAAATGAATTCTTAACTAAGTAAATATGTTTAATTTACATTTTTTATAATAATTAATTATAATTATTCAAATTAATTAAAATTTTTACTAATTGAAATTTAGAGAGTATTATAATTTAAAAATACGTTTAATTCTTTCTTAAATACCTAATTAATAATCAGTAGCGACGCAGAAATTTATCTGAATTGATTAAAATGAAAAATATAATTTG
The DNA here is from genome assembly GCA_032872505.1 of Leptopilina syphax. NCBI lineage: Eukaryota > Metazoa > Arthropoda > Insecta > Hymenoptera > Figitidae > Leptopilina > Leptopilina syphax. The sequence continues at coordinate 31,163,753 of CM065468.1, forward strand.
CCAGACATTGTTTTGACGATTATAAACTGTCAATTAAAATTAAGGTCAGTGGCACACGAATCGATGGATTCAATAAGATTGAACATATATTATTTTTTCTTCTTTTTTTTCTTTTTTGCTGTCGATGAAAGCATCCTCAAAAATGCATAAGGCGAGGTCGAATCTCTATATATACCTATATATATATGTTTGATACAAATTTCACAGTATAGACACACTTTCATCTTTGATCATCATAAACAAAAATTTCTTTTCATCATCAAAAAAAAAAAGAAAAAGAAAAATTTTCAGACAATTTATTTTTATTATATATATATGTACAATTCTGTATTATTATTATTTTAATATATATATAAATTTTATTAATTTTGTTTTCTTTCTTTCTTCTCATTCTCCTTTAATTAACAAATTTTAAATTATATTGATATAATAAAGGAAATGAATTTTTAAAACAACCGATTTGAACATTAAATTAAGAATTAATTGACAATTTAATAATACATATTCTCTTTTGGTGAAAGTTTTATTATTAAGTTTCCTTTATAGGGAATCATTTTATAATTGATGATTTATAATCATTCGATTTTCATTCATTGTCCTCGATTCGTGTTTGTGATTTATTAATTATCTATTTTGTTTAAGGTTGTTGTATTATTTTTATTATTACTGTTATTGTTACTATTACTATTACTATTATTATTATTATCACAGGGCTCGGATCATCTTAGGACTCAAAAAAAGTCGCTTTAGTCGCATAAAATTTCCAAAAAGTCGCATGAAATTTTAGAAAAAACGACAAAAAGGAAACACGAAATTGTCAAAATTGTAAAAAAAAATTACATTTCTCAACAACAGACACATTAATATCAAACAATCAGGAATAAAATTTTAAAAAATTAAATAAAATTCATAGCAAAATTTAATTAGGTATTTTTAACATTTTTTTAAAAATTCTCTTTAAAATGTCAATTATTTTTATAAATAATAAAATTCTTGTCAAAATTTCAATTATCTTTATAAATAATATAATAAAATTCTTCTCTGAAATTCAATTATTTTCAAAAGCAATAAAATTCTTCGCAGAAATTCAATTATCTTAAAAAGTAATAAAATTCTTTGCAAAAATTCAATTATTTTCACAAATTTGAAATAAAATTCTTCTTATGAATTCAATTATTTTCAAATATTAATAAAAATATTTGTAATAATTCAATTATTTTCAAAAGGTTTAAAAAAATTTTACTCATAAATTCAATTATCTGCCAAAATTAATAAAATTATTTACAGGAATTCAATTATTTTTTAAAATTAATAAAATTCTTCACAGGAATTGAATTATTTTCAAAATATAATTAAACTCTTCGCATGACATAAATTATTTTCGAAAATTCATCAAATTTATCGTAAGAATTCAATTATTTTCAATTATTACTAAAAATTTTCTCAAGAAATTCAATTATTTTGAAAAATTTTGATTAAATTAATGATAAGAATTGAATTGTTTTCAATACAAAATTTTCTTCGCGGAAGTTTAATTATTTTAAAGAATTTTAATAAAATTCTTCGCAAAAATTCAATTATTTTCAAAATTTAATTGAATTTTTTACGCAAAATAAATTTTTTTTCAAATATTAATAAAAATCTGTGCAAGAATTCAATTATTTTTATAACTTTTAATAAAATTCTCCACAGAAATTCAATTATTTGCCAAAATTAATAAAATTATTCACATGAATTCAATTATTTTCAAAAGTAAGAAATTCTTCTCTGAAATTCAATTATTTGCAAAGAATTTTAATAAAATTCTTGTCAAATTTTCAATTATCTTTTTAAATAATAAAATTTATCCTAGAAATTTAATTATTTTCAAAAGTAATAAAATTCTTCGCAGAAATTATATTTTGAAAATTTTTTTTTAATATCTCGTTAAAATGTTTATTATCTTCATAAATAATAAAATTCATCCTGGAAATTTAATTATTTTCAAAAGTTCTGATAAAATTTTTTGTAAAATTCAATTATCTTCAAAAGTAAAAAAATTCTTCACAGAAATTCAATTATTTTCAAAAATTTTTTTTAAATTCTTTTAAAAATTTTAACTATCTTTGTAAATATTAACATTCTTCTGCAAAATTCAATTACTTACTAATGTTTTATAAATTTCTTCCCAATAATTCAATTATTTGCATAAAAAACAATTAAAAATTTTTTTTTTATAAAGTCTTTTAATATAAATTAATGATTTTATCACTCGGTCATCTTTAATTGTTATAAAACATGAAGACATCGATTGCTCCGAGTCGAAGACTCGGAGTGATCGATTTCTTCATGTTTTATAACAATTTTTTAAAAGTTGTTTAATTTCAAAAAGGTTTGAATTTGAATCTTTTGAAGAATTTTAATTCCTATGGAAAAATAATAATTAAATATTTATTAAAAAAAAGATATTGATGTTTTCGAAAAATTTGTAAATAAATGTAACAGAACATTTTTTTGACTCAAACTTTGTCCTTTAAATTTAAAAAAAATTTAAATTTCATTCGCATTTTACTAAAAAAAAGTCAAAAAAGTCGAAAAAAAGTCACATTTCCTTAGAAAAGTCGAAAAAAGTCGATAAAGTCGCACAATCCGAGCCCTGTTATCATTATTTTTATTATTATCTTTGTAGTATTATCATCTTTTAATGAGAACTACTAACAAAAATTTAACATATCTATATTAAGAAAATAATTCATTTTTTAATAATTGTTAATTAATATTTTCTACAAAAATTAGTGTTTAAAAATTCTGAACGTTTAAACTTTTTAAAATAAAAAATAAAAAAAGTAAATGAAATATTTTGGAAGTTTATAAATTATTTTTCAAATTTTGTGTAAAGCAAGTGTTCTAAAACTGTGACGTCATAATAAAATGCGCCTAATAAGAAAAAAGTATTTTCTTTATTTTCCTAAAAATGACGATAAAATGAATGATATATGCTTCATATAAATATGTCAGACATAAATACAACAGACAAAGTAGTATCTAATTGAAAATAAAAAATTAATAAATTGTATTTAAACATGATTTTCTTAATGAAAGTCGCGTGAACGTGTTTTTATAATAAGAAGACAATTTTCTACATTCATGTGTTATTAAACGAGTACATGACCTTTTCGCGTATAGAACATGACAATCATGGATGGAATGTAATAGGAAAAATAACGGATGAAACTGCGAAATGTGAGAAGTATGGCTTTCAGAAATCGCGTGCACAATTCTCATTACATATATATATACATTAACTCAATTTTCACAAAACGTATACTATCAGACTGTGACGAATCAAAACATACCTTCAATTTTTTTCTATTTTTTTTATCAAATCAAACACCAGTTCACTCATCCTTGAGATCATCTCTCTTTACATGTGTTGTACCTCTTCATAGTGTAAAGCAAAACATTATTCTGCAATTTCTTTTTTTTTAACCTGAGGTAAATAATTTTTCTCTTTTAGAAAAATAGAATCTATACATTTATTTCAGATGTATTTCTTTTATATAATGTAGGGAACAAGGAAATTAAATATTTTGTTTGAAAATCACAATTCAAAAAATAGTGAAAACAATACTTCATTTTCCACAGGGAGTAAGATTTTTATAATTTGTAATTCAAACCTTTTTGAAATTCAACAACTTATAAAAATATTATTGTAAGACAGAAGAAATCGATCACTCCGATGAATCAAAGACTCGGAGTGATTGATTTCTTCATGTCTTACAATAATTAAAGATGACCGAGTGATAAAATCATTACTAACTAAAATTCTTATTTAATAAATTATTAAATTAATATTTTTTGAAAAAGTTCTTTGACAATTTTCAAATCCATTTGTTTACAATTTAATTTTACAAAATTTCGGTTATTCGCAAATTCTTCAATTAAATATATATTAGAAAATAAAAAATTCAAATAATTTAAAAAACATTTCAATTGAACTTTTCCAAAAAAATAATTCTACAGAAGTGTTAGTTAAAAGTATGAAAAATTCATATTTTCAAACATTTTAATTTGAAGCTTTTTCAAAATTCAATTATTTCTAAAAATTCTTGCTATCATTATCTTTTAATATTCATTTATCTAAACTTTTAACTGAAATTTATTTTCAAATCAATTTTTATTAGAAAATTCTACGAGAATTTAATTATTTAAATACTAAAAAACAATTTCTTGAATAATTGCATGTTTCTTAAAATTGGAACCTCATAAAGAATTTTATCAACAAAATTATTCTACAAAATTTAAATTTTTAATAAAATTTTTAAGAAAAATTAGATTTTTCGAAGAATTTGATTAAAATTGTATTCAAAATAATTGAAATTCTGCAATGAGTTTTATTATTTATGTAAATAATTGAAGTCCTAAAAAGAATTTCTTTATTTATGAAAATAATTGAATCCTTGTAGAAAATTTTATTATTCATGAAAATAATTGAATTATTACGAAGAAACTTATATAAAATTTGTAACCAATTACAATAATGATATTGAAAATCATTGAAATGACAGAAGATTCTGTTTCTGAAAATAATTTAAATTTTGACAAGAATTTATTAAAATTTTTGAAAATAATTGAATTTTGGAAAAGCATATTTTATTAATAAAGATAATTGAAATTTTAAATTATTATATTGCGAAAAATTTTATTACCTATGAAAATAATTGAATTTAATCTACAATCATTTGTGACTTCACTAAAATTTAATTTTTTTCAGAGTTTTTAATTAAAATTCCTCTAAAAATCCATAATTTTTAATAATTGAGTAAATATATGTTAAAAAATGTCAATAAATCAATTCTAATCAGAAAATTCTATGAGAATTACATTATTTTAATACAGTAACAAATAATTTATTAAATAAGTTAATTAAGTGATCTTAAAATTGAATACTCATAATGAATTTTACCAACAATTTTTTAAATAATTGAATTCTTTTGACGAATTTTAATAAAATTTTTAAGATTTATTATATTTTTCGAGAAATTCGATTATTGTATTAAAAGTAATTAAAATTTTGCGATGAGTTTTATTAGTTTTGAAAATAATTGAAATTTTGTCATGAATTTTATTAAAATTTTTTAAATAATTGAATTTCAGAGAAGAATTTTATTATTTATAAAGATAATTGAAATTGTGAATTTTTGCGAAGAATGTTAGTACTTTTGAAAATAATTGAATTACTGCAATCATTTGTAGCTTCTCCAAAATTCAATTTTTGTTAATGTTTTTAACTAAAAGTCTTCTATAAATTCATTATTATCAAAATTTTTGAAAAATATAGTTCTTTAAAATTTCTAATTAAATTCATTCAAAATTGAAATTTTATAAAGTAAAATTATTCATTAATTAATTTCTAAGTAATAATTTTGATAGTTCTTGAAGAATTAAGTTATTTAAAAAGAAGTTATTGTCAGAAATAGAAAAAATTAAAGTTTTGTATTAAAATTCGTAGTATAATACATACAAATATGATTTCTAATTGTAAAAAATGATTATTTTTTGTTTGATAAAAATATATTTTTTTTGCTAAAAATATAATTTTTTGCAAAAATTGATATTGTTATGAATGAAATATGACCATGTTTGTATCAGTGTAGAATATTTTTGCGTAAGAATATGAATATAGAAACGAGTCGTGGCTAGTTCACTGACATAGATGCTATTTCTATATAGAGTCACACTACACTGGGGGCTTTCTCCGGATCACGAACTTTTACTTTTGCCAGAGGCAAATTTATGTTCACCATGTCATTTTATAAATTTATATATTAGAGAGATGCATTCACGACCTTGTATATTTTCCAGTTCAATGATATTCCTACACACGTGAGGGAAAAATATTATTGATACCTTTCGTTTTTATTTAGTTTAACTATATATAATATTATACTCATTTTTTTTCTTTAATAAAAATATATAATTCAAAAGTTTGAGAAGTTACTTTTTTTAAACATTCTTTTCTTTCTTGTTGTGTAAACAATAAAATGTTAAAATAACTTTGAGGTCGTTAATTAATTTCCTGTTGGTTTCGTGGTAATGGATTTTTTCTCTCGTCTATGTAGATTGCGACAATATCACTATGGAAACAAAATAAACTATAATATAAAAATGAAGGCCATTAAACTTTTTAATTTGTTTCCTGTCACTGACTTTTGAAATATTTTTTTTATAACGTTGAAACAGTTTTTTTTATATTTCTTGAATTAAATATATTTTGAACTAATACCGAGTTAATTGAATTTGAATTAAATTTTAAAGAATATTAAATTAATTTAAAAAAATTTTGAATATATTATTTGTAATACCTATAAAAATTATTTTCGCAATTAAAAATATTTTTTTTCTTTCATGTTTCTCACGATTTGAATTTCAAACTGAAAACTTTTACATTAAAATTAAAAAAATTTTTAAATAATTGGAATTGAAAACATACATTAAAAATCGGCCCTGTTTGTCAATAAATAAAATTAAATTAACCAAATTTTTAATTAAAATTGAAAACTCAAAAAATTAAAAAAAATTAAACTAAAATTAAAAACTTTTAGACACATTAAAATTAGAGACAATTTTAAAATATAATTTTTTCTCTTTTTAATTTTGTTCCACTTTAAATTTTAAATAAGTGAATTAAAATTTTTAATTATAAAAATTATCTCAAGAAAAAATGATCTGAAATAATATTACAATTTTGATGTTATTGAAAGATTCTCGAAAAGAGAAAAAAATTATTAAAGATTTATTCAGTGTTAACTGAAAAATATATATTGGAGCGTGAGTAATAATAAATTAGGTGACAGTAGCACGTAGGATATATCTTTCAAATTCGATGAAAGTAAAATGAAAATGTCTTATATACAGTGAAAGGACTTTTCTCACGAACAAAAAGTCACTAAAGCGCAGGAGACGAAGAAATGTTATTTCTTTTATGAAGCCAGATTTTTTTCACATAATTCAATATAAAATTGGGGTAAAGGGAAAGGGAGGGTGGGGTACATTCAAGAAACGGAAATTGATATTTTACGAACTTTAAAATTACCTTAGATATAAAAAAAATTTTACCTACAGGAACAAATTAATTAATATTTAATATTTATTGTTATTATTTCAATTTTGGTATTTTTTATTAATTTTTAATTAATTATTTTACTTTATTTTTCTTATACACAATTTTTTAAAACTCTAAATATCGACATCTTAAATTTTTTTTCCTTTTCGTTTTTCTTAAAATTTTTATATTAATAATAATTTTGATTAATATTAATGTTAATGTCCCTAAAGTTTTGAATGTTAAAATGAACGAAATTTGTTAATTTCTTTTTAAATACAAACTTCATTTTAATAATAAAGTTCTGTAGGTAATAAAATAGTTTATAAAGTTTAAAAATAATAATAATAAATAATAAAAAAATAACTATTTAATTTATGATTTTACTTTTTATTTCAATAAGTAATTTTGGAAAATATTTATACTGAAAAAATATTTTGTTCATTTGAAAGTTCAAAATTTTTCCTATATAAAGTTTAATTAATTATTATAAATAGGTATTAATTAATATTAATTAATATGAATAATCAATATCAATAATAATTTAATTTAATTAGAAAAAATTAATTAATATAATATACAATTTAAAAAATTAAAAAATATTTATTAATTGATAAGATATAAAACCATATAGAAAAAACGTACGTGTTAAATTTTATTTTTTTTTTTTTGTTTACATGCACAAAATATTAAAAACAAAATTAATATCGTTTTGTAAATTAAATGTTAATTAAAATTACTTTCAAAATTTTCTTTTTAAATATTTTTATTAAGTAATATTTTTCTTTCATTTTTCCAATTGTCATCATTTAAATGGGAACGAAAAAAGAAAAGAACGTTGCGTTTTACAAAGTTGCGACAGTCATATTATACAAAAATGTTTACAAACCAGATCACGATTTGTATGATTTTTTTCAGCTTCCGGTATTACAACCACAAAATAATATTTGCAGGGCTTTCGACAAAAATCAGGGATCTACTTATATTTTACAATATTGTAATTTATTAACATAATACATAAATAATTAACATAATATACGGTTTATTAAATTCAGAAATCAATTTTTCCCCGTGCGTGTAAAACTACTTTTATTTTTTTGAAAATACGGAAAAAATTATATTGTTTTATTTATTCATTTTTATAAAAATAAATTTAGTTTTGTATGAAATATTAATTTTCTTTAAATATTTCCAATTTTTTTTTTAATAATAAAAAATCATATGCAAAGAGAACAGTTATATTCACGTTTGAATCTTTCTATTTAAAAGTGTTTCACATTTATCAAATGCCGCAATTTTTATTCGTGAGACTTTTGACTGATGATGATGATGAAAAAAAAACAATGAAATAAAAATACATTGTTTTGTGATTTCTCATGTATAGAGAATAAAATTTATTCATTATATCCAGGCGAGAGGAAATACAAAACAGTTTTTTAATCTTTTAATATTGTAATCTTCTTAATAATATTTATCGATTAATTACATCGAAATTTCAATCTCGACTGGTAAATAAAGGTGTAAAAAAAAAATTGCTATATGGAAATTGGAATGTACGCTGAAATTAGGAATGGAACAAAATTGCCAATTTCGATGTATTTTATTTTTTATTTTTATATTCAGTATATTCTGTACTTTTGAAATGAAAAAAAAAGTATTGAAAAATATTTTTAATAATAGTAATTATAAAGATAATGATGAGAATAATAAATAAATGATACATAATTACGTAAATATAAAAGTAATATTTTATTATTTAAATAAATAATAGAAATAACAATAAAAAAATAATTACCATCATAATTGCATATATTGATTGAATTTATTGATAAAATAAATTAAAATACAAAAAAGTAAGGAAAAAAACTATAAATTATAGTTGTCTTAACCCAATTATGTGCTTTTTAGAAAAAAATCTTTTTTTTACATAATTTATAAATTTTTATTAACAAGTCTTACAATCACAATGAAGAAGTCAACTTAACGACCCAATTTATTATAAGAAAACACATCTTACCATAACCATAATTAAATTTGCAAGGAAATAAAGTGTCATCGCTTTTTATATGAAGCTTTCACTGCAAATAACCATTTATTATTTGCAAAAATGATAGATGGTCGCTTAAAACTGGAAGTAAAGTCTCATTTTAAACGTACAACGTTCACGTATAATTCAATTTATTTTCTATATACTCTTCCTCCTCCTCTAAAACTATAATATAAAACGTTTTCAGCAAACGTTCGAAATCAAATTAAAACTGACGAAAATAAATTGATATTTCAATTCAACGTCATATTTAATTTGTTTTATATCTGTATGTATATCTATATATCTTTATAAAAGATCAGAGAGTGAGAGAGAGAGTAATACACTTGCCAATTAAAACTGCACAGGGGATTCAAAATTCAGTTCACTGAGCTGAAAAAGCTTTACTCTTAATTCCAAACTAAATACATATATATAAACGCGACTAGCCATTATTATTGTCTTAAATAAATTTAATCACTTCTTTTCAAATTATACCTAATCTCTTATTTTTTTTCAAGAAAAAGTAACCATTTACAACATGGAGTTGACACTTTTTTGTAATTATTAAATTATTACCTGCAATAATAATTTAATTTTTTTTGTTTTTAATATTAGAATAAATAAATAATAATATTAATAATTATTTAGGGTTGGCACAGGTTAGAAAAGTCAGGCAAAATAGAATTGGTCAGGGAAATCTGGTAAAAGTCAGGGATTTTTATTAAAAGTACTGGAAATAATTAAATTTTTAGAATTCATAAGAAAATTCTGAATTTTGGTGTCTTTTTTGTTTGCCTCATAAACTATAAAATTACCACGAATTTTTAATACAAAACCTTCAATTTTTTATATATCTGACAATCATTTCTTTTTAAATAACTTAATTCTTGAAGAATTGTCATCAAATTATTTTGGAAAAGCTACAAAGAATTTGCAGAAATTTCATTATTTGCAAAAGTAATAAAATTCTTTGCAGATATTAACAAAAAAATTGATCAAATTTTTTTTTAAATTATCGTTAAAATTTCAATTATTTTTATAAATAATAAAATTTTGCTCTGAAATACAATTATTTTCAAGAATGTTAATAAAATTCCTCGCACTAATTCAATTATTTTCATAAATACAATAAAATTATTTTTAGAAATTCAATTATCTTTATAAATAATACAATTCTTCTCCGAAATTAAATTATTTTCAAAAATTTTCCTCAATTCAATAATTTTCAATATCTACTATTTTAAAAAAAATTTTCAAAAGAATACAATCATTTAAAAACAAAATTTGATAAAATTCTACACAAATATTTCATTACTTTCATAAATAATAAAAATTTTAAAGGAATTCAATTATTACAAAAATTCTTTTAATTTTATTTTCTATATTGACTTAATCATGGAATTACAATTTAAATTATTTATTTTTGTTGTGTTGTATTTAAATAATTTAATTCTCTTAGAATTTTCTAAGAAAAATTGATTTAAAAATAAATTTCAGTTAAAATTTTATATAGGTAATAATTAAATATGAAAAGCATTATAGCGTGAATTTTTAGAAATAATTGAATTTTGAAAAAGTTTAAATTTAAAATCTTTGAAAATCTGAATTTTTCATACTTTCAACTAACAATTCTGTAGAAATAATTTTTTTGAAAAAGTTTAATTGAATTTTGGTTAAAATTATTTGAAGGTTTTATTTTCTAATACCTATATTTAATTGAAGAATTTCCGAATAATCGAAATTTCGTAAAATTGAGTTGTAAACAAATGGATTTGAAAATTTACAAAATAATTGATTAGAAGAAGAATTGCAGTTAAATTTCTACAAAATAATAATTGAAAAATTGAAATGATGAAAATAATTTTGAAGAAGTTACAGTAACAATATTCTTATAGTATAAAATAATGATTTTACCACTCGGGCATCTTGAATTATTATAAAACATGAAGAAATTTATCACTCCTAGTCTTCGACTCGGAGCAATCGTTATCTTCATATTTTATAATACATATTCTGATAAATAATTTTATTGTTGAATTTCAAAAAGTTTTGAATTTGAAATTTTTGAAAATCTTAACTATTATAATGTTAATAATTTATAGTTGTTATAATAATAATCATTATTATTTTTATCCCTATTATTAATTAGAAAATAAATTTAATGAATTTATTATTAATTTATTAATATCTTTATAATTATTAATAATTTTCATTGTTTTTACAATAAAAAATAATTATTACATAATAATATATAGTAATAGACAATAATAATTGAAAAAGAAGAGACTTTTTAACGGTATGACTGAGTCAGAAAGATTAACACAGGTCACACTGTAGTTTACCAATGCCATATTTGTCATAGCGTAACCTCGCTTACTTTCATGTCAACAGATTCCAACTGACCAAGTATTTCGTCCTTATTCATATATTTTTCTTTATATGTCATCTAACGCGTCAAATTTCACAATTATATATACAAAATTAGAATATATACGTATTAGCGTCACTATATTTAAATTATGTCAAAAAAAGCTTTGGTACGTTAAATTTTAAAGTGTTTCTTTAATAGTCGAATGTTTAACGTCAGAACGAAAAGAATTCACTTTGTACCTGTTTTTTAAAATATTTTCATACAAATTTATTCTTAAATTTAGAATTTGTGAGGCGCTCCCAAGAAAGAAAGGTACGTAAGAAGCAAACATAACCTATAATTATAGGTTATAATTGTACTAGATTTACCTTGATTAAAAGTTCATTTTAATTATGTAAATTTGAAACCATTTTCTTATTCACTGTATTGGATGTAACGAAGACTTTAACACCAATCATTTTTATTGGCATTTGATTCTCTTTCTGTATTTTTACTCCAAAAAATATAAACATGACCTAAAATTGCTCGCTTCTTAGGTAACTTCCTTGGGAAACCAAAACTGTCTGGAACTTCTCGCATTTCTGTCAACTTTTATTATTTTCAAAAAAGTGAATTTTGCTACACTCGAAGTACATTTTACTAATTTTTACAAAAATGTATTTCAATCGTAGCAACTTTTACTCCAAAAATAGTAAAAATTACCATATGTTTCTGTCAGTGACAGTTTCCTATTTTAAAACTAGTAAAATTATTATTATACCCACATTAAAGGCGCGAAAAGAGTCAATTTTTACTAACTGAATTTTTATTTATTTGAGAAAAACAATTTAAAATTAGTGATTGACTTTTTACTATCAAATCAAATATTTTAACTCATTGAAATTTATAGAAAAATTTACAATTATTAGTAGTTGCAGATGATAGTTACAAATATTGTTATTTATATTTAACAAAAGTTGCAGATGAGAATCACAAGCACTAATATTTATTTTCGACAATGAATTACAAAATAATAAAATAATATTCATAAAATTATTACAATATTAATTTTAATGAATTCAATTTAAATGACAGAATTAAATAAAACCACACAGGGCACAAGGTGATGCACATTTTCCCATAAATTATATGATTATTATTAATAATTTAATACTGATACATACACAGAAGTAAAGTTCAAAATTAGTATAAATAATATAAATGTGATAATTTTGAATATATGTATATTTGAAATTTTATCTCAGTAGCGCAATTTATGAATTTAATTAATGGTCAGTGGGAGGCATTCGCCGACTGTACTCTCCCCCCCTGTTGCCCCTCCTACCCCACAACTTTTCACTCTCGACTTTGACACTTCCATTAACGTGTATCAAAGGTAACGGCACCATTACTATATGTCGTTAGTTTGTGATCGTGAATCGGCAAGTGCGGTTGTGTCATTAAGGTGGACATTTAAAAAAAAAGAAAATTTCTTCAAAATTCATTTTTTTTATTGGAAAATTGCGCGTTTAAAATTTCTAATGAAGTTTAATTAATTTAGTAAAATGCGGTAATATACAGGGTGATTATTATATAATTTCCATAACGCGAATAGTTACGAAAGAATTGTTTATTATTATTTTTTTTGACTGTATAACCTCGTCTGCGAAAATATTATTTTTTATTATAATTTAAAAATTAAAATTTTTTAAATTAAATAAATTTTAAAAAATTTTTTAATTAAAAATTTTTTTATTATAATTTTTAAAAATTGATTCTTATTATTGTATTATGTAAACCAAGTTCGCTTCTGACTGAAAATATTTATATTATTTATTATTATAATATTTTCATATATTTTTTTTATTGTTGTAATAAGTTGTAATTATTTTACTTTGTTATTAATATTTTTGTTATGTATTATTATTGTTACTATTATTATGTTTGTTATTGTTATTATTTTTGTTTTTTAAATTATTTGTCCTATTTTTTACTGTTTTCATTTTTTTGTTTTTAATTTAATGTTTTTTATTTATTTTTATTTATTGTTTCTGGATTTGTTCTTTTTTGTTCTTATTTTTATTAACTTTTTTTATTCCTTACTTGTACTATTATTTATTTACAATTAACAGGAAAAGTAAAAAAAATAGTTATTATATTTTCTTTACTCATTTATTTATTACTTTTCGTTGTATTTCATTTACAGAAAATGAAAATAATTTTCAGAGAAACGCGCAATTTATTTTAATCACCCTATATATTGAAGCAAGTAACATATTTTGAGTTTGTGTTATTTTAGTGCTATTTTAAAAATTTTTTATTTTGTATTTTCTATTGCTTTTTTTAAACTTTAGTTTAATATTTTCTATTTTATTTTTATTTTTATTTTGGATTTTCTGTTATTTATTTCTATTTTCTTCTATATTTTATTTTTTTTCAAATTTAAAAATTTGCTTTTAATTATATTTTTTAATTTTCGTTTTTTTAAATTAAATATTTTTTTATATCGTATTTTCTTTTTAAATTTTTGATTTGCCTTTCTTTTTCGATTTAATTCCATTTAGTAAAATTGCATATTATGCTATGGCAAATATCGCTTAAAAGTTCACCTGAAGTTTATAAATGGGGAAAAATTTTATCTCATATAGTGATAAATGTTAAATATTATCTCTTTCGTTTTAATATCTCATTTGTCGTTTTATCAATAAACCATATCTAGGTATTAGCTTTTTTTAAAAAAAGAATCAAAGTTGATCTTTGTAGGACAGTGTGGTGTGATAGAATTGAAGAAAAATATTGCCGGTTTTATATTTTTATGTACTTGTCATTATATATGAATAGCTGTTCATTTTTTACTAATTAAAACAAATTTTTCCTGTCCCCTTTAGTCGAGATTTTGTTGTGCAATTTGTCATATATTTATATGTGTTTTCACCTTCTTTTTTTGTCAATTAGTTTCACTTCCGTTTTAATTATAAAATCAATGTGACTCATATGACTGGTTTCAAATACTTTTTTTTTCTCTTTTGGAAAAATGTTTCTCTTTGCTCCGAAAGAAAAGTATTTAATACAATATTTTGATTGTCATTTGACAAAATTTTTTATGGCCGAATATATAACATTATATTCATTAGCTTAGCAAAATTTTTATTAATTTAGTACAATTTTTGTTGCCTCAATAAATTTTTCATCTTTACCAATTTTTTGTCAGCTCAATAAATTTCTTTTTGGCTCAATAAAACTTCTGTTAGCTTCAAAAAAGTTTTATTTGCTTAACAAAATTTCGGTTAATTTAGTATAATTTAACAAATTTTTGTCAGCCCAGTAAAATTTCGTTTAACAAAATTTTGTTAACTTCAGAATATTTTGGTGCCCTTAATAAAATTTGGCTAAACAATATTTTTTTTGCAGAATAAAACTCTTGTTAGCTTGAAAAAAATGGTCGTTATAGCTTAACAAAATTTATGTTAACAATATTTTTGTTCATTTGATAACATTTTTGTTAACTTAACAATTATTTATAGCTTGAAAATATTTCTCTGTTTTTAATATAATTTTTGTTAGACTGACAAAATTTATTTTAAAAAAATTTCTCTCTTAATAAAATTAAGCTTACCAATATTTTCGTTAGTCTAATAAAATTTTTGTTAGGTCAACAAAATTTTTTTCTTTATTTAAAAAAATCAAGTTATTTGAAAACCTACTTAAAAACTATTGAAAACTTTGAAATTTTAAACTGTTAAATTTTTGCCTTGAACCATTAAAAAATTATAATAATTATTTGATATATTCACTTTAAATATTTTTCAACTGACCTTCCCAAATTTGTGAAATAAATTTTCGCATTGTTTGTCAGAGTTGAAACATGGCTTACAATGATAAGTGATATCTTAATGGTAATCTCATTTGCGCAGGGACAATGCATTCTCGGATTTCTAGTCCATTGCTATTCATCGTCTTTGACTTTTCGTACGTGTGCCCTCGATATCAAGGCTTTTAAAGAGGAACAAACGGTATATTCTTGTTCCCGAAATTAGCAAAAAAGTTATACTTTTCCCTTCCTTGTCTGAGAAAAATTCATTTTTACATTTCACACATAATAAATTGCAAACAAAATCATATTGAATTTATTTTAACTGTCCAGAGATTATTGCAAAGAATTATGCAATAGTATTGAACAAAAATATTAATTTTTAAATCTTTTTAAAAAAGCAACAATTTTTAATTATTTTTAATCATTTTAATTAAAAATTAAAAATTATTAAAAAAAAAATTTAATTAATTTATCTGTGTTTTGATAAAACCGTTCTTTAATTATTTTGTAATAAAAATTAAACTACAATTAGACCTCTTTTAATGCAAAGTAATTTTTAATTAATAATTAAAAAATTATCAATTTTTAAAAATTGTTATATTTTATTTTGGTTAAAATTGTCCTTTAATCATTTTCTATTTTGAATTCAAAATTAAAACGTACTTAGGTCTTTTTTGTTACAAAATAATTTTAACTTATATTTATATATATTAAAATATATTTATATTTAACTAATATTTATATTGATACATTTTTATTAATAATGTTAATTCATAATTAATAAATTATTATTAATATTCTACAAGAGTAAAAATTGTTTAACTTAAAAATGAAACTGAAAGAAAACTAAATCGTCTTTTTTTCGAATTCTCAGCAGGGGACAACAAAAGAAAATGATAATTTGCTTCCGGAAAATTCGAATTTATTAAAATAACAAAAAACGAAAAATAATCAAAAAAGTAAGGAATTCAGATTATTCTTTCAATGTTAAAAAGAATTTTAAAGAATGCAAATATCACTAGAAAAGATGCCATTTTTTTATTCACATTATTTATTATTACAATATTAAAAAGAATTTTAAAAAATGCAAATATCACCACAAAAGATGCAATTTTTTGTTTTGACATTTTTCTAATCTCGGGGAAAATCTTTCGTGTGCATCTAAATAATTCATTGTTTAGTAAAGAGATTTCTCACTGGGGTTAACCAGAGAGCGACGTTTTTCCCAGCATGAACTTTCCACTATAGTGCCGTTGCTTGTCACTTTTTTTTTCTTTCTTTCTTTCTTTCTATTTTTTTGTTTGTTTGTTAGGTTCGTTTGCTATTTCTAGTTTCTTTTCAAACGAGACATCATCCATATTAATCGTCTTCCCATTAGAAAGTTTTTAGGCATCATCAATTATATTCCACTATGAATCCAATGGAAAACTTAAATACTTTTACTTAATTTAAATTCAATTTCAATTGTTAACATGTTTCTTTTTCGCGCCTTTATAATTATTATAATATCTAATTAATTTAATTTCAAATGAAACAAAAAGAAAATTTATATATTCAAATAAAATTGAATAAATTTCATTGTTTTGCTTCAAATTTGTTATTATCTTGTATCTAAATTAGTATCAAGTTCAATTTTGAATTCAGAATTTAGATGTGGATATTAAAGGCGTGGAAAAATTAATA
Source organism: Leptopilina syphax (assembly GCA_032872505.1). Taxonomy (NCBI): domain Eukaryota; kingdom Metazoa; phylum Arthropoda; class Insecta; order Hymenoptera; family Figitidae; genus Leptopilina; species Leptopilina syphax. The sequence continues at coordinate 31,180,713 of CM065468.1, forward strand.
TATTTACTTGCTAAAACTATAAACAAAATAAATTTTTTACAACATATTTAGAAATAGTTTTTTTGAAACAAACATTTAGTATCCACAGAAACTTTTCTTCTTGATATCTTCAAAATTAATTCACCGAAATCTAAGAAAATAAATGATAGAATTTTTAGATGAGGATTAGAATTTGGATTTTTGGGTTAAAATTATTTGAGTCTACACAGTCTCAAATAATTTTGTGTTATTTTTTTCGAAAAGAGATGTAAAAAGAAGCGAAAGAGAAAACTATTCAAAGCACTAGCAATTGAAGTTTTTCTCTTTCTTCATCAACATCATCATCTTCTTCCTCTTTTTTTCCGAAACTATACAATATACTCTTTTGGTAAAAACAGGTCTCTGAGGTACAGTAACATGTATCTTTGAAAAAGACATTTTCTGCTTCGCCAACGAACCAAAGAATTTTTGTGATAAGAAAGAAACATTATTTGACAATGGGAACGTCAGAGAGAAATCGCAATTCTGAAAGACTGTCGTTTATAACAAAGTGAAAAATCATAGAGGAAATGATTTTGTGTTTAAAGAATGTGTGATAGTGTATAATAAAAAAAATAACCAAGAGACGAGAAATATCAAGAGCAGGAGGAGGAGGAGGAGGAGAAAGAGAAGAATAAGAACTACAAAAAGTTAAGAAGATAAAAGAAAAAATATTTATACAAAAGAAGACAATGTTTGGTATAACGATGATGGAGCCACGTGAAAGAATTGTCGCGTGCACACAATCGCCTGCTCATCATCAACAGCAGCATTATCGTCAAGTGATAAGAACGACAAAAGTTCATCAAAACTCACGATGCACGCGTGTTGTTACCATTCAAGAAAAAGTTATCAGGTCACGTCTCCAAATGGGATATTCGACGCCAACTGCTTTTCTTAATCGGTAAATGTTCAGAAAATTTCATTATTTTTACTAATATTTACTTTATAGATATTTCCGTATTTATTTTTAACTAATTTGGTATCTTCTAAATAAATTTCATTTGTTTTGCAGTAAATTTGTCTTCAAATAATAATTATTTAAACAAGAAAAAACTGTTTTTGAGTCTTTACCGGACTTGGAATTATAAAAATGGTTGGATTTTTGAAAATTAGATCAAAAACTGAAGTTTCTACTTTCTATACAGATTTCTTATAACTATAATGACAACGAAACTTTTTAAAGTGCAATGGAAAACAATTTCAACCCCAAAAACTAAAAGTACAAAATAGTTTGAATTTGGGATTTTATATAAAACAATGTTTAAAGTTGCAATTTTTGTTTCTTGGTTAATTAAAAACAAAACTATTTTGAAGTTTTTGTTTGATTCAGCTGAAGTATCGGTTATTGCATTAGGAAATAATTCCATTCCAAAAAATAAAAATACAAAATAGTTTGAATTTCAGAAGTTACATAAAACAATGTTTGGAGTTTCCTTGTTGTTTCATGTTTTAATTTTGATTTCTTGATTCAATGAAAACAAATCTATTTTTAAGTTTTGGTTTGATTCAGCTGGACTGTTGCTTATTGCATTAGGGAATACTTTAATTCCAAAAAATTAAAATGCAAAACTGTTCGAATTTTGAAATTGAGTTAAAACAATATTTGGAGCTTCAATTTTGATTTTTTGATTCAATGAAAACAAATCTATTTTGTAGTTTTGGTTTAATTCAGCTGGATTGTCGGTTGTTGCATTAGAGAATAATTCCATTCCAAAAAATAAAAATACAAAACAGTTTGAGTTTCAGAAGTTACATAAAACAAAGTTTGGTGCTCATGTTCTAATTTTTATTTCTTGATTGACTGAAAACAAAACAAAATTTTAAGATATGGTTTGATTCAGCTGTAGTATCAGTTACTTCATTAGTGAATAATTTCATTCAAAAAAATAAAAATACGCAACAGTTCGAATTCGGGAAATTAGCCTAAAAACAATTTTGCTTTTTTAATTTTTAATGAAAACAAATTTTGTTAAGGGGTTATATAGAGTCACGATTTTTAAAAAATCGATTATTTTTTTTTTGCATTTTCTTAAAGTATATATATTTGCCTGTTGTGAAAAAAAATTTTATTAAGATTCGAGAAATATTTTCGAAGTTGCAGACAAAACTAGAAACGCGCGCCGCGAGGTGTAGAGTAGGTGCAGCGTCTTTAAGGGGTTATATACAGTCACGATTTTCAAAAAATCGATTTTTTTTTGCATTTTCTTAAGGTATATATATTTGCCTGTTGTGAAAAAAATTTTTATTAAGATTCGCGAAATATTTTCGAAGTTGCAGACAAAACTAGAAAGGCGCGCCATGGGGTATAGAGCAGGTGCAGCGTCTTTAAACTCGCTTTTCTCAAAACTATGTTTTTCAAGTCGGTGAACACGATTTCTCAAAAACTGCTGAACCGATTTAGCTCTAATTTTCACACAAGCTTAACAACTACTTTTTGCTGTCCTTGATCGTTGGTTTTTTAAATAAAATTAAAATTTTAATTTTAATCAACATTTGAAGACGATTTTTTTCTTCATAAAAATGAACTTTTTTTTCTTTGGCTGCCATTTTGTCAAAAAGTGATATTTTTTTAATTCCAACGATCAAAGACTACATTTTCTCATACATTAACAGAATCTATTTAACTTTTTGCTCTCAGATGATTCTATCAATTGTTATCTTGTTCACCGCGGGGCACTTTTTTTCGTGGATCTTTGGGAGATAAGCTACAGAGGCCAAAAAATAATATTTTTACAAATGAAATATATTTTTTTAAACTTTAAAAGATGTAAAACATTATAGGAAAACTTTCGCTTTAATAAGTTAATATTCCTTTTTGAAAAAAAATCCTGAAAAACTGCATTTTTCCGACCGCCTGACTGTATATAACCCCTTAAGTTTCGACTTGATTCAGCTATAGAGAGTGTCACTTATTGCATTAGTGAATAATTCCATTGCAAGAAATAAAAACACAAATTGGAGCATCATTTCATAACGGTTGCAAATCTTAGAATCATAGCTATGCAAATCTGTTAAAATATCTAACAGATGTACATATAAGATTTTTATCATATAATATTTGACGTAATCATGCATAGATGACTTTGACCCGTATTACTGAAGATACAAAGTATAAATTCGATCTGACAAGTAATCAGATCACGCATAATGTCATTTCAATCAATTTTAAATTGACATTGTTATTAAATTTATGACTCATAATGTTCTATTATCCTAATACCATTCGCAGATCTTAATGTTTGTCTCAACACAATTTTACATTGTTTTTAATCAAAATTATATTTCAAAAAAGAAAACCTCACTTATATTTATTAATAAACTCAGAGAAAAATTTGTTTAAAGCAACCAAAAATTTCGTTGAATCAGTGATTTTTAGAGATGAAAATTCTCCCTAAGGTCAGATCAATATATTTTATTAATAAAAAATAATTAAACAAAACCATTGCAACAAAAGAAATATAAAGTATAATTAGAAACGGTGCAACAAAGCAAAACATAAACAGAAGTGAATCATCCACATTATAATTCTGTATTAGAAAGAGATTTTTGTTCAAGAATAGATTACTTTAATCGAGTCATCTCACGATATGCTTTTGAGATTGAAGCGCCAAGGCCATTAGTCGTCCCTGTTTTAAATGAAAGTGCAAGTTTGTCGATCGAGCATTAAAATTGGTGGGCGTTTAATATATTCAAGGGGCAGACGTCTTCTCACACACACACGCATTCAGGCACAAATTGATCATTCGATGTCCATTTCTTTATAATAAGAAAAAATACATGTGGCAATATAAAAAATATTGCATTTTAAAGGATATACCCGCGCAACTTAAACAGAAATCTCAATCTTTGAACTTTTTATTATATCCTCTGCAATATCAAACCACCCACATTACATTTTACAACATAACGGTTATGGCCGTGTGTATGTGTAATAAATTTATTGGCCATTTTAACTTTGTGTAAGTACATGAGATGTACATGACGTGAATGTGTAGTTACGTAATAGACATTTCTCTATCTCTCTCTTTTTTCTCACTCTATATATAGTCATCTACCGCGAAGTGTACTAATTCCATTAGAATTTAAAAGCATCGAACGTATATTGTATATTATATACAACTCTCACAACAGCAGCACATATCTAGAGATTGATGCACTAACGATCTATGCTCGATGTTTCCGGTTAAAATAAGAACGAATGAGCTCAAATTATTTGCTCAGTTATACTTCATGGGTTTTGGGAAGGAAGAAAGAAAGGGGGGAGGGAAAATTTTCAATAACTTATTGCGATATTTCATGCTATCTAGTAACATGTGTTTTAATTCACTTCTGGGTCGAAAGAATTAATTAATAAATAAATATAGTGCATTGTGCACCTAATACGAAAGAAGCTTTTCCGATGAGTTTGAAGGTTACTGCTCTCGCTTCGCTCAAGCAGCAACCTTCAAGCTCATCGGAAAAGCTTATCTCACTGCAAAAATAGGTGTCTTTTTTAATATCTTAAAATAATGTGTAAGATGGAAAAATGGCATCTTACATTTTAAAATAAGATGTTTCCTAAAGTATCTTACTGATATTTAAGATGCTTTATACGTTTTAGTAATGATCCAGATATTTCTTCCATCTTAGAAAAGTAAGTTACTTCAGCAAGTTTTTTTAAAGTATCTTAAATTAAGATGTTTCTCGCGCAATAAGATGTTTAGCGATAAGATACTTGTGAATTGTAAGATGCGACAAAAAACGTAAGTTACTAAACATTAAGATTCATAAAGTGTTTTACATATGAGCCCATAGTTAACTTAAAAACTTTTTTCCCAAAAAATATACTGAAAATGTGTAGAAAATATACGAAGATATACTTTTAACATCTTAAATTAAGAGATTTCACTGCAAAAAGAAGTATATTAATTTAAGATGTTATGGTAGTCATTTCTAAAATGTTTTAGTAGCTTAGTTCAATAGGTTCCCAAAGATATTAAAAAACTTGTATCAACCATCAAAAAGTAGAAAAGAATTAAGAATGGTAGTTAATGTTATCGGATTTTGTAGTTGTTTTTGTAATTTAACTACATTTCTTAGTTAGCTGAATTCTAAATTTTTAACTACATAGGAAACAGTAAAATTAACTAGGGTAAATGTACTATTAGTCGGACATTTAAGGGTACGATCTTATATTATGCTTTTTTTCTTGAAATAACAAATAGCTACTGTGTTTATAAGCATATATTATCAATTAAAGGAGTTCTTCAGGATTAAAAATTATATAAATTTGTTACAAATACTTGAGTATTTAATAAAATATAAGCATTTTAATGAAAAATTACGAATGCTTCAGTAGTCGGACACTTTTTTCTATAGTCGGACATCAGTCAAACATTTTTGATTTATAACGTAAAAAAGATAATTTTGTAATTATTTCCTGCTGGAAAATTTAATTAATTAATTTAATCATGAATTTTAACAGCTCTGAAACATTGTGTAACAATAAACAGTACAAAATTAACAATATTTACATAGGTCATAGTAAAATTTACTTTAGAGAATTAGAGTAAGTTGTCACAGAAAAGTGTAAAAATTTTATAGACAACAAACTTTGTTTGACTTTTTCAGTTTTGATGTCGATTGTTTTAAATTAAAATTATTATTATAATTATTATATATTATATATTATATACATATATTATTATTATATATATTTTTTCTTTTCATTTATATATAATTATTTATTGTTATTCTTACTATTGTTGATTTTTTCATTTCTTTTCTTCACTGACGATAAACAATTGAAGTTATTGATTGTATACTAAATTACTACAGCTTTTTATAAATAGAAAATATTATTTATTGCCTTTGAAAAGAATATATAGAAAGTATTATTTATTGCTGTTTTCAGAAAGATAATATTAAATTAATGTTTATGAATGTCATTAAAAAAATTCACGTGGAGAAATAAACAAATTACAATTGCTTTTGTTGAAGTTTTGTAATTAGTTTTTTTAACGGCTCATTAAGTTTTCAAACTGAATAAAAAAAAATTTTTTTAATTGGAGCACTGGAAAATAATATAATACAATTTCATGTGAAAAATATAATGAGAAAAAGTTTAGTAGATTGACATTACAACTTTAGAATTTGAATGGAATAAATTTTGTGTTTTTAATCTTTCACTGTATTTGCGCGAAAGTAACTTTAATAAAATACATTTAAATTTTATAAAACACATTCAATTTTTTATATCATTAAACAAGATATTTCTCATGTAGTGTTTAATACCGAAGTTATTTTCTCTGCTACTTTTTATATAAGTGTTCGTATGGAAATTAATTATTTAATAAATTTTTTCGTGTGTCGCATATGTTAATTTATATAAATTTTTTTATAATTATTATTTGATTATTTATTTCTTATTTCTTTTTTTATAATAATAGTAATAAAAATAAATTTTTTAGTTAAAGCAATAAATTTATATCAGTTAAAATTATAAATGAATAGGTAAAATTTGTACAAATTAATAAAAAAATATATTTAGTCCTTTTTATTTTGAATTTAATATAATTTTCTTTCTCTAGACAAGAACGAAAAAGAATCGTTAATAAAAATAAATTATTAAATTGCTATATATACAAAAGCTTAATTTAGCCATGTACATATTTGCATATATTGTATCCACACAATTTTCTATATACGTGCTCGCATCTCAAGTTTCTCTCAAAATTTTATCCTTTAAATTTTCATGCACGTTATATTCATAAAGCAAGATTAAAATAAGTATAATCATAATTTTGATATTTAATGAAATCCCCCCTAAAATGAAGTAAAGCGCGGAAAATGGCTATAGGAGAGCTGAGGGGAAAATTAATTGAAAATTCTCTCTCTATAGATATACGTATACTATAATATATAGGAAGGAATTTAACTTATAATGTTATGGCGGAAATCTGTGTGCCATGAAAAATTCAAAAGGCAAAATTCTCGACTCGATGTGTTAAACCCAATATATGTATGTTGTGTTTAAAGAGAAATTAGATTGAGAGAGAGAAAGAGAGAGAAAGAGAGACGACGAAATCATTAGAGAAATTATTAAAGCGTGCTCTTATTATAAAAGCATTCGTGCGCAGGCGCCTAGTAAGACGTGAGTAATTATCATTTAGCAATTAACAACCGTTAATTACTATTAACAGTAAGCAACGTTTGGCATATATTTATCTAAAGCTTTCGTGACTCTGTGATAAAGGAAAATTTAGAGAGAAACTTCTGAGATTTCGATTCATCTCAAGCAAAGAAATGAGTTTGTCTTCACACTCAAAAGTATTATTATTATTTTATTGGTATTTAATAACATTTATTATTATTATTATTATTATGATTACCTAATATTAGCGTTATTATTATTAATATTAACAACTAAAAAACGTTCGATAAATCACAGGAGTTGTTTCTTCTTTCTTGGCACTATACTTAATGTTAACATTTTATCGTTTAAAATATTAATCATATTAATGAATTTTATTAAGGAAGATCGTTAGCAATTAAGAATTAACTATTTAAAATAATAAATTTTAAAATATTTTAATTAAAAATAACAAAATTTTAAACAACTTCCAAAACGAAGCAAAACATTAAACATTTAAAAATAAAGTTTGTCAGGGTTTCATTAAAAATTTGATTTTGTTGTTTCCTGATTTCCAAACAGAATTTTGACTTTTTCCTTGACCAAAAAAGTTAATCTGATTCACACTATACCTATACTTTAACATTTCCAAAAGCATTTTCAAAATTTTAATTTAATTATTTTCTAGAATTTTTAATAAGAAATCTTTTCTATACCAATTATTTTTAATAATAATTTTTGGTAAAGTTCTTTGAGAATTTAATTTTTCAAAGAAAAAAAGAAAGTTCACCTAAAATAACATTGAAATTGTAAATACTTATTAACAATTCCATTTTACAAAATTTCAAACAATTTCAAAACATTCTAAATATAATTATTTCAAAGAATAAACTTCTTTGAAATTTTTAATTAGTTATTAAAAATTTTAATTTTCTAAAATTTGAAATTAAAACCTTTGGAAATTCAATTATTTATAAAAGTTGTAAACGAATCTCTTATATAAAATTCAATTATTTTTAAAATATTATAATATTATTAATATTAAAATATTTAATATTTTAATTATTTTCTTCTTTAAATCAATTATTTTTAATAATCCCTCGAACGTGTACAATTTGTACTCCAAGTATCTTTGTATTTTTCTAAGTTCATAATAAAAATATTTTTAAATAATAATAGTCTTCAAATTGTAAAATTACACTGAGAAAACTGGAGTGTCAAATTCGGAGGTTCAAAAAGTGTATGTTTCCTTTGCTTATGACGAGAGTTAAATAGTCCTTCTAAAATAAATTTTGAATTGATAATGGAAATCTACTTGTATATTCTCTCCCATTATATCTGAGGGTTAAAAGTGGCGCAGAAAATGTGTACGATCTGATGCGCGCGAAATTATTTTTCTGACATTTTATGTATTTAATTTAGGGGTTAGGTTGCCATATTTATTCATTTCGCGCCGGATAAGGAAGGGATTTCTCAAGATGGTTAATTTGTCCCTCTGTTATAAACTCATTTTCCCTCCAAGAGAAATGGCACGAATATCTGTCAATGGTGTATTTGAACATTTAGATTGTTATCCAATAGCTAACTCTCAAATATAAACGATTTGTCCCTCCAGATGTTTAGTCCAATACTCCAGTTTTCTCAGTGTAACCATAATTCTATAACGTTACTTTCCTCCTCGGGGGTTAGGAGGAAAGTAACAAATGCAGAGGTCGTGAAAAAGTCATACTGTGAACTGGTTATTTAATCTAAATGTCTAATTCAAATTTTATTTAACAGGTGAAAGTCCAAGCTTTCAATTAAGGTGTCAACAAAAATTATTCGTTAAATAGTTTGAACGCTACAATGAAAAAACTGATTTTTGTTACTTTCCTCCTCGGTCTCCCCTATGTTTCTTCATTTTATTAAATTTGGGGAAAAAATTTTTTATAGTTCTTTTTACGCGATGATAATTTTTTTCTACACTTTTTTTTCTCTGTGCATTAGTCACTTTACATGAAATAAAAATTTATTCCCCTGATATGCTAATCTACATAATATGCACTTTTAATCTATTGAAACGAGTTCTTGACCACGTGCGTTGGAGGGTCTTATCTTGAAAATATTTTATGTCTCATGATTTGTCATATATGTCTCGTCCGCTCGCGAAAAGAAATAGAAAATTAAAAAAATTCTCTCCTCAACATTAATGACGATGTTCCTTATCAAAAATAGATTCATTAAAATTATGTAGTTTTCGTTTTTTTTTATTTTCACTAAATAAATTTTTTTTTCTACATTTTTTTCAGAGGAAAATTCTGATTTTCGAGAAAGTAATTTAAGAACGGAGTATTATTTAGAAAAGATCTTAAAGTTTTGAACGTTCAAATGAACGAAATTTATTTATTTCTTCTACAAATTAAATTTTCATTGCAATTATTTTGCGTCACTATCCAAAAAAGTAATTACTAAGTTTCTAAACGTAAATATTTCAGTTTTTAAATGTTTTATGATTAGTAATTTATAAAAATATCTTAAATAAAAAATAAGCCGTTCATTTGAACGTTCAAAACTTGGGGATCATATTTAGAAGAACAATTTCTCGAACAATTTAGAAAAAATGGGGGAAAGTTTACTATTTGAAAGTTATTGGTAAATTATTATTATTATTAGGGACTTTTTCCCTCTTTCTCTCTTGCACGTGACATTATTGATTGACAGTGACATTACTCTGAATGAAATGTAAGTAGAGAAAAAAAGAAGGAAGAAATCCAAAAATTCGTATGAATAATCATGCACGCGATAAATTTTAGCTAGCATGTCGCGACTGGACTGTACAGCCATTCACAACTGGGGCACTTTGTTTTACATTCAAAATATGTTGGCTCGTAAAGAGAAATTCGAATTCAGATTGTGATCTCATTCTTTCTTTTCTTTTTCGCTCATATACTTTTCATTCAAGACAGCTTGTATGTACATGCGCGCATGTGTAATTATAACAAGTGCAAATTATTCCCACAGACACAAAGTGTCCGCGCTATACAGCGCCGAGACCCTTGGTCACGCTCCCTGGCCAATTTCATTCCAAAACACTTGAGATTTTCTCGCCGTCGAAAAATTTGTATGAAAGAGATTTTTAGTCTTCTTATTAGAGTGCACTTCTTGTTTATGTTACTGCATAAATATGCATAGAGTTTGTAATTAATCTGCGCCTCTTGATGTAAGTATGTATTTCTAGCGACATTGTAGATGATAATTAAATCTTTTTACTTTAGATGATAATTAAATTCTTAACATTAGAATATAATGATTAAATCTTTAAGTTTAGATGGTAATTAAATCTTTTAGTCGATTCAAATTACGAAAATGTCGTTTATTTTATTTAAAAGTTTTATAAAAATTTGACTTTATATTTAGGGGTTACTTGGCGCACTTTTTACTCTTTGTTGTTTAACTCAAACATTTTTGCTGTTTTTAAATCATTATTGCACGGAAAACTTGCCATCTCAGCTTCAATTTAAAAAATAAGTTGCAATATATTTGGTATTTCTTTTTATACCACTTTATTTAAAGCTACACTGAGAGAAGTTAAGCGCAGCATCTGTACTTTGACGTACAGCAGCGGCACATAATGAGGGACAGCTACTGTACTTTGAAGTTGTGCAAATGCTGTATTTAAATCGAACATCAGCAGCGCCAAAAAAAGTACGGACTCTGTCTTTCCTTGGAGGACGAACGTTTTAGAGAGTTATTTTTTGGTACTTAATAATATAAAAATTACGTAATATCGTAATATTGAACTTTTTTAAACTGCTCCAAGTAATCCCGAAGGTACTTTTTAAAAATTTATTAATTTTTTATTAACAATATTAATATAAAAACAAAAATTCTTTATTGTCCCTTGAAAATAAATGTTTTGAGCTCAAAACTTGATATTTGAGCTTTTTTTAAAATCACAGGCTTCGCACTCATCTACTAAAACCTACTATTTACTACTTTTTTTAAAATTTGTGACACTAAATGCAACTTTATTCTTTTTTTTTTTGTTTTAAAATTTTGAGAATTTGCACAAATTTAAATCTGCTAATAATTGAAATAAAAGAATTATTCTCAAAAATTCTAATAAAACTCTAAACGAGTTTTTTAGTTGTCAAATTTAATTTTTTGATAGCCACATTTTACTACTTTTTTCAGTTTTAAAGCTACTTTTTGATACTTTTTTAAATTAATTAAGCCTGAAAGCATTTCGTAAAAAGGTATAACAAAAAAATGAAGAGGTTAAAAATTTACCTTTGAGTACCAAAATCAATTATTTTAATCTATATAGGTAGTTTTCTTAATGAAAAGTATTTTACAAAACCATTATCTCCCACTTGCCCTTAAGAAGTAGTTTAGCAATGTTTTATAGGTGAAAAATTGTTATCATAGGTTTACATTCGTTTTAGAACATTCATAGGGGTTAGTTTGGTTCATTTGACACGAAATTCTAGTGAAACTAATCAAAAGTTAGAATTAAACTGTACGCATGGAAATCTAGGTAACCTGACCTGAATTTTACTTAAATTATCCGCAATTATGGTTAACTGAACTAGAATTTAGTTTTAAATATATATCCCAGAGAGAGAAATTGCTCATTTTATATCCAATTCACCTCTGTGTAGTTGATTCCACATAGTCTGTAAAATGTTTCGAATTGAAATCTTGCTGCCGCAGTATGTTTTTTATTTGAAATTATAATTCTAATTGTATCTTTTTATTATTATTAAATGGTCCACACGTTTTTAGCGTTCAAATGGACAAAATATTCTTTTAATATTTTCAAACTTATTCGTTGTAATAGAAATTACGAATTTAAATTTTACATTTAAAACCATTTACAGAAACTTTTAATATTTATTTGTGACATTAAATATTATAAGGGAGTGATTAATTATAGGTACTATTTAATTGTATTTTATAGTTATTTTAGTTAGTAATTAATTCAGCTGCAGTAAGATTTACTCCAGAATTAGTAAAATAGCCAGTAAAAATTCTGAGAAGTTTAGATTTTAATTTGCAAATAACAAAAGCACGGATTTTGGTATTTTTACACTTAAAAATCTTTTTATATTATTTCTCAGTCTTTAAACTTATAAATTTTTTCATAAAAGATAAAAAAAACATAAAATAACTTTTAATTCTATGAAAAATCCAAATTGTTTGAAATTTTTGACATATTCAAAGTATATTTTACTAATGTTTCATAAAATTTATGACAGATATTATAAAATTCACTCTGGAAATAATGATTTTTAATAAAAAAAATTTACTATTTTCAATGACATTTTAAAAAAAAATATTCAAATTTTCCTCAGACACTACAATTAACTTGTATTCTTACTTTTAGAGTAAATTTTACTATTTTTGAATTTTTAAAAATTTTAATAAAAAGTTCTGAATAAGTTAGTTTTTTGAAACATTTTTATTTACATTCTTTTTAAATTAGTTATATTTTTAAATATAATTATATTTAATTGAAAAATTTTCAAATTTTTCGAAATTTCATGAATTTTATGTCTGTAAACAAGTGAATTTTAGAAATATATTAGTTTCAGGTGGATTTTTTTTTAAATAATTGAATTTTTAAGGAACTTTCTCAAGAAATATTAAAAATAATTGAATTAGAGAAGAATTTTTGTTAAAATTTCTAGAAAATAGTTAAATTGAAATCTAGAAAATAATTTTTTCCATATATGCATTGTAATTTCTAAAATTTTTAACATGAATATATTTATGATACAGCCATAAATATGGCCAATACTCACATATTATATTGGTGAATATGGGACAGCCATACAGTATTGCTGTTTCAGCTATACGTCCTAACTATACGAGTATGACAAAATCGACAATATCATTTTTTTCAGTGTACTGTTCTAATAAAATTTATCAAAAGAATTCAATTATTTAAAACAAAATTTAAGAAAATTCTACACAAACCTTTAATTATTTTCAAAAAATAATAAAAATTTCACAGGAATTTCATTATTTATAAATTTTTTTATTAATTTCTTCGCAATCATTCAATTATTTTTATAAATAATAAAATTTTTATAGGAATTTAATTATTTTGGTGAATAATAAAATTCTTATTAGTAATTCAATTAGGTATTTTGATAAATAATAAAGCTCATTGCAAAATTTCAATTATTTTTAATACAATTTTAATCGAATTCCTCGAAAAAATGTAATTATTCTTAAAAATTCCCGTTAAAATTTTAGATTATAATTGAATATTAAAAACACTAGAGCGTATATTTTTAGAAATAATTGAATTTTCAAAAGGTTTCAGATTAAAATCTTTGAAAATTTCAATTTTTCATATTTTTAACTAACAATTCTGTGGAATTAATTTTTTTGAGAAAGTTTAATTGCGGATTTTTTATATTATTTGAAGTTTTTATTTTCTAATATGGGGCAAAATTCCTCAACTGCCCAGGTAAAGAAATGAATTTTCTCTAAACTTTGCTAAAACGTTACTATTATTAGTAGAAGTGTAAATATAAATTTTTTTTTAATTTGATAAAATATTTTTTAAGTTATGGAGTTTCAAAATTTTGATTTTTTTGAAAATATCTTTTTTTCGATTTAATATATTGATAAGTAAAATTAATCAAATTTAAAGTATGAATAGTGATTTTTGAAGGGGTTTTCACGGGCTATAAGCTGGTGATGAAAAAAAGTTGTTTTCTTTCAATTTGACCTTAAAATTTAAGGTCAAATTCTTAATTTCAATATATCTCAAAATCGATGTTTTTTATTTTTCCTAACCTATCCCAATCGAAAGCTTACCTTTTTTCCTATGAGCCATGTAAAAATCAGAGTGGGACCATGGAAATTTTTGAGGAAAATAATAATTTATCTTTTCAATTAATAATTTATCATTTTATTTTACACAGAAAATGATGATTTATAATTAATTTCCTCAAAAATTTCCATGGTCCCACTCTGATTTTTACATGGCTCATAGGAAAAAAGGTAAGCTTTCGATTGGGATAGGTTAGGAAAAATAAAAAACATCGATTTTGAGATATATTGAAATTAAGAATTTGACCTTAAATTTTAAGGTCAAATTGAAAGAAAACAACTTTTTTTCATCACCAGCTTATACACAATAGCTTATAGCAAATACATAGATCTTGTTATTAACTATTCTGATTTCAAATATCATGAAATTCTATAGAAAAGTGCGATCGCGAGCGTACTACCTTAAATAAAAAAAAAGATATTTTCAAAAAAAATCAAAATTTTGAAGCTCCATAACTCAAAAAATATTTTATCAAATTAAAAAAAAATTAATATTCACACTTCTACTAATAATATAGTAACATTTTAGCAAAGTTTAGAGAAAATTCATTTTTTGACCTGGACAGTTGAGAAATTTTGCGCCATATATGTATAGGATTTAATTGAAGAATTCACGAATAATTGAAATTTCGTTAAATTGAATATTGTAAACAAATGGATTTGAAAATTGTCAAAGAACTTTTTCGAAAATTATTAAAAATAATCGATTTTAAGAAGAATTTTAGTTAAAAACTTCTTGAAAATAATAATTGAATTGATAATGTTTTTATCACTCGGTTAATATCTTTAAATATTATAAAACATGAAGAAATCGATCACTCCAAGTCGAAGACTCGGAGTTATTGATATCTTCATGTTTTATAGTTATATAATTTATTTATTTTATTTATTATTTAATATTGTAATATTAAAATATTTAATATTTAAAGAAAATGTTAAAAATTGAAACCTTAAAGTTTAAAAGAAGAGAACTTTCCTAAAAATAGAATAAAAAACTAAAGGTGAATGAATATTGAAAACTGTTATCATGAAATTTTTTCTTTCCGAAAAGAAGATGGTAAATACATGTATTTTTCTCTTGAGACGAATGAGACGATAGATGTTCCTCTGTTAAAATAGTAGCAGGTGGTGTGCAAGTCAAACACGTGACTCAGTAACTTATACCGATCGAGAAGAAACCAAAGAAACCTTTTGCCTCCTGCAAAAAGGAGGAAAAAATAAATATATATAGGGAAAAAGAGAAGAGGAAGAAGACACTGGTGAGGCTTCTGTGTCTATGGCGCGTGTCCAAGTGGCAGCTGATGTCCTCCTGCGTTTTATTATACTGAGGATGCGAGCTGATGTGTGTGTCTATTTCGAAAGAAACTTGTCTGAGAGTCTTGTCTCAAGACAAACCCACTTTTACTTGAAAAACCACTTTGCTTTTTTCAGACCTTTAACCCTTTTTTTCAACCCCTTTACACATCATCTACAGTATCTACACCGTCTTTACACATAAGACTAGGTGTATTTTACAGTCAGATTTCTTACGAGCTTACTCAGCTTTCTTAAAAGTCAAGTGATGTGTCACACTTAGTTTCTTCAGTCACGTGTCACATGCTCTTATTATACTTTTTTCTCTCTATTTTCAGGAATTTCTCTCATAAGTATTGCGATTCTTAATTATTTCATAAATGGCAAAAATTTTTGCAAACATTTTTTACAGTTAAATTTTAGCCATTCAAACCATGGAACTTGAGGGGTTAATTACAGTTATAGTAAGTATAGCCAAGTGTCGCTCGGCGAGGGTAAAATAAAAATGGGTTCTTAAGAAAAGATGAGAACAATAAAGAAACATTTGGTTCTTTTTAACTTTATTGTGCAGAAAAATATACGTTTTTGCATAGTATTACAATGCAAAAAGTATACTTTTCAGTATATAGTATACAGAAAAGTTACAAAACAGCGGAGAAAAATAATGAAATTAAAATTTCCCGCTGTTAAATTGCTGTATTTTGTATTCTATTCACTATAGATGGTAGGAAAAATTGTTGCTCAGAAATAAGATAAAATATTTCTAAGTAAAAGAAATAAGTTGTAAAAATAATTATAAATGATTTTATAATTGAATTCCTTATTAATTCTAAGATTCTAATGAAATATTCATTTTCTGTTTCAGGTGAGTTGAACTTTTATGTACACAAAGGATGTTTTCAGTCCACGGTATTTGTAAGTAGATGAAAGAAATATTGATTTAAATTCTTTGAATATGTTTTGCATATGTCCTTATAAAATATACATATAAACTATATTTAAAAATTCTTACATCCAAATGTATGAAATTTCGTAACATTTTTTTGTTTCAAATCTCGACATTATATTCTAGTAATAATAATGCATTCCTTTATGAAATATTGATAATTTTATTTTTAATATTTACTATCTAACTCCACTGAATATTTTCTATTTCAATTGATTGTTTTATGCGACTTAAATTCCGTTAAGAGCAGCATAAAAATATCATAGAGCAAAAATTTAGTCTTGAAAATTATTTATTTGGAAACGGGAGCAAAAAATATTTATTTTAAAAAATTAATTTCCGGTATTGTCGAGAATTAGTTTTAGCATAAATTATTCTGCTAAAACTATATATTTTTTCTGAATTAACAATGTATTAATTAGCATAAAAATAGCATATAGTAAAAATTGATTCTCTAAAAATTAAAAAAAACATCTTAATTGAAAAAAGTAATGATAAAAGTAATTAATAATGGAAAATCACGTTTCAAGTTAGGAAAATTTTTTTTTTCCATTCTCAAAAAGATTTTCATGTTTAGATTTTTTCTAATTTAAATAAATGGAAATAATTTTCTGGATTAGCATATATTTATAAAGAAGTCTCAGTGACTCAACGAGTTTAATTTTCGATGTGAGATTATCCTCGCAGACCATATGTTTCCATTTTAAACCTTCAATCACCACAACACCTTTTATGTTTACCATTTTTCTCTCGAATATATGTATGTGTGTATTACACTTTTTCTTGTTTCACATATAACATATATATATTTTTTTCTCCTTGTGCAATCGAAATCGTGTCATCTTGAAAACAATTGAATAGTCACCTGAGAAAGCAAACATGTATATTATCTTCTCTCGTAACAATAAAACAATAACAGTACCATTTGTGTCGTAATTTGCTACTCGATTTTTTTTTAAAAACACGATTTTGTAATAATAACAATTTTATTTTCTGCGGGAATATTTAAAATCATGTAATATATGTTTAATAATTATATGTAAAGCGCTCTAATGAAAGGGAATTGCAAGAAATTTTTGGTTATGTTCCCAGATAGTATGTAATCTTGCAGCAAGTTTCCCTGACTCTCCTCCGATTTCCAGACAAAAAATTTTGACTTTTTCCTTGACCCTAAAGAATATTCTCATTCACTCTAAAAATGATTAAGTACTTAAAAAAATGTTCTACTACATTTATTTACGAATTTCTTTAATTGTGAAATTATTCGAAAACATCAATAGTTTTATTTTAAATAAATATTTAATCATTATTATTTTTCCATAGGAATTAGGATTTTCCAAAATTTAAAATTCAAACCTTTTTGAAACTCAACAGCTCATAATAATTGAAGATGAAAAATAATTATTTTTTATTATAAGAATATTGTTACTGTAACTTCTTCAAAATTATTTTCTTCATTTTAATTAAATTATTATTATCTAAAATTTTAACTAAAATTCATTTTTAAATAAATTATTTTTAGTAATTTTTGAAAAAGTTCTTTTAGAACTCTCAAATCTATTTAATCACAATTTAATGTTACGAAATTAAGATAATTCGGAATTTTTTGAATTAAATTTTATTTTAGAAAATAAACACTTCAAATTATTTTTAAAAAATTCAATTAAACTTTTTCAAAATAATTAATTTTACAGAATTGCTTCAGTTAAAAGTATGAGAAATTCAAATTTTCAAAGATTTTAATTTGAAACGTTTTAAAAATTGAATGTTTCTAAAACTCACGCTATAATGCTTTTAATATTCAATTATTAATAATCCACAAGTTTTGAACGTTCAAATGAACGAAACACTTTTTATTAGAAATGTTTTTATAATTTATTGTTTGCAATAAAAATTAAAAACTTAAATTTTACACTTAGAAACTTTATAATTCATTTATTTTATATCGACAAAAAATTATTGTAATAATTATTTAAATTAAAAAAGAAAATTAATAAATTTCGTTCATTTGAACGTTCAGAACTTTAGGATCATAATTATTATTTAAAATTTTAACTGAAATTATTCATTTTTAAATCAATTTTTATTAGAACATTCTACGAGAATTTAATTATTTAAATGCCAAAATAAATAACTATTACTGAATAATTGAATATTTCTTAAAATTGAATTTTCATAAAGAATTTTATGAACAAATTTTTTAATAATATTTAATTTCTTTGAATCATTTTATGAAAATTTAAAAGAATAATTTAGCTATTTGGAATAATTTAATTAAAATTGTATTAAAAATAATTCCTAAAAAAAATTTTATTATTTTTGAAAGTAAATAAATCCTTGTAAAGAATTTTATTCTTTATAAAAATAATATTGAATTATTGCAAAGAAATTTATAAAAAAAAATTTAAATAATTAAATTCCTGTGAAATTTTTATTTTTTGTAAAAATAATGAAATGTTTACATAAAATTTTATTAAATTTTTTTTTAAAAAGTTGAATTCTTATTTAGAAAATTTTATTAAAATATTAGATATTGAAAATCATTGAATTGATGAAAATTCAGACGTTTTTTACATTTGTAATTATTTGAACTTTTATTCTGAATATTTTAAACTAGGTATTAGCGCTGCCGTCCTTTTTAAAAAAGACACTATCTACATTTTAGCTCAATCGGAGATATTGAAGGAAACGCGTTTGCATCTGGATCTCTTAATAAAATTAAAAATTTTCTAAACAAACTTATGTTCTTGACTAATTCGGACACGCTCTTTTCATTGGTGCAAAAAAAAATTATTAATTTTAATTATTTATTAATAAAACTGTAGATAGTGCACATTTTTTATCCAAAAATTATGGAGAATACATGAAAAGTGCACTATGTGGTAGATAGTACGTTTAAAATTGCTTTGTCGGTCCACTTTCCTGTTTAAAGCGTCACCATCTACATTATTTTCTAACACAATCCTTTATTTCTGTTATATTTTTATTATTATTTTATATTTTATTTTATTTATAATTATATTATATTTTTTAATTTTGAAAATACCGAACGAAAAATGACGAACAATAGAGGGGCTGATAGTAAAAATGGTTTATAATAATAATAATGGAAGCAAAAGTAGAATAAGTGACTTGAGAGCAAAAGCGGGTGAAAATGATTATGTAATTTCTTGATAAATTAATTATATTAATGCTTAAAAAATATTGTCAATAATAAAAAAACTTATTTTATTTGAATTAATATTTTGTAATTATTATAATTAATTTATCAAGAAATTACACAATCATTTTAATCTGTTTTTGCTTCTAAGTCACTTATTCTACTTTTGCTCCCGTTATTATTTTAAACCATTTTTACTATCAGCCCCTCAATACATAAATTTTATTTACCATTATAAGTTATAACTTTATTTTATTTGATTATTATGTTCTGCATGAAATTTTTATTAAATTAAATGTTAACTTTAAAAGAAGAATAATTAAAATTGCTTTTAATTTGCATTAAATATATGTGTTAATACAAAATAAAAGCTTTATTTGCAAATTATTGTATTATTTTGATTTTATTTGCATAATTAAACTTGTAGATAGTGCTCTCTCTCGCGGAAAGTTAACCAAAGTTCGAGAAAAATATGTACGAAAAACGTCACTATGTACATAGTTCTCTACTTTTGTGACTTTTGAGACCAGTTTACTGACTAACCTATGTACATAGTGCTCGTGAATCAGGATTTCAGGGGTCAAGTGGGTTGAAAATCCTGAAAATTTTGTAGATAGGTCGTCTCCTTCTGCAGATAGTGACACTTTAAAAAATATTTGTCGAAAATCTCTGTAGATAGTTTAATTGACCGCTAATTATCTTCTAATCTAATTAAAATTTTCAATTACGAATACGACTATTAGATTCGTCTTTTCAATACGAATCCAACGGTATAAAAAACTCATTTTTCATAAAATATGTAGATAGTGCCTTTTTTAAACTGGACGGCAGAGCGGATATGATGGTTAAATAAATGATGTGATGAAATGAGAAAATGAAGAATAAATGAGAGAGAGAGAGAGAGAGAGAGAGAGAGAGAGAGAGAGAGAGAGAGAGAGAGAGAGAGAGAGAGAGAGAGAGAGAGAGAGAGAGAGAGTATAAAAATTGAATAAGCGTACAAAAGTATAAAATAAGGTCGCGAATGACAATTTATATTCACTTTGATATTATTTCCTTAAAGTTTTACGTTTCTCTCCTCTCGATTCTCTCTCGCATAGAAACATTGAAAGCCTTTCTGTAAAATTAAGTCAGTGGAACATTCTGCAAATTACTTTTGCGCGTTTCATTTTATTTCATTAACAATATAATAAGAATATTTGTGTGCTCCTTTCTTATCTATATGTATAAGCCAACTATTAACCTAATTAATTTGAGAAAATTTTCAAATTTTTAATCATCAACGTGGAAAATTAACTCCAAAAGGGAGTTAATTATTAAATGAACTCCCTTTTGGAGTTGATTCTTATTTTTACTGTGTAAATTTTAACTCCCAAATGGGTGCGAATTTTATAGAATCCCCCATAACTCCATTTTTTTTACAGTGAAAACGAACAGACGTTTTATTTTAAAGTTTAATAAACAGATTATTAAATAATATTTTATTCAAACATAAGTTATAGTGTAATAACAATAATTCACAGCAGGGAGAGCAAATAATTTTATTCAATAAATCTTTGTTAAATGTGTGGGCAACGGTTCAAAGATTACATAGACAGGTTGAACTGTATATTATTTTTTGTTTTCTCTTTTTGTTTATTTTACTTTTTAGTTTTTCTTTATGTTAAGGACATGATGTCAAAAATGCCCTTAACTCAAAAGCAAAAAAATAAAATAAAAATTTTTTTCTTCTGCCAAATGCGGAAGCAAAAGAGTAAAATGAAATAAATTATTTTTGCTTTTTGTTGCTAATTTTTGCATTAGTTTTTCTGCGTTTATTAATGCGGAAGCGAGTAAAGAATAAATAATTTTTTGTAAACAAAAAATGTTGTCTGTTATGTGTATAATACCGAGATTGAAAATGATTATAATTCGTTGGCAGCTGGTCTCGAAATGATGACTCCGGGTGTTCTGTGAAACATATCAGGCAGGTGTATACGGCAAGCCAAGACAAGCTAAACGTTAGGAGCACGTGCCTCACGTGTCAGTGTTCCTTCTTGACGTTCACAAAATCGTAGTGAATGTATGTGTGCATGTTGCTTTGCGTTTAAGATGATGATGGCACGGGTCTTCGAGAGGAGTCCAACGAGGCAGATGGCAGATGTTTCATCAGTTATACTGCTCTTCTATATATTTTCCCCATCTTTTTCCTCAGTTTCTTATTTCTTTTTCTCTCTCTCTTTTTCATTCTCCATAATATACATTCTTTCTGAAGGAGCAATGTGTGGCTTCTTCACGATCACTGCCCTTTCTTATTTCACTTTTTGAAAAGAAGTAGAAATGTTCCTCGCGCACTCATATTTTTCGCAGGTGCTGCATATTACATGCGCGATATAAAGACCCTCTTTTCTACCACACTGCAGGGTGCAAACTCGACCCCCGCAATAGAGATGATAATTTATTATTGCCATTTTGGGGAAAAATTGAGTTTTTTGCTTTTTTATTTCTTAATTCTGTATTTTTTTATTACTCAATTTATTTTTCTTCAAATTTTCCTGATTTCCATCATCAAAAATACATATTCACTTTTTTTCTTATCCCTGCATGGTACATAATAAGTTCAATTCTAAATTTTCATCAAATTAAATTATTTTCCATGAAACTGTATAACTGCGGCCACCGCACCAACCTTATTTTATAAATTAAATTTTAAAGTTAAATATTTTTTGTATGCCAAAGTCAAATGTTAAATAATTAAGTGAGTGCTGATAACAGGCTGTCAGTTTCAAATACATATTTATTTTCCAAACTTTTAGTTAGAATTCTTCAAAAATTCCATTATATTCCCAAATAATTTTTAAAAGTAAAAAAATAAATTTTTTTAAGATATAAAAATTTCAATTAATTGAAACTTTAAATAAATATTTTTCATTTCTACGAGAATTGAATTTTTCAAGACTAATTTTTTTCACAATTTCTAAATTAAATTATTCAGACTTGAATCATTTTTGTCCAATAAATATTATACTTATTTATTTTTTCACAGCAATTGAAATTTTAGATATAATTTTAATGTTAAAGCTTCTTGAAATTTAACTATTTCTAAAAATTCATACTATAAGGCATTTAATATTCAATTATTTGGAATAATTTTTATTAAAATTGTATTAAAAATAATTTAATTCTTGCATGAATTTTATTATTTATGAAAGT
This sequence comes from Leptopilina syphax, assembly GCA_032872505.1. Classification (NCBI taxonomy): domain Eukaryota; kingdom Metazoa; phylum Arthropoda; class Insecta; order Hymenoptera; family Figitidae; genus Leptopilina; species Leptopilina syphax. The sequence goes on from CM065468.1 coordinate 31,203,258, forward strand.
AATTGAATTTTTGTATAAAGTTTTATTAATTTGTATTTAAATAATTGAATTCTTTTGAGAAATTTTATTAAAACAGCAAATATTTAAAATATTTGAATTTCAAAGAAGAATTTTATTATTTATGAAAATAATTGTATTCTTGCGAAAGATTTTCCAAAAAATTTTATTGAAAATAATTGATTTCTTTCGAAGAATTTTAAATAAAACTTTTGAAAATAATTAATTTTTTTTAAATATTTGAATTCCTGTGAAATTTGAGATATTGTATTAAAATATTAAATATACTGAAAATATTTGAATTTCAATAGCGAAGAATAAATTTCATTACTTCTGAAAATAATGTTATTTCTTTGGAAATATTTTTCAAAAATATTTTTAAATAATTTAATTGTTTCAAAGAATATAAAAAAATTTTTGAATTGTTTCTATGAAGAATATTATTAAAATTTTTGAGAATAATGCCGTTTATTTTTCACTTTATTTGTATCAAATTAAAATTTTGTTGCACTAAATAGATATTTATTTGTATCAAATTAAAGTTTGTTTGTATCGTGAAATAATTTTTATCTAAGTTACTTAAATGGTTAATTTGCTTCAAATTCTGAAATTATTGGTTCAAGTACCATTTATTTGATTTAAGTAAAAGATTATTTCATTCAAAGTATAAATATTTATATTATAATTTTGAAAATTACAAAAAAGAGAGAAAAAAGGTCATAAAAAATTATTTTTTGAGTTTTTTTTGTTGAATTTTTAATATTCTTTAGTGCTTCGCATAGGAATCTAAAAAGAAAAACTATAAAGAAAATAATTTTTCTATATATACAGAGTAATCCCTCTTGAAAAAGGATATGGAGGTACAAGTATCGAACAATATTTTTCTTTTCCCTTTTCTTTTTACATCGACTTCCTTTTTCTTCTCTTCTCGGTGTATAAAAGGAGGAAAAAAGGGGTACAAAGGGTATATCGATTTGGGGCAGATTAAATTAAAGCACTTAACGTCGAGGACAAAAGTAGCTTAAAATAGTCATTGATATCGATTGCTTCTCCAATGTGAACTCGGAATATATCTTTTTGGAAAAGGTCCCTCTTAAATTCTCTCTCCTTCTCTCCTTCTCTCTTTCTCTGATCTCTATACCCAGTTTGACGCAAATAATCCTTCTATGTTCATGTGGCAACACGTTTCAACAATGTGACAATGTGAAAAAAAAAATGTATACATATACATACCGTTCAATAATTCAAATTTTCCTCTACATATTTCTTGTCACGTTTTATTGCTTCAACCTCTGATTCTTCATTTATTACAACATGTTTTTTATTATTATTATTAATTCACTTATAAAGGTGAGACAGTCATGTTAAAAAAAAAACAGAAAAAAATATTTATAAGAAAAGTATTCTTATATATGAGGAGTTACTTTGTTACAGTTTTAATAAACTACAAAGATAGTAATAAAATTCTGCTTCAAATGTCAATTACTATTTTATTTTTATTATTTAAATATTATATTTGGAAAAATAAGAGACGCATGCTTATTCCCGAAATCTTTTTTGACCAAATAGTTATTTGATTTATATCAAATAACTATTTGGACAAAAATTTTAACTTAAAATTCACATAATATGCACATTATTTGACATAAATTTCATTGCACACAAAAACTATTTAACATAAATATCATTTGTCATAGAATTCATTAAACAGAAATATTATGTTACATATAAAACTCAGATAACTTAATTCCCATTTGACATAAAAATTATGTAACATAAATTTCTATTGACATAAAAATCATTTAACATAAATTTCTTTTAACATAAAGCTCATTTAACGTAAATTTTATTTGTTATAAAATTCATTTGACATCAATTTCATTTGGCATAAATGTCATTTAACGTAATTCTCAATTGACATAAACATCATTAGACATAAAATTAGCTTGACATAAATTTCATTTGACGTGAATATCATTTAACATAATTATTATTTAACGTAAAATTAAATTTATATAAATTTCATTTAGCATAAATGCCATTTAACATAATTCTCATTTAACATAAAATTTACTTGACATAAATTTCATTTGGCATAAATGTCATTTAACGTAATTCTTAATTGACATAAACATCATTAGACATAAAATTAGCTTGACATAAATTTCATTTGACGTGAATATCATTTAACATAATTATTATTTAACGTAAAATTAAATTTATATAAATTTCATTTAGCATAAATGCCATTTAACATAATTCTCATTTAACATAAAATTTACTTGACATAAATTTCATTTGGTGTAAATCCCATTTAACATAATTTTCATTTGACATAAAGTTCATTTGATATAAAAGACATTTAACACAATTCTCATTTGTCATAAAAGTCATTTAACAAAATTCTCATTTGACATAAAAATCATTTCACACAAATTACATTTTACATAAAAATGTCGGCGCCAATTTTAAAAGTAACCAATTAGATATTATCAACATCATTGTGATTCGCCAATTTTGAAATTTTTATATCAAATGGGAATTAAGTTATCTGAGTTTTATGTAACATAATATTTCTGTTTAATGAATTCTATGAAAAATGATATTTATGTTAAATGGTTTTTGTGTGCAATGAAATTTATGTCAAATAATGTGCATATTATGTGAATTTTAAGTTAAGTAGTTTTATATCAAATAACTATTTGGTCAAAAAAGATTTCGGGAATAAGCATGCGTCTCAAAAATCACCCTAACCTTTTCTGGGATATTTGACTGAAATAAACTATTTTATTATTATTCTTGAGAAAATTCTTTTAGGTTCCTGAACTGAAAAAAAGTTTATTTGGTTCAAATAAACGATCACATGTCTATTACATTTTTACAAAAATTTCGAAAAAATTAATTATTTAACAAAATTTGTATACAATAATTCTTCACAATAATTCAAATACTTTCACTTATAATAACATTTTTCATGGAAATTCAATTTTTTAAAAAAATTCTTGATAAAATTCTAAGCAAGAATTCAAATATTTTCATAAAAATAATAAAACTTATCGAAGAATTTCAATTATTTTTAATACTATTTTAAATTAATTAATCGAAAAATTCAATTATTTTCACAAATAAAGTTTTCTACAATAATTCAATTATTTAAAATAAAATTTTCATAATATTTATTATATTTCGAAAAAATTAATTATTTAAAACAATGTTTATAAAATTCAGGAAAATAAAAAATGTAGAATGGAATTTTTGTCGGTTTTGTGAAGTGTCTAAAACGAGTTTTTTTAGTCGTCAAGTTTAATTTTTCGATAGCTACTTTTTACTAATTAATTTACTAATTTTTTACTAATTTTTACTTAATTAGAAGTTTCTTTGTTTAATTTAAAACTAAAATTAGTTTTCATTAATTATTATTTTAGATGTACATGAAGACTTCAACTTCAGTGTTTTATATTGAGAGTTGATCCTCTTTATATATTTTCGTTTAAAAAATTACAAACATAACCTCAAATTTTTTGCTTCAACTTTCTTCAGAGAGCGGGCTACTTATTATATAATTATTTTTATTATTAAAAAATAATTACATAAACAGTTGTAACAAAAAGTAAATGTTTTATTATTATATTCATTATTTTCTTTCATTACATTATTATTATTAATATTATTTTACGTATAAAAATAGAAGAAGAAAAACAAATGATAGAAATGGAAAATCCATGAATAGTAATTTATTAAAAACTATATATATAAACGGAAAGAAAGTGAATTTTGTTAAAAAATATTCTTCTTTATTTATTATTTTTCTATACAATTTTTGAATAATTAATAATAATTTGTGAAGTGCTCTGAAGAAAGGGACCTAAGAGCAGATTTGTTTTAAATTTTTTAAAAGGAAAAGCAACATTTATTGAACATTTTGATTGTAGTGATAATAGAAAAAGTACATTAAAAAAGCAAAATTAAAAGAAACTTTCAATCAAGATAAATGTATCACAAACATAACCTATAATTTCTTTCTGCTTATACTAGCTATCTTACTTCAAAGCACGTCACACATTAATAATTATATAAAAAAATAAAAGAAAATATTGAGAAAAAAATAAATTTTCTTTTATTACTATTTTTAATAAATAATTACTGTTCGTTTTTCCTTTTACATCATTTGTTTTTTTTCCTCCTTTTTTTTGACGTGTAAAGTGATTAAAACAAATAAATAAGAGATTAAAAAATACAAGTTTTCTGTACTTCACAAAATAACAAAACTTGTAAAGGAAATTTTTTTTTTTATATTTTGAGAATAAAAGAAATTTTTTTTTATTTTGCGTAAAAGAAAAAAACATCCTAAATTCATCGTTTCTTTTTTATAAATTGAAATCCTTTTTTTTCGTTTTCTTTGTTTGAATGAAGATAAATGAAGGAAATTGATTTTTTTTTTCGTTTCATTTATAAATAGGCGCAGACATATTCTATATATGCTATAATGAAGAAGAGAAAAAAGTCATAGAAATTTCGCGTGGGACTTTGCCTTTGTGAAAAACCGTTTAAATATTACTTGACTCATCAGCGAAACAATATTGTCTTAAGTTTTACGTAACTTATCTATACATATATATGTGTACAACTTGACATGGCATATTGTAAAGTCTTAGTAAATGAAATAAGAAGGTTGAGTGTCACGGTCGTGTACAAAGCGCAAAACGATATTGTGAAGGAGCGCAGGAGCGCGTGTACGCCATATCTACCTGCTGACGTGCAGGATCGTATTTAACATAATAATTTTTATATTATTCAGTACATATAGTCAACTCTCTCTCCCTCAAACCCCCACCAAGTCCCCTACTTTTTCTTTCAATAAATGAATAAAATTATACAAATTGAGCAATAATAAGAAAAATCGGGAAATTACGAAGTTAATGTTCAAATTGGATAAAATAAAGGAAATTTCATTTTTTTCATTAACAAATAAATTTAATAAAAAATTGATTAGGTTACTAATAAATTCAAAAAAATTATTATTTCATTTGAATAATTAATTATTGAATTATTAATCTATTAAGGGGTTCACCACACTAGGATTTTCAAAAAATCGAAAAATTTTTTTTTGCTTAAAGTACACTTTAGGGTCCTAAAAACGTAATTTTGAGAAAATTTAATAAAATTCGTTGAAAAAATTCAATTATTTTCATAAATAATAAAACTCATCGCAGTAAAATTGTTCATCGCAATAAAATTTTAAATTGTATTTAAAACATTCTTCCATTATTTAAAAAAAATTAATAAAGTTCTTCGTAAGAAATCAATGATTTTTGAAAATTTTAATAAAATTCTTTGAATCCATTATATTATTTAAAAAACGTTTGATAATGTCCTTTACAAGAATTCAATAAATTTTAATAAGTCTTCAATTATTGAATAAATATTATTTAGTTTTTCAATTAAATAATTAAATTCTCGTAGAATATGTTGTAATGAAAATTTATTTAAAAATGAATTTCAGTTAAAATTTTAAATAATAATTGAATATTAAAAGCATTATAGCGTGAGTTTTTAAAAATAATTGCATTTTGAAGATGTTTCAAATGAAAATCTTTGAAAATTTGCATTCTTCATACTTTTAACTATAACATTTCTGTAGAATTAATTTTTTGAAAATGTTTAATTGGATTTTTTAAAATTATTTGAAGTTTTTATTTTTTAATATACATTGAATTGAAGAATTTCCGAATAATTGAAATTTCGTAAAATTTAATTGTAAACAAATAGATTGGAAAATTCTCAAAGAACTTTGTTAAAAAATATTAAAAATAATTGATTTAAAGAATATATTTTAGTTAAAAATTCTATAAAATAATAATTGAATTAAAATGATGTAAATAATTTTGGGAGCTTTCACAAATTATGTCATGCAATTTTTTGAGATTTTTAATCCTCCCTCCCCCCTGTCACGCAATTTCACATGTGAAAAATATATTGTGTCACGTTTAGTAGAGACCCTACCCCCAAAAACGTGACATCATTTGTGAACGCTCCCTTTGAAGATATAGTCTTATAATATAAAATAATGATTTTATCACTCGAAGTTATTGATATTCTCGAATAATTTTACAATCATAAAGAAATTCGTAAGTTAATGTAATAGAACACTTTTTTTTGAGTATCTAATAATTTTTAGAGTGAATCAGAATATTCTTTAGGGTCGGGAAAAAAGTAAAAATTTTGTCTGGAAATCAGGGAAAAACAATATTAAATTTTTGTGATCCTGTGATTGTCAGTTATAAAAGTAATAGACGTTTTAGTACATTTTTTTAACTGATTTAATTATTAGTCAAGTTTACTTAGGGGAGAGTGGGGCAAACCGGACCGTTTGCAAAATTTTTTAAAGTTAACACAGCAACTAAACAATAAAAGATAAAGTATAGGTGTCTCTGGGAAAAAGTTGCGCAATTAAATGATCTTTCAAACAAGCCATCGAAAAATGAAATCGGTTGATTCGTTTAGTCACAAGAGTCAAAAAACCGTTAGGGGGTCCGATTTGCCCCACTGTCCCCTAATTTTTAAGTTATTTTTTCACTGACATTCAGTTATTTTTAATTGATTTCAGAACCAAAAAGTCGATCACCGATTGTCAGTTAAAACTATGATTTTTGCTGATTCTAATTTAGAGAGTAAATAAATATTTGAACTAAAAATGAATGATAGAAAAATACGAAATTTCTATTAAAAAAAATTGAGTTCTGCTTCCCTGAAGACACGTGTTCACATAGGCTTCACTATACATATGCAGCCCTTCCTTTTTCCCCACCTTCTATGGGATCTTCATCTTTTCCTTTGCACCTTGTGATCAGGCTGCTGACTATATAGAAAAATAAGAAGGTCCTTTTTTTAAAAAGGTAGCAGCTGCTCCTAACCATTCAGTCAAGCATTCGTTGTCGAAACCTGCGGACGTGTTCCACTCTTGGATTATCTTCAAAACTATATTAAATACCCTCACAAAAAAATATTCTCTTCTTTAAAATAAAGAAAAACCCCGATTTTTTCTATTTTTAGTTAACTTGTGTGTTGTGTTAAACTAATTAAATTTATTTCAAACTCTTAATCACAATGCGGTGTAATTTCCATAAATGCAAATAGTGTCCCTTTTCTGTTGAAAAAAAGAAAATTTTACTTTTGTGTAAAAGTGGTGACGAATAAAGTGAATCAAGATGATAATTGTCGTTTCTGGATTTCTTGTGGGGTATGTTTCGTGTATATATGTTTAGGGTGTATTTAGAAAAAGAAATTGGGGTGCAAAAGTAAATTCATGATTCATATAATATATGATTCATGCAATGAAAGATGACGGGTTTGCAATACATATAATATAACGACGATGCGGTGAAATTTCGTAGCCGCGGCACGTGCTCAATTATTTATATATTCCTTTGAGCGCACTCGACACTTCTATATTATGAAGGTTAATTAGTCGAAAGGGTAATGAAATAGATCTCCACAAGGATATCACTTCAATCATATAATTGCTGACGCTCGTTTCGAATTCTCTATGTTTGCCTCAAAATAGACGGAAATCACATTTAATATGACACAATTATTCTCGCAATTTCGAAAAGAAAATTTACAATTTTCGCCTCATTTTAAATTATCCCTTTTGTTTATTAACTTAATTTTATGTAAAAAATATAATAACACTAAAAAATAGAATTTCTGTATAGAAATAAAAAAATAATTTTTTGTAAAACGATGAGACGCGTTTTTTCCGGTTTGGTTCAAATTTCACACTGCCATATGTACATGTCATTTGATTTCGACTATAAGCGAATTTTATACTAATAAATGTCGAATATGCACATGTACATACTCACACGTGGTGCAAACCGGAAATTACGTTTGGTAATCACGTAAAAGCGGATATTAACCCAGACAGTATCGATTCTGTGCTAATTACTGCGACTTTTAAGTTCACTGCGAGAAGAGTTGCAAAAAGAAAAATTGCTTCTTTTTTTTCTCACCTTAAAAAGCACAAAAAAAGAAATCTTGTCTCGACTTTATATATTTATAGAAAATCTCATTAAAAACGTCTGGCACTAAATAGTTTGAAAATTGGTTTATAAAAGTCGTTAATTAGTTTATTTTATGTACATATATATAATCCTGAGTCTCTGTATTTTTTAACGTTCCATTTTACAAAACGGAAAAAATGTAAAATTAGGGATATGTAAATATTTTCTTTTTCGAATTTCCACATCCGGGGTTCACCACAAAAATAAACATTTTTCTTCATTAAGTGATTTTTCTCTTTCTATAAGAAAATAAATAGAAATATTCTTTAAATTGTGGTACTTTTAATTTAAAAGAAATATTTTTTTTAATCAATAAATTAATTTTTTATTATTTTTAATTTAAATTGTTTACTTTATTTAAATTTTATTTATATTTAATAATTTTAATTACTTAATTAATATTTAATTACATGCAAATTATAGGATAATAGAATTTATTATTCTCTGATGTTACAATATTATTTTACATCCGCTGTTCCTTCCACCATAAACTTTCAATTAATTATAATTAATTTAATTAATAAATCATATTATTATATAATATTAAACTGATTATATATTATTATAATTGTTATTATATATAATATAATTTAATAATAATTAATTAGTCTTTATTAACTACTTCATTAGTCAAATCTAATAAAATTCTTTGAAACAATTCAAAATTTCTAAAATTTTTGCAAATCTTTTGTAAGAATTCAATTATTTTTAAAACTAATAAAATTTTTCACAGAAAGTCAATTATATAAAAAAATTTAATAAAATTCGTTGCGAGAATTCAATTATTTTCATTAATAATAAAATTCTTCTCAGAATTTCAATAATTTTCAATTATTTTAATAACTTTCTCGAAAAAAATCAATTTTTAAAAATTTTATTAAAATTCTTTAAAAGAATTCAATTATTTACAAAAAAATTTTAATAAAATTCAATAATAAAATTTTTAATTTAGGTATTACAATAACTAACAAACACTATTATTGATTATTTTCAATTCAATTTTATGAATTGATTATTTTCAAAATATTTAAAGAAATTAGTCATAAAAATTTAATTAATTTCAAATTAGTTTATTTTTAATAGATTCTTATTCAATTTTAAGAAATAATCAATTCTATTAATTATTTTGTTTTGTATTTAAATTAGTAAATTCTTGTGGAACTTTCTAATAAAAATTAATTTGAAAATGAATTTCAGTTACAATTTTAGATTTAGAAATGATTCCAGTAAAAATAATTTAATTTAGAAATTATAAAAAAATTAATCTTCTGAAAAATTTTAATTAAATTTTTTTGAATACAGGGAAATTCTCTTCAAAATTAAAAATGTTTATTTTTTCGAATTAATTGGAAATTTTGTCAAATTTAATTGAAATTAAGTTTTGCATTTAAAAAAAATTTATTTTTTTACTTTCAAAAATTATTTTTCAAAATAATCGAATTTTTAAAGAATTCTAACTAAAAATTTGGAAAATAATTGAATTTGATAAAAATTTATTATCAGGATAAGAAAAACTGAATATTTTTTATCAAATTAGGGAAATGGCAGGGAAATACAGAATGAAATTTTTGTGATTTTTTTGAATCGACTAAAACGAGTTTTTTAGTCGTCAAATTTAATTTTTCGATAGCCACTTTTTCACTACTTTTTTCAGTCTCAAAGCTACTTTTTGCTACTTTTTTAAAATTAATTACTGAGCGCGAAGCCTGAAATATTAAAAAATACATAAATAATTGAAAAATATTAATGTTAATATATTAATTCGAAAAATATGTAAAATGAAAATGTGTAAGAAAAAAATCGGAAGTATTTGAATATTATAAAAATATGAAGAATGAATTTACTTTCTTTTTTTTAAAGAAATTTTGTTCTCACTGTTGCAGTTTCCCACAAAAGATGGAGAGGTCGACGCACAATACGAGTCTTAATCAGGCTCACAGCGGAAATGTGCACAATGTATATTCCTCCGGAAATCAAACAGCCCTCTCGACATCGTACATAACAGGGCAGTCTTACATGCAGGGACAAAATTATACTCTTGGCCCGTACCCACCATCCACCGTGCAGGTGTATCCACACACAAACTACGGACAACCCCAAAGTTATGGAGCAATAGTTCAGGGTTACGGGGGACAACCTCAGTCTGGATTTCAGCAGGCATGTCACAAGAAAGGATCCATCCGTAATGGGTAAGTTCTTCCTTTTTTCCCATTAAAACACTATGCCTATATTATAATCCACCTGGACCAACTACTATTATACATAAAGCTTAGAACAACTTCCGGATACACTTTAATCTCTTGAATTTCAAATGCAACGGTGGTTTTCGGTGGAATTCAAATATTTATGGGGAAAGGAGCGAATGGGGATTTACATTTTTATGCAAGTTTCCGTTTTTTTTCGTTTTTTTCTTTTGTTGGGCGAGTAAATTTAAAAACCGGAAAAATTTTTTGTTAAAATTATTAAGACAATTTTCGAAGAAACTTTTTATAGTTGACCGAATTCTGATTGAAATTCGATTTTACCTATATTTCAATTTTTTCAAAGTTAATACAAAAATTTAATTTCGGTTTTTCCTGACTTCCAGACAAAATTTTTACTTTTTCCTTGACCCTAAAGAATATTTTGATTCACTCTAAAAATGGTTAGATACTCAAAAAAATGTTCTATTAAATTTATTTACGAATTTATTTAGTAAATATTTAATTATTATTATTTTTCCATATAAGAATTAAGTTTTTAAAAAATTTCAAATTCAAACCTTTTTCAAATTCAACAACTTATAATAATTAAAGTTGACCGAGTGATAAAATCATTATTTTATAATATAAGAATATTGTCACAATAAATTCTTCAAAATTATTTTCATCATTTAAATTCAATTATTATTATCCAGAATTTTTAACTAAAAGTCTTTTTTAACTCAGTTATTTTTCATAATTTTTGAAAAAGTTCTTTGAGAATTTTCAAATGAATTGAATTTACAATTCATAATTTTACGAAATTTTGATTATTCGGATGATCCTAAAGTTCTGAACGTTCAAATGAACGAAATTTATTTATTTTCTTCTTTAATTTAAATATTTATTACAATAATTTTTTGGCGATATAAAATAAATGAAATATAAAGTTTCTAAGTGTGAAATTTAAGTTTTTAATTTTTATTGCAAACAATAAATTATAAAAACATTTCTAATAAAAAGTGTTTCGTTCATTTGAACGTTCAAAACTTGTGGATCATTTATTCGGAAATTCTTCAATTAAATATATATTAGCTAAAATAAAAATTTCAAATAATTCTAAAAAATGCAATTATTAAACTTTTTCAAACAAATTAATTCTCCAGAATTGTTTGTTAAAAGTACGAAAAATTAAAATTTTGAAAGATTTTAATTTGAAACCTTTTCAAAATTTAATTATTTCTAAAAATTCACGCTATAATGCTTTTAATATTCAATTATTATCTAAAATTTTAACTGAAATTCATTTCTAACTCAATTTTTATAATAATTGAAATTTTGACCAGAATTTTATTACTTTTGAAAGTAATTGAATTTTTTGTAATCATTTGTTACTCCTCCAAAATTAATTTTTTTAGTATTTTTAACTAAAATTCTTTTATAAATCCATTATTTTTAATAATTAATTAAATATAATATTAAAAAATTTAACTAATTTCAGAAGTTATTACTAATTATTAAAGTTTTTCAAAAATCTATAAGTGCTTTAAAATTTCTGATTAATTTCATGCAAAATTGAAATTTTATATAATTTTAAATTAAAACATTTTGAAGTTCATCTATTTATGAAAATTGTGAACACAACTCTTTTAAACTTAAATTAATTTTTAAATATTTAAGTAAAATTATTCATTAAATAATTTATATGTAATAATATTATGATAGATCTTCGAGAATGAAGTTATTTAAAAGGAAATTATCGTTAGAACAAGAAGACTAGAGACAGGAGGGCTAACTCGGCTGTTTTCTCACTCACAGCAGTGAGTCAGTATTAGGTGGGTTCTGAAGGCGTAGTTAGATTGCGCCAAATATCTTGTTTTCGGTTCTGCACATCTCAACACTCTTACATTATATATTTGAATACGTGACACGCGTGTGTGAGTGGAAGTGCAGAATCAAAACACGATACTTGGCGCAATCTAACCACGCCTTCATAATCCCCCTATATTTGTCCTACCCCCACTACTGCAGTTAGTCCTCCTGTCTCTAGTCTTCTTGCGTTAGAAGTAGAAAAAATAGAAAAATTGAAGGTTTTGTATTAGAATTCGTGATAATTTCATAGTTTATGAGGCAAACAAAAAAGACACAAAAATTCAGAATTTTCTTATATGAATTCTGAAAACTTAATTTTTTCCATAAAAAAAAATAAAAATTTCTGACAAAAATTAAATATTTGAAAATCAAAGTACCTGCGTTTAATAAAGAAAAAAAAATAGAAAAAGCAAAAAAATACAAATAATTATGATTAGAAAAAAGTTCAATGGCCGATAATAAAAAAATTAAAGAAGAATAATTTTAGAATACAATAGAAAAAAAAATTGCCTCTGTCTTTTTTTTATTAGAACAGTAACCTCTGAATGAACTTAATTACTGCGATTTATTTTATAAAATCATGACACGCTGCAGTTACAGAAACCATCTGACGCTTTGGTGAATATATATATGTATACATAATTCTATTCTTTAACATCGAGACAAATGAAGATCCGCACCTGTTATAAAGTTTCGTAATAAAATTTTTATTATATTCCACGAGAATCTAGGAACCCTTTGTATAAATTTGTATGGAGATGTGAGACTATAAAAGAATTTCATTTTACGAGAAAAATGAAAATCAGTACCAAAAGAATTAAACTAATCATTTTGTATTCATTATGCAGAAGAAGATTTTAATTAATTTCGACAAAAATTTTAATTAAAATTTTGCAAAAAAAGAATTTCATTTTTATATTTTTTATTTTCAAAACTCAGATTCATTAATTTTCAAATTCCGGTTCATTTTTTCATTTTTTCAGTTTAATATTTTATTAAATAATTCTTTTAATAGTTAATATTTATTTCATTTTTATTTTCCGGTATTGAAATTTTTCTCAATTTTCGTATTTTATTTTTGTCTTTTCTTTGTATTTTACTTTTGCTAATTTTGTTTTTGTTTGTGTATAAAAAATCTTTAATATACTGTTAAACAATTTCGTTTAAATAATTTTTGAAAATAAATTTAAATCTGAAAATAATGACTCAGAAAGTTTTCTTCAGTTTATATATATATATAAATATGTATATAGAATTCGACTAAAACGTGGGAAAAAATTCTTCATTGCCTTATTTCAAGGCTGCAAATGAATTCTCATTATTGTTATAATACCAAGTCACTCGTTATTGTCATTAGTATCGTTTCTTTTGTTATGTGATAATTATTTTTATCATGAGAAGAACATTATTATTATGTCACTTGGCCTTGAATTTCTTAAGGTTTTTTTTATTTATTTCTTTCAATAGCTTGGGCTTTTCACAAATTCAATTCAATTTTCTCCGCTCTATTTAATTCATCGCCATTTGTGGAAAATTAATATCAAGAAAATTATTTCCTCTTTCGTTTATAAACACATTAAATTTTCCTCTCGTTTATAAATAAATTAATAAAATTATCTGTTATTTATCTCGTTTGTTAACAAATAAAATTATTTATTATTCATCTCGTTTATTAACGAATAAAATTATTTATTTATGGAAAAGAAAATTTATAGGAAGTTAGAAAAATAATTTCCAAAAAATACTTATTAAAATTTTAGTCACGAAAATATGCATTTGAATGCTGCCGGTTTGTAACACGTTTTGTGAAAGTTCATTCTTCCGACTTTATCTTAAAGTTACAACTATGAAAATAAGTTTTGAAAAGGAAGAAGGGAATATTCTCCAAAAGTGGTGAGTGTATAATAGCGGTTTATGTAAAACAAGAGGCCAAAGTTAAATCCTGCATAAGTCAAGAGAGAATCACCTCGAAAAGTAGAATGCATTGTTCCTCGTCGTCGTCGTCGTCCCCTTGGTGTTCATTTGCACAAGGAAAGGGCCATTGACGTCATCAGTTCATCCGCCGAAATTGGAACCCCAGACCATTATTATATTATTAAATTCAACAATCGATGTCATCCATAATAATATACAATTCAGATGACAATCTCTCTCTTGGACGATCGAATTTTCCTTCGCGAAAATTTCATTTTTCCTTCAGAGAATTTGATTTTTCTTGAAAATTTCATTTTAAACAACATTTTTGTACTCTAAAATGTAATTCTAATATAAGGGAATTCAGGGAAAAGTCAGGGATTTTTATTACAAGTACTGGAAAAAATTAAATTTTTAGAATCATAAGAAAATTCTGAATCTTAATCTCTTTTCTTTGTCTCATAAACTATTGAATTGCCACGAATTCTAATACAAAACCTTCAATTTTTTCTATTTCTGCCAACGATTTCTTTTTAAATAACTTAATTCTTGAAGAACAATCATAAAATTATTATTATAAATTATTAATTGAATAATTTTACTGAAATATTTCAAAATTCATTAAATTTTAAGAGAGTTGCATTTACAATTTTAATAAATAGATCAACTTCGAAAGGTTTTAATTTGAAATTTTAGAAAATTTCAATTTTAAAATAATTTAATTACAAATTTTAAAAAACTTAGATTTTTGAAAAATTTTAAAAATTTAAATTCTTCTGCAATTAGTTACATTTTTCAATATATATATATATTTCATTAATTATTAAAAATAATGGATTTATAGAAGAATTTTAATTGAAAACACTAAAAAAATTGAATTTTGGAGAAATTACAAATGATTGCAAAAAATTAAATTATTTTCAAAAGTAATAAAATTCTTCGCAGAAGTTCAATTAGATTCAAAAAATTTTTAAAATCAAATTTCAATTGTTTTTAATACAATTTTAAATAAATTCCTCCAAAAAATGCAATTCTTCTTAAAAATTTGATTAAAATTAGTCCGAAGAATTCAATTTTAAAAAAATTTTGATAAATTTCTTTACAAGAATATTCAATTTGAAGAAACATTCAATTATTCAATAAATTGTTTATTTTTGTATTTAAATAATTGAATTCCAGTAGAATTTTCTAATAAGAACTAATTTTGAATTGAATTTCAATCAAAATTTTGGATAGTAATTGAATATTAGAAGCATTATAGGATTCATTTTTATAAGTAATTGAAGTTCCAATAGGTTTCAAATTCAAATCTTTTAAAAACTGAATTTTTTGTTCTTTTAATTTTAATTTAATTTTATTTGTAGAAATGATTTTTTTAATCAAATTTAATTCCAATTCTGTTAAAATTAGTTGAATTTTTTAATATATATTTAATTATAAATTATTTAATTATTAAGAAGAATTAAAAAAACATCGCAGATTTTCAATGATTTTTAATAAAATTCTTTGTTTTTTTCAAATGATTGGTTTTACTGTATGATAATAAGATGAATAAATACTTTTTAAAAACAATAGAAATTAAAGATATCTTATTCAGGGTGGCCACATGTCAGTAAAGTGAGGGAAATTTCTGGGGAAAAAAATTTGGTCAGTAAAGTCAGGGAAATGTCGGAAAAAACATTTTTTGTCAGTAAAGTCAGGGAAATGTCAGGAAATAGTTATTTTCGTAACAAGGGCGCAAAATAGGTGATTGCGACGATGGCGAAATGAAGGGACCGAGGGGACACAATTTCGCGCCCGAGGCGAAGCCGAGGGAGCGAAAGTGTCCCCGAGGTCCCGAAATTTCGCCAAAGTCGTAATCACCTTTGCGCCCATGATGCAAACATAATTTTTTGTCCTAACTGCATGGAAAGTATGGCATTGAGGGCACGCACGATTAAACGCTCATATTAGTTAAAAATTAAGCTCTATATAAACATTATATCGAATGAAGTCTATAATGATAGAAGTTTTAAAATAGAAATAAAAAACAATGTATTCTGGAAACATAGTATTTATTTAGAACGTTGTAATTAATAATTGAACAAAACTGAAACAAGAACTTTTAAAATTGACAATTTTGATAAACGAAATAGGAACAAAACCAAATATCTCATTATTTTTTTAGAGAAAATAAAAAAAAAATTGCAAATTTTTATAGACAAAATAAAACAAGTTGAAAATGTTAGCAGTTCTATAGTCAACATAAAAAGAAAGTCGAAAATGTCGCATTTTAATGAAGAAAATCAAATAATTAACAAGCGGGCGCAAAATACTTTTCCGCCCGCTCGGAGGTAGGGGAAGCGGGCGGAATAGTATATTGTGTGGCAAGGGCGGAAAGTTGTCAATTCCTGACCGAGTTCGAAATTTGCCGCACGAGCGAAGCGAGGGCGGCAATCGTACGAGGTCAGAATTGACATTTCCGCCCGAGTTGCATACGATATTTTTTGTCCAAATGCGCGATAAACAAGACGCATCCGTAAATTCAAAAATGAATATGCATACTAATTATTAAATGTGTATGAAACATTTTTATTAAGCCTAAGGCGAGTCCGAATATTTTTGATAAATTTAACAATAAAATTTTACTTAAAAATTGACTCCGTTTTGATTTGAAGTAATAGAAAGTGATAATATAATAATTAGTAGTATTTATTTAATACTGCTAAAGCAGCGGGCGGAAAAGTCGTTTTTCCGCCCGCTAAGGCCATGGAGGCGGGCGGAAAAGTGATTTTTCCGCCCGCTGCTGGTAAGCGGGCGGAAAAGTAGTTTTTCCGCCCGCTGTTGGTAGTCGGGCGGCGAAAGCTTACTTTCCGCCCGCTATGCATGCACGGAAAGTCGAGTTTATCGCGCATGTAGGACAAAATAGTATATTGTGCAACAAGTACAGAAAGAAGCTGTTTTCCGACGAGTGCAAAGTTTGCTGCTCCGAGCGAAGCGAGGGCAGTAATTTGCACGAAGTTGGAAAATCTTCTTTCGTACGTGTTGCACACAGTACTTTGTGCAACACCTGTTTACCGAAAAAAGTTCTTTTTGTACATTTCTAATCAATAAATATAGTTTTATGTTGATTATAGCGTATATTATACTGTTTACAAAAAAGTGTGCAGGAAAGTATACATTCCTGCACACTTTATCAAAAGTGTGCGGGAAAGTACACTTTCCTGCACACTTCATCAAAAGAGTGCGGGAAAGTACACTTTCCTGCACACTTTTAAATGTGCAGAAATTGACCACTTTCTGCTGCATTTATGTTAAAGGAAAGTAGCTCTTTTCCAGCAGGGGTTGCACAAAATACTTTACCGCCCGCTGACGTCATACAAGCGGGCGCAAAATACTTTTCCGCCCGCTTCCTCCACTCCCGGGCGTAATGTGTTACTTTGCGCCCACCTTAAGTGCCCGAAATGACATACTTTTCGTGCAGGTAGGACAAAAAAAATTTTTTGACAGGGAAATTAAGAAAATTGAGACTTTCATATTTTTATAGGGGAATGTAGTCAAGGTTGGCCTACTGTCTAGGTAGGCCACTCGCGTTTTTTTGTCAAGTTCACTAGCGCCACCTACGCGCATTTTTGTCGAAGCTTGTCTTAGTGAAACCTAACTTTTTGTTCAATTACATTTTCGGAAAATCGAAAATTGTGTTTTCTGTGACGTCGGTACAAAAAAAGCTCAAAAAAAGTTTTGTGCATAATGTGAAAAACCATTAATAAAAGATAAAAAACAAATTGAATCGTCAAGGCAAGTATGCAGAAAATTTGTGGGACTCATGGTTGAAAGGAAAACAAAGTAAAAAATCGAATCCCGAAACGTATTTCTTTATGGTTACAACAATTCGGTAATGTTACTTACTGTCAAGGTCGGCCACTATGTGTTTAAAATGCGCAAAGTTGAGGACGAGCTACTTCATTTGCAAAAACTGCAATTCTGTATAACTCATAATATAATTGATCATCTTATTAATATTTTTATTTAATTTTATTAATATTTTAGTGCAAAAATTTTTTTTATTTATATTTATTTTTTTATATTGTTTATTGTTATTATTTTGTTATTTCATTAAGTTACAAACTGTAAACAATAAAGAATCAATTTTCCGTAACTCCAAACATGTTATTTTATTTTTTAACGATTAATGCCCTTTGAATTTTAAACATGGCCGACCTTGACTGTAATGGCCAACCTGGACTACAAATTTTTTTTTTTTTAAATCTTTATAACTTTTTCATTTTTAAACCTGTCAATTTACTTTGTACAGAAAAAATGTTCCTATTAAACAGGACTTTCCAACCATATACTTCAATTGTCCAAATTCATTTTTAAAAAAAAGTTATAAACAAAAGTCAAAAAGGTGGCCGACCTAGACTATGTTCCCCTATAAAAAGAATTTTGTCATAATAGGGAAAGTAATTTTTATGTCAGTAAATTGTCAGGGAAATTGATGAACTGAAACTTGTGACCACCCTGTTATTAAAATAAATTATTATTAAATATAAATAAATTATTGAATAATAATTAAGTCACTTTGGGCAAATTATCCTGATCTAGCTTTTATGTATTCAGTCGTCATATTTTAATCAATAATTATTTTTATTTAAAAAACATCAAAATGTACAACGAACTCAATGTTGTGACAGTTTGCAGCCAACTTGTGACGTCATACCCGCATCAGCCAATAAGAAGCCGTACAAAATCACGTGACTTTTACATTGTTATTTATATGTACTTCTTTTTTTATTAATTATAATTAATTCAATGAACAAAATATGTTTTAAACTATTTAATTTAAATCTACATTAATCAAAGTTTATAATTATTATAAAAAATTAATTTCAAAAAAAAATTTGAGAAATTCTATTGAATTGATGAAAATAGTTTTGAAAAAGATACAGTAACAAAATTTTTATAATATAAAATAATTTTATCACTCGACCCTCTTTAATTATAGTTAAACATGAAGAAATCGATGACTCCGAGTCTTAAGACTCGGGAGTCATCGATATCTTCATGTTTTATAGGAATATTTTTATAAGTTGTTGAATTTCAAAGAGATTTTATTTTGAAATTTTTGAAAATCTGAATTCCTATGGTAAGATAATAATTATTAAATATTTATTTATAAATAAAATTATTGATATTTTTGAATAATTTTGCAATTAAAGAAATTGGGAAATAAATGTAATTGGTACTAGAACATTTTTTTGAGTATCTAATATTTTTAAGAGTGAACCAGAATATTCCTTATAAGTGAAAATTTTGTCTGGAAATCAGGAAAAAACAAAATTAAATTTTCGTGGTAATCCTGAATATTCATAGCAAGCGAGGGGGTATTTACTGGTTGAAAACGTGTACACTGCAATACACTTATTACGCTAAAATTACACTTATTACCAAGTATTACAGGGCATTACAGGGCAATACAGAGATATTTCTAGGTATTACACTCACGTAATAACGTACTATTACGCCCTATTACGCGATATATACCCCCTCGATAGCAAGTAATTTTCGAGGTAATTTTACTTCTCCTTCTCCTTGAAGCACTGTATTGAATAAATAATAAATATATTTATTTATTAAAACATTGTAAATAACTAATTTTGATTTTCTTGTGAAACAGATACGAGCTGAGCCAGGACCTGTTGGAGAAACAAATCGAGATGCTCGAGAGGAAATACGGCGGCGTTAAGGCGAGAAATGCGGCATTAACAATACAGAGGGCATTTCGACGTTATACATTGTTGAAAAAATTTGCGACAATCACGGCAATGGCAAAGGCGGAGAAGCGACTGAGTCGAAAATTGCAGGAGGCTGCGGAGCGACAGGATCATGAGAGGCATCCTTATCACAGTCAAATTTACATTCAACCGAGCCAGGTCGGTGGTAATCGGCCAATGCCAATTAGAAGTATGTCATTACGAGAGAGGAGACATCCTGAGAATTCACAATGTCAAACGCCGATGACACGTAGTCAAAGTGGAAGATGCGAGGTGCAAATTGGAGGTCACAGGGTTAATGCTCATCAGCATTCTAATCACAATGTACATCAAAGTAGTCGTCATTCTAATTCGATGACACCGAGTCCTTGTGCTAGGCATCAGCCTCCACCCAGTCCTTGTTGGGAGTCGAGTTCACAGGAGAGCGGCTCCAGTATTCATTATTACAATCCACAGGTAATTGTCTCTTTTTTTTCTTCATTTTCTTTATTTTCTTTAAAATCCATCAATTTTTCGACAATCGTTTACAAACATTTCGTCACACACTTTTAATCAAACTAATTCACTTTTTTACCATTCGAATACTTTATTTTCTTTCCTTCATTTTTTATTATTTAATTCATCTATTGTCCCTTATTTCTACTTTTTCAAATAATAAAAATAAATGTTTCAATTTATTATTCAATATAACGTTTGTATAATATCGGAATTTTAATTTTTTGTCTATCGGATTTTTTTAGAGTAATCGAATTTATTGACTATTAAATTCTTCTTTTATTTTTTTATTCTATTTCTATAATATTACAGACAATTATATTCTGTTCCCAAAAAAAAATTGTAAAAATTGAGCATAATAATATATATTTAATACTCCTATTATTCAAAAATAGAACTATTATTTTTATGCTATTTAAATTTATGATTTTTTATACTTCCACAGTGTGTGTGACGTAATTTTTAAACGATAGGTTTTTTTTTGTAGAAATCGAATTTGTTGGAAAGTTAAATAAAATATTGTAAAATTTCGAATTCAAAAAACACGTAAGATTAAAAAAATAATTTTTAAAGGACTAAAGAAGAAAATAAATTGAATATGTAAAATAAATAAAACCTGAAGTAAAGAAGAAGTAAATAAATAAAAATAAATAACAATAGGAAATAAATAAAATGAAAATTTATTAAAATAGCAATTAAATAAAATAGAAAGTAAATAAAGTAAATAAAAAATAAAATGGAAACTAACTAAAGTAAATAACAAATAAAATGTACATTTAATAAAATAAATAACAAGAAAAATGGAAAGTAATTAAGAAATAAAGTGGAAAGTAAATAGGTAAATAACAAATAAAAGGGAAAGTAAATAAAATAAATATTAAGTAGAAATAGAAAATTAAAAAAAATTAATATTAAATAAAGCAGAAAATAAATCAAATAAATTAGAGAAATAAAAAATAATTCAATAGAATAGAAAATAAATTAAAAGTAATCCAATAGAATAGAAAATAAAAAAAAATTAATATTTAACAAAAAATCAAATAAATAAATTTGAAAATAAAAAAATAGACGATTATTATAAAACAACGATTTTTTGCAAATTTTTTTTATAATTATATGCAATTATAATTAATTGAACAAATTAATTGAAAATACCATTAATCAGAAATTCTATTACCTGATTTTTCCATTGTTTAGAATGGAAATAATAGTAATATTAAAATCATGAAAATTATCAAAAGATATTTCGAAACTTTGAAAAATTAAAATATCCAGCAGTTATGGTTTTCAAATTTAAAATCTCCATCAATTAAGATTTTTGACAATTAAATTTTTCTGATTGCCTATAATTTTATCAATTAAAATCTCCTCATCAATTACAATTTTGTCAATTAAAGTTTCCTCATCAATTAAAATTTTGACAATTATAATTTCCGTGAATTAAAATTTACGAATGAATTAATTTCCCCCTTTTAATTTGAAATTCCTTGCGATTTGAAATTATCGATCAATTTAAAATTTTTAGTATGAAACTAATCATAATTATATTTTGTTGAAGAACGAAAAATGCCGTTAATGCAAAGAAAATTATTCCTCTCTCATTACAATTTTTTCGTATTTAATCATTAGTGTGATTCGAAAAACAATTATTGAAAAATAACAAGAATAAGAATAAGAATAAGGATAAGAATAAGAATTAAAAAAAGACTTTCTATAAAATTATAAAAACAAGATTTTATGTGCTCTGCATGACTGTCCTGCGTGGTATAGACACTGGTGCGATAAACTACAAAGCTGCATAATAAATTTAATTGATCTAATTCTTCAACATTCTTGACGAGAGCGCGCATAAGCATAGAAATGGATTTGATCTCATTTCAAAAGTGTTTTTCATCTTTTTCACAAGAGACTATTTTCTATTTAGATATATTTATTTCCAAGTAAAATGATTGCAATGAATCTTTTTTTTCTATTTCTTCGAATTAGAGTTGTAAAATGTTTCCTTTTTTTCGTTTCTTGTTTCTTTGACATTTTTAGCTGGATTGTTACAGCATTTTGACCAAACGAGAGAGAAATTATTGATGAAACAGAAAAAATTTCCATATTTAGACCGAGGATAATTATTTCGAGGAATTAATTAAGTTTTATTATTAATTAGCAAGTGGGAATATTTTCCTCGCTCTCTCGCCATTATAATTAGTTTCTTTAATTCTATAAAATAATTTAAATTATATTTTTTTATTTTAGTACTTTCTTATTACTTTGCATATTTTTTCCATTTTTTTAATTCATTTTTCTTTTCCACTAATTATTTATTCGCTTACTTTTATTTACTTTACTTTTTTATTTATTTACATCGTTTTTTATTCCCTTATTTTTTCATTCAGTAATTTTTTATTTTCTTATTTATTCACTACTTTTTTTTATTTCTTTACTTATTTTTTCATTCAGTAATTTTTTTTATTTATTTATTTTTGTATTCACTAATATTTTTATTTGCTTATTTACTTATTTTTTATTCACTAATTTTTTTCTTTATTCACTGATTTTTGTTTAGTTTTCACTTATTTATTTGTCCTCTTATTTATTCACCTTGCATTATAATTATTTTCTATTACATACATTTTTTATTGTCTATTCATTTCTATATAGATTAATGTAATTATAATTTCTGTAAATATTACTGTAAATCAAGATTCTTAAGCTGAAAATGTTATTCCAAAATATCTTGAAAAAAATACGGCATTTTAAGTTTATGTCGAAATTTTCTTTCCTTTAACAATATTTCAAATGAATTATGTCTTTAATTAATTATATAAACAATTTATGGTATTTTCAATTAACTACATTTTCGATTAATTACATCTTCCATTAATTACAAATTCGATTAATTACATCTTCTACTAATTACAAATTCGATTAATAACATCTTCAATTAATTACAAATTCAGTTAGAAATGTCTTCAAACAATTACAAATTCGATTAGTCATTTCTTCAATTAATTATATCGTCAATTAATTACATATTCGACTTATTTCTTCTTCAGTTAATTACATCTTTAATGCATCATATTTTGAAATGATTGTGTCTTAAAATTGTGCTATCTTCAATAAAAAAATGTTGTCAATGTAAATATTTTGGTGTTATATCTCTTCATCAGATGGTACAAAGATTGTTGAGCATCATCTGTTGTTGGATCTCTTTTCTCTGTCTGCCTCTCTCTTTTTCTTTCTTTCTCTTTCTGTGTACATGTTTCTAATTCGAATTTTCATTATCATGACCTGATTTTTCCCTCTTTTCTCTTTAAATATTTACAACTCGCGCATCTGGCGAGTAGTTATTTGATTCCCGAAAAAAAGTTTATTAAGAAGATTCGTTTTTGTTTTGTTTGAAATTCTTTTTTTTCGATAACTTTACAGGAAACTTTGTGTGGATTGAGACAAGAAACTCCACCAAGGGATTCACATAGAACTCCATGCACTTCTCCATCGACGCCTCATAATCTGCAAAGTTCGTTGTCACAAAATTGGACGAGTTCGTCGTCACAAATTTGCACGTCGGGTGGTAGAAATCGTGGTTCAACGAAAAAAGTACCACCCGAAGTTCCAAAACGAACTTCGTCAATTACATCGAGGTCGATGGAACCGAGGCACAATGGTCTCAGTAAAAGTGTGGAAAATGGAAGTCTCAGTTCGGTACAAAGTTCAGGAAGTGATTCGACTAATTGCGAAAGCTCTGAAGGAGATGCACAGAGAGGCTCGCCTATTTGGAAGCATAAAGGCATTGTGAGTGTCACACCTTTTCCTTTTTCCACTTTGCGTTTCATACGTTTCTTCAATAACTTAGAGAACAAAAATTGGCATGTCCTTCAAGTTCTTAACGTTCAAATGAACGACAATATTAATGTTTTTACTCCTTTTAATTTGTACGTTATTAGAAAATATTTTTTTCTTATACTCAAAAAATTGTTAATCGACGTAAATTACAAAGTAAATCGTGAATTTAAATTATTCTCGAAGTACAGTAATTCTGAAAGAATATTTAAACAGAAAAAAATTTCCGTTCATTTGAACGTTCAAAATTTTAGTCAAATAAAATTTTCTTTAGATATTTTCTTCATTATTGATTTCGTATGTTTGGATAGATATTAAAACCAAACCGTAATTTTTACACTCCTAAACTAAATATTCATGAATAATAATAATAATAATAATTCTTAAATTAAAATTTCTAAATTCTAATTTTTAGTATCAAGTTTTTAAATTCTAATTTTTAAAACTTTAAATTCGAAAATAATTTTTTTTTAATACAATAATAAATAATAAATTATAATTTTTAAAAGAACGATTAAAAATTAACCGTTAGTAAATTAATAATAAAGAAATAATAATTAAAAATTAATAGTTAATTAATAATTACAGGGTTGCCACAGATGAGGAAAATCGGAGAATGTTATCGAAAGTATTGGAAAAATATCTAATTTCTAGAATTACTACAAAAATTCTGATTCAATTAAATTTTATTACTATTTAAATAAAATTTTCCATAAATTTTGTTCTTCAATTTTTATTTCGTTTTCTCACTTATTAAAAAAATCTAAACTAATTTTTGTTTACTTCTTAAATGATAATTAATCAAATTAATCAAATTACTCAAAGATTTATTTAATAAATTATTTAAGTTTTATTAATTTAAAATTCTGGAAAAATTAAATTTCTCTGAATTCAATTCTATTTTAAACCAAAACTTTAATTATTTCTTATTTCTGTAAATAATAAAATTTATTTTAAATAATATTCTTTTCTTCAACAATTTTCTTTAAATTATTAATTATAAATAATTTTAAAAAAATTTTAATTATAAACAGTTGCCATTTTCAGAACTAATTGAATCTTAGAAGGTTTTAAAGTGAAATTTTTGAAAATTTCAAATTGTGATAAAATTAATATGTAGTAATTGAAAATTCATTTCAAGAATTATTAGTCTTAAAAAATATTAATTTAGAATTCTAAGAAAATTAGATTTTTGAGACATTTTGGTTCAATTTTTTAAAGATACTTTAAAAAATAAAATTGAAAATAATTAAGTTTGTTTAAAAATTTCATTAAAGATTTAGAAAAAATCATATTTTTAACAAATATTAATTTAATAATTGGTAAATGATTAAATTTTACGAAAAGTTGGAATCAAATTAAAAAAATTAAAAAATAATTTAATTTTGAAAAAGTTGTAATTTTAAATTTTAAAAAAGATTTTAATATAAAATTTTTTTAAATAACTAAAGTTTCGAAAAATTTGATTTATAATTCTAAAAAATTAGATTTTTACTATATTTCAATTCTAGTGGTTCTTTAATTTCTTATCATGTCTATGATAACTGAATTTTTACAAACAAGTAGGTTGTTATTTTTTTGAAAAATTGAAATTTCTTAAAAAATTGAAAAAAAGTTTCTTAAAATTCTATTAAAAATAATTGAATTTTTTAAGAATTTTATTAAAATTTTCGATAATAATCAAAGGAAGTTTGTCAAAGTAACTAATTTTTTTTAAATATGAAGACAAGCCTTGAAGTTACAAATGAAATTTTTGCTTCTAAAAATTATCTTATTTAAAAGTTGAACTCGAATTGAATTTTTCTTTTATAAGGAATAGAAAAAAGTCAAAATCTATCTGGAAATAAGATAAAAGTCAGTGAAACAAAATCAAATTTTCGTGGCAGCCCTGAATTAATTTCAACTTTTTATATTTAAAAACACGTTTTTAATAATCTCGATACTTAATATTCCTGCATAAAAAATATTAATCGTTCGGTTAATAATTCCTTAGATAATAATTTTAAAGTAATAAGAAAAATAAAGAAAATATTAATTTTAATATTTGTTATTAAATATTAACGTTTATCAATGGTTTTAGTTTTAATAATTCGTTTTTTTCTTTTACAGTCGGCCTCACCCGAACATCAAGACTGTGGCCATACGAATGAGGGTAACAATTTGATGAATAGCGTCAAGGAGTTGGGTCACTCCCATGCGAATTCCGGATACCAACACCCATTAATGGATCACACCGAGGCAATATCACAAACGAGCTATAAAGTTTCGGAGCAAAATAGAAAACGTCAATATAGAGTTGGACTCAATCTTTTTAATAAGAAACCAGAGAGGGGTATCACCTATCTTATCAGGCAGGGCTTTCTTGAGAATAGTCCACAGGGAGTCGCTCGATTTTTGATCACAAGAAAGGGACTTTCCAAACAAATGATTGGCGAGTATCTCGGCAATTTGCAGAATGCCTTCAACATGGCTGTTTTAGAGTGAGTTTTATTTTTTTCTAAAAAAAAAAATATTCTTCTCTAGAAAAAAAAATTCTTTTCTAAAAAAGAAAAGGATTTTTTTCTAAAAAACGAATTCTTTAAATTTTTTATCAAACAAATTTCCGTTTGATTGAATTTTTATTTAATTAAAGTTTTATATAATTTAATTTAAGTTTGATAGAAGTTTTAATCGTTTATCAATTATTTTTAAACGTTTTTTAATCGAATTTCTCTTTTTAGCAAATTTTTATTTATCTGAATAGTCATTCAGCCGGATTCGCGCTTAGAGAAATATTTATTTCCTAAATAGTTGTAAACTACAATTTATTTAAATATTGATTTCAAATTAGACTAAATTTCGATAAAACGAAATATTTTCTAAAAATAACTTTGCTTTCGAAAGAACTTTTAATTAGTTGAATTTTTATTTTTCGCATTATTATTTATGCAAATTTCCACTTTATCAAATTTATATTTATCAAGAATTGGATTTTTCAATTCGAAAATAAGTTTTTTGACAATTATTTAACCGAATTTTTATTTAGTTGAATTTAGATTTAGTCAAAGACTAATTTTAAAGAAACAAACCAACCAAATAAAGAGATTTTTAGGAGTTTTTTAATCGAATTTATTTTAATTTCATTTCATTTCATTCCATTTATAATTTTTATGTAACTAGCCAAACTATCCGCGCGCAAGCGCGCGGGAATGTTGTATGGGGCTGCTTATTTTAAACAATTTAAAAAATTTAAAGAAATAATTATTATAACCTAACAAAGAGATTTAACTAACTAAAATTCAAATAATTTCACTCAATGTTCTCAATTTAAATAGAATTTACATTACTAGACTTAAACTATGGCTAGAACAATTACAATTAGTATCTGGGTCATCTTTTGCATTGCTTATTTTATAAAGCCATTTTAAATTAAATACTTTTTAAAGAAATAATAATTATTACACACTGAAAAAAGTTTTACTTGAAATAGCGATAAGTTTCTCTAGAATAACGAAAGTATTAATTGAAGCACTGAATAATTTCGCTACTAAAGTGAAATCTGTAGTTCATCCAGCTAAATATTTTTTGCCGTGCATAACGAAAAAAGAATTAAATTAACATCAGATTTTCTACATTCAAAAAAAAACGAATTCAAATAGAAATTAATCATTTTACAACTTAACCAAATTCACCTCAGAAATCACTGAATTCGATAATTTAGAAGAAAGTCAGACAAAAGCAGGGTTCCTACAGAATCTGGAAATCATGGAAATGGTATGGAATTTTTAAAAGGCTTCTGGAAATCAGGGAAATCATGGAAAAGGCCTGTAATTTTTAAAAAATTCTAAATTTTTTCAGTTTTCCATTTTTTCTCTTGAATAAAAATTCAAATAATAATAAAGCTAAATGGTATAAAAGAGAAAAAAAATGTTGAATTTTAAGAAATTCAATTTTTCGGATTTTTGATAATTTTTAATAATTTTTTATTTTTTTCCAAAGAGTCGAGACAATTTAATAAGTAAAGTATTTTCCAAAAGCACAAAAATAATGAAGCTAAATCCCATAAAAGAGAGGAAAAAATGTTGAATTTTAAGAAAATCAAATTTTTGAATTTTTTCGAATTTTTGATAATTTTAGATTTTTTACCAAAGAGTCGAGACAATTTAATAAGTAAAGTATTTTCCAAAAGCACAAAAATAATGAAGCTAAATCCCATAAGAAAGAAGAAAAAATGTTGAATTTTAAGAAAAACGGATTTTTGAAATTTTTCGAATTTTTGATCATTTTAGATTTTTTACCAAAGAGTCGAGACTATTAAATAAGTAAAGTATTTTCCAAAAGCACAAAAATAATGAAGCTAAATCCTATAAAAGAGAGGAAAAAATGTTGAATTTTAAAAAAATCAAATTTTTGAATTTTTTCGAATTTTTGATAATTTTAGATTTTTTACCAAAGAGTCGAGACTATTAAATAAGTTAAGTATTTTCCAAAAGCACAAAAATAACGAAGCTGAATCCTATAAAAGAGAGGAAAAAATGTTGAATTTTAAGAAAATCAAATTTTTGAATTTTTT
Source organism: Leptopilina syphax (assembly GCA_032872505.1). Classification (NCBI taxonomy): domain Eukaryota; kingdom Metazoa; phylum Arthropoda; class Insecta; order Hymenoptera; family Figitidae; genus Leptopilina; species Leptopilina syphax. The sequence goes on from CM065468.1 coordinate 31,231,918, forward strand.
CGAATTTTTGATAATTTTAGATTTGTTACCAAAGAGTCGAGACTATTAAATAAGTTAAGTATTTTCCAAAAGCACAAAAATAACGAAGCTAAATTCTATAAAAGAGAGGAAAAAATGTTGAATTTTAAGAAATTCGGATATTTGAATTTTTTCGAATTTTTGATAATTTTAGATTTTTTACCAAAGAGTCGAGACAATTTAATAAGTAAAGTATTTTCCAAAAGCACAAAAATAATGAAGCTAAATCCTATAAAAGAGAGGAAAAAATGTTGAATTTTAAGAAAATCAAATTTTTGAATTTTTTCGAATTTTTGATAATTTTAGATTTTTTACCAAAGAGTCGAGACTATTAAATAAGTAAAGTATTTTCCAAAAGCACAAAAATAATGAAGCTAAATCCCATAAAAGAATAGAAAAAATGTTGAATTTTAAGAAAATCGGATTTTTGAATTTTTTCGAATTTTTGATAATTTTAGATTTTTTACCAAAGAGTCGAGACAATTTAATATGTAAAGTATTTTCCAAAAGCACAAAAATAATGAAGCTAAATCCCATTAAAGAGAGAACAAAATGTTGAATTTTAAGAAATTCAGATTTTTGAATTTTTTCGAATTTTTGATAATTTTAGATTTTTTACCAAAGAGTCGAGACAATTTAATAAGTAAAGTATTTTCCAAAAGCACAAAAATAATGAAGCTAAATCCCGTAAAAGAGAAGAAAAAATGTTGAATTTTAAGAAAATCGGATTTTTGAATTTTTTTGAATTTTTGATAATTTTAGATTTTTTACCAAAGAGTCGAGACAATTTAATATGTAAAGTATTTTCCAAAAGCACAAAAAAATTAAGCTAAATCCCATAAAAGAGAAGAAAAAATGTTGAATTTTAAGAAAATCGGATTTTTGAATTTTTTTGAATTTTTGATAATTTTAGATTTTTTACCAAAGAGTCGAGACAATTTAATAAGTAAAGTATTTTCCACATTAAAAAGTTTGACATTAAAAAATATATAAAAAATGCCAATACTTAACCCACAAAATTAAATTTTCAAAACAAACAAATGAATGCAGATAATTTGCTAACGGAAAGGAAACTTACGATTATTATAATGTATGTATATGTATATGTATATTTCTATTTTCTATCAAAACGTATAAAAAACAAAAGAATAACTATAACTAACTTCAAGTGTGGACAGAGATCCGGAAATCTGGAATCACGACGATTATTATATATAATTTTAATTTAGTAGAATTTGTATTCAACAGAATTTTTATTCTTTAATATAATAAAAATGAATAATAGAAGAAATTGATAAAATTTCACTTTAAGGAAATTTTCAAAATTGACAATATTCGTTTCGGTAAAAATGGCAATTTTGTGAAATAAAAATTGAGCTAAACGAAAACTCCCACAAAGAGCAAATTCAATGAAAAATTGAATTGATTCAACAATTAGATTCAATAAAATTTGCAATTCTGCATAAATAGTAAATAAAGAAATCAATTCATCTAAATAAAAGTTCTCATAAAAGATAATTTTTCCGAAATGACAATTCGCCAACGAGCATTTCTATTTTATAAACTTCCGTCGAATAATGATTACCGCAATAATATTGTTTGCCTATAAATTTCCAGTAGAACAATATTTCTATTCAAAACAAAAAAGCGATCTTTTTTTCTTCTAAACTTCTAATTACAGTATAACAATAGCATTCACTCTGGTCAATTATTTTTTCCATTGAATTGAAATTAACCCAGAACTTTCTCATTCCAACAATAAAATCACTCGCACACCGTATAATTAACAATCGCGTTTTAATGTTTTCTAAAAAAAAAATACCCCCCTTTTTTTGTTTACAGATGTTTCTCGCACGAATTGGATCTTTCCGGAATGCAGGTTGACGTTGCACTGCGAAAGTTTCAGACCTACTTTAGAATGCCAGGCGAAGCTCAAAAAATCGAACGATTAATGGAGGTGTTTAGTCAACGTTATTGTCAATGTAATCCCGATGTAATATCGAGGTTACGTTCGGCCGATACAATATTTGTTCTTGCATTCGCAATTATAATGCTCAACACGGATCTGCATACGCCGAACCTGAAACCAGAGCGTCGAATGAGAATGGAGGACTTTATTAAAAATTTACGCGGTATTGATGATTGCGGTGATATTGATAAGGATATTTTAATTGGCGTTTATGATAGAGTTAAGGCAAATGAATTTAAACCCGGTTCGGATCATGTGACGCAAGTTATGAAAGTGCAAGCGGGTTTTGTTGGCAAGAAACCAAATATGGCGCTACCACATCGTCGATTGGTGTGCTATTGCAGATTGTATGAAATTCCCGATATCTATAAAAAGGAACGATCTGGCGTTCATCAGAGGGAGGTGTTTCTATTTAATGATTTGTTGGTGGTGACGAAAATTTTGGGCAAGAAAAAAGGACGGCCAACATATACGTTTAGACAGAGTTTCCCGCTTTGTGGAATGGTCGTCACGCTCTTTGAAGTTCCTCGTAAGTTTACGTTTATTTATTACATTTTTAATAAATTTCATTTATTAAATGAATAGATAAAATAAATGCTATCACAGGTTAGGAAAATCAGGAAAATTTCAGGAAATTTTTTCAAAAGTATCTACTAGAAAAATAGAAAATTTCCAGAAATTATAAAAACAATAAGTATTTTTGGTCCACAAATTTTTTTTTATAAATTGTTGATCATTTTTAAATACTTTCATACTCGAATACAATAATTAAATAATAATTAACGATTTATGTACAAAATTATTTAAATTTCAAATAATCGAAGAATTAAACAGTTTAATATTTTTGTTTAAATTATTGATTATAATTAACTTAGAAAAGAGTTTAGTTAAAAGCAGTTGCCATTTTTAGATGTAATATATTCAAAAAAATGTTTTTAAAATAACATTTTTAAAAGTTTCAATAATTGCTGTGAAAAAACTTTTATAAACAAATAATTGAAATTTCTTTGGAAATAATTGAAATTTTCTAAAATTCTATTTAAAATTATTGAAATTTCCCAAAAATTCTAGGCAAAATAATTGTATTTTTTTAAGGAATTTTATTGAAATATTTTTAAATCAAATTTTTGCTTCAAAAAAATTTCTTTTTTAATAATTGAACCCTTGTGAATTTTTTTTAGCAATCAGGGAAAAATTCAAAATTCTTTTTGAAAATCAGGGACATATCAGAACAAATCTAAATCAAATTTTTGTGACAACTCTATTACGCTTCTTTTACTTTTACTTTAAACCATTTTAAATACCTATATTTTATTTTTAAATAAAAATTTTTTATATTTACAATAATCACACTTTGTTTCAATTTTTTTCTCATCTGATTTAAATTTTAATTGAAATTAACAGGAAAAGCATGAGAATAATGAATGGAAAACTCCGAAAAAGCGGGAGTTTTTCAACGAAACCAAAATAGAATTGAAATTAGAATACAAAAATGAAATGAAAGAAAAATAGAAAATTGAAATAAAAGACTAAAATAAAATTAGAAAATGTAATTAAGATTATAATTAAATGAAAAGAGTTTATAATGAAATGATTAAAAAAAATAATTAATGATTTTTTTTTTAATTATTGCAGATTATCCTTATGGTATAAGACTGTCGCAACGTGTCGATGGGAAGGAATTGGTGACGTTTAATGCACGTAATGAGACCGATCGATACAAATTTGTCGAGGATTTGAAGGAGTCCATTAGCGAAATGGATGAAATGGAGACTTTGAGAATTGAGACCGAATTGGAACGACAAAAGAGTAGTAGAGGAACGAGGGGCAGTGCAGAGAATCGCGATTCAGGTGTTGCCGACGTGGAGGTTTGTCCTTGTCCCGGTTCCTGTTCTGAGAGATCAGAAACGACTGATATGGACAACCATTTGAAGAGATCTGCACTCAGCAATTCACTTCTCGATATCCACGAACAATGTGAGTTATATTTTTCACAATTTTCACTAAGAATCAATTTTTCCAAAAGTAAAAATTCCACATTTCCTCTCTTATGGAAGGAATTATTAAATTTATCAATTTCATGTAAATTATTTTTAGAAATCAAATGAAAACACTGTTATATAAAATAGAAAAATATTTTTACTTATAAAGTATAAACCGTTGATTATAAACGTTGCGAATATTTTCAGGTAAATATGAAAACGTAAATTAAAAGCTTTTGTACACGGATTTATTTTCCGTCAGCTGGCAATAAATGTAAATAATAAATAAAAATAGAAACTGATTTTAAAAATGAAAGGTAAACAAATTAAAAAAAGAGAGTAAGAAAAAAATTTTAAATTTAAAATTAAAACTGTAATTGAAAATATTAAATTTTTCCGTTCATTTGTTTTCAGTCGCCGGTGAAAAGCCGCAGCGTCGCGGTAGTGTCGGTTCATTGGACAGTGGAATGTCAATTTCATTTCAATCGACTTCCGCGAGTTCGATGAGTCAAGGAATGAAACATCATGGACAACATCATTCTATTCATCCGGGAGCGACAATTGCCGGCGTCAATAAAGGCTTATCACAGCAGCCGTCTTTTTTAGGAGGATTATTTAATAAACGTGAGAGAAAATTATCACAATCGGAGGATACCAGTCCCTATAGTCGTACCACCGAAGTCTAAATTCAATTTTTTGACAACGGGTTTTTAGGGAATAATTCTTTTTTCATTTTGACAAACGGGACTTCCTTGGATCTTCCGAGAGTTTAGAGAGTAGAATGTACAATTGTATTTAAAAAAAAAGAAAAAAAAAAAAATATTAGTTGAACGGAATTGAAGATGCTCGTTTAACAGTCTCACATTCTAATTCATTTTTTTTTAATTTCTCATTCATTGATAAAACAAAAATTGTTTTTTCTTTAGGTGTGTTTCAACGAGTGCATTTTCTTTCCTTTTTGTTTTTGTACCGAAAAAATTTTAGAATCATACGAGAGCAATTTTTTTCTAGTCATACATTATTGTAAATATAAATGTCTCCTACCGGGGGTTAATAATTGCATCACAATGTTTTTTTTAGAGTAATTCCATATATTTATATATAGTCGATGATTTTTAAAAAATTTTTTTTCTTTGCCACGCTTTTTGTTTTTGATATAAAGAAAAAAAAGACTCTGGCACAAATGACTTTTTTTTAAATTACACGAAAGAGATGAAAATTATTATTGATTGGGCAGGATCCAATCAAAAAAAAAAAAAATTGTCCGAACATGGAGTGAAACTTTCGATTATTCGGGCATAATTTTCTTGTGTATAGTATTTATTCGCCTAAATAAGATATTTGGCTTTTATTTTTATTTTTTATTAATTTATAATCTGCGGTATAAATATGTGAATAATTTTTAATGTTCATGCGCATAATTCATTGTATTTTTTTTCCATTGACTTTAAATTATCATGTCATTTAAAGATTAAAAAACAATTGTACATATAAATAATTAACTTTGCAAAGGCTAATTTTTCTTTTTTTTTGACTTTTATGTGTCAAAAAAAAAAATAGATATTAAGACGTACTAAAAAGGAAAATAAGTAAGTGGCGAAATTGATTGTTTTTCTTTTCAAAAAAAGAAAAAGAAAACAAAAAAACTTTGCTCCTAAATGCCAAACGAAACTGGTCCCTAAGTCTTATTAATATTTACAACCATTTTTGTAAAACACATTGCAGTATTATAGAATTATCTCTGAACACCGAACGCACTGATGTTTCTTGCGAAAATGAATTTTGACGAAATGACAATTTTAGTGAAGCAAATTTATATTAAAAAAAGGAAAATAAAAGAAAACACCAAATTGTTAACAATTGAAAAAAAGTGATTTTTTTCTTTAATAATTTTGGCCTCTTCTTTAAAGAATTTTGTCTAAAATTATAATTATATAATATTCTTCAGTGATTATAAATTTCGTTATTTCGTGTAATAAAGACGTTTTTTTCATAAAATAAGAGGTTCTAGCATGAAATGTAAAAAAAAACGTTTTTCTACTGCCAAAGTAATAAAATTAAAAATTTGTGATTGAAATAACGAAACGAATTTCTCTCGCTAAATAAAATACGCAATTTTATTCACTATAATGCGTTCTTTTATCAATGTGTAAATATTCTTACTGATTGTATTACAAAAATAGGTATATCATTAATAAAATAATAAAAATACAACCGAATCTCAAAATTCGATAATTGGAATTTTTTTACACAATATTCCATCTCTAATTTATTATTTGCGAGAAAAAGAAAATTTAATAAAAATTGTTCAAAATTGAAAAATTAAATAAAATTGCGATTTGTGAAAATTGAAATTTTTTACGATTTTAAAGAAATGCTTTTCTTTTCAAATTCTGGGATTAACTTCTCATTATTAAATTTTTAACAAGAAGTACTTTCGTAATTGGAAAATAAGAATTATAAAGAAACATTTTTTAAAGTAACAAAAGTCAATAAAATTCATATTTGTACTAATTGCTGAAAAAACAAAATAAAATACTATTCAATAAATTTTAATCGCAATTGTTTAAAAAGATAAATGATTCTAAAAAAAAGTGGTCAATTTTAATAATCAATTCTTGGTAGTTTATTGTAGTATTCTTAAAATAAAAAATAACAAGCAAACAAAATATATCTAACGAAAAAGACTGTCGTTTAGTGATTTAATTTTTTTTGCAACTGAAAAAAATATTTGTTTCAAGAAAAAGAAAAACAAAATTTCAAATGTCCAAAAAACAAGAAAAAAAATGTTTTTTCAAAAATGATTAGAAAATGTTTCTTGAAAAACAAGAAACAATTAAAATGCCAGCCATATGTTGACAATATAAACTCACGCAAGTTAACAATAAGTCACTGAAACGTCAAACATTTTAATGATATTTAAGTAATTTAGCGATAATTGTAAATTATTATCATTGTAAATATATTATTAAAACGCCGGAATGAATATGAAAACGTTCGCATTACCGATAAAAAAAAAAACTTATCCGCAAGAGAAATTCGTAAATTGTAAATCGTCAACTAATAAAAAGAAAATTAAGGCCTATAATAATAGTTGTAATTTTTTAAAAATATCCTTTATCTGTTCTTAAAATTTTGATAATTTAAAAAAACATATCTCTATATTAATTATTTTTCTTTGACAATCTTAAATCATTGTACTAATTTTGAGGTTATTTTTCTTTTTACTTATAAATTAATTAATAAACTTAATTTTCTGTCTTTAAACCATACATCAGTTCCTATTAATTAATTTAGAAAAAAAATGAAAACTTATAAGCATCAGCGATTTATATTGAGAGTTGTTCCTCTTTGTCAATTTTAATTATAAAAATTATAAACAAAATTCACAAAATTTTTTGCTGCGGCTTACGGTGTATTCCTTCAGAACGCGTAATTTTTGTATTATTAAATTTGTAAAGACTAATAATTCTGCAGATTTTTTAAAAATAAATTTAGTCTATTTTTTCATTCATATGTAATTATACTTATACATATAATATCTATAATAATAAACATAAAATTATATTTACTTACACGAGATTGTATTTTCACCACATAAAATTTTCTTTTAAATTTTAAAGGAAATTGAAAAGGAAACCAGAATAATTTATAAACAATTTTTTCCCCGGAAGCAGGCGTACAAACAAAACATGCTGAATTCTAAATTACCGGACAAATATATCTTAATTGGCTGTAAGTGCGTCCATTTATGCTGAATTCGAAAATTCGCGCCCAATTCAACCAATGAGAATTGCTTATTTTGCGTGAGCGACTAATGCGTATTCGCCTTAACGATTGTGGATTGGCATTACTTTTTGCGCTCGAATACCGCAGTTTGTTGAAAGCGTGTTGATGTAGTAAACATTGTTCGTAATTAATTAGTCAAATTTATATAATCGAAGAATTACAAGTGTTCTTGCAGGAGTTTAATATTAAGTAAAAAATTAACTTTATTTCGTTGATCATATGGCGATTTCCGGGCGTAAAAAATCTTTATTGTTTTTATAATTTCTAGACGCCGCGCCGCGCCGGGTCGCTTCTCTGTTAGACAATCGCGACAAATTATTGTTCTTTTGCATTCGGTAATTAAATTATTAACTTGTATTATTAAGTCATCAGAGCAAATAAAACATTCTTCAATGGAACTTTTAATCTATTTTTTCACTGAAAGTTTCGTGTTGTTATCGACGCCATGTGCTCTTGTATACATTAGGCCACGTGTCGGACGTCAATTTTAATTTCCCGATTAGATTTTTTGTTTCGAACAGTAAAGTAATTCCGAATTTTTGTAAAGAAATTTATAAAAATAGTGTGCTTAATAGTGGAATTGTTTGTGGATAATACAGTCGAAAAATTGTTAAACATTTTGGAAACAAATGAAGTGACAGCATTGTTAGATTTTACAAGAAATATTAATGTATTTAGACATGAAAAAACATTTCAGTTTACTGTTAATTATAAATAGTTTTTGGTAAAGTGTTGAGAAATTATATTTTGATCCTGTTGCGCGTTGATCGAAAGTGTGCGGAAAAATATCAAAATGGAAATTGTACGTCATCCTGAACGGCCTGATACTTGTATTTATTATCTACTTTTCAAATATCCATCTACAAAAAGGCGATCAAAGAAAAGTTAGTAACTTTTTAATTTTCTTAAAGTTTTGAATCTTCACATGAACGAAAAATTTGTTTCTCTTAAAATATTTTGGACAGCCAATATTTTTAACAATTACTATACTGAAAAAGAGAAACAATGTAAAAATAACATTTATTTAGTACAATTCGTTAATATTGTAATATTTTTCACTGCCAAATGATTCAAATTATTTTTATTTTCAATCTAAATTTAAATTTTGTTTTTAATATTGTGTCATGTATTAAAAAAAATTTATAAAGTTTCAAAACGACAGAAGACTAATAGAGGAACGATGGGCAGTGCAGAGAATCGCGATTCAGGTGTTGCCGACGTGGAGGTTTGTTCTTATCCCGGTTCCTCTTCTGAGAGATCAGAAACGACTGATATGGACAACCATTTGAAGAGATCTGCACTCAGCAATTCACTTCTCGATATCCACGAACAATGTGAGTTATACTTTTCACAATATTATCACTAAAAATCAATTTTTCGAAAATTAAATTTCACATTTTCAAAATGTTTAATTGTTTAATTACGTATATCATTTTTCTACTTAATTTTTAAAAACATTTACATACAAAAAATATTTAGTTCATTTGAACGTTGAGAATTTTTGGAACTTTAATGTACGCACCGAGTGCGTACAATTAAATTATGAGGGGTCGAACCAGTGAAAGTATTTAAAAATACAGACTTTACGGGACATTTAAGGACTGACAAAAATATAACCGGTATACGAGTCAAATAAGAGAACCTTTTTCTTAAAATTATAAATTAAATTGTTTCATATATCTATAAAACATGAAGATATTTCTTCAAGTTATATATATTATATCAATATTGTTACTGTAAGTTCTTCAAAATTATTCTCATCATTTTGATTCAATTATTTTTTTTTAAAATTTTTAACTAAAATTCTTCTCTAAATAAATTATTTTTAATAATTTTTTAAAAAGTCCTTTGAGAATTTTCAACTCCATTTGTTTACAATTCAATTCAATTTTTATCGAATAATTGAATTCTTCTTAAAATTGAATTCTCATGAAGAATTTTTATTCACCAAATTTTTAAGAATAATTACATTTTTCGAGAAATTCGATTTAAATTGTATTAAAAATAATTGAAATTCTGAGATGAGATTTATTATTTATGAAAATAATTGAATTCTTGTTTAATTTTTATTATTTATTCAATTAATATCTTTCAAACAAATTAAAATCAAAATTCAATTACTTTTAAAAATTCACGCTACATTGCTTTTAATATACAATAATTATTATCTAAAACTTTATCTGAAATTCAAATTTTACATAAATTCTTATTAAAAAGTTCTATGAGAATTCAATTATTTAATTGCAAAAATAAATAATTTATTAAATAATTGAAAACTTCTTTATTGAATTCTTATAAAGAGCATTATAAAATTTTTTAAATAAATTGAATGGGTACAAAGAATTTTATTAAAATTTTTCAAAATAATCGAATTCCTAAGAAGAATTTGATTATTAAGGGCATTTGAACCATGATGACGTCACAGATTTAAAACTAATGCTTTGCACAAACTGTGACGTCATCAAGGTTCAAATCCCCTTAATTAAAATAATTCAACCCTTGTCATGAATTTGATAAAACTTTTTTTAAATATAATTGATTTTTTCCGAAAATTTTTATAAAAATTGTGTTTTAAATAATTTAATTCCTGTAAAAATGTTATTATTTATGAAAATAATTAAATGTTTGCAAGAATTTCTTTAAAAAAATGTGTTTAATACAATTTAAAATTGTCTTAAAAATAATTAAAATAATTTTATAAAGATCATTTTAAATAATTGATTTTTTTTCGAAAAATTTTATGAAAATTGTGTTTTAAAATAATTAAATTCCTGTGAAAATTTTATTCTATTTATGACAATAATTCTTATGACGAATTTTATTCAAATTTTTAGGAATAATTACATTTTTCGAGGAATTCGATTAAAACTGTATTAAAAATATATGAAGTAGAATTTATCACTCGGTCGAAAATTATATATGTGACAAATAGTATATTTCGTAACGAGTGCGAGCAGTTGTCAATTTTTGAATGAGCACTTTTTTTGAAACAAACAGTTTGTTCCAAAAAAAGTGCTCGTTCAAAATTTGGCAACTGCTAGCACTAGTTACGAACGATATTTTTCATAATAAGGTGCAAAAAAGTGCCCTTTTTCTCACATACATATGTATTAAGAATAATTGAAATTCTGTAATGAGTTATTATTTATGAAAATAATTGAATTATTGCAAAGAATTTTATAAAAAAGTTGCAAATAATTGATTTTTTTCGAAAAATGTATGCAAATTCTATTTTTAATAATTGAATTCCTGTGAAATTCTTATTATTTATGAAAATAATTAAATGTTTGCGTAGAATTTTATTAAAATATTTTTAAATAATTGAATTCTTTTGGAAAATTGTATTAAAATACTAACGGTGTCTAACGGTTAGGGAAGTCATGGAAAAAACAGGGAATTTTTTTGGTAAGGGAAAAGTCATCGAAAAGTCAGGGAATGTCAGAGAATTTCATTCAAAGTCAGTGAAATATCTATAAATTTCTATAAAAATTAAAAATTTTTTAATCTAACAAAACTTAAAAGATTTTTATTACTATTTGTTTCTATCATTAGATTTAAATATCTTAAATATGTCAGTTACCAAATTTTTGTCCCAAGAAAGCAAAAATATAATTAGTAAAAAGTCAGGGAATAAAGTCATGGAGAAGTCAGGGAATTTTTTTTCTCAATCTTTGTTAGATACCCTGAATAGTAGTTATTGAAAATCATTGAATTGAGGAAAATTGTTGAAAATATTTAAAATTATGCAAAGAGTTTTATTAAAATTTTTGAAAATAATTGAATTTCGGAGAAGAATTTTATTTTATTATTTATAAAGATAATTGAAATTTTGACTATAATTTTTTAAAACTTTTCAACATAATTGAATTTCTGAGAAGAATTTTATTACTTTTGAAAATAATTGAATTCGTGCTTTTTCAATCAAATTACGTACTTTATGGACCATTTTTTTTAAACTGACTTTTACGGACTTCAAGCAAATTTACGGACCTAGTTTGAGCCCTGAATTATTAATAAAATTATAAATAATTCAATATATAAACATTTTATTTCATAAATTTAAAATAAATATAACAAAATACAATAATGAAAAAATAAAAAAATGCGACAATTACATTGTATTATGTAAATATAATGAAAATTAATGATTTAAATTTAAATTGATATAAAAAAGTGAACTTAAACGGTACTTTTTGACTTTGTCAATTTTGTCTTCTTTCTCAGTTCCTTTAATTTGTCACGTAAACTGTTTCTTATGTTCACATCCGTCGTTAATTTCCAATCGAATTTTCTTGCATGTGAACGAACGAATTCTGGAAAAAAACATTTTAGAATATTATTGAAAGACTTATTTTTAATTATTAGTGAAACTCTGCTAGGGATTTTTAGAAGAAAGTGAAAGAAAATTTATTATTTTTAAAAAGGATTTTTCGTAATACTCACTGAGCATAACTTCCACAGCAATTGTTGGAAGACGTGGCCTTTTTCTATCTTCTTCGTCTGACGCTTTTCCATCTAGTGATGCTTTTCTTAACGCCTCAGAGATAAATAATTCACACATTATTCCTCTAGCTAGAATATTTGCACTTTGAGCACGTGAAGTTATTCTTCTCAATGCCAAACTGTTAATGAATACTCCGCTACTTTCGCCCAATTCAATCACCTGTCAATGTCAGGAATCATCAAAAATAAGAATTAAAAAACTTATATTTAACTTCTAGAAAGCAAAATATTTATATTTATTACCATTTTATTATCGAAATTTTCGGCTTTATTTTTCATCATCCACAAGTCTTCGGGTGCAATTTTATCTTCTTTTATAAGAACATCAATTGGAGTTGATTGTCCTTCTTCCATTTCTTCTTGGAAGGGAAAATAATCTATATAATCGTATTCTTCTTTAATAACCACCATGGGAGAATGTGAATCGTTTTGTATGTTATCTTCATGAGGTTGATTTTCTGCCGCAGTCTCGTAAGCCATTCTCTCACATTCGGGAGACGTTTCTCTATAATTCGCCTCTTCTAGACTCTGAATAGAATATTGGACATGAAAGAAAGTTGTAATTATTTAAAAATCAAGGAAACCCACAAAAAATTAGTAAAAACGAGACTAAACAAAGAAAACATGAAAAAACAGAAAGCAAGAAAGAACCATAACCAACAGGCTTCGCACTCATCTACTAAAACCTACTATTTACTACTTTTTTTACGTTATACTAATATTTGAATAATTTTTCAGATTCCAGTTACTAAAAGCTACTATTTCTGCATTTATTTAGAATTTCCACTACTTTAAATTCGCTAATACTAGAAATAAAACAATTATTCTCAAAAATTATAATCAAATTCTTTAAAACGATTCAATTATTTTCAAAAAATATTCGAAATTCAATTATTTTCAATATCTAGTATTTTCATGAAATTTCGCAAAAGAATTCAATTATTTAAAAAAAATTGATAAAGTTCATCCAAAATTCAATTATTTTCATAAATAATAAAGTTTCCACAAGAATTCAATTAATTTAGAATAGCATTTTCAAAAAAATTTCGAAAAAATCAATTACCTATTTAACAAAATTATTATACAATTTCTTCACAATAATACAAATACTTTCACTAATAATAACATTTTTCATGGAAATTTAATTTTTTAAAAAAAATTTTTATAAAATTCTAAGCTAGAATTCAAATATTTTCATAAAAATAATAAAACTCATCGAAGAATTTCAATTATTTTCAATACTATTTTAAATTAATTAATCGAAAAATTAAATTATTTTCACAAATAAAGTTTTCATAATAGTTATTATATTATGAAGAATTCAATTACATACAGTAGAGACCCCATTATCCGGACTAATGGATGCAGGCACCTATCCGGATAATCGAAAAAGTACAAAATAAACTAATTTTCGATTTTCAATTTTAGGTATTTATTTCAATATGTATTTATATAAGACTGAAACGAAATAAGATTTATAAAGTCAAGATTAATAAATGTTTAGTAAGAAATATTTCAAAAGATTTACATAAATATTTTCTTAAAATCATTAAAATACATTAAAACGCACGAAGTTGAAGTCCACAACGTTGATCAACGAACAAAATTTGTTTAATCTATTCCAATATTATTTTTAATTCAATATTTAATTGTATAACAATTATTATCAGATCATAAACATCGCAGTCTTTTTTTCTAAATATTTTTATGGCAATATTGCTGCGTTATCTTTTATTAATTTACTAAGTGCACAATTTTTTTCGTTGATAAACGTTGTGGACTTCAACGTCGTAAAACACAACATTTCGTGTGAAAATTCAAAATTTATGGTATTACATGCTTATACGCTTTAAAATTTTTAAAAAAATATTTGAAATCTGTCCGAATAATCGAAAATCCGGATAATGGGGTTTCTACTGTATTTTCAAAACTAACAAAATTTTTCAAAGAAATTTAATTCTGTTTAAACATTTGAATAAAATTTTTTTGCAATAATTCAATTATTTTCATAAATAATAAAATTCATCGCAGGATTTTAATTATTTTTAATACAATTTTACAGGAATTGCTCAAAATTTTTTTTTTAAATTCTTTGGAAGAATTCACAGGAATTCAATTTTTTTTTCAAATATTTTAATAAAATTGTTCGAAAGAAATCAATTATTTTAAATATAATTTAAATTAAATTATTTTGAAATATTCTCTCTTTGCAAAATTCAATTAATTTTACAAATAACAATATTCGTCACAATAAGAATTTAATTATTTTTAAAAGTAATAAATTTCTGCTTGGAAATTCAATTATTTTAAAAAAATTCTAATAAAATCGTTCGCAATAATTCACTTATTTTCATAAATAATAAAATGTTTTTTAGGAATTTAATTATTTTCAAAAAATTTAGCAAAATATCACATAAGCATTCAATTATTGTCAAAAATTTTAACAGAATCTTTGTAAAATTTAATTATTTTTAAAATTTTTTCGCAACTCAATGATTTTCAATTAATGAATTCAATTAATTTTAAAAATTTTATAAAATTCTTTGCAAGAATTAAATTTTTTTTATAAATACAGTGTGGCCACATGTCAGTAAAGTCAGGGAAATGTCAGAGAAACAAATTTTTGTCAGAGAAATTAAGAAAATTGAGAATTTTTTCGACTTATTTTCAAAAATTGCGACTTTTTTGACTTTTCTTTTAAACATTTCAAGTATTCATTTACAATTTTTAAAAATCATTTTTTGAAGAATTTTAATTGCAAATTTTGAAAATAATTGAAATATCAAAAATTTTAATGAAAAATCTTTAAAGGTTAATTTAAAAATGAAAATTAATGAAAATTAGGTAGCTTCTAATTTTTTAAAATTCAATGTTTTCAGGATTTTCAATTACATATTTCCAAAAATTCAAATACATACAAAAATAATAACATTTTAGAATTCTTTTTAACATTTTGGAGAATACAATCAAGTTCAAAATTTTTAATTAAAATTTTAAAAAAAGTTAATTAGTTTTTTAAATTATAAAAAAAATTTTTTAAGAAATTCAATTATTTTCGAAAAATTACATTAAAATATTTTTAAAAACTAATTATTAAAATTGTTTTATTAATAATTTTTTAAGATTCAATTATCTTCTAACGATGTAAATAAAAATTTATAAAAATTTACTTATTTTGGAGTTATTAAAATTTTTGAGAAATCATGGTCCTGTTTATAATTAAAATTCTTCAAAAATTTGATCATTTTTATTTATATTTTTCAAAAATTCAATTATTTTTAAAAGATTTTACCAAATTTTAATTGTTTGGAAATTATTCAAAATTGAAAAACTATTAATTATATTTATATAATTACAATTATTATAAAAAATTTAATTTTTTTTTTAAATAATTAAATTCTAGAAGAACTTTTGGAAAATTATTTTAATTAATTGATTCAGAGATGAAGTTTACTTGAAAATTATAAAAAATAATTGAATTCAGGAAGGGTTATAATTGTAATTTTTAGAAATTTTTCAAATTCATAAATTTTACCCATTTTCCGTAAACATTCATATTTTCCTGTAAAAAGAATTTGGTCAGGGAAAGTAATTTTAATGTCAGTAAATTGTCAAGGAAATTAATAAACTGAAACTTGTGGCCACCCTGAAATATTTAAATTCTTTAATGAATACTACAATTCGTTGCACGAATTCAATTTATTAGCAGCAGGATAAGAAAGAAGTAGATATTTTTTATGAAAATTAGGATAAAGTCAGGAAAATAAAATATAGAATGGAATTTTTGTCAGTTTTGTGAAGTGCCTAAAACGTGTTTTTTTTGTCGTCAAGTTTAATTTTTCGAAAAAAAATTGTTTACTACTTCTTTTAGTTTGAAAGCTACTTTTCCCTACTTTTTTAAAAATTAATTATCGAGTGCAAAGTCTGAAAAAATCAATTTTTAAATAATCCTAATTAAAATTTTTACATACCTTTTTAATTTCTAAAAGTTCCTCATAGGCTTTTTGTGCATAACTCAGAGCACTGTCAACCTTAGCCAATAAGTACTCGTTTCTTTCCTTTTTTGCATCTTTTTCTAATTTTATAACCATTGCAATATTCCCTTCGTTTCTCTCTTTGTTATATTTTTTACTATCGTCTATTTTTTTCAATCTATTGCTCATTTCGTTTTGTTATGATTTCCTTCACATTCTAAAATAAGATTTTTTTCCTATTTAGAACAATTTATTTGAAAACATTCGGAAAAAATGGAAAAATCAAACATTTAAATTTGAGAAATTATTCAATTAAAAGCGAAATTTCATAAATATTTATCTATGAAATTTAGAAATATTATAAATAATAGAGAATAATATAGAATACATATAAAAATGTAAATAAGACTTACGAAAATTCAATGTTAACGAGATGAAAAAATTTGATGAAAAATGATAAATAAGTTCACGGTTTTTTGGTTTTTTTTTCTTTCTCTGAGTATAGCAACAAAGAATCTGATTTTCTTTTTTTTAACAAATATATTCGTTCGTTTTTTGTTTTCTCTGCGAGAAAAACAATACTGATGTCAAACAATCACTATCCTCTTCGTTTAGATCGTTTAATAGATGATTGGGAAAAAATAAAATATCACAACACAATAAACGGAGATATTTTGACTTTCACGGACAATTTTCATAAATTATAGACCGTAAATTATATTTATTTATCCTTTTTTGGAAAATTGAAATAATTATTTACCGGCTTTAAAAGTTTAGCTTTATTTTTATATTTTTAGGTTATGTTTCTCTTTTCTAACTTTCGATTGTCGTTGTAGTTTGAAATTAAATAAACAGATGGCTCTGAATTTTCGAATCAACTGTTGGAAACAATGTGTTATGAGTTATCCGAGGATTGATTCTTGCTTAAGCTTTGTTCTCTGTTCTGATAATTAGTCAGTGGTAGTTCAAGGTTCCAAGTTGCTGGTTCAACTTTTAGTGGCCCTTCTTGATTTTTACAAAAAATTCGGTAGATATTCATAACTAAGAAGTAAAAATCGAGTAGAGCAATATAATTAAAATGTTGAAATTAAAATGAGAAGAGACCGTTGTGAGCAAAAAAAGAGAGAAAAGAATAGAGGAAATAACCTAATAAAATTCCAAAGGGGAGTCATAAACACGCGTTTATAAAGTAAAATTTGGTGTAATTGCTCGTATAATCTAGTTACTATTGTTGAATATTTATGAATAATTCAGTAATACATTTCGTCTTCCCTTGTACTGAATCCAATGTAGGATTTCGTGATTTTTGAAAATAGATATTTTTCTGTGTTAACAACGGTCTCATTTTCATATTACACACGCGATGCAAGTGTTATTTCTTTTTCCTTCTTTTTTTGGGGGGGTGAGATTAGGTTAGGTCGTATCCGGAAAAACAGCAGAGGCGCTGCGGACTTTCGTGTGCGCGAGAATAATCAAAATCAATGCAATAGTGCAGTGTTCCAAAGATTGTCTTTGCAGGTGTTTTTTTTGAAATAAGTATTTTTTCTTTTGTTTGTTCGAAAATATAAACATTCATCATGTCGAACGGATTAGCAGTGTTAAATAATAGGCAGGCAGTTCAAAATTTGAGTAAGTTATTTTTTCATTTTTGTATGGCGTCGGGAAAAGTCTTTTAAAGAACGGTTAAATTATATATATATATATATGTATACATTTTTCCAGCCTGTAACGCTTCGCCAATTGTCTCCACGACACAAGGACAAGGAAAACACTCGGCGAGGGTGAGTTTTTTTTCATCGTCGACGACGACTAATTAGAGCTTGCTATTTTTAGATTTCTTTTGTTTTCCTTTTTTCCTCGGGAATGAAAGACCCTTATTTTGCATTTCAGATGGAACAATCGAACATCTCGCACGCTGCTCTTAAAAGAAATGCTGATATTGCTCTGGATGGTTTGTTTTTTAATTTTTCATAGTTTTTTTTTTTTAATTGAAAATATTTTTTTATTGCTTCCTCATGAGGAAGTATTTAATTAGGGTTGCCACAGGTCAAGAGAGTCAAGGAATTCAGGAAAAATTCAGGGAAATCAGGGAATTTTATTAAAAGTACTGGAAAAATTTAAGTTTAGATTCATAAGAAAAGTTTCAATTTTTGTGTCTTTTTTGTTTGTCTCATAAACTATGAAAATACCATGAATTCTAATACAAAAGCTTTAATTTTTTCTATTTTTGACAATAATTTCTTTTTAATTATCATAATTCATGAAGAACTATCATAAAATTATTATAACTCATAAACTATTTAATGAATAATTTTACTTAAATATTTCAAAATCCATTGAATTTTTAAAGAGTTGCGTATAAAATTTTCATAAATAGATGAAAACTTCAAAAGGTTTTAATTTAAAATTTTACAAAATTTCAATTTTGAATAAATTTAATTATGTAGAAATTTTAAAGATCTTAGTTTTTGAAAAATTTAAATAATTAAAATTCTTCTAAAATCAGTTAAATTTTTTATATATATATATATATATTTAATTAATTATTAAGAATAATGGATTTATAGAAAAATTTTAGTTAAAAAAACCAAAAAGAAATGAATTTTGAAAAATTTACAATTGATTGCAGATATTCAATTATTTTCAAAAGTAATAAACTTCTTCGCAAAAATTTAATTATGTTATAAAGTTTAAAAAAATTATGGTCAAAATTTAAATTATCTTTATAAATAATAAAATAAAATTCTTCTCCGAAATTCAATTATTTTCAAAAATTTCAATAAATTTCAATTGTTTTCAAAAAATTTCCTCAATTCAATGATTTTTAATACCTATCTACTTTAATAAAATTTTCCACAAGAATTTAATTATTTTTATAAATAATAAAAATGTCACAGGAATTCAATTATTTACAAATTTTTAAAAAGTTTCTTCGCAATAATTCAATTATTTTCGTAAGCAATAAAATTCTTTTTTAGGAATTCAATTATTTTCATAAATAATAGAACTCATCTAAGAATTTTAATTATTTTTAATACAACAATTTTAATCGAATTCCTTAAAAAATGTATACATTTAATTATTTTCATAAATAATAAAAATTTCACAAAAATCCAATTATTTTCATAAATAATATAAACTCATTGCAGTGTTTCAATTACTTTTAATTGAATTTTAATCGAATCGCTTGAAAAATGTAATTATTTTTAAAAATTATTAATTCTTTATTTTTGTATTTAAATAATGGAAATTCTCGTATAATTTTCTAATAAAAATTGATTGAAAAATTAATTTTAATAAAATTCTTCACAAAAATTAAATTTTTTGCATGAATAATCAAATTCGTCCTAATAATTCAAT
Source organism: Leptopilina syphax (assembly GCA_032872505.1). Taxonomy (NCBI): domain Eukaryota; kingdom Metazoa; phylum Arthropoda; class Insecta; order Hymenoptera; family Figitidae; genus Leptopilina; species Leptopilina syphax. Next base: position 31,251,513 of record CM065468.1, read on the forward strand.
TATTTTCATAAAAAATAAAATTTTTCGCAGAAAGTGGATTGTTTTTCAAAAATTTTAATAAAATCCTTCTCAAAAATTAATTGTTTTCATAAATTATAAAAGTCTTCGTTGAAATTCAATCATTTTAATAAAATTCTTTTAAAAAATTCAAGTATTTTCATAAATAATTAAATTTTCGCAAGAAATCAATTATTTTCATAAATAATAAAAGTCATCGCACAATTTCAATTATTTCAATTTTAATCAAATTCCTGGAAACATGTAAAATTTTTAAAAGTTTTATTAAAATTCGTTAGAAGAATTTAATAACTGCACGGTTCCTACAGAATCTGGAAATCATGGAAATGGTATGGAATTTTTAAAAGGCTTCTGGAAATCAGGGAAATCGTGGAAAATGCCTGGAATTTTTAAAAGTTTCTAAATTTTCCTGTTTTCAATTTTTTCTCTTCAATAGAAATTTAATTAGAAATTTTAAAATATAATATATATTATACGACGTGGAAATTAAATTTAAAATTCCACTGGGATTTCCTAAAAATTTGACCTGGAAATCATGGAAAAGGTATGGAATTTTAAATTCGGATTTCTGTAGGAACCCTGTAACTTAAAAATTTGGTGTATAGAATTCTTCATGAGAATTCAATTTATTTTAAGAAACATTCAATTATTCAATAAATTATTTATTTTTGTATGTATTTAAATAATTGAATTCTCGTTGAATTTTCTAATAAAAATTGATTTAAAAATGATTTTCACTTAAAATTTTAATATAATGTTTCATAAAAATTCAATTATTTGCATGAATAATAAATATTCTCCCCAGAATTCAATTATTTTGATAAAAATTAAAATTTTTCGCAAGAGTAAATTGTCATTTAAAAATTTTAATAAAATTCTACACAAAAACTCTATTATTTTCATAAATAACAAAAGTCTTCCTAGAAATTCAATCGTTTGAACAAAATTCTTTTCAAAATTTCAAGTATTTTCATAACTAATAAAATTTTTCCGAAGAAATCATTTATTTTCATAAAAAATAAAATTCTTTATGAGAATTAAATTTTAAGAAACATTCAAGTATTCAATAAATTATTTATTCTTGTATTTAAATAATTGAATTCTCACAGAATTTTCTAATAAAAATTGATTTAAAAATGATTTTCACTTAAAATTTTAATATAATGTTTCATAAAAATTCAATTATTTGCATGAATAATAAAATTCTTCACAAAAAGATTTATATTTAATTGAAGAATTTTCGAATAATCGAAATTTCGTAAAATTGAATTGTAAACAAATGTATTTTCGAAAATTTTCAAAGAACTTTTTCAAAAAGTATTAAAAATAATTGATTTAAAGAAGAATTTTAATTGAAAATTTTAGAAAATAATAATTTATTTGAAATGATAAAAATAATAAAAATAATAAAAATAATCATCTTCATGTTTTATAATAATATTCTTATAAGGTGTTGAATTTCAAAAAGGTTTGAATTTGTAATTTTTAAAAATCTGAATTCCTATGGAAAAATAATAATGAGCAAATTAAATATTTATTTAAAAATGTAGTTAAATTGATGTTTTCGAATAATTTTACAATTGAGGCCTTGGATCCAATAACTCGCCCGACGCTCGAAGGCACGCGCTAATACCAGTTGGGTAGCAGTGAGTGGCCCAGAGGCACTCACTGCTCACTGACTGGCAGTTGCGCGTTCCTCCGAGCGTCGGGCGAGTTGTTGGATCCAAGGCCTCAATTGAAGAAATTCGTGAATAAATTTTTAGAGTGAATCGCAGAATATTTAGGGTCAGGGAAAAGCAAAATGAAATTTTTGTGGCAACCCTGTTAATTCTTGTGTAATGCTTGTTTTTTTTTAATTTTTTTGTTTTTCATGATTGTTAATATTTTTACGTCTCTTCTATAGAATTATCATCTCCTGTTTCGTCAGGTTCGCCATGCTCAAAGAAACGACACAAGAATCCACAGCCAAAGAATGCGGTGTGCGCTTTAAATGAATTGAAGGCGGGCGCTGTTTATAAAGTTGTCTCACAAACTGGTCCAACGCACGCTCCAATATTTACCATTGCAGTGCAAGTTGACGGGCAAACTTATGAGGGTAAGGGTCGTACTAAAAAATTGGCGAAACACGCCGCCGCTGAATTGGCATTAAGAAATATTGTACAATTTCGTAATGCACCTGAAATTGTACGCGTCATTAATACAAATAATTGTCAAGCAACACCAATGGAGCCGGACTTCACGAGCGACGTTACTGAGCGTGATAATCATTTGGTGAATGCATTTAAAACTCTCGCACAAGAGCCAAAGAGTGCAAGTAAATTTCTAGACAAGGGCCCAGTTGCATTAATTAATGAATTATATCCGGGCGTTACTTATAAATGTATTTCTGACACGGGCGAGAGTTATGCAAAATTCACAATTGCTGTGACAATTGATGGCGAAACATTTGAGGGTACGGGGCCGAGTAAAAAATTAGCAAAAGCAGCGGCAAGTAAAGCGGCGCTCGCTAAATTACGAAATGTTCATAGTTCATCATTTTGTATTCCATTACCGGTGAGAGTGTTGCCGAGTTATGCTAATTCTGGACATTGGCAGGAGCAAATGAGCCTACCGCAAATGTTGGCCGATCGAATAGGAAAAATGGTTAATCAAAAATTCACCGAACTCGTGCAAAATAAACCGCAGCACGCGCGGCGTAAGGTTTTAGCTGGAATCGTTCAAACAAGAGGCAACGAGGCTGAATTAATTTGCGTTTCAACTGGTATTGTTTTCCTATTCATTCAAAATTTCCCACTTTCGCTAAATTTATTATTCAACTAACATTATTGTTTACTTCACTCATACAATTCTCATTTATTATTTCTTTCTTTTGTTAATTACTTTTTTCATTTTCTTTAATTTATCACTTCTTTCATTCATTTAATTAGCAAAGTCAAAGTTAGTCAAATTTTCTTTAATTAGTTAATTACTTTCTTAATTAATTTAATTAGCAAAAATCAAACTTTCTCAAATTTTCTTCAATTAGTTAATTAGTAAAAGTTGAACTTGGTCAAATTTTCTTTACTTAATTCAATTAGCAAAAGTAAAAGTTGAAATTTTTCTTTAGTTAATTAGTTAAAATAATTGGTCGATTGTTGACTTGAAGAATTGACGTTTGGTTTTTTCAGGTACTAAGTGCGTTTCGGGTGAACACTTGAGTGTGAGTGGCGGAGCGGTGAACGATTGTCACGCAGAAGTCGTTGCACGTCGCTGTCTGTGCGAATATTTATATAAACAATTGGAATTGCACACTGAAAATCGTGGCGATGAATCAATATTGGAAGAATCAAAACAGGGATACAAGCTCAAGCAAGGAATACAATTTCATCTTTACATTAATACTGCGCCTTGTGGTGATGCAAGAATATTTTCGCCACACGAGGAAAATGAATCGGTCGATAAGCATCCAAATCGAAGGGCCCGCGGACAATTGAGAACGAAAATTGAGTCGGGCGAAGGAACTATCCCCGTGAAAAGTAGCGAGGGAATTCAAACCTGGGACGGAGTTCTCATGGTAAGATAATTATTCTTTACTACCGTTGGAGATAAGGTACCAAAAGTTTTAAACGTTCAAAAGATAGTCAACATTTTTTTTTAATTATAAAATTAACTTTGAACTAAATTGAATGTTCAGTTACAATCATTTTCATTTGAATTTAGTAATTTTTAAAAATATTGGAGTACAAAATATATTTCTTTTCTTTGTACGTTCTCATAACTTTAGGAAAATAAAAAAAAAGAAATAATTTTTTTAGTTTGTTTTCGATTTTAAAAATTTTTATACTTATTTTTTTCAATCAGTTTTAAATTTTACTGAAAAATTTTATTTTTTTGTATTAATTTTTTTCCATGCCTCGCGAGTATAATATTTTACTTTTTGTACTTTTCTCGGCTATTTTAAAAAAGAGTTGACTTTCTTCGACTTATTTTCAAAAAATACGATTTTTTCCACTTTTCTTTTAAATATTGCAACAAGCATCGAATATTTTTTAGGTATAAAATGCAACTTATTTCGATTCTTTAGTGTAAAAAACAACTATAGTCAAAACTATTAAAATTTATTTTTGATTAATTCTTTTCAGATAATTAAATTTTTCGAAATAGATATGAATAATTAAAAAGTTTTAAAATAATTTAAATTTAAATTGTAAAATTCAAGTTTGACAAAATTTTAATTGTAAATTTTGAATATAATAAAATTCTCAAAAATTATCATGAAAATTTGAGAACAAAAATTTACGAAAATAAGCTGACAAAAATTTTAATTGAAATATTTTTTTCAAAATTAAAAAAATTAACAAAAATTATTTAGAACTTTATTATTATAATTTTTTTAAATTAAATTATTTTCATTATTTTGAATGACATATTTTCGAAAATACAAATATCTATACAATAAATAATTACATTAAAATCTTCTTAAAAATTTAATTTTTTAGAATAATTAAAATTTTGCAGAAATTAATCATTTTGAAAATTTTTAATTAAAATTCTTAAAAAAAATAAATTATTTTTTAGAGTATCCAAATGTTCTTTAGAGAAACTTAATTAAGTATTTTCGAAAAATTACATTACAATATTTTTGAAAAACTAATTTCTCAATTATCTTTCAAAAATTACTTATAAATATTTTTAAAAAACTAATTTCTTTATAGATAAATCATGTCGAGTTACAGTTACAATTATTGTAAAAAGTTAAATTTTCGTATTTAAATATTTTAATTCTCTATGAACTTTTTAAAAATTAAAAAAAATTGATTTAGAGAAAAATATCAGTTAAAAATTCTGATAAAATAATACGAATATTGAGAAATTCCATCTAAAACGATCAAGTAAAAATTTTAATTTTCTATGATTGGTTTGAAACTCTGGTAAATTGTCTACATAAAAGGAATAACATCCTAAAATATAAACTTTTTAAAAAGTAAATTGTGTAAATTATGTGAATTGCAGTTAAGACATTTTAAACAAAAATTTTAATTTCAAATCTTAATTTCGAGAAAATTTGAAAGATTTTAATTTTTATTATAGTGAATTTTAAAGAATTGTTTGTGTACTTTGTGATGTCACAAATCTTTTTTAAAAATAAAATTTTTCAATCCCCTTCTTTTCAAAAATAAACATTATTTTTCTATTTTTTCAAAAACTACCTCTTTTTCATCATTTTTATTGGAAAGCTGAGAATTTTTCCAATAAAATAAGTAATAAATAAAAGTAGGACAACAATATACTTTCTATAAAATGAAAAACATAACTTTTTAAACACTATTTTCTTGAAAACTCATTGTTCCATTTTCAAACTTTACATAATTTATTGGAAAAAATGTCAGCTTTTCAACGAAAATAATTTTAAAAAGAAACAATTTTCGAGAAAATTAAAAAATAAGGGTTAAAAATATTTATTCAAAAGAGATTTTTGACATAGTATTAAAAAAGTACATAAAAATTTGCTTTAAAATTCACTATATAAAGTTAAAAATCCGCCAAGTTCTATCGAAATTAAATCAATTTAATTTAATAACATGGAAAAAATAATGGATAACTCTATTAGAAAATATACAATTGTAATTTTTGAAAATAATTGAATTTCAGAAGATTTGAAATTGAAATTTAAAAAATTTTAATTCCTGTGAAAAAATAAATTACAAGTATTTAAATATTTATTATTTAAAAAATTATTCAAGTTTTAAATAATAAAATTTAAAAATCAGTGAAACGTCAGGAAAATACTAAATTAAATTTTTGTGATTGGTCTGTATAAAGTAAAATTGAGCAAGACCGAATATTTTATTATTAATTATTTTTTATTATCGAAAAATTGATCAAAGACAAAGAAACAAAGGTTTTATAAGTAACTATTTTTCTTTTGGTATTGTAAAATTGAACAGGGATAAAAGTTTCATTACTAACTATTCTTCTGTCATTGTAAAATTGAACAGGGACAAAGGCTGCTGACGATGTCGTGTTCGGATAAAATAGCTCGCTGGAACGTTCTAGGAGTGCAAGGAGCACTCCTGAGCCATTTCATAGAGCCAATTTACTTCCACAGCATCGTTCTTGGCAGCTTGCTTAATCCTAGTCACATGTATCGAGCGGTTTGTGGGCGCATCGAGAACACAATACAGGGCTTACCGCCACCATACAGACTCAACAAACCACTGATGAGTTTGATTACATCCTCCGAAGTTAGACAACCCGGTAAAGCACCTAATTACAGTGTCAACTGGACAATTGGTACGTATACAATAATTTATCGAAAAATCAATAATTTCCAATTTCAAAAAAAAATTCCGCTTTTTACTCTTTTAATTAAAAAAAACATAATTTTAATTATTTTTCCAATAAAAGGTACAATGTAACATTCATTTCGGATCATTTCTCTTGAAAAGAAACCTTATTGTACGTATTTATAATTGTTTTTCTGGTTTTAATTTGTTTGCTACCTGACTCGGAGTGATCGTTGCATTCTACTACTGTTTTATTAAAATACCACTGAGAGAGAAATTCAAATATTTATTTTTTATTCGAAAAAAGGAAAAAAGTATAACAAACGTAAATTAAAACATACATTTAAAAAAAGTACATTATGATTTAACAAACAAATGTTACGCGCGATTCGCGAAATATTTATTATTATTATTTTGAAAATTACAAAAAATTTTATTTTCAAATTATTCAAATATTGAATTAGAAAATAATTGAATTTAAAAATATAATTGTAAATTCTTGAATAAGAATGTAATTGAATTTATTTATAAACTTTCAAATTCATTAACTATAAGTAACAAACTTTAAAATTTTTGAATAAAAAAATAATTGAAGTTAAAATTTTTTGCAAATATTCATTTATTTTTATAAATAATAAAATTCTTCGCAGAAATTCAATTATTTGCAATGCAATTTTAATAAAATTTTTCAATAAGATTCAATTCAACCGGGAAATGACAGTGAATTTTGATCTTGACCGGGATTTTGGAATTTTTTTTTAAAAACACACATTACTTTGTGAGAAAAAATAGAAATATTTATTTTAAGACTTAGGTATTAACTATATTTCATTAAAAAAGATTGAATGATCTTTTATAAAATCTATTTATATTTTGTCAGAGAATTTTATAAAAAGTACTATAAAAATATTCAATTTCTAGAATATATAAGAAAATTATGAATTTTGTTGTCCAACGTAACAGACTGAGAAAAAGAAAATATTAAATTTAATTTTAAATTCTTTCTATTTCTAACAATAATTAAACAAAATATAATTTTAATTAAATTTGTCAAAAAAATTTCAAAGAGAAAAAATTTCACATCCTATAAAAAATTGAAAAATAAATCAATTTAAAAATTTTTTTGCAATTAATATTATAACAAAACAAATAAGAATTATTAAAAATTTGAACTAATTAGAACAAAAGTGATACGAAATTTATAAAAATGAATTTTTGAATAATAAATAAAGTAAATAAAAATAGATAAAATTTCTTTTCTTAGAAAATAAATTTTAAAAAACCGTATTTTTCATTAATATCAATTAGTTTTTTTACAATTATTCATAAGCAAATTTTTTGATTTTTTAGAATGTTAAATTACTATTACTAATATTATTATAGATTGAATTTTAAAAAATTTCAAATTGAATTTTTAGAAAAGTTGAATTTTAAAAGATTTTAATTAAAAATTCTGAATAATTTAGTCTTTAAAAATATTTTTATTCACATTTTTTCAAATTAGTTATGTTTTTAAATATGTAATATTTAATTGAAAAATTTTCAAATTATTCAAAATTTCATGAAATTGTCTTGTAAACAAGTGGATTTTAGAAATATTTTAGTTATTTCTAGAATATAATTGAATTGAAATTTTGAAAATAATTTTTAATAAGTTGCAGTAGCAATTCTTAAAAATTATTCAAATTTAAAGGATTTGAAATTAGAATTTTTTTTTTAAATTTGAATACCTACTATATGGAAAAATAATGAATAATAATTAAATATTTATTTCAAAAAATCTATTTAAGTTCAAAATTATTTTTAGAGTAAACTAAAATATTTTTAGGGTTTGGGAAAAAGTCAAAGTTTTGTCTAAACATCAGGAAATTCTTTCAATCTTTCATGGAATAATTTGTTTTCAGAGTTATTATTTATGACCAGGAAAAATAATTTATGACCGGGAATGGACCGGGAAATGACCGTGAATTTTTTTTACAAAAAAAGTGGCCACCCTGTAATACCAGTCTGGTAGCATTGAACGGCCCAGAGGCATAAATAATAAATTTCTTCGCATGAATTACATATTTTTCAGTACAAATTTTATAAAATATTTCTAAAGAATACATTCAGTTTCAAAAATTTTAATAAAATTTTGAGAAGAATTAAATTCTTTCTAAAGAATTTTAATAAAATTCATTAATCAAATTTTCAATTATCATTATTAAGAGACACGATTATTTTAAAAAGTTGAAAAAAATTCTTTGGAAAGTTTTATTATTTTCGAAATTTTCGATTAAAATTATTAAAAAAAAAAACGAAAAAACTCTAATAAAATTGCTCAAAAGAATGTAATTTTCTTTTAATAATTTTAATAAAATGTAATAATGAAATTATTAATTACAATTATCAACAAAATCGATTATATTAAAAAAAATTAAAGACATCCTTCAAAATAATTCAATTATTGACAAAACTATTAATAATAGTATTTATTCTTCGAAAGAATTCATTTATTTTCAATATTTTAATAAAATTCTTTGAATGAATTCAATTATTTATAATAAAATTGTAATAAAAATCTGAGAATCTGAGAAAAATTTAATTATTTTCTAAAAATTTGAATTAATTTTAATAACCAAATATTTAATTACAATTATTGACAAACACGATTATTTAAAAAACTTGATAGAAATTCTTTTCAATTACTTTCAAAATTTTGAAATTAAATTATAAAAAAGTCTATTCTTTAAACAAATTAAAAAAAATTCTGCAGAACAATTGAATTATTTTCAAAATTACTTTTCAAAACAACAACTAACTTTAAATTACGAACAGATTATCGGAATACAAAGATTAATATAATAGATTAATTAATAATTATTATTAATACTAGCCACACTATCCGCGCGCAAGCGCGCGGGAATGTTGTATGGAACTGCTTATTTTAAACAATTTGAAAAATTTTAAAGAAATAATTATTATTACCTAACAAAGAGATTTAACTAACTAAAATTCAAATAATTTCACTCAATGGTCTCAATTTAAATAGAATTTACATTACTAGACTTAAACTATGGATAAAACAATTCCAATTAGTATCTGGGTCATCTTTTGTATTGCTTATTTTATAAACCCATTTTAATTTAAATACTTTTTTAAGAAATAATAATTATTACACACTGAAAAAAGTTTTACTTAAAATAGCGATAAGTTTCTCTAGAATAACGAAAGTATTAATTAAAGCACTGAATAATTTCGCTACTAAAGTGAAATCTGTAGTTCATCCAGCTAAATATTTTTTGCCGTGCATAACGAAAAAAGAATTAAATTAACATCAGATTTTCTACATTCAAAAAAAACGAATTCAAATAGAAATTAATCATTTTACAACTTAACCAAATTCACCCCAGAAATCACTGAATTCGATAATTTAGAAGAAAGTCAGACAAAAGCAGGGTTCCTACAGAATCTGGAAATCATGGAAATGGTATGGAATTTTTAAAAGGCTAATTCTGGAAATCAGGGAAATCATGGAAAAGGCCTGAAATTTTTAAAAGTTTCTAAATTTTTCAGTTTTCCATTTTTTCTCTTGAATAGAAATTCAAATAATAATAATAAAGCTAAATCCCATAAAAGAGAGGAAAAAATGTTGAATTTTAAGAAATTCGGATTTTTGAATTTTTGATAATTTTCGACAATTTTAGATTTTTTACCAAAGAGTCGAGACTATTTAATAAGTAAAGTATTTTCCAAGAGCACAAAAATAATGAAGTTAAATCCCATAAAAGAGAAGAAAAAATGTTGAATTTTAAGAAATCCGGATTTTTGAATTTTTGATGATTTTCGATAATTTTAGATTTTTTACCAACGAGTCGAGACTATTTAATAAGTAAAGTATTTTCCAAGAGCCCAAAAATAATGAAGCTAAATACTATCAAAGAGAAGAAAAACTGATGAATTTAAAAAAAAACGGTTTTTCGAATTTTTGATAAATTTTGATAATTTTAGAATTTTTACCAAAGGGTGGAGACTATTAAATAAGTAAAGTGTTTTTAAAGAGCCCAAAAATATTGAAATTAGATTTAAAATTCCACTGGAATTTCGTAAAAATTTGACCTGGAAATCATCGAAAAGGTATGGAATTTTAAATTCAGATTTCTGTAGGAATCCTGAAAAGGAAGTTCTATTTTGAATTTCTAAAATTTAATGTCAAATTTAACGCATTAGAAACGAATTACAAGTGAATCTAATAAATTTTGTTAAAATGCTATAACTGCTGTTAAACTTTCTTGTTGTAACATTATATTAAACAATATTTTTATGTTATAAAAATTATAAGAAATAAAAATTGTATTAAATTACTATTTTGTAAAATATACTTTGATAACTTAAATTTATGTTGTAGTCTTTAATAATATAGTAATTATTTCTAATAATAATTATATCTGTCAAAAATTATGAAAAATAAATATTATATTTTTAATAATTACAGTATTTAGAGTTTTGCAAGTTAAAAAATTATTAAAAAGTTAAAAAACTAAATATTCTGTAATTAAGCAATTTATGAAAATAAAATTCAATTGAATGTTATATCAAATAACTTTTTTTAATAATATTGAAATAATGTTAACATTAAATTATATACATTAAATTAAATTATAAAAAAGTATTTACCTTCAGAATGAATGATAGTTGTAAAGTTAAAAATTGAGGCATTGGATCCAATAACTCGCCCGACGCTCGGAGAAACGCGCAACTGCCAGTCAGTGATCAGTGAGCGCCTCTGGGCCACTCATTGCTACCCGACTGGCATTAACGCGTGTCTCCGAGAGTCGGGCGAGTTATTGGATCCAAGGCCTCAATTGAATTAAACACATAATAATATAAAACATAACCATTGAAACACATCAAAACACATTAAAAAGTTTGACAATAAAAAATATAAAAAATGCCAATACTTAACCCACAAAATTTAATTTTCAAAACAAACAAATGAATGCAGATAATTTGCTAACGGAAAGGAAACTTACGATTATTATAATGTATATGAGGATGAGGATTATATTTTGTTTTATTTTATTTATATCCTATCTATATATTTTAATATAGAGTTTATTGAGATGTATGTGAAGTTGGCCCTCCACTTTCAAAAAAATTAAATTTTCTTTAGAGTTCTGACATCCTCTACAATAGTTCTAGAGTTCCTGATAGTTTTTAGAAATAGTTCCGTCGAATAAATGGTAAAAAATAGGTTTTTTCATAATGGGAGGCCAACTTCACGCAGCCCCCCACTATTGCAAAAATGGATTTATAATTAGAGTTCTGGGTAGTTTTAAGAGAGTTCTAGAGTTCCCTACAGTTTATTTGAATAGTTCTGATAATCCAAAGTAAAAAATAAAAACCGGACAAGTGCGAGTAGAACTCGTACTAAAACCTAGGGTTCCGTACCCTCCATAAAAACTTCTAATTTTCTATCTTATAAAAATAAATATATATCAATTCCAATTCAATTTGAAGTTACTCTGTTTTGAAAATATAAACAAAATCATATTTAATGATTGTATTAATAAAAAAACAAATTTAATTTTTAAATATTTTTTTAAAAGATTATTTTTAAAAAATAATAGTCAAAAATAAAATATAGGCAAAAATATAGTCCAATAGGCCAAGAATTGTGAAAACCAAAGGGGGAGTACACACTTTTTTTTCTAAAACGAAAAAAAATTTTAGTTTTTCGAAAAAAAAAATATGAAGATGAACTCCAATAATTTTCTCTGTATGTTTGTTGAAATCTACACGAAAAAATAAATAAAAATGTATAACGCCAGTCCACTAGACTAAGAATTGAGAGAACTAGCATAGGTATAATTATTATCAAAAATTGAAAAAAAAAAAGGTTTTCGCTCAAAACGCAATGAAGATCAATTCTAATCATTTCCACTATATTTTACCTGTAATCTACACGTGAAAATACAAAAGTGTATCAATTTTCAGCTCTTTAGGTAAAAAACTGTGAGTGCTAGGGTGAAATAAACGCTTTTTTGACGAAATTTTTAAAAACTTTAAGTTTTTCGATGAAAAAAATATGAAGATCAAATCCAATCAGGTTCGCTATATTTTTCCTGAAATCTACACACGAAAACACATAAAATAAGCAAAACTGCAGTCCAATAGGCCAAGAATTGTGAAAACCAAGGGGGGGGTACACACTTTTTTTTTTAAAACGAAAAATTTTTTTAGTTTTTCGCAAAAAAAAATATGAAGATGAATTCCAATAATTTTTTCTGTATGTTTTTTGAAATCTACACGAAAAAATAAATAAAAATGTATAGCGACAGTCCACTAGATTAAGAATTGAGAGAACCAGCAACGGTTAAAGAATTTTCGAGCTTTCAAAAAGAGATTTTAGTTTTTCGATGAAAACATCATGAAGATCAATTCTAATCACTTCCGCTATATTTTTCCTGTAATCTATCGCTTAAAAACGAATAAGTATGCCAATTTTCAGCTCTTCAGATAAAAAACTGTGGGCGCCAGGGGGGGGGTACATGCATTTTTTTCGAAATTTTCAAAATTTTTGACTTTTTCGATAAAAACAGAATGAAGATCAATACCAAATGTGTTCGCTATATTTTTCCTTTAATCCATTTTTGAAAATACATATGCATACCAATTTCCAACTTTCTAGGTAAAAAACTGTGAGCGCTAGGGGGGGGGGGTACATGCCTTTTTTTGCGAAAAATGGCCAAAATTTGATGTTTTTCGACGAAAACTCTATGAAGATCAATCCCAATCACGTTCGCTATATTTTTCCTGTAATCTACGCGTGAAAATACATACGTGTACCAATTTTTAGCTCTCTAGGTGTAAAACTGTGAGTTCTAGGGGGGGGGTACATGGTCATTTTTGTAACCGTTCCAATAGGGTTCCTACCGGGTACGGAACCCTAAAAATTGAAAAAACGCGATAATTTTTCGAAAATTCAATTATGTTCCATTAAAAGAGTTCTGATCAGAGTTCTGTAAGCCACCCATCGAGTTTAACAAAAAACTCTTATAAGAATTTTTTCAAAACCTAAAAACTACTGAACTACAAAAGACTAAAGTTTCAAAAAAAATTTGATTTTTTATATATTGAGAGATCCATGAGTTCTGATCTGAGTTCTGTTAACCTCCGATAGTATTGGACAAAAAACCTTCATAAAAATTTTTTCAAAACCCAAAAACTACTGAACTACAGGACTTTGAGTTTAAAAAAAATGTATCATAAATTGAGAGTTCTATGAGTTCTGATCAGAGTTCTGTTAGCCCCCGATAGTTTTCGACAAAAAACTTTTATAACAATTTTTTCAAAACCCAAGAACTAATGAACTACGAGACTTTGAAGTTTAAAAAAAAATTTAATTTTTTATATATTGAGAGTTCCATGAGTTCTGATCAGAGTTCTGGCATCGTCATAAAGAGTTCTATAAGTATTTCTAACGACATTTTGTTTTAAATCCAAAATCAAAAAAATTACAAGATTTTGAAATTTTCAAAAATTTTCAAAAATTAAAAATTTAGAGTTCTGAGAGTTCTGATTAGAGTTCTGGCATCATTGCGAATAGTTCTAGAAGTAATGCTAATGACATTTTTCTCTATACCAAAAATCCAATAAGTTACAGGACTTTGAAAATTACAAAAATATCAAATAAGTTATAGGACTTTAAAATTTTCAAAATATTTTAAAATTCAGAGTTCTAAGGGTTCTGATTAAAGTTCTGGAATCATTGCGAAGGAATATTAAAGACCAGACAACAAAAAAGACATAAAAGATCGACTAAAGGCAATATTTCGAAATTTAAAACAAATTATAAATACTGTACTTTTTGGCATTAAAGTATCTATTAAAACTTCATTAGGATTATTTAAAAATCTCTTTATGCCAATGTCAGAACCGTAATTAGAACTTTTAGAACACTGAATTTTTAAACCTTGAAAACTTGAGTATAGGCTTGTGACTATTTGGATTTTGTGCTTAGAGAAAAATGTCATTAAAATTACTTCTAGAACTCTTCGCAATAATGCCAGAACTCTAATCAGAACTTTCAGAACTCTGTATTTTAGAAATTTGAAATTTTTTGAAAATTTTAAAGTCCTATAACTTTTTTGATTTTTGATTTAAAACAAAATGTCGTTCGAAATACTGATAGAACTCTTTATGACAATGTCAGAACTCTTTTCAGAACTCTCAGAACTCAGAATTTTTAAATTTGTTAGATTTTTTGAAATTTTCAAAGTCCTGCAACTTATTGGATTTATGGTTTAAAAAAAACATCATTAGAATTACTTCTAGAACTATTCGCAATGATGCCAGAACTCTAATCAGAACTCTCAGAACTCTAAATTTTTAATTTTTGAAAAATTTAGGAAATTTCAAAGTCCCGTAATTTTTTTGATTTTGGATTTAGAAAAAAATGTCATTAAAATTACCTCTAGAACTATTCGCAATGATGCCAGAAGACTAATCAGAACTCTGAGAACTCTAAATTTTTAATATTTGAAAATTTAAGAAAATTTCAAAGTCCCGTAATTTTTTTGATTTTGTGCTTAGAGAAAAATGTTATTAGAATTACTTCTAGAACTCTTCGCAATGATGCCAGAACTCTAATCAGAACTCTCAGAACTCTGAATTATAAAATTTTGAAATTTTTTGAAAACTTCAACGTCCTGTAACTTTTTAATTTTAGATTTAAAACAAAATGTTATTAGAAATACTTATAGAACTCTTTATGTCGATGCCAGAACTCTTTTCAGAACTCTCAGAACTCAGAATTTAAAAATTTTAGAGAATTTCAAAGTCCCGTTACTTTTTTTATTTTTGATTTAAAGCAAAATGTCATTAGAAATACTTCTAGAACTCTTCGCAATGATGCCAGAACTCTTTTCAGAACTCTCAGAACTCTGAATCTTAAAATTTTGAAAATTTTAGAAAATATCAAAGTGCCGTAACTTTTTTTGATTTTGGATTTAGAACAAAATGTTGTTAGATATACTTATAGAACTCTTCGCAACGATGCCAGAACTCTATTCAGAACTCGCAAAATATAAGTTTCATAACTTTTTTTAATTTGTTAATAACTTTTGAAATTTTGCAGAACTCTTGTTTTTTTGGTAGAGAACTCTAGAACTCTTTATTCTCTTTTAGAATATTAGGTCAAAATTCTTTTTTGCAAAAATCATAGTGCTATGCAAAGTTAGCACTATGATTTTTCATTGTCACTTTTTTTATTGTTAATTATCAGAACTATTTAAATAATCGTTAGAGAACTCTAGAACTACACTGAAAAAAATTGATATTAAGCTTTATTATCTAGATATTAACGGTCAATATCTGACAGTGAAATATGTAACATCTTAGATGTTCAAATTTAATATCTAATATATTGGAAAAAGACTTGTTCAAACATAACCTCACATTTACAAATTATACTTTTTAACATCTGAGATATTAAACCATAACATCTGGATGATATGCATTAGCATCTTTTCTTTAATATCTAGTATATTAAGATTTTTAATATCCAGTTTTTTCAGTGTATTGCTAAAGTGCTCAGAACTCTCGTAAAATTTTTGATTTTTCAAAAAAGTAGTGCCAACTTTACATGACTAACTTCAAAGTCTCGTAGTTCAGTAATTTTTGTGTTTTAAAAAATTGTTATGCAGGTTTTTTGTCCAATACTATCGGAGGTTAACAGAACTCTGATCAGAATATATAATATATATATATATATATATATATATATATAATATATACTAGGGGGGCTCCGCCCCCCTGCGCGCTTCGCGCGCCAACCCCCTTGTTTTTTCTTCTTCTTTCTTTAATAATTTACGTCAATAGTATTTTATAATATTTAAAAATTATAATTATTGGTTTAAAAAAAAAGAAATAAAAACATAAAATTCTTAAATAAATAACATAAATAACATAAAATTCTATGTTGAAATTATGAATTTTATTATTATTGTTAATTATAATAATTATAATTTATTAATAATTAATATAAAAGTAAAAAAAGGTTGTTTTGAATATACAATAGCTTTCACTTGCAAGAGGCCTTTGAGGTTATACTTGCCCTGTGACCTGTCCTTGGGGATAAAGAGGGAGGGGCAATTTTGAGGTTATATTTGACGTGTGACATGTGAGTGAGAATAGAGGAGAGGGGAGATTTTGAGGTTATGATTGTCCTGTGACCTGTGAGTGGAAAGAAGGGGTGTAATGTAATAATATAAATGAGGGTTTAAGGTAATGTTTTGAGGGGGTTTCGAGATTACATTTGTCATGTTACCTATGAGTGGGGAGGGGGGTTTGTGGTCATATTTGCCATGTGACCTATGAGTAGGGAGGGAGTTTTGAGGTTATGTTTGACCTGTGAGTAGGAAGGGGGTTTTGAGGTTATGTTTGACCTGTGAGTGGGAACGGGGTTTTGAGGTTATGTTTGACCTGTGAGTGGGAACGGGGTTTTGAGGTTATGTTTGCCCTTTGACCATGAGTGGGAAGGGGGTTTTGAGGTTATGTTTGACCTGTGAGTGGGAACGGGGTTTTGAGGTTATGTTTGCCCTTTGACCTTGAGTGGGAAGGGGGTTTTGAGGTTATGTTTGCCCTTTGACCTATGAGTGGGAACGGGGTTTTGAGGTTATGTTTGCCCTTTGACCTTGAGTGGGAAGGGGGTTTTGAGGTTATGTTTGCCCTTTGACCTTTGAGAAGGGGGGATGGAATCTTGAAACAGCGGCGACAGCGATATATTTTTGTAATATAGGGAGATATATATATATATATATATATATATATATATTGGACTTCTCACAGAAAGCGGTGATTTATTAATATTTTATTTTAATAATATTTGTTATTTATTCTTTTTTTAACATATCAAATTATACATTTCAGATGACGACAGTATTTTCATAAGGGTGAACAATATTACTGATATAAAATATATTTCAAAAGTACAATACTTGCCATTAGACAAATTGCTATTAGGAAGCGAATTAATTTTTAGCAAAGAAAATTAAGTAATTTAATTTCTCATATAATTAAACTTTAATTACAATTATTCTAACTTTCATTTACTTAACAAATTTTTAGTTTACGTAAAATGTAAAATTGGTTTATAATATAATTTCTAATTTTTAATAAAGTTTATTATACTATTTATTATATTATTTTATTTTTTATTATATTTTATTATAATAAATTTATTAAATTTTATTTTTATTTATTATTTATTTGCCCAGTGACCTGTAAGTGTAGATAGAGAGGGGATTTTGAGGATATGTTTGACATATTACTTAGGATTAGGGGTAGACGGGATAGGACATATGACCTTGAGACCTAATTTTCAGGTCATTTTTGTCCTCTGAAGATGGCCGCATATGACCTTGAAACCCAATTTTGAGGTTATGTTTGTCCTCTGAAGTTGGCCGCATATGACCTTGAAACCTAATTTTGAGGTTATGTTTGTCCTCTGAAGTTGGCCGCTTATGACCTTGAAACCAAAAATGTTTGTCCTCTGAAGTTGGCCGCATATGACCTTGAAACCTAATTTTGAGGTTATGTTTGTCCTCTGAAGTTGGCCGCATATGACTTGATTTGTGGCCAACTTCAGAGTCTTGAAACAGCGGCGGCGGCGGCGTTGGCGGCGATATCTTTTTATAAGATAGACAGATATATATATATATATATATATATATATATATATATATCTGATCTCAATATATAAAAAATCAAATTTTTTTAAAAATTTTAAAGTCTCGTAGTTCAGTAGTTCTTAAGTTGTGAAAAAATTGTTATGTAGGTTTTTTGTCGAACACTATCGGGGGCTAACAGAACTCTAATCAGAACTCATAGAACTCTCAATATATAAAAAATCAAATTTTTTTTAAACTTCAAAGTCTTGTAGTTCAGTAGTTTTTGGGTTTTGAAAAACTTGTTATTAAGGTTTTTTGTCGAACACTATCGGAGGCTAACAGAACTCTGAGCAGAACCTTTTTTTCGTAACATTTTAATTTTTTTGAAAAATTCTCGAGTTTTCAATTATTTTTTTATAATTTTGGATTATGAGAACTATTGAAATAAACTGTAAGGAACACTAGAACTCTCTTATAGCTACTCAGAACTCTAATAATAAATCCATTTTTTCATTAGTGGGGGGCTGCGTGAAGTTAGCCCCTCATTATGAAAAAACCTATTTTTTACCATTTATTCGACGGAACTATTTCTAAAAACTATCAGGAACTCTAGAACTATTGTAGAGGAAGTCAGAACTCTAAAGAAAATTTAATTTTTTTGAAAGTGGGGGGCCAACTTCACATACATTTTATTGAGAGTAAAAATATATTAAAAGAAATCAGATATAATTTTTAAATAAATTGTACTCTCAAGATAATTATTTTAATATTAGGTATTTACGAAACATTTTTAATATTTATAAATGAAGTTGAAAGAAAAATATTTTTTCTACCTAGTCTCATTCTTTTATTCTCAAGAATAATGTAATTTTCTTCTACTGAACAACAAATAAACAATTTAATTTTTCTTTAGAAAGTTCAATTAGTAATAAAATTTTATTTTCAATGGTGCAGTTTAAACATTGGTGAAGATCAAACCGATTTAAAGGAAAAAATATTTTTCTATTTAAATTTTCTAAAATTTTTGTGCAAAAAATGTTCTGCATATTTTTTTAATTAATAATTCAAAAAATAAATATTTATAAACAAAAAATTGTAATAAAAAATTCATGAAATTAAGAAGCTTGAGTAAGAAATTGATTTGGAGGGATTGTTAACTTCTTTCATATTCTGATAAATTGCTACTAAATGATAAATTCCTTTCCTTTAATTTAAAAAATTGTATTGTTTTCGACGGAAAAAGAATTAAATTTTCTATTTATATTTTTAATTAATTAATAATCAATAATTATTTATTTACGTCTTGAAAATACGTAAAAAAAATGACTAGCAATGAAATGATAGAATTTGAGTAAGAAATTTGATTTAGATAATCAAAAGACCTCGAAATTGTTGCTTTATACTTAATTTTCTAATAAAAAATGTATTTTTTTTAATATACTGAATATTTTAAGGAGACAATTCTTTCCGACTTAGGTTGTACAAGATTTTAAAATAGGTCAATCGATGCGCTTTTTTAAATGCCCGACGGATAGGTTACAATATTTTTAAATTTACATAAAAATAAAGTATCCTAAAAAAATGACCCTTTCTTTAAAATTTAATTTTAAATTTTTTATACACTTTACACCTTTCCAGGTGAAACTTAATGTAATAAAAAAAAATTCTATAAATATAATGATATAAATAATAATATAGTAAACAAGCATAAAAGAGTAAGTGAATAAAAATAAGCGAGTAAGTGAATTACGTACGTACCTATAAAAAAAGTAAATAAAAAATTGAAAATTATCCAATAAAAATTAGATCAAGGCATCGCTTAAAAAATAATTATTATTTTCTTTTTTCAATTAAAAATGAAAAATCATTTTTGAAAGAAAAATAATAATCGGGATTTAATTAAAAATTTTATTTTGCAATTTAATGACAATTTTTTTATTACTTTTTCTTTTTTTTTCCAAATTATAGGTCAAGTCGAAGCGGAAGTGATAAATTGCACAACTGGCAAGGATGAACTTGGAAAACCGTCCAGAATATCGAAACAGGGACTCTTTAAAAAATTCTACAATCTTTTGGGTAAACTTGATACGATTGATGATGCCGATCAGAATCAGTGTCGTCATTATTTAGAAGCCAAGTCATCTGTCCAAAATTATTCGGTAAGAGAAATTTATATATATTTACTTTCATTTTTTATTCTTTTTATTGAAATTAATTACAATATATCGTTTATTTTAAAGAAATATTTATCAATTTATGATCCACAAGTTTTGAACATTCAAATAAAGGAAATATTTTCTATTGAGAATATTACGTTCAAAGACAAATATTTTTTAATAAAAATATTTTAGGTATTGATTTCAATAAAAGTTTAAAACTTAAATTTTTTGTTTATTAGAAAACTTTATACATAATTTTTGTTATAGTGTCCCAAAAATTATTACAATAAAAATTTAATTCGAAGAAGACATAAATAAGTTTCGTTCGTTTGAACGTTCAGAACTATTACTAATTATCAATTTTTACTATAATTGCATTAAAAAAATATTTTAAAATTTTTATTATGAATTAAATTAAAGACGTATTTATCAAATTGTTTTATAAGAGCAAATCCACGTGAACTGGTCTAATCGAAATAATTAGATTTTAAGGAACATTTCGTTCACCCCAAGTACAATGTACTTATGTTTAAAAACCGTTTTGGAAGTTACCTATTATTATATCTTCCACGTCTGTTTTCGAAATCACTTATGTTAGAGGATCGTTTTCGAAACTACATATCTTTCAGGTTCCGAGCAGAAACTACGTATCTCTGACAGTCGCTTTAGAAGCTCTACATTTTATTATTATTACTATTATTTTGAAGTAAATATTTTGTTGTGAAGTGAATTTTTCGTAAGTTCATGCATTAAACTGTATATTTTTAATAATTTAATTTTTTTTATAAAAATATTATAATATTATTCAGTACATTAGTTGCTTCTAAAGCGACTGTCAGAGATACGTTGTTTTTGCTCGGAACCTGAAAGATACGTAGTTTCCAAAACGATCCTCTAACATAAGTGATTTTTAAAACAGACGTGGAAGATAGGTAACTTCCAAAATGGTTTTTAAACATAAGTACATTGTACTTGGGGTGAACGATTTATATATTCAAATTGATATAATTTCTACAAAACTTGATAGATTTTTAATTTTGAAATAAAGAATTTAAAAAAATTTTTTGTGTACTTTACAACGACAAAAATCTATTTTGAAAAATATTTTTTAACCCTTCTTTTTTCAGAAATAAATCTTATTTTTCATTTTTCCAAAAACTACCATTTTTCAATTTTTCTTATCATTTTAGATTTTTCCAGTAAAATATGTGAAAATGAAAGTGGGACAATGTACTTTCGAGAAAATGAAAAAGAAACTTTTATAACACTTTTTTTTAATTCCCTTGAAAATCCATCGTTGTCTCATTTTCAAACTTTACATAATTTATTGGAAAAAATCTCAGCTTTTTAATCAAAATGATAAAAAAAATGGAGAAAGAGGTATTTTTCTAAAAATTGAAATATTTACAAGACAATTGCAAAAAATAAAAATTTTTACCTGATCGCTTCACATGGAATTGCTTATAATTAAATTAAAAACATATTCATCAATTTTTAATATTATAATTAAATAAAGGAAATATTAAATTAAAAATTGAATTTAATAACAAAGAATTTTAAAAAACAAAACAAGAATTTCTCATTTTTCAAATTTTTAAAGTGTTAAGAAAACTAAAAATTGCAAAAGCTTAATATAATTTTATTTTAAAATATATTTAATTTAAAATTCTCGAATAAGAAAATTGAATTTAAACATTAATTTTTTGAAAAATTCTTTAATAAGGAAATAATTGAATTTAAATATTAAATTTTTGAAAAATTCTTGAATAAGAAAATAATTGAATCTAAAAATAAAATTAATAATTCTAAAATAACAAAATAATTGAATTTAAAAGTTAAATTTTTAAAATGTTCTAGAATAAAAAAATAATTAAATTTATTTGTAAACTTTAAAATTCTTGAACTAGGTAAGTAATAAATGTTAAAATTTTTGAGTAAAAAAATAATTTAATTTAAAATTCTTGAATAAGAAAATAATTGAATTTATAAATAAACTTGAAAATTCTTGAATAAGAAAATAATTGAATTTATAAATAAACTTGAAAATTCTTGAATAAGAAAAGATTTGAATTTAAAAAAAATTCTAAATTCTTGAATAAGAAAATAATTTAATTTATTTATAAACTTTAAAATTCTCGACTTTGAAAATTGACGTTAAAATTTTTGAGTGATAAAATAAATGAATTTAAAAATTAAATTTAGAATTCTTGTAAAAGAAAATCATTGAATTTAGTAATAAACTTTAAAATTCTGAATAAGGAAATAATTGAATTTAAAAGTTAAATTTTTGAAAAGTTCTAGAATAAAAAAATAATTGAATTTAAAAATAACATTTGAAATTCTTAAATGAAAAATAATAATTGAATGTAAAAATTACATTTTTGAAAAATTCTTGAATAAGCTAAAATAATTGAATTTAAAAATTTAATTTATCCGGAATCGCAATGTATTTGAATTGTTTGAAATCAAAATTTTTACTACAGAATCTTTAATTTTTATAAATGAAATTAAAAAATGTTCCAGTCTTAAAAACTGTATTCTGCAATTTCTTAGATTTAAATAAATTTGAATCAAAGAATGTCATGTGAAAAAAATTGAAATAAATAAAATTTTTTTTTATCAAATACGTGAAATTCTTGATATTAATAACAATAAGACAGCCGTTTAATTTTGTATGCTATTTCTTGTAATTAGTACTCTGTATGAAAGGGCATTGCCCGTATATTTTTCAAATATATAAATTAATAAAAATTAAGAAATCAAAAATCATTAAATTCATTAAATTCAATTTGTTAATTTAATATTTCAAGATATCATTATCAATTTTATTTAATAATATATTTATTTATTTACATAAAGATGTGTTAATAATGATGAAAAATTCTCATTAACTTTTTTTCTGTTTTGTAAAATTTGTTTTTTTTTCAAAAAAAAACAAAATAAAACAAAATAAAAATAGCTCGCAAAACGTCAGCTGAAGGATGCATTCGTTCGAGCTCAACTTGGCAGTTGGGTTAAAAAACCAATTGAACAAGACATGTTTGACGTTGACATCTGACTAAGCAGTGATAATGTTTCTCGATTATGTCCAAAAAAACGTGTTTCCGAGTACGTTGCAACGCGCGTAAATTAGATCGATCGTTCAGTGTGTCACGGAACGGCGGATTTTGGCATTAGTAAAGCATAAGTTTTAGGATCTCAAAAAAGAAAGAAAAGAAAAAAGAAAACGTCTTTTCATTAAATATAGATTTTCAATGCAAATTAGAGAATAACTATTTAAATGTATACAAGGCTGTCAAAGAAAGAAAGAAAAAAAAAGATAATGTATGTGTGTAGGAAAAAAATCATCAGTGTGTGACTATTTTTTTTGTAAACTTTATTCAACTCTGTAAAGAATCGATATTCCAGTGTAAAATTATATTTAAATACTCTCCTATAATTGTAGACAATTTTTCACTAGGAGGAAAATAA
Organism: Leptopilina syphax; assembly: GCA_032872505.1. Classification (NCBI taxonomy): domain Eukaryota; kingdom Metazoa; phylum Arthropoda; class Insecta; order Hymenoptera; family Figitidae; genus Leptopilina; species Leptopilina syphax. The sequence goes on from CM065468.1 coordinate 31,275,078, forward strand.
AAAATAAGAGTTGAAAATGTCCACACAATTTCAAGTTCGTTCTTTAAATAATAGACTTTAGATATACATATATCGCGTCGTTTTTTGACAATTCCATAGACTGTTAGCAATTATAAGGAAGAACTTGATTAGTCTCGCGTATTTGTATGAATGGACAATTTGTTTTTTCATTTTGTAGATCTAAAAAAAGAAAAAAAGTTGCTTATCTTTATTCGAAAGGCATTTTTTTCTAATAATGATAAGCAAAGTCAGTACATATCTTTTATTCAATCACTTTTAAGATATTTCTCTCGCACCTAACTTAATGTTCTTCGAAAACACACAAACGGAAACTTAAAAAGTAGTCATCCGAATTAAATATCTAGTTAAGTGAAAAAAATATTCCATTCAATCTCGTTTAATTCTTTTTCTTTATTAGAAATATAGGCGCGCTCATCAATTCATTCTCTTTTGTAAAAACAAAAGGTGAATTGAACATTTTTTTTCTTTTTTATATAGATTTTAGAGACTGCCGCGTCCTTATTTGATATCCTTAAAAAAAACAAGGCTGTGAGCGAAACTCGCATTGAGGTAGTGAGCAGACGCGGTAATTGAATGTTAGTGAGAACGAAAAACGATCAAAAAAAAAAAAAAAATTTTTACAATTGCTCAGTTTCCTTGAATCGTAAAAAAGGAATGAAAAAATATCGATAAGATTGTTTCACGAAAAAATTAAGCGTTAATTTCCGCACACGTTTTTAGAATCACTTTCTTCCATGTATTCGCGAAAAAAACAATCTTATTTATATTTTTTTAAACAAAATCTTTTTTCACCCTCCTACTCTGGTGGCGTGCAGTCATTTTTATTATTCTATATTTAGCTCCTTGACTCCATTAGAATTTTAACAAATTATTGTTAGTTTTTTTTCTCCAATTTTTTAAAATGAATTATAGCATTTATCCAGAAATTTTACATTTAATCATTTAATATTTTAAAACTTTACATTTTGAGATTTAAAACAACAATTAATGTTTCAATTGAAAAAGAACAAATTGAATTAAAATTCGAACACTGTAGATTAAAAACATCTGATTTTTACAGTGTTGTACACAATATTTAAATATGTAATTACAGTGAACGATTTGCAACAAATGATTAAAAAAAAGGTAAAAAAATAATAGTGTTTGACAAATGAAAGAAAAAGACAGTTGCATGTAAAAATGTAGATGCAAAACAAGAAATAGCACTTTGCAAATTTTTCAAATCGGACAAATAAATACTTTGTGTAAGGCCTAAATTTTTTCCGTAATCTGCTTTTTACACTTCGTGTAGGAGGGAAATGTAGCGATAATTTAGAATAATTAAAAATAAATTTAGAGATTTCTAAGATTAATTGCCTCACTATGCCAGCAAAAGAAATTGTCATTTTTTTAACTAAAAAAAAAAAATATATGTAGTTCTGCCGTAGTGACACACTATTCAACGCCGATCCAGTTTGACGCGAAAAACACACACACAAAAAGCAATTTGGAACAACTACCAAACAAAAAAAAAATAAAAAAAAACATGAGACTGAAGTCCGCAGTGTTTTAAAAACGAAAAATCAAAACAGAACTTTTATTTTGAAATTCATTTTTCCGTTTATAAATTTAAGAAGATTTATTTAAGACTAAAGAAACGTTTAGAAGCTAAAAAGTAACAAGAATTTGAAAGCTAAAATTAAATCTTCCTCGTATTATTTTTTCGTTTTCGTTTTTAAAAACGTTGCGAACTTCAGCCCCATTAAAAAAAAAACGTACTTTGAAATAGTGTTTAAAAAAATATTACACTTCAAACCACAATGGTATTATCGAGTGTGTAAAAACGAAATTTCATTTTTTTTCAAAAAAACAAAACTTAGTAATCGAAATATTATTTGCTTCTCGAAAAAAAGAAAATCAACTCGAGTATTTTTTTTAAGTGTTTCAATCACTTTTCTTTTTTTTTTTTGCAAAATTAAAAAAAATACTTGTGTGCCAATTTACATAGGTTCAAATTTGCACACGAAATTTGTCAAAAAACAAAACGAAAAAAAAGTGTGCTTCAAATTTGACTTATATCGCTGTGCAAATGTTGGGCAAGAAATTCTTTTCTCCCTGTTTTGAATAACGATCATTAATATTGTATTCTCACAATAATTATATAATAATAATTATTAAATTTAGCTGATAAAAAAAATAATTGTAAATTTATTTTTATTTTTTCTCTCTCTTGAAAAATGTTTAAAAAATATAAAGAACTCTAAACGAAAATAATAAATGAAAGTATAGTCAAAGAGAAACGCGAAAAATGAACAAAAAAATAGAAAGAAAAAGAGTAGAAAAATTGCGAAACTAGAAAAGCAGTTGAAAAAAAATAGTTTGTATGAAACGAAAAAAAATAATTGTTCTTTATATTGAAAGTAATGTAACATTAATTTCTTGCCTGGCATGGAACACCAAAGATTTCAATAGATATTTTCATATTTCTCAAAAATGATCTGTCGCTAATTAGCATAAATAGTGTAATTATTTGTTTTTTTCTATGCTTTTAAACAATTTCTTCATAGATTTAATCATTTTTGTAGCATAAGATAAGAATTTAAAAAATTTGAAACTCCATAAACTTGCTATATATCAATTTTTGCAAACAATTTTAATGAAAAATTTTTTATATATTATTTTAGACGAATAAAATTTATATCCACTTGTTTTTTTTATTTATCACAAAAAAAGATGGAAATATTATTTTAGCTCAGCGATATATCTTTATAATTTATTATTAGAAAAGGAAATTTATGTATTATGTATAGTAACGAGTGAAATTTCTATTTATTCTTATGTTTATGTTCATTATTGATTAATGAACATTATTATTATTATTATTAATATTATTTTTTTTATTATTAATATTATTTTTATTTTAATTATTATATTATAATTATCATTTTGTATTCTTTTGTTATGAAAAATATGTGAATTCTTCTTTTCTTTGTATTTTTTGAAAATGCACTTAAAAGCATAAAAGAAAATATTTAACAAACAAAAAATAAACTAATAATAATCAAGTATTCAACATCGAGAATTACAAGTATTCTTGTTAGTCAGCTAGAACTTAAGCATGACTAGTGCCTCTAGTTGTAAAATCTTAAAAAAAATACAAATTAATGAGAAATGATTCGTCAATAAACTGTTATTTACCGAAACATTTCTTTTGAATTATTGACACCACATTATTATTACATGTTTCCATTATTATTCCTTATTGAGAAATTTCCGCTACTTTCGCAATAGATAAAAAATTTAAATAGCAAATTAATACTTATTTCGTTAATAATTTTATAAGTATTACATAATTATATGTCATACTAATAATGTATAGTATATAATATTTATTATATAGATAATATTTTACATTTTTATCATTATTAATTTATTTATATAAACTGAATTGCTATTAATTATTATATTATTATATTACAGGGTTGCCATAAGTGAAAAATTGTCAGAGAATTCTATCAAAAGTATTTGAAAAAACATTTTTGAAAAACTAAAAAACCTTGTCTTATCCTTGAATTTTTCTTAACTTCTAGAATTACTACAAAAAATTTATTACAGAATTGCCTTACACAGATTTAAAAAAAATGTAATTAGCAAAGAATTTTAAGTTAATAATTATTAAAATAATAGAAATTTTAAATTCTGAAAAAATTAGGTTTCTGAGAAATTTTAATTTAATATTTAGATTTTTGAATTTTTTGAAAAAAATTATTTAAGAATTATCAAATTAATGGAAATTTTATAAATTAGGTATTTAATTAACTAATTAAATTCATAATAATCAATTTATTTCAGAATTTAGTTTAAAGTAATTAAATTTTTTAAAGAATTTCATTACAGATTTAAAAAAAATAATTAAATTAAATTTTACAAAGAGTCACAGTCAAATGTATTCCTAAGTTTGTTAGTGTAAAAAGCAGCATTTAAGGGAAAAAGTCAGAATTCTGTCTGGAAATCAGAGAAAACAGAAAAATCAGGGTAAATCAAAATTTTTATCGAATTTTTGTGGCAACCCCCCCCCCCCAAAAAAAAGACATTAAATTTATTGTTAAATTATTATTAACATTAATAATGCATAATAATTTTAATCTCTTAATTATTAATCTAGATTTTCAGCAATATTTCAAATAATTTATTAATTATTTTTTAAAATTTTATTTTAGGTACTTACTTTGTTAAAAAACAACAAAAAAATATATTTTTGTTATTTTTTGTTTTAAAAAATTGTATAAATATATAAATATTTATTCCATGTTAAATAAAAAAATATATTTATAGATATATATTTCTATATTTTACAAATTTTTTATTTTCTAATTTGGTTGACTCAATTTTAGAAATATTTGAATAGCGAGTATACTTAATATAACATTATTATCTATGAAATGATGATGATGAATGAGGATGGTAAAAAAAATTGGGAAAATAAAGCAAAATGCTTGATGACAATTTTATGTTTCCTTGAAATTTTATATTGCCTCTGTCGTGTACATGTGTTATTTTCGTTTGATAATATAGTTTTTCTGCGATAACAATTTGTCAATGATTTTATTATAGATTTTTTATATATAATTATATTATGTATAAATAATACAATTGCTAGTAAATATTATTGCACTTCCCACGGGAATTATTTTTAGCTTTTAATAATAAATTGAACATATATTTTTTCAAATAAATTTTAAAGTAGAATTTATCTGCATTTTAGAAAAAAAATTTGAATTACTAATATATTTTTTTAATTTATGAAAATTCATCGCATGTGAAGTACAAATGAAATTAACAGAGTTCTTAAATCTACGTTGATATGTATCGATTTTAATATGCTTCACCCTTGCCCCTCTTTTCTCTACTTTGTATATGAAATTAAAAAATTATTGCTTTTAAAAATGGGGAAAAAATTCAAATTTATGCATAAACGACAAATTTTCTTCTTTTTTTTTGAAAGAAAAAGAAAATATTGCTGTAATTAGTAACTAATTACAATAATTTATAACTAATTATATCAATTTATAACTAATTATAAGAATTAATAATTGAATTTAATAATTTTACCTAATTATTATAACTAATTATAGTAGTTAATAACTAATTATAATAATTAACAACTAATTATTACAATTATTAGTAAAATAATTATCATATAATTGTAACAGACAATTGTTTTTGAATTCGAATTTTTTCCATTTTTAAAAGTTCAGTAATTTTTGTCTTTATTTGTTGTTTTTCGTTAAACTATATATTTAACTGAGGTTCATTATTATAGTGAAAAATATTGAAAAATATTGAAAAATAATTACTATTTTCCTTGTGGGAAAAAATGATTACTTTTTTGGTAGAAATAAAAATGGTAAACAAATGTTTTTAATTGAAATTTGATGATAGAAATGTAGAAATAAATTAAAATGTGCATGAATATCACTTTGAAGAAAAAAAGATTTCTCTTTTTAATAGTAACCTCAGTTTTATTTGACGAATTGTTACAACAACAAGAAATTTTTCTTAACAGAATATATTTTAATTAACGACATTATTTTTCGTAATTTTCCCTTTTTCTTTTACATTAAAAGAAAAACTTAATGAACTGCTTTTTTCTGTCTTCTTGTAATGGTTTAGAATTTTATTTTTTCAAGAATTTTCTTTGTAATTTTTTTTCATTCTTATTATTGAATTAAATTCGATTCTATGTTTTCATTTTTTTTAACTTACATTTTTCTGTTATATTAATTACATATATTTTTAGTGAAATTATTCATTTTGTAAATCATTAAAACAGAATTTCTTTTTTTTGTCTATTTATTGACAATTAAATTTATTAATTCATTAAATTCTTTCTTGATGAAAAAAGTTTACATCATTAATTTGAAAATATTGTAAATTATCAATATATCCTTTTTTTGGATAATTAATTTTATTTTTTAACTTTTTCTCAATAAATTTGTTTCCCAGCGTGGTCTAAATTGGAAATTTTTCGTAACACTGTGCGTTTTTTTCCAAAACTCTTATTCTTTCTTTCGATTTTCTTTTAACGTTTTGTAACTTTTACAATGAAATAATTCATACCACAATTTATTTGTAGTACGAATTATAAAAATGAATTCTATTAAAATTGATTTTTTTTCTCTATTCTCGGGAATTAATTTTTTTCTCAAACTTTTTTCTTTGTTTCTTTCTACAACTGTACATTAAATTCGAATACGAACTTGATCGTCAAGAAATTTTGTCAATATAATAATTATTTATTTTATATTCACACAAAAAAATGTCGATTTTTTCACATCAGAGAGTGACTAAAAAAATTATTTCTGAAATCACAGTTTCTTGGAATTTTTCTTTTTCAATTCTATATTTGAAATATTAGTATACCTTCGGTTTTAGAATTTTCCGCGTATAATATTTTCAAATCAGGTTTTTTTATACTTTTTACTTCTTAATTTATTGGAAAATGAAAAAATTTTGTTTAAAATTTTAATGGAATAAATTGAAAATTTTTAAGTCCCTCTGAGTTGGCGGTTTATATTTTTTTCCTAAGCGTTTATTTTTTTTATCTTTGAATTGTAGTACATAGGCTTAAGTATTTCTTGTGTAATTATTTAATTCTCTTGTGCCTCGATGAGGGGTTTTCTTTTTAATATTTTCTATTTCATTCTCATATCTTATCAAACACAGGGAAAATTTTATTGTAAATATTAATATTCCTCTTGATTCTCAAATTTTTGCAATTTATTTCCGGTTTATTTTTCCACTCTTAAAATTTGAATTCATAAAATTCAAAAATTCAATTGGCCAAAAAAATTCTTAATAATCACATAGAAACTAAAAAAATTAAGAAAAAAAATGAAAATATGTTTAGACGAAAATTTTTTTTCGTTAATTGAAATAAAAATTTATTCATGAAAAGAAGGAAATTGTCAACAATGAAAAAAATTTTTTTTAGTTAATTGACATAAAAACTGAAAATGAAAATTTTATCAATGAAAAAAAATTTAGTGAATTTTTGTTTGTATTTTTTGTTGTTTTATACAAAACAGCAAATAGCAATAGCAAACAGCAAAATAAAACAGCAATTGTTACGAAAAAAAATTTTAAAACATTTGTCAAATAAATAAAAGTAAATAAATAAAAATAAACAATACAAATAGAAAAAATGAAAATGAATTGAAATAAAAAAACGAAAATAAGTAAAAAATTGATTTGCAATTTTGTAACAAAAAGCAAAAAGTAATTGATAAAAAAACGAAAATAATAAATTACCAATAAATACACAAATAGTAATTGAATTGTTAACTGAAAAAAAATTTCCTTGTGCCTGAAAGACTTCTGTTTACACTTTGCATTATCTTACGCGACACTTATTACATTTTGGAATTAACGTTACTTTATAATACACACAAACACGTGGAACATTGTTTTTTTATATAAAAAGAAATGAATCTAATATACATAATATTATCAATATATCGTAGGTATTCTAACAGCGAGCAGTTTAATTATTTCCTTTTTTTTGCATATAATTTTTTTTTTAATAATAACGTTGCTCTCTACATTATAATAGAATTTTCTACGCGAAAAACGAACAATCTGTAAAGCAAGAGCCTTATTTTTGTTTCCAAATTGATAATATTCATATATTTACACAGAAGCAATTTAATTTTATCATTCATTCAATTATTTCAGGTTTCATTTTCTTTTATGAATTGTATATATTTTTTTTACGAATTGTATAAGTATATTTTTTTTTTAAACGAAAAAAATTTTTTTCGACAAAAACAATCGACACTCATTTCTTTATGACAATCAAAAAATTAACACTCATCATAAATATCAGGCTCTTTTTTTTCTCCTAAAAATTGGAAGGTGCATTATATACATATACATTCATACGTATAATGTCAATAATATTGTATTGTTTTTCATTAGGCAGAAAGAGAAATAGAGAATAAATTAAAATTTAAAAAAAATCGTAACAAACTAATAGACATTTTTCTGTTATTCTCTAAAATAATTATTCAGGCTTTGTTATCTATTTCTATTATATTACTAATTAAATATTCTTCACTTTACAAAACTTTTACATAAAATCTTTGCAAATTAATAACTGGATATAAAATCATTTTTTGTTGGCAGAGGTTCTATTTCCTTATGTAACTGGAAAAGATCTTGAGATCTTTTAGGAAAAAAAATTTCGATCCTTTAATTTATTACATTTTTTGTAATAATAATATTTCTTATTATTTATAATGTAACTTTTTAACTGAACATTTTTTTTGATACTTATCTAATAAATATAATTATGAAATTATTATAATGTAATTCGCTAATAATTTAATAATTCCCACTCTCCTCGAAAAAATTGTACTTATACGAATAAATAAATTATTTTGAATATAAATAAGTAATTTGTTAATTCACGTTTTTTTAACAAATTTAACAAATATTTTAATACTAAAATACTAAAAATAATTTATTTCTCATTCGGAAATGTGTTCTTTTTCATCTACAAGTAAAGTTCAAGAATTCACAACAATAGATTTTTGAAAATTCATGATAATGAAAATAGAGTGACTTTGAACGAGAGTATTTAGACTAATAAGTACTGCTATTTATATACAACATCGCTGTTATATGGGATATGCTTGAAGAGTGATTTTTTTAGCAACACTGACTAGATTCAAGAAAATAGGTCCCTAGAAGAATTACTTTAATACTAGTGAGTTTTTATACTTAGAGAAAATTTCAAAAAGTAAATTCAAAATTTCAATAAGCAAACATACGGAGAAATCAACATTTACTTTTTTATTAATTAACTAATTTCAATTTTATTTATTAATTAGCAATTAATATTCATTGAAATTACAAATTAACATTTTATTTTAATTAGCATTTAATATTTTATTGTAATTACAAATTAACATTTTATTTTAATTAGCATTCAATATTTTAATGTAATTACAAATTAATATTATAATCACAAATTAATATTTAATTGTAGCTACAAAATTACAAATTAATATTTTATTGTAATTAACAACAAATATTTTATTGCAATTGCCTGTAAATATTTTATTACAATTGTCTATAAATATTTTATTGCAATTGCCAATAAATATTTTATTGTAATTAACAATTAACATTGCATTGTAATTACCAATTAAGTACGTAAATTCGATATGTAATACAATAATAATACAATTCTAAAAGAAAAAACTACAAAAAATATAAAACTAATAAAACTTTGAAATTAATATAATTTTTTATTTTATTTCATTAATTTAATGAATTTAATTAAAAGAATTAAATTTAATGAATTTAATATCAATGAAATTAATACGTACAGACAATAAAAAATGTGATCACCATAAATAGAGACTTTAATGTGCAACTAAAGATTCTCTTCTCTATATTATTTTCCGTCTCAAAATGTGAAAGTTAAAATTATTTCTACATTGTTTTATTTTTCATTTCTTTATATACTATAATTATTATTTTCTAAATTTATATTCAATTCATTTATACATTTTCGTTATTACCTTTCATTCCATTTGAAAATGACATTTTTCAAAAATGTTCTTTTTTTCAATGATTAATGGAAAAAGAAAATTGATATGTAATTAACATTAAAGCATAATTATTAATATGTGTATATATAATATATATATATATTATAAATATTTCAATAAATAAAATTTATTAGTCTGCGGCTATAAAAATTTATTCGTTATTTTCCCCTTTGCTTCTTTTTTTAAAATCTTTTTTCCTCTCTAATACTTTTTTTCCTCTTATTTTATATTTTTCTCGTTTTCCAATAAGAAATATCATTTTAAAAACTAATTTTTCATTTCAATTTTCATTTATCTAGGATATTTAAATAACACGAGTCGATAACGCCGACTTTACAGAATCCAATCAATTCAAATTTGTAACTTGATTCTTTTTTTTGTAAAAATACAATATTCTGTAGTTTGTTACTTATCATCATCTTTATAATTATACATTTTTTAATGTATTTGCTGTTTTTTTTCTATTTTTAACTTGGTTGTTATTGATGGTGTTACCGATTTTATTGTTGTTGTAATTTTTTGCATAAGCACCACAAAATAATAGAAAATTATTTCTCTTTGGAAATGAAAAAAAAAATTTTTTCCAAAGAGAAAAAATTGCAGATTTTTTGTAAAATAATTTTTCGAGTTAAAATTTAATGAATTACGATCTGTAAACTCGTGGCCTGTGACTCAATAATGATGAAATATTGATGAATAAGTTGAGCTTATTTACTCACCCCTGTATAACATGAATTATGATAAAATTGTGAAATAATTTTTTCCTCATATTCTTCTTCGTTTATACATGTACACACTTGCAAGTGCTGTTTGACATTCATACTCAGCATTTTTTTTTTTTTGTAGCACTTACGGTTCACGCGCTATTCTTCTATATCTTGCGATCATTTTTTTCCTGTTACACGTAATTGTAAACAAGGGGTTTTTTTCTCTATGTAAGTTGTTACCAGTCGTAGTCGTGTTGATGGAAGGGATTGGTACATGGTTGTTGAGCGTGAAGATGAGTTTCTACTGGTGGTGGTTTGGAAATTTCGAATTCCGTCCCTACAACTTCACTGTATATCTGTGAAGTGCAAAAAAAAGAATCGAATTAGTTTCTATTTTCGTGAAATTTAAATTTGAACGATTTTATTTATATTTTTAAACTAGAAAGTTTTAAAATTATTTTCGCGAATTCAATTTATTATTATCTTCAATATTTTAATTACTATTTTTCAGAAACCTAATTTTTTTAGAATTTCTATATTAACTTATTCAAACTTCAATCATTTTTATTAAACAAATATTTTTAAACCTATTGTTATTTATTTTAATTTAAATTTCAAATAATTTCAATGTAAAACAAAAATGGTAAAATTTAATTATTTTTCCAATTTTAAGTTACAAATTTTTCAAAAAATACAATAATATTTCAAAATAAGTTTTAAAGTGAGAAAATAAAATTCTTTGAAATATAAAATTTATTTTAATCGAATTTGAAAAAATTTTCTATTTTTTCAGTTTTTTAAAATTATTTTTGTGAATTCAACTATTTTCAAAAAGTGTTAATTACGATTTTTTAAAACCCATCTTTTCAGAATTTCTAAATCAAAATCAATTTCTAAATCAAAAAGTTGTCCGAGAATTCAATTATTGAAATACAAAAATAAATGATAAAATAATTGATTATTTCTAAAAATTGCAAATGTAAATCTATGGATTTGTTTTTAATTTGAAGAGAAAATTCATAGACTATTTAAGATTTTCAATAATTTGATGTTTTAAGAAATTCTTCAAAAAAATTTAATTATTTTCGAAATTCTAATGAAATTCTTCAAAAGAATTCAATTTTTTACCAATAATTTTACTAAAATTTAATAATAAAATTAGTAGGTAATTACATTTATTAACAAAATCGAATGAATTTTAATTAAAAAATAAAAAAAAATAATTAAAAATAATTAGATTCTGAAAAACTTTCATGAAAAATCTTGAAATGAAAATTAATAAAAAATAGCTTCATAAACTTATATTAAAATATTCTTTAAAAAACTAATTCTTAGAATGTTTTCATGATACGTAATTTAAAAAAAAAAAAATTCTTAAAATCAAGTTTCCATAGAAATGCTGGTTCTTGGTGTCGTTTAAAAATATTGAAAACCATAAATTTTCTTTGAATTTTCAATGTCAAGTTTTTAAAAAATCTCGAGGAATTGCAATTTTTTCAATTTAAATAATTGAAGAGTTACTGGAGACTTTTTTTAGAAATAATTAAATTTCAAAAGGTTTCAAATTAAAAAAAATTCCTTCTGTGAAAATTTTTTGAAATTAGTTAATTTTTAAAATATTTTTCACTGAAATACTTTCGTATAATAGAAATTTCGAAAAATTGAATTCAAAACAATCGAATTATATACATATTTTAAGTAAACTTTCTTTATTTTTAATAATTGGATTCTCAGAGAAATATTTGAAAATTATTAAAAATAATTGATTTAGGAAAGAATTTTATTTCAAAATTCTAGAAAATAATTGAATTTTGGAAAATTTACAATAGGAATTTTCAGAAATAATTGAATTTCAGAAGATTTAAAATTTTTAATTTTTGAAAATTTTAATTGATGTAGAAGTATTTTTTATTATTTAAATAAAATATTAATAAAATCACTTTTTTAAAATCATTTTTTTACAACTTTTTGTTATCATGGTTTTTATAATGTTGTTGATGATGTTTTTATTTGTTACTTGCTAATGACTTTCACTATTTTTTTGTTAATAACTAACGAGTACAAACCCTGTTTATAATAATTTGTTTTAAATTCTATTAAAAATAGATTTTCAACTCGTTTTTGCGGAGAAAAAAAGAAAAATGGTAAATTATTCTGAAAAATTACCTGGAAGCTCCTACGGATGAATTCATCTTCTCCTTTGCCTGAGATACTGTAATTGTAGCCGCCGCCTCCTCCTCCCCCACCACCTCCGCCGTTCAAGAACGGATTATTGGGATTAACAGAACCTGCAAAGAAAGCAGATTAAAAATTTTGTATTTCCATAAGTAATCACATTAATCAAAATACTGAATTTAAAAAAATACTTATTTAGTACTAAATAACAATTACTTAAAATTAAAATATAATATATTTAAGCTGAAAAATTGCTACCTTTTCAATTAATTTAATAAATAATTTGCAATATAATTTTACAGAATGGAATTTTTCCGCTTACAAAATTATTATAATTACTTTTCATTCCTGTAATTATTTCTGTCCCAAAAAATTTTGAACATTCAAAATTATTGAGATTTATTTTCAAATTCAAATCTTGCGTCACGAATTATAAAGTAATTTATAAAGTTTCAAATTTAATTCATATATTTTTGATTTTTATCGCAGTCAGTAATTTTTGAAAATATTTATATTGAAAAAAATATTTCGTTCGTTTGAACGTTCAGAATTTTTGGTGCATATTTTTGTTTCTAAAAATTAAAAAAAAAAAAAAATAATAATACAATTAAACTTTCCAATAATAACTTAACATAGAATTTTAATATCAATTAAGGAAAAATTGGGACAAATCAATGCTTTTGCATAATTTTGTCCCGTCTGCGCCGTCATATTGATTATATCCTGATAGAATAAAATTGTAATATTGAAAAAAAATTTGATTGATACAATGAAGTTTGTCTGTACTCTCTAAATAGTTTCAGTTTTTGAAGCAAATACCATTTAATTGACTCCAATAAATATTATTTGTTTCAATTAAATATTTAATTGATAATAGTCAAGTAATCGGTTATTTGAATCAAATAAATTTTTTTCAGTGTAGTTTGATTGCAAAAAGTCAGTCACTGATTCAAATAGTAATATTTTCCTAATGAAATGGTTAATAATAATAATTATTAGTCAAAATATAACTGGACTTTTTCGTATCGAATTCAAGTAGTGAAATTTGAATATTTTTGTAGTTATTTATTTACTAATAATTAGTTACGTTTTACTAATTGATGAAGCAAAATGATACCTAGTAAAAATTTGACTAACAATTATTTATTTTGAAGTAATTCAGATAACAATGCTTTTTTTACCTCCATTGCTACCCGGTACGCCCAAATTACCGCCGCTAGTTTGATAAGTTGCACCGTAGCCGGGATCTTGATTAGCTAATTCATGAAGACGACTTGAACTTAAAGCACGGGGAATTGCATTACTTGGCACGCCGTGCGGTGCCAAGTGAGTTGCCTCGGCAACCTGATGAGGATCTTCTGTTGCTGGTATATCGGAAACAAATCCAGTATCAACACGATAGAAATTGATGAAAATAAATCCACCCAACACCAATAGACAAACGAAACCGTAAGCTCGAAACACCGTTGTTGTACCTGAACAATAATTTCATCACAATATTTCAATACCTATAATAATTAGGTAATAATTTCAATATTTTACATTATTATTTACAAATCTTTTATTTCATTTTATTATTATTAGTATACTATAGCAGAGTTTATGCTTGAATTGCGGTATTCAATTTATTACCTACTATTATTATTATGAAAACTACAAAATTTTTTATTTTTAAAAATATCATAACATTTTCTAAATGTATTTTTTAACTAATTGAATATTTAAATATTATTTATTATTTTCAAAATTTTTTAATAAAATTCTTTATCAGAATTCAATTATTTCAAAAATTGTAATAAACTTCTTTATCAGAATTCAATTATTTTCAAAAATTGTAATGAACTTCTTTATCAGAATTTAATTGTTATCAAAACTTTTTCTCAAATTCTTTATCAGAATTCAATTATTTCCAAAAAAATAATAAATTATATTTTTGAAAATAATTGAATTCTGATAAAGAATTTGAAAAAATTTTTTGATAATAATTAAATTCTTTATCATTCTTCTTTATCAGGATTTAATTATTTTCAAAAACTTTAATAACATTCTTTATTGGAATTCAATTATTTTCAAAAATAGTAATAAACTTCTTTATCAAAATTCAATTATTTTCAAAAATTGTAATGAACTTCTTTCCGAAAAATCAATTATTTTCAATAAAATTAAAAAATAAATTCTTCGGAGAGGTTCTTCAACTATTTTCAATACAATTTTAATTAAATTTCTCGAAAGAATTAAATTATTTTCAAAAAACTTAATAAAATTCTTCGTAAGACTTAAATTACTTTCATAAATGGTAAAATTCAATTACACAGTTTTAATAAAATTTCTGGAAAGAATTCAATTATTTTTAAAAATTTTATAAAATTCTTTGAAAAAATTTAATTATTTGCAAAGATTTAACTGATAATTAGAACAAATTGAATTCTTCCTAGAATTTTATTAAAGTTTTTGAAAATAGTGGAATTCTTATAAAAAATGTTATCAAAACAAATTCAAGGAATTTATTTAAAAGTTTAGAAAATTTAGAAAATAATTAAATAATAATAAAAGTGAATTTTTTGAAATTTCGAATCTGAAATTATTTAAAAATGTAAGTTATAATACCTATTTAAAAATAAAATATAGTGTAATTTGCCTTAAAATAAAAAATCGGAACACCGCATTTCATTCACTAACGCGCGTTGTTTAATAATAATTATTAATTAATTAATTAATTGTGAATAATTGAAACGTAACGGTAATTACTAATGGATATTATTAACATTAAATAATTATTATTAATGAAAATGTTTACGAATAATAATAATTATGGTAATAATATTACCATAACTAGCGACTAGCATTCCGCCAATTATTGCTCCGCAACCACGTCCAAGACCGTGGTGAAGTCCCTGCAAAACACCCTGTGCACTGGAACGTAATTGAGGCGGCGTATTGTGAGCGATGTAACTGCAGCAAGCGGCCCAAACGGCAGCGTGAGTTATTCCCTGGATGAATTCGAAGGGCAAAACCCACCATGGATTTCTCAAGGCGGAAATATAAAGGAAACGCAACACATTTCCTCCGAGACCAAGGCACAACACCTGCGAAAAGTACATTCAAATATTCAAAATATCATTTATCTATTTTACATTTATTCAAATAATTCAATAAAGTTACCTTGACATGGCCCATTTGCCGAATGAGTCGGAAGCTGAAGAAATAAGCGAAAATTTCCGAGATATGATTAATGACGGAAGCAACGCCGAAAAGTGTAGGTGAACCTCCATAATCTTGAAGATGCCAAAAGAGAAAAGTGAAAATAAGTCCAATGCCAAAACCCATGAACCATGCAACGAAAAGAAATGATGCGCATTTAATATCCTTGAACTGTTTTATCACAGTCACCCATTCGGGTATTTCCCTCGTTGTCTGGGCGAATATTTTACTCTGAAAAAAGAAAAAATAAAAAAAAAAATTAATAATAAAGCAAACACAAAAAACTCAACCTCGATATAAAATTCAAACCGTAAATTCGTCTTCTAATTTCATCTCTGCTTAGGAAAAATTATTTTCCATTAAATATATAAATATTAATAATGTAAATTGTTTTTCCAAAATCGTAATACCAAATTAATATAAAAAATACTAATTTTATTTCAAAATTGTAATGAAAATGTATAAATATAAATTTTATCAAAATAATTATTTTTCAAATAATATAATAATTACACTATTTTAATTATTAGAAATTATTAAAATTAATAATTAATAGTTTTTTAAATATAGATTTATAAGTATTTACGGTTTTTTCTGCCGGTGGTGGTTGTGGTGGTAATGCACTTGACGATGAATCCTGTAAACCAGGTAAATTCAATTGCTGCGACAATTGATTTTGTAGTTCCTCCTCTCGGGTTAATTCCGCAGGTGGTTTAGAAACTTCCTTTAAAAAAACGAGCACAAAAATATTGTGATTAAAAAAATATTTTCCAACATTTTTCCAAACTGTTTACAACTTAATTCTTTAGTCGATTAAAAATACGAAAAAAGTCGAAAATGTCGTTTATTTTATTCAGTGCTGTCACAAAAATTTTATTTTATATTTCTCTTTTGAAACTTGAATAATTTTGTTAAATAAATATTTAAATACTTTTTTGTTTTTTCACGGGAAATAAAATTAAACAAATTTCAATGTAAAATCTTCTGAAATTTAATCATTTCTAATAATTACAACTAATTACCTTCCAACATTCAATTATTTTCTAAAATCTTTACATATAAACTTCTACTCTAAATAAATTATTTTTAATAATTTTCCGAAAGTTTTTCGATAATTCAATTATTTAAATACAAAAATTTAATTTTTCATAATAATTTTAACTTTAACTGTCAATGTTTCCTTTTAAAAGTTATTAAGTGTAAAAAAGAAACTTTTCAAAAATTTTAATTTACTTTGTTCAAAGATAATTGAATTTTAAAAAATTATGATAAAGCAGTTCTAAGAATTAAGTTTTTGAATAAATAATTGAATTGTTTAAAATAATTTTTGAATAATTTTAAAAAGCTAATTAATTAATCGGAAATATGCCATTAAAAAAATTTAATTTTAAAAAATCAGAATGAAAAAATTCTAAGAATTGCTTTCCTCAAAACTATATTTTACCGAATATAACTTTTAGATATAAATTCTCATTAATTTTCATTTTTAAATTTACATTTGAAGATTTTTCATTAAATTTTTTGAGAAATTAATTATTTTCAAAATTTGCAACCATAAAATTGTTCAAAAGTTGATTTTCAAAAATTGTAATAAAATACTTGAAAAAATAAATTATTTTCAATTAAATTTTACAAAATTTCATTTATTCAAAATCTTTTTAATTATAGGTATATTTTGAAAATAAAATTAAAAAAATTATTAAAAAATCATTTTTGAAAGAAAAGTCGAAAAAGTCGCTAATTTTATGTTTTGAAATATAAATCAGATGAATCTTATTAAAACAAATATTAATTTTTTAAAAAAATAATAAATTTTGAATTTATTGTATTTCAGAAGAATAAATAAAAAACAAATGAACAAATGATGAAAGAATCTTTCTTAGCTGAAATTTGAAATTTTTCAAAAAATAAAAAAGTGAAAATTATTTTTTTTCAAATTTAAAAGACAAAATTATGCTTTCGTTACATTCTTCAAATTATTATTAAAAAAATAAGAAATTCTTACTGAAAATTTCAAAATTTGTAAAATTTAAATAATTAACCTATTTTCTTTTTTTTTTTGAAAAATTTGAATTTGAATAGTAGTAAGAAAAAACGATGTATTACCGGCTCAGAGGCAATAAAGTCGTATTTAAAATTAATTTGCGTGGCAGTAATTAAGGCACCACCCATTAAAACACTGAAAATAGCGAAGCAAATTGTGTAATTCTTTTCGCTCGTATCCGGACCG
Organism: Leptopilina syphax; assembly: GCA_032872505.1. NCBI lineage: Eukaryota > Metazoa > Arthropoda > Insecta > Hymenoptera > Figitidae > Leptopilina > Leptopilina syphax. The sequence goes on from CM065468.1 coordinate 31,293,008, forward strand.
CAGGGATGATCAGGAAATGCAGTACTATGATCGAGTGCAATTCCCACAAAAAACATAGCCAAACCCCAACCTAAACTGCCAAACATACGTTGATGTCCGTATCTGAAAATGTAAATAAAAAATTTATTATAGTTGTTTCAATAATTTTCATATTTTATTATTTAAATTCCTTTCCAAACGGGGAATAAAAAAATTTTTCCTTTACCTGTCTGCATCTTCTCCAAGAAGTGTAATGACAGCCGAATCAGCTAAAGTAATTGCAGGAGCAGCAAAAAATTCTCCAACAATCACCAATAGTAGAAGAAGAAAGAAGGTTTTTTGAATGTCCTGAAAAAATTCTTTTTTATTAAACAAAATAAAAAAAAAGTATTAAAAAAAAACAGAAAGTATAAAAAAATAAAAAATATATTATTATTAATATGGAGAAAAGTAAATATACTCACTGACAAATTGTACACAATGGAGCTGAAATAGGGTTTAACTAAATCTTTATCCTTTTCATAATTATAATTACTGGCATATTTGACAGATAGAGGACTTTGACCAGCTGTGGCTTTAGGATAAATATTAGCACTGCGACGTTTTCTGATTAAAAGTTTCTTTTCCTTTTTCTCAACATTCTCCATTTCTACATCTTCATCGGAATCATCGTCTAATGCTTCAATTTCATCAGTATCTTCCGCTTCATCCTCTTCTTGTTCACGTTCCTCTTCCTCCTCGTCCTCTTCCTCTTCCTCATCATCTTCGTCATCATTATTTTGTTCCACTCTCGAGTACTTTAATTTTTTCTGACGAATTTCCCTCGATTCAGAATCTAAAATACTTGCCTCTAAATCTCTCGCGATGTGTAAATTGTCAATATTACGTTTTACCATTACTTTTTGTGGTGGATTTTTTACTCGTGTTTTTAATGGTCGACTGTAAGCTTTCTTCGGTGGTCTTCCATCATTCAGGGGCTCGTTCTATTGGAATTAGAAACAATTTTTTCTTGTTCTATTTATTTTTATTATATTAATTATATTAATTATATTAACTATCAAAACTACACGCGCGTCAAATTTTTGTTGCCATTCTTACTTTAAAAGATTTCCTTTTTAAAAGTTAATGAAGTTAATGAAGTTTTAAATTCTTCATTTTTTAAAAAATATAATTTTTCTAACAGTTTTTCTTTAAATTTAATTATTTGAACAACTCGCATAAAAATGGAAAAGATATTTCTAACAGCAACTTCAATGCATGATATTTTTGATTAAATAATTGAACTTTCCAGTGAGGCTCGAGAGTACCACTAGAACTATCCTGGTAATAAATTTATTATACATTTTTTTTAAATTTAATTATTTACCAAATTTCAAATTGAGTCAAAACGCGTCAACCGTGAATAAAATTTTTTTATAGTTTTGGAAAAGTAAAAATTAATAACTCATTACTGTTTTGCTAAAAATTAATGGCAATTTTTTGGTAGTCATTGGATATCCACTCTTTTAAATAAACTTAATTGTGAAAAAAAATTTTTAAAAATTTTTTTCACAATTAAGTTTATTTAAAAGAGTGGATATTCAATGACTACCAAAAAAATTGCCATTAATTTCTAACAAAACAGTAATGAGTTATTAATTTTTTTCTTAAATAATGCAAAAATTTTTTATTATAAAAAAAGGTATAAATATTTAAAATTTTGAAAAACGGTTAAAAGTGTTTTTTTGGTTTGCTGTGAATTACAGATTTTCATAAATGTTTTGACTTTTCCAAAACTATAAAAAAAATTTTATTCACGGTTGACGCGTTTTGACTCATTATATTTTTTTAAAATTATGATTATATTTCAAAATAATTTTTATAGTAAGGAAATAAAATTCATTATAATATAACATTTATTTCAATAAAATTTAAAAAATTTTTCAGTTGTTTCAATTTTTTAAAATTATTCTCAGAAATACAATTATTTTTAAAAAATTTTAATGAATTTTTTCAAGAAACAAATTTTTTCAGAATTTCGAAATTAAATTATTCAAAACATTAATACTTTTTGTTAAACAAAAAATTGAAAACTTAAATTCTCATTTATTTTTCGCCAGGAATTAAAATTTTATATAATTGCAATGAAAAACCTCATGAAATTTAATTATTTCTAAAAATTGCAAGTGTAATTCTTCCAAAATTCAATTATTTTTTTTAGAATTTTTAAAGAAAAATAATGACGTAATTAATAATTTTTTTAAATAAAAATTTAAATATTTTAATACTTTTGCTTTCCTTAAATTTTCAAAAAATTTATTTAAAAATTTTTTTAATTTTAACTAATTCCTAAAATTTCTGTTACATAATCAATTATTTTCTGAAACTTTAACTCTAATATTTTTTAAATCAATTTCTATCAGAATTCAACTACGAGAATTGATTTATTAAAATAGAATAATTTTTGTAAATTTATAGAATAATGTATTTTCAAAAATCCAATTGTATTTATAGATCATTTTTAAAGATAAAATAATAAAATTATTGAAAATATAAAATTTATTTTTAAAATTTTTTAAATTTTACAAACTTTCCAATTGAGGAGCTGGATCGAAGAACCGCCTCTTCGCTCGGACCGCACGCGCTAATATCAATCGGGTGGCAGTGAGCGCCTCTGGGACTGGGCCACTCACTCATCCTACCCGACTGATATTAGCGCGTGCGGTCCGAGCGAAGAGCCGGTTCTTCGATCGAGCTCCTCAATTGTTTTAATATTTTAAAAATTATTTTCAGGAATTCAAGTAAATCTTCAAAAAATTTTAATTACTATTTTTCAAAAACCTAATTTTTTCAGAATTTCTAAATTAAATCTTTCAAATTTCAATCATTTTTGTAAAATAAATATTTTAATACTTATTGTTCTTTATAATTGAATTGTAAATTTTTTTAAATTCAATTCGGTATTTTCCAAATTTTCAATTAAAATTCTTCAAAAATACGATTAGATTTCAAAATAATTTTTAAAAGTAAATAAACAAAATTCATTAAAATATTAAATTTATTTCAGTGAAATTTTGACAAAATTTTCAATTATTTCAATTTTTTAAAATTATTTTCGGAAATATAATTAATTTTAAAAAATTTTGATTACATTTTTTCAAGAAACAATTTTTTGGAATTTCTGAATTAAATTATTTAAAACTTAAATACTTTTTCTTAAACAAAAAATAAAAAACTTATTCTGATTTATTTTTGGACAGGAATTAAAATTTCATCCTACTTTCAATGAAAAAATCTTCTAAAATTTAATTTAAAAACCTTTTAAATTGAATTATTTCCAAAAGTTCCTGTATTAGCGCTTTAAATATTCAATTATTTTTTAAAATTTTGTTTAAATCATTATTTAAATAGATTTAAATAGAAAATTTTTACATTTTTAAATTTAAATAGAATAATTTTTGTAAATTCATAAAATAATGTATTTTCAAAAATCAAATTATATTTGTAGATCATTTTTAAAAATAAAAAAATAAAATTCTTTAAAATTTTTTTAAAATTAAATCTTTCAAATTTCAATACCTAATTTTTGTAAAATAAATATTTAAATACTAATTGTTCTTTGTTTGCTGAAAGTTTCGAAATTCTTTCAATGTAAAACTATTGGAAAAATTTTTTATGAAAATTTAAACTGCAAGTCTTCCATAATTAAATAATTTTTTTTAGAATTTTTGAGTAATATTATTCAAAACTTTTAATTTTAAATCAATTCTTATTAGAATTCAATTATTTAAATAAAAAATAAATAATTCATAGGGAATAATTATAATTATTTTTAAAAATTGCAAACCTCTTTATTGAATTTTTGAAAATGGGGTTAAATTTTCTTACTCCACATATTTTATTATTTACAAACAACACTAACTTCACGTGAGGACAGATTATGTCGATTATTTTATTATAAAAATAATAAAATATATACTAGCAAAAACTGACGCGCGCGAGCGCGCGTGCATTTTTTTTTCAACGTTTTATTTTAAATAATTAAAACTTTATTTTTTCAGCGAATTTGAACCATTATGATGTCACAATTTTTTAGCAAATGCTGTGAACAAATTGTGACGTCATTATGGTTCAAATGCCATTAAAGAAATTATTTCATCTTCTATTAATTAATATATTTTTGCATTTTCTTTTTTTATATAAATAAATTAAAATTTTTATTTATTAATTGAAAATATCTGTTCGCAGTTTATATTTTTTTTTTGTTTAATATTTTAATAATTTTATGTTTTAATATATATAAATATATTTTTTCTATTAAAATAGCAATTCTTTAAAATGATTATTATTATTTTTAAGGGTATTTTAATTATTATTATGACGTTATAATGTTTTAAATAAATTTAAAAAATGGAAATGCTGGAAAGAATGAAAAATACATTTTTTTTAGAAATATAAAATTATTCAATTAACATCTTCTATCTTTATATCTTCTCTCTATATTAATATCTTCTTCTTCTTCTATCTTCTTTGATTTAGTTGTAATTTACTTTTTTGTTTCCTATCTTCTTTAATAATTTTATGTTTCAATATTTTTAATTTTAATTAAAATTAATATATTGAATTTCATTTAAATTCTTGCAAAAAATTTGAGAATCATTGAATTTCTTCAAAAAATGTCATTATTTATGAAAATAATTCAATTTTCGCTAAAAATCATTAAATCAATTTTGGAAACCCTAATTAAATTTTTCTGAAGAATTATTTTTTATTTTTTGTTTAATAATTGTGTTTCTTTAATAATTTTAATTGGATATTTTTAAAGTAATTTAAATTTATGAACAATTTTTTTCAAGTTTTTAAAACTAATTTTTAAATTTGTAAATTTAGTTGAAACATCTATTGTTTACATTTATCCCTTGTTTACAATTACCCCAAATGGCCCTAATTGTAAATTGATTGTTTTGTTGATTTTTGAATTTTATTTCGGAATAATTCAATTTTTTATTATGTATTTTTCATGATTTGAAGACTTTATATAGTCTTTAAAAGACTTGATAGTATTTAAATAGTTGAAATGAAAGGCGGTGCCTAAAGTATTTTTTTTAAGTTCATTATTTTTTTTTCTTTTTAGAAAATCTATTTTCTATAATATTGTGTTAAAAAAAACGTTAACATTTTATATTTTATTTGAACAGAAGATAACGATAAGTTTAATTCTTGCAAAAGAAAGCACTTATAAGTTAATTCTACACACAAACACACACAGAAATACGTTTATTTTTTACGTAAGTGCCAATAAATTAATTTCAATTTTTTATTTAAAATGAAATAATTTAATTTTGAATTAATTGTATTTTTGATATTTGAATAATTAATTATTATTTTGAACAATTACATTTTTCAATGATTTCAAAATAATTAAATTTTTATTAAAAACAGAATAATTTATTTTTGAATTAATTAAAATTGTTTGATTTATTTTTGAATAATTAATAATTGACTTTTGAATTATTTAAAATTCAAATATTGTAAAAAATTAATAAAATATTTAAAAAAACAATTTATTTTTAACATAATAAAAAAAGTAATTTATTAAAATACTAAATTCAAATAGATTTTGAATTGCAATTATTTTTAAAAATAAATAAATTTTTTGTGTAAAATCATTTTTTTAAAATTAATTAAAATTTGAAACAATTGAATTTTTTTTTCATTTTTGAAAAATTAATTATTTCGAACAATTTTTTAAACATAAAAGAACATCATATTATCACTCATAATAGCAATCAAAAAAAGCACACACTAAAGGGATCGCTCTTCCCAAAAAATTTAGACTCTAGATCCTGCACTGTATAAGTTAATAATTGAAGATTAATTAAATTTTTGAAAAATTAAATATTAAAAAATTAATTATTTTGAATAATTAATATTATTGAACAGTAATTTACGAAAACGACCAATGTAATAAAATTTAGAACGATATTTTTTATTGATTCAGGAAAATTGAATTTTTTAATTAAAATTAATAATCGTTGAAAATTGAAAATAATACAACTTTTATTGACAATTCGATATTTCAGTTTTTTTTAGATTTTAAAAATGCATAAAATTTTCAATAATAATAATAAATCAAAATACAATAAATATTATCAATTATAATTGTAAATAAAAAAAAATAATAATAATAATAATAATAAGATATACGAATAAAATTTGTTTTTAAGTTATTTTGAGATTTTTATTTAACAAAATAAAATGAAATAATATAAATGATTTAATTAAGAAGAAAATTTTAATTAATAATTAGAATTTACCAATCTACAGTTTTTTTTCCACTGAAAACGGTAACCTCTCGCCTGATACCAGATATTTTTCCACGATTTTTCAAACACAATAATTCTTGTCACAATTTAACGTTTTTTAAAAACACCCGCACTACCGCATAACATAACATCGGAAATGTCAAAACATCACGAAAAATATAAACAAACAAAAAAACCATGATAATAATTCGCAAATGATAACTAACAACTAACTTCATACTGCGAACGGACAGAATGAAAAACCACAGACTTTAATAAAGTTAATTATTAACAATGCGACTGCGACATGAAAATCCGGAATTTTAATTCAAGATTTCAAGGTTATGTTTATAATTTTGAAAACATAAATTTCTATTGGTTGATTAAATGGAATTTTGAGTTTCCCGCGTTATTGTATAGGTGAAAATATAGTTATTTGCAAAGTCGCCTTTATTTCCACTTTTGCGACCGTTATATTTTTTTATCAAGAAGTTGATTTTTATTTAAGAATAAATCGAATAAATCAGTGATTGTCGAGTGTCTCTTTTGTTTTTTAATTTGTAGGTATTTTTATTATTAGTGTTATTAAGGAAAAATTTTCAAATATACTCGCCTTCAAGAAGCGTTTATATTCCAAGACATCAGCAGGTCTATTCTTTTGGAGAATCGCGTCGATGTCAATTCTGAGTGGAGTGTCGTTTTGCTTCGTAGCATCTGAAGAAAATTGTGGTAAATATTGAATCTCAGCAAAAGGTAATAATTTATTGTAATAATTTTCGGGTGGAAATGTTAATGTCAGTTCACTTTGTCAAAGGGAAATGTCAATACAAGAACAAACCTGTGACAGCCGCAATCGGCAATGTGTGATTAACAACGAAGAAATCGTCCACATTGCGACGTAACCTCTGAAAGACGACATTTGCCGCAACTTCCAAATAATCCGAGTCAGTTGCCGTTGAATATTTATTATCAATAGATCTCTTGACGATTCTTGGTCCCTTGAGATTTGCGGGTGTTTCCAGGAAAAATGAATAATTTTTTTGAATCATACAAGTTGTCACAGGTGGTTGAATGAAACCCAAGGGCAATGTGAAGATAATCCAACAGGACAGTGAAGCAAGCAGCATCAATTTGCCCTTTTGATACCTATTTCGAGAAAAAGGTGGGTCCAACAGTTATTATTAAATAAAACTAAAATCCTAAGTTTAAAAAATTATTTGTTTTACAAAAAGGAAAAATTGAATTTTCTTGGAGAAATTTTTTTTCTAAAAATAATACTTAATATACTGGTTTCGTTGTTGGAAACTTAATATTTTATTGATATTTGTTTTTGAATAGAAACTTTCCACTTTCGTTAAAACTTGTGTCATAAAATATTCACTATTTGTGGATAATAATCTATGTCAATTCTGTCTAAGAACAGTTGGAAAGTTTTCTCTTCTTGAAAACTTAAAACATACAAAACTTTTTTTAAAATTTATATTAAAAGTATTTTTAGTTTGAATTCTAGTGTCATTGTACCTTTTTCTTTAAATTGGGAATGAAAGACATTAATTCCTGTTAATTTGACGTTCCAGATGTGAGATCTAAGGGATAGAATAGAACGCAATTTTTCCGTGTGAGAGAGACAAAAGGAAAAGTGTCAGTGACCTAATTTCTCTTTGGCAATTGTGTGAATGAAAGAAAAGAGGAAATATGGAGGTGGAAAAAGGATGGAGAAAAAAATATAAAAAAAGGTAAATGTTTCTTTTTCACCTGTCAGCTAGGGATCCCCAGAAGGGTGCGCTGAAAAATTCGATAAACGGCCTGAGACCAACGAGCAATCCACATTGACCTGCGTTCATTCCCATTTGCTTGAAGTAGACCCCCATTAGAGGGAATAATGATCCAAAGGCCGAATAGAAAAAGAAATAGAATGTCTTGACGATAAGCATTTCTTGATCGACCGAGCCAAAAAGATATTCGAGAACATCATTTTTGCCACGAATTTTGTGTGTTGCCTCCTTTGGTTCGGGATAGAGATTTGGATCTACTTCGCCTTGGGCCTGTGGATCAACCATGGGCCTTGCTCCCGGTGCCGTCGGAAGATTTCGACCAACTCCCGCATTTGGATCACCTTCTGCCCCATAATTGTAGTCCTCGTGGCCATAATTCTGCATTGTGGCCCTTTTTCGGCAGGGGAACAAGGAACACGGACACTTGTCTTCTTTTTTCTTCTTTCTTTTTTAGTTTTGAAAAAACTAATGTCACAAAATAATGAAACACACACACTCACTACTCGGCGAACACTTTGTGAAAAATTATTTTTTTTCCTTCTCTTTTTTCTAAATCATGCGCCGAATCGATGACCAAGTGTTGGAGTTACCAGTTTCTCCCTCAACGTTATAATCGATAGGCAACATTCTGCGCTCGCGCAACACTTATTTCTGCCCCGTTATTTTCTGTCAAACCCCTCTTTTCAAATTTTTGGCGTGTATCGGTGGGGCCGGCCTCAATTATTAGACAAAACTCTCGTATATTTATATACACTCAAGTTAGATAAAAATTTAGGAAATTGATAGTATTTGAGATTTTCTTTTTCACGCGGTATGCTTTGTCATCCTGACTATCTTTTCGATAGAATCGGGAAATTTTCCATTTCCCTTCGAAATTTGTCGTTTATATAGGTTGTTTCAATTTTTCAAAAAGAGATAGAAAATTGAAAAGAAGTTTCAATTTAAAATTTTTTATTTTGAAAATTTTAAGTATTTTTCTTATTTTTTTGGAATTTTTTATTCTTTTAATAAAAATTCCTCAAGTTTTTAAAATCTAAATTGACCTTTTTTTAAAGGCCAAACAGATTTTCTTAACTTTTTTAATAATTTTTTATTTTAAATGTTTTCAATTTTAAAATCAATGTTCTGAAAATGAGGCGCATGATTATTCCCCAAATGTCATTTGACCGAACTGTCATTTTACCGAATTGCATTTATTCGAACTGTTATTTTAACGAAATTTCACTTTGGTGAATCGACATATTTACGAATTGCCATTTTTGCGAAATATCATTTTTACTAATTGTCATTCTTACGAATCGTTATTGTTCCGAAATGACGTTTTTTTCGAATTGTCATTTTTACGAAATGTCACTTTTGCAAATCGCTATTTTTACGAATTGTCACTTTTGCGAAAAGTCATTTTTTTGAATTGTCATTTTTACGAATAGTTATTGTTCCGAAATGTCATTTTTACGAAATGGCAGTTTTGCGAATCGACGTTTTTACGAATTGTCACTTTTGCGAAAACTCATTTTTTCGAATTGTCATTTTTACGAAATGTCACTATTGCGAATTGTCATTTTCGCGAAAATTGCTATAGTAAACTTGTATGCATATATAGATTTACTATAGCAATTTTCGCAAAAATGACAATTCGTAACAGTGACATTTCGTAAAAATTACAATTCGAAAAAATGTCAGTTCGCATAAATGACAATTCGTAAAAATGGTATTTCGCAAAAATGACTTTTCGCAAAAGTGTCAATTCGTAAAAATGACGATTCGCAAAAGTGACATTTCGTTAAAATAACAGTTCGAATAAATGCAATTCGGTAAAATGACAGTTCGGTCAAATGACATTTGGGGAATAATCATGCGCCTCTCCGAAAATAATTTAATTCATTTCAAGTTATCAATAGTAAACTGATAAGTAACTCTGGAAGGATTTTTATTTTATTTTTTAATTTTTTGTAGAATTTGTTCAATGTAATGTCATCTTCTATGGACCTCAACGCGTGTGTGTGTTAAATTTTAAAACAATTTATTAATAATTGTCGAAGATAAGAAAATTTATGTTTTAAAAGTCAATAAAATTTGTAATTAAAAATTTGACAGTTTTTTGCCATTATTAATTTATTTAAATATTTGTTTTAGAAAAAAATGTCAAAGGAAAAAAAGATGCGCCTTCTTATTTTCTATAAGGTATCAGTTTTGAAAAATTAAAATTTGCAATTTTAATTTTACTCCTATTTTCATACGTTTGACTGGAATGATACTGACTAGCCGAGCGTTCGTCCAATTATTGTATGTAGCCCTTTAATAAATTGTACGGTACGTATCGATCCTTCATTATTAACAAATAATAAAAATTACAGTTTGTCCAAACTTTATATAATTCTTTTCAAATTTTCAATGAAAAATTAAATGTAAATAAAAATTTATTTTAAATTTTTCGAAAATTGTGTATTATAATTATATTCTATATAAGTTTATGTAACGTTGTAATTTTGATGCATAATTGTTCCAAAAGTCACGAATTTTCACTATTTTATTTTTAGCATTTTATGATAAACAAGGAGAATTACAAAAAAATAATTGAATTCCTCCCAAAGAATGTTATTATTCATAAGCATAATTCTTGCGAAAAATTACAAAAAAAATATTTGAAAATTTAAATTAAAAAAACTTCAAGAAAATTTTTTTTCTTTTCTCGAAATTTTCTGTTTTGAAAAAATATTCACATTCTCTCCCCTCGTTATCAGATTAAGAATTCCCAAAAAATAGTAAAGAAAAATATGCAATTCTTTATTGAAAAGGAAATAACTAAATATTCCAAATAGTAAAAGAGAATGCAATTTTTATTCAAAAAAAGAAAGAATTAAAAATTCTAAAATAAAAAATTTTTTTTTAATAATTAAAAATTTTAATTAGAAAAAAATGTGCAATTTTTTTTATCAAAAACGAAAGAATTAAAAATTTTAAATAGTTCAAGAATATGCAATTCTTTTTTTCATTTTTAATTCACATTTTCCCTAGTTAATTTTGATTATAAACCATTTTTCTAGTTTATGGTATAAATTTAGCCATCGTATATGTATATACCTAAAACAATTTTATCAGCAACTCTGCGATAGACCAAATCTCGCAATTAGAGTTCAAAAGATCAAATCGTATACAATAATGCAACTAATTTAATAATAGAAATAATTAAATGTTTATTGTTCTCAGCTTGGATTTAAAAGCAATAAAGGGCTCAATAACCTCCGTCTTATTTTTTGTCATCTCGTGCTTTGATGATATTAACCAAAAAAAAAAAACAAATAAATACTTTATAAGCAAAATAGTTATTGTGCAAACGTCCTTGTGATAAAGAGCTTGAGAATAAATTCCCTCTCTGATGACAAAAAAAAGAATGTTAAAGTTTTTATTTTTTTTATTTTTAATCAAAGGAAGTTCATCAATTTTTCGCGAATATAAATAAACAATTTTTTCTTGATCTAAGTTTTTAGTATATGTAGGGGAGACTGGGGCGAAAAGTTAAACTGCCAAAACCGTTAAAATTCATTATCTTTCGAACGAAAATAGTTAGAGCATTGCAATTTTAATTATAGAAGGGTGTTATCACCCTAAATACATGTCCGGAGTTGTGTGCAATTCCGTTTATTTTTGTGGTGTCGATATTGAAATTTTTTTTCAACCTACTTTTGAAAATTTTTTCGAAAAAGAAAATCTCAACTTTTAAGTATATTTTTTGAATTTATTCTCATCGCGATTTTTTTAGATCCTTATTTGGGTCCCCTGAAGAGATACCTGAAGGTATTTGCTAAATATCTTTAGTCAGATTTTTTATATTTGTTGTTAAAGCCAAAAACGCACCCTGGGGCGAAAAGTTAAATAATGGGTGGGGCGAAAAGTTAAATGTATTTTTACATGTTGTTAAAAATTTTTTTTTTATTTTTTGTTTTTTTGGGTTTATTTGTTTAAACATTATTTATTTGACATTGGGCAAGTACTCTGTCAAAAAATAAGCCGGTTAACGTGAAATAAACCAAAAAAAAATTTTTTTTTTTTTGAAATTTCAATTTTTTAACTTTACAACTATTCTAAAGCTTTTGTCAAATAATCAAAGATCTTTTATTTACTAAATTACTTGTTTACGTATACTTTAACTTATCTACTACTTATCACCTATCAGCAAATAGTTTTAGTAGGGTAAAAGTTAAAAAAAACAAAATTTTCAAAAAAGGACAAAACATGTATTTTTTGCGAAAATATCAGGAACTTTTTTATTGAAAGTTGTAGACGACAAGTTGCCCTACAATATTGATATACAAATATTTGCATCTAAGCGGCTTATATTGTCAAAAAAAAAATCATTTATGCAAAATTTAACTTTTCGCCCCAGTCTCCCCTATAATTTTATATTATAGGTATATAAATATTTTAACTAAGACGACCGAGTGATAATAAATTAAAATATTTATTATTATTATTATATTATATTGTTATTTTTATTAATATTTTTATTGTTATTATTATTATTGTCATTTATATTAATATTTTAACGGGTTACACCACCCTGAACGACTGAAAATTTCAAAAATAAATTTTGACAAAACTACTAAAAATACAACTTGTTACTAATTACAGTATAAAAATACATATATTTAACTGTAAAAAAAATTTTGAAAAATGAAAAAATATATTCAAAACTGGCGAAGATATGGCATTTTTTCGAAACTACATTTTTCGGAACGGTGTACATGATTTCTCAAAAACTACTTAACCGATTCTCTTTAAATTTTGTACACAACTGCTCAATAACATTCTCTCTGACGTGACGTAGAATTTTTTTGATATGATTTTTTAAAAAAAAGTTATACATTTTTAAAAATTCTATTCTTTCAGCATTTTTAAACCCATTCTTCCACCTTTTTTACCGTAATTTTCAATTTTCGTGTTTTTAATATTTCTAATACTATTTTAATTCTTCTATTTTCTTTTTTATTTTCGTTTTTGTTATTTGTGTTTATTCTCATTTTCTAAATAAATTTCTACCCTTTCTTTTAATCTTTTCTGCTATTAAAAATTCATGTTATCAAATATTCGCAGTTTCGTGCTTCAAAAATTTTTCCAACCGATTTTTTCCTTTGTTTTCATATTTTTATTGAAATTTTAGGGAATTCAGGGAAAAAGTCAGGGATTTTTATTAAAAGTACTGAAAAAAATTAAATTTTTAGAATTCATAAGAAAATTCTGAATTTTTGTGTCTTTTTTGTTTGTCTCATAAACTGTGAAATTACCACGAATTCTAATACAAAACCTTTACTTTTTTTCTATTTCTGACAATAGTTTGTTTTCAATAACTTATAATTCTTTAACAACTATAGTAAAATTATTACTTAGAAATTATTTAATGAAAAATTTTACTTAAATATTTCAAAATGAATTCAATTTTAAAAGAGTTCAATTTTAAAGAACTTAGATTTTTGAAAACTTTTAATAATTCAAATTATTAAAATCAATAATGGATTTTTAGAAAAATTTTAGTTAAAAACACTAAAACAAATTGAATTTTAGAGAAGTTACAAATGATTGCAAAAATTGAAATATTTTCAACATTTTTTTAAAATTCTTATCAAAATTTCAATTATCTTTATAAATAATAAAATTCTTCTTCGAAATTATTCAATAAAAATTTCATAGGAATTCAAAGTGAATAATAAAATAATAAATATGATCAAATATGAATAATACAATTTTAATCAAATTCCTCGGAAAATGTAATTATTCTTAAAAAATTTATTAAAATTCGTCGGCAGAATTCAATATTTTAAAATTTGGTGATATAGTTCTTTATGTGAATTTAATATTAGGGAAGATTCAATTTTGTAATGAATTAATTATTTTTGTATTTAAATAATTTAATTCTCGTAGAATATTTTCTAATAAAAATTGGTTTAAAAATGACGAAGTTGAAGTCCACAACGTTGATCAATGAAAAAAATTTATTTAATCTATTGCAATATTATTTTTAATTCAATATTTAATTGTATAACAATTATTATCAGATCATAAACATCGCAGTCTATTTTTTCTAAATATTTTTGTGGCAATATTGCTACGTTATCTTTTATTAATTTACTAAGTGCACAATTTTTTTCGTTGACAAACGTTGTGGACTTCAACGTCGTTAAAAATGAACTTCATTTCAAATTTTACATAATAACTGAATATTAAAAGCATTATAGCGTGAATTTTTAGAAATAATTGAATTTTGAAAAGGTTTTAATTTAAAATCTTTGAAAATTTGAATTTTTTATACTTTTAACTAACAATTGTGTAAAATTAATTTTTTTTTAAAAGTTTAATTGAATTTTTTTAAAAATTATGTCAAGGTTTTTATTGTCTAATATATATTTAATTGAAGAATTTCCAAATAATCGAAATTTCGTAAAATTGAATAATTGTAAATTCAATTCATTTGAAAATTCTCAAGAAACTTTTTCAAAAATTATGAAAAATAATAATTGAGTTAAAGAAGAATTTTAGTTTAAAATTCTGGACAATAATAATTGAATTGAAATAATGAAAATAATTTTGAAGAAGTTATAGTAACAATATTCTTATAATATTTAACGATTTTATTTATCACTCTATCATGTTTTCAAGTAATATTCTTACAAGTTGTTGAATTTCAGATAGGTTTAAATATGAAATTTTTGAAAATCTGAATTCCTGTGCAAAAATAATAATGATTAAATATATTTATTTAAAAAAAGAAGTTTTTGATGTTTTCGAATAATGTTACAATCACAAAAATTCGTAAATAAATGTAATAGGACATTTTTTTGAGTATCTAATAATTTTTAGAGTCAATCAGAATATTTTTTAAGGTTATGGAAAAAGTCAAAATTTTGTCTGGAAAGTAGGGAAAAACAAAATTAAATTTTTGTGGCAACCCTGTATTAATTAATTACTCAATTTTATAATTCACATTTAAATAAAAAGTAGAATACATATGTATAATTTAAATTATTAATAATTCGAAATAATAAATAGGGTAAGTCCGGGGGAGATGGCCATAGTTTTTTAAAGTAGTGTAAAATTTATAGAAAGCTTTTTTTGTCTAAACTTTTATTGATAATTAAACATTGAACACTTAACTTGAAAATAAAGAAACATAAAATAAAATATTTTCATTGCAACAATCTTAAAATTTACATTTTCGAAAAAGTGCATTTGGCCATTTCTCTGGAATGTCCGGGTGAGATGGCCACATGAGTTCGGGAGAGATGGCCACTACCTACAATTTTTGGCTTTTATCTTAAATTTAATTTTTAATCGTTCACATCACTTTCCTCTTTTTCTGGTCGCATTTTGAAAATTTTTCATGGGGTTCAGAGCAGTTTTCATGTAGCCACAAGTGTCAAATTCTGCATTGAATTCAATCTTCAATTAATGTCGTTCGGTTGTAACTTTTAGCACAACCTACAAATAAATCTCCATCTCTGGTGTCAATTAGATCAATTATTTTGTTCTCAGACATTTTTAATTTGCTTTTCTTTAATATTTCTCAAGTATCTAACATTAACATAAAAAAATTTTAAATAAAAGTCATTAATGGCCTTCTTACCCAAAAATTCATGATAAAAGTAAACATCAAAATATTAAATAAATAAAATAATTTTTCCTTTCATTTTTCGTTTATATCAAAGCGTGGGTAATACGTTATACACTACTCAATAAAACTTAAATTTAAAAATTATGTTAACAAATAACAATATAGCAACAAGAAATTATTTATTATTATAAATATAATAAATTGTTAATAAATTGGTATGGTAATTTGTATGTTTCGAATTTTAATATATTACCTATTATTTTGATTATTATTCATTTTTATTATTATTATGGTTATTGAAATTATTATTGTTATTTTATTCACAGAATATTTGAGTAAAGTGTTTATTCCTGAGGACTTTGTGGCAAATATTTGCATGAAGCTTTCAAGAAGAGACTGATGGAGTTCCGCACAGTGGCTTGAAATGAATATCAATTCACGTTGGACATATAAAAAACGTGGTGAAACCATTATAGTGCTGTGCTTATATATTCGAATATTACTGGCACGTTAATGACCTTGACACAGTTATTTAATATCCATTTTCTTCCTTTTCTCTATTATTTAGAGAAAAAAAGTAATCTTCATAATCTAATACATATTTGTTTCCACATTATCACAATATACAATATACTATAGTAAATGAAAAAAGTTCAACGACTGATTAGAAATTATTCACTTCATTTCCTTTATTCAAAACTAGAAAATATTTATTTTACGCTAAATTGCAAAATATTTTAATTGTCCATGAATTTTGTATGGAGAATTCGATTAAATTCTATCAATATTTTGCTGAAATCTAGAAATACAGAGAAGAAGAAATATATAGAGAAAATGGAATATAGAATAAAAATATAGAAATAAAAAGAAAATGAGAGAAATATTTAAAAATACGGAGTAAAGAGAGAAAGAGAAAAAAAGGATTCTTGTAATTAAAAAATCGAGTTTTTTTGAAAATAAATACTTGTTTATTGCAGTGTCATGACGTTATGTTTTTCAATGTTCGTTCACTCTGCCAAATAAATAATTATGTTATTTACAGTGGATTTTTTGTTACATCTAAAATCTAAATCGAAAACTGTTTTTGTTTACATCTTTCGAATTGTTTCAGGAATTTGATCCATTCTTGATGTGAGTGGAAAGGATGAGGATGCGGACGTTGATGATGGTGCGGGTTTCGGTGGTCCCTCGAATAAACACGTTTTAGCTGTTTTCAAAAGACGTCCATTGTTACCCGTTCTCCAATAAACGGAACGAACTGCCTGCCTACCAGCAACAACAGTAACAGATCCACCAATCAACATCTGTAAAGAAAAAGAAAAATTTAGAAGATCAATTATTATCAAAATTTTAAGGAGGTTAGTAATTTTACAAATCTTGGTATAAATAGTGGTGAGTACATCCGAAATTTATCAATAATTTATAAAAACATTAAAATTCTAAAAATTGGAGAATTTTTTCAATTTTCAAGAAAAAGCGAATTATTAATTGTTTTTAATTTGAAGGAACGTTGGATGCAATTTTTAAATTAAATATTTAAAATTTTGTAGATTATACATCTTTTCGCCCACTGAATAGAGAAAAATTTATTCTTACTTTTCGAAAATTAATTTCTCTATTTTTTAAATCTCTTTTTCTAATTTTTAATCCTATTTTGAATCTAATTTTCAATCGCCTTTGATTTACAGAAGGGCAGGTAAAATTAAAGTTGTACTAAAAGTTTTTATACATAAAAAAATTTCAACTGAAAGAAAACTTTTTGTTTTAAATAAAATAAATAATTTTAATTTAATTAAAGAAAATTCAATTTTAAAGATCTGTTTTTTCTAATTTTTAATATTTCGAATCTAATAAATTTTTAAAATTAGGGAAAATAAATTTCAAAAATAGAAAAATCCTTTTTCGATAAGTAAGAATAAATTTTTCCCTATATCAAAGGACGGAAAAAATTTTTAAATATTTAAATTGGAAAATTTACTTGTTCCTTCGAATAAAATAAAAAATAATTCGCTTTTTCCGAAAACTGCAAGTAAAATTGTGCAATTGTAATTAGGTGAATAAATTAAAGAATGAAAATAAAATGAAAATATTAATTTGTTTTTTAAACGAAAAAGGACGAAAAAATTTTGCAATATATTTAAAAAGAAATTGTTCAATAATGCAACGAATAAAAAAAATGTAATTTTGAATTATAATTAAATAAATCTTTCAGTTATGAAGATTAAATGAAATTATTAATAAGATAAAATAAAAAATAATTTACCTTGTTAATTTATAAATTGATACTGCTTGAAATGACTAGACTCTGTTAAAAATATCACTCGCAAAAAGTTATATTTTGCAGAAAGTGAATTTTTCTATTTTGGTCAAGAATGTCCTTTCTTCATTCGTACACACGTTATTGTGCCGAGGGAATTAAAACACTGATCTCGAGTTGTGGATGTCGATACTTTATACCCGATAGAAAATTTACGTCATAACTTTCAGATAAGAACATTATTATTGTCATTCAAAGAACGTGTGATCGCTCCTCGTATATGAGTGAAAAAAGTAGATACAAAAGAGACTAAGTAAAAGGAAGAAGAGATGAGGGAGTACAAAGATCCACACCTATAATAAAGGAGTTATAATAATGACGATGATAAGCTTTGCAAGTGGCGTGCTTTATATTATCTCTTCCTGTTAACTTTTCAAAAAGAAAAAAAGTTTGGGTATACGATTTGTTGGCAGAAATATTTATAATAATATTGTTGATTTCAGGTTATTGTTGACTAAATATTACGTTATCAAAGGCATTATTGTTATTGTGTACTTATTCATTAGGAAATACATTCTAACATTTTTAGTCAGTTAATTTATTTTTCTTTTAACTAATTCATTAATTATTTAACTAATTTTCTAAATTTAATATTAACTTATTTAAATAATTTACTAATTATTTTATTAATTTATTAATTTATTATTTTATTTATTTAGCTAATTGCGTATAAAAAGAAAAAAAAATTAATGGAACTATTAATTGGTTAAAAAAATAATCATGTATAGAGAAAAAAGTTAGTAAAATAAATAATTAGTTAAAAAATTAATCAGCTGATTATTTAACTAATCAATTATTTATTTAGCTGATGAATCAGCTAAAAAATTAAAAAATTAAAAATAAAAAAAATTAATTAAAAAAATTAAAAAATTAATTAATTAAATTAAAAACTAAAAAATTTTTGACAACAAAAATTTTTTTTCCTAACTTCTACATTATTTGACCTAATAAGCTAAAAATTGGTATACTAGTGTATTGTTACAGTCTGATCACAAAAAATTTTTGAAAATTTTTTTTAGAAATAACTTTTTTTGGTACCAAATGATCTAAATATTAGTGTACGGAACCCGCCATTTCAGTGCGAGTATACAACTCGCACTTGCCCGGTTTTTTGATTTAAAAATAAAACTTAATTGTTATTTCTAAATTAAAATAGTAGTTTTATGTATATATTTTTCTTTTTTTGTTGAACTAATTTATTAACAAATATAAAAGTTAAATCGAATGCGATTCAAGATTAAATTTAAAATATTAATAATTTGGAGAAAATGGATTTGGAAAGTAGAGAAATTCACTTTTGAGAAGTAACAATAAATTTGTCCCTAATAAAAGGACGAAAAAAATTCTTTAATACACAAAATTTAAATATTCAAATTATAAATTTCATCTGGAAAGTATAGAAAGTAGAGAAAAAAATTAATTAGTGAAATAATTAGTTGAATTTATCGGCTAATTAATTATTTATTTAGCTAAATGTGTAGAGAAAGCATAGAAAGTAAAGAGGAAAGTAGAGAAAAAATTAATTAGTGAAATAATTAATTACTTATAAAATTAATCATTTATTTATTTAACTAACTTTGTCTAGAAAGTACAGAAATAATTATTTAGTAAACAAGGTAAAAAATTAACCAGTTAGCTAAGTATTTAACTAATTAATTATTATTTTATTCAACAAATTAATTAATTAGTTAAAAAATTACTCTGATAATTGGTTTTTTTTAGTTTTGTTATTGTTGGCCTGTTGTCCCCGAAGGTCAAAAAGTAAAGTAGAATAAATGAAATAATCAATATTGGTTGGAAAAAAATAAATTAATCGGTTAGTTAATTATTCAGTTAACTAATTAATTTCTTTCGTTTAGCATTTCCATGGTCATTTCTAGAACGTCTTCTTAAAATATAAAAATTTGTAATTCTACTGTGATTTCAAAATGACGCAAAACAATAATGATGAAATGTATTTTTTGTGATGAATTTTCTTATTATTATTTTGAACAGAAAGCGCAATGACTTGTGTTGCGCGTTTTGTTTACATTTTTTTCTATATCCTAACAATACACACATGTATATGCGACAATTTTCTCATTTCACGATTTTCATCATATATGCGTCAGAAAATTCTTCCGTTTGCGTAATAAAATTTTTCCACTTTATAAAATGACAATAGGGAAAATTACAGTTACTTTAATTCTAATACGTTCTGGAATCTTCCTTCTTAAGTTTGTCGTTGTCAGAAATGATTCAGAATTAATTTCAACTATATACCATCGATTGTAATTAGTTTCATTTTTTGTATATTCTACTTTTTTGCCTTCTTTTCTCCACCTGAATTTAAATTTTCTTATTTTGAACGAAAAATTAGTTTCCTAGTTTTTTAAATTTTGATTTTCTTTTTAAATTTTAATGATGAGTTGTGTTTTACATCATCGAAAAATTTAATTTTGTGTTTTAGATAATTTAATTTTTGGTGAGTTAATTTATAATATTCATAATTATATTTTCTGGGCAAAGTTGAATAGAATATTCCTCGAAAATTATTTTCCATTCATATAAGAGTTGACTCTCTTATCAATGAAGAGGTTTTTCTTGAGTTTTAATCTACACGGCGGTAGCAAGTGCGACTTTTTTTTCTTAAATACCGTTCTTAACTGTCTGCATTGAAATATTTTTATTTTTTTAATCTTTACGAGTTCCTTTTGAGAAAAAAAATAAATAAACAAAAAAAATGTATTGAATCATCGTACGATTTACATGCGTGATATCAGCAGTAATTAGAATATGAAATTTTATAAAAGGGGAATTTTTCAAGTACTTTATTATTATTGTTATTTTCTATTTACTTTATTTATTTGTTTATTTTCTTTATTAGTTTTATTTTTATTATTACTATTATTTATTTATAATATTTTTTTGTTATTGTTTTAAATAAATTATTCCTAATTTTTTTATCATTTTTTTCAATTACTTTAATAATATGGTTAATACATGTTTTTTTCAAATATATAGTTAAAATAATTGTATGTTATATTCTTTATAAAAATTAAACTAGATCGATAATTTATTTAATGCAAATATGTAGCGAATAATAATAATAATAATAATAATAATAATAATAATCCAATAGTTATTATTTCTTTTTTTTAATAAATGTAAATATACCTAATTAAAATTTTGATTTTTGACAATTACGATTAGAATTAAATGAGAGAAAATGAAAATTATTTTTGCTAATAAAAGAATAATACATATTATGGAAAACTAATTAGAAATAATAATGAATGAATTTTTTCATTTAGTTATTTCATTTATTGCTTACTCATAGCGGAAATATTTACTTTATGAGAAATATTTATTCATTTACATTAAAAGATGACATGACCCTCAAGGATTAAACATGATAAAAAATAAATAAAAATAAAAACTTGATAATAATTTATCTTCGTCTAGATACATTTTTCTAACATTCTTTTTATAATTTTATAGTAAAATGTAAATGTTTAACCTGTTGATTACTTAAAAAAATTGCGAAGGAAAGGAAAAAATATTTTTGTCTACATTTCACTGAATAGTGACAAAACAATAGGAAAAAGAAAAATTCCAATGCAATAAAATTTAAAGTCTCAAATTTATGAAACTGAAGTTACCAACGTTTGTTCGACGAAAAATATAATACGTAACAATTTCTATTTCCCTGCCTCAGATCCAATTTTTTTTCCACATTTATTAAAAATACTAATGTCAGGAAGCATAAGAAATTATTTTCAACTGGAACCAGGTTAGGGAGGGTAATGATTTTGATTTTTTGTCGCGGATTTTTCGAAAAATCCGTGACAAATAATCAAAATCGTTGCCCTCCCTGACCTGGTTCCAGTTGAAAATAATTTCTAATGGCTTCTAACATTAATGTTTATAATAATATGTGAAAAAAAATTGGATCTGAGGCGGGGACATTGTTACGTATTACATTTTTCGTCGAGCAAACGTTGGTAACTTCAGTTTCATTCAAATTTTAATTATAATGAAAATAATAATAAACCAATAATAGATTTTGTTTTAATGAAAAGTAATAATATTATTATAATAATAAAAGAATAAAAAGAATAATGTATAAATAATTTTAACTTATACAAAATTAAATAGTCTTTTTTTCTAAAAATATAAATACAAAAAATGTCGCTATAGAAATATAGAATTTAAAATTTAAGAGATAATATATATAAAAGAATATGAAATGACAGAATTTGATTAAAAAAGAACAACAAATTAAGAAATTCAAAGAATTAATTGCAAACTGATTAATAGAAAATCAACCGGTGCCATTGAGTCTGTTGCGGTTGTAGCCTGTTTTTATCAGCTAGTCATTATGCATACATTTGATATCAAAAGCTTATCATTTATACAACCTCGCTACTATTCTTTAAATCTAACAAAAAATTTTAATTCCTCAAAATTTCATATAAACTTTTATTTTTTTTCGTAAACAATTTTTTTATTTTATTAGGCCTTTTCAAGTTAATTTTATTAAAATACATAATTACTATTTAAATATATACTGTAACTTTTCAAATAAATAATAATAAATAATTGTTATTAATAATAAAAATTAGTTTCTATATCAATATTATTTTTAATATTAATTTTTGAAAAAGTTCTTTTTCTTTTTTTCAAAAAATTAACTTCTTCAGAAATTTTAATTATAATTGTTCAAAATTTTTATTTTCTAAAATTTGAAATTCAAACCTTTTGAAGTACAATTATTTATAAAATTTGTGAACGAATCTCTAATGGAATATTAAATAATTTTTAAAATTATTCAAAAATTCAAACAATTTCAAAACAATTTGAATAGAAAATTTTCAAAAAATTAACTTTTTCATAATTATGAAATAAAATTGTAATACAAATTATTTTAAATTTATATTTTCTGAAATTTCAAATTAAATTAAATTATTGAAAATAAATTAAATTTCATATTCTGTTGAAGATTTTTGAATTGAAGAAGAATTAAATCTTGTAAATATTTTTAAACGTTAATGACCACCAAAATCCAGAATTTTCTTATGAATTCTTTAAATTTAATATGTTTCCAGTACTTTTGATAAAATTCACTGACATTTTCGCATCAATTTCGAGATTTAAATTTCAATTTGCTATTTAAATTTCAAAGGTTTCAAATTGCAATTTTTAAAAATCTTAATTTTGAATTTTAAATTCTGAAGAACTTAGTTTTTTGAAAAATATTGATTGAATTTTTTTTAAGAATTCAATCAATTCAATTCAATCAATTTTTTATTGATTAGTGAATTTGATAAAGGCAATCTTTTTCTATCAGAATCACTAAATAATAAAAAATTGATTTTTTCGAACTGTAGGTCCCTTTTAACTTTCCCTGTCACATATATTTGTAATTATTGAAATATTTTCAAATTATCGAAATATCGTAAAAATTTATAATTGAAATCAATTTAATTTCAGGCGTATTTTAAATGAACTTTTTTTAATATTCGAATTCTCAAAATTACTAAAAATAATTAATGAATAATTATATTATAATATTTTAATTAAACTTTAATTAAATATTCTTCAAGATAATTGAATTTCCGAAAATAACGAATTGGAAAATTTCCATACTATCAAGACCTAAAAAAACATACACGAAAATGACTAATTTCATGTATGGACAGAACGAAAGATTGACGAAACGACGATTATTATAAGTAATGATTTCTTTATTTACTTATTTTCTATAAATATCGAGAAATATATAAAACAGGAAGAGATAGAGAAAGAAAAAATTTGTAGTTACCATTATTTAATTTTTATTTTCGAAATTACAAAAGACTGGAAATATGTGTTTTTGCCAATTATTATGAATTATTTTTCTATATTTTTGTCTCGTGAGTTAATTAATTTGTTTCTGTTAATTTACCGAAAATATATGAAAATATATATAGTATTCAATTTTCTATTTCATTATAGTCCTCCATTAAAGCTGATATATCTTCTCGTGCTTCTTTAAAAACACTTTGTTCCATTCCCTCGGCAAGATAGTGATGCAAAAATGCTTTCTTCTTAAACATTGTATCAAATTTAGATGCAATTCGATTCCATGAATGTCTGATGGAGGTATTATTGCTTAATATTGTAAGAGATCTGTCCGTTTGTGGTAAATCCCCTTGAGGGACAACAACTGGTGCTTGGTAGTTGATGCCAACCTATAATTGGGGAAATTCATTAATTATTTATTCGAAACTGTTTATTTCATGACAGTCTCGAAAAACGAAATATTTAAAACCACTGATTTTCAGTAACAAATTACAATTATAATCTATATTTTATTTAATAATTATTATATAGGTACAATTGATACAATCTATATTAATAATCTTTGTATTTCGGTATTTCGGTAATCTGTTTTGAAAGATTTATTCAAATTTTAGAAAACAATTTAATTTTTTTCGAAAAATATTATTAAAAGTTTTAAAAAAACACTCAATTCTTTAATGAAATTTTATTAAAATTCTATTAAAAATCATTGAATTCTTGCAAAGAATTTCATTATAAAATTTGAGAATAATTGAATTCCTTCGAAGAATTTTATTAAAATTTTTAAAAATCTTATTTAAATTCTTTTGAAGAATTTCTTTCAATTTTTTTAAAATAATGGAGTTTCTTTAATAATTTTAATTGAAAATTTTGAAAGTAATTGAATTCCCGAAAACTAAATTTCCCGAGTATACAATTTTTCCGAAGACCTTTTTCCCGAAGGTCTTTGAACCCGAAAAAAAATTTTCATATCTATTAAAAATTAGAATTATTTATTTATTTTTCACTCAACAAGTAAACCAATTGCAATGAATATCTTTTTTGTTTATAAAAATTCGGTATAAACATAATGTACCTAAACAATTTTTTCGTTTTTTATGCTGAATTTTTTAGAAAAAGAATTAAGGTTTTTGGTTAAGATGGAAAGGAGAAATAATGATTTCAAAATTTTTCCAAAATTTTGACATCTCCAAAACTACTGAATATTTTAACGTAATATTTGGTTGAAACATTTCTTTTTATGTTCTTGATTATCATTATGTTTTTCGTATTGTTGAGCAACCCCTCGACAGTATGTTTGAAAACATTTGAACAGTTGCTATCGGTTCATACTTCACGTTTCGATTAATTTTTTGAGACATTTTAAGATCTTCGGAAAATAATTACTGTATATTCGGGAAATTTAGTTGTCGGTAATTTGACTTTCCGGTTTTTGGATTCGGGAATTTGACCGAGAATCGAATTTTATGAACAATTTCTATCAATTTGTTAAAATAATCGTGCTTCTTAATAATTGAAATTAAACATTTAATTATTGAACAATTCTTTATTAAAATTTTTAGAAAATAATTAAATTCTTCTCAGAATTATATTGCAATTTTCTAAAATAATTTAATTCATTCAAGAAAATTTATTAAAATTTTTAGAAAATAATTAAATTCTTTTGAAACTATACATTATTGAAAGTTTTGGCAATAATTGAATTCTTTTAAAAACTTTCTTTAATTTATTGCATATAATCGATTTTGTTACTAATTTTACTATTAAAATTTTATAAAAATTATTGTTAGAAAATTATAAGTACTCTTTTTAACAATTTTATTAGTTTTTTTTGTAAATAATTAAATTCTTTTTAAGAATTTTATTAATTTTCGTAAAAATGATGTAATTTTTTTAAATGATTTTAATTCAAAATTTTGAAAATAATTGAAATCTGCAAAAAATTTTATCAGAATTTTTGAAAATAATTGAATGTTTTGGTAGAATTTTACTAAAAATTTTGAAAATAATTGAATTTATCCAAAAAATTTATTCAAACGTTTAAAAATAATTCATATTTTTCATTTGAGTTTAATTATGTATTATGTACGTAATAATCTATTATTAGTACATGTATTATTTAATTATGTATTATTATGAATTCCTGAGAAAAATTTTATTATTAATAAAAAAGAAATTAATTCTTGCAATGAATTTTACTACTTATAAAAATAATTAAATTTAGCAAATTTTATTGATAATTAAAAAAAATTGAATTGTTTCGAAGGATTTATTAAAATTTTAGGAAATAATTGTATTTTTTAAAAAATTTTATAACGAATTAAGAAAAAAGTTGAATTCTTTCATGAAATTTTATTGAAAATAATTGAATTTTTGCAAAGATTTTACTATTTGAAAAAATAATAATTGAATTGTTTCTAAAGATAATTAATAAAATTTTAGAAAATAATTGTATTCTTTCGTGAAATTTTATTAAAATTTTGTTGAAAATAATTGAATTTTTGCAAGAAATTTTACTATTTATTTATAATAATTGAATTCTTCTGAAGAATGTTAATATTTATAAAAATAATTAAATATCACGTTCTGCGCGCTGCTGGCGCGCGTAACATTTGCTAGTTACTTAACAAATACGTTTTGTTTGCTTTTTTTAATAATTTTTTAAAATTTTTCGAATTTTAAAGTTAAACAAAATTTAAATTTAAGTTTTTTATGATTAAGTACATAATAATAAAAATTAATTATACAGAATCGTTTTAAATTAAAAATCATAATTACTGAAGCATTTCTAAATAACCGAATGATTAATATGCTTAAAGTGTTTTTAATTAAATTTTGTTTCCTTTTTCATGTAAAAATGATCTGATAGTTTATTTCGTATTAATATTTATAAAAATAATTAAATATCACGTTCTGCGCGCTGCTGGCGCGCGTAACATTTGCTAGTTACTTAACAAATACGTTTTGTTTGCTTTTTTTAATAATTTTTAAAAATTTTTCGAATTTTAAAGTTAAACAAAATTTAAATTTAAGTTTTTTATGATTAAATACATAATAATAAAAATTAATTATACAGAATTGTTTTAAATTAAAAATCATAATTACTGAAGCATTTCTAAATAACCGAATGATTAATATGCTTAAAGTGTTTTTAATTAAATTTTGTTTCCTTTTTCATGTAAAAATGATCTGATAGTTTATTTCGTATAAAGTATTTTTGAAAAAATATATTCTTATTTAAAATTTGAATTATTTATCAGTTATTATCAGATTTGATTACCTTAAATCCTGTGGGATTCCATTCGCAAAACCTGATGGATTTATTTCCTTTCAATGTATGTATGGCATGATTAATTTTCGTTGGATTAACATCCCCGCGATAAAGTAAACAACAACTCATGTAGGCACCAGTTCTTGTATCACATTTTACCATCTGAAAATTAATAAGAAAAAAGAATGAATATCACGTGATGAATAAAATTTTATTATTCATTTCGTTAGAAAGAGAAAAATATTTATCATTTAATAAATTTGTCATCACATTGAAATTGATAAAGAGAAAAAAACATTAACGACAATTATAATGAAGTTGTAAACAAAAGTCCAAAGAGTAAAATTAATAAATTAATGTTAAAAAAAGAAAATTCAATTTATGAATTAAAAAATGAAGAATTTATTTTCTTTTAAATTGATTTTAATTAATTGGTTGATTTATTTATTTAATACATTTTTTACCGCGATAAAATTAATTTAAACAATTAATAATAATTAAATAAATTGAAATAAATTGAATAAAATTTATATTATGTTTTATTTAATTTTTTAATTAGTTTTAGTTAATTTTTTTTCAATTCACCTGATTTGCTGGATCGAAACAATCGTGAGTAATTTGATTTTCGGAAATGTCTGCTAGTCTGGCCTTATCTTTATGGAGAATCGGTGCAAAGGACATTATTGGAAAATGAATTCTAGGATAAGGCACTAAATTTGTTTGAAATTCTTGTAGATCCACATTTAAAGCTCCCTCAAATCTCAATGAAGCTGTAATTGCCGAAACTACTTGCGCCTCGAGACGATTTAAATTGGTGTAATTTGGTCTCTCTAGTTTCAATCTTCTGTAAAGGGGAAAAAAAGAAAATTGCTTTCTTTACACAAATCCTATTCACGGGAATTTTTTTCAAAGTATTTTCAAATCGTGAAAGTATAGTTTTTAGTCCAAAATGTTAATTAATTAAATTATTAAATAATTAGGTTACGAAGCATTTTATAAATTAACTAAATTATTGATTAATTTTCTAAATATTATTATCTAATTCTAAGTAAATTATAAATTAATCGCATTATTAAATTATTATTTGAATAGTAAAACGTCGAGTGGAATTCACAACGTTTACAGGCTTCGCACTCATCTACTAAAACCTACTATGTACTACCTTTTTTACGATTAGCTACTATTTGGATAATTATTTAAATTTGTGACACTACCCGTGTGGAAAAAAAACATTAAGTGACATTTTTCCAGAAATCCTATCACAAAGTTATGGAAATTTACGAGGGCACCAGCAGGGCCCCTGCTCTTAGCCATTATGAATGCCCTGCTCAACAATTTTTCTAAGTCCAAACGAAAAATTTTTTTTACAACAAAAAATTATTGTTTACTATCATTTTAAACAATGAAAAACACGTTTTTAACAAATATTTAATGTTACTTTTTTTGAAAATTCTATTCTGTATTGAAAAAAACAGATACGTATTTTTTTATTATTTTTTTGGAGGCCAAATTTTTGAGTTATGAATTTTCAAAATTTTCGCTTTTTAAATGTAGGTATATTTTTAATGTCAGATAACTCAAAAAATATTGCTTCTTTTCATTTTTTGACAAGAGAAAAAAAGTTTTGTTTTTCTCTCTACTTTTGAATAATCACAACAAAAAAAATTTTTTTTTATTTTTTATTAAAAAAATAAAAAAGTTTTATAAACAAATTAATTTTTTTTAACTTTGGGTATGATAAATTTTTAATTTTCTTTTTTTAAAACATACCTGGAAATGATAAGAAGGTTTTGCAAAAAGTTTCAGAGTGGGCCTGACAAGTTTAATGGGTCCAAAAAAATAATTAAGCTGTCCGTGCAGGTCTAAACAATTTTTAATAATAAATTGTAAAAAAATCCCATTGTACCGCGTGCGTGCGACCTGCACGGACAGCTTAATTATTTTTTTGGACCCATCAAACTTGTCAGGCCCACTCTGAAACTTTTTGCAAAACCTTCTTATCATTTCCAGGTATGTTTTAAAAAAAGAAAATTAAAAATTTATCATACCCAAAGTTAAAAAAAATTAATTTGTTTATAAAATTTTTTTAATAAAAAATGAAAAAAAAAATTTTGTTATGATTATTCAAAAGTAGAGAGAAAAACAAAACTTTTTTTCTCTTGTCAAAAAATGAAAAGAAGCAATATTTTTTGAGTTATCTGACATTAAAAATATATCTTCATTTAAAAAACGATACACGGAGAGAAGAGTTGCAGTAAATGTGACAGAACGCGTTTAGTAAATCATTTAGTGCACCGGTTAGTGGCGCCAACTGTATGTTTAGTATAATACACTACGACACCTCTCTGTTTAGTAGAATATACTGTTTGCTCAGTGTATCTTACTATCTTACTAAACAGTGCAGTAGATGGCACTGTCTGAACCGTCAGTCCAAACCTAAAGATTCTGTTTAGTAGATTTAACTGCCATGTCAGTAGAATCTACTACGCCCTTCTCTCCGTGTAATTTTGAAAATTCATAACTCAAAAATCTGGCCTCCAAAAAAATAATAAAAAAATACGTATCTGTTTTTTTTTTCAATACAGAATAGAAAAAATATATTTTTGGCCGATTTTAAGAGGTCGACTGAAATCTCACGTGGAATTGCCCATATATATAAAATCAGACTTTTGTCTGTACATTGCTCAGAACATTAAATTTCACACATAATTATTCGTTTTGAGTATCAAGGATTCCAAATATACCAATAAAAAATTTCGTGTATGTATGTATGTATGTCACAGAATTTTTGTTCGCGCATCACTTAAAAACGGCTGAACTGTTTGCAACCTAATTTGGCAGAATGTTAGACCTTCGGCCAAGGAAGGTTTATAAATTTACAGATTTGAAAAATATTAATTAGAACGGAAGATATTCAATTTTTTCAAAAAATTCAAAAATAAAAAATTTTCAAATTTTACATTTTTTTAAAAAATGCTTTCAAACTTTCTATAATTGAGTATAACATGTTATTTAGTCACATTTTAGAATAGTTTTGCCAAAAATAATGTCCTATAACTAAGATGCAATTATAAAAATGTTTTCAAAAAATCGAAATTTATCAAATTTTACATTTCTTTAAAAAATGCTTTCAACCTTTCTATAATTGAGTATTACATGTTATTTAGTCAGATTTTAGCATAATTTTTCCAAAAATACTGTTCTATAATTAAGATGTAAGTATAAAAATAATTTCAAAATACAGTAGAGACTCCATTATCCGGACCCCTATTATCCGGATATTCGATTATCCGGACAAATTTAAAATAAAAATTTTTTTTTTTAATATAAAGTTTATAAGGTCTCAAGCCATTAATTAACTTCTATTTTAAATTTATTTACACGAAATGTTGCGTTTTAAAGTGTTTTAATTATTTTAAGAAAATGTTTATGTAAATATTTTGAAATATTTCTAACTAAATATTTATTAATGTTGACTTTAAAAGTTTTAGTTTGTTTCAGTCTTATTTTAATACATATGTAAATAAATACATAAAATTATGAATCAAAAATTTGTGACGCGATCTGAAGAAAGGGACCTTAGAAGCAAATCATTTTAAGGTTGGGTTAGAGTTACTTTTTTCTTGTTTGAAAGTTTCTTTTTACTTATTTCGAATTAAAATCAGTGTTTATTAAATATTTTAGTTTTAATGGAGACTTAAACTTCAATGATTTATATTGACAGTTGATCCTTTTTTTGTATTTTCATTTAAAAAATTGCAAACATAACCCATAATTTTTTGCTTCTAAGGTCCCTTTCTTCAGATCGCGTCACATTTGTTTAATTCGTACTTTACTCGATTATCCGGATTTTTGATTATCCGGACAAATGCCTGCATCCATTAGTCCGGATAATGGAGTCTCTATTGTATTCAAAAAATCGCAAATTTCCAAATTTTACATTTTTTAATGAATTGCTTTTAAACTATCTATAATTACGTATTACATGTTATTTAGTCACATTTTAGCATAATTTTGCAAAAAAATAGTGTTAATAAATAAATAAATAAGTAAATTAATTAATTACCTTTAGATTTAACTTCTAAAGATGTTTTGAGCAATGTAAAGACAAAAGTTAAGCAGGGTCTCTATGTTTGTTTAAAAAAATTCCCGGCGTTTTCTAAATTTTACTACCCGGTTTATTTTTTTAAATAAATTTAAATTTACTTGATTTTAAGTTTTAGTCACAAATAAATTTGCAGATGGCTACAATAATTGACTTATTTTATGAAAATACTCTTTTTTAAGAAAATATATACCAGTACCAACCTTTGACGGGTTTTAGATAATACTATAGTACATTTGACAGTGTTTACCAATTGCGCGGGGAAACCGATAAATAGCCGGGAGTTTAATTTGACCAGGAAAAACCGGGAATTTTCTTATCAAATTAAAACAGTTTTATTATATTAATTTGTTTTTAAAAACTGCTTTTTACTTTAATTTTTATTGTCTAATTGTCTAATTGTGACACAATTATTTATAATTAGACTCTTCTTTGACTCCAAAAGCTGGTGTAAATTTAGGATTAATTTTTAATACATTAATTGCAGTACTACAAACGCACAAAGTACTACAAGTTGCCAAATACTGTTCCTGAATATCAAATTTGATAGAAAAAAATCTGTCACTGATTGAAATAGTAATATTTTCCTCACGAAATAGTTAATGGTAACTAATTATTAGTTTTTTCCAGTAAAATTTAATTCCCGGCTATTTCCCGGTTGGTAGAAACCCTATCAAATGTATTAGCCGAAACTAAAACCCGTCGAAAACGGGTCCGACAGCTAGTTTTTATAATGATTTTAAACAATGAAAAACACGTTTTTAACAAATATTTAATGTTACTTTTAAAAAAATATAAAACTCACATAAGGGCAAATCCTTGAGGGCCCACGCGAGGGGCCCTCATGGATTGCCCACATCATTAACTAGAAAAAATTTCTAAGTCAAAAAAAAAAATTTTTTTTACTTAAAAAAATTAATGTTTATAATAATTCTAAACTATAAAAAACTCGTTTTTAACACAAATGTTTTGACATTTTTTTTTTTTTTTAATGATAAAAAGATTAATTTATGAATATTTATGGTCTATTATTATATTACTAGCACAAATAACGCGCGCGTGAAGTTTCTTATTTCACTTTTAACATATATAACAAAAATGTAATTTTTACATTACATGTCACATGAGAATAAGACTTAAATTTTTATTTCATTAAGCATGTTATATTTTAAGGTTGACTATTGTTCATAGAAAAGCGTGATTGCCAATGAGACGATAATGGAAGATACGTTTATTACAGTATTTTTGACTTATTAATTATCAAAAAAATTACATTTAATTACAATTAATTACTTAT
This sequence comes from Leptopilina syphax, assembly GCA_032872505.1. Classification (NCBI taxonomy): domain Eukaryota; kingdom Metazoa; phylum Arthropoda; class Insecta; order Hymenoptera; family Figitidae; genus Leptopilina; species Leptopilina syphax. The sequence goes on from CM065468.1 coordinate 31,325,465, forward strand.
TTGTTATTTTGTTTCTAATAGTTTTCTAGTCAAAATTAAATAATATTATTTTCATGTCATTAACATTAAAAAAATTCCATTATTCAGAAGAATTCTACACAAAATCACTATTATTCTAAATTTATTCAGGAAAATCAGGAAAAAGTCAGAAAATTTTGTCAAAAGTGCTGGAATAATATTCAATTCCAAGAATTCATAAGAAAATGCTGAATGTTATTCTTCAGCGTTGAAAAGATTTTATTTATTTCAAACTTTTCCTGTTTTTAACAATAATTAGACTTTACAGATTTAAAATTGATTTTTTTAAAATAATTTAATTATTGAAAAACTGTCGAAAAAAAATTATTTTTTATGAATTATTTTGGAATAATTTTTTATTTACAAATTAAAGAAATAATTGAATTTTATGAAATTTGTATTTAAAATTTTTTTATTAAGTAATATAAATAAGTAGCAACTGTCACGCCCGCCAACTGAAGTATTTAATTTATTAGGTATTATTATTACTCATAAGAAATAAAATTATCTTTACAAAATTTCAATAAAAAATTCTTCGAAAAATTTATGAAAAATTACAAAAATGTTATCTTTTTAAATTATTGTACATGCAACAGCTAAACAAACGCGCGCTAAAGCGCGCGTGTAGTTTCTCTTAGTGTCAATAGATTAGTTAAAGTTTTTTGAAATGTTACTTCAGTAATTTACGACAAATTCCTGTTACAAATAACAAAAAAAACTAAAAAAATTTGTGAGCAAAAATTTTGAATGCTTTGCTAACTTTGCACAAAATTCATTTTTAAGCCTCCCAATAATAAATTGAATTTTTGAAAATTTATAACTGATTGCATAAATGCAATTATTTTCAAAAGTAATAAAATTTTTAGCAGAAATTCAATTATGTTCAAGAATTTTTTAATATTCTCGTCAAAATGTCAATTATTTTTAAAAAATTTAATAAGAAATCTATTATTTACAATATTTTTATAAATTTCTTCGCAATAATTTAATTATTTTTATAAATTATTAAATTTTTTTTTAGGAATTCAATTATTTTCATAAATTAAATTTTAAAATGGTTTCAAATCAAATTCTCTAAAAATTTGTATTTTTCATACTTATAACTAACAATTCTGTAGAATTAATTATATTAAAAAAGTTTAATTGAATTTTATCCTGAAATTATTTGAAGTGTTTGCAGGATTTATTTTTTAGAAACAAAGGAAATAATGAATAATATAATAACATTAATAATTTTTTTAAATTAATAAAAATATTTTTGGATTATTTGAGAAATAAAAATAATATTATTAAATTAAAAAATTAGTGAAAAAATAATGACGTATAATATTATCTATCAGAATATATCAAAAAAACAAAAGCATGCACAATAGTCTAACTTCAAGTGTGGACAGACTGGACAGAATGGACAGAATACGACGATTATTATAGTTAATTAATAATTAATATTGTTATTATTATTAAACTATTTAATTATTTGTCATGGTGTATTAGTGTCAATAAATGATTTATTGAATCATCAAAAGCAAGTCAGCAAGTCACCTACATTAAAGAAATAATTTTCAAGTAGGTCCCGTAACATAGTGTAAGAGTGTTGTCTGGTAGTCAGTAGGTTGTAGGCTCAATTCCCGCGTGCGTCTTTTTTTTTTTTTTTTTTTTTTTTGGTCACGATTTACAGTGAGTTCTCGCGAGTCGTTCAACTCACGAGTCGTTCAAACTCGTCAGTCGTTCAACAGCTGATCAGTGTCCGATTCACGAGTCGTTCAATTTCTGGTATGCGCGCGCTGGTGCTCAGTGCTGTGTAATTTAAACGGACCAAAGCCATTGAATATTGTGTCTTTCGGGGTGATAAATATGTTTCACACATCCCTGAAATCGCCTTGGAGGCGTGGCTTATGCGTTGAACGACTCGTGAGTTTTATGATCTTGAAAATTTTCGAGAATTGAACGACTCGCGAGAACTCACTGTATATACCAATTGTTTAATTTTTTATTTTAGAATAATTATTTTAAAGTGTTATGATAAAATGTCAAAAAATACAAAATTTCAATTTTTTGTGAAAAATTAAAATATTTATTAATTCTATAAATTTTGATAAAATATATACTTTATATACATGAATCGATTCGTTTTTATGTCAGGAATGCAATTTTGACAACAATTAATAAAAATTTTAATATAGAAAAAAGTTATTTCAAAAAATCCAAAAATTAATTTTTTCAAAAATTAAAAAATTGTTGAAAAAAATTTTTTTTTAGATATTTTTGAAAATCCTTCTGTCTGATTTTTGGTATTCATGACCGTAATACACCTACAAAATTTTATCAAAATCCATCAAGACGTGTAAGAGAAAATTTGTCCACAAGAATCGGTGACATACACACACACACACATACATACACACATACATCCGGAAATTTGTTCCTCTCGACGAATTATATATACTACACTTGAAAATTTGTAAAAATAATTGACTCAAAAAAATTCGGAAATCGACATCACTATAAGGCTTCCTTTATGAGGAAGCAAAAAGTAAAAATTGTTAAATAAGAATGTTATTTATGAATAATTGGACTAATTTGTTATTAATAAATAATTAATTTATTAATTTAATTGAAAATAAAGTTGAGGGCATTTTATGAAATCCACGAGGGCACCGCGTGGAAAATCCATATGGAATCCATGAGGATTTTCCTCGAGGGCACCCATGAGGGAAAGCATGTCACGCCTTCGAGGGCTCCGCGTGGATTGCCATTGCGGATTCCTCATGGCAAGAGGGCAATCCACGAGGGCCCTCACCATTTTTCTGCACGAGATAATAAAATTTTTAATTACAATAACTAACAAACACTACTATTTTCAAAAATTGAGAGAAATTTTTTGTAAAATTTTCATTAATTTCAGAATTTAAATAAGAACTAAATTTTCAATTAAAATTTAAGAAAAAAAAATAGTTTATTTTTAATAAATAGATTTCAAGAATTTAATCAAAAAAATTTAATTATTTTCGAAAAATCTAATAAAACTTTAAAAGAATTCAATTTTTTTAACAATATTTTAATAAGCTTTAATAATAAAATTGTTAATTACAAATTTTTAACAAAATCGATATTATTTAGAAAAAATTCAAAGAAATTCTTCAAAACAATTAAAATATGTATTTTCAAAAGTTTTAAGGAAATGTTTCGGAATTTAATTATTTTTAAAAATGTTGATAAAATTCTTATTCAATTTTAAGAAATAATCATATTATTCTATTAATTATTCATTTTTGTATTTAAATAAGTAAATTCTTGTGGAACTTTCTAATAAAAATTGATTTAAAAATGAATTTCAGTTACAATTTTACATTAAAATTGAATATTAAAAATGCGTTATAATATGAATTTTTAGAAATAGATAAAATTCAAAAAGCTTTTAAATTAGAATTATTCAAAATCTTAATTCCAAGCGGAAAATAAATAAGTATTTATATGTTTTTTGAACAAAAATTATCCCAGTAAAAATAATTTAATTTAGAAATAATAAAAAAATTAATCTTTTGTTAAATTTTAATTAAATTTTATTGAATATAGGGAAATGCTTTTTAAAAATTAAAAATGTTTTTAGTCGTCCAATTTAATTTTTCCATAGCCATTTTTTTTACTAATTTTTCAGTCTCAAAGCTACTTTTTTAAAATTAATTATTGAGTGCAAAGCCTGCGTTTATGATCAACAATTAAAAGAAGAAAAATATTTTTCATGACGAAAACATTAAAATGTTTTAATTACAAATTTTTTTTTCTCAATTATTTATTTACCTAAACAATATGCAAAACATTTTTTATTCAAAAATATATAAAAATGTAAATAAAAATATTTTTTCTGAATTGTTGATTATAAACGTTGTGAACTTCACCAACGTTTAGTAAATAAAATTGTTTGCTAAGTGTGAATAATGTCTAATTTAATTATATTACTAATTATTTTCTTTATTATTCAAATAAATTATTAATTGGTTTAAATTACTGTTTGATTATTATTAATTGGTGAAATTACTGTTAAATTATTAATTGGAGAAACTATTGTTTAATATCAATTATGAATTGGTGAAATTATTGTTTAATGAAATTACTAATTAGTTAAACTATTATTCAGTTGAATTGTTAATTAGAAGGAGAATACTTGGAGCAAATATCGTAGAGAGCTTCGTTGTCCACAAGAAAGCAAACATCTTCATAATCCAAAGTTCCATGGGTCGTTAAAACTGAATTGTAGGGTTCAACAATTACTGTCGAGATATTAGGAGACGGATAAATTGAAAAATCGACTTTTGTCTTCTTTCCATAATCATCGAGAAGTCCTTCCAATAATAGAGTTGTGAAACCACTTCCAGTTCCTCCTCCAAAAGATCTATAAAGAATTGAAAGAAAGAATTTTCATTTGAAAACAACTCAAAAATTATTATATTTATCTTTCTTATAATTAATTACTTAATTATGTCTCGAAAGTTCTAAACGTTCAATTGAACGAAATTTATTCATTTCTTTTTCAAATTTAATAAAAAGTCATTTCTATAGTCTCAATATTTTATTTATGTTTTTCTTAAACATAAATAAAAACATTCTTATTCTTAATAATAACTAATTAATTATTTACATTCAAAATAAAGACTTTTTTACTAGTCACTTATTTAACAAATTTACACTGTTTATTTTTTATTCAATAAATAAAATATTAATTAATTCAATCAATAACAAATTTCTCTTCAAAAAGTAAAATGTTAATTAAATAATTTTATAAGGTAAATTTTTTTTTGCAATTTTTTTTTTATAGTAACGCTAAGTTGTAATAAAAATTTAATTTCGAAGAAGAAATAAATAAATAAATTTCGTTCATTTAAAAGTTCTGCATTTTATGATCGTCAACAATTAAAATGTTGTAGTTAAATAATAATTTAATTAATAATACATTTCTTTTAGTAAGTGAAATGTTAATTAATTCCTATAAGTTCTGAACGTTCAAATGAACATTTTTTTTCTTCGAATTAAATTTTTATTACAATAATTTTTTATCACAAACAATAAAACTTACTTTTAAAGTTTTAAAATATAAAGTTTAAGTTTTAATTTTTTATTGCAAATCAGTAATTTATGAAAATATTTTTTATGTCACTTGAAAGTTCAAAATTTGTGGGTAATAATTAAATAATTCGATTAAGAACTCTATTTTATGAACCAAAAAGTAGAAAAAAATATTTTAATTGTGTAATTATAAATTTCATAATTTTCCATTTATATCAATAATAATATTTTTCTAAAAATAAAAAATAACTATTGAATAAAAAAATAGTAGTAGTAGTTGTGGAAATTTTCGATCATTCTGAATATCATCTTGGATTTCTATTCTTTATAATTCTGGATATATTCTGATTATGTAAATACAAATCACAGTAGCTGGTAATTCATAATAATTAATGTTAAATTATTTTGTTTATAACCTGAAGACTATAAAACCCGCGGGTCTTGATGCATTCTCAACTTCCCGACGAAGCCTGTCTAAGACAGATCCAATTGCTTCACGTCCAACCGTGTAGTATCCTCTTGCAAAATTATTCGCCGCATCCTCCTTTCCATGCAGGAGAGAATTTGGATTAAATAGTTCCTTATAGGTCCCTGTTCGCACTTCATCTATAACGTTTGGTTCCAAATCAACCAATAATGTCCTCGGAGATAATTTTCCCGTCTGTAATTTCAATATTTATTTTTCATAAAAATTCATTACTGTCATTAAGTAAATTATAGTTATTTTCATTTTTATACATTTTTCTCTTTGTTAGCATTTTTATTGTTATTTTTATTTAGTTAATAATAAGAATAATGCTAAATTTTCTTTATTATTATTTTTCTTATTATCATTATTATTTTATTTTAATTATTGTACTTTCTCTTTACTGTTGTATTCTTATTACTTTTATTATTATTATTTTATTATCATCATTGTTGTTATTATAATTTTTTATTATTACTATTATTGTTACACAAGAAAATTTATTTAATTCGAATAACCGATTCTTGTCTATTATTAAGAAAATATTTACTTGAATCAAATATTTTTTATTTAAATCGAATAAATTTTATTTTAGCCAATAATTTCAATCTTTGGAGTAAATATTATTTAACTTTAATAAAAATAATTTTGCACAAATAAATATTTATTCGATAATAGAAAAGTAATCGCTTAATTAAATAAAATAAATTTTTTTAGATTATTATTATATTACTATTGTTGTTTATTATTATTATTATTATTATTATTATTATTAATTTATTTATTTATCAAAATTAGAAACAGTCGTTTGAGGACCAAAAAATAGATTACAAAAATTGTAAACAAAAATAAATTTGACAAACATTTATTCGGAAAATACAATTTTTTAATGACAAAAAAACAAGTAAATAAATAAAATAGGAAAAAAAATAAACAAACATTATATTTATAATGAAAAATAGGATTTATATTAAATATTTGATAGTTTATTATTTACTTAATCATTTAATTAATTAATTGTCAATCATTTATATTTATTAATAAGTTTAGTCTCTTTATTTAATAGTCTATTATACCTGTGCCGTTGAGAAAAATACTTGATGTGCTTTATCATCAGCGTCATATCCCGGATGCATAAATCCATTAGTTTTTATTCCATGTTCTAAGCAAAATAATTCCCAACATGCAGTGGCAACTTGTACTCCTGCTTGACCAATAAAAATTGTTACAATTTCCCCAGGTTTATTCATTTTTTGTCACGGTTACTTGGAATTTTTTTTCTCTCTTTCAATTTGGAAAAAAATTGGTTTTTTTTGTCAAGGAGGACACAAAACGAAATGGAAAATTGAATATTAAATTTATATTTCTTTTTAGTTATTGAACAACATTTTTAGAAAGAGAAAATTTTTTTTTAATACTTAAAATTTAGGTTTTTTCGGGAGACATTTTGTTTGACACATCTGTCACCTAGTTTTGAACTGTGCTTTGTTTTGTTTTTCTCTATGAAGTCCTTTTTTCAAAAAAAAAGAAGAAGAGAGAAGTATTCAATTTGTTTTGTCGCCCATCTTAATCTAATTGAGTATTATTCAAAAAATTTAATTAGAATATAAGATTTGTCCTTTTTATTAATTAATAAGTTTTAGTTGATAAATTATGTTTTTGTGGTAATGTTCATTTACCAAAAAGACGAATTAATTAATTTAATTAGTTAAATTAAGAATTAAGAATAATAAATAATAATTATTATGTATTCAAAGTTATTAATTTAATGACGCAGATTGTAAATAAAAACTAATTCACTTTTTATATTCGCATTTATTTTTTAACTTTTCATAAATATATATAATAATAATTTCAATTTTTTCTACTCGAACCGAGTATAATTTGTATTTTTTGATTTTTTTAACAGACTTTAAAATCAAGACTAAATTTTCTATCGTTGAAAGACGATTTAGAAATAAACATCAAGTCTACAACTGAAATAATTAAATACAATAACTAATTTTCCTAATTAATGAACCATTATGGTGTTAAATTTGAATAGATTTCTTTTTTTTAGAGGGGAAAAAACAGTATTTTATATTTGAATTTAAAATACTGTATTTTAATTTAAAAAATTCTTCTTCTAAGTAGAATTAAAATCAAAACGTGGCATTTCAAGTGGCGTTAATGGTGGTAGTGGTGCTAATCGTAATGAATGAGTTTCATCGTGATGAATCTCTTCACTTGTATCAACGGAAATTTCATGTAAACGTTCAGTGAGTTGTCGAACTTGATCTTCTTTTTCTTCTAATTGGCTAAGTAAACTGCCGATCAATGATCTTAATTGTATATTAACTGTTCGTAATTCTTCAATGACAGTTCCCGTATCCTTTGGATGCTTGAATGTTTGACTCTCCTGATTTTTTTCCGATTGCGATGGCAATTCAAGAACATTTAATAGACTATCTTGTTCTTCGATAGTTCGATAAATTGCCTGCTTCAATGAACACTCGCACTTATCGTCTAAAATTCCATTCACATTTTCATCAGATCTTTTATTAATTTCTTGTTTATTGTACAAATCACGCCTTTGAGCTTCCAATGTCGCTTTATATTCTTCATATCGCGCCTGTTTCATTCTGAAAAAAAAAATATTCTTATTTTTATTAATTTTAGTATTTATAAATTATCTCTATAAATTATCGAATTATATGACCAATCAAATAATTAACAAACAATAATCAAACCTAATTATAATTAATTATCTATTCATTATAATCAAAGAATTTAATTTTAATCAAATAATATCACCATATCAGGCTTCGCACTCAATAATTAATTTTAAAAATTAGGAAAAAGTAGCTTTGAGACTAAAAAAAGTAGTACAAAAAGTGGCTATCGAAAAATTAAATTTGACGACTTAAAAACTCGTTTTAGTCGATTCAAAAAATCACAAACATTTGATTCTGTATTTCCCTGACATTTTCCTGATTTCGATAAAAAATATTCACTGTTTTTCTTATCCTGATAATAAATTTTTATCAAATTCAATTATTTTTAAAAATTTTAGTTAGAATTTCTCAAAAATTCTATTATTTTTAAAAATAATTTTTCAAAGTAAAAAGATAAATTTTTTTATTTAAAAACTTTTTGAAATTTATCTATTTCTAAAGATTCATATTATAACGCATTTTTAATATTCAATTTTAATCTAAAATTGTAACTGAAATTCATTTTTAAATCAATTTTTATTAGAAAGTTCCACAAGAATTTATTTATTTAAATACAAAAATAAATAATTAATAGAATAATATGATTATTTCTTAAAATTGAATAAGAATTTTATCAACATTTTTAATTGAAGAATTTTATCAGATTTTTCGAAAATAAATAAATTTGTTTGACTAAATTCTTTAAATCTATTAAAAATAAACTAATTTTATTAAAAATTTTAATTAAAAATTTAGTTTTTTATAAATTTTGAAATTAATTAAATTTTTTCAAAAAAATTCTCTCAAGTTTTTAAAATAATCGTTTTTGATGATAGTTTTAAATAAAAAAATATATTAAAATTTTTGAGAAATACTTGAATTCCTGATAAGAATTTTTTATTAAGGACAGGTGGGAGAAAAAATGGTTTCGTGATCGACGTCTCATTTAAAAAGAAAAGAATATTTTGAGTCGGTATTTTTTAAGAAAATTTAGAAAAACGCTCAGGGATCCGAGCCCTTCTCGGAATTTTGCAAAATTTTGATTAATACCTAATTATTGAAAAAATTGTTTAAACATTTGGAAAAGGGGGTTTTGAACGGTTTGGAATTGACGTCTTATTTTGAGAGGATAAAATATTTCGGGTTCATATTTGGAGGGGTGATAGAGGAATTTCACTCACTGAGGCGCTCTCTTCTCCGTTTTTGCGATAATTTTGCGAAGAAATTATTTTATTAACGATTGAGACATTTTTTTAGTTCAAACGAGATATTTCAAATTATTTAGAAGTTAGACGTCACGCGGGAAAACACTTTTTTTCGAGAAAATGAAAATAATTGAATTCTTGCAACGAATTTTATTAAATTTTTTTATGTAATTGATTTCGTGTGAAAAATTTTATTAGTTTTAAAAATAATTTAATTCTTGCGAAAGATTTTTAAAAAAAATTTCAAAATTTTGAATTGTTTCAAAGAATTTTATTCGAATTTTTGAGAATAATTAATTTATTTTAACTATTAGCAGATTTAAATTTGTGCAAAATGTTCAAACAAAAAAAAAAGAATAAAGTAGCTTTTAATGTCACAAATTTAACAAAAGTATGCAAATAGTAGCTAATCGTTAAAAAGTAGTAAATAGTAGGTTTAAGTAGATGAGTGCGAAGCCTACCATATTATTAATTAATTACCTCATTAGTTTATTAAATAATACTGTTAATTATTATTTCAATTGTAATCAATTTAATTTACTTTTAATTATTCACAATTACTTAACTTCATTACTTAGTTGGAATTCGCAACGTTTATAATCAACAATTTTAAAAAAATAATATTTTTCTATTTCAATTTTTACATATTTTTGTATAAAATATGTTTTACGTACAATTTTTTTTATCAATAATTTAATTAAAAAAGAAAAATTCGTAAACAAAACATTTTTTTGTTTTCTTAATGAAAAATATTTTTCTTCTTTAAGTCGTTGATCATAATCGAGAACTTCACTGTCGTTCTTAATTAAATTTTAATTTACTGAACTTAAATGAATTTGAATTAATTTTAATTGAGTAAAATTTTAATTTATTAAAATTTCTATAAAATTTCCATTTTCTAGACTTGACTATTTTTAGTTTTGATAAATAATTTATTTACCTAACTATGCTAGCTTGTCTAGTGTGATAATCTCGTTGAAGAGCGAGAGATTCAAGTGTTGCTAATGACTGAATCGAGGGTTTCATGGAACTCTGATTTTCCGAATTACAGGAATTCGATTCTATTTGTCGTGTCTCTAATTTCGAATGTGCTTCAGTCAATAAATTAGCAACTCTTTCATGGCACTTTGCCGCTTCCTCAAATTTTCCTTCGCGCAAAAAAGCTTCTGCTCTCCTTTCGCTTTCATGTGCCTGTAAAAGTAATTATTGTTTCTCTTTATTATCAAAGACAAAATTTAAATCTGTAATTAATAATAATAATAATTATTAAATGCAATTATTCTATTCAATATATTATTATTATTTACTGTTTTAAATTATTTCGAGGTAATTATTAATTATCTAAATGATAAATTTTAATTATTAGTTTTTTTATTTTCATTATTATGTTTAGAAATACTTATAATTAGTTTCTATCTTATTTTTATTTTATTATAATTAGTCGTAAAAATCCAAATTGAATGTAGTGAAAATTAATTTTTTTATTACTATAATTAGTCAGTCAACACTGATGAATAATTAATTTTAACAATTAAATTTATATCTAAATATAAAATAAAAAGAATCACTAAAATTAATCTTTTATTACAGTTGATTTGATATTAAAAATAATACTAACAGTACCATATTGTAAATCCCTTTTTAATTAATTTGAGATTAAATTCGCCAAAAAAGTAATAGCACTCCATATCATAAACAACTTGATTGAATGAACATAAGAAACCAATGCAAGAAAAGGATAATTATAGAAATATTACAATAACGCAAAAATTGATATTTCAACTGCGTAAATAAGTTTTTTGTGAAAGAAAAGATAATATTATTGCATGTATCGAAAGTAGAACGGAGTTTGGACTTACGGCATTTAAAGCAGACGTCTCCATAACTAATTTTGCTAAACACTATTTTTATGTATCATTTCGTAAATTCCTTAAATATATGAACACTGCGTGAGTTTGAAATAATTAAGTAGAAACTTAAAAATTATGAGAAATATAAATAATCACTACATTGTTGATGTTTACAAAATGTTGCAACTTGTTTAGATTCGTTTACATGAATTTTGTAATTCGAACAGGGTTAGGTTATCTTACTTCAATAGACATAGACGTTAATTTCTTGACGTAATTGAGTGTAAAATAGTAGCCTTAATGATTTTGACCAATGAGAAAAATTTGTCCAAAATATAATGACCAATAAAAAATACCGATTGATTGGCGTTTTTGTTGCAAAATATTGTCAAAATTTTCATTGGTTGAACAGTTTTCTTATAAGCGACAGTTGTGGTTATTCACCATAGATGGCAGCAATTTAGGGAAAAAATAAAAAAAAAGTCTTCTTGATAATTAAACTTGTCCTTTTCTTTTAATTCTTGAGAATAGATAAAAAAAATTTAAAAGTGTACTTTTAGAATTAAATTTTTGCAAAAGTGTTTAATTTTTCTCATATAAAGGACGTTGTGGTTGAAATTTAAATTTACCGCGTTAAGGGCGTAACAATATCGGTGGCGCGCGCGCGCGTTGGCTACTACATGGAGCCGGGAGCCGCCATTTTCCTTCTCCAGTGTGGGAGACAGTCGCTTGTCGAAACGATTGTTGGCCGCTTTTTTTTCCCAAGGATTGAGCAAATTTCACCAAGTGTGGGGCGTCGGGCGGACGCGCGTGACCCCGAAGAAAGGAATATTGTAACTGGAAAAACGCTGACTTTTAATAACAGAGAAAAGTCAAAAAGGATCGTGAGTGAATTTTTTTTTTTTTTGGTGATAAGCAAGTGATCGCCCGGTGAAAAAGACGTCGAGGACGAGTAAAAGGGATACACACAGCAAAAGAAAAAAAAACGGAAAAAAGTCTACATCCGACAGGTTAGTGATTTTTCTCTTTTCTTTTTGGAGATCTTTCTCTCTCTCTCTCTCTCTTTTTTCTTTTACTTTTAATCTCGAGGACGATGTTATCCTGACTTTCCCCCCCGGTGTGCACACGCACCGGAGAAATTTTCCCCCCCACACACACATGTGTGCGCGGCCCGGTCTGCAAATTGTGATATGGCGGGAGAGCACGACGCACTGCCCTCCAAGCCGATTATCGCGTCGAGTTCCATGACAGAATCTCGATTATTCCATAAATTTCACATCGTCCCTATTCAAGGTTAAAGTTTCGAAGATTGAATATTACGCATTAAATGTATGAAATGTAAACATATTTCTATATTCTATGCATTCGTGAAGCATAATATAGAAAACTTCTACCGGTGTGTGTGTGTGTGTTTCTTTTAATCCTATTTTATTTGCAATAAAATTGATAGGTTACGTTTGAATCTTTTTTTCTGTTTTTTGAAAATTATTATATTTTTTCCGAAAGTTGTTATGTGTCTCTTTAAATTGTAACCTCTCATTCTTTATTACACTTTCTCTCTCGCTCTGGATGCACTGTGGGGTACTATTACAAGGACACCTTGTCTATCTACTTCTCAACTCAGTTTACACATTCATATAATCAACACGTGATAAACATGTAATTCCTGATTAATCATTCATTAGTTTCCCGCCTATCATTTTACATGTATCGTTTTTCTTTTTCATTGTGATTTTTTCTTTTTCATCAATTATTTACATTAAAATTATATTTACCTTTCTCGAATTTATCATTTAGCGGAAAAATTTTCCAATAAAATTAATTTCTTTCATTAAAAAAAAGATTTTGATTCTTTAAATTTTAATTGAAAGTTTTTTAATTCATCAGTAGGCAAAAACAAGAATTTGAATTACATTTGATAATTTAGTGGAGGTTAATTACATTTCATTGAATATTAGTTTAATATGAACAAAAAGTTTTGAACGTTCAAATGAACGAAATATTTTTTGTTAAAAATATTTTCATAGATTATTGATTACAATCATTACAAATCAAATTAAAAACTCAAATTTAACATTTAGAAACATTATAATTAATTTGCTTAATAGTGATGCAAAATTATAGTAATAAAAATTTAATTTGAAGAAGAAATAAATAAATTTCGTTCATTTGAACGTTCAAAACTTTAACCTCCTAGTTTAATTCGAAGGAAACTAATTATGTTGATAGAGGAATAGTTTTTAGACTTGAGTAAACATGGTGTATAATAAAGTGAAGGTTTTTCTTCTGTAATATCAATTGGCATTCAGGAACAATGACTCGCAACAAGTACGATCTCTAATTGTTTGCAACAATTGAAGTGCATAAGAAGTTACTATCATCTGATTAGCATTGGTTCAATGTGATCCACAGTTAAACTAGGTTGATGCAATTATCTTGTTACAAATGAAGCTCATGCAAGCTTTCACAAATTATCATTAAACAATTTTTTTAATATTAATATAATCAAAATTATTATAATTATTACAATCACATTTTTTAACTATGCATGATAATTATAATTAAGCAAAGTTTATTATTATTATTGTTTTTATTATTATTTCTATTTTATCAGTATTAATTCGAATTTTTCGTGACATTTTTTTGATAATCGAGTGTTTTATTAGTTTTTACATGAAAATGGAAATTTTTTGTTGTACTTTGAGAAAAAAGTATAAAAAGATTCTCGAGACTACTGTTGGGATGAAATAAACTTCATGGAGTTTGATATATCGAAAGAAGTGAAATTGTGATTTAGCGGGAGAAGAAGAAGAAAAGAAAAAAAATGAGAGTACACTTTAAATCATATTTATTAAGCCGAGTGTGCGTCTATAGAGACGACCGCCATTTGGTCGGACGCTTCTAGAATATCATTCATTTTATATTTCCGTCTCTCTCTCTCTCTCTCTCTCTCTCTCTCTCTCTCTCTCTCTCTCTCTCTCGCACTGCACTTTGAGTTTGTCTTCTCTTTTTTATACACACGGACGTTCAAAAACCATTGTGTGATACATTCTTCTGGAACAGTAGTAACATGCTGTCTCTTAATATGTATCCAGAAGTCGTTAGAATACCTCTATTTCTCTGACGCACATGATACACCGCGAATAATTATCTTTCTCTCTCTCACTCTCTTATATTCACCCGTCTTTCCTCCCCTCTTCCACGTGTTTCAAATTATCGCTTACAAACTCTCCACTTCCACCGCAACTCTGTACAGCATCCCAGACAGATAATTTTTCAAAGGCCTTCGCTGAGAATCATCTTGACCTGCTCTAAAAAAGCCCCCATCAACTTTTATCGCTATTTCCTTTTTTTCTCTTTTTAAGAGATTCTCTCTCTCTCTCTCTCTCTCTCTCTCTCTTTCGTTTTCTTCTCTTCTTTGGTTATTAGTTTCTTATTAATTACTATTTGTATCAAAATGTTTTCTCTCGTTTGTAATTTATTACTTCGTTTCGCGGTATATACAAATCGAGGGTTTTCTTAAATTTTATTTATTTTTGTAAAAGAAATTCTTTTTTAAAATTTTTTTTTCTTTAAATTAATTTTTGTTTTAATATTTTTTAGAAAATTCTTTATTTAGGTAATTAACTTTTTTTTTAATTGTTTTTTTAGGTAATCAATATTTTTTAAAAAATCCACTTTCCTAAACAATTCTTTATGTTTAGAAATTTTTTTTCTAAAAAATCCTTTTTTTGACACATTTTTATTTCCAGAAAATTTTCTTTTTGGAAATTATTTTGTTTTGAAAATTCCATTTTCTAGAAAATTTTTTTTTACCAAATTCTTTTAGTAATTTCTTTTTTCAATTGAAAAATTCTTATAAAAAATCCTTTTTCTTTAAAAATTCCTGTTTTTAGAAAATTCTTTTTTCAAAAATAAATTTTTTTCTAAAATTTTCGTTTTTAAAAAATTTTTTATTCAGGAAGATAATTTTTTTTATAAAGTGAATATTTTTTTGAGAAAAATATCTCTTTTTTCTAAATTGATTTTTTTTCAGAGAAATATCTTTATTTCCGAAAATAATTATTTTTTTAAAAAAGAAAAATTCTGAATAATATCTTTTTTTATTTTAGTTAAGAAGGGTTCGGGAAAAAAAATCCATTCCCTTTTCTTTCTGCCTTTGATATCACACGGGAGTTATAATATTCCCCTTCTAATTTCGCTGAACAGTTATCATTCATTGTTAAAGTCATATTCGACCTCTTTTTATGGGGAACGATGATGCGCCCGTTTCTTAAATAAGATTTACATAATTGCATGTGGTATAGTTGCATCGCTCACTGCTCAACGATTTACGCTTGATGACCAGAGTGATTTCATTCTAGAAAATTGCTTCACGACTTATATATCCAATTATTATTTGCCATTAAATATAGAACACTTGAATTCAATATTGTGCATATTGTAACAAAAATGATATAATATTCATTAATTTATATTATTTTTTAAATTTATATTAAAATCTATTTAAATTATAGTATATGTAGATTAAAAATTGTAAGTAAAATCTATTTAAATTGAAAATTTAAATTAAAATCTACTTAAATTCACAATATAAATTAAAAACTATTTAAAGTAATAATTTATATTAAAATCTATTCAAATTTGAAAATTATAATTCAATATTAAAGATTCCAATTTAAATTGTATTATGTTTTTAAAAATTTAAAATGAGGTCTTATATTGAAAATAAAAAAATAAGTCAATATTAAATAGAAAATAAATAATGAATGGAAAAAGTAAAAATATTTTTAAAAAAACCGTTAAAAAAATATTAGAATGTCAATAAGTTGTGAATTAAATTAATTAGAATATTAATATTTTATGCTTATATTATTTTTTTAACTCCAATTTTTATATATTATTATTTTTTATATTTAAATATTATTATTTTATTATTAGATATATACCTATATTATATTATTGTTATTATTTACTATTAAAAAAAGTGCTGAGTTCACGGAGGTTTATTTATTATTTTTTTTTTTTTGTAAAAAAGTTGTAAAGTTAGTTTATACTTATTTTCTGTTCGATGAAATACATAGAAGAATGTAAAATAATTTAATGTTTTTCAAAAATATAAATTGCGGTGGAAAAATGATATATATAAAAAAAAATGGGAATTTCCTTTTAGGAACTATTTTTAAATTTTTACTCTATCAGAGAGTACTTGTTTGTGTGTGTAATTGCGTGTATGAAAAAAGGGAATGTAAATATACTTGAGAGAATTGCTTTATCGCGCATCGATCAGTCGCAAATTTATAATCGAAGCGTAAATCGTGATCATGCTCGTGATACTGACCAGTTGCATTATTTGCAGACGCAATCATGCATACAGTCATGTGATTCGGCTAAAATCATCGAATAAAAATATATCCTCTTATCAATTTAATCAATATTTTAATTTTCATATGCAAAAATTAATATTTTACAATTTTTAACAGAAAATATTTTGTCTTTTTTTAAAATAATTTTTCACACACAATTTAAATTTTATTTCCGATTAAAGAAAGAAATTTATTTTCAATTAAACCTTGAGAAAATAAATTTTGCTTTCGAAAAATTAAGTTAAATATTTCAACGATAAAATTTTCATCTATAATGACATTTTTTTTCAATAATATTCCATTTTTGCTATATATCTGCATTTATCTTCTTTTCGTGTGTAAATGTCAGTTTGAATTTATTCTGGGAACTTAAACGATGCGTGCACAACCATTATAAGGGACATGCATGGAATTCTTATAATTTATAATATATAATATACTCAGTGAGTCGAAAATTCGTCATTTTGGAACCGAGGACACGCGCGTTCGATAAATACAAAACACACTCTCGCGATGAAAGGAAAAAAAAGAAGAAAGAAAAAAAATAGTCGCGAATCTTATTGCATTATTCATTGCTTTTGAGATCGTGTCTTTCCATTTGAATTCAAGATTAAAAATACAACGTGACAGTTGACACTGTATTAGTTCAATTGTTATTAATTCATTAAACAATGAGTTTTATTTTTTTCATCTATTAAAAAAAGTAATTTGCATTCTGTGTATAATAATAATAATTTCGTTTCGTTTAGTTTAGTTCGAAATAATTTTTCCATTGTTTTAGGTGTTGGGAGAGAGAAAAAGAGATGGAGAACGAGAGAGAATATAGACAATATATAGAGAGAGAGGGAGAGGCGAAGAATCTGTGAGCTAATTCGTTGTTAGCCTCTCGTCAAGGAAGCCAGTAATTGTTTGACTGACATCTAATTGCGGTTAATGTCTGGCCGTGAAACTGGCTCTCGATTTCTAGTTTTCCTTAGATTTTCTTTTATTTATTTCTCTATCTTCCTTCTTTTTCTTTTTTTTTTCTTTTTTGTAAATATTGAGGAAATTTAATTCTTTTTGTAGACGAGTAGTTTTATTTTCTTCATTATATAATTATATAGTGTAATTATTGCACTAAAAGGTTTTGTTTTCTTGGAAATATTTTTGTTTTAAATCTATCAGTTTAAGTCGTAAATTTACTTGGCGTAAAATTCATTTGACAGTGAATTCAATTTTTAGAATTCACGAGAAAAATCTGAATTTTGGTCTTTTTTGTTTGCTACATAAACTATGAAATTACCACGAATTCACGAAGTTGAAGTCCACAACGTTTATCAACGAAAAAAATTTATTTAATGCATTCAAGTATTATTTTTAATATAATATTTAATTGTAAAATAATTATTATCTAAATATAAACATCAACCTTTTCTTTCTAAATAGTTTTGTGTCAATATTGCTGCTTTATTTTTCATTAATTTGCTTAGTGAATCATTTTTTTTCGTTGATCAACGTTGTGGACTTCAACTTGGTACGAATTCTAAAAGAAGAACTTAGGTTTTTAAAAAATTTTAACAATTAAAATTCTTCTGAAATTAATTACATTTCTTATAAGATATATTTAATTATTTAATACAAATAATGAATTTAGAGAAGAATTTTAGTTAAAAACATTTAAAAAAATTGAATTTTCGAAAAGTTACAAATGATTGCAAAAATTCATAATTATTATTTTCAAAAGTAATCAAATTCTTTCCACAAATTCAATTATGTTTTAAAAGTTTAAATAATAAAATATTCTTCTTCGAAATTCAATTATTTTCAAAAATTTTAATATAATTCTTGGCAAAATTTCAATTATTTTCAAAAAATTTCCTAAATTCAATGATTTTTAATATCTTCTATTTTAATAAAATTTTCCAAAAGAATTCAATTTAAAAAAAAATTGATAAAATTCTACACAAACATTTAATTATTTTTAATATAATTTTAAACGACTTCTTCGAAAAATGTAATTACTATTAAAAATTTGATTAAAATTCGTCGAAAGAATTTAGTTATTTAAAAATTTGTTGATAATGTTTTTATGAGAATTCAATTTTAAGAAATATTCAATTATTCAATAAATAAATTATTTTTGTATTTAAAT
Organism: Leptopilina syphax; assembly: GCA_032872505.1. Taxonomy (NCBI): domain Eukaryota; kingdom Metazoa; phylum Arthropoda; class Insecta; order Hymenoptera; family Figitidae; genus Leptopilina; species Leptopilina syphax. Next base: position 31,344,258 of record CM065468.1, read on the forward strand.
AATTTAATTCTTGTAGAATTGTCTGATGATAATTATAATTTAAAAATGAAAAACAAAATTAAATTTTGTGACAACCCTGATTGTTTCGAAGAATTTGAAAAAAATTCTTGTAAACAGAAAGAAATTAGTTAATAAGTTAATTTTTTTTTTAATTTCGAATCAGAAATTATTAAAAAAAATTGTAGTTTTTATTCGAAAATAAGAAATTTTGTATAAAATTAGTGAATATCTTTACTCATTGAGTCACTAATGCGAATTAGTGGCTCTATAATTTAGATTTAGAGAGGTAGAGAATCAATTAATTAGATTAAATTCACTTGACAAAAGAATCACTTGTCAACAATTCATTTTCTATAGATTGCACTTGATACAATTTCCACTTGACATAATTCTCACGGGCAAAATTCATGTTTTGTTGGTTGTAAACTTCATGTTAAATTTGACACTAATTGCACATCGTATCAAGAATCATGAAGTTTATATAAATATAAATTTTAGAAATCTTATTTATATCTACTTATCCAAGAAGATTGTTGAATTTATATTTTACTTTTAAAATGATTCACACGACACAAGATTCGCTATAATATAGTCTAATAATCACTTGGCATAATTTTCCTTTGACATTAATTGCACTTATCATTTTGAATTCATGTAAATTGCACTTGACTTAAATTTTCCTTTTAACATAATACTTGAGATTAAAACTCACTCGACTTGAGTGTATTGTTTGTTATAATATTTGTTTGCTACAAAAATTTGTCCTTTATTCAATTTCCACTTGACGAAAATGTCACTTGATGCAATTTATAAAAATTATAAGTTTTTTTATCAATACTGAAACTTAACCCAATTAGAAAATTATATGAAGTAAAATTTTTGATAATTAAGGGTTCTTTGTCAATTGAGATTTAATTCCAAATGGACTTTATGCCAAGTGACAATATTACATCAAGTTGCTGTTGGATATTAATTATTAGAAACTTAAAAATATCGCAAACAAATTGAGGTAAATTAAAAATTGAAATTATTTTATATTAATAAATTGTCAAATTCTCTAAATTTGATTATAAATAATTATAAAATTAAGAAAATTTTGAGATTTAACATGGCGATACAATTCTCCACCTGCGAGCGCCAAGGTCACCGCTAGATGGCAGTTCAGTTCCTTCTTGGAATTTCCACTGACATCTGGTGGTAACCTTGGCGTTCTCAAGTGGAGAAATTCACCATTTTATCCTTCAAGAACTTTTTTTATTTTTTTATAATTAAAAAAAAGTTATTGTGGGAATTATTTAAATTAAGCTTATAACGCTTTTCATTCAAACACAAAGTGTATACTCATTATTTGTGAATAAATAAAACGCTACTATTTGCAACTATTACGAATATTTTATAAAATTTTTTATACTATTTTTTTTTTAATTTCGTCTGAGGCCTGTTGAGTAAATAAAGTAAATAAATAAACTATACAATAATATAAAAAATAATAATGATAATATTAGTAAATATATTAATAATAAATGTAGTATGCAATAATAAACAAATAATAAATAATAATAATGAAAATAGTAGTAAAAAAAGAAACACTAATGTGACAATGTCTAAAGAAGAACTAGACTTTTATTGAAAACTGGTTTAGAAATAGGTTATGCACTCGATGAGATTATGCATTCTAATGAAACTTGATAGAACGAAAACGTTGCCTCGCAATCAGGAACTTGTTAGTCGCTCTCCTCATATATATATGGGCAATTGTATACTCACACAAATTTACACAGATGCAAAGACAGACATTTATAATACCAACAACTCATATATAGTTCACAGTAGCTCGTAATTCACACACTCTCTCATAATTCACTCACTCACACGCACATGCAAACATAGTAATAATACAACTTGGTATTAACACATATACAAATGTAATTGTGTGTACATGTTTCAATCGTATACACATATTTTCCCATAATACACACTTGCACAAATTAAATCGAGTCCACTACACGTTTGCGTAACTTTCGCCAAATTTAACGCAAATACTACGAAACGAGAGAGTCTCGTCATTTTCTCTCTCTCTCTCTCTCTCTCTCTCTCTCTCTATCGCGACGAATGCGTATTCGATTAAATGCGAATTCTGTCGTCGTATGTACGATTAATATTTAAGTCGATATTTAAACGAGTTCTCGTTCTCTCTGTCCTTACGTAATTTTACTCAACACACGAAGCTGCTTATTCAGCGATGTGATGACCCGTATTTGTACTCCGCGACACTTCGTTTTTTTTTCTTTTTTACTGAAAAAGCAATTTATATGTGACGCGCTCCAAAGAAAGGCGTCTTAGAAGCAAGTATTTTTAGGTTATGTTTGTCATTTTTTTGCATTTTTCTTTTATTGTTGAAAAGCAATCTGCAAAGTTAATTTCTGGGTTTATGATAAATTCGTCGTAATTGAAACAACAAATTATTTTTATTTAACATGGGAACATGGAAAAATCCTGGAATTTCGAATTAAGTTTTTTGTAAAGAACCTAAGGAACCCTGACTTCGAACTAGTTTTTCTCTAAATTAGGTTTTTGACACTTCTAACTTTGAATCTCTACTATCTAAATTTGAATAAGTAAACATTTTTACTAATTCAAATTTAGAGAGCAGGGACCTGAACCTTTTGGAGGCATTGTACTCTTCTACTAAAACCTACTACAATTTACTACTTTATTTACGATTTGCTACTATTTGGATACTTTTTTTAAAAAATTTTTTGACACTAAAATCTACTTTTTTCTATGTTTGAGAATTCGCACTACTTTAAATTCGCTAATGAAATAAAAAAATTATTTTAAAAAATTTTATTAAAATTTTTAGAAACAATTCAAAAAAATGTAATCTAAAATTTTTTCTAGCGATTCAATTATTTACAAATAATATTTTTTGAAATTTAATTATTTTCAATATCTAGGTACTATTTTAATTAAAAATTTCTCAAAAGAATCTAATTATTTTAAAAAAAAAGTTAATGAAATTCTTTGCAAACATTCAATTATTTCCATAAATAGGTAATAAAATTTTCACAGAAATTCAATTATTCTTAAAACACAACTTTCATAAAAAATTTCGAAAAAATTCAGTTAAATTTAAAAAGATTTTTATAAAATTCTTTTAAAAAATTCAATTATTAAAAAGGAAATTTAATAAAGTAGGTACTTTGTAAGAATTCAATTATTTTTTAAAATTTTAATAAAATTTGTTGCATGAATTAAATTATTTTTAAAAAATTTGGACATAATTTTTCTTCATTAGAATTTAATACCTAATTATTATTTTAATAAAAAATTTACCAAAATTATTCAATTATTTTTATATACAATACAATTCTTCTTAGGAATTCAATTATTACTAAAAATTTTATTAAAAAAATTCAAAGGAATTCAATTATTTAAAAAAAATTCTTCAAGACTTCAATTAATATATAAATAATGCTTATGTATTATTAAATTATTTTTAAAAAATTGGATATTATTTGTTTATTAATATTGAATAATTATTTATAATACATTTTTTAATAAATTTCTTGAAAGACTTTAACTATTTTCAAAAATTTTAATGAAATTCTTCGTAACAATTTCATTATTTTCAAAAAATTGTAATAATATTTATTATAGAAATTTACTTAATTAATTTCAAAAATTATATTGAAATTAAATTATTTTCAATATCTACTATTTCAATAAAATTTCTCAAAAGAATTTAATTAATTATAAAAAAAATGGTAATAAAATTCGTCACAACAATTAAATTTTAAAAGATTTTTTAATTGAAATCATTTAATATATTTTAATTCCTGTGGAAAAATATATAGGAATTTCAATATTTAGTTTAAAGAAATGATTCTATTTTTGAATGTAATTTAATTTAGAAAATATGAAAAAATTGAGTCGATCGTCAAGTTTAAATTTCCGATAGCTTCGTTTTTACTACTTACTTTTTTCAGTCTTAAAGATACTTTTTGCTTCTTTTTCAAAAGTAATTATCGAGTACGAAGCCTGCTTTTGACTAAAAGTGAAAATAAGTGCCAACATTAGTATTTTTTCAACTTATCATAATAAGCCCTTTACTCGCATCATTTTGGGTCCATGTTTTTTCTGTGAAGGTAAAATTATCCTAAACATAACCTATAATTTTTAGCTTAGGTCCTTTTTTATGGAGCGTCACAATTTTATTGTACATATTGTATATATATATATATATATATATATATATATATATATATATATATATATATATATATAAATGTATATACACACTTACGTTTCTCGTGCCGACTTGTTTTATAGATATACTACCTGCTTGAGAAAGTTAACTCGTCGCTCCAGTAACAATGGAAACTCGTTGCTGCTGCACGAAAGCGGAAAACGCGCTCGAGTGCCTTTTCTTACATTTTTTCCGTTTCTCTCTTTCTCTCTCTGTCTTTACCCACCAATCGTGTCCTACGATCTCTGTGTCTCGAGTTACAAAACAAAGCAAGAGTCATTTCTTTTCTTTGGCCTTTTTTTGGTTTGTTTTAAAAAATCTTTTTTTTCATGTCGCGCGTCTCCTCACAAGTTTTCATCAAGTTCGCCACTGTCATAATCCAAAGCTTTCATTTCTCTTTCGTTGTTTTCTCCGAGCGATGAACTCTTGCCTTCTTGTCATCGTTCATCATTTATTATGTAGTCGCGAATTGAGGTGGACACTGAATGCAAAAAAAAAAAAATTCAAACGATGATCAATTACTTATTACTATACATTCGACCATATGAAAATGGCGTCCATTTTCTCCCATGTGCAAACATAACCGCTGATCCCATGCGTTATTTTTGCCCAAGGGAGAAAACGGCCGCCATTTTCATATAAGTCGAACAAGTGACTGACTTTTATTCCCTGTCGTCTGCTATCTGAAATCGACACTTTTGTGCATTAGGAATAAAAAATATCGTAAGTAACACGGGAATAAAGGCAGCCAATTTGTTTACGATTTTTGATTTTTGTGACACTCGTTCCAGTCTCGGGGTGCCCTCGACCTCCGCTCGTGTCACAAAAATCACCGTAAACAAATGGCTGCCTTTGTACCCTTGTTGTTTAATATACTATTAACTCTCTAGGTGAATTAGTGACAATTTGCAGCTGTGAAAAAAAATTCCTTTTTAATTTTTAATACATGTTGAATTTAGCGAAGCTTGAAAACTTTTATCAGTAAATTTGTCTATGAAGAAAAATTTTGCTCTATAGTGACACGATTTCTTCTTGTTCCTTGCCAACTTGAGCGATTTCATTGATGCTTTGCAAAGATTTTTTGGATAATTTAAAGGAATTCGCATAGCGAAACTTTTGACTTTATGTGCCAGGGAATAATAATGTTTGGAATGATGTAAATCAGAATGGTTAGAGAGAAAGAAAGAGAGAGAGAGAGAAAGAGAAAGAGTGATTGAGAGGGGGAAAGTGGATATTTAGATTTTCAAGGCACGAAAACTCGGAAAGCATCTTCTTATCGTCGCCCTCTCTCTCTTCTCGTTCAAGTCTCCTCCACACAGCATATTATTATACTTGGAAATGTGGAATTCCCCTGAATACCGACAATGACTAAATCCCGTATGTCGAATATTTTCTTTTTCTTTCTTCTTTCTTCTTTTTTTACGCCACTTTAAATCGATATACATATATGTACTAATGAAAGCGTCATTTTGAATGAAAAAAGGAAAAATAAAAGAAAATTGATAAACATTTAGGAAAACGTGAATTTAAAGAGAAACGTTTTTTCGAATTATTTTTATCGCTTAAAATGACAAGAAAATAATGCAAACTACAATTGGTTTTTGTCATCGTAACAGGTTCAATTATTGATTATCACATGTAGAAATACACAGTGTGACACGTTTGCGATAGTTTGCAATATACTTTGTATAAACGTTGATCCGTTTCGAATTTTACACGTGCAAAAAGAAAATAAAGTCTGGTATCGTTTATATCTTAGATCCAAAAATTATTGAAAAGCAGACTATTTTCACACTTGAAACTATAGATTAGGTCAGTTCTAGGACTTTTTAAATATTTTAAATGCTCCTTTTTAATTGGTTAAAAGTAACTAATTTTATCTAGTAAAAAGTCAGTATCCAGTAATTCAAGGAAGAAAAGTTTCAAGCTCAGCGTCAAAAACTATTATTTCGGCTTTTTAGAGATGAAAAATCACTAATATATTTAACATTTTTTTTATTTATCTAGGAAGTGAAAAGAATGTTCAGAGTACTTTTTTAACCTAAAACCTTAAAATTATTGTTCTATTCTTTTCATTTTTGTAAAACAATTTCTTTCACGCAATTGAAAAGATTTCAGGTTAAAAAGGCGATTTGAATTTTTTTTAACTCTTTACTTGAATGAAAAAGTAAAAGTAATGATTTTTTTATCACTAAAACCCGAAATAATGGGTTTAACGCTAACTTCACGGATATTTGGAATAAGAATTTCTGGTAAGAATAACGATAAAATACTATTTTGAGAAATAACCAGAAATGTTTTGAATAGAAACATTCTAGAATGTTTAACAAGAAATTCTGGTTAAAAACTGGAATTATTAACTAGAATTTAGGTCCCTGAAGTTAGCGTCGACGCTGAGCGTCGAAAACAGATTTTTTTCCACAAAATCGAAAAAATGAAACAATTGTTCCAAGTGTTATAGGCTAATGCCCTGCTAGTTTATTTAATTCCCAAATTGAATAAAAGAAGGGAAATTTGTGACATACATAAATCCGAAATAATCGCATCGACGCTAACTTCAGAGAAATCAGAATTTTTCTATTACTTTTAAACAGAAAAAGTCTCGGAAAAAGTAGTAAGGGGATATTTATCATTTTTTCTGGTAAGAATAACCTAAAATCTATATCATTCAATTTGGGAATTAAAAAACCATTAGGGCACATTTGTATCTTGAAATCTTCGAAACAATTGTTTAATTTATTTTTGTCGATTTCGTGAAAAAAAACTGTTTTCGGTGCTCAGCGTCGATTTTAACTTCAGGGATGTGGAATATTTGGTGTTGCGGAAAGTTTAATGCTTCATTACTCGAAAAAATCAAGAACAGTCAATTTGTAGTAATTTGTGTATTAATGAATTTAATTCTCAAGATATCAAGTTCATTTACTTTTTTAGTTATAGTTATTTACTCAAGTGAAGTATTTACTTTAGCTAATAGCTATATTAATTACATGTTAAATACAAAAAGTGACAGGAGAAATTAATTAATTGGAGTAAAAGTTGAGGAAAGAATATACAGTAAAGAAGGAGGCGAGAATCGGGACAGAAATTTATAATGAAAAGCTCAGAGGTCGAAGAATCGTGTATGAAGGGAAAGAGAAGAAGCTAACTTAGGTCGTCTTAGACAACGACTTTGGACTTACGCCAATCGATTCGTCTCTGAAAAATGTTCCCGGCACACGTGTTTCAAAATTCTTCTTCATCGCTTTCGACAGTACCTGGAAAATTATTATTTTCGTTAATATAAAAATGTTCAAAGTGCCACTTTTTTTTCTTTCTTCAAAATAGCAATTCGCTTATAATACAACAACACGCAAAGAAAATGTGTAAAGTAACTTTTACTGTTTATGAATTAAACTTTCTATCATAAATAATTGAATTAAACTTTCCAGAAGTTCTGCATATTTCTGACAATTTTCACCTACTATTTCCGGATGAGTAAATTCAAGTATAAGTGAAAACAAAAATTTTCGTAGTAAGTTTTAATAGAAAGTTAGTAAAATTTACTTCGACCATATGGGGTGGAAATTACTTTCCGGAAATAGTAAATCATGGTTGCCACACAACCTGGAAAACCTGGAAAACCTGGAAATAGCATGGAATTTGAAAAAGAGTATGGAAAACCTGGAAATAGCATGGAATTTGAACAAATTTCTGGAATTTTTTTTTGGTTAGTGAAAGATATTAAGAAAAATTCCATTCAACATGTTATTTTTCTTTAAAAATGTTAACATACAATTTTCCTTTTCCATGTTATCTTCTCTTTAAATTAATTTAATTTTTCTTTTTAATTATTGACTAAAACTGTGAAAAATGTTGTTAAGATTGTTCTAAAAAAAGGAATTTATATCTTTATTAGTATTACGATTGTCAAAATTTTTTGATACTAGTTGTTTTTTGTTCAAGATTTTGAACAACGTTTAAAGATAAAAATTATTTAATTTAGAATTGACTTGAATGTTCTAATTATGACTGATTCTTTTGAATTTATGCAATAACTAAAATAATTTCATCTCCAAAGTCTTTTTAACATTTCTCCAATAGGACTTTTATAAGAAAACTAAATTTTTATGTTTTTTTTTCAAATTCTTAGAAATTTTTTAAAATTAGTGCCAGAAAATACAATGTTTTTTCTATCATTATGTGTATTTTAAAAATTTTTGGACCTCCGTTTTATATGTGATAAAAATGTTTAAATTTTGTCTTAAATTTAAGTTAAAATTACATCATGATTATTAATGATGTTTTTATACATTAAAAATATTCTAAAAAAAATTTTAATGCACATTAAAATAAAGTTAAAGATCTGATGTTTAATTTTTGTATATTTATATTATTTATAAAAAGGAGGAATATTATTGCTTTTATAAATATTCAAATTTTACTTATCGGCCTTAGTAAAATTCAAAGAAGAAAGACTTTAATATTTTCAAATTAATTTTGCGCAACTTAAATTCTTACTATTGAGTATGAAATAAAGTAGTTTCAATAGAAAAAACCATATAATTTAAAAAAAATAAATTAAAAAATCGAATATCAAAAGTAGCACTTTCAGAAAAATTACTCTTATATAGGTAAGTGAGTATTATTGTCTCACTTTGACATAAAAATGCCTGTGATTTTAACTGCGTTTAAGGGGGCATTAATTTATAACTACATAATAATGAATATTGTTAACACTGTTTTGTAAAATACTTGTTTTTTCATCACAAATAATTCCTAAATTTTAACCTGGAATTTTTAATATTTTTGACCTGGAAAACCTGGAAAAAGCCTGGAATTTTGAAATCTAGATTTTGTGGCAACCATGTAAATTTGCCACTGAATTTCCGGACAGTTTTGGTTTTATACTGTATGAAAAAATTGGTTCCTAAAATTTTAGACGTTTAAATCAACGTCGATATTTTTGGCCTTTTTTATTTTCTTAGTTTAAAGTCCCTGAAGTTGGCGGTGATACTCAGCGTCAAAAATTATTTTTCTCGAGAAACTGAAAAAATTAAAGCATTTTTTTTAAAGGTTTCAGGCATAAAAATTGGCTAGAAAAATTTTGTCTAAGTCTTAGGTGAATGAAAGTAGTGAAATTATTAGTGACATTTAATTGTTATACATAGCAGAAATTCACTAGCAATTAGTGGATCTATTTTTATTAAAAGTCGATAAAACAGTGTGACTAATTCATTTAGTGAATTACTATTATTTAGATGACTGGTAACTAATGTCCCTGAAGTTAGCATCGAAACTTAGCGTCGAAAACTATTATTTGGGTTTTCTAAAGATGAAAATGTCGCTAATCTTACTTCTTTCATTCATTTTAGGAATTAAAAATATATTAAGGCCACTTTTTAAACCTGAAACCAATGAAACGATTGTTTTAATTTTTTGTTTTAGCGAAATACACTGAAACCCCCGAACTTTAGTCTGTTCGGTACTGGTGTCTAAAGTTCGGGGTGGACACCTTGACGCCATTACATTCTCTCGACCCCTCTCCCTGCCTCGCCCATACTTGATGTCAACACAGTCTAATGTTCGGAAGTATAAAGTTCGGGGGTTTCAGTGTAAGATTGTTTTTTATGTTCGGTGTCGACGCTAATTTCAGGGACCTAGTATTCCACTAATTCAGATTTAGAAATTGCAATAAAAATATCGACGTTTATTTCAACCTTCAGAACTTTAGGGACATTCAAAAATACTCTTCGGAAATGAAGTAAAAATTGATTAATAAATATAGTAGTTAACGCTAGTAAAAATGCAGAGTTATAATATGGTTTCGTTAAAGAAATTGTTAATTCAGCACTTGTGATCGAAATGAAATGCAAAACAAAAGAAACTGTCGCGCGAACCAAACTCTGTTAAAATAAAAAAACTGCTCCATTTCCTATATAAAAACGAAATGAAACTGCGTCTCACTTATTCGACTCTTAATTGGTGCGAAAAATATAAAAGGAAAAAATCCGCGTTGAACTAAACTCGATCAATATAAAAAATAGTCGAGAAATTGTAAATTCTTCCTCTCTTCCAATTTATAGTTCTATGTATGGAAATAGTGTGTTATTCTTGTTATACTAACATTGAAAATCGTCGTCATCATCATCATCATCATCATCTTTATCATTCAGGGAAAAAGTGCATTTCTCGTCGCTTTACAGTGCGAATGATACTTGTCTTGTGCGTTTGTATAGTTTTGAAACGAGTGGACAAATGCCACGGGCGTGTCCGCGAGGAAATAATAATCGACTTAACCAATGGACTTCACACAACAGCCATTTCGGAACGTTTCGAATGTGTGTACGACTCGCTCGTAAAACTGGTTTGTCTTGAATTGTCTGGATTATCCTTCTTCCACGAAAAAGAGGTTAATCGAGAGAACACGCCAGGGATGATTGACGACCCACTTCTTTTTCTTTTTCTCTTTAAATTTGTCATTATCGATATGAAAATTCCTTTTCCGAGAAAGACTATCAAAAATCGCAAATCTTAATTGGATAATTATCCAATCAGGATACGAGTTTGCGCCCTACAATGTGTCCCTGTCGCGTAGGTCGTAATTCTTGTTGCAAAATATGAGAAAATGAACCTAATGGACAATAGCATTTCGTTGTAGGGCAGAATTTTTATTCTTTGATCAGCAAATTTTAATGTCATGTTGTATCATCACTTTCGGTATTATTCAAGAGTAGCGAGTTTTCTTATTTTTATTCTCGACTTTGCGAATAATACGAAACTGGTTTTAATAATGCTTCTTTTTCGGTGAAAGTATATTTTATACATAATCGGAATTAATTTTATATAGTTGGGAAATATTTGTAGGTTGCGATTAAAATGTGTTCTCTTCTCGGGACGTTGTGAAAGTGGATATACACGAATCTTTTTAGGAATGACGAATATGTATACATGTATGTATGTTTGTATGTACTCGATTTGGGAAGTATAAAAGCGAGTGTCTCTCCCTTTGGTTTGAAACACACTCTTCTCGATTCACGTATACATGTGGCCTCGCTCGATTTGGCTGATGCGAACACGAAGGCATCGATCCGGCCTCATACAGTTTACATTGTACCTATCACCAACTCCGGAACTGGACTTTAGCCGAGTCGCTCGTTGCGAAAGCAGTTTTACGAGCACTCTCGTTCTTCCCTGCGACGCTCTCTGATTGCTCCACTTAATTGCGATGCGTAACGGGTCGCGAGGCGAGCTGCTACTGCTGCTGTAATTTTTTTTCCTCTTTTTTTCATTGCAAACTATATACGTAAATCAATAGCACGTTTCTTGTCGCGAAATCTTTCCTAGAATCGCACCCATTTCGAGGGAATATATAAGGCGCAGTTTCCGCGTCTATCGCCCCCGCGCCTTTTGCCAATCGGTGCTCGAATCAATTTCGAATCGGTTTGCTTTGAATTATTGAATTCGCCAAAGATTCATGTATGTTTAATTGGAAAAAACTGCGGCTAAATTGAGGTAAATGTACCAATTGGCGTACGGTACACAATCTGTCTCTGTTTTACATTTAATCTTTTTAAAGTTTCGTTATTCGTCTGGTACATTTTTGTCCTAAGTCTAACTACCGAATTATTACTCCTCAGTTCGTTATTCTTTTTGGTGTTCATTAAGAAATGCGTAAACTCTGGTATTTCTTCTCAACAACAACATACAAACCACCCTTCTGCTAAATTAATGAGTCTGAAGTCCGCAACGATTTTAGAAACAAAAGATAACTTTTTTGTCAAGTTAATTTATCACCAATTTTAATGTTTACAAATTAAGGAACTGTCTTTTTGTTAAAGAACAGGTTGCCCTCGAAGAATTTGAAGTGAAAAAGAAATAATTATATCGTCGTTTTTTCGTTTTTAAAAATGCTGTGGGCTTCAGCCTATAACAATTTGCAACTATAAAATACAATTATTTTAATTGTTATTTTGACGATATGCTTGACTTTTCGAGAACTTGAAGATCGAGAATCGCTCCACTTATTACAACATTAATTTGAGAAATGAAAATCATAGGACACATCATCTGTGCAGCGTTTATTTTGATACTACAATTTTAAGAGGATGTCAGAATCCGGAAGTACTTCAGCAATAAGTCTACAATAATATACCCTCAAAGCGTGTCAAATTTTTTAAAAAATCGCATCGACTTTGACACCCTCTTAAGGATTATTATTGTGGGCTTACTGAAGTACATCCAGAAAATACTTTGACTCAATGGAAGAGACATACACGAATGCTTTTTTTTGAATGTCTTCTCCAACAGAAGATTGTACAGCATTTATAATTGCAGATTGTTTGCTATTTGTTGCCTGCCTGGTTCTCGTTTTGCGATTATTTAGGCTTTTCTGATTCAGCACCAATTTGTAAATACAAACATAATTCAAACATGTTTCAAATTTTTTCGGAATTACTCCCAAACAGATTTTGTCAAATCATCAGTAAATCACTAATGGCGATCGACTTAAGTTTAAAATTTAAGAAATATGGACTTCGGTTTCGATCCCTAGCAGAGTAGGTCGTCCCCCATTTTTGAAAAGTTCTAATTTTACAAAAATAAAAATATAATTTCAAACTTTTTGGTGTAAAGTTTTAGTCCGATTTCTAACAGACCATGCACATTTTTCCAGTGCGTACATACACTTTTCTACTTTGTCCAATTAAAATTAGAGTTTTAGGTAAAAGTTTAGCGATATTTTTTGCCAGCTCGCCACTTTCTACCCAAATGCCTTCATTAATTCCTAAATTTTATTTTTCTTTTGCCATTGTTGTCGAGCATTTTTAAAAAGAATTTTCCTACAAATTCTATTAACGCAGTTTCTTGAAGTTTTGCGAAAAGTAACCTAAGGGTCAAGTTTCAATGTTTCTTTTTTTTCTGTTAAAAAAAAGAGGAACAATAAATGTGTACATACAAGTATAGACTTACAGGTTTATAAATCGACCTAGCTGCACTTGTGTCCTCGATAACAAGCGATTCCTAACGAATCGTAAACTAGCTTATAGTAGCATTTTCAACAATAAACAAGTAAAACAACTTGTTATAATGTCATCGCTTCTTTGTATATATTTTCTAAACCTTGAATCTTTGAAATTTAACACTGTCTCTATTTTTATTGATCTATATAAAGATAATATAAGTCACTTGTTTAATAGTTATTAATGTTCAAACAAACTATATTCGCAAAATTCCTCAAGTTATTTAATTTCTAATGACATTCTTAGTAATTTTCATTTTCTTCTTTATTGATTACAAGTTCTTGTTAGGGTTTCCGAGAAAAAGTTGTTTATTTATTACTTTTAGTATATATATAGTGTATCTTCGGAAGTGTTGGAATATTAACTTTTTGACTTTTTTTTCTTAAAAGCATAATAAAAAATAAATCATTTTTATAGATTGAATACTACTGATTGAAATAAGCTTTTCGAGCGAACTGCAACTTTTATTCCGTAATTTCGGTTCTGTTTTTTTATAACAGTTGGAAAAGAACAAAAGTAATCTGATGATGAGTCAGGAAATGAATTTTCTCGAGAAAGAGGCAATCGGTTGTAAATAATATTTAACGCGTAACGCTATATGATAATGATGAGAGAGGGGGATAGGGAGGAAGCAGGCAGGGAAAGCCATTTAGCTTATTAAAATTGTACTCGTCATTCCAAGGCAAAGTGTCGGGTTGAGTTGATTCTTCTTCCTTTTGAAAGTAACAACTTTGAAATCCAAGCTCTTCGTCATAATAACCCAAGACTACTCGCTTGATTCTTGTACCCTTTGCCACTGATTTATTACCCGTATTTTACTCGAAGGCTCGTCCAACATTTCACGACGTTGGGAAAAGAGACTCAACGGGGAATTGATGTGCAAAAGAAAAAAGCCACATTGCTATATGAAAGAAAAGAGAAGGAGAGTGAGTGAGAGAGAGGAGAGAGAACCTAAGAGTTGATCGTAGGAGTAACCGGTTGTCTTGTCTCTTTGGATCGTTCTGTATAAATTTCAGTGCAGTAACGGCTTAAGTGACGCTTTAATAGAGTAGCAATGTAAGGTCTTTGCAGGTTCCTCTCTCCCTCCTTTGATTTCAGTTTCTGCTGCACCTTTTCTCTCCTGGTTTGCGATTACCCACTACTGCACTTCTACTATTACTTCTACTACTATACCACTATCACCATAGTGGTATCAGTGCATCTATTTTATAACAGCACTAGTTATCCCCACTAGTTTTCTTTTACTTAGCCTTCTTTATGTAACCTCTCTGGCGAACTGACCTCTCTTAACGATCAAACACGAGTTGTTTCATTTTCTCTTATAACTATTCGTCATTTGTCTCGCCCGACAAGGTCAACTTTTCAGATTGTAAAGTTTAAAAAAAGCCCTATATTTCAAGCAGCAATAGCAATTTTCCCATCGGATTTCTAAAAACTTGTTTTCAGTGATTTCATACATATATTTTTTTCATGCTTCATAAATCAAATATCAAGTAATGAAAAGCTTTCCAGGTATAAAAGTATAAAACGAGAACGAGTATAAAATAAGAAAGAAAAGAGAAAAGTTGAGAGTCAAGTGAATGTTGATGGAGACAAGGAAAGTTTGATAGACAAGGAAAGTCAGTGACATTCGTGAAATAACGTGATTCGCTTCTTGGTTTCACATGTGCACTCACTCGCACGTGTATACTACTACGAGTTTTCCAAAGGTCCCATTTCCCGAGTTAAAAAACTTTTTCTGCTTGTAAGTATGTATCAGTGTGTGTGTGTGTGTGTGTGGTCTCGCGGTTCTCTTTCCTTTTTTTGTATACTCCTCTTCTCTCGAACAGTGCGGTCATTTGCAGACATTCGTCCATCTTCTTGTTGTTTTATTTTTCCACACGCGTGATTTTTACTCCGAACACATCACCAGGCAGTTTAGCCACATTCCCCGAGACTTGATAATTTCACCAGTTGAACATTAAATAAAAGAAAGTCGTTAAATTATTACATGCGTCTCTCGAATCGAATCACAATCAAAACAATTATTTCTTGATCTTGATTCTTTTTTATCAATTACTGTATGGAAAATGATTTTTAGAATTTGTTTTAGACAATTTATTCATAAATGTAATCTCTAATGACATCTAATTTACCTAATCGTAAATTGGTATATTCAAGGAAGCAAAGAAACTTGTATTTGCGAATTATGAGTCAAATATCAATTTATACAATTATTGAGAACAGTTCCATAAATAAATGCACGTCATGAATGTATAGTGTTGTAATTATTACACTGGAATATGTTACAAATAAGAGAAAAAAAGGACGATAACCATTGAAAAGATAAACGCGTTTGATTCAGCATTTTTTTTCTCCCCTCCATTCCTCCCCATACAGAGATTCGAATAAGAATTTCAAAATCTTCTGTCGAATCAGCCAAAGCTTAAAGTCCTCGTGATGCTAACGTAATCTTTTTTCGTGCATGTGTATATGTGTATATTTGCATTCCAGCAAATTTCGACTTTCAAGTGAATTTGCAATTGTAAATAAACACTGAATTGCAAAAAGAAAAAAACAAACGAAAAACAAAAACAGTTAACTGAAAGTAAAGCTGATTGAAAAAGAAGAAAGAAAAAAAACGAACGCAATATGGGAATATATTATATTTACATAAATAAAAATAGGACAAGAAAAAATAATCATTAACATTTCGACGCCTCCCGTTCATAAAATGCTAACATTAAATGTCAGAGCAAGATAATTCTAATTGAAAAACAAGTGCAATATAAAGTTAACAAAAAAAATTGTGCAAGATAATTCTATCTCAATATTCCGTGCAAGACAATTTTAATTCAAATTTGCGTGCAATATAATAACACGTGAAGTTGTGGACAATATAATTCTATCAAAAATATTAATGCAAGACAATTCTAACTTCTGACACAACGTAAAACAATGCCCATTCAACCTCAAAATAATAAAAACGTTCAAAAATTCTCTAAATTTATGGTGTTGATATATTATCGGTTATGTGAAATATAGTGAAGCAAATTTTTGTTAATCAAAATTTGAATTGACAAATTCGGAATTGTCTTTAAAAGGACAAGAAATATCTCTTTAGATTTAGAATTGTCTGGTCTATTTGTCAATTCAAATTTTGTTGTGGGCATTTTATATAATTGCGATTTGAGTTTTAAAAATATATACATAAGAAACTAAAATTGTTCATACACGCTATTGAAGTCTCTTTTTAATTTTTATTTAGGGTAATTCTCAACAACGAATAATAATTTTTATCGTAAAAAGCTGGAAAAATGTCTTAAACTGCTACCTACAATTGTATTATTATTATGAATTCAAGTAAGAATTTTATATATAAAACCACGAAATTACTGAGAAAAATATTAGATTTAATTGTAAATTAATTGTTTGCATAAATAAATATTGGAATTTTTAGATCATAGATTCAGTTAAAGTAAACAGAAATGGAATTTTTTTATTTTTATTTAAAAATATATTTATTTATAAATATTTTTATCTTCTAGTTTACAATAATTTAAACTATCCAAAAATTCAAGTAAATTAATTCCACAATTTATTATTATAAAAATTTCATATAAATGCTATTATGATTCTAATGTTTAATAAAAATTTGCTTCACTATATTTCACATAACCGATAATATATCAACACCATAAATTTAGAGTATTTTTGAACGTTTTTATTATTTTGAGGTTGAGTGGGCATTGTTTTACGTTGTGTCAGAAGTTAGAATTGTCTTGCATTAATATTTTTGATAGAATTATATTGTCCGCAACTTCACGTGTTATTATATTGCACGCAAATTTGAATTAGAATTGTCTTGCACGGAATATTGAGATAGAATTATCTTGCACAATTTTTTTTGTTAACTTTATATTGCACTTGTTTTTCAATTAGAATTATCTTGCTCTGACATTTCTGTTAGCATTTTATGAACGGGAGGCGTCGATTTAAACAAATCACCATAAAATAAGAATTGATCGAACAAGGAGGGAATTTGTTATTAGAAAAGTAATTATAACGATGTTGTCATAAAGTCATTGAAATTTCCACTCCCCATTAAAATGATTTTATATACCCGATTAAACATCAAATAATCAGGAGAATTGTGCGAACAAATACAACACCATTTGTACTGTTTGATTGACGTAGCCGGAGGCACGAGGAAGGTCATAAATGACCCAATAATTGCTATTGTGCTCCCTCAAACTATCCCATAAAATACACAGAATTACCCTGACTTTATTAGTTATAGAAGGGATAAAAGTATATGCATTTTATCGATTTTTTTCTATTAGAATAAAAATTAGAATATTTTTCACAGAAAAATATTATATTTGTATAAATATTTCCGCTTGTCAGAGGTATAAAAATTGATTTTTTTACAATGCATATTCTAGATAATTTTACGCAGAAAAAAAGTGGTCTGAAATTGTTTACATCCTAAAACTGAAATGATTGATAAGTAAACTATTTTTATGGCCCTGAGGTTACCGTCGACGAAAAATTGTTTTAAAGGTTTGAGGTTAAACAAGTGCCCTGAACGACCTTTTAATTACTAAAGTGTAATTAGTGTAATTCGTTTTCGACGCTGAGTGTCATTTTTGTGTGAATGTGAACCATTTCTTACTGAATTTCTAGTCCCTGAAGTTAGCTTCAAGGACTTAAAATTCAGTCAAAAATGGAACCAATGTAAGTGGTTTTAGTAAAAAGTGGACTAAAGGTAAGATTTATTTTCCAATGTGTAATCATTTGCAGATATTTTTTATTTCCGCAGTCTAATTTTATACACCGAAAAAAATGCCTAGGACCCGTATACCAGGAATTGACTAGGTTTCCTAGTTACGAGAGGAACCCACTATAGAATCCTAGTCAAAGTAATAAAATTCAAGCATAGTTAACCCCTTCGCAGTCACACACAAAAAAAATATGGTAAATTTGACTACATTTTTACTATTTCCTGTAGTCCCTATAGGCGCCCGTAACATTATTTAGTAAAATGAACTATGACAGAATAGTTAGTCTAACTGTAAAATGTAGTAATAAATACCATTTTTACAGCAAATTTAACTACTAAAACAGTTACCTTAACTATTTGTTGTTAGTCATACTAACTGCTTCATTTAGTTGCAGTAACTAAATTTTCATAGTTCCTATAGGCGCCCGTAACAAATTGTAGTTGTAACAACTGTAAAAAATAGTTAAATTAACTATTTAAAGTAGTAAAATGAAATTATTTATTTGTTTTTTATTATTATTGAGGTCCATTTTTTTTATATTTTCTCTTACCTATTTTTGTTCATATATAATTTATATATTAAATTCTTGTACACCTAACAGAGAAAAATCCCCAAACGCCGGGGATTGAACGCACGACCCTAACATTCGCAAACCGATAACCTAACCACCTAACCACGCTCGCACGCTACGATGACTGGCATTGTACTTGAGGACATTCTTCTTAGATTCAGTCATAATAACTACTCCGTTTAGTTGCAGTAACTAATTTTTTAAGCTCAAGGACTTAGTTGAAATGTAGCCAGCATATGATTTTAAATGACTCATTTATATAATAGTAATTTTAACTACATAAAACCTACTATTCAATTTTAGTTCCACTAACTATGGAAGTTTAGTTAAAATGCTGCTGAATATGGTAGTTTTAACTATATTTTTTTAACTGCATATGTGGATGTTATTACCACTCACGTTTTTTCTCTGTAGAAAAAAATGATCTTTTCAACTGCATAAATAGTAAAAATAACTATTTTCAACAATTGATTTTACTATATGAAAACAGTAAATTTCTTTCTTTCTCTGCAACTAGTAAGAAATAGTTGTTTTAACTACATAAATCATATAAAAGTAACAACTTTCAGAGGTTGTATTTACTATATAAAAACAGTAAGTCTCATTTTGTTTGCAACTACCCAATGGGAAATTGCCAATGCTCACCATTGGCTAAATAATGGACCAATATTGGCTGCCAACAGTTTTTTCGTGGTCAAACATTGGCAACTAATATCGGGCTATTATTGCCAGAGTCTTGGGATGATCACGACTTTGCCAAGCATTGGCAGCCAATATTGGATCACTATTGGCTGTCAAGGCAAATGCCGGACTTTCCAAGCCATGGTTATCAATTGGCAACAAAGATTGGACCAATATTAATGACCAATTAATTACCAACGCTTTAAAATTAAATTAATGCTTGGTTATTTATTGGTTACCAATATTGAACCATCGTTTGAAATCGATTTTTTACAAATACCAACACAGCAAAAATTTTTCAAAAAAAAAAAAAAAATTTAATTACTAATCTAAAGAAAAAAAATTAATTTAATTAGAACACTCTGTAAAAAACAGAATGTGATAAAAATCAGATAAAGACAAAATTTGTCTAAGTTTGAGAAAGCAAGCGTCTCTCCTTATATAGAACTGGTAACACCACTTACTCGTGAGTGAAAGAAACTCTGGCGCGCCCTGGTGTTCGATTTTGAAATGTCCCGCGCTGCTTCTAAGTATATGCTCGAAATTACTTTGGATAAGTGCCACCAGGGTGCGCCAAAGTTTCTTCCTCTCGTTAGCAAGTGGTGTTACCAGTTCTATATAAGGGGAGACGCTTGCATTCTCAAACTTAGACAAATATTATCTTTGTCTGATTTTTATCACATTCTGTTTTTAACAGAGTGTTCTAATTAAATTAATTTTTTTTTCTTTAGATTAGTAATTAAATTTTTTTTTTTTTTTTTGAAAAATTTTTGCTGTGTTGGTATTTGTAAAAAATCGATTTCAAACGATGGTTCAATATTGGCAACCAATAAATAACCAAGCATTAATTTAATTTTAAAGCGTTGGTAATTAATTGGTCATTAATATTGGTCCAATATTTGTTGCCAATGAATATCCAAGGCTTGGAAAGTCCGGCATTTGTCTTGGCAGCCAATAGTGATCCAATATTGGCTGCCAATGCTTGGCAAAGTCGTGATCATCCCAAGACTCTGGCAATAGTGGTCCAATATTGGTTGCTATTATTGCACCATCATTGGTACTGCTGGCTCCCAATATTGGACCATTATTGCGCCAATGGTTAATTTCCCATTGGGTAATACAAAATAGTTATTTTTGCTACCACAATAGTAAAATTAACTATTTTTAACAATAGTTTTTCCTACTGCACTATAGTTGAGCCATTTACAAGCATCTGTTAGTTATTTCAACTACGTAAAGTAGTTATTTTAACTACATAAAACCAACTACTTCATTTTGGTTCCACTAACTGAGGAAGTGTAGTTAAAATGCTGCTGAATATGGTAGTTTTAACTACTTTTTTTCTAACTACACAAATGTGGTTGTTTTTACCATTCGCATTTTTTTCTGTGCAAGACCAAAATTTCATAAGTGGGCTCAAAATGTCGCCAACTTTTTAGAAAACTAAAATTTGCGCAAACGAGCATACTATTGTATTTGAACTTGCTGATTGCGAATCCGATATCAGATTTTAAAAATTCAAAATGGCGGATCCAATATGGCGGACATTTTAAAAACTTTATTGGATTCACTTGAAACTTTTTACACGGGGGTTTTCGGAGTCGCTGATTACGAATACGATATCAGATTTTAAAAATTCAAAATGGCGAATCCAATATGGTGGACGACATTTATAAAAATTCATCAGATTCACTTGAAACTTGTTACTCAGGGGTTTTCGCTGATTACGAAAAACTTTTTAAACAATAAAAAATATCAAATTTTCCCCCCGCTGTCAGCTGGTATATACTACGTTACTTACGACCCCAGAGTGTACCACGGGGAGGAATGCGGTCGGATTTTACACTCATTTATTTTTTTTGTTTTTTAATATTTTTTGTTTGTGCTTATATTGGATTCGTCATTTTCAGAACCGTTATTACATTTTTAATCTACGACATCAATAAACCTTAAGTAACAAGTTTTAAGTAAATCTGATAAATTTTTAATCGCGCCCGCCATATTGGATCCGCCATTTTAAATTTTTAAAATCTTATATCGGATTCGTAATCTGCGACCCCGAAAACCCCTGAGTAACAAGTTTCAAGTGAATCCGAGGAATTTTTGAAAATAGCGCCTGCCATATTGAAAACGTCACATTCAATTTAAAAAATCTGATGTTAGATTCATAATTAGCGGCCCCGAAAACTCCTGAGTAACAAGTTTCAAGTGAATCTGATGAATTTTTATAAAAGTCGTCCGCCATACTAGATCCGCCATTTTGAATTTTTCAAATCTGATATCGGATTCGTAATCAGAGACCCCGAAAACCTCTAAGTAATAAGTTTCAAGTAAATCCGATGAATTTTTGAAAATGTCCGCCATATTGAATCCGGCATTTTGAATTTTTAAAATCTAATATCGGATTTGTAATCAGCGACCCCGAAAACCCCTGAGTAACAAGTTTCAAGTAAATCCGATGAATTTTTGAAAATGTCGTCCGCTATATGGGATCCGCCATTTTGAATTTTCAAAATCTGATATCGGATTCGTAATCAGCGACCCCGAAAACCCCCGAGTATCAATTTGTGGACGAATCTGTGTGTTTTTGTAGCCAAAAATCTGCTTGCGTCTATACACGTCATCGACAGTTTGAGCCCATCTGCGACGTGTATACACGTCATCGACTGCCAAGGGGTTAAAGTGACCAGGAAAATAAAGTCAAATTGACTAGGAGAATAATATTAGATTTACACTGTGCATCATAATTATTTGAAATTGCTAATCAAATTCTTATTATCCAATAAAAGAGAAAAACTAATTAAAAGAAAAAAGAAAAAAAATTAATTATTGTATTTGAACATATTTATATTTGACTTTGTATTTATATACCTTAGAATTAATTTAAACTTATGAAATAAATATTTGACGCAGGGGGGACGCGAACACCTGAACCTAACAAATACGCACTTTGAAACCCGGAACGATAACCACTACACTAAACACGACTTGGTATTTTAATTTTTTAATAGACACTAGATTTTCGAGTCAAAATACAATACTTAATCAGATGATGTTTTACACATTTCAAGTACACAATTTTATACACTTGTCAAAAACTATTTATTTTTAATTATTTATGCCATTTAAATGAAAATAAATTTAAATACACAAATTATTGCAAAGGTAAATTTTCAAACACACTTCGCGATTAAAATAGTAAAAATGTTGTCACCACGTGCGTAAAAATTTCGACGATTTATATTGAAACCTAACCAAAAAAGTCTAAAAGAATTGACTAATATAATTAAATAGTTATTTTCCAAAACATGGACTATCTATATTTCCAGAGGTTCCGAGAAACCAGCAATTTTGATATATGTAAGAACTCCATTTTATGTACAAAAAATAGACGCGAGTAATGATAAAAAATCGTTTTACGAAATCACGATACACTGTCAGAACAGAAGCAGACGCGTGCGCATTATGGAAATAGGCAAAATTACTAAAATCCTAGTCAATTTGACTAGGATTTGCAGGGTTGTTTTTGCCAGGCTTGGATTTGTTGAATCAACCTAGCGATCCTAACCATAATGATTAGGAATCCTTATTACTTTTACTAGGTTAAGATTAACTATAGGGTCATAGTTAATAATACCATCGAGATTTTTTTCGGTGTATACCACACGGAAAAAAAAAGTTCCCAGATATTTCAGGAATTATTTCCGAACTCTTGGATACGTGGTAACAGCTCTGAACTAGCGTCGAACATTCAATGGTAATCAATGAATGTTTGAAAGAAATTCGGGAACTGTATTAGAAAACGCTGTAAATAGTCCAATAGTCTTTTTTTCATTTCTTTCTCATGTAAAGTCCATGGCACTGGCCGCAACTGTTTCTGAAATTTTCGGGAACTCGTCAAGGAATCTTGGTGCGCAGAAACTGTGCGCACCAGTCTCAACGTCAGTAAGACTTGCGTGCCTTATATATTTATTTTATGCTGAGGTATTTAACGCTCCTGTTTAGCTCACGTGGATAAGACGCCGGACTTCTATTCCTCGGGTACGCGAGTTCTGTTCCAGCCGCCGTCGATTTTTCTCTCATATGGTTTTTTCTATTTCAGAAACTTAATAAAAAATAAAAATTGTATGTGATCTTCAAGGATAAATGTGTGTGTGTGTGTGTGTGTGTGTGTGTGTGTGTGCGGACGTGTCAAGGAGGGGAAGTGGGAGGGGGGAAGCAGAATCCATTTTTTCTTGCATTCGCCTAACTTTTCGATTTTCTTGAACAGTTCCCGACTTTTTCAAGAACAGTTTGCCGAGAAGTGGTGAAATAGTTATAATTTGTAGAGAAATAGTAAATGACATATTTAAACGAGGCAACCTTTAGTTCTCTGTGAACTACCCGCCGTATCCAAGAGTTAAGAACGAAGTTCCCGAATAATCTTCGAACTTTTTTTTTCCGTGCATTGAGAATATTCGTCTTTAAAGTTGTAAATAACAAAAAATATAGGTACTATACCGGAAATTAAAAGTATATAGGGAGAACTTTTTCGTTTTGAAATACACATAGAAAGAGAGTAAGGGAGCGACACATCAGTGTAGTCACTGATGCTTCGAGTTTGTCGAAAATTGTCAACTAAAATGTTTCAAAAGCTACAACTATGCTCTCTCAAGTTTTCTCCGTAACTATGTTACTTATGAGTTAGTAGACGACACTCTTTTGCTCGTTTATCGCGATGATACAGAAAGCAGTAAAAACAAGGTCTTAAATCTATTTACTGGTTTTAAATTTTTCACTTATATTTTCAACGAAGTTCAATTATGGAAATTGTCGTAAATTATTTCCTATTTGACTGAACAATGAAGATAACTAAACAATAACAAAATATTTTTTATTTTAATTTTTCAAAATAAATTTGTTAAATATGATTGCTGAGT
This sequence comes from Leptopilina syphax, assembly GCA_032872505.1. Lineage (NCBI taxonomy): Eukaryota > Metazoa > Arthropoda > Insecta > Hymenoptera > Figitidae > Leptopilina > Leptopilina syphax. Next base: position 31,368,437 of record CM065468.1, read on the forward strand.
GACGGTTTCTAAACAATTTTTATGTTTTCGATTGAAACCGGCACTGTACGAAATATGTCGTATTTTAAACCCAATTTCTACCAAACGACTAGTTTCTGAAGTTAGTAAAGTTTGAGGATCTTGTTGGTGACCGTTATCGTCAGAAAAAAGTCGCTTGGTGAATTCATCGGAATTAGGTTTCGTAGCACTAGAGTAAGAATAAGTTAATTATATTGTTAGAAGAAGCGTTTCTTACTAGACAATGGGAAAATGTACGAAAATCGGTTACGAGATCAGTTCCTAACTGAATCGTAGCTGGAGTGTTGTAAACTGTTGTAACTCCTCGAAGTTGTAAAGTAATATAGTTATTTAGAATTTCTAACCAAGTTGGGACAACTCTGCCATCCGTACTTGAGTGATTTAAGTACTTTTAACCTAGGTCTCCGATTATTTCCCTCTCTGTGTGAAGACACTAACTGCAATGGTACTTTAGTGCTTCTTTGGGTTTGAGACTAAAAAGCAGTGTGTGTGTGTGTGTGTTGAAACTTTAAGCCATTTATCAAATCTAGACTTTCAGTGTAATATCTTACTTGCAGCATAGATTCATTTTAGGTTATTGTGCTGAATTAGTCCAACTTCTGTTCATTCCAAATTTTGTTCGTAAAACGAAATTTTGATGCTTATTGCTTCTAAAACTTCTGGTAGAAATTTTGTATAATTAAGACCAGGTCTAGGATGTCAATGTTGTTCCGAGCTTCAATGGAAAAAGTGCAACGACTTTGACTACTAGACGAACCCGTTTAGACCCCGGTTGGATCTGTTTCGACCGAGTCAGCGAATTTCTGCGTGCCAACTGGGTCGATTTTTGTCCCGATCTGAAAAAACCGGGAAATTTGGGATTGTGTAGAATTTAGATACCCCAGAGGTTTCTATGCCTACTCATGATCATCAAAAAAACTGATGATAAATTCCAATAAGGAAGTACTTTCCTTTAGAAATTGAAAAAAGAAAAAAAGGACTGAAAGTTGTTTTTAGAACGAAGAAAAGGAAAATGAAACCCACTGTGTGATTTATTTCCCTGTGTCGCCTATTGATTATCGTGTATCCATAGCGAAACGCCTGTTTTTGAGTGATGCGAATTTCTAAAGTGTCACATCATTTATGACTCAATTTCCCGAACTGATTCTTGTTATCCCCTCTCCTACACTCTCCACCCTACACTTTTTGTTGCCGTCGTTGTCGTCACTGAAGGTTAAGTACGAGCCAGGGATAATAGGGGTAGCGCATCGTCATTGTAAACAGACTCGAGCAGTAAGCAGCTCCGGGATTTAGTTCTGGGTACAGGAGTAGGAGAGACAGAGAGAGAGAGAGAAAAGGGGATAGAGAGAGTGGGTGTGAGAGACAGAGAGGGAAAACGATGTGGAGTTGTTGGCTGGGGCAGACGTAGGGCTAAAGAAGGATAGAGGGGAAGAAAGAGTGGGGAAGACGACCGTCGAGGGTGGGAAGTTGCCATCGATCGGGCCGGCCATTGCTACTCCACTACTAGGAGTCAAGATGCCATCCCACTACACCGAGAACTAAACTCCATGAAACTACTCCCGCCACGCACTTGTCTTGTAGACACACACACTCACACTCGCGAATCTACCTGCGTTCACGCGTTTCTGCTGAGAAAAGAAACTCCACAAGATAGGAGAGAAGCCCTTTATTAGTTTCTCAATACGATGTATAAATCCCTTTCTCGGGCAAGGATTGAAATTCCTCACATTTCCAAAAACCCTCTAATGAACCTAATATTTAATCACGTCACTCTTTTCCTGTTCTCGTTCCTGTTATTCTAAAATTTGTTTTGCTGATACAAATTGTTACTCTGATCCGGTCCAGAATCGCGAAACACATTTCTACGAGCATTTCTGTAATGGCGATATCAAAGCCGTGCGTAATGGCGAGGGGAAGAGAATAGAGGTTCGAAAGTCTCCTAGGGAATCCAAAAGACTAATGATCCTAATAACTTTTGATCTGTTAATTAATAAGATAAGTCGGAAATTCTAAAATTAATAGATTGTATTTTTACTTTCTCATCACATAAGCTTATTTTGAAATTGTTTATATTGAATGAAATATCGTTGGTTCTGGAGTATTATTGGGGGGGGGGGGTATGACTATATAACTTGGGTTGAGTGTACTGGACCTGGAGAAGGAAGGAAGGGATGGAAAGGGCAGGAGGAAGAGTTGAGAATTAAGAGGAGGAGGTACGAAGCAACAAAGTCAGCAATTGCATCGTAACTTACGAGTTTGTACGGAAACCAAGCGGTATGTATACACACAGAGGGACTTTTGACGTCGTTCGCTTCGTTGAAAGGAGGAAAAAAGGGAAGGGGGCGTCGGTATGACAGGGATCCTTTTTTACCTTCGTGTTCAAGTTAACCCACGCCACTTTGATTCCATCCTCGCGAAATGCCAATTCACGACATGGGCAGTGCGCGCTTCCTCGGTTCTGGATGGTTTCGCTGTATAATGGCGACAACTTTAGTTCCTTTTCATTAAACATTGCTCCTTCCTCCCATTTTTTGCATTTATCGGCAATATTGTTAAACTAAATGCTAATTAAACTACAATGCTGGTTAAACTATGATGCTAATTGAATTACGATCCTAATTGGACTACATACTGGATCATACACTGTTAAAAATTCGACTCCAACTTTACACCAAAAAAATTGAATCGATGATGTTTCAATCTCGCAAAGTGTAAATGCTTCCATTTCATTGGTTTGAAGTTTTTAGCCAATCCAATCAAATGATAGTACTCACACTTTTTGAGATTAGAACATAATTATCAATCTCTCGATGTAAAGTTGGAGTCCGATTTTTAACAGTGTACTTTCCTATTGAGACATTTTACATTCTGAAATGTAACTGCAAATAAAAGTCTTTGAGGATCTTTTAAGAAAAAGTCTTCATTGAATTTCGATTAGTTGGATGGAAGGAAATTAAACAAGTAAATTAATGTCACATGTTCGTTTAGTTGAATACAAGTAGCTATTTAAGAGCGAGAAACTCCTGATGAGAGATTAGCATTTATTGTATGCGCGAGATTCACTGGAGAAGCGACTTGAACGGAGCAATGGAGAGTGAGAGAGATAGAATGAGAGGAAAAGAGAAGTCCATTGGCCATTACACGCGTGCACGGCATGTGTGACGAGAATCGCGCACAGTGCATTCAAGGCCGATTCTGATGCGCGTATACTGTGAATGCACCTCTCCCGATCATCCTTTCGTGTATATATTGAGAACGTTTAAAAGCGCCACTTCCACTCGGAAATGAACAATTATCGAGTTGAAACTAATGTACTCTTTGGAATATATTTAATATTCTTGTTATTCTTGAATACTTATTCATATCATTGATGTACAATCGGCAATTTTCGTAACATGGTCAATGTTTGTTGAAAAATTTATTAATTGTCGGTGAACTTTTGTACATTGACGATGTAACACTGGAGGTTTTTTTGGCTGTAGTTTGTTTTAGTGTCGGTTGGCTAGTAATTTTTGTTGCTCCGAGCAGCGTCGGATTGGGCACTTTCAGAGGTTGTTGAAATAGAAGAGTGGGAAACTCGAATAGACCTAGGTCGGCTTTCCTCTTTCAATCTTTGCATCTTTGAATGAATTTTCTCGTTGACAATCTAGTTTGTTTTTATCAGTCTTTTTCCGCAAATACTATGGAATTTTCATTCTGTGGAGAATATTTGCCTCTTGGGTTTAATGCTTCAAATGTATGCATACAATGTCGAGAAAATGAGAGAGCATTTTGTCTTTTCTTCTTGGTTTTGTCTGCCTTTTTCTCTCTCTCTTCTTGAGAGGGAGAGAGGCAAGTATCGACGAAGGACCATTTTTTAAATTCGCCCGACGCGTCCCTCGCAATTACTCGACCGGTTCCTTTCGGTTCTCTCGTTTTCTTTCTCTTACTCTCTCTCTCTCTGTCTCTGTCTCTCTTCCCTTCGACGAAACGGTACTTGGAAACACTGAGGTATTTCGCGATGCCTCTTTCACGTATTGCACATCGCATAGCAGGTACGATAAGCTTGACTGCCGATACGATCCTCTCTTTTCACAAAGAAGTTATATAGAAATAGAGGCGAAATGAAAGTAAATATAGTGATAGAAACGGAATGGAAATAAATATAGTGTAACAATTACTTGTTATTTTCACAATAAATAAATGATTCAAATATGACAAGAATTAAAACAAAAATAAATGAGAGAAATTTCAAAACAATTAAACGTTAAATATTATTACAATGATTATTTATTTCCGGAATAATTCATAAATTAATTTTCTTCCTGAAATTATCTTTATAAAAAAAATTGAATATATTACATAAAAATTATATATTTTGCGAGACGCGTTCCAAAACACAAACACATTCATACACACACAATTAGAATTATATAAATTTAAAACGGTTATCAATTGATAGTAAAATTCAAAAATAAATTAGAAAATCATAATCACATAGAATCAAGTATAAAAATAAATATTAAACAATTAACAAAACAGGCACAATAATTAAGATAAAAACTTATCGCTTGATGTAACGAAGACGATGACGCTGGTCGGAGAACAGTCAGCCAAGAATATTTCCTTCAATTTTTGAGGATGATCGTCAATTTCGACCCAGTGGATTAATCGTCCATATGGATAAAATCCGTTTTAGAATTAATTCACCAATTTGATGAAAAAGTCGGCGTTCTCTTCTGAATTCCAAAACCGTCAACGTCTCTCGTATTTTAAAATTCACCCACCAGTAATAAAATTATAAACGCCACTCCTTTTTATAAACAATCAAAATAAATTATAATTAAAACCTCGGTTCAAGAATTAATTTTTACTTTATATTTTAACCAAATTTATCCTCTAAAATATTTTTACCTGCGAGTCATCGGCGATACGCACATAAGGGTGGCATGAATTATCCATGCAAGGATTATAAGCGATAAGGCCGAAAAACTCAGAAGAGAACGCTTTTATTAGTTCCCGTCATTAGAATTTCCCCCCGACCCCCCAATTGTCTTAAAGCTGGCTGTTCTCCGTTTTTACATTATACCTTTCTTCCTTTCCTCGAAATATCGCGACAATTATCGAGCCTATACGAAGCTTCATACAATTTTATGCCAATATATACATCTAACCGCTTCAATAGTTATAGATAGGGAATAAAAAATATAGTGATAGAGACGAAATGAAAGGATAGTGACAGGGACAAAAAGATAGTGATATAGACGAAAAGATAGTAATAGAGACGGAATAAGGAGAAAAGACTTGAGAAGAATTAATAGACGAGAGATATAGAAATTATTGCGATAAAAAAAGATTCTAACATGTATCTTGTTCGATCGAATGCCATCAATATTTTCATTTAATTGAGTGGGAAAATGTTTCAATAATAAATCAATATAGACGCTCGCGAACAATTTATGCCGACGTGCATTATGTCCCAGGATGGTATTCCAAGTGTTTGTAACGTAACATTTATTACCTTGTTTATATGTACATACATTAAATTTGCGAGAAATATGTCCGTTCAGCATGTGACTTTACCATTCGTTATTAACTGTTTTTCAAAATTTCCCTACATCATCTTTTTGAAGAATGTTTTCCATCGACCAAAATTTTCCTTTTTTTAAACGTTGCGGACTTCAGCCTGTTGTCCTTATGATCATTAACACCTGGCGGTAGGTGTCAAAAATAACATTCAATTGTTATCACTATCCCCAAATTCAATTAGGGGTAAAACCCTATTACGAAGCTAAAAATGTTAATGTATCCGTTTTTTTAATTCCGATAAGAAGTTGGTTTCTGATTCATTCTCGAGTATTTTCCCCGAAGGCGCCTAAGCCAAAAGTTCCATTTGCAATAAATCATGCAAAGTCCGCTCAGCATTTTTGATTCTTATCCAACATATGCATCGCTGGAATTGAAAGAGTATAATAGAAAAAAGGAGTTCACTGCAAAAACTGCGAGCGGGGGAGGGGGGAGCTTCTTGTGTCCTACTTCACCTACTGAATACTGTAGTATTCCAAGTAATTTTCTGCCATCGTACAAGCAGGTAATGGTTAAAAAAAAGTCGAAATAAACAAAGAGAAGGAAGGTAAAGAGATGGAAACTTTCGAAAGATTTGAAAAGTTGGTTTTGAAGAAGCACTTTTGACGATTCAATTGTAAATTATTTATGCGGACACCCGAAATGCCCGTTGGAGGAGCGTGTAAAAGTGGTAATCCCAAAACACACTACTCACCCTGCGGGGGTCGAAGCGCGGGCTCGTGATAGAGGGAGAGGGGGACAGGGAAAGGGAATGGCTTGGAGAACCAAAGTTTCGCTTCAGGAGCGGAGAACTTAACTGAGTTAACTTTGCTGCCGAACCAAACTTTCCGCCAACTTTAAGTAGTCGCCTCAAACCCAGCTTTTCCTCTTCTGCCTTCCCAAGTCTTCCTTTCGTCTCTTGTTCAGATCTCGTTCAGAAGAGCAATGAAGACAGACCTAGAGAGACATATATATCTATACATATACACACGTAATACAACAGTGTCTTGCAACGATTCATCCGCGAAATCCTCGCCCAAAGCCTAAATGTCCCACCTCCCCTTTAACTGACTCCACTCCGTGCACTTAATCGACTTATCTTGAGGACGTCCTGTTACAGTTTATATAGATTTGAGTCATCCTTATCATACAGCATTCATATTTTGATAGTCCATCTATAATTTTTGTAAAATATTCCATATAAAAGTTGCGATAGTTGGAAATAGTATACACACTTTCAAGGTTGAAATGCTTGAACGAATTGCAGGTGTACTGAAGTTGGCAAGTTTACGGAAGCCTTCTAACTTGGATGCTTTCAAACCGGAAATACTCGAGATTAACACTTTCAAGTTTTCGAGTATTCCAAGACTTGAATGTTTTCAAATTGAAAGCGTTTTCAACATTTTAGGAGACTTTTTTTTAATATTTTAGACCTTAAGCAGCAAACATTTTCTATTATGGTGAAGTTCTCCGCTTTTGTTAGTGAAACTAAGAAATTTATTCTTAGAATTAAATTAGAGGTGTTTAGTTTAGAGGTGATTAGATAAATAATAAAATTGAGGGATTAGTGAAATTTTCATCTCTAATTTCCGAGTTGGAATACTTAGTTGGAGATTTCATCTAGTTGTAAAGTTGAGAGTAATTCCGTACCGATAAAACGTTATCGCGGCGCGTTTGGAGTGTTCCCCCTAAAACTAACGGTATTTTGTAATAGCGGAAGTGTTTGTTGGAGGTGGAAACTTTAACACGCGTGATTTTTCTTTTCTTTCTCTCTCTCACACATTTTTTTGTATAGTTTGGTCAGAGTGAAACGACAGACTAAACTTGAAGTACGGGTGTTAACTGTTCCTCAGATAATATGGGCGCACTTGGAATTGCTAATGAGAAGTGTGTCGCTTGACTAACGAGAAACCCAAGTGCACCACACGAATGAAAGCCCCGAGCTTCCACTGGTCCCATGCACAAACTTACAAAGAGAAGTTAATGCCATACGACTCTCGAGCATCAAGCGGGAAATGCTTTACGTGCCAGGGTCTCTCAACTTCCGTCTTCGAGATTCAAATATCAATTTCCATATTCGTTTTTCATTTCATAAGAGAATTGGAGAAAAATTCACTAAATTTTGATGATTTTTTTATGGGTTGAGTGATTTATGCTGTTTTAGATAAATCAAGTTTGGTTAAAAGTGCGTTCTACAGAGGTAGGAAACGGTTTTTTTTTTGTTTTTAAGGTCGACTAAGCATTGAAATAAAGCATAACTATGTAGATGTGTGTTATGCTAATAAGGTTTTCGAGCTACTTCGAAACCCATGAACCAGAGAGGAAAGCATAACTACATAAGAAGTTTGCGTACACATCTACATATTTGTGCTTTTTCATCAAGATTCGCAGCAATTTTGCTCTTAATTAAAGAAGCATGATTACAGTTTTGCATAATGTTGATAATAGAGAATTACTATTTCTTTTTTGCGAGAGCAAATTGTACAAACACTACATTTTCAGAACAAGATTACAGTTTTCTTTAATGTTTAAATTCATATCAAATTTGACACATCAATAGTGACAACAAAAGTTTGGATCAAATCATAATTTGATCGACTTTTTCTGAATCAATTCGTAGCATTAAGATATTGTTCTGTTTAGATTGAAAACATCAATAACTTTTTTGTTTTGTCAAACATGTGCGGAAATAAGTAAATTAATATTAATACACGGAGAAAAATTTATTCGTACTGATTACAATAGTCTATATTACTGCTCGTATATGTGACCACTTTTTGTTATGATTACTATAGCTGTTGTAAGGAGTACAAACATGAAGGTATCCCTTACAACAGCTATAGTAATCCTTCCTACTAAATTCTTAACACATTACATAGTCTTCGTAATCATTCCAAAAAGTGGTCACATATCCGCGCTGTAATGTAGACTATTGTAATCATTAAAAATAATTTTTCTCCGTGTAGTACCTAACAGTATTAGTATGAGTAATAAATGTTAATACATGTCCGAAAAATCAGAAAGGCGAAAATAATCCCATTTCCAAAAGTGAAATTTATATTTTACTTTATGGAAAACAGAGAGCGAGGTCGAAAAAACTAGACACAATCAGAAGTTATCACATGATCAGTTCGAGAGTGCGCCAACTCGTAAAAAATGGATGAAAGCCCGTTATATCCCTTCCCAATAAAAAAGAGAAACTATATATAGACACATGCGAAGCGAATGTCCATTCATGAATGCATGACACTTGGATATCGGAGCTGCTACGATACAATATTAAAACGATGCCATAACCGTTTTTCATGACACTAAAAGAGCTTATACTATGTTTTGGAAGGGGTATTAATGTCTATCCGTCCAGGTACCATAGCGCACGGTTGTTCTCTACATGAATAAAAAGGTAAAAATTTGTCAGCCTTCTCCTCTCTTTTCACAATATCGCCTCTAACATGAACCGTTAATCGTGTGACTCTCTTATCGGTTCGCTTGTTTCTTCAGTTTTTTCTGTTAGATCTCTCGTCTTTTCCACGGCATCATTGAGTTTGTGTTTTAGAAATCACGAACACGCTAGGCTAAAAACACTTTTAGTAAAGTTCGCAACATTTATTAGGGTTGCCACAAACATTTAATTTTGTTTTTCCCTGACTTTTCCTGATTTCCAGACAACATTTTTACATTCGGTAAATCTTCAATTAAGTATATATTACAAAATAAAAACTTCAAATAATTTTTGAAAAAAATTCAACTAAACTTTTTGGAAAAAAATTAATTCTACAAAATTGTTAGTTAGAAGTATGTAAAATTCAAATTTTTAAAGATTTTAATTTGAAACCTTTTCAATATTTAATTGTTTCTAAAAATCCTCGCTATAATGTTTTTAATATTCAATTATTATCTAAAATTTTAATTGAAGTTTATTTTTAAATCAATTTTTATTACAAAATTCCAGGTGAATTCAATTATTTAAATAAAAAAATTAATAATTTATTGAATAATTGAATTCTTTTGACGAATTTTAATAAAATTTTTAAGAATAACTACATTTTTGAAGAAATTTGATTAAAATAGTGATTAAAAATAATTGAAATTCTGCGATGAGTTATTATTTATGAAAATAATTGAATCCCTGTCAAAAATTTATTATTTATGAAAACAATTGAATTATTGCTATAATGCTTTTAATATTCAAATATTATCCAAACTTTCAACTAAAATTCATTTTTAAATCAATTTTTATTAGAAAATTCTATAAGAATTCAAATTTAAGTGCAAAAACAAATAATTTATTGAATAATTGAATGTTTCTTAAATTTGAATTCACATAAAGACTTTTATCAACAAATTTTTAAATGATTGAATTCCTTCGACTATTAAGGAAGAATCTGACGGACATAGTCAAATCAAAAGTTAGTCCAATGTCATGATTTCGTAATTTAAAAGAAAAACACAAATTAAATTTTAAATTCGTCTTGGTGGAAAGGCGAAGAATTTAATTTCGAATATTTAAAACGATTAAAAGTTGCGTTTGAATAAAAATTGCAATTTTCGTATAGTAAAATTTAGTAAAAAAATCCAATAAAGAAAGTAGGAAAAAAATGCTTTAAATAGGGATCGAACTCTGTAAACTGTAATGCGCAGACATTTAAACCCCTTGGCTGTCGCAAACCCCAAAATGAAAATTTAAAATATCACTCTTTCGAATAAAGTACAATTAGTAAACTTCACTTTCATAAACTGCTTCCATTTTTCCCGGGGTATAATAATAAAAATTATTTTAACAGTAATTTCTTTTTTTCCAACAAACAATAATATCGGTGGTCTTCGTGAAAGAAGAAATAAAGGGAAAAAATTGGATGCGAAATACAGGAAACAAACTGTTATCGACTCGATTGTATGGCTCTATCAGCGGGTCGTAAAAGCGAGATCGAAGATGGGATTGTTGGTGAATTCTTGAACCGTTTTCTCAGGCTCCTTTGCCTCAGTTTTATGAAGTTTCTGTCGATGCAGTGAGTCGACGCATTTCGATAACCCTCCTCCTCCTCCCCTCACCTTTTTCTACTCTTTCTCTCTCCCCCTCTCGTTGTCGTTTGAATTTCGCGTGTCGCCAATAAAAAGCAAGCCACCTTCGTGTGCCAAGTTTAGAAACAAACTTTACTTTATCGTGGCTCGATTGTAGGTACGGTAAAGTTGAGGGCGCGGGAAATGCGCGCGAAGAGAGTGAGTGAGAGAGAGAGAGAGAGAGAGAGAAAATCGGGGTGGGGGAAGCTTTGTCCCCACTCACACTCTTACTCGAAGTAAAGTTGCTTTCAGGTTAGACAATAATTGGATAACTTCGCCCTCATAGCATCCCCCTTTCCCCCTCATACAATCTTACCGTTCCTCCTTCCTTATCCCAACCACCCCCTTTTCTCCTTACCAAACTGACTCTTCCTTTCTCTCTCACTTTCTCACTCTTCATCTCAATTTCAGTATTCTGTCTTTCTTACACCGCCCAATCACTCGTTTTTTCCTTCTTTTTTCTTTTTTCTGTTCTCGTTTTCTCTTTTTCTTAAACTCGAAAAACTCTGTTGCGCACTGAGATTAAGCTAAAGGGGTTGAATTCAACCACTGATTCTGAAACGCGTTCGCCTTTTTAAAAGTGCAACCATTTCTTCTCATTGCGTTTACTTTTTTTTATTTAAAGAAAAACTATCTACGAATACCGTTTTGTTTTGTTTTTTTTTTTGTAATTTGAAACTCTATTCCGAGTTCATTGAAACTGAAAAGCGTTTACCGAACGTTTATTCTTTTGTTTCGATATGAAAAGTTTGGGTTTTTAGAGAAAAGTTCGAATTTAGGTTATTTAGTGTATTTTTATTATCTCCAGATACTTTTTTTGCAAACTTCTTGTCAAAATTGGTGAATATTATTAGAGATAGTGACAACTTTTGATTGAATCGGTTTTTGGTCGTGGTTGCTAAGGCGTTGTAGCTAGTCAGTAGGTGTCGTGCGTTCGAGTCTCCTGACCCTACAATTTTTTTCGTTTAGTTCAGATCGTTTTTTCTAGGGCATTCCTTAAAAAGATTTTAAATTTAATTTAAATTAGTATTAATTAAATAACAAAAATATTATTTACTATTATTATTATACAGGGATACCACAGGTCAGGGAAACAGGGAAATCAGGGAATTCAAGGAAAAGACAGGGATTTTTATTAAAGGTACTGGAAAAAATTAAATGTTTAGAATTTATAAGAACATTCTGAATTATTCCTGTCTATTTTTTGCGTCATAATTTCAATTCTGTTGAAATTAGTTTCAATTTTAAAAATTTTAACGCAATTCGTTAAAAGAATTCAACTATTTTAATGAATAATACAATTCTTTCCTTAAAATTCAATTATTTTCAAAAATTAAAAAAAAATTCTCGTCAACATTTTAATTATCTTTATAAATAGGAAAATTCTTCGTCGAAATTCAATTATTTTCAGGAATTATATTCATTACATGAATTCAATTATTTTCAAAATTAATAAAATTCTTTGCCAAAATTCAATTATTTTCATAAATAACAATATTCATCACAAGAGTTTAATTATTTTCGAAATTAATAAAATTCTTCGCAGAAATTTAATTATTTTTAAAAAATCTAAACCAATTGTCGTCAACATTTCAAATCAATTATTTAAAATAGAATTTGCATAAATTTTTTCGAAAAAAATCAAGTTTGAAATTTTTTTATAAAATTCTTCTAAATAATTCAATTATTTTCATAAATACATAACAAAAGTCATCAAAATTGATAAAAATTGATTTAAAATTGAATTTCAGATAAAGTTTTAGATAATAATATTACATTTTGGGGAGGTTACTAATAATTGCAATTTTTAGAAATAATTGATTTTGTAAAGGTTTCAAATTAAAATCTTTGAAAATTTGAATTTTTCATTCTTTTAATTAAAAATTCTAAGGAACCAATTTTTTTAAAAAAGCTTATTGGAAATTTTTAAAAATTAATTAAAGTTTTTTTTCTAATGTTGTAAACAAATGGATTTGAAAATTCTCAAGAAGAACTTTTTGAAAAATTTATTAAAAATAATAATTGATTTAAAAATGAATTTTAGTTAAAGTTTTAGATAATAATAATTGAATTGAAATGGTGAAAATAATTTTGAAGAAGTTACAGTAACAATATTCTTGTAATTACAAATTTTGAAAATCTTAGTTCCCATGGAAAAGTAATAATGATGATTGGTGAACAATAATTTTCCTAAAATGCGTTTCCCAAAAAAAACTTTTCCCAAAACAGTTTATCCCAAAATATTTTTTCCCCAATGCTGGATTTTCCAAAAAATAATTTTCCCAATATTATATTTTTTCCAAAATGTATATTATTTATTGCCAAATTAGTAGTAAATAATCACATTCGAACGTAATGTCCAAGTGATTGTAAATACGTAACAAGTTTGAAAAAAATAGTTCGAGTAAATTCTAGTTTGAAAAAATATTTGAATAAATTCTAGTTCGAACTAATAATAGTTTCCATAAATTTTATTTCGATAAAACAATAGTTTGAATAAATTGTGGTTTGAAAAATTATAGTTTGAGTAAATTCTATTTTGAACAAATTTTAGTTTAGAAAAATAACAGTTTGAATAAATATAAATAGTATTTTGAAAAAATTCTAATTTCAATAAATTCTATTTCGAAAAAAACAATAATTTGAGTAAATTCTATTTCGAAAAAATAATAGTTTCAATAAATTTTTGTTTAAAAAAATACTTTTAATAAATTGTAGTTTGAAACAATAATAGTTTAAAAAAATTGTAGTTTAAATAAATTCTAGTTGAGTTCGACAAATTAATAGTTTCAAATTTCGAAAAAAGACTAATTTCAATAAATTCTAGTTTGAAAAAATAATACAGTTTGAGTAAATTCTATTTCGAAAAAATAATTTAGTTACAATAAATTTTTGTTTGGAAAAATAATAATTTGAATAAATTGTAATTTGAAAAAATAATAGTTTGAGTAAATTCTAGTTTGAAAATTTTTTTAAATAAATTCTAGTTCGAACAAATTGGTTGACAATGTTGGATTATTTTTTTTTGGGAAATAAAATATTGGGAAAAATTTTTTTTGGGAAAACATTTTGTGGGAATAATTTTTTTTGGGAAAATTGACCCCCCACCAATAATGATATTATTCTTTCGGGTCAGAGAAAAAGAAAAATTTCATTTTTGTGGCAACCCTGTTATATTAGTTGTATTTTGACATAATAATGTTGGTTTAGAAAGAAAAATTGGAAAAGGATCGAAAAATGCATTAAATGTTGAGGAGAATCGGTAGGAAATCACCACTTCCTTCGGGCGATATATCTGTATGATATAGATGATGTACAGTATGTAGATACAGATACAGTGCAGGTCGTGATTGCAGCCAGCTGTCGAACACAAGCATAATCTCTCCCCTTCGCTTCTCTCTTCCTTTTGACGATATGAGAGCCTGCGTTTTCGCTGAGTTGACACAACATGTGCCCAAGTCAAAGTGCTTCGGTTTGCACTTCGCGTCCTGGCTTTCGCTGAGGGCAGCAGCGATCTTGGTTTTATAGCCTCCGCAGGCTATATTTCTGATTACATGTGTGAATCACGATCAATCACGTCCTATATAGCGTTGTCAATCTTCCATGCAAACTGATGCAAACTGCCAATATCCCATATTAAATTAATCAATATCAATCTTGTGTGTCTATCACATGAAAACTTACCTGCCAAAATTCATAACTAATCGTTTCAAGTGCACTGGGAAGAAATAATTTTTTAAAGGTACCAAAGAAAAAACGAGAAAAATTGCTTGAAAATTGATTAATTAGTCAATTTTCCAGCAAATATCACTCTTTGCTGTGTTATTTTGTTATTTCTGACAAGAAAAACCTATTTGACCAAAAACATAATCTCAAAATCATATTATAAAAATGTAAAAAACAATTTTAAACATTGTTGAATTTTTTGTATTTTACGGTCACGAATATCTAAAATCAGATATCAGATAGAAGGATTTTCAAAAGTATCTAAAAATAAAATTTTTTTAGCAATTCATGTATATAAAGTATATATTTTATCAATATTTATAAAATTAATCAATATTTTTATTTTTCACAAAAGTTGAAATTTTGTATTTTTTGAAACTTTATCTTAACACTTTAAAATAATTATTCTATAATAAAAAATTAAGCAATTGGTATATATTATATGTAGGAAGCGAAATGTTCATGAAATGAACAACTTGTTTTCAATCTATCGAAAAAACCCAAAAAAATATATTAGCATATTTTTCAGAAATTATATACAAAAATGTGTATTATATTTTGTTATTTCTGATATTTCAGAAAATTCTGAGTTATTGTGTCTTTTTTGTTTGCCTCATAAACTCTGAAATTACCACGAATTCTAATACAAAAGCTTCAATTTTTTCTATTTCTGACAATTTCTTTTTAAGTAACTTAATTCTTCAAGAACTAGCATAAAATTATTATAAATTATTTATTGAATAATTTTACTGAAATATTTCAAAATTTAAATTTTGAATGAATTTTATTAGAAATTTTAAAGAACTTAGATTTTTGAAAAATTTTAATAATTCAAATTCATCTGAAATTAGTTGAATTTTTTAATATATTTTATTAATTATTAAATATAATGAATTTATAGAAGAATTTTTGTTAAAAACATTAAAAACAATTGAATTTTGGAGAAGTTACAAATAATTGCAGAAATTCAATAATTTTCAAAAGTAATAAAATTCTTAGCAGAAATTCAATTTATGTTCAAAAATTTAAAAAAATGTTCGTCAAAATTTTAATTATCTTTATAAATATTAAAAATCTTCGAAATTCAATTATTTTCAAAAATTTTAATAAAATTTTTAGCAAAATTTCAATTATTTAGGAAAAAATATAATTAAATTCTACTCAAACATTTAAATATTTTCATAAATAATAAAAATTCACAAAAATTTAATTATTTACAAATTTGTTATAAATTTCTTCGTAATAATTCCATTATTTTCATAAACTATACAATTTTTTACAGAGATTCAATTATTTTCGTAAATAATAAAAATCTTTTTAGGAATTCAATTATTTTTAAAAATAATAAAACTCATCGCTAAATTTCAATTTTAACCAAATTCCTAGAAAAATGTAATTTTCCTTAAAAATTCTATTAAAATTCGTCGAAAAAATTCAATTATTTAAAAATTTGTTGATAAAATTCTTTACGAGAATGCAATTTTAAGAAGCATTCAATTAATCAATAAATTAATTATTCTTGTATTTAAGTAATTAAATTCTGTTGACGAATTTTAATAATTTTTTTAAGAATAATTTCTTTTTTAAAGGAATTCGATTAAAATTAAATAAAAAAATTGAAATTCTGCGATGATTTTTATTATTTATGAAAATAATTATATATATATTTGCAAAGAATTTTATCAACAATTTTTTTGGAAAATTTTATTTAAATTGTACCTAGATATTGAAAATCATTAAAATTGTGGGAAATTTTTGAAAATAATTTAATTTCGGAGAAGAATTTTATTATTTATAAAGATAATTGAAATTTTGAAGGTAATTTTTAAAAATTTTTGAACATAATTTAATTTTGGAGATTTGAATTTTTCATACTTTTAACTAACAATTTTATAGAATTATTTTTTTTTGAAAAAGTTTAATGGAATTTTTTTTTGAAACTATTTGAAGTTTATAGTTTTTAATATATATATATTTAAATGATAAATTTCCGAATAATAGAAATTTTGTTAAAGTGAATTGTAAAAATTTTTGTCAGGGAAAAACAAAATTAGATTTTTGTGTGAACCCTGGATTTGTCAAAGAAACACAACTTTAAAATCAAGCACTATTATAAAGAAATTAGAAAAAAAAATTTATTTTAAATATTCAATTGTTGCACTTGTCTTTGACACATAACCTAACAATTATTTAAAGGAAATACAGTGTGAAAATATAAAACTAAGTCCAGAAGAATTTGAAAGTAATGTAAAACTTTGAATAATAATAATAATAAAATAGACGTTTTCTGTCAATGTGAAAGTAGTAATAAACATCTAGGAACAATTGTTTGATATCGAACACGTGGAATAAATTTTGTGTATACATAGTTTTAGATCTCATTCAAAGTTTAGTTTGTGAGTGGAAATAAACGTAAACGATTTAACTCTTTGTATATATGAATTGTGTATATGTGTTTGAGTGGTTCACGCATGGGAGGGCGCCACGTGTCATGCCACCTGCATTTCTTATAGCGAAAAATGATAAAAAAGAAAAAAAAGAAATCCGAAAATAATTATTTTACTATAAATTGTAATTTTTTCGAAAAAAAATTTTTCCCATGATTAAAAGAATTTGACATGTGATTTTCATTTGGGGAAAGATTAAAAGTGTTTTTTTTTCTGTAAAGTGAAAATGCATCACACACAAATCAGTGGTGTTGAATCTTTATAGTAATGGTGCTGAAAACGTCGACCCACTGACCAACGCCAGTTTCATGAACTCATTTCAAAAACATCAGCCCCAGCCAGTGCAAGCCAGTGTGTGTCTTCCTGTACAGAAATCTTCGTCAATCTTTCCTCAAATTTTCACAAAGGGTACGTCATTTTTTCAATGTGATAAACATTCTATTCGATTCATTCAAAACACGTGTTTTATGAGCAAAGTATTTTCAATTGGTGAAGACGATAAATAAGACACGAAAAGCCGGTGCGCTCGAAGGTAACCTAAAAAAGTAAAACCTCTCGCTGGCTGCTATAACGAAGCTAACGACCGCTCCTGTCTCTTGTACATCACAGATTTTCCACAAATTCGGTGATATTCTTGAGTTAAAAATGAAAATGAATTGAAAAACAATGTGACTCTAATGGTGTGGATAAAATTTCCATTAGTGTTTTGTGCTTTTTTTCAGAGTGAGAGAGTGAAAAAATTCAATGAATATTTGTGTGTGATCTTGGCTTCATGACAAAAGCTGTCACGATGCTTCGATTTCCGTAGAAAGTAGTGTTGAAAATCAAACCTGAGAATCAATGAATCCATGAAACCCTATGTTGGATTTATCAGTTTTTGTGAATTTTACCCTTGTATTCTTTTTTTCTTGTTTCAACAATAGATAATTGTTAATTTTTTTACTCATTAACAATCAGTGATGATTTTTTTTTAAATAAATTATTTAGATTCCTAATAATTAAAAAAATCGTTTTGATCCCCAAATTTGGAGAAATTACCATTTTTAATCTATTTTATTAATTATTAATTCTTAATTGACTTAACCTAAAAATGAACTAATTAAATTTGGTTATTTCAATATTTATTTATTTTTATTTTGCAATTTTTTCTAATGAAACATAACACCTTATTTTTCTGTATTAATTTCTTTAGTGAGTGTTATTAAAATTTTTATTGATTTGTTTATGTTACAGGTGTCGGTGTTTAAGGAGTCGTGATGCATTGGAGGTTCGGCGGACCTTGCTCAAAAACCGACCAAAAATCAGTGTTGCAGAATCAATTTGTGTGACGAAACGACTCAATTTGGAAGGAAAAAGGGAAAAAGAGGAAGGAAAGATTTTTAAAAAAAACTGACTGTAGAAATAATAAGGGTTTTTTTTTCATTGGAAAAAAATTCCCCCAAATTGGGTGTGTGTGAGAGTTGTAAAGAAAGTCGATCTTTGGATAAAACAAAGTTCGCAGAAGTGCAAAAAAAATTTTAAAATAGGGGGGGCTATCTGACCGATGGACAAACGGAAGATGATGCCCAAACGCCCTCGAATGGATAACCTGAGAGGCCCGATCGCCAACGGGCCGATTCAGGCAAGACCACTGGTGGCTCTTCTCGATGGACGGGACTGCTCCATCGAAATGCCAATTCTCAAGGATGTAGCGACAGTCGCCTTCTGCGACGCACAATCCACTTCTGAAATCCACGAGAAGGTATAATTATTAGAATCAGATTTTAGAAATTCTCTCTTAATCAGAGTAGAAAAATTGTTAATAAAAAAGAAATTCAATTTTTGCTAGAAGCTTAAAGAAATTATTTTTCGATATTTTAAACAATTTTCAAGTTCAGGGTGGCCACATGTCAGTAAAGTCAGGGAAATGTAAGAAAAAAATTTTTTTGTCAGGGTCGACTTTTCTTCCAAATATTGCAACAAAATATGATATTTTTTAGTATGAAATGCAATTTATTTCGATTTTTATAGTGCGAAAAATAACTATAAACAAATGTTTCAAAAATTATTTTTGAATCATTTTTCAAGATAATTAAATTTTTCAAATATATCTCTAATAAAAATATTTTTGAGTAATTGAAATTTTGTAAAATTTAATTTGAAAATAATTAGTTTTTTTCGAGTATTTTGTTACAATAATTTTTGGAAAATCAACTTTTAAAGAATTTTAATTGCAAATTCTGAAAATAATTGAAT
This sequence comes from Leptopilina syphax, assembly GCA_032872505.1. Lineage (NCBI taxonomy): Eukaryota > Metazoa > Arthropoda > Insecta > Hymenoptera > Figitidae > Leptopilina > Leptopilina syphax. The sequence goes on from CM065468.1 coordinate 31,387,468, forward strand.
TATCAAAAATTTTAATAAAAAATCTTTAAATGTAAATTTAAAAATGAAAATTAGCTTCTAATTTTTTTAAATTTAAATATTTTCAGTATTTTCTATTACAAAAATAATTCAAATACCAGGCCTCGGATATTATAACATTTTCGACTTTTTCGACTATTTTCAAAAAATGCGTCTTTTTTCGACTTATTAACAAAAATTACGACTTTTTCGACTTTTCTTCCGAATATTGCAATAATTTTTAGTATAAAATGCAACTTATTTTCGAAATTTATAATTGAAAAGAGTTTCAATAAATATTTAAATTTTGTAAAATTTAATTAAAAATAATTGATTTTTTAAAGTGTATTTTAAAAATTTTTGAAAATCAACATTTGAAGAATTTTAATTGCAAATTTTGAAAATAATTTAAATTAAATTCCTCGGAAGAATTTAATTTTTAATATATTTCGAATAAATTCAATTATTTTCTAAAATCTTAATAAATCCTTCGAAACAATTCAACTATTTTTATAAATTACTAAATAAATTTTCAAAATTTACAATAAAAAAGAGTTTCAATAATTGAAATTTTGTAAAATTTAATTGAAAATAATTGATTTTTTTCAAAGTGTTTCATAAAAATTTTTGAAAATAAATAATACATTAAAATTTTTTACAATTATTTTTACAAATTTCAATTGTTTGGAAATTTTTCAATTCTATATAATTGAAAAACTATTATCTTTCATAAATTATTTTTAAAATATTTTTGAAAAATTAATTTTAAGAATTTCTTTATTATAATTTTTTGAAAATTAATTAATAACTTAAAAAACATGGGACAATTAGAATCATTATAAAGAACTGAATTTTTGGATTTATTTGACAAAAATTAAGATCCTGAAAATATTCTAAGTTGTATTTAAATAATTGAATTCTCTAAGAACTTTCGGAAAATTATTAAAAATAATTGATTTCGAGAAGAAGTTTGATTAAAAATTGTAGAAAATAATTGAATTTTAAGAGAATTAAAGTTGTAATTTTTAGAAGGTATAAAATTTCGGAAGGTTTTAAATAGAAATTTAAAAACAAACAAGAAGTATTTAAATATTTATTTAACGAAATTATTTAAGTTTTAAATAATTAAATTTAGAAATCAGCGAAAGATCAGAAGAATAAAAAATAAAATTTTTGTGATGACACTGAATTAAATAAACGACTTTTTCGACTTTTTTTCTATTTTAAATCGACTAAAGCGACTTTTTTTGCACCTTAAAGTCGATCCGAGGCCTGAAATACATACAAAACATAATAACATTTTAGAATTAATTTTAACATTATGGAGAAAAAAAATCATGTTCAAAATTTTGAATTAAAATTCATCAAAAAATTTAAATTTTACTCATTTTCCGTAAACTTTTATATTTTCTTGTTAAAAAAATTTTGTTAGGGAGAATAATTTTAATGTCAGTAAATTGTCAGGAAAATTGATAAACTGAAACTTGTGACCACCCTGAAGTTGCATTTGAATAAAAATTACAATTTTCTGTCAATAAGAAAAGAGTTTGGTAACATAACCTAAAATTTGTCAAATATTTCGCAATGGCAGAAAATTGTATTGTTCATTCAAATGCAGATTTGTTTAAAATATTTAAAAATGAATTCTCTACCCTATCATCAAAAAAGGAATTTAAAATTTAATTTGTCTTTTAAAATACAAAAATTTGACATTTGATTAATTTTTTATTTGACTGTCTATCAAATTCTCCCTTAATTATTTTTAGTATTAATTTTTTAATTAATTATCATTTGAAATGAAAATTAAAGAAATGTTATAAATGGAAAAACAAATAATAATAATTAATACAAATAGAAATAATTTTTTTGTTCGTTCTTGAGTACTTATTTTGGCAATTTTTGTTCTCGTTTTGTTTTATTTTAAATTTTGATGATGATTTATTAATTGGAGATTTTCTCGACAGGTATTGAATGAAGCAGTTGGTGCATTGATGTGGCACACAATAATATTGACCAAGGAGGACCTGGAGAAATTCAAAACATTGAGAATCATTGTACGAATTGGTTCGGGTGTGGATAACATTGATGTCAAAGCTGCTGGTGAACTTGGCATCGCTGTGTGCAATGTGCCTGGCTATGGAGTTGAAGAAGTAGCTGACACCACACTCTGTCTCATCCTCAACCTCTACCGACGTACATACTGGCTGGCGAATATGGTTCGCGAAGGCAAAAAATTCACAGGACCCGAACAGGTGTGTATTGAATTTTGCAATAATCACTCGAAAATTCCCCTGTAACTTTCAAATAAAAAAAGAACAAATTTTTCCCTTTAAAATAGCGATCCAACACAAGTTCTGAACTCTCAAATGAACAAAATTTCTTTGACAAATTTAATATTTTCATACATTACTTATAAAAGGCAGAAACAAAATTAAACTTTTAGAATCTTTGCGGTTTTTTTCTAATGTTTTGAATAATTCAAATGAGAATAATTCCACGTGACACGATCAAGACAAAATTTTAATTTTCTGGGAAAGGCTTAAAATTGTTACTCTTCATAAAAGTAATAAAATCCTAAAATATTAACTTTTATAAAAATTAATTGTAAGGGATGTCACATCACGCAATTCAGGGAAAAGTCGAGGATTTTTATTAAAAGTACTGGAAAAAATTAAATTTTTAGAATTCATAACAAAATTCTGAACTTTGGTGTCTTTTTTGTTTGCCTCATAAACTATGAAACTACCACAAATTCTAAATAATATAAAACCTTCAATTTTTTCTATTTCTGACAATAATTTCTTTTTAAATAACTTCATTCTTTAAGAACAATCAGAAAATTATTATTATTATTATAAATATTATTTAATGACTAATTTTACTGAAATATTTATATTTAAATATTTAAAAATGAATTGAATGTTAAAAGGAATAAGTTTACAATTTTTATAAATTAGATGAACTTCAAAAGGTCTCAATTTAAAATTTAATAAAGTTTCAATTTTGAATGAATTTAATTAGAAATTTTAAAGAACTTAGATTTTTCAAAAATTTTAATAATTCAAATTCTTCTGAAATTAGTTAAATTTTTAAATATAGGTACATTTAATTATAATTATTAAAAATAATGGATTTATAGAAGAATTTTAGTTAAAAACACTAAAAAATTTAGAATCATTTTCGTTAAATAATAAAATTTTTTACAGGAATTCAATTATTTTCATCACATAATTTCCATTATTTTTAATACAATTTTAATCAAAATCCTCGAAAAATGTAATTATTCTTAAAACTTTAATTAAAATTGGACGAAAGAATTTAATTATTTAAAAATTTGTTGAGAAAATTTTTTATGAGAATTCAACTTTAAGAAACATTCAATTATTCAATAATTTATTTATTTTTGTATTTAAACAATTGAATTCTCTTAGAATTTTCTAATATAAATTGATTTAAAAATGCAGTTTGGTTAAAATTTTAGATAATTAAATATTAAAATTATTGTAGCGTAAAGTTTTAGAAATAATAGAATTTTGTTCCAATTTTTTATAGTAAATTTTAAAGCATTTTTTGTGTACTTTTTAATTTAAAAACTCTTTATTTAATAAAAAAAAAATTGTTAACCCCTCTTTTTTAAAAAATAAACCTTATTTTTCAATTTTCACAAAAACTACCTCTTTTTTAAATTTTTTTTAATAATTTTTATTAGAAAGCTGAGATTTTTTCCAACAAATTATGTAAATTTTAAAAGTGAGACAACAATGAGTTTTCAGGAAAATAAAAAAATCAACTTTTGAACCCTTTTTATTTATTTTATTTAAAACCCATTATTATCCCATTTTTTAACTTTATATAATCTATTAATTTACTGGAAAAAATCTCAGCTTTCCAATAAAAAAGAGTAAAAAAAATAAAAAAGAGGTAGGGGAGACTGGGGCGAAAAGTTAAATTTTGCATAAATGATTTTTTTTAGACAATATAATCCGTTTAGATGCAAATATTTATACATCAATATTGTAGGGCAACTTGTCCCCTACAACTTTCAATAAAAAAGTTTCAGATATTTTCGCATACAATACATGTTTTGTCTTTTTTTTTTGCCCCATGCTGGGGCAAAAAGTTAAATTCTATTTTTAGCCTACTAAAGCTATTTTATGATAGGTGTTAAGTAGTTGATAAGTTAAAGTATACATAAACAAGTAATTTAGTTAATAAAAGATCTTTCTTTACTTAACAAAAGCTTTAGAATAGTTATAAAGTTAATAAATTGAAATTTCAAAAAAAAAAATTTTTTTGGTTTATTTCACGTGAGCGGTCTTGTTTTTTGATAGAGTACTTGCCTAATGTCAAATAAATCATTTTTAAACAAATATACCCAAAAAAACGAAAAATAAAAAAAAAATTTTAATAACATGTAAAAATACATTTAACTTTTCGCCCCAGGGTGCGTTTTTGGCTTTAACAACAAATATAAAAAATCTGACTAAAGACATTTAGCAAATACATTTATGGTCACCACAAAAATTAGCAGAATGTCACATAACTCCGGACATTTATTTAGGGTGATAACATCCTTCTATAATTAAAATTGCAATGCTCTAACTATTTCCGTTTGAAAGATAATTGAACGTTCAAAACATTAAAGGCATTAAAATAAATAATTTCAAAATAAACTTTTAATTTAGAGTAAAATAAACGTTGAAGATACCTCTGAAAATGAGAATGTAAAACCTCGGAAAAATTTAATTTTTAGTCAAAATTATGCATTGAAGAAGAGAAAAAAAGTTTTCAAAGTTGAAAAAACGAATCAATAACTCTTTGAAATAATCAAATTCGAGAAATCAAACTTTCAGAACATTGTTTTAATTACTGTTAAAAACCCAATTTTCTAAAAAAAATTTGAGAAATTTCCTTTTTTTATTCGCAAAATGTGGTAAAAATTACAAAGTCAATATACTAAAAGTTGATTTATTGAAGTTAAAACTTCAATTTTTATGTTCTTCTAATAATTGCAAATTCCAGTCAAAAATATCTCATTTTATAGCATTAGAAGGATTTATAAAGTTTTCACCAAACTTAAAATAATCTGAAAGTATAATAAAATTTTCTAAAAATGTAAGAAAAATAAAAATAGAACCATTTTTTTAAAAGTAGTCCGAGAACGATTAAAGTAGATTAAATTATAAAGAAATGCAAAGATAGAATTGTTTATTATAAACAATTTTACGTTTTATTTTCCCAAAGTTTTAATCGTTCAAATAAATCAAATTCTTTTTCTGATGAAATATTTTTAAAAATTACTTTTCAAAAGGGAAGAATAATTAAAATTAAACATTTGCTTATTCAAAAATTAGTTTTTTTTTTAATATAGAAAATTATTATTTTTTTTTTTAAATACAAATTAGAAGAAGTAGAAAAAACGTTCATTTGAACTTTAAAACTTTAGGAACATTACGTTTTTTAAAATTTATAACTGTTTGAGGACAAATTTTTCTTTGGAACAAATTGAGATTTTTGCGCCACTTAAAAAGGGATAAAAAAAATTTTCGGTTCAATTTTTTTTCTACAATTTTGAAACGTTTAAATAAATGGAAAATTTTTAAAAATTACTATATTGAAATAAAGAATAATATAAAAATAACATTTATTTAGTTAAGAATTTTTTTTTTAAGAAAATACAAGTTAAAAAAGTAATAAAAAGTATCGTCGTTTGTTTGAAAGTTCAAAACTTTTAATATGTGTAGATTTTTGAACTGAAAGTCTGTGTCTGAAATTTTAAATTATAATCTTAATTCACTTTTAAAAAACAAAGTTACCAAAAAAATATTCATTACTTTAAATACTGATTCGAAGGATTAAATTAAATGAATTAAATTGATAACGAGTTTAAACAAAAAAATAACTTTTATGTGTTTAAAGTTAAATGAAGAATTTTTTAGAATTTATATTTAATAGATATTTCAATATTATTTTAACGAATTGGACAATTTTTTATAACTAAAACTCTCCTGCGAAAAATTGGAAATTTTTTTTAAAAAATTAATTTTTTTATTGAGGATAATTATCAATAACATTTCAGAGATAAAATCCTACAGATTCTGAATTCGACTATATGGAAATTATGATTCTTGAAAAAATTAGTTTATTTGAAATTCAACTTAATAGAAATTTTGATAAATAAGATTCATTTCAAGTAATAGAAAATTAAATTCATTTCCAATTAAGGAGGTTGTTTACAGGTATGCAGACCTTCAGAAAAAATATTGAATTGACATTAAAGAATTTTTTAATATTATTGTTTTTCGTATCTTCTGGAAGAACAAATATCAATTTTCAAGAAAAAAATTTGAAATTTACAAAAATTGTTTATTTAGTCATTTTGCATATGATCAAAGTTTTCTTCATATTAAAAGGTTAAACTTTTTCAAAACTGATTCGATTTAAGTCAATGATGGCTTATTTTCTTCAGAAAATGGTTCTCTATAACTTGATCGCTCAGATTTATAAAGAAATACACTGTTTTGAAAATATGCTTATTTGTTTAAAAAAAGTGATTTAATTTAAACATTTTTTTTTTAAAAAATAAGCATATTTTCAAAACAATGTATTTCTTTATAAATCTGAGCGATCAAGTTATAGAGAACCATTTTCTGAAGAAAATAAGCCATCATTGACTTAAATCGAATCAGTTTTGAAAAAGTTTAACCTTTTAATATGAAGAAAACTTTGATCATATGCAAAATGACTAAATAAACAATTTTTGTAAATTTCAAATTTTTTTCTTGAAAATTGATATTTGTTCTTCCAGAAGATACGAAAAACAATAATATTAAAAAATTCTTTAATGTCAATTCAATATTTTTTCTGAAGGTCTTGCATACCTGTAAACACCCTCCTTAATAAAAATTAAACTTCATTTCTAATTGATAAAAATTAAAATTCATTTCCATTTAATAAAAATGAAAATACACTACGAATTAATAAAAATTAAGATTCATTTCCAATTAATAAAATAAAATTAATTTCCAAATGATGAAAATTAAAATTCACATCAAGGTTAATTAATGAAAATTGAATTAATTTTGTTTGTTTTAAAAGTTGATTTTTAAAAAGTCGGATTGATAAATGGATTAAAATTAAAGTTATGTAGAAATTCTAATTAAATAAAAAATCTAATAATTCATCCAATTTTTCATTGGCAATAAGTAAAATAATTAAAGGGCTGTGTTAAATAAAAAATCGATAACATGCAAATTTGATTAAATAGAAATTCAGTAGAATTCAAATAAGTAAAATTCTATTTTTCAAAATTTAACTAAATGAATTTGTGTCATTACTTAAAAATAATTGAACCTAATGTTATGAGAATTTTGTCGTAATTAAATTCAATAATTTTGTCACCTAAAATTCTCGAGTGAAAATTGAATAAATTGAATTATATTTGTTTGTCTTGAAAGTTGATTTGAAAAATTCAGATTGAATAAATTCAATGAATAAAAATTAAAGTTATCTAAAAATCCAATTAAATAAAGAATATTGAATATTGCAGACATTTTGTCATTAAAAAAACAAGCAAAATAATCATTAAGTTCTGTTTAATGAAAATCCGATCAAGTAAAATATTCATTAATATGAAAATATAAATAATTGAAGATTCAGATGAATAAAAATTGATAAAATTCTACCCATGAAAATTTGACTAAATAAAGATAAGTCATTAGTTAAAAAAATGAAATTAATGTTTTAAGAAATGTTTTAATATTACATTTAACAGTTTGAAAATTATTTCTTTCATTTAACTTTATAAGATCTTTGATCTGTTTAAGGTGAGAGAAGCAGCACAAGGCTGTGCAAGGATACGGGGAGACACTCTTGGTATTGTAGGATTAGGCAGGATCGGATCGGCAGTTGCTCTTCGCGCAAAGGCATTCGGTTTTAACGTTATCTTCTATGATCCATACCTTCCTGATGGAATCGAAAAATCGCTGGGTCTCACCAGGGTTTACACATTACAGGTAAATACATTTATTTTACTATTCATTTATTATAGTTATCCTAATAATAATCCTAAGAAAATAAATATATTAATAAAGTAATATATTAACAGAGAATTTTTAATTTTATGCGATTGGTATCAAAACTTTATTATTTTTTTAAGAGTTTTAATAACATTTTGTAATGTAATATTATTTACTTGTTTGTGTACCGTATATAGTTTAATATTTTGTAACATTTTAAAACAGTTGTTTATCTTTTATAATGTTTTGAGCATTTCTTATATTTTGTAACACTTTGAACGTTTACGTATTGTTTATACACATTCTTTAATTTAAACTTTTTAATAATTAAAAAAACATTAATAAAATATACATAATTTAATACATTTAATATTTTTTTATAAAATAAGAATATTAAAAATGAAATATCTTTTCAGGACTTGTTATTCCAATCAGACTGTGTATCCCTACATTGTACCTTGAACGAGCACAATCATCACCTAATTAATGAATTCACCATCAAACAGGTAAAATTTACTGAACATTTACTTACATACTATTTAAAAAAAATATAATTTAAATAAATTAAAATTTTTAGTTTGTTTTTTACAATTACAATAGGGGAGAGGGCCCCAAGGTGGTCAGGGCCCTAAGGTGGTCACCCTAAGAAAATTTTTGTATATTAGTTAGTATCTTCCAATTTTTTTTTGTTATTGTTATTATTTGAGAAGACAAAGATTTTAGTAAAGTTTTGAGGTAAATAGTCGTATGAGTCTCGTTGTAACGTGAACGTCGTAAAATTTCTGTTTTTAAATGATCGAGAAATTTTTTTCTCAGGGTGTTAAAATCATCGAAATTAACCATTTTAAATTAGTAAAAATCGTTATAATTATCTTTATATATCGTACAATAATATTCCAAATGAATATAATTAATATTGTGCTTTAAAAAATTTTTTCATTAACGTTTAAAAAATTGTGTCTTGGCCCTAAGGTGGACACATTTTTGGCCCCAAGGTGGTCGCTTTTGATTTTTTATGAAAATGTGTTTATACGCCATATTTATCAACATTTATCACTGTGAATGTGAATTTTATCAATTTTTAAGTTTTATGATGAATAATAATGAAATAGAATTATTTTCAAAATTTTACCTGTCTAATACATACACAAAAAGTATCATTTTTGACGAAAGGACAAAGTGCAAAAAAAAATGTAATATGTTTCTGTGATCCTGAAAAACAATTAATATTAAATATAAACAACTTAATAATACGTTTTTTACATTTTTTTAAAACTTTTTTAGTGAATTTTTGTATGGTGACCACCTTGGGGCCACTTTTTTAAAAGTCGAATTTTCAACTTTTTTTAAAAAGTGCCATAACTTTTTTTTTATTAATGAAATAAAAAAAACTTTATGATAGGAAGTTAGGTAATAAGATAAAGTTTCAAACGCCGTATTATTGACCTTTATATATAATTCCATTTGAAATCTACAGTCGTTCAAAAGATGGGTGACCACCTTAAGGCCCTCTCCCCTAGAGTAATTTTTTGTGTGTTTTTATCAATACTTATTTAAATATGAAATTGAATTTAGATGAGACCTGGAGCATTTCTCGTAAATACAGCTCGTGGAGGACTGGTAGATGATGATGCACTTGCCGCGGCTTTGAAACAGGGTAGAATTCGTGCAGCGGCACTCGATGTTCATGAAAATGAACCATATAACGTATTTCAGGGCCAATCTGCCCAATGTAAGTCTTTTAACACCTCAATTCACATTTTTTTATATTTTAAATTCTTCCTTTTTTTTCTTTTTTCACACCTTTTTTTACATTTTTTTATTTACAAGATTATAAATATTTTTTTCTATATTTTTGCCCAACATCCCATAAAAATTATTACATGGAATATTTATTAAAAAAATTTTTACAACAATTTCTCCGTAAATATACTTAAATTTTTACTTGATGGAAATTTTAGTTACTGGGTTATACCTGTTTGGATATTTTTTTTTATTGGCTTAAGATATACTATAACATCCCTAGATTAATAATCTATAACGTCCTTGCTTGAAAACAATTTGGAAATATTTTTAAAATTATTTTTTCTGGATCAATTCCGGAGTGGTAAAATAGAACATTTTAACTTCAAACGCGTCTTACTCGAAACCATGTTTTGCAAATCGGCGAGCAGTAGAACTCGAAAAGTTTTTGTCCGATTGGCCTGCAAATTTAACTGTAGGATTTTTTTTATGAATAATTAAAGTCGATTTTTTTGGGTGAAAAATACGATTTTTTTGTAAGTCTCACAATTCTTTAAAAAAAAACTTTAAAATTATAATCATGCTAACTTAGCACTGTTTACTGAATTCCATAGCCGCCATTTTGTAAAAAAAAAATTGAAAATAAAATTTTTTCTTACTCTTTAAAAGTTGCTTAATCAAATGGTATAGTAGTTGTCAACAATAATTTAAAACTGTACTCATAAAAAATTTTTGAAAAACACCCTTTTTTTAAGCCTCCAAACAGGTATAACCCCTTAACGGAATATTAGGTCACTAAATTATTATTCAACTGAAATTTCATTTTATGAAATTCCTAATTAATTCTTTTTTTAGTTAAAACAAATCTAAATCTAATCGCAATTTAATTTAGCAGAAATATTTAACAGAATTTTAGTTGCAGTTGAACTTTTAAATATGAGAATTTCCATTAAATCGAATCTTAATTTGCTCGAATTTTTCTTTTTCTCTGATTAATCAATTTTAGAATTATTTAAAATTCTGCATTGCTGATTGAAAATGTTACATTGAATCTTAAATTTTTTTTTTGTCTTAGAAACTTTGAAATCACCACTAATTTTTTAATACATAATCTTAAAAATTTTCTATTTTTGACAATAATTGAAATTTACAGTATACGAAATTAAATTTATTTTAAATAATAATTTAACTCTTGTAATCATAAAATTATGACCTACAAATCATTTAACGAATAATTTTACTTAAAAATTCCAAATATAATTGTTTACAACTTTTATAAATAAATTTAAAAAGGTTTCAAATTGAAATTTTAGAAAATTTGAATTTGAAAAAAATAAAATAAAAATTATCGAATTGCAAAAGGTTTAGAATTTGATATTTTTGAATATCTTAAATTTTATGTAAAAAATAACAGTTATTAAATATTTACTTAAAAAGAAACTTGATGTTTCACAAATGAAAATGTATTAGAATACTTATATTAAAAACATTTCGTTCATTTGAAGGTTCCCTGTCATTTTAAATTAACAATCACTTTGTAAAATTTAATAGTCATTTTAATAAATAACAAAGTACATCAGTATTTAAAAAAAAATTTATTAAGAAATTTTATTTTTCCTAATTTAGAAAATTTTAATTTTCTCATTTTTTTCTAAATTAAATGTATTATGATTAATTTTGTTCGTTATTTTCTGAACAGGTCCTTTAAAAGATGCTCCAAATCTTCTTTGTACACCACATGCTGCATTCTATAGTGACGCGAGCTGCACGGAACTTCGCGAAATGGCAGCGAGTGAGATACGACGAGCCATCGTCGGTCGTATTCCTGATTGCTTAAGAAATTGTGTCAACAAAGAATACTTCCTGTCCTCATCTGGGTGAGAATTCTTAAAAACTTTTTTTTAATAATTCGAGCTTAAAAGAAAATTAAGAATGTTCACCCTTCCATACTTTACACATGATCTAAATCTCTAATTTTCTAAGTAATTTTTCCTCTTTTTTGCTTTTTTAATTATGAGTAAGTATACAAATTTTATGACTTTAGAGAAAAATCTTGTTTTATTTTTGTTCAAGATTATTTTTTGTTTAAAAGAATTATGTTGGTCAATTTAGATGAAAAAGTTGAAGTTTGGAGGATTTATAAATTATATCTTCGTTCATTGTTATTTTGACTAATATAATAACGTGTTTGCTTCTTTTCTTTAAATATTTTTTATATCACTTTTATGAATGTTGACTTGAAACAGAAATTTAGAACATGTGCATCCTTTTTTTTCTTTTCGTACAAAACGTTTTTTTTCGGTTCTTTTTGTGTATTTTAAGTTTATCAAGTTGGTGTTTGAAAGTCTATTTTACGTTTATTTTATCTCCAAGTGAAAATTTAAATTAATTTAGAAAGTGGAGGAATTTTATTTTGATCAAGTTGTGAGAAAATTTACATTTGGAAATTATAATTATTTGTTATTTTTTTATATTTCGAAAAAAAGACTTTCAAACATTAAATTTATTATGTCATCGGACATCTTTTGTATTTAAGTTTTTATGTTCGAAATTCGAGCTGCTTCTCCTCGTTGTTTCTTCGTGTCTCATTTTCTAATATAGTAGAAAATTCTGTAGACCAATAACTATAATTTTATTAAAAGAATTTTTTCTTTGGAAATTTATGCAAAAATCTTTTTTTTCGAACTATATTTTGCATCTGAATCGTACAAAATTTATTTTTATTATCTAATTTGGTATTATAACCTACCAAAAGTTTTTTTTGGCATAATCAAAAATTTACCAGGTGTAAATTAGTTTTCGTCTTTGGATTTTGTTGTTTTATTTATTATTTCTTATTTGTTTTTTTAAGAAATAAGTATTGCGAGATTTTTATGTAAAACGGAAAATTTAATCATTCGCTTGATTTTAAAACATTCGTTTTATTAGACTTATTACACGGAAAAAATCTTGGGTGACGTGCAATCCCAATCGTCGGAAAGTGGGGGAACTATAGTTTGGATGTGCTACGTTCTCAATTCGGGAAATCTACGTTCCCATGTTGGTGGCGCTGAACACCCAAGATTTGAGACTCAAAACCTTGGGACTGCAATAGCCGCATCTTGGGCGTTCAGCACGCCCAAGTTGGAAATGCAGCTCCTCCAAACTAAAGTCGTATCGCATTCGTACATTTTCGGTCTACTTGGAACGGCACGTCACCTAAGATTTTTTCCGTGTACCTATTTATTATTAGACTTATTATTTACAATTACGTTTTTTTTTATTATTTATTACTACACTATTTTTATTTGTCTTGTTTGCGTTGGCTGCTTTTTGTTTTGTTTGACAGTCGCTTTTTTGTTTTCGTTCGACAACAACTGGCTTTATTTTCCTTGAATCCACACTATTTTTTCAACTAAAATTTTGAATTTCACCAAATTTCGGAAGAGAAACATTCAAATTATTGAGACTTTTTTACTTTTAATTGTTTTCTTAAATGATGAATTTCGACCCTTTTTTAAGGAAGTAAATTACTTTAGTAAATTATTTTAAATAAATATATATAACAAAAATTGAATTTTTACTTCAGACTAGAATTAATTTAACGTTAATGTTTTAATTATAATAATAACTTTAATGATTTAATTAATTAAAACTATTTTAATTTTTCTTCTCCTATATTATTCAGTTATATTTTTAATAATACAATAAGTAAAATTATTATTTTTAACCCCAAAGTTAATATTTCTCTTAAAATTGAATAGAAAAATTGACACATTTTCAATTCTAGGTATAAAACACAAATTTAATATTTTAGACTTGAATGAAGTTTTAAGTCATTAAAATTGCAATTAACTTTATTTAAAATTAAAATTAATCGACTTTTTAAATTATTAACAATTGCGAAAATATTAAAAATTAGTAAATAATAATAGAAGTTAAGAAATAGTAGCAATAATAATAACAATAGTATTTATTATTAATTTATAATATATTATTTTTAGTAATTGCAAAAATGTTTGAAACTATTAAATAATAATAAAAGAATTGTAATAATCATAATTATTCTTATTATTATTTTTATTATTTTATTTGTTATTTATTAAAATTGTTAAAAAATAAAAATAGACGCTTTTAAGGTAGTACGCTCGTGATCGCACTTTTCTATAGAATTTCATGAAATTTGAAATCAGAATAGTTAATAACAAGATCTATGTATTTGCAAAATATTAAAAAAATTGACCGTTTCTAAAACAAGATATTTAAGTTCAAAGTTTGTTATTTAACATGGTTAACCTATGAAAAGTGCATGTAAACGGCACATTTCTTCTAATAACTTCTAAAATTTTCTATAGATTGTTTTAAAAAACTAATATATTATAAATGAATGTTTGAGAAATTTATAACAAAAAGATTTAACAATATTAACCGTTTCAGTTAAAAGATATAATATAATAATTATAATATTCTAACCTGACTAGTATACTTGTGTGTGAGTGTGTCTGTACATAGGGCTGACTATGAGCAATTCCACGCCAAGTGATCATAAGAATTTTCGATGATTTTAGCAATATTAAAAATACTTTCAGAATTTCTTCCTTTTTATACATGAAATAAAAGTGTATAAAAGTTTTTTTAAAATTTTCAAAATTTTTTGAGTTACCTCTTACTCAAAATTTTGGTTGGTTTTTCAAAAAATGCACATAACTTTTTTTCTTGTTAACCGATGAAGATAATTTTTTTTGGAAAATACTCATAATAAGAAGTACTTTAAAGAAAAAAAAATAAAATTTAATAAAAATTTTTTTTTTGCCCGAAAAAAATTTCAAAAAATTTTTTGAATTCAAATTTTAAAAAAAATATATCTTCGATTTGAAAAATTTTTTTTCGGTAAATATTGTCAATTAAGTAAAGAATACTTCCTGTAAATTTAATTATGGGACAAAAATAACTTTTCGAGAAAAAAAAATAAAGTGTGCAGCGCGGCGTGCCGGGACTTGTGCTTATGGCGGTGCAAGTTTCGTTTCAAATCACTCTAATAGGTCACAATTCTTTACCAAAACGCTTTTTCTTTTTTATAAATCTTCGTAATTAAATTCTCTATCAATCTCTCGAGCCTTATTTTTAAATTTTTGTTTTTAAACATTTTTTAAATAACAATAAGTATTAAAAAAATCATAAAATCGTAAAACATATATTTTTAGTTTTATTAATTAAGAAAATTAATCAAAAAACTTATTAAAATAATTTTTGATTGATAAAAAATAAAAAATTCTTTAGTCAAAAATTGTTATACAATAAAAATTTATTATTTTGTCATAAACTGTACTTAGGGTTAAAAATTTCTATTTTTTCTGAATTGTGCAATTTTTCATAAGTAAAGTATTCAAGTATAAAAGAAAAACTAAAAATTTATTATTTAACCCTTGTTTAAACAGTTTATAATTTTCAATTTTTCAATTAATTGTTTAGAAAAAATTAGAAATTTCTAACCCAAATGAAACTTATGAAAAAATGAAAAAAGTACATAAGAAACAAATATAAATTTCTTACCCTAAGTATAAATAGTTTATGAAAAAATAGCAACAATTAATTGTTTAAACAATGTTTTAATAAATAATTGTTTTTTTATCATCAGTAGATATATTACTCATGAAAAATTGTACAATTGAGAAGAAACTAGTAATTTCTAGGTCTAAGTATACAGTTTATAAAAAATAACAACAATGAATTAATTAAAAAGTGTTTAATTAATTTATTCTTTATCAATCAAACATTATTTTAATAGGTTTTTTAAATAATTTTCTTAATCAATACAACTAAAAAATATATGTTTTACGATTTTATGATTTTTTTAATACTCATTGTTATTTAAAAAATGTTTAAAACAAAAATTCAAAAATAAGGCTCGAGAGATTGATAGAGAATTTAATTACGAAGATTTATAAAAAAGAAAAAGCGTTTTGGTAAAGAATTGTGACCTATAGTGTGATTTGAAACGAAACTTGCGCGGCCATAAGTGAATACATGCACAAGTCCCGGCACGCAGCGCTGCACACTTTATTTTTTTTCTCGTAAAGTTATTTTTGTCCCATAATTAAATTTACAGGAAGTATTCTTTACTTAATTGACAATATTTACCAAAAAAAAAATTTCAAATCGAAAATATATTTTTTTCAAAATTTGAATTCAAAAAATTTTTTGAAATTTTTTTCGGGCAAAAAAAATTTTTTTATTAAGTTTTATTTTTTTTCTTTAAAGTACTTCTTATTATGAGTATTTTCCAAAAAAAATTATCTTAATCGGTTAACAAGAAAAAAAGTTATGTGCATTTTTTGAAAAACCGACCAAAATTTTGAGTAAGAGGTAACTCAAAAAATTTTGAAAATTTTAAAAAAACTTTCATACACTTTTATTCCATGTATAAAAAGGAACAAATTCTAAAAGTATTTTTAATATTGCTAAAATCATCGAAAATTCTTATGATCACTTGGCGTGGAATTGCTCCTATGTATTCAGTACAGTCCAAGCAAAAATATGCTACAGTAACTGCACCATACTATAGCATTTTATTAAAATTTACTTTTGAGAGTGACTGTCGCGAGCGTACTACCTTAATAAAAGTAAAATTCGAAAAATATCATTTTCAAACTAATTAAAATATTAAAAATTTTTTAAAGTATTGAATGAAATAATATTGTTATATTTCATTATTTTGAAATATAAAAATCAGTAATTGGATAAACATTTTAAAAGAAAATTTTTAAATTAAAATAAGAAAATTTGAACTAAACACCGAATAGAAATTAAGTATTTCTATTTATGAAAATAAAAAGAGAGTAAAATTTTGAATTATTAAAATTTGCTACTGGATGAAGTAAAAAAATTTCTGAAATTATGTTTTTACAAGTTCTTTGTACGTTTAAATGAACGAAATTTATTTATTTCTTCTTCAAATTAAATTCTTATTGCTATTATTTTGCGTCATAAAAAAAATTAATTACTAAGTTTATAAATGTAAAATTTAAGTTTCTAATTTATCTTGCAATTAGTAATTTATGAAAATATTTCGTTCATTTGTACGTTTCAAACTTGTCGATCATTGAATTTAAAGATATTTTCTCCTTATGTTAAATGTTTGAATTTTTAACTTTCAAATGAACGAAATATTTTTCATTAAAACTATTTTATAAATTACTGATTGCTAAATAAAAAACAAATTTTACATTTAGGAACTTTATAACCAATTGTTTTGATAGTAAAAAAAATTATATTTAATTTGAAGAAGAAAGAAATAAATTTCGTTTATTTGAAGGTGCAGTACTTTAGGATCATAAAATTATTTCTGAGTTCTTTTATTAACAGTTTTGTAAAATTTAATTGTATAATAATTATTTAACATATTTTACAATAGTAAAATTTGAAAAATTAAGTTGTATTCCGACAGGTTCTATTTAAAAGAAATTTTTAATCTTCATTTAAGGAAGAATTTGACAAACAATCAGAACAAAAGTTAGCTCAATGTCATCATGTCATAATATTTTAAAAGAAAAACAAATTAAATTTTAAATTCCTTTTGGTAGCAGCCTAGCAGCGTAAGAAATTTAATTTTCTACATTTTTTTGTCAATAATAAATGATTTTAGTAATATAACCTAAATATTAACAAATGTTTCTTATTGGTAGAAAATGTTCAAAATTAAATTCTTCGCCTCTCCACCAAAACGAATATAAAATTTATTTTGTCTTTCTTTCTAAATTACGAAATTATGACATTGGTCTGAATTTGTTCTGACTGTCCGTCATATTTTACTTTTACATCAAATTTAAATGGTTAAAATAAAATTATTCACTCTTCTTAATTATATAGTTTCTTGACTTGAAGAAAAATGCGCAATTGGACTAAGTTTTGATTTTGATTGTTGAACCGTTTCTCTTTTATGAAGTAGAAAAAAATGATTTTTATACAGATAAATAAAAATAAAATCATTAAAAAACAAAATTTGTTGGACAATTACTAAAGGAGACTTTTTGAAATTGTAGGAGGATTTTTCAAAGAAAGAAAAAAAATTGAAAATGTGCACAATTAGAAATAGTGGAGATGAAAAATTTTGAATGATAAATATAAAAACTTTTTGCCGGTACAGCACATACCCAGAGGGTATCAACGGGGGCTACTATGCAGGAGCTTTGCCTGTTCAACAGGCGCACTCGACAACTCCTCACGACTCGGCGCCACCACCTCCTGGTGGGCATTCTGTCGTTGGCGGCGGGGGTGGCGGTGGACCAAACTCGTCAGCGGGTGGCGGTGGAGCTGGGGGTCCAACAGGGCCATCGGGTCCAACGGTAGGCGGCGGTGGTGCCGGTGGTCCCACTGCGGCTCCACCATCTGCTGGAATGCCTGGATTACCACATAGCATAGTGAGCGAGACTGATCCTCGGCCCAGTCCACCTGCACCAAGTCCCCGTTGACCTTAAATCCACCCCCCAGATCTCCAAAATCCAGCGCCACCCCTCCGATCTTAACCTTTATACACCCTAGCCATTTACACACAAGCTCCAACGACGACGACAACAACAACAACAACAACAACAACAACTAAAAAAATAAACGGCCGATTCACTAGCGCGGGTCGTACAACCATTTATCTGTCCACTGCTTCCGATTATACTCGAGAGGATCCTTGAAAGCAGAAGAAAATTCATTTCTGACGAAAAAAAACCAGAGAGGAACCTTTCGAGTAACGCAGTTAATATAAAAAAACAGACGCCAAGTACAGTTTTGGATAAAAAAGAAAAGAAACGAGATTTTCAAACGACACCACAACAAAAATTTGCAACGTTCGTGTAACTATACTTCCGAATTTTCATTTTCAGTTCCACAACGTTCATTTTTTGTCACAAAAAGTCTTTTTGTAGTAAAAATGGGAAACATTTTAAAAACTTGACTCTGTTTTTGAAAAATAATTCAAAATCAGTTTCTTTTTTTTTTTGGTTAAAATAGATTTAAAAATTAAAAATCTATGTTTATATATTTTCCTTGAAGAATAAAAATTTCGTTTTTTACTCTAAAAAAAAACTAACGGAGTTGAGCTTTTAAAATTAAAAATCCTGTCCGTTCTTCCTTCCAAGTCGCTAGAAATTTCATTTCCTTTTCCTTACAGGAGGAAAAAAAATCACACCTAAAATAATTGTAATTTTATCCCTTACTGTATTTGGAATTCCGGCTGTCTCTTCGCTAGTGCTTTCAATTTTGTTAACGATAACGTGTGAGATCTTGATGTTGTAGAGAGAAAAAAAATAGCTGAATTTCCGCCGACGGGGGGAAGGGGGGGAGAGTTAATAATTCAGATCATTATCTAAAAAAGAAAATATTCTTTTCTCCTTCTTTTTTTTTATTGTACTTTTAAATCTTTTTACTGTAATGAAAAAAAGCACGGTTAAATATTAATAAAAATATGATCTTCATTTGTCACATGTCCGTGAATAAAGTGTAGAGGTAATTTTCTTTTTGTAACTTTCCTTTACACTTCAGCAATGTACAGTTGAAAAAAAATAATAATAATAAAAGAAAAAATTCTTTAAAGTATTCGTAGTTGAAAATCGGACATTGGACAAATTGAAAAAATAGACCGTAAATTCTAATTTTTTGCTTTTAGAAGAAAAAAAGAGAAAAGAAAAAAAATGAAGGGGTCTTGAAAAGAGGAAATTTAAGATTCGCTAATCAAATGTCCGTCGTGGTTTTCTTTTTTTACTAAGAAAAAAAAGGGGCGCGAGCATTTCCCTTTTTTTAAGAGTATTCCTGTGTTTTTGAAAATAGAGGACGGCGACAAAAAAGAACAACAAGAAAAAGAAAAAAATTGTTGTTTTTCTGAGAAAAAAATGACACATGAAAAAATACACAGACATACATTACATACACACATATAAAAAAAACAACTTATCGTTTTAACGGTTTGTAAGCAAAAAAGTGAGACTGTGAGTGATGGAAAGATTGAGGAGAAAGAAAGTGCGCGTGCATGAAAAATAAGACAACAAGAACAACAAAAAAAAAAACAATATGGGCGACAGAAAGATTAGAAACAAGTTTTATTGATAATTACGATACGATTAATTATTGTATTAAGTGGAAAAAAAAGTTGTGTGACGTTGCGTACACTTTCGGGGGTTTAAATAAACGAAAAAAAAATAGATTATAGAGAAAAAGAAAGTGCGAAAGAGAGAGAGAGAGTTTTTTTGGAAAATGAAAGAGTAGAGAGTGAGACACACACATATCTATTCAGTTTTAAAGCAAATAAAAAAACTGCTTTTTATCAATAATTTTTCTTATTTAGAAAAAACCGATTTTTTTTTTAAATTGTTACTTTCTTTTTTCTATTCCGAAAAATAAAATCTCGTGTGTACTTGAAAAAAGAACAAGTAAAAGTTGTTAAAGAGCGAGATTAATGGATACCCGAAATGTTAAAAACTTCGTGGAAGAAAATAAAAATGACGGAGACTAAGATGCATCACAGAGATGACAAACACTTATTTTTATTTTTTTTTAGAGAAAAAATACGCGCAACGTATATTGGAAAAAAATACGGATATTACAAGATGGTCCAAAAGTCGTAATTTAGACTTCAGATTTAAATGAAGAAGAAAAAATTTGATAAAATATTTTAAAACTCCGGGCCATTTTGTTGTTTTTGCAAAAAAGAGGAAAAAACCCGTATTAAAAAACGTAGCGACATACTTTTTTTTCTCAAGAAATATTATTACTTATAAACACATCATTATCTATACATAGAGCATGAGCGAATGAGAGAGCGAGAGAGAGAGAGAGAGAGAGAGAGAGAGAGAGAGAGAGAGAGAGAGAGAGAGAGAGAGAGAGAGAGAGAGAGAGAGAGAGAGAGAGAGAGAGAGAGAGAGAGAGAGAATAGCGTGCGAGTAAATAAAAAACGAATATTCCTGCAAAAAAGAGACTTTTTTGTTTCTTAAAATTTTTTTGAGAAAGAAAAAAGAATGCTGCGCAAAAGAAAAATAATGGAGTTTAAAAAAATTAGTTTTACAAAAAAGAAAAATGGAGGCAAAATAAAATAATTGTAATAAAAAGGAATGAAAAAAAAAGAATTGTGAAATTTTCTCCCAACTTTTGTGTGCGTAAGGACAGCCGTAAAGAAACTCCAACAGAAAAAAAAATTAGTCTTATTTATTAATGACTTTCTTCTTTTTTTTAATCGCTCCTTTTCCTCTGGTATAAAATACATTTATGACTCCGTTTATTTTTTTTTTTTTCTAAATTCGACTTGGCGCCGAAATAATTTTTATTTCCTATAATTTACAAAAAACAAAAATAAGAGTGAGAGAGTGAGAAAGAAAGAGAATGAAAGTGGGCAAAATTGAGGAATCTTTGATTAAAGAATGAGAAATGAATTTAAAAAGAAAAAAAAAGAAAAGAAAAAAATGGAAAAAAAGAGATAAAACCACGCGAATAAGGAAAGTAAACGTGGTGAAAACGGCAACATTAATATTAATTATAATTAATAATAATTATAATAAATACAATATTTGTACAATAATCAACGGTGCTGTGGTGTGAATGCTTTGCTGGCATTTAAAAATACGATACCCTCTTGTTTACCTGTCCTGGCACTTTTTCTTTTTTTTTACTTATTGCACTTAATTTAAGTCTAGTTTGCTAATTTAAAATATCTAATTCATTACAATTTTGAATTAGAATTTTATTTTTTTGGTTTTTCCTTTGGTTTATCAAACTTTGGTTTTCTTTTTTCAACACGAATGATTTTTTTTTCTCGGCTGAATATAATTTTGAGTCTAATTTTTAATTTTGCGAATTTATCACACATTGAAATTTGAATTTTAGAAAAGATACAGATAGAAAGGGCTGTTTTTCAAATGGATAACAATAGTTTAGACGTAATTGGTATTTTCGCAGGTGTTGAAATTAGTTTTTGTTTACATTTTTCAGTTTTATTAGAATGTCACTTTGATAACTGATTTTTATTTATTAAAAGGTACTGAAATTACTAATTAATTAAATAGTACTGTAATAAATAAAAAATTGTATTAAAAGTACTAATAACAGGGTGGCGAGCGACCTGGAAAACCGGGAATAGACAGGGAATTTGAAAAATCTGGAAAAGTCAGGGAAAAGACAGGGAATTTAATCTGAAGTCAGGGAAAAGCTGTAGGGAGTGTAAATATTCTTAGCTATACACTTAAAACTGTCAATAAAGTCCAATGCACAATGGGACACAAATATATCTGCTTAAAAAGAATTAATTTTAAACTTTATTTCATACGAAAATAATAATTGCTTTTATGACTAATGGATATGTATGGGGCATTCTCCGTGAAATTTTCACTCAAAATTTTTTTTAATTAAAACAATTTTTTTCGAATTCTATATGAAAAATAAGTAAATACCTGTTTTTAATTTTTCTATTTGATCAAAATTACGGAAGTTGTGAGTTTTTTAAAATAAACGTCTTCAGAAGCAGATGAATGTTAACACTTTTTTCTCTGTTATAACAAAAGATAAAAAATAATATAATATATGCAAAAAATTTGTTTTTTCTTGAATATTTCAAATATGTAATAAAAAATAACGTTTATAAAGCGAAAACATTAAATAAATTAAAATTACGTCTAAAAAATGACTTTTCTCAAAACCGAAGTAATCGATTTTCGATTTTTTTCTTTCATTCCAATCACTGATAAATAAAGAAATTTTTCCCACTTATGTCAAAGTGGATAAAATGATATTTAAAATTATATCAGTCGTTGCACAGAGTTTAGTGAAAGAAATTGAGAAATTAAACCACTTCATAACTTCATTCCATTAGTAAGGCATTTATTTGTTTTGTTATTAAAGGTTAATTTTTTAACAAGTGTAAAAGTCAAATAAAACTCTGTGTAACGACTGATATATTTTTAAATATAATTTAAACCCTAAAGAACACCACTTTGGCATAAGTGGGAAAAATTTCTTTTTTTATCAGTGATTGGAATGAAAGAAAAAAATCGAAAATCGATTACTTCGGTTTTGAGAAAAGTCATTTTTTAGACGTAATTTTAATTTATTTAATGTTTTCGCTTTATAAACGTTATTTTTTATTACATATTTGAAATATTCAAGAAAAAACAAATTTTTTGCATATATTATATTATTTTGTATCTTTTGTTATAACAGAGAAAAAAGTGTTTCAACATTCATCTGCTTCTGAAGACGTTAATTTTAAAAAAAATCACAACTTCTGTAATTTTGATCAAATAAAAAATTAAAAAACAGGTAATTACTTATTTTTCATATGGAATTCGAAAAAAATTGTTTTAATTAAAGAAAAATTTTGAGTGAAAATTTCACGGAGAATGCCCCATATAGGTTTATAAGACAGGGAATTTTGTTTTTGGACAGGGAAAAGTCAGGGAAAAGAAAGGGAATTTCAAAAAACCGTTTTCACTCGCCACCCTGTAATAAAAAAAGTATTCAAAAAATACTAATTAATAATACTAAAAACACTGATTAATTAAAAGTATTAGAAATGAATCACGATTTAATAAATAGTAAATTACTAATTAATTAATAGGTAGTATTGAAAGAAAATTACTATTCACTAAACAGTAAATTATCAATTAAATAAATAGAACTAAAAATACTAATTAATAAATTGCAAATAACAATTTACTTAATTAGTATTTATTAATTAAATAGTAGGTAGTAAAATATTAATTAAGTAGTATTTGATTTACTAATTAATAAATGTTCAAAAATTTAAAGAAATTCTCTTTAAAAATTCAATTATCTTTATAAATAATAAAATTCTTCTCCAAATTCAATTATTTTCAAAAATTTTAATAAAAATTCTTGGCAAAATTTCAATTATTTTCAAAAACTTTCCTTAATTAAATGGTTTTTAATTTCTACTATTTTAATCAAATTTTTCAAAACAATTTAAATCAAATTCCACTAAAAAAAAATATTTAAAAAGAATTTTTTAAAATTCGTCATCAAATTTTGTTAATAAAATTATTTATGAGAATTCAAATTTTAAAGAATTATTAATTAAATTATTTATTTTTGTATTTAAATAATTTATTTCTCGTAAAATTTTCTAATAAAATTTGATTTAAAAATGAAATTTATATAATAATTGAAGATTAAAAGCATTGTAGGATGAATTTTTAGAAATAATTGAATTTTGAAAATGTTGCAAATTAAAATCTTTGAAAATTAGAAATTTTCATACTTTAAACTAACAATTCTGTGGAATTAATTTTTTTGAAAAAGTTTAATTGAATTTTTTTTTAAAATGATATTTGAAGTTTTTGTTTTCTAATATATAATTAATTGAAGAATTCCCGAATAATCGAAATTTTATAAAATTGAATTGTAAACAAATAGATTTGAAAATTCTCAAAAAATTTTTTCAAAAATTATTAAAATAAAAAAAAAAAATAAATTTTTAAATTAAAAATTTTTTTTTTAAATTATTAAAATTATTAAATAATTGATTTAAAGAAGAATTTTAGTTAAAAGAATCTAGAAAATAATAATTAAATTGAAATGATGAAAATAATTTTGAAGGATTGACAGTAACAATATTCTTATTATTATTATAAAATGATAATTGTATCACTCGGTCATATTTAATTATTATAAGACCTGAAGAAATCGATCACTCTGAGTTTTCGACTCGGAGTGATCGATATCTTCTTTTTTTATACTGATAAATCTTAGAAATTATTGAATTTTAAAAAGGTTTCAATTTGAAACAACTATTGATGCTTCGAATAATTTTACAATTAAAGAAATTCGTAAATAAATGTAATAGAACATTTTTTTGAGTATAATCAATTTTTGGAGAGTATCAGAATATTCTTTAGGGTCAGGAAAAAAGTCAAAATTTTGTGTCGAAATGAGGAAAAAGTCAGAGTGAAACAAAATTTAATTTTTGTGTCAACCCTGCTAAAAATACAAATTAATTACCAATTTTTAAATAATTAATTACCAATTATTATTAATTGGTTAATTACTAATTAATTAATCGTAGTAAAAGTACCGATTAATTATATAGTAATTACAAATTAATTATTCAGTACTGAAAATACGAAATAATTATATAGTAAATTATTAATTAATTAAATAGTAATAAAAGTACCAAATATAGTAAATTACTAATTAATTAAATAGTACTTTAATTAGTTGTTAGTAATAGTAACTTTTACTACAACTGTAAAAGTACTAAATAATCATGTTAGTAATTAGCTTTGAAAAGAAAACCTATTTATCAGTGAATAATCTTTGATTTAGCGTCGAAAATGATGGTTTTTCAGGCCGGAAGTAGTTTTTTTTAATATGTACGTTTTTAAATATTAAGGTTTCTTTTTGTCGGGGCATCGTATGAAATACCGCAAAATGTACATCTATTGTTTTCGTTGTAAGTTCGTTCCTAGTCGAATCACAGGTATCCGACAGCACTGGGGTAACATTCCACTGTCAACGAGAGGATAATCTGAGCTGTGTCACGTTAAGGAGCCGCCATGGACCCTCATGTGTCTGTTGAGATTGCCACTCTGACTGAACCTTAATAAACACAATTTACACTGATATGGCTTTTCACCTGAGTGTATTCGCAGATGTTTCGTGAGGGTGGAACTGTCGGAGAAAGCCTTCTTGCAAAATCGACATCTGCAAAAAAAAAAGTTTTTTTGTGCTTTGGATTAAAATTTCCTTTTTAATAATGGAAAATCGAAATCATTTTTTTTTAATAACTAATTGTTTACTTGGTCCCTTTCTTCAGAACATATCACATTTTCTAATTTTGTAGATATTTGAAAATTTATTTATAAAAAAAAAATATGTTAATGTTTAAAGTAATATGATAATTAATATATATAAATTATATAGGTATAATTGATAAATTTAACAGATATAATATAAAAATAATTTGCACATTCTATTTTAGTTATATTTTAACATTTCGATTCTAATGCATATTTCAACGTTTTCATTCTAACTTATATTTTTTAATTTTTGTTTTTGCTCTTTTTTGGAAAAGGGATGATTTTTACCGATAAGGTCGTTCTCCAGAGTGGGTCCTCATGTGTGTGGTGACGGAACTACTTTGGGAAAATCGTCTATCACAAACGGGACAACGAAAGGGTTTTTCACCCGAGTGCGTTCTTGCATGAGCCGTCAAATTTGCAGCTTGACTAAAGGCCTTGGAGCACGCGTGGCATCTGCAAAAAGAAAAAAGTCACTAACATCTCGAGCCAATTTTTCCAGAATTGGAAATTCCGCTTCTTTTTCAAGACTTGAAACAATTTTGTTATTTTACTCTCAAATCGAAAATTATTTTCCATATTTTGGAACGTTCTTTTTACAATTGAGGCCTTGGATCGAATAACTCGCCCGACGCTCGGAGGAACGCGCAAATGCCAGTCAGTGAGCAGTCAAGCAGTGGTATTAGCGCGTGCCTTCGAGCGTCGGGCGAGTTATTCGATCCAAGGCCTCAATTATATTAAAAAAATTAACAAAGTAATAAAATTAAATAATGGGATTTATTTAATAAACATGTAAAGTAGTTTCTTTTGATTGAAATAATCGATTAATTGTCTATCATTTATCCAATAATTTTTTAATTTAAATAATTCATTGACAATTATAAAAATAAGTCAGGGAAAGTAGAATTGGTCAGGGAAATCAGGAAAAAGTCAGGAATTTTTATTAAAAGTACTGAAAACAATTAAATGTTTAGAATTTATAAGAAAATTCTGAATTTTTCTTTCTTTTTGTTTGCCTCATAATTTCAATTCTGTTGAAATTATAGTTTCAATTTTAAATACTTTAACGCAATTCTTTAAAAGAATTCAACTAATATTTTAATAAATATTAAAATTCTTTCCAGAAATTCAATTATTTTCAAAAATTTAAAAAAAAATTCTTATCAACATTTTAATTATCTTTATAAATAGCAAAATTCTTCTTCGGGAACTTTTATAAAATTCATTGTAAAATTCAATTATTTTCATAAATAACAATATTCATCAAAAAAATTCAATTATTTTCAAAAAATCTAAAAAAAATTGTCAATATTTCAATTATCTTTATATAAATAAGTAGCAAAATTCAATTATTTTCAGAAAATATTATACTCAATTAAATTAAATAATTACATATATTTTACATTGATTTGAATGCAAATTATTTGACTTAAGTTAACATTGTTTTGTTCAAATTTGCTAATAATCAAGTAATCAATTATGTGAATCAAATATACATTTCTACAGTTTCATAAAATCGAAATAATAAAACAATATTATAAATATACTTTCTAAATCTAAAAATGTGCGAATTCGTTTATTAATCTGAATTAAATAAGAATTTTATCTAATTTGTATAGTAAAGTTGGATAACTTTATTTCGTGATTTAAATTTTAGTTTCGCACATTCAGATTCAGAAAATATGTAATCAGAAAATTTAGTTTTTGGAAACTTTGAGCTATTCTATAGTAATTTTTAAAAAAATAATAACAAAATGAGAACATTTATTTTAAAATTAAACCGAAAATTTTATTCGTAACTCAATGAAATAAAATTTTAATTTGAAAAAGAAACAAATAAATTTCATTCATTTGAACGATCAGAATTGAAGAAATTAAATACGAAATTATAATTTTCAAATTCACTTATTCATAATAATGAAATTTTTGAAAAAAGAACTGAATTTTTTTGAAGAATTTTATTAAAATTTATATTGAATTGAATTAAATTAAATTACTGAATTAATGAGAAGAATTTTATTTATTTATTTATTAAATAATTAAACTCTTGCAAAAAATTTTGTTAAAAGTTTTGAAAATAATTGAATCGTGAATTTCGAAAAGGGCTCAACTCGGTTTTTTGACATTTTACATGAGACACAAAAAACTGTTTATTTCAAACAGCTCTGATTAAAAGAGTTCAGCTTTTTTTCGTAGTAACTATAGATGCTATTTTATATGAGAAAATAATAAAAGAATTGTCCTTTATAATAGAGTTTGAGAAAATTTATTTTTTTATTTAAATTTAAAATGTATATTAAATTTTTCTTTAACTCAAAAACAATTCAACATTAGGTTAGATAACAAACAATCTTAGGTTAAAAGTCTTTAGGTTAAAAATTTTATCAAAATTTTTGAAAATAATTTAAATCTTTTTAAAAATTAAAAAAAAATTAAAAAATTTTATTCCACCAGGAAAAATTTGATAAAAACAGCAATGAAAATAATTGAATTCCTATATTTATAATTTTGTCAAAATTGTATATTAAACATAATCCTAATTCTGCAAAGAATTTTATTATTAAAAAAAAATTGAATTCTTGCTAAGAATTTCATTACAATTTTTGTAAAAGATAACTGATTTCTTTTGAGAAATTTTATTAAAATTGAATTCAATTCCTCCGAAGAATTTCATTATTTTTGAATAAAACTGTATTCTCCCTAAGAATTTTATTAAAATTTTTGTTAATAATTGAAATACTAAAGTAAATCATATTATTTATGAAAATGATTGAATTCTAAAAAAGAATTTTTTTAGAATTTTTAAAAGAATAGGTAACTGAATTTTTTATTATTTATGAAAATAATTTAATTCTTGCGAAGAATTTCATAAATTTTTTGTAAATAATTGAATTTTTGAAAATAATTCAAACTCTTTCAAGAAATTTGACTTAAGTTCGATGGAAAATAATTGAATTCCTTTGAAGAATTTTGTTAAATTTTTTGAAAATAATTAAATTGTTTAGAATAATTTTATGCAAATTTTTGAAAAAAAATTTTTTTTTTAAAGAATTTTATCAAAATTTTTTAAAATAATTGAATTTTTCCGAGAAATGTTATTAAAATTTTACTGAAAATAATTTATTTCCTATGAAGAATTTTATTATTTATATGAAAATAATTGATAACTTGCTAAGAATTTAAAAAAAATGTTTGAAAATGTATAATAAACAATAATTAATTCTGTACTTAAGTGAATTTTTTGAATTTTGAATCTGAAAACATTCAAAAATTCTAGTTGATATTTAAAAATAAAAAATTTGTATTTATTCATATAATAATAAATGGAATTGAAATTAAATTAAATTAAAATTTGCTAGTCTCTAAATTAAGGAGGTTGTTTACAGGTATGCAGACCTTCAGAAAAAATATTGAATTGACATCAAAGAATTTTTTAATATTATTGTTATTCGTAGGTATCTTCTGGAAGAACAAATATCAATTTTCAAGAAAAGAATTTGAAATTTACAAAAATTGTTTATTTAGTCATTTTGCATATTATGATCAAAGTTTTCTTCATATTAAAAGGTTAAACTTTTTCAAAACTGATTCGATTTAAGTCAATGATGGCTTATTTTCTTCAGAAAATGGTTCTCTATAACTTGACCACTCAGATTTATAAACAAATTCACCGTTTTGAAAATATACTTATTTGCTTAAAAAAAGTGATTTAATTTAAAAAAAAATTTTAAACAAATAAGCATATTTTCAAAATGGTGAATTTGTTTATAAATCTGAGCGGTCGAGTTATAGAGAACCATTTTCTGAAGAAAATAAGCCATCATTGACTTAAATCGAATCAGTTTTGAAAAAGTTTAACCTTTTAATATGAAGAAAACTTTGATCATATATGCAAAATGACTAAATAAACCATTTTTGTAAATTTCAAATTTTTTTCTTGAAAATTGATATTTGTTCTTCCAGAAGATACGAAAAACAATAATATTAAAAAATTCTTTAATGTCAATTCAATATTTTTTCTGAAGGTCTGCATACCTGTAAACAACCTCCTTAATTATTAAAAAAATTTGATGCTTGAATAATAGAATTATACGAATAAAATAAAAATAGATTCAGATAATTCTATTATTTAATAATTATTATTATTCTTTCAGTATCAAGGGAAAAATTTCCGGACTCCAAAAATTTCGTCGAATTTCATTAATTAAAAAAGTTTTATAAAATTTTCTCCAAGTTTGTTAATAAACGATAAGGCCTATATTTATTTTTAAAAAAATGTAAAGAAATTTTTTTTACAGATTTAAACTAATTTTCTTAAACTTATTCGTGTTTTTCAGAAAAAGATGAACCCTTCGAATTTGAAGAAGGTAATTTTTGAAGGAAAGGAATAGGATGAGTGTTTTTTTCAAGATTGGGGTCGAAGAGAAAGGAAAATTGAGAGAAAAAG
The DNA here is from genome assembly GCA_032872505.1 of Leptopilina syphax. NCBI lineage: Eukaryota > Metazoa > Arthropoda > Insecta > Hymenoptera > Figitidae > Leptopilina > Leptopilina syphax. The sequence continues at coordinate 31,417,440 of CM065468.1, forward strand.
TTACCTAAATGGTTTCTCCCCGGAATGTGTACGAAGATGAGTTTTAAGGGTGCTCGGTCGTGCATACGTTTTTCCACATATCCGACAAAGATTCGGTCTTCCATTATCATCCTGAGTTACAGCGGGTCCTGCGCTTCCAATGCAGAGTGAATGTTCACTCGACTGAAGTCTAGTGTGAGGGTGAGGATGAGGGTGAGAATGTGGGTGTACACCAATGAGACTATTGGCCGGAACTTGATTCACCCTCGTCTGAGTTTCCACAGGGTTATATTGAGGGGCGGGACTCAATAAGGGTTCCATACCCCAGGGCGACGAATAGCTCTGCTCATACCTGTTTGGAAAAAGAGAAAATAATAATACATGAACAAGATGGTGTGCTAAAGCCATTTTCATCAATAACACGATCAATTTTCAATATTATCATTATATACTCGCTTTCATTTCAACAAATCTCAATTTACTTTTTCTTTTATATAATTTATAAAATACCCCCTTTTTAAACTCTTATTGTAAACATTTTTTAAAAATTCCTTTTGGATATTGTTACATATCCAAAGAAGAGAATTAAAAAAAATTTCAGTATTTTTAGTTTATTTTCGAAGCTGTAGGTTCAAAATTTTGAAAAATTATTTTTAAAGTTTTGCTATACTTTATGTATGAATTTTTCTTAGTGAAAATTTCCTTTCCAAAGGTTCAAAACCTTAAAAAATTATTTTATTTAAATTCGAAATTTTTTTCCTTCAGTAACAAAACTGAAACAAGGTTGCCACAGGTCAGAGAGGTCAGGGAAATGTCAGGGATTTTTATTAAAAAAACTGAAAAACAAATTAAATTTTTGGAATTCATAAGATTGTGTCTTTTTTGTGGGCCTCATAAACTATATATTTTTTATTTCTTTTTGAATAACTTCTTAATTCTTCTAAAACTATCATAAAATTGCTACATATAATATAATATAATTTTACTTAAATATTTCAAAATTAATTGAATTTTAAAAGAGTTGCCTTTATAATTTTTATAAATAGATGAACTCCAAAAGGTTTTAATTTGAATTTTTTTAAAATTTCAATTTTCAATTAATTTAATTAGACATTTTAATAAAGAACTTAGATTTTTGAAAAATGATAATAATTCAAAATCTTTTGAAATTAGTAAAATTTGTAAATATATATTTAATTTATAATAAAAACTGATGGATTAATAGGAGAATTTTGATTAACAATAAGAAAAAATTGGATTTTGGAGAAGTTACAAATTATTGCAAAAATTCAATTATTTTCAAAAGTAATAAAATTCTTCGCAGAAATTCAATTATGAGCAATTCCACGCCAAGTGATCATAAGAATTTTCGATGATTTTAGCAATATTAAAAATACTTTCAGAATTTCTTCCTTTTTATACATGAAATAAAAGTGTATAAAAGTTTTTTTAAAATTTTCAAAATTTTTTGAGTTACCTCTTACTCAAAATTTTGGTTGGTTTTTCAAAAAATGCACATAACTTTTTTTCTTGTTAACCGATGAAGATAATTTTTTTTGGAAAATACTCATAATAAGAAGTACTTTAAAGAAAAAAAATAAAATTTAATAAAAATTTTTTTTTTGCCCGAAAAAAATTTCAAAAAATTTTTTGAATTCAAATTTTGAAAAAAATATATCTTCGATTTGAAAAATTTTTTTTGGTAAATATTGTCAATTAAGTAAAGAATACTTCCTGTAAATTTAATTATGGGACAAAAATAACTTTTCGAGAAAAAAAATAAAGTGTGCAGCGCGGCGTGCCGGGACTTGTGCTTATGGCGGTGCAAGTTTCGTTTCAAATCACTCTAATAGGTCACAATTCTTTACCAAAACGCTTTTTCTTTTTTATAAATTTTCGTAATTAAATTCTCTATCAATCTCTCGAGCCTTATTTTTAAATTTTTGTTTTTAAACATTTTTTAAATAACAATAAGTATTAAAAAAATCATAAAATCGTAAAACATATATTTTTAGTTTTATTAATTAAGAAAATTAATCAAAAAACTTATTAAAATAATTTTTGATTGATAAAAAATAAAAAATTCTTTAGTCAAAAATTGTTATACAATAAAAATTTATTATTTTGTCATAAACTGTACTTAGGGTTAAAAATTTCTATTTTTTCTGAATTGTGCAATTTTTCATAAGTAAAGTATTCAAGTATAAAAGAAAAACTAAAAATTTATTATTTAACCCTTGTTTAAACAGTTTATAATTTTCAATTTTTCAATTAATTGTTTAGAAAAAATTAGAAATTTCTAACCCAAATGAAACTTATGAAAAAATGAAAAAAGTACATAAGAAACAAATATAAATTTCTTACCCTAAGTATAAATAGTTTATGAAAAAATAGCAACAATTAATTGTTTAAACAATGTTTTAATAAATAATTGTTTTTTTATCATCAGTAGATATATTACTCATGAAAAATTGTACAATTGAGAAGAAACTAGTAATTTCTAGGTCTAAGTATACAGTTTATAAAAAATAACAACAATGAATTAATTAAAAAGTGTTTAATTAATTTATTCTTTATCAATCAAACATTATTTTAATAGGTTTTTTAAATAATTTTCTTAATCAATACAACTAAAAAATATATGTTTTACGATTTTATGATTTTTTTAATACTCATTGTTATTTAAAAAATGTTTTAAAACAAAAATTCAAAAATAAGGCTCGAGAGATTGATAGAGAATTTAATTACGAAGATTTATAAAAAAGAAAAAGCGTTTTGGTAAAGAATTGTGACCTATAGTGTGATTTGAAACGAAACTTGCGCGGCCATAAGTGAATACATGCACAAGTCCCGGCACGCAGCGCTGCACACTTTATTTTTTTTCTCGTAAAGTTATTTTTGTCCCATAATTAAATTTACAGGAAGTATTCTTTACTTAATTGACAATATTTACCAAAAAAAAAATTTCAAATCGAAAATATATTTTTTTCAAAATTTGAATTCAAAAAATTTTTTGAAATTTTTTTCGGGCAAAAAAAATTTTTTTATTAAGTTTTATTTTTTTTCTTTAAAGTACTTCTTATTATGAGTATTTTCCAAAAAAAATTATCTTAATCGGTTAACAAGAAAAAAAGTTATGTGCATTTTTTGAAAAACCGACCAAAATTTTGAGTAAGAGGTAACTCAAAAAATTTTGAAAATTTTAAAAAAACTTTCATACACTTTTATTCCATGTATAAAAAGGAACAAATTCTAAAAGTATTTTTAATATTGCTAAAATCATCGAAAATTCTTATGATCACTTGGCGTGGAATTGCTCTTATGTTAAAAAATTTTTAAATATTATCGTCAAAATTTAAATTATCTTTATAAATAACAAAATTCTTCCCTGAATTCTAATTATAGTAGAGACTCCATTATCCGGACCCCTATTATCCGGACCCCTATTATCCGGATATTCGATTATCCGGACAAATTTAAAATTAATTTTTTTTTTTAATATAAAGTTTATAAGGTCTCAAGCCGTTAACTTCTATTTTAAATTTCTCCCCGCCAACAAACACGAAATGTTGCATTTTAAAGTGTTTTAATTATTTTAAGAAAATGTTTATGTAAATATTTCTAACTAAATATTTATTAATGTTGACTTTAAAAGTTTTAGTTTGTTTCAGTCTTATTTTAATACATATGCAAATAAATACAAAAAATTATGAATAAAAAATTTGTTTAATTCGTACTTTACTTGATTATCCGGATTTTCGATTATCCGGACAAGTGCCTGCATCCATTAGTCCGGATAATGGAGTCTCTACTGTAATTTCAAAAATTTCAATAAACTGCTTGGCAAAATTTCAATTATTTTAAAAAATTTTCCTTAACTTAATAAAATTCAATATAGCTATACTATTTTAACACAATTTTCCAAACGAATTCAATTATTTCATTAAAATTTTATTCAAATTTCTCTGAATGCTTCAATTATTATAAAATAAAAAAAATGTTTCCCAGAATTTCAATTAATTTCAAAAATTTTCATAAAATTTCCCTTAGATTTCAATTATTTTTATAAATCACAAAATTCTTCAGAGGAATTCAACGATTTTCAAATAATACAATTTTTCACTGGAATTCTAACTATATTTATATAATTTATAAACATATTAATAATATTCTTTGCTAGAATTCAATTATTTTTAGATATAATAAAATTTTTTACTATGAATTCAATTAATTTAAAAAATTTAAAGTTAACTCGTCGCACGATTTCAATTATTATTGATACAATTGTCAATAAATTCTTTGAAAAATGTAGTTATTTTTTAAAATTTTATTGAAATTATTTAACATAGAATTCAATTAGGTATTCTGAAAAATTTTGAAAAAATTCTTTATAAAAATTCAATTATTTTCATAAATAATAAAACTCATCGCAGAATTTCAATTATTTTTATTAAAATTTTTAATTAATTCCTCCAAAAATGCAATTGTTCTTAAAAATTTTATTCAAATTCGTCCAAGAATTTAAATTTAAAAAAAAATTTGATAAATTTCTTTATACGTTAAAATTTTTTTCAAAATTCTTGTCAAAATTTCAAGTATCTTTATAAATAATAAAACTCTTCTACAAAATCAGAATCAGAATATTCTTTAGGGTCAGGGAAGAAGTCAAAATTTTATATGTCTGGAAATCAGGGGAAAAAATTTTTAATTTTTGTGAAAATCCTGTTAGAAGCAAAAACTTTTTTTTCTCAAAAATCATAATTTTTTCTCGTTAACTTACGAACAAATTGTAAATTTGAAATTTATTTTACGAAAACAATAAAATAATTCTTTAATACATTGAACGAAAAAAATAACAGAAAATCCGATTTTAAAGAAAGAACTTTTTTGAACTTTTTGAATGAAGATTATCACTAATAAAATATCATAAATTAAGTAGCAAAAATTTAAGAATAATTTTTCAAAATTTAAAAACTAAAAATGCCAGGAAATTTTGTAATCATTTTTTATTTTTTATATTCGCACCGTGAAGAATAAGAGAGGAGCCAAGTCGTTTACTATAAATATATATATATACAATTAGTAAGAATTTCTATTAATTATCGTCTTAATTTTCCAATCAACTTTTTAATAGAAAATAAAACAATAAATTTAGTAACAATATAAAGGAAAATAGAACCACCAAACGAAATAGTAAAATTGTTCCTACAAATTAGTGAAAAATTCTTATAAATTTGATTTATAGTATATATAAATGACTTTGGAATTTAAAAGAATTCACACAAAATATTGAAAAGATAAAAATCTTTTAAATATATATTTGCTCTTGTGGTTTCGGTATTTTTATTTCGTTAAAAAAATTGAATGAAAGTAAAGATGAAAAATTGAAAATTGATATCGAAATAAAATGTGAATGTTCTATAAAATATAATTGAAATTTTAAAGGTTTTTGAATGACGATTGACGACCTACCCAGGATGCATGTTCATGTTCATGGTCATGTTCATGGAGACATTAACGGACATGGCAGGACCCGGCGTATAATGAGATGGTGGAATTGGCGGTCCAATATTTTGTCCATAATCCTGCGAATAATGATGAGAGGTTCCGCCAGTCGAATAATAACCACTTGTTGGACTTCCAGGATGAACCACCGCGTGTTTCAACGATAACAGAACGTCCGCGACACCTTCGCCATTTGGATTTCCAGTTCTTGGCACGCAGTCGCCCCTTGTGCATCCCCAACTGCAAGAATCACTTTTAAAAATTAACGAGAAAAATCACAAATTTTTATATTTTCTTTAATTTTTAATAATTTTAAATTCTAGTTGAATTCAATTGAATTTCATTGTTGAAAATCTCGAAGTAAGTGTGCGGAGAGAATTTGCAATTAAATTCAAAATTTAAATTAGAGAAAAAGAAATTATTTTTAAAGAGGAGAAAATTTCTGTTTTAATCTTTTTTTTTTAATTATTTTTTAATTCAAATTTAAAATGAGAGAAAAACAACTTATTTTCAAAGAAAAATTTCTGATTTTATTTTTTTCAAATTCTTTCTTTTTATTTAAAATTAAAATGAGAGAAGAACAAATTATTTCTAAGGAAAGTATTTCTTTTTTATTTTTTTTTATTTCTACTTATTTAATTAATTAAAAATTAAAATTAGAGGAAAAAAAACTTTTTTTAGAGAAGAAAATATTTATTTTTTTGAAGAGAGACAATATTTTATTCTTAAAAGTTTTGGTAAATTTTTACATTGAATAGGGGAGATTGGGGCGAAAAGTTAAATTGTGAAAACAGTTAAAATTCATTATCTTTCGAACGGAAATAGTTAGAGCATTGCAATTTTGATTATATATAGAAGAGTGTTATCACTCTAAATAAATGTCCGAAGTTATGTGACATTCCGTTCATTTTTGTGGTGTCAATAATATAAAGTGTATTTTGACCGTACTTTTGTAAATTTTAACGTAAAAGAAAATTTCAACTTTTAAGTATATTTTTTGGATTTATTCTCATCGCCAAAAGTATTTTAGCCTATTTGGGTCCCCTGAAGATTTACCTAAAGGTATTTGCTAAATATTTTCAATCAGATTTTGGATATTTGTTGTTAATGCCAAAAACGCACCCTGGGGCTAAATATTAAGTGTATTTTTTCCATGTTTTTTCCTTTTTCGTGTTTTTATGTTTAAAAATTATTTATTTGACATTAGGCAAGTATGCGGTCAAAAAACAAGGCCGCTCATGTAAAATAAACCCATAATTTTTTTTTTATTTTAAAATTTTAATTTATTAACTCTACAACTGTTCTAAAGTTATTGTTAAATAAACACAGATGTTTTATTAACTAAATTACCTGCTTTAAGCATACTTTTACTTATCTACTATACTTAACACCTTATCAGAAAATAGTTTTAGTATAGGCTAGAAATAGAATTTAACATTATTTTTTTTTCGAAGAAAGGACAAAACATGTATTTTACGGAAAAATATCAGAAACTTTTTTATTGAAAGTTTAGTTAGCCCAGTCTCCCCTACAATAATTTTAATTAACTAAATTTCTTATTATTCTTAATTCAGCAGAATAATTTTTATTCAGAAAAAATATCAAAAATATTTAGCTATATAAAAAATATTTCGAGATTATAATGAGCTTTATATGGATGAATTTTTTTAAATTGTAGGTCTCACGTGCGGACATAATATAAGAGTATTTTCAGCCTGATTTATAAACTTTAACTATATTTTTTGGGGGGGGAGGGTTTAATTTTTCAAAAAATCGTTTTTTGCCCATAACTTAAAAAAATGTTAGAACACCTATAAATGTTTATGGGTAGCTCCATGTCTAAAAAATACATGCCAGTCAAAAACCCTAAATCGATTTCGAAAAATTTTGAAAAATTTTGGATTTACGATGTTTTTAAAATTTTTTTTGAAATTTTGAAAATGGTATATCTCAAAGGAAAATGAATAAAATTTAATGAAATTTTCAGAGAATGCTTATTGTTTACAGACAATTTAAGAAAATATTTTATAAAAGAAAAAAAATTTTTTTTAAACATATTATTTAAAAAATAATTTTTAAATAAACAATTTTTTGAAAAGTGCCATTTTTTTGCTTTTAATAACAATGATTCGATTCCCACTTATTTCACGAGTATTTTCCAAAAAAAAATCGATGGAGGGTCTGAAACTTTAGGAGATATTGAATTTTTTGTCCTGGCGCGCAACCGTAAAAAGCGCATTTTCAGGCTATACTGTACATACAAACTAATGTTCAAAATCACCTATAAGTCGTAAATTATAACCGAATTAAATTTTTCTTTTTGGAGAATGTCAGGCGATAAATTTGTAAGAATACTGTGCATTTTTTAAATTTATATTTGTTTAAACAAATTATTATTATTGTTGTTAATTACTAACTTTTTACATATTGTACCTAGAGAGGTGTATTTTTTCCAATTTTGTAATTTACCGGACCTTACATAAATACAGATGCAGATTTAAAACATAATTATTAATATTTAAGCAAGATTTAAACAAATTATTATTGTTTATTTCTAATTATTTTTCGGAATAGTATACTAGAAAGATGCAGTTTTTTCTAATCATGCAAATTTACCAAACTTTTTCAAATTCCGATTTACATTGAAAATAAAATTATAATTTAAACAAAAATAAGAATAATAATAATTTGTTTAAAAATTGTTTAAATAATAATTGTACTTTTAATTATAATCTGGGTATGTCCATGTCAAATAAATTAAAGTTGTCCCCTAGTTCTTTGATTTCTATGAAACTTCGAGAAATTGTCACCGAACACATGATAATGAAAAGTGTGAAAGCGATTTTATAATTATTTGTTAATCACGATTATTAGTATTAAATAAATAACAAATTGTCTATATTGAAAGTTTTTGAAATTTAAATACTTTCGGAGACATTGAGAATAAAAACACTTTATTGAGTTTACAAAATTAAGTAAAATTAACTTTTGGAAAGCAAAATAACACAATTAATATTTAATTTAATTGTTATTAACAATTATTTAAACAATTTTTTAACCAAGTCAATTCTTATAAACAATTATTTTAAACAGATGATTTTTAATTGAAGTAAATAATGATATTATTATTTAATTTGTCATATAAATTTAAGAACATTTATTAATTTTTTGATAAAAAAAAATTTTTATAACAATAAACCGCAACACAACTAACACACTTATCCTATCGTTAGTAGGTATGCAATATCATTATTTACTTCGTCAAAAATATTACATAAAATTTATTAAATTTTTGTTGCGAAAAATGATTATAACAATAATTGTTTTAAAAAACTAAGCTTTTATTCCAGAGCTATAATAATAAACTTCTGATTTCATAGAAATCAAAGAACTAGGGGACAACTTTAATTTATTTGACATGAACATACCCAGATTAAAATTAAAAGTACAATTATTATTTAAACAATTTTTAAACAAATTATTATTATTCTTATTTTTGTTTAAATTATAATTTTATTTTCAATGTAAATCGGAATTTGAAAAAGTTTGGTAAATTTGCAGGATTAGAAAAAACTGCATCTTTCTAGTATACTATTCCTTAAATAATTAGAAATAAACAATAATAATTTGTTTAAATCTTGCTTAAATATTAGGAATAATTATGTTTTAAATCTGCATCTGTATTTATGTAAGGTCCGGTAAATTGAAAAATTGGAAAAAATACACCTCTCTAGGTACAATATGTAAAAAGTTAGTAATTAACAATAATAATAATAATTTGTTTAAACAAATATAAATTTAAAAAATGCACAGTATTCTTACAAATTTATTGCCTGACATTCTCCAAAAAGAAAAATTTAATTCGGTTATAATTTACGACTTATAGGTGATTTTGAACATTAGTTTGTATGTACAGTATAGCCTGAAAATGCGCTTTTTACGGTTGCGCGCCAGGACAAAAAATTCAATATCTCCTAAAGTTTCAGACCCTCCATCGATTTTTTTTGGAAAATACTCGTGAAATAAGTGGGAATCGAATCATTGTTATTAAAAGCAAAAAAATGGCACTTTTCAAAAAATTGTTTATTTAAAAATTATTTTTTAAATAATTTGTTTAAAAAAAAAAATTTTTTTTATAAAATATTTTCTTAAATTGTCTGTAAACAATAAGCATTCCCTGAAAATTTCATTAAATTTTATTTATTTTCCTTTGAGATATACCATTTTCAAAATTTCAAAAAAAATTTTAAAAACCTTGTAAATCCAAAATTTTTCGAAATCGATTTAGGGTTTTTTACTGGCATGTATTCCACTTCAAAGTTTCGAAGTTTCAACAAAATCGAAGAAGTAGGGGACAACTTTGATTTTTTGGGCATGGAGCTTCCCTTATCCATAATTTTGTAGAGTTTTTTTGGACGCATATTTTGAGTCCTAATTCGTCATTTTTTCGTCCATATTAACCGGAGATTTAACCGGACTTTTAAAAATCAAAAATTTTGTAAAATAAGACTTTTTTGAAAATTTTGTTGAAAAATGTAGAAGTAACTTTAAAAGTATCGTTACCAACTTGTAGAGCATTAAAAAAGCTTCGATTGACCTATTTTTGAATCTAATTCGATGACAAATTTCGAAATTATTGGTATTTTAAATACCAAAAATGGTGGAAAATGACATTTTCGCAACTTTTTTGTTTGAAAACTTTTCTTTAACTATTAAACTATTATAACTATCTTGTAGGGTATTGAAAAATATATTGATTGACCCAAGATTATTTACTATATTTATAAAAAGTTATTCATTTATTTCTATTATTATTATCTCTATGAGAAAGCAAAGTGTTTATGAAATGAGCACCAAAATTATAACAAAAATATACACTTGGCAGCGGTTTTTTATTTGTTTTGTTATCTATTTAGTGGAATGCTTATAGTGAATCGAATTTTTATTTAATATATAATTATTTTACACAATTATTTAGTAGAATAATTTTTATTCAACGGAATGTTTTTCCATCAAATTAGAATTTGCATTTTATTTATTTTTTCTTATTTCATTTGCATTTAGTAGAACTTTAACATTTAATCAAAATTTATTAAAACAATTTTTATTTAACCAAATATTTATAGTAGAATTTAAATTCAACCGAATTTTCATTTAGCAACATTTCTACTTAAATTTTATAGAGTTTTTTTCATTTCCCGGTATTGTTTTACGCTAATCTGTTCGCATTTTGAAGTTAGTTGTTATTTGCTTTTTTGTTTCCTAATATAATAATCGTAAGTTTCCTTTCCGTTAGCAAATTATCTGCATTCATTTGTTTGTTTTGAATATTAATTTTTGTGGGTTATTTTCATTTTTTTTAATGTCAAAAAAAAGAAAAAAAACTCGTTTTATTCACTTCGCAAAATTGACAAAATTTCCACTCCATATTTTTTATTTTCCTGATTTTTTCCTAATTTTCATAAAAAATATTTACTTTTTTCTTATCCTGCTAATAAATTGAATTTCTGCTACGAATTTTATTATTCATGAAAGAATTCAAAATAATTTAATTCTTGCGAAGAATTTTATAAAAATTTTTAAATAATTCCTTTCTTTCGAATAATTTTATGCAAATTCTAATTTAAATAATTGAATTACCTAATGAAAATTTTTATTATTCATGAAAAGAATTAAATTTTTACAAAACATTTTTTAAATAATTGAATTCTGTTTGGAAATTTTATGAAAATAGTATATATTGAAAATCATTGAATTGCGAAAAGTTTTTAAAGATAGTTAAATTTTACAAAGAATTCTATTAAAAAATTTGTCAATAATTGAATATCTGTGGGAAATTTGATTAAATTTTTTTGAAAATAATTAAATTCCTAAAAAACAGTTTATTATTTATGAAAATAATAGAATTATTGCAAACGATTTACTAGAACTTTTTAAAATAATGGAATTTCCAAGAAGAAATTTATTATTTTTAAAAATAATTGAATTATTGTGATGAATATTGTTATTTATGAAAATAATTGAATTTTAAAAAAAAATTTATTAAAATACCTCAAAATAATTGAATTTTCGGGGGTAATTTTTTATTTATCTTTAATAGGGTCATTTGGGGTAAATGTAAACAGTAGATGTTTCAGCTAAATTTACAAATTTAAAAATAAGTACGACGTCAATATTTTTACCTCAGCTCACCTACAAGATGTTCTGAGTATTGCCAATATTTTATTTTGACAATTGGCAATACTATAGTGTAAGTTATTTTTTAATGCAAAAAAGATTGAAAATCAAAATTTTACTGTTTCAGTATTTTGTCTCGCATTTGCATAAAAATAAATTTAAAAATCAAACAAAAATATGTAATTCTTCCTTATTAATGCCCTAACAAAAATTGACTTTGATTTTTGATTTTCGTCAATTTACCTAATAAATAATTAAGTGTTTACATTTACCCCGAGAATTCGAAAACTCGGGGTAAATGTAAACAGAACTTGAACTACATTTTAAAAGAAAATAATTGAATAAATTTGCTTCTATTTCACAATTTCATTAATTTGTCAATGTAAATATTACATAGAAAAGGAAATTAGGTCCTCTTTGAAAAAAAAAATTTGATAAAAAAAAATTTTTTTTTGAAAATTTAATCAATTTTTAAAAATATTTTTAGGTTCATCCGCCATTTTGAAAATTTAAAATTTGACTTCAAATTCGTATTCAGCGACCTCAAAAACCCCCTAGTAGCCAGATTCAAGCAATTTAATCAATTTTTAAAAATATTATTTTTAGGTTCATCCGCCATATTGGATCCACCATTTTGAAATTTAAAAATTCGATTTTAGATTCTTATTCAGCAACCTTAAAAACTTCTTTTAAACAAGTTGAATGAAAATCTATATTAAAATTTGTTCAGGTTATTCAAGTTTTTACATTACTAGTTTTGTAATGATTGATTGTTTATTTATACACTACTGGCAGAAATTGTCGGTACGAACGATGGGCGAGCTACGAAAAGTTGCTGCCGAAATTAAATTAACATATTTTATTATTAAAAAATGATAGAAACTTGGTTCTTGGATCGTTTAAAAGACAATTAAATTCTGCGTCGTTTGATATATAAATGAAAATTATTTGATATTTTTGAGAGATTCTATCACCTAAAAGATTTTAAAAAAAAAATTGATTAATTTTTCTATTTTTGTGCACAATGTTTGTTCTGTAGTTTTTGAAATATCTAAAAAAATGTCCAATCATGTTGTTTTATAATTTAGGCGGTGATACACACTTATTGCACTCTCGCTGCTCACCCGGTTCGTTGCGGCAGGGCCGAATAAGCGGCATATAGAGTGGGGGTCATATTTGAAGCCCTTTTTAAGTTTTTTGTAATTTTAGATTTAATATTCATTAAAAATTCAATAATTGTTGAAGTTAATTATTATATATATATATATAAATAAGTTATCATTTTACAAACTTTCATGATCAAATAGTCGTTTAATTTAAGAAAAAAAGTTAGAAAAGTGAAAATTTGTACGTAGAAATAAACGACTATTTGATCATGAAAGTTTGTAAAATGATAACTTATTTATATATATAATAATTAACTTTAACAATTATTAAATTTTTAATGAATATTAAATCTAAAATTACAAAAAACTTAAAAAGGGCTCCAAATATGACCCCCACTCTATATGCCGCTTATTCGGCCCTGCTGCAACGAACCAGGTGAGCAGCGAGAGTGCAATAAGTGTGTATCACCGCCTAAATTATAAAACAACATGCTTGGACATTTTTTTAGATATTTCAAAAACTACTGAACGGATTTTCAATTTTCAAGGCTCAAATAAAAGCAGAGACTTTAAAGATTATGTTGCTAGAGTTTAAAATTTTTCTCTAAATTTTTCTAGAATGTGCAGCCACACAAACATGGTGCACAAAAATAGAAAAATTAATCAATTTTTTTTAAAAATCTTTTAGGTGATAAAATCTCTCAAAAATATCAAATAATTTTCATTTATATATCAAACGACGCAGAATTTATTTGTCTTTTAAACGATCCAAAAACCAAGTTTCTATCATTTTTCAATAATAAAATATGTTAATTTAATTTCGGCAGCAACTTTTCGTAGCTCGCCCATCGTTCGTACCGACAATTTCTGCCGGTAGTGTATGATACATTATCAGTCGACTGGTTGATTTACTATACATCTACGAAGAATTTTTATCAGTTTTTCCATCCCTTAAAACAGTAGTATACTTGAAATAACTTGTTTCTTAAACCTCGCTTAACTACGTGGTGTTTACATTTACCCCGAATTTTAGGAAAATTTCAAAATCTCGGGGTAAATGTAAACAGTCAGTTTTAGGCGATTCAGGTGCATCAATATTTCTTTGTACCTCATAAAATTTTTCTAGGGAACACTAGCAACAAGTTCATGCAAAAGAAATCCGTCCGTTTTACATTTTAACAAAAATGTAAATGTTTTTGGTGAAACATAGATATTCCGTTTACATTTACCCCAATTGACCCTAATCTTTAAGAATTTTTCTTTCGAAAAATTATTCGTATAAATAATTGAATTCTTAGAAAAATGTTATTAAAATTTAAAAAATTGAATTATTTCAAAAAAATTTAATTAAAATCGTATTTAAAACAATTAATTTCTTTCAAACAATTTTATTAAATTTTTAAAAATAATTATTCAATTCTTCCATAAAATTTTAAAAAAACATTTTTTTAAATAATTTATTTTTTCGAGGAATTGAAATTAAGTTTTTAAGAGTCATTAAAATTTTTGAGCAATTCCTGTAAAATTGTATTAAAAATAATTGAAATCCTGCTATGAATTTTATTACTTATGAAAATAATTGAATTGAATGGTTTTTAATTTGAATAGAATTTTATTATTATTCTCAGAAATAATTGAATTGCAGAGAAGAATTTTATTATTTTTGAAAATAATTGAATTATTGCAGAAAAGTTTATTAAAATATTTAAAAAGAATTAAATTTCTGTAAAAAATTTTATTATTTTTGAAAGTAAGTGAATTCTTCATTAGAATTTTATAAACATTGTTTTAAATAATTATTTTTTTCGAAATATAATAAATATTATGAAAATTTTATTATTTTAAATAATTGAATTTTTGTGTAAAAACTTTATTTGTGAAAATAACTGAATTTTTCGATTATTAATTTAAAATAGTAATGAAAATAATTGAAATTCTTCGATGAGTTTTATTATTTATGAAAATAATTAAATTCTTGCTTAGAATTTAATCAAAAATTGTTTTTTAAAATTGACTTTTCATGAAAAATTTTATTATTAGTGACAGTAATTAAATTATTGTGAAAAATAAATTGCATAAAATTTTGTTAAATAATTAATTTTTACGAAATTTTTTTGAAAATTAGCGAATTTAAGGTAGTAAAAATTTTCTAAAAAAAAATATTATTTATATTCTTTGTTCAGAAAGTTGAAGATTATTTTTAATTTAGGTATTAAATATTAATTTTTGCGAAATTCAATTTACCTCGTACAAGAAGTTTTTAATTTTGAAAATCTGATGCAAAATTTGAAATTAGTATCAAAATTTGTTAAATTTTTTTTATGTACTTTAAAGTTTAAAAATATAATATAATTTGAAAATTTAATTCTAATTATTAGTTTTTTTAGTTATGTGTCATAATAAGTATTTCTTTAAAAATTACATAAATTAAAATGACTTGAAATTGTTTACATTAAACATTGCAATACAACATTCCCGCGCGCTTGCGCGCGGATAATTTGACTAGTTTTTTTAAATAATTTTTATTTTTATATTTTCAATTTTAAAATTAATGTATTGAAAATCATTGAATTATTGTATAAAGAATTTTATCAAAAAATTTAAGAATAATTGAATTTATTTGAAGAATAGTATTACTTATGAAAATAATTGATTTCTTGACAAGACTTTTATTAAAATTTTTGAAAATTCTAATTAAATTCTTTTGAAGAATTTCTTTGAATTTTTGTTTTAAATAATGGAGTTTTTTTTTAATAATTTTAATTGAATATTTTGAAAGTATGTAATTGAATTTTATAAACAATTTATTTCAAGTTTTTAAAATATAATATAATCATGTTTCTTAATAAAAAAATTTCTTTAATTTATTGAATAAAATCGATTTTTTTAATGATTGTAAGAAATTAATTATTACAAAAACTTTAGTAAATTTGTTTACAAGATTTTAATTTTCTATCAATAATTTTAATAAAATTTTAATAGTAAAATTATTAATTAATTTTACTATTAAAATTTTATTAAAATTATTGATAGAAAATTAAAATCTTTTAAACAAATTTACTAAAGTTTTGTAATAATTAATTTCTTTTGAAGAATTTTTTTAAGTTTGTTTAAAAATAATGTACTTTTTTAAATAATATTAATTGAAATTGTATTGAAAATAATTGAATTTGTGAGAAGAATTTTATTATTTATAAAAATAATTAAATATTGTTTCGAAGGATTTATTAAAATTTTAGGAAATAATTGAATTCTTTTGAAAATTTTTATAACGAATTAAGAAAAAAAATTGAATTCTTTCGTGAAATTTTACTATTTTATAAAAATAATTGAATTCTTCCAAAGAATGTTATTATTTATGAAAATAATTGAATTTATATTTGAAAATAAAATTTTTTGTAATATCTGCTAGTTCATTAATTAAATTTTAAAACATATTAAAATGTTTCATTAAAACTATTATGTAAAAAGTCGCGTAGTAAATTAAAAATTTTTCGCCCCGAAAATTCGATCTATATTGATAAATTCCACAATTCAGAAATTTATTTTTTCCTCTTTGTCAAATATTAACTAATATTTGAAAGAAAAATATGAAGATGTGAAATAATTTATCTAATTAAACTCACTTGTAGCTACCGGAACATGGACTAAACAGTCCCGGCGGAAGTGGATCCAAATCCAATGGCGGTAGAGGAAAGCCAGCCATATCGTCGACCCAGAAACTTGCACCGAATTCCGTGACAACTTGATTTTGATTGGAATTTTGTACGTGCTGACTCTGATCAACGTTTATGTCTTCAGGTGAATTCTGCAGGTCCTGCAATCGCAGTGTACCTTGCAGAGCACCTAGAGCCTCTTCATTTTGATTGTCAGCTAAACCATCGTCACCGGCAAGAACACCCAGTGTTCCTGAACAAAGGCCAGAAGGTATTGTTGCTTCAATACTCCCCACCGCACCTATTTTTTTCACAAATTCAAAACAATTTCTTTTTAATTCTATTTTTTTTATTCTTATCTTAATAATAACTATAACAATTATATGTAAATTAAAATATGTCTCTAATATAAATATGTCTCTTTCAAATATTTTTCAATAACAACTAAAAAAATTTAACATTATATTAAGAAAATAATAATTCATTTTTCAATTTGTAAATTAAGTATAATATTTTCTACCAAAATTCAAACTTGAAAAAAAGTAATAAAAAAATTCGTTCATTTGAACGTTTTAGAACTTTAGGGACATAAATTGAAGTCCATTGCAAAAATTAGAGAGAAATTTTTCGTCAAGTTAAAAAATTTTTCCCTAAATACTAATAAGTAGTGAAAAGTCGTCCACTAAAATTTCCACTAATTCTTTGTAACTTATTCCTCTCAAATCTTTTTAGTGGTATTTGTTTTCATTATAATTTTAATTATAAAAATGAAATAAAAAATATAAAAATAAAAGTCTATTAGTAAAAAATAAAAATTAAACAGTTAAAAATTGAAAACTACTAAATGAAATAGTAAAATTTTATTCAAAACAGTGAAAATTTGTACTGATTTGAATTAGTAGCCAATTTTTTAATCTTTCAAATTTAGATTCAAATTTAGAGAGTATTATTATTGTTATTATCATTATCATTATTATTAATATTATTATTATTATTATTATTATTATTATTATTATTATTGTTGTTAATTAATAATATATATTTATAATAATATATCATTATAATTACTGTATTATATTATTATTCATTTTATTACAGATACAAATTGTATCTGAATATGATTTAATTTCTCAGAACAATTTTTATTATTTACAAAAATAATTAAATTCTTGACAAAAATTTTATAATTTATAAAAATAATTGAATTGTTTCGAAGAATTTTTTATCAGAATTGTTGAAAATAATTGATTTTTGCTTCCTCATAAAGGAAGCCTTATAGTGATGTCGATTTCCGAATTTTTTAGAATCAATTATTTTTACAAATTTTCAAGTGTAGTATATATAATTCGTCGAGAGGAACAAATGTCCGGATGTATGTGTGTGTGTGTGTGTATGTGTGTGTATGTCACCGATTCTTGTGGACAAATTTTCTCTTACACGTCTTGACGGATTTTGATAAAATTTTGTAGGTGTATTACGGTCATGAATACTAAAAATCAGACAGAAGGATTTTCAAAAATATCAAAAAAAAATTTTTTTTCAACAATTTTTTAATTTTTGAAAAAATTAATTTTTGGATTTTTTAAAATAACTTTTTTCTATATTAAAATTTTCATTAATTCATGTCAAAATTGCATTCCTGACATAAAAACGAATCGATTCATGTATATAAAGTATATATTTTATCAATATTTATAGAATTAATAAATATTTTAGATTTTCATAAAAAAATTGAAATTTTGTATTTTTTGAAATTTTATCTTAATACTTTAAAACATTAATTTTTTTTATTAAAAATTAATTAAAATTTATTAAAAAGATTTATTAAAAAGAATATTTATTAATTATATTTAATAAACTATTATAATTATTTAACTTTTAAAATTGTATATAATAATATATATTTAGGAAGCTTAATGGTCATGAAATGAACAACTTGTTTATTAAAACTTTTGAAAATAATTGAATTTAAATAATATTTTTGAAAATAATTTTATTCTTTCGAAAAACTTTATTAAAATTTGAATTTATTAATTTAAATTTATTTGTTTAAAATTTAAATTTATTAAAATTAAAATTGTATAAAAATAATTGAATTTCTCCGAAACATTTTATTATTTATTATGAAAATAATTGAATTCTTGCGGAGGATTTTACAATTCATAAAAATAATTAAATTGTTTCGAAGAATTTTATCTGAATTTTTGAAAATATTTGAATTTTTTGAAGGAATTTTATTAAAAATTTCTAATATAATGTGTTTTTTAAAGAATTTCATCAAACTTGTTGAAAATAATTGAATTTCTTTTAAAATTCTTGAAAATAATCGAATTTAATTAATATTTTTAAAAATAATTGTATTCTTTCGAGAAATTTTATTAAATTTGTATTGAAAATAATTGAATTCTTGTAAAAAATTTTATTATTTATGAGAAAAATGAAATTCTTGCGTATATTTTATTAAAATTTTTGAATAATAATAAACAAGAATATTTAATATTATGCACTAACTTAATACATATATGGATTCTTTAAATTTTAAATCTGTAGTCATTCAAAAATAAAAGAATTTAATTTATTTAATTGTATCTAATAATTAAAAAGTAGTGAAGAATAAATTTAGCAATAAGTATATTAATAAATATAAAATTAATAATTATAATAGTTTTTAAATAATTACGAATATTAAATTAATAATAATAATAATAATAATAATAATAATAATAATAGGTATTGATTTTAACAATAACAATGTTAAAGATAACATAAATTAAATTTCAAAAATATTAATTTGATTTATGAACAAAAGAATCTAATGTAAAAACATTCATTTACAGTCAGACGGAGAAAGTCACTTATTATAGTGTCTGACTAATGCAACACTTTACTACTGCGATTTGGGACAATTTTCTCAATTCAATCGAGAGTTTCAATAAAATTTACACAGAAGAAAAATACAATCAACAGCTACAGTAAGTAAAACGAATAAATTGATAAAAATCATATTCACTTCAATTTCAAGAAAATCAAATCATTCTAACATTGAAAGCATCTAACATTAAAAGCATCAATTTCATTTTTATAGAAATCAAAATTTTTTTTGTATCTCAATTCATGAATTCATAATTCAAAATTTATTCAATTTACAAATACAATTTTTTACAAAGAAAAATTCCTTTTCAAAATGCAAATTAAATATTTCGAAACTCACGAATTAAATTTCCAATGCAATTGCAAATTTACATTTTTTTCTTTTAAATTCATGTAAATTAGATAATAGAGTGTTCTCTATTAACAAAATTTTTGTGAATATTTTACGAATAAATATTTTTTTCTAACAATTTAAAATCTTAATTAAACTTTCTTTATTAATTAATTTTTTTAAATTTATGTAAATTAGATATTATTCTAAAGTTTTGAACGTTCAAATGAACGAAATCTATTAATTTCTTCTTCATATTAAATTTTTATTGCAATAATTTTGCGTCACTATAAAAAAAAAAAAATTATGAAGTTTCTGAATTTAAAATCTGTGTTTTTAATTTTTATTGCAATTATTAATTTATGAAAATACTTTTAACAAAAATTATTTCGTTCATTTGAACGTTCAAAAATTGTTCATTATAAATTAGATACATTCCAAAAGAGAACAAAATTATTTTGAATATCTTACGGAAAACATTCTTCATTTCTAACAATTTAAAATTTTTTTAAGTGACTACAAAAATGATGGAGGGAAAATGTATAGTAATAATGAAAATCAATTGAAAGAATAAAATTTTTTCCTGACAAAAATAATTAACAAAAAATTTACAATTTTAATTTCAAATTTTTTTATGTAACAAAAATTACGAAGAAAATGTAATAATGGAAATAAATTGAAGCAATCAAATTTCTTCCTGACAAAAATAATTTACAAAAAATTTACAATTTCAAATTTTTTCGTGTAAAAAAATTACCAAGAAATGTAATAATGGAAATGAATTGAAACAATAATCAAATAAGAAAGAGAAAGAAGAAAAAACAAGATTGAAAATTTTTTTTTTTTTGCAGAGAAAAACAAATAAGGGGAGAAAATTGCGTGAGATTTGAGGGAGAAAAAAATATTATGGAAAACATACCTGTGCCAAGAGTGTACGGTGACTCGGTGGTATTGGCCGAATGATGGTTCTGCAGAAACTCCATCTCTGCAAATTTTCCACCGACAAGTCTCCCTTTAGAAACACCCCCTTCGAAAATCACTGTTCAAAAGTAGCCACCAGCCTCCCGTCTCTATAGAGATGTGGTCCAGCCCCTCCGGTTGTCCTAGCAACCAGGCGTTCCGCTTTTCAAATTTTCTCAGTTAAAATCGTCATTTTATGTGATGATATGAACATTTTTTTACATGCGGAGGCATTTTTTCTTTTATTTTTTTATTGGAAAATTTTTTTTCTTTCTTTTTTAAAAAGTGCGATTTTTTCATTTATAATTTCTGAATTTAATGTTTTTATTTTTTCAAATTTTCTCTTTGATTCACTTTTAAATTTTTATCCTTTTCAAGGATCATTACAATTTTCTTCTCCTTTCTCAAAATTAAACCTTAAATATTGATATTTAATTGGTAATTAATTTATTAATTATTATATTTAATATTTTATCATTTTTTGTATTTTTAATACTAAAACGAATTTTTTTGTTTTACTTTTCTTTGTTAATAATTAAATGATAACTTTGAATTAATATTTAATTTAATACTCAAATTAGTTAATAATAAATTAATTACTTTTATAACTTTCATTTAATATTTAATTCAATATTCTTATTTAGATTAAAACCAATTTTTTTACGAAGATGAAGTTCGAAACGTTTATGATCAACGATTGGGAGAAAAAAAATATTTTTTATGCAAAAAGTAATATTTTTCGTTGGAAAATTCTTCTTTTTTTAAGTTATTCGGCAAGAAATATTGCAAAAATTTTTTTATACAATAATTTGAATGAAAAATTTTTTTTAAAGATTGTTGATTATATAAAAGTTGCGAATTTCATCAACTTATTTTTTTAACGTTTTGTTATTACTTTTAACAATTTTAAGATAACTTTAAATTATTATTTAATTTAATTAAATTAATTATCTAATTGTAGATTGAAAAGACCAAAAAAAATGTATCTTTACATATTATTTTTATTTCTATATCCTTTTTTTTAGTTCATTTGAAGAATTTACAATTTTGTTTAGAAAATTTTTGAATTTTATTTTTTGTTAATTGATTTTACAATTAATACACAAGTTTATTATTTTTGTAATTATTATAAGATAAATCTTTTTTTTCAAATTCATTTTAGTTAATAAGTGATAATTTTAATGGATTAATTTTGATATTTGATAACTTTAATTATGTTCGTCTTGTTCACCTTGTTTGATAATATTAAATAATTATAATAAATATTTCAACTTTTTAATGAAAAATTTTTTCCATTTTACTTTTTTCGAATTTAAAATGTTTTCATTTTAGCCTTTTTTTCAATTTTTGTATTCAAATTTTTTGTTTTTGATTACTTTAAAAATTTTTCTTTCTTTTCAATAATTTTCCACATTTTAATTTTTGAAATTAAATAAATCCCATAATCAATCATTACAATATTTAAATATTGATTATTTTAAAGTTTTAATATTTATTCTTAAAAATCTATACATTTGTTCGAAATTCTATATAGTATAATAAAAATCAAAAAGTTTTTTAATTTTTTCGTAACAAATTAAATGAAATAAAATGAAAATTTCGTCTCTCACCAATAAAATATTTTTTCGTATGAGAATTTATAAACTCAAATTTAAATGAAAAAATATATATATTGCAATTAATAAAAGAGAAAAAAAAATTTCCCCGCATGTCGAATAGAATTTACAATTAAATTAAAACTGAATTCGTTCAAATCATCGTTTTTTAATTAAATTAAAAACAATTATCTGATAAAAGTAATTTACATTTTTGCTGTGATGCACTTCTGAAATCGTTGTTTTAATTTTGTAAAAAT
Organism: Leptopilina syphax; assembly: GCA_032872505.1. Lineage (NCBI taxonomy): Eukaryota > Metazoa > Arthropoda > Insecta > Hymenoptera > Figitidae > Leptopilina > Leptopilina syphax. Next base: position 31,439,880 of record CM065468.1, read on the forward strand.
AATATTTAAAAAAAAGTAATCCAAACTCGGGCGTAAAAAGCGTATATATTTGAAATATTTTTTGTTAATTAACTCAGGTATATACTGTTTCTATAGTTTCTTTTAGACTCAAATTATCTCTCTACAATATTCTTTTAAAAGCTGCAAATTCAGATCGAAACAAATCTAATTATGCTCCTTTTCTTCTTTTTCCAGTGTGAATTTAAATCTTCATTTTTCAAATCTAAGATTTTTTTCGTTTTTGCGAAAAAATTCCGATTTGAATAATTAATAATTAATTATCAAAAATTATTAATTTATCAGTAGATTAAAAATTATGCTACAGATTTTTTTTTCCTTTCTGTAGGTATTCAAATACTTTCAACCGGTTGAAGAAATAAATAAATTAATTAATTAACAATATAAATTAATGATTAATAATTAATAATAAATAATCAATTATTAATAATTTAAAATTGTGGTACAGATTTTTTGTATTTAAAGGCTTTCAGCCTGTTCAAGAAATTATTTAATGAATAAATTAATAATTAGTTATTAATTAGTTATAATCATTAATCGTAAACAATTTTCCACTTTTTAATTGCAATGAATTTTTTATCATTTATTTTTCTTTTACCAGAAAAAAATTAAATCTTCTATTCCAACACTTTTTTAATATACAAAATAATTTTTTTTTTGTAAAAAAATACAAAGACAATGTGAAAAAAATCGTCGTTCATTTGAACTTTCGAAACATTAATAACATTCACGAGCGATTATTTTATAGAGTAAATGAAAAATAAATAATTAAAATACAAATAATAAATAAAATGTTAATAAATTTAATGAAATTTGGAAAATAAAATTTACTTTAGAAAGAGAAACGATTTTACGAGTTGGAGAATTTGAACTCACAAGGTCCCTTTACTTTTATGAAATAAACGTTTAAAAGTATATATAGGTAATAATTTTTTTGAATTTTTTCAGAGAAAGAAGAAAAGAAGGAGTGTTGGAAGAATTGGAAACTGATAAGGACTGATCAGTTGGAGGACATTTCATGAATGACTGAAAGAGAAAAGCACGTGCGTATGGGCCAAGCGAATGGAAGTAGTACCTTTATGGCTTGGAAGACCTGCCGGTCTCTTCTAAGGGCTTCTGCGGGAAACCTGCGATATATTTCCATTCATAGATTTAAAACCATGTGCATCTCCTCCACGTGACGTTGTATCCGCACGTGATATCTTCCGTCATCATCTCGTGAGAAACACTTCTTTTCGATAATATTCTTCAAGTTCACCATCTTCACCCCCTTATATTATCATTATCTCAATTTTCTTTCTTCTTCCTCTAGTTTCCCCCTTTTTTAATCCACGAAATATTTATATTGCACTCGTTTCACTTCACTTATTTTATTATTTTTCATTCTTTTTTGCCCCTAGAACTACATTTTCAACTTTTATTAAATTATCCATCACACACTTCACTTTTATTCGATTATCACTTTTCACTTTTATTCTCTCCTTTTGCACTTTAATAATTTCAATTTTTGTTAAAATTTCAATTCCATTTTTTTGATTTTTTAAAAATACAAACGTATTGTTAAAAACAAACGTTTAGTTATTTTTCACACTGTCATTAATTTTCGGTTCGATGTGAAGAGACTTTTTTTGTAAATTGTAAATTGTAAGATTGTAAACTTTGGGATATTTATTTATTGAGTTAGAAATAAATTAAAAATTCGGTAAAATGATAATTATTCGTGTTTGGATTTGATAATTTAATTTTTGGGTAATTAAAGAAAAGGGGTATTTCTAATTTAAAATAACCGGAGCACTGTGAGAAAATGTTTGACTTCGCGCGGTACCAAAGTCAAAGTGTCGCGTCCTAAGGGCTACTGCCATGCTGGCACGATGGCCTGTCAATGTGTCTTGGCTAACTAAGCACCTACCACCTACTACCCTCTCTCTTTCTCTCTTGATCTCTCTTTCTGTCTCACCCCTTACCAGCAAACTAACAACCCCACTACTCCCTTTCTCGCATGAACCTTTTCTTGTATGCAAGCTCATCATGTTGACGTATCATCTCACGTATCTGCATGTGGATCCTTGTTCATCCACGTGTGGGTGCCAAGTCTGTGAGGCGAAAAAAGTTATTCGAGTCCTTTTTTTCCTCTTTTTTCCCCCTCACAGTTTTTTTTTTTTTTTTTTTTTTTTTTGTCGACGCTCGGCGAAAAATCTCAGGTGAACGATGCAATAATGATTTTTCATTGAAAATATATTTTTTTGTATTTAATTTTACCAGTTTTCCAGTCTTTTTCTTTTACTCGAATTTTACATCTAATTTTATTGATTTTCTATTTTTGGATTTTAAATTTTCAGTTAATTTTATTACATTTACATTTTTTTATTTTAATTTTTCATTTATGTAATTTTATTAACTTTTTGTAAAGTTCACAACGTTTATAATCAACAATTTCAAAGAAAATATATTTTTCTATTTAAATTTTTGTATAAAAAATGTTTTTCATAATTTTTTGACTAATAATTTAGGTCCCTGAAATTGGCGTCGACGCTGAGCATCGAAAAATATTTTTTATACAAAACCGAAAAAATCAGTAAATGTTTCCAAAGTATTTACAATTAAGAAAGCACTCTTCCGAAATTTTTTACTTCCTAGGTGAAGGAAAGAATTTCACAGACGTATTTTTTATCTTCCCATTTTTATTCGAATATTTTAATGATTACAATCTGTTTTGAATTAGATATTTTAATATTGTCCAAATTTAAAGGATATTTTTTTCTTTCAAAACGAGACGGATATTAATATTGCCGTTAAAATTGAAAGCAAATTTTTATTTGTGCTGAATTTTTATCGGGTTTTTATTAAAGGAAAATTAGCATTTACCTGAATTTTAATCGATTGGTTGAAAAATTAAGCAGTTTTTCTATTACTTGATAAAATTCGCTGACATAGATTTTTAATGCAGATAATTCTTATTCTATTTTTAAAAAATATATTTAAAAAATTTTTAAAAATATGTAATGAGAAATAATGGGGTTAAATAGAAATAAAAAATTTTGTGTTAGGTTTTCTTTTATTTTTTTAGCAAAAATTTTGTAAAATGAAAACTTTTGGGTTAGAAAAATTCTGCTGAAAATTTTATTATTAAGTTTAGTTTATTGTTTCCTCATATGGAGGAAGTATTTAGAAAATTTTGATTTAAAAACAATTCTATTTAATAAAAGATTAAACAGAATAGATTCAACAGAATTTCAAAATGGAAACCGAATTTTTATTTAGTACAATTTTTCTCACAGAAAAATGTCTATTTTACGAAACTTTTAATTAGAAAATTTTTCTATTTCAAAATCTATATATCTGCGAATTCGTATTTAGTCGAATTTTGGTTACAAAATTCTTATTTCATAGAATTTCTAATTAGCTCAATTTTAATTAATTTATTTAGCGAATTTTCACTAAAAAATTTTTTTTTAGATTTTTTTCATTTAGAAGAATTTTTAAATCAACGATTTTTTATTACACAGAATTTCTAATTTAAATTGATTTAACACAATTTGATTTATTGTCACAGAATTACTGTTTAATGCAATTTTCATTTAGCGGTATTTTTATTTAATGAAATTTTTATTTTGCAGTATTTTTACTCGACGGAAATTTTATTTTGCGTTATTTTTATTCAATGAAATTTTTATTTTGCGGTATTTTTACTCAATGAAATTTTTTTTAGCAGAATACTTTTCTTTAATGAAATTTTTATTTTGCAGTATTTTTATGTAATGAAATTTTTATTGAGCGGTATTTTTACTTACGGTGATAGTAAAAAATAGAAATGAGAGAAAATTTCGTTTAAAATGATAATTTTGTCAGTTTAAAGAATTTGATGTTTAAATAATAATTTATATTTCGATTTCTTTATTTATTATTTATTAAATTATTTACTTAAATAATAATTTGGTTAATAAAATAAAAATTACATTGAATTCGAATTCGCAAGAACTTCCCTTATTGCGAACAAATGTAAATTCTTCTCTATTTCTGAAATTTTTATACCCAATATTTTTTTACTCTTAATTTTTCATTTTCACCTTTTAATGTCAATTTGGAAATTAGAATACGGAAGTTAATTTTCACGAGTCAGGAGGGAAATTAATTTTCTATCTTGATTTAGAATTTTCGATTTTGCCGCAAAGACGATGAAAGTAAAAAATTGCAAAAAAAATGAGGAAATAGAGAAAATAGATTAAAATAAAGAAGAAAAGAACAAAAAATCTCTACATATAAATTTTGTATAAATTAGAAAAAAGAAAAATAAATAAAAATAGAAATGAGCGTAAAAAAGGTAAAAAGTTGAGAGAAGTTAAATAAAAATAAAACTTTTGTTACATAGGCGTTGACTAGATATTAATATAACGTGTGTATTCTTTTTGTTTTTTTCTAGTGAGAAGACATCGGTTGGTGAAGCTATGTGATGTTCACACAAATATATATATATATATATATATATATATATATATATATATATATATATATATATATATATATATATATATAAATCGCTCACTGTCGTTGACGACATGGGATACTAATCGTTCATTCAACGATCGTCGATCGGAGTCTATATTCACCGCCTCGATCTTTGGAGGATATTATATTTTCTGCAGATACCATTACCACGCTGTCACGGTGGTCCTGCATAGCAGTTTTTGCCCTCGATACTCGCAGGATACTCAGGATCACTGGCTCGTAATGCCTTCCCTTTCGAAAATTATTGATCAGTCAACGGTGAGCCCGGCCATCCAGAATTCTAATTTTTTCCAAAAAATGTTTCTCTTCTTTTCCCTTATTTTGGAAAATTTTTAACAATTTCTACTTTTATTGTCTTTCATTCTCTCTATCAAGTCTTTTTAACGACGCTTTAGTTTTCATCTTTTTCGTTGAAAAGCAACTTGGTAGCGATATTCTCTATCACTGAATTACTTTTTCTTTCTCCAAGTATTTACTTTTTTTTAATTAATTTCTTCAAATTTTTCAACAAATTTGAAACAATTTTTTCTCTATTTTTATATTATTTTATTGTAAAAGCATTTACTTTTATTAATTAATTTCTAAAAATTTGATTTGAAAAATTTTTTTTTATATTCGCAGGCTTTACACTTATCTATTAAAACCTACTATTTTCTACTTTTTTTACGATTAGCTACTATTTGGATTCTTTTTTTTTAGTTTGTGACACTAAAAGCTACTTTTTTCTTTTCTTTTTATTTGAAAATGTGCACAAATTTAAATCTGATAATAATTGAAATAAAAGAATATTATTCTCCAAAATTTTAATAAAATTCATTGAAACAATTCAAAATTTCAAAAATTTTTTGAAAATTAATTATTTTTAAAACGAGAATTCAATTATTTTTAACAATAATTTAATAGACTTTGATAATAAAATAATGAATTACAAATTTTTAACAAAATCGATTATTTAAAAAAAATTCAATAAAACAATTCAAATATTTTCAAAAGTTTTAAAGAAATGTTTGGGAATTTAATTATTTTTAAAATTGTTGATAAAATTCTCATTCAATTTTAAGAAATAATCAATTATTTTAGATTAAAATTGAATATTAAAAATGCGTTATAATATGAATTTTTTTAAATAGATAAATTTCAAAAAGCTTTTAAATTAAAATTATTAAAAATCTTAGTTCCAGGGAGAAAATAAATAAGTAAAATATATTTATTGAACAAAAATTATTCCAGTAAAAATAATTTAATTTTAAAATTATAAAAAAATTAATCTTTTGGAAAATTTTAGTTCAATTTTTTTGAATATAGGGAAATTCTCTTAAGAATTAAAAATGTTTATTTAAATTTCGAATTAATTGGAAATTTTTTCAAATTTAATTAAAATAAATTTTATACCTAATTTGAAAAAATTTTATTTTTTTACTTTCAAAAATTATTTTTATAAATAAACGAATGTTTGAAGAATTCTAACTTAGATAAAAATTTAGAATTTAAGTTATTATCAGGATATGGAAAACAGTGAATATTTTTTATCGATATCAGGAAAATGTCAGAGAATTACAGAATCAAATTTTTGGAATTCTTTTGAATCGACTAAAACGAGTTTTTTAGTCGTCAAATTTATTCTTTCGATAGCCACTTTTTGTACTACTTTTTTTAGTCTCAAAGCTACTTTTTCCTAATTTTTAAAATTAATTATTGAGTGCGAAGCCTGTATTCGTATTATTTTATTGTAAAAACTTTGCTTTTTTAAATATTTTTTTTGTTTCGTAATTTTTTAATTAATACCTATAAAGTTAAAATTTTACTTGTTTATACTCTAATAAATAAAGAATATTTTATTTGGATAATTTGTATTATAAACAGTTTGTTTACTTAATTAATTAATTATTAATTCGTAATTTGATTCAATCAGAAAACAGTGATTAAATGAAGCTGAAAAATATTAGATTTCTATAAAGTTTCGAACGTTCAAAACAATATTTTTGTTACTTCTGTTAATATTGAATTTTATTGCGAAATATTGTTCTTTAAAAAAAATTAATTTTTTAATAAGTGAATGTACATGTATATAAGTGAACGTTAAAAACTTTTAACATGGAAACTATTTTTATTACAAATATTTCAGTTCGGAATATTTGTTCTCAATTATTTTAGTTTTAATCATTTTTTCTCGTTATAATTATGATTAACATTTTTTCGACAATTTTTTCAATATTCATCTGTCTATTTCAATCACTTAACAATATATTTGTTTTAAATTTCATTTATTTATAATTGAAAAAATATGTTTACATTATATTCAAATTGAATTAAATTTCAATTATAAATTAAAATTAAGACAATTATTTTTATTTATTAAATAAAATTTTCCTTTAAGTAAATGTTCTATTCTATTCGCGGTCCTATTGAACCGTGAAAAAAAGAATAAATATTAATAAAGTATTATCAAGTTTAAAATTTTCGTAAGAGCTTTTAAAAAGGATGCTTTGACAAAAAGAAGATTTTTGGCAAACGAAAAATAATGTTGTATATGGATTTGAAAAATGTAACGGGAAAAGAGTGTAGAATTTTTGTTCCCTTTTTGTTTTCGAGGGAAGATCAACTGTCCTAGCTTTGAAATTTATCGAATATATCAAATATCGTAGGCTCAACACCTGACTGCTAGCAGTTCCGACCAGGACACAGGAAGAGGAAGTCAAGTACACATATTCCGGACACATTGGTTCTTTCTAACCGGTGGTGGATGTAACCGGCTCGGGATCAAGTTCTCTCTCTCAATTCGTATCCAGTCGAATCGTCCGCCGAACGGTATACACGAAAAAAAGAGAAGGTAGTATTACGTATATTATAACTACGTATTATTCAAAATTTATAACAATTATATCAAAAAAATTATCACAAGAAAATTATTGAAAAAATTTTTCAAAAATAAATTATTTAAATTTATTTTTTTCAAAACTTATTAATGTTTATACAAATTTTTTTAAAAATAATTTTGTTTGTTATTAAATATTTCATAATTGTTAATATAATTTAAAAAGTAATTATAATAATTGAATGGTGAAATTTGAGAAGGACTGACATATATAAGTCGTAGGAATTATTTTCACTATCGATTGATATGTGACAATGAGACTTACGCTTTTTCAAGTTGAGTTCTTTTCTGTATTCACGATTTAATTATTTTTAATAAAAATTTTTGTACACTTATAAGAATAATAAGCTAGAGATATTATTGTTACTACTATTTTTATTATTAAAATATTTATTATTAAAATAATAAAAAAAGGTTTAATTTGTTTAAAAAATCTGTTTTTTAACTTTTATAAAAAATCTGTACAATTTTTGTTTATAGTTTATTTCATTATTAAAATAATAATAATAATAATAATAATAATAATAATAATAATAATAATAATAATAAAAATATTATTATTATTTAAAAATAAATTTATTTGTTAAAATGATCATTTTATTTTTATTTTAATCAGTAAAAAATAATAAAAAAATAATTAGTATTATTATGACTAAAGAATAAATTGTTTAGATATAAATAATTTTATTGTCTTAAAAGTGAAGAATTTTGATATGCACCTTTAGATTGTTCTCGAAATTGTACGTGTGTATGTTACTGATCCACTTCTCCCACAAGTTTTACATCATATACATGACGAATATAAAAATATAAGGCACTTTTCGTCTGGAAAGAATAAAGGGTATCTTCTTACATTTCCAACCGATTGATTCTTTGGTATTTACGCAGTACCCCAAAGAAAACTTTTTAGTCTCCCTCATTTTTTTCCTAATGAGCAAAAAATAATTGTTTAACGGTCATTTGAAGAATTTATTAAACAAGAGATTTTTTTTCAATTATCTGTTTTTGAACTTTTGTATTTGTAAACTTTTATGTTAATATTTTTTCAACAATATTAATAATTTATACAATAAATATTTTGACATTTACAGAAAGATTTTCAAGAATATCTAAAAATGAAATTTTTTAATTTTTGAAAAAATCGATTTTTGCATTTTTTGAAAAACTTTTTTCTTTATTAAAATTTTTATTAATTATTGTCAAAATTATGTTCCTGGCACGAAACGAATCGATTAATGTTTTTTTTATAATTTTTGTAACTTTTATAATTTTCAATCTGCAATAATTTAAATCTTAGCATAGAATTATTATTAAAATTTTTAATAAAAAGTGAATTGTTTCAAAGAATTTTCTTAAAATTTTGGAAAATAATTATAAATTCTTTTGAAGAAATTTTATTAAAATAGTATTGAAAATAAATGAATTTTTATAAAGAATATGATCAAAATTTTTAGCAAATAATTTTAATTTCTAGAAAGAATTTTATTAAAATTTTTAAAACTAATTGAATTTTTGTGAGAAATTTTATTATAATTGTATTGAAAATAATTTAATTCCTACTTAGAAGAATTTTATTATTTATAAAAATATTTTAAATTTGTTCTTAACAATGTTATCAAAAGTTTTTAAAATAATTGATTTCCTGAAAAGAATTTGATTAGAATTTTGAAAATATGTAATTGAATTGCGTTGCGAAGAATTGAGTATTATAATTTATGAAAAGAATTGACTTGCTCGAAGCATTTTACACCAATTTTTGGAAATAATTAAATTCTTTCGAAGAATTTAATAAAAATTGTATTTTTCATTTTTGTTAATTCTTACAAAAAATTTTATTACAATTTTTGAAATTAATTAAATTTTTGAGAAGAATTTTAAGGTTTAGGAAAATATTTGAATTTCTGAGAAGAATTTTATAGTTTATGAAAATATAATTGATTTTATGTGAAACATTTTTAAAAAATTTTTGAAAATACTTGAACTTCTTCAAGAAATTTTATTTAAATTGTAGGTATAAAAAATAATTGAATTCTCGCAAAGAATTTTATTATTATTTATGAAAATAATTGATTTTTTCCTAAGAATTTTATAATTTATTAAATTAATTGAATTGTTTCGAAGAATTTTATACAAGTTTTTGAAAACAATTAAATTCTTTCGAGGAATTTAATAAAAATTGTATTTTTCATTTTTGTTAATTCTTATTTATAATGAATTTTATAAAAACTTTTAAAAAAATGTATTTCTTATAAAAAATTTTTAAAAATAATTGAATTTTTGCGAAGAATTTTATAATTTATAAAAATAATTGAATCGTTTCGTAGAATTTTATACAAATTTTTGAAAACAATTAAATTCTTTTGAGAAATTTAATAAAAATTGTACTTTTTATTTTTGTTAATTCTTATAAAGAATGTTATTGAAACTTTTGAAAGTAATTGAATTCTTATAGAAAATTTTATCAAAATTTTTGAAATTAATTGAATTTTCGTGAGAAATATTAAAATTTCTGAAACTAATTCAATGCTCATAAAGAAATTTATTAAAATTTTTTAAAATATGTAATTAAATTCTTTCGAAATTTTCATTTTAATTGTGTTAAATCAAAATCAGTTTTTATTTTTCGTAAGAATTGTTCGAAAATGTATTTAAAAAAAGAATGAAATGTATTTAAATTAAAAAGAAAAGAATTGAAATTGTTAAAAAAAAGAATTCATCATAATAGAAACAATGTTTTGAGAAGAAATTATTAACAGTAAAATTTCTTTTCACAGAACTGACAATATAGAAAAAGAGGGAAAAAAGTAATCATCGCACCAGTTAAAATGAAAAGTATCCGAGAAGATGTTCAGAGAACGATTTGCAACACCTGTGTTTGCTTACACCTGAAAGTACGAGAGCGAAAGATAGAATCAAGCAGGCATAATAAATTGTGTAAACACCGTGACTATGGATCCACTGACAAGGACGAGAAATATATTCAATGAATTGTTGTATGTACTCTGAAAAACGTATAATATGATTGAGTGATTGGCTTGCACGATGAGATGACAGTGTCCGTATTGTCCGTGGTTAAGGTCCCGCTACTCATCTAAGTGATTGCTGTTGGGATAATCTTGCACGTGATAAATGAAGACTTTATTACAACAACACACAAGTGAGTCCAGTCCTCATTCAAACGTCATAGAGACCGCAAGGACCCCCTAAATTACATAGATTCAATTCATCCCTAAAATTGATACGCGTGCCATCGAAATCCAAAATCAGATAGTATCTTTTGATCTCGCCTATACTGGTAACTTTTTATTTTTTTATCACCGTATTATTTATTAACTACATAAACTATTTACATTGACACTCAAAAACTTTTTTTTTCAAATTTAATCAAATTAATTACTTCTTCAGTAATAAAATTCTGAAGAGGGGACTGGATCCAGATATACGAAACGTCAATTATTTCTAAATAATTTAAATTCCGAAAATTGAAAAATTTATTATGTTTTGAAAAATATAATTCTTGGAAAATACGATTATATTTCAAAACAACTTTTAAAAGAAATAAAATTAAATTCGTTCAAATATAAAATCAATTTCAATGAAATGTAACAAAAAATTTAATTGCTTTAAAATTATTTTCCAGAATACAATTTTCTAATTTTATTTTTGAATTTCTACATTAAATTATTCAAAACTTCAACAATAATTTTTGTTAAACAAATATTTAAATACTTATTGTTATTTATTTTAATTGAAATTTCAAATAATTTCAATGTAAAAATTTTGGAAATTTAATTATTTCTAAAAATTGCAACTGCAATTTTATCAAAACTCATTTATTTTTTAGAATTTTTGAATAAAAATATTCAAAACTTTAATAATGTAAAAGAAAAATAATCTATTAATAATTTTTTAAATTAAACATTTAAACATTGTTATAATTTTACGGTGATTAAAATGTTAAAAAGATGTCAATTTAAAAACCTTTTAAAATTAAATTACCTTAGAATTCCTGTTATAACCCTTTTAATATTATTCAAAAGAGTTTAAAAAATTTTAACTGAAATTCTTTTTTAAATCAATTTTTTTTTTAATTCAAAGATAATCGAATTATTTAAATAAAAAAGTTTTTGTGAAAATTTTCAAAATTTTTGTTCCAATTCTTCAAAAAATAGAAGAATATTAATATATAATTTTCAAAGCGAGAAAATAAAATTCTTTAAAATGTAAAATTTATTTTAGTGAAATTTGAGAAAATTTCCTATTTTTTTAATATTTTGAAATTATTTTCGGAAATTCAGCTATTTTCAAAAAAATTTTAATTACGATTTTTTAAAAACCTTATTTTTTTAGAATTTTTACATAAAATTTTTCAAATTTATTAGAATTTTTAAAAATAATTGAATTTATTTCGAAATATTTCATCAAAATTGTATTAAAAATTTGAAAATAATTAAATTCCAGAGAAAATTTTTTTTATTTATAAAGATAATTGAATTCTTGACAACAGTTTTATCAAAATCTTTAAATACAATTGAATTCTTTCCAGAAATTTTATTAAAATTTTTTAAAATAATTGAATTTCTTCGAGGAATTAAAAATAAAATTGTATTGTAATAACTTAATTCTTTTACAAAGAATTTGATCAATTTATTATTTATTCTGAATAATTTGTGAAAATAATTCAATTCCTGTGAATAATATTGTTTAAACCTTTGAAATTATTGAATTATTTCTGAAAAATATTACTGCAATTTTTCCAAAAGTCAATTATTTTTGTTAAATTATAATTATTTTACAATTTTTTAGTTACAATTCTTCAAAAAATACAAAATAATATTTAAAAATAATTTTTTAAAGTGAGAAAATAAAATGCTTTGGAATATAAAATTTATTTTCATGAAATTTGAGAAAATTTCATTTTTTTTCATGTTTTTCTAAATATTTTCGGGAATTCAACTATTTGCAAACAATTTTAATTACTATTTTTTAAAAACCTCTTCTTTCAGAATTTTTAAATTAAATTTTTCAAATTTCATTAATTTATATTTAATAAATATTTCAATACTTATTGCTATTTATCTGTCCACAAGAAATTTTGAAATTAAAATTTCAAAATACTCTCAATGTAAAACCTTTTAAAATATAATTATTTCTACAAATTAGAACTGCAATTATTTTTCTGATTCTTGTAATATTTTCTAAAATTTTAACTGAAACTCCTTTTCAAGTCAATTCTTGTTAGAATGTTCTACGAGAATTCATTTATTTAAATACAAAAGTAAGTGATAAAATTGTTGATTATTAAATATTATTTCTAAAAATTGCAACTGTAACTCTGCTTTCAAATTTTTTTATTTTTAAAATGAAAAAAAGAAAATTCTTAGACTTTTCAGATTTTCAATAGTTTGATATTTTTTTAATACTCAAAAATTAAATTATTTAATCAAAAATATTAAGATATTTTTAAGTTATAACTAGAATTATTTTTACGATTTCTACACGAGTCGTTCAAATAATTTTTTTTTTTTAATTTACAAAAAATGTGTCCAAAAAATTATATTTTTTAAAAAGTGAAGAATTTTCATTAAATTTCAAAAAAAAAATTTTTTAAACTAACATTGGTCGTAGTAGTTATGTTTATCTAAATAAATAAAATTACTATAATTTAATTTCAAGTGAATTTTTATTCAATTAAATGGTAAATCTATTAATTAAAAATTAAAAAGAATTTATAAGTGGATTTATAAAAAAAATTTGATCATTTTTATTTATTCATTCTTTCTGTAAATAAAAATGAGAACAAATGATTACTTTTTCAAAACACAAAGAAAAATTGCTTTAGAAAGAAAAATTAGTTTTCTTATTGTGAATGTGTCAATGAAAAACTTGTTTAATCGAAAGAAAATCCCAAAGAGTGTTACATAAAAGTGATGCTAATAAAAAAGAAAAAACGTGGCTTATTATTATTATTATTGTTATAGGTTCTGGATGCTTTTATTTGCGTTATGCGGTGGTCGAGTGGCACGCGCGCAGCCCTCTCTCTTGTGTAATTCAATCGGGTTATTTAGAGACAAAGAATATACATGAAACGAAGAAGAGGGATCTCCTTGATGCGAAGAGATACTCTTCTGTCTCTGTTCTTAATCCTCGAAAAACTGTTACAAATGAAACGGTAAACGTGTAAAATGCCAAGCTAATCTTGGCCATACAAGCACTCTTCAAATTATATATACAAAAATTTATTTTCATAGCCGTCCTCCTCCCCCTTTCTCTCTTTTTCTTCGACATGCAGATGCAAAAAGAAAGAGTAACCCTTTTTCAAAAAAAAAAAAAAAAGAAAAAGAAAAAAAGAGAATTGAAATTCGATACAAAAGATAGATATTTGAGTCTTCTCGTATTTTCTTCACACGTGTTCGCAGTGAAATAAGCGGGGGAATTTTAATTATGCCGTTAAGATAATTAATTACTTTAAATTGTTCGATATTCGGAATTTCAGTATTTTTTCTTATTTATCTATTTTTATTTATTTATATTCAATGCAATTTTAATCAAAATTTCTCGAAAGAATTCCAACATTTTAAAAAAGATTTAATAAAATGCTGCATATAAATTCAATTATTTTCAAAAGTTTTAATCATTTTCTTTTCGAAAGAATTCAATTATTTCCAAAAGTTTTAATAATTTTCTTTTTGAAAGAATTCAATTATTTCCAAAAAAAAGCGATTATTTTCATAAACAAATAAAATTCTTCGAAACAATTCAATTATTTCTGTGAAATTAAATTATTTAAAATTTTTAAATAGAATTTTAATAAAATTTGTCCAAAGAATAACATTTTTTTTCAAAAATTTTAATGAAATTCTTCAAAACAATTCAACTATTTCTGAGGAATTCAATTATTGTCAATACAATTTTAATAAAATGTCTTGCAGATATTGAATTATTTTTTTAAATTCTAATAAAACTTTTTGCTTCAATTCAATTATTTTATAGAATTCTTCGAAATAATTTAATTATTTTACACACAATTTTAATCAAAATTTCTCGAAAGAATTTTTTAATAGTTTTAAAAAGATTTAATAATATTTTCCGCATAAATTCAATTATTTTGAAAAATTAAAATAAAATTCTCCCAGATTTTGCTAGATATGTATGACCTAATTATTTTCATAGATTATAAATTTTTTTGAGAATTCAATTATTTTCAATACAACTTTAATAAAATTTCTGTAAAGAATTCAATGATTTTTAAAAATTATAATAAAATTCTTTGTTAAAGATTTCAATTATGTATAAAAAAAACTCATTCATTTTTAAAAGTTTTAAAAAGATTTAATAAAATTCTAAGAATAAATTCAAGTATGTATTCTCAAAAATTTTGATATTAGTCTTTTCGAATGTCTTGCAAATATTAAATTATTTTTTAAAATTTGAATAAAATTCTTTGCGTAAATTCAATTATTTTCCGAACTTCTAATAAAATTCTTTATGAAAATTGAATTTATTGCAAATCAATTTTATTAAAATTTCCTTAAAGAATTCAATTTTTTTAAAACATTTTCGTAGAAATTCAATTATGTATGTAGAAAGAAAAAAATAATATGAATTTTTGAAAATTAATTTTTATTAATTCTGCATAGAAGAAGACATTAAAATAAATTAATTAAATTTATTTTTTAATTTTATTTTTTTGTGATTAAAATAGTTTATAGAAATGAAACTTGCGGTAAAAATGAATGTTTAAAAAATTTGGAACTTTCAAAAATTATACTTACTAAAATAAAAAACAAAAATATAAATTAATATTTTAAGACCTTATAAATATTTTTTGAATACATGACCCAATATCTATATTAATAATCGTTGTATTCCGGTAATTTGTTCGTAGTTTAAAGTTATTCAAAAAATTTCTTTAATTTATTGAATATAAAATCGATTTTGTTCATAATTGTTGTAATTAATAATTTTACTATTAAAATTTTATAAAAATTATTGAAGAAATTTATTAGAGTTTTTTGTAAATAATTTAATTCTTCTTAAGAATTTCATTAAATTTCGTAAAAATAATGTAATTTTTTTTAATGATTTTAATTGTAAATTATGAAAATAATTGAAATCTACAACGAATTTTATCAGAAACCTTGGAGAATAAAAATAATTTAATAATTGTTTCAAAAGAATTTTATCAGAATTTTTGAAAATAATCGAATTTTTTGGTAGAAATTCATTAAGAATTTTGAAAATAATTGAATTCATGGAAAAATGTCATTCAAACGTTTAAAAATAATTAATATTTTATTTATTTAAATGTATAAACGGGCATGAAAAGCCCTTTATAAATAATACTAGAGAATAGAATAAAGAACTGTCATTATTTTAAAAAAATATAATTAATATTTTTCGTTTGAGATTAATTATTGTAATTATTAAAATTGAATTCCTGAGAAGAATATTATTATTTATAAAAAAATTATTTAATTCTTGCGATGAATTTTACTACTCATAAATAATTTAATTGTTTCGAAGGATTTATTAAATTTTAGAAAACAATTGGATTCTTTCGAAACATTTTATAACGAATTAAGAAAAATTGAATTCTTTCCTGAAACTTTATTGAAAATAATTGAATTTTTGGAAAGATTTTACTATTTGAAAAAATAATTGAAACTTTAGGGATCTAAAAAGGAGTTTTTTAAAAATAATATTGTCTTATTGTTGCTTTTTTATTTTTTAAATTACGATTGTTGATTTTATTAAAAAAAATATAATCGAATTTTTTGTATTGGAATACTTGATCTATAAAAATAAAATCTATTAAAATTGAATCTATTTTTCTTTTATAGAGGAACAGTGAGAGATGAGATGTAATTTAATAGTTGATTTATAATAAAATTGAATCTATTTTTTTTCTTTCAGGAACAGCGAGAGATGAGGGCAATGTTCTGAAGGGAAAGTTAAACGACATTGCAAGTTAAAAGAGAGGAGTCATAAATGAAAACTGTCTCCGAGTTGTGTGTGCTGCAAGCATTAATTTCGATGTCGAAGAGAGGTACACCAACCCCCAAGATGGCTGCTGCCGGGCGTATCGACGTTTAGCTTTTGCAGGGTTTCTCAGAGGTAAGCTCATCGGAAGTTGAGGGTCTTCCCTCCCCTAAAATTGCCCCTCCTTGTTCACTTCCACTCACTTCAAAACAAAGAAACACACGTAATTAAATTTCCCCCCTCTCTCTATCTCTCTCTCTCTTTCAACTTTATTTTTTTTTCTTTTTTTTTCAAATTAATACCCGGAACCATTTTGAGATTCACACTTTTCATCTCTCCATTTACACACATCTGCATCCCTTAACAGTATATTTTCTTTTCTTTTCTTTTCTTTCTTTGACCCTTTTCAATTCGAATTTTCAAGTTTACAATGAACGAAATTTGATAGCAACCCCAAATGCAATATATTGTTTCAAACCTTTGAAAACATGACGAATCTTGTAATTGAATTCTTCGAAATTTATTTTCTTAGGTGTCCTTCTGTCATTTTTTGATTGGGAATATTTTTTAGCTTTATCACTAACTATAAATAATAGAAATTCGGATTTTAATAATTTCATTGTTGTTTTTATTTTGAAAATCCTATTTCAAAATTATCCGATTTTTTAATCAAAATTCATTTTTTTCTTCAAAACTTCTCAAAAATTTAATATTTTAATTTAAATTTTTAAAAATAATTTTCAGAATTCATTTCAATATTTTTTACACCTGTCAGTTATTAAATGAAAATATTTTAGTTCAAAATTGGAAAAATATTCGAAATCATAGGCAAAAATTTTGCTTTGATTAATTAAAAGTTAAGAATTTAAAATTATCTGACTATTCAATCTTAGTTAAAAAATTATCATTTTCATTGTTTAAATACTTTTTTTTGTAACAATAATAATAAATAGATATATTAAAAGCATAATAAATATAAATTCTCATTAACTCTAAACTTTCAGTTTTAATTACAAAACTATAATCTCCTTCATTTAAATACTTCTTGACAACTGCAATTGTATTAAAAAAAATTAAATCAAAATTATCCTAAATATTTAAATTATATCTAAATTTTCAGTCTGATTGCAAAATTATAATTTCCATAAATTTAAGTACTTTGTAACAATAATTACAGCAACTATGTCAAGAGTACAGTAGAGACTCCATTATCCGGACCCCTATTATCCGGATATTCGATTATCCGGACAAATTTAAAATTAAAAAAAATTTTTTTTAATATAAAGTTTATAAGGTCTCAAGCCGTTAACTTCTATTTTAAATTTCTCCCCGCTAACAAACACGAAATGTTGCATTTTAAAGTGTTTTAATTATTTTAAGAAAATGTTTGTGTAAATATTTCTAACTAAATATTTATTAATGTAGACTTTAAAAGTTTTAGTTTGTTTCAGTCTTATTTTAATACATATGCAAATAAATACAAAAAATTATGAATAAAAAATTTGTTTAATTCGTACTTTACTCGATTATCCGGACAAGTGACTGCATCCATTAGTCCGGATAATGGAGTCTCTACTGTATATAAATAATTTAATAACAGATAATAATATAAATATATTTATCGTAATTAATAAAAATAATAGAATCAAAGAATTTGATATAAATTTGACCAAATGAAACATAAAATTTTCAAATTACTAAAAGAAATAATAGAAGGAACCTACTTTTACTAGCGAAGCGCAAACAAAATCGTAAATTAAGTAATAAATTATTTATTAAATATATAAATTATTATTAAACTATAAATTAATTACCTTTTAGTTTTTTATTAAAAAGTAAATTATATAATATATGAAAAATAAATAAAATTTATACATATTCATATTTTAATATATATATTAAATTTTGTAAAAGTATTTTACAATTTGAAATTGCGACAAAGCGAAACTTTGAGATAAAAAATACTAAACTTTAAAAAAACTCATGTGAAATTTAGTAAAGTTATATTATAATTTAATTAATATTCTGAATATCTGATACAGTAGAGACTCCATTATCCGGACTAATGGATGCAGTCACTTGTCCGGATAATCGAGTAAAGTACGAATTAAACAAATTTTTTATTCATAATTTTTTGTATTTATTTGCATATGTATTAAAATAAGACTGAAACAAACTAAAACTTTTAAAGTCTACATTAATAAATATTTAGTTAGAAATATTTACACAAACATTTTCTTAAAATAATTAAAACACTTTAAAATGCAACATTTCGTGTTTGT
Source organism: Leptopilina syphax (assembly GCA_032872505.1). NCBI lineage: Eukaryota > Metazoa > Arthropoda > Insecta > Hymenoptera > Figitidae > Leptopilina > Leptopilina syphax. The sequence goes on from CM065468.1 coordinate 31,458,543, forward strand.
TAGCGGGGAGAAATTTAAAATAGAAGTTAACGGCTTGAGACCTTATAAACTTTATATTAAAAAAAATTTTTTTTAATTTTAAATTTGTCCGGATAATCGAATATCCGGATAATAGGGGTCCGGATAATGGAGTCTCTACTGTACCTATAATTTTACTAAATTTCAAATAAGTTTCTGTAAAGTTTAGTATATATTTTATATCGAAATTTCGCTTTGTCGCATATTTTTTCAGATTGTAAAATATTTTTTCTAAATTTAACATTTATTTTCTCTTCGTGTAATTAAATAAAATAGCGAAATATTCGGAGAAATAAAAATACACATTCTACAAGTTTCAAAGAGAAATTTTTAAATATTTATTACTTTTCAAAATCTACACATAAAAATTTTGCCGACATTATTCATTGAGCAACGAATAAACATAAAATATTTGCCAAAAAAAAAATCTTTGTTTTATATTTTTTAAGTTAACAATAATAATCACTAAATAAAGAAAAAGAAGTTTTGCTAATTATGCACGAAATTAAAAATAAAAAATATTGAAATATTAACTATCTACTTTATAATATTATTATTTTTGTGCTTCCGAACGCAGGAAACATTTTTTTTCTATAAAGATTGCATCTCTCTCTATTAAAAAAATAATATTTTCCTTGTTTTAATCTCAGCCATTCAGTTCTTTCCTCTTCATTTTTTTTGTACATTTTTAAATTTCTAAAATTTATCGAGAAAGCCCAAAATAAAAAATTTGTTTATGTACATTTCACGCGAAATAAAATAAATATCGCAAGAATTTGCACACGAGGGAAAGAGTAACATGAACCCTCAACTGATTCCAATGTGCGTGTCTTCTTTGAGCATTCCACGAACCTCCTGCAAAGAAAATTTCAAACAATTAATAATAATTAAATATTATTTACTGGCATTCAAATTTATAGTATAAAAATTATATTATTTACTGTTTTATATTTTTAATATAAAATTATTATTTAATAATATTAATTTTTTTATTTAACATAAACAGTCAATAATAATAATATTTACAATAATAATAATAATAATAATAATAATAATAATAATAATAATAATAATAATAATAATAATAATAATAATAATAATAATAATAATAATAATAATAATAATAATAATAATAATAATAATAATAATAATAATAATAATAATAATAATAATAATAATAATAATAATAATAATAATAATAATAATAATAATAATAATAATAATAATAATAATAATAATAATAATAATAATAATAATAATAATAATAATAATAATAATAATAATAATAATAATAATAATAATATTAAATATTATTTTCTGATATTAAAATTTATTAACAATGGTTCTTCACAAAGAAAAATTTTGACAGTAAATTGCATTTTTTGGTCCCTTTTAAGGGCATTTGAACCTTGATGACGTCACACATGCTTTGCACAATCTGTAACGTCATCAAGGTTCAAATGCCCTTAAATAATAAGAAAGGTAAAATATGAGTAATTAAACAAAACAAAATACGAATAAATAAAATAAAAAAGAAGTAAATAAATAAAAAAAAATAAAATATAAATAAACATAAAAAGAAATCTTGTATATTAATAATCGTTGTATTCCGGTAATCTGTTCGTAGTTTGAAGTTAGTTGTTTGCTTTATTTTTTCCTATCTTTAATCTTTTTAAATATTTTTTTAAAAAATATTTTCAATTATTAAGTTAATGTATTGCAAATCATTGAACTCCTGCAAAGAATTTTATCAACAAATTTGAGAATAATAGAATTCCTTCGAAGAATTTTATTATTTATGAAAATAATTGAATTTTTGCGAAGAATTTTATTAAAATTTTTCAAAATCCTGATTAAATTTTTTTGAAGAATTTCTTTCAAGTTTTTAAAATAATCGTGTTTCTTAATAATTGAAATTAAACATTTTATTATTGAATTTTATTAAAGTTTTTAAAAAATAATTAAATTCTTCTCAGAATATTATTACAATATTGAAAATAATTTAATTCTTTCGAAGAATAGATATTATTAAAGATTTTGACAGCAATTGAATTTTTTCAAAGAATTTTTTTAATTAATTGAATATACTCGATTTTGTTAATAATTGTAATTAATAATTTTTACTCTTAAAATTTTATTAAAACTATTGATAGAAAATTAAACTCTTTTAAACAATTTTATTAGAGTTTTTATAAATAATTAAATTCTTTTGAAGAATTTCGTTTAGTTTTTTTAAACAATGTACACTACCGTCGGGAATTATCGGTACGGCTGCACGCACAGGGCCCAAAAACATACCAATCTTCAAATCACGATTTCTTTGTAAATACAAATGTCAGAAAATTAACAAATATACCATTCGAAAGATTATTAAATTCTACGATTAATGATATGCAACTGAAAATTTTAATAATTTATAGAAAGCTTGCAGCAATCTACAAATTTGACAAAAAAAATTTTTAAATAAAATTTTTTTAGAAATTATTTCAACCCCTGCACATTTTTTAAAAATTGTAGGAAAAATTTAAAACTTATATAGGTGTAATCATTCAAGTCTCATCTTTAATTTAAGACCAAAAGAGTTGAAAAATCTTATTCGGTTCGAGAGATATCATTATAAACGGCAGAGCATTTTCAAACAAAAACCGTTCAAAATCGACTAATTCAATGCATTTGTCAAAAAACATGCTCGGACGTATATAATGATATCTCACGAACCGAATAAGATTTTTTAACTCTTTTGGTCTTAAATTAAAGATGAGACTTGAATGATCACACCTATATAAGTTTCAAAATTTTCCTACAATTTTTAAAAAATGTGCAGGGGTTGAAATAATTTCTAAAAAAATTTTATTTAAAAATTTTTTTTGTCAAATTTGTAGATTGCTGCAAGCTTTCTATAAATTATTAAAATTTTCAGTTGCATATCATTAATCGTAGAATTTAATAATCTTTCGAATGGTATATTTGTTAATTTTCTGACATTTGTATTTACAAAGAAATCGTGATTTGAAGATTGGTATGTTTTTGGGCCCTGCGCGTGCAGCCGTACCGATAATTCCCGACGGTAGTGTAGTTTTTTGATTAATTTGAATTAAAAATTTTTAAAATAATTGAAATAAACAAAGAATTATTTTCAACTTTTTAAAATAATCGTGTCTGTTAATAATAATAATTAAATATTTGATTAATAAAGTTTATTAAAATTGCACTGAAAATAATTGGATTCCTGAGAAGAATTTTATTATTTATAAAAAATAATTTAATTTTTATGATGAATTTTACTACTTATAAAAATAATTGAATTATTTCGAAGGATTTATTATAATTAAAAAAAAAATTGGATTCTTTTGAAAAATTTGATTAAAAATTTAATTAAAAATTTTTAAAAAATTTTGAAAAAATTGACTTTTTTATAAGGATTTATTAAAATTTTAGAAAATAATTGAAGTTTTGCAAAGAATTTTACTATTTAGAAAAATAATTAAATTGTTTCGAAGGATTTATTAAAATTTTAGGAAATAATAAATTGAATTCTTTTGAAATAGTTTAGAACGAATTAAGAAAAAAAATTGAATTCTTCCATGAAATTTTATTGAGAATAATTGAATTTTTGCAAAAATTTTACTATTTAAAAAAATAATTGAATTATTTTGAAAGATTTATTAAAATTTTAGAAAATAATTGAATTCTTCTGCCAAATTTTATAACGAATTAAGAAGAAAATAATTAATGAAAATTTTATTAAAAATAATTGAATGTTTGCAAAGAATTTTACTAAAATTTTTTTAAAATTTTAGGAAATAATTGAATTCTTTCGAAGGAGGGAATTTCACTTACTGAGGCTCTCCCTTCTCCGTTTTTGCAATAATTTTGCGAGGAAATTATTTTATTGAGGATTGAAATTGAAGTAATTTGAGGTTGAGACATTTTTTTAGTTCAGCTAAAAATGCAACTTTTTAACTTTTGTTTTTTAATACTTATTTCAAAAATTACTTGCAAATTTCGAGAATACTACTTATCAGCACGAATTCCCCTAATTATCCTGATAAATCCGAACGAGATACCTCAAATTATTTAGGAGTTAGACGACAGCGGGAAATAGTACATTGTACAACTAGTGGCGAAAGTGTGATTTTTCGAGATTGAAGTTTGCGGCTCGAGCGTAGCGAGAGCAGCAATCACTCGAGAAAAATCATTCTTTCACCACAAGTTGTGCACTACGTTTTCTCCAACACCTTGCGAGGAAAGGTTTCTTCGTGGGTTTCGTATAAATTTAATTTAACGTATGCTTATGTTTAATATAATAAAAGACGAATGTTTTGAGTGAGGAAGAAGTTAGATACAAAATAAATTTCGGTCAAAGAACAAGAAAAAAGAATAAATTCATGATTTACTTTCGCCACGCTGAATTTACTTTCGCCACGCCAAATTTTACTTTCGCCACGCTCTTCAGAGCAGTTGAGAAAAGTTCTACTTTCGCCACACTTTTCTACCAAGAAAAGTACTCCTTTCAGAGCAAGTGTTGGAGAAACACTTTTTTGAGGAATATTTTCCCACATGCCCTTAATGAATAAAATAAAGTTAGAATGCAAATAAAATTTCTTGAGTAGAAAAATAAATTTTGAACGCACCTGCAATCTCCGATAATGTCCCTCTTTCCTGTCAACCTCCTCCTGATCACAATTTATCGAAATCTTCTCTGAATTAGGATCCAACGGTCCCAAATTCCATTTTCCTTCGCCGTCGAATTCCAATAATAAACGATGATATTTAGCGAGCGACGAGACTCGATGTGTAATTGTTAAAAGTGTAATGCCACGTTGTTTTGCAGTCTCATATAGAGTCCCTTCAGCCTCGAGACTAACGGCACTTGTGCATTCATCTAATAATGCATATTGAGGCGCATGATAAAATAAACGAGTCATTGCCAATCTTTGCTTTTCACCGCCCGATAATGTTGAATCCCAATCGCCATGGGCATCTAAACCATCAGCTTCTCTCTCGACAAGTCCCTTTAAATCGACAAGATCAAGAAGTTTTAATAATTCCTCATCCTTTGATTCATTCTTTTTGCATTCCGCGGGATATGTGATTTGATCCCTTAAACAACCCACAGTCATATACGGCTTTTGGGGTATATAAAATAATGCTGGCCTTCCATTTCTCACTGAACATGTCTCCGATGGACGAATCAATGTTCCCTTATAGACCGGCCACAAACCGGATATCACTCGAAAGAGGGAACTCTTCCCGCATCCGTTTGGTCCAGTGATTATTAAATGGTCGCCCGGTCTTATCTGTATTTTCAAAACAAACCTTTTTTATTTTATTCAAAATAGAAGCAGACTTCGCACTCGATAATTCATTTTTAAAAAGTAGCTATCGAAAAATTAAACTTGGCGACTAAAGAAACTCGTTTTAGACACATCACAAAAAATTTACAATTGAATTTCCAAGAATAAATTTATTACTTTTGAAAATAATTGAATTCTTGTGATGAATATTGTTATTTATGAAAATAATTGAATTTTGCAAAGAATATTATTAAAATTCCTCAAAATAATTGAATTTTCGGGAATAATTTTGTTATTTATTGACAAATAATTGAATTCTTTCGAAGAATTATTTATGTAAAAAATTGAATTCTTGGGAAGAATTTTATTAAAATCTAAAAAAATAATTGACTTCTCTTGAACAATTTTATTAAAATATTTTTAAATAATTGAATTCCTGTTAAAAATTTTAATATTTTTGTAAATAATTGAATTCCTTCAAAGAATTTAGAAAAAAACATATTTTTTCAATAATTGATTTTTTCGAGGAATTGAATTTAAATTTTTAAGAATAATTACATTTCTCAATCAATTCCTGTAAAATTGTATTAAAAATTATTGAAATTCTGCGATGAATTTTATTATTTATGAAAATAATTGAATAGTTGCTAAGAATTTTATTAAAATTTTCAAAAATTATTGAATTCCTGAGAAGAATTTTATTATTCATGGAGATAATTGAATTATTGCAGAAAATTTTATTAAATTATTTAAAAAGAGTTGGATTTCTTTGAAAAATTTTGTTATTTTTGTAAATAATTGGATTCTTTATAAGAATTAATTATAAACATTGTTTTAAATAATTGTTTTTTTTAGAAATATAATAAATATTATGAAAATTTTATTTGTGAAAATAATTAAATTTTTCTATTAATTAATTTAAAATAATTGAATTTTTATGAAAAATGTTATTATTAGTGAAAGTAATTGAATTATTGTGAAGAATTGCACTGAGAGACCTTTAGGTCAGCAGCAGACTTTCGATAGGCTGCTACTGATTATTTTGGAGGAACGCTACAGGACTATACTTTTGGGTTGCTGCGGTAAAATCTTGGGCGCGTGATAGTCCAAAACTTGTTCAGCTGCAAACCAAAGGCGGCATTCCCACTACTTCGGTGAGCTGCTCACCAACATTTGGGACTGTCACGCGCCCAAGATTTTACCGCAGCGCACCAAAACCATAGTGGAGCTGCTGTCACATACGTTGTTCCGCTACAGTCCCAAAGGTCTCTCAGTGTGTATAAAAATTTTGTTAAATAATTGATTTTTTCGAAATTTTTTTGGTAATGCTATTTTAAATTAATTGAATTCCTGTGTGAATTTTATTAATTATGAAAATAATTGAATTTTGAATGTATTCTATAAATTTTTTTTAAATAATTGAATTCTTTTGCGAAATTTTATGAAAATGCTACATATTGAAAATAATTGAATTTCGAATATTTTTTGAAAATAATTGAAACGTTTTAAAAAATTTGATTATAATTTTCGAGAACAGATTTTTTATTTCCAGTATTAGCAAATTTAAAATAGTGGAAATTCGAAAAAAAACAGAAATAGTAGCATAACGTAAAAAAGGTAGTAAATAGAAGGTTTTAGTAGATGAGTGCGAAGCCTGTAAGAAGAGAAAAAAGGGAAAGAAATAAAAAGAAAAAAAGTGAAATAAGGAAAGAAAGAAGAAAGAAGAGTAAAAATTTTCCCAAGAGTTTGAAAAGAAAAATTACCTGAATGTTGATTTTTGATACAATAACTTCGCAATTGGGTGTAACGATTGGCACATCCATGAGACTGATGCTGCCATCGGAACTTTCACGAACGATACCTAAGGAAATGAGGTGTCTTATTAAATGGAAATCAATGCGAAAAAAAATGTTTTTCAACTGTATCATTGAGTGTAAAAAAAGGGAGGGAAAAAACAGACTTGCCTTTAATGACAGGCGTGCCATCTTGGAATTCTATAACTTTTTCCACTGGCACTGACACGCTCCCATTACTCATTCTAGATTGACCACTTGTTACGACGTTTCTACAATATTTGCACAAAGCCGCATCTCTAAATACGTCCAACATTTCACTAACTCTTGCTACATATCCTGCCAGAGCGACTAATTCCTGAAAAAGAAACAAAAAATTACAAATATACAATAATATTAGAAATCAAAATAACAGAAAAATTTATTTAAATCATTTTGAGTACATTTCAAGTATTAAATAAGTATTGAATACCTAATTAAGGTTAAATTTAAATGTAATCTATTGTTTTAAGAATTAATTAAAATTTCTACGAGGAAAAAAATTATTTAAAAAAAAATTACCAAATATTAGAAAATTTTAAATATTAAAAAAAAATTATAATTAAAATTTTTTAATGAAACAATGAAAAATTGAATGAAATAATTTTAACAACTTTAAGGAAATAATAAGTTTTAAATTATGCTAAAATAATGGAAAATTAAAATGTAAATCGTTGGAAATTTTTTCAAAATTATAATCAAATTATTAAACAAAATATAAAATGGTAAAGAATAAAATTCTTAAAAAAATATAATTTAACATGATTAAAAAAATTACCAAGTCCTACTGGAAAATGAAAATAAAATATTGAAGAAAAATTATAATCAACAATTATTTTTAATGAAATAATAAAACAATGGAAAATTGAATGAAATATTTTCATAATTTTAAGGAAATAATTAACAAAAAATATGTCGGTGAAGTTCACAATGTTCATAATCAACGATTTAGAAGAAAATAATCGATAATATATTTCTATTTAAATTTTTATATATTTTTGTTTAAAAATGTTCTTGAAGTTTTGAACGTTCAAATGAACGACGACATTTTTTTACTTCTTTTAATATTTGTATGTAATTTTTTAATCAACAAGAAAAAATGTTTTTATTAAAGAACTTAATTCTCGAATAAATAATTGTTTAATTTCGACTATTTTTCTTTTGTGTTTAATAATTCTTAATCATTAGTTTTAATTTTAATTTTAACATTTTAGCAGAAAAATAATTTAGTTCATTTAAGCTTTCAAAATTTTAGGAAAATGTATAAAAAATATTTTGCAAAATTTGTTAACCAATAATTAAAAAAAATTTTGTAAACAAAACACTTTTTTTTCGGCAAGAAGAATATTTTTCTTTCAATCGTGGATTATAAACATTGTGAACTTCACTGAGGTCTAAAGATTACAATAAAAATAATTAAGAATAAAAAAAAACCATTTACAATTTTGAAAAAAATATAAAATTACTCCAAAATATTCATGGTACCTTATAAGAAGACATGAGTCTCTCAGCAGCATCCGCGCCGGATGATAGGAGATTTTTCGATGTAGTCAAATACCCTGTTCTTTCACTCACTCCTGTAAAACAAATTGTTCTAATTAAACACTAATTAATATTTCGAAAAAAAATTAATATTTAAGCACCAATTAATTATTCAAGTTATTCAATTAAGAAATTAATCCATAAAAATACATCTTACAATTTTTTTTAAACAAGCCAAACATTATGATTTTGAAATTAAATTTAAAAAAATTCAATGTAAACTTTATATTTATAATTATCAAATTCTATTTATATAATATATTAACAATTAAATTATTTACAAAAATCAATTTTTTAAGAAATCCTTTTGTCAAATTCAACAATTTAAAATTCAGTTTTAAACAATTCACTTTCCTAAATTTAATTTTATTTATTTATTCAAAAAAAATTTATTCAATTTATTCAAAAATTCTTTTGAAAAGTTTAGTTAAAATTGCATTAAAAATAATTTAATTCTTGTAAAAAAATTTGACTTCGTTTTTTTGACTTCGGTTACAAAAAATTAATTGCATTTTTTCGAAAAATTGTATTAAAATTGTATAGAAAATAATTTGAATTTTTGCAAAAAAAAATTATCTATGAAAATAATTGAATTCTTGAGAAGACGTTTATTAAAATTAGGTATTAAAATTAAATTTTGAAATTTTGAATCTGTTTAAATGTTTAAAATAACTAACTTAATATTTTTATTTTGTTAACATGAAAAGTAATTGAATTTTCAAAAAGCTGAATGCAAAGAATTTAATTATTAAAAACAATGCAGATGGTAAATTAATTTAATTTTTAAATTTCTGAATATAAATTCAATAAATTTGGAGTTAATTTAAATTTTTTTTAAATTTAATATTTGATGTTAGTTTCTAATTTTGAAAGATTAATATTTAATAATTAGCAATTAATTTTCTAGCTGTTAGATATTTGTTAATTACAAGTTAGTGATCATTAAGTTTCAATTCCCGGTAAAATATTCATTTCAGTATATTTTAAATTTATTTTAATTTTTATTTTAAAATATGCGAGTAATGAAATAATTTTATTATCAAAACGTAAAGAAGAGATTATTTTCCAAATATTTTGCTATTTTTACGCAGTCTTAAATGATTAAAATTTTAAACGATAAAATCGTGAGAAAAACAAAACAAATAACTAAAAAGGTATGAAACTTTTAAATCATTAAAATTTGAGGTTTTTCTAGAAATTAATGATCACTCTCCATATATTAATATAATTACTAAATTAAATTTTTTAACTATTTGAGTGTTTAAATCTAAAATTTATAAAGTTTTATAGTAAATTACTTTTCAGCAAAATTTTGAAATTTGTAATTAAATATATATTTTAATACAAAAAATTAAACTGAGTATTTAGAATCTAAAATTAATAAAATTCTCTAGATTATTTTTCAGCCAAATTTTTAAATAATAAACAAAATAAATATATTTTTAAATATACAAAATATTGAAAAATAAACTATTTGAGTATTAAAATCTGACATTTATAAAATTAATTAATTAAATATTTAATATAAAATTTTGTATATTTAAATGTAAAATTATTTTTCAGGAAAATTTTGAAATAATAAAACATTATTTCTGCCAGTGCCGTTCAATCGCTATCTTTCTCTCTCTCTCTCTCACCATCGCCGTTATTTTCTTGCATAAGACTTGAAGATTTGGTCCGCGAGGTGTACAGGATGGGAAGGGCAATAACGAGAAGTCCAGTTCCCGACCACACGTATTTCATGAGAAGTTGCTCGAGCATCACGTACCATAATTTAAGGGCAAGAATTCTTCTTAAATGAACGGTGAGCGATTTGTATGCTTTATTAAGATAACGATGCTCCGCCTGATGTCCACCATAAAATGCAATTTCTTCGGCGTGTGCACTAATTCGTGCATGTGCCTCCCTCAAATGTCCACGACGCGATGCCTCCTCGGCGACAAGTTGACCAAATCTTGGCGATGCCAAACGTAACACCTGACCCGTTACACTAATCACAATTAGTGACAGCAATGGACCTTTTTTTATTTCAACAGGTAAAAAAAAATTTATCAACAATTAGTCTCATTTTCTTCATTATTAAACAAGGTTTATTTATTAGAAATTTAATAATAATTAGCAAATAATTATTATTAATATCTTGAAAATTACAAAATTTTTTATTTTCAAATATAAATTTTTGAATAATTTCTTAATAAAAATTTTAAAAATTCACTTATTAAGTACATAATTAATCATTATTCTTAATTTTTTCAAAATTTTTTAAATAATTCTTCGCAAGAATTCCATTATTTTCATAAATACATAATAACAATCTTCGGAAGAATTCCATTATTTTTATAAATAGTAAAATTGTTTGCAAAATTTCAATAAAATTTCACGAAAGAATTCGATTATTCTCTAAAATTTTAATAAATCCTTCGAAACAATTAAATTATTTTGTTAAATATTATAAAATCTTTGCAAAAAATTCAATTATTTTCAATAAAATTTAACGAAATAATTCAATTTTTTTCTTAATTCGTTATCAATTTTTTCAAAAGAATTCAATTACTTTCTAAAATTTTAATAAATCCTTCAAAAGAATTCAATTATTTTTATACTTTTTCGAGAAATTTTATTAAAACTGTATTGAAAATAATTGAATTCATACGAACCACTTTATACTTTATGAAAAAATATATTATAATACTAAATAAATAAAAAAACAATAAAATTTGTAAAAATAAAAATTTAATTATTACTTCGAAGAAAATTTTAATTCTTTCGAGGAATTTAATTAAAAGTATACTGAAAATAATTGAATTCTTCTAAAGAGTTTTATTGAAATTTTTAAAAATAATTCACACCTTTCGAGAAATTTTATTAAATTTTTTCAAAATAATTGACTTTTATCAAGAAATTTTATCAACAAATTGTTTTAAAAATAATTTAATTCTTGCCAAAAAGTTTACTTATTCAAATTTTCGAAAATAGTTTAATTTGTTTTGAAGAAAATTAAAATTCTTCCTAGGAATTTAGTTAAAATGGTTTTAAAAATAATTGAACTTTGACAAAGGAATGTTTCAAAATATTTGAAAATAATTGAATTCTTTCGAGGAGTTTCATTTAAATTATTGTATTGAAAATAATTAAATTCCTGCGAAGATAATTCAATAATTAATGAAAAATAATTGAATTGTTTTAAAGAATTTTATTAATCCTTTTGGAAATAATAATAAATAATAATAATTTGTTAGTTAAGTGAATTTTTAAAAATTGTGAATCTGAAATGATTCATTAATTAAAGTTGATATTTGAAAATTAAAAAAAAATTAATTTGCATATATATTGATAAATATTAAATACTGCGTTTTGCTTGCGCAATATTTGCTAATTATTAATAATTAGTCAGAATTTTTAGTAAATTTGGTTAAAAAATTTACTTAATAATATAATACTTGAATAATTTTACTCATTTATATTATTAATAGTTTAATATTAATAGAGAAAATATATATTTTTCGTTAGGTTATTTTTTGTTAATATTAAAATTATGTTAATTAATATTATTATTATTCTTATGACTAGGTATCATTATTCATTTAAACTGAATGAATTACTATTTCAAATAATAAAATTGAATGGAATAGAATTTATTCATTAATACTACAGTTAACATTGTTTCGTACCCTTTAAAAGAATTGGATTCTATGAAAAAAAATTGAAAATTAACTCTAAAAATAGAGAGATATATTTTTAGAAATAATTTCGAGTTGAAATAAATTATTCGAAACTTGAAATATGCAAACAAAAATTGAGATAAAGAATTTTAGCATTTTAATCGTAACCTTGAATCACAATCATAATTGATTAGCATTTATGTCATCGACCAAGAGAATAAAAATAAGAAAAAGGAACACAGTATCAATGATCTTTGGAGCCTTTCAAACGGCATATTGTCAATTTATCGACAATCATTTTTATTGAGTAATACCGTTATTGAGTTCATTGTAAAATTTTATCCATATACTAATATCAATATTTCGAAAAACAAAATTGATTTGGGCAAATGAATACTAGTATTTTCAATACTAATATTAATAATGATATTATTATTAATAGTCCGCACATTTCGGTTAAAGTCGAACTTCCGATTTTTACACTATTTAACATATTTAATATTTCATTTATTACTTTTATTATTTTTTCACTATTATTACTTTGATTATAATAAACAAACAGTAAAATCAATTTCAATAGATTGTAATGAATAAACTCGAAATTGATTACAATTGATGAATGAAATAAAAATGAATAGAAATAATGAATTTTTTCTTTACCTGGCACAGTTCTCGCTCCCATTCGTGCCGAAAATGAAATAAGAGCAATTCCCACGAGAGCACAGTCCAATAGGGGTTTAGTTAAACTAGAATAAAGATGTGCGACGGAGCCTGCTAATTCTGAGAGATCATCCGTTAGTCTTTGTTCAGCTCCTCCTAAACGAGTATCAAGAGCAGATACTCGATAGTAGGTTTGCTGACTGAGGTACATCTTGTAAGCATACTCTACTAGTCGTTCCCTTCAAATATAAAAAAACCACAAAATCAAATTATTTTTTCTTCCTACAAAATTCACAAATAATAATACAAATTATTTACAATTAATGTATTATGACAAAAGATCAATCGATTTCTTTTCAGTGAGGTCCCTGAAATTTATTGATGTCGACGTTGAGCATCGAAACATATTTTTTCCACGAAACCGAAAATAGTCAGTAAATTTTTCCAAAGTTTTAGAATTAAAAAAGAACTCTTAAGAAGCTTTTTACTTCCCAAGTGAAGGAAAGAAGTGCAATTTGTTAAAATGTTGTCACTAAAAATAAGAAAAAATAGTTTTCGATGCTGAGCGTCGACGCCAACTTCAGGGAACTTTTCAGTGAATTCAAGTGAATTAATAATAAAATCAAAATAGAGTTTTTTCTTAAAAGAAATAGGGTTATAAAAAAGGGTTTTTAGCGCGAATATAATTTGAGAAATTTTATTAAAAAATTACTGAAAAAAGAGATTTTTAAAAAAACCTTAATTAGATTTTTTTGAAAAGAGTTATATTGGAACAATTGCAGTTGTAATTTTGAGAAATAGGTAATTAAATTTCAAAAGGTTTGGCATTGAAATTATCTGAAATTTCAGTTAAAGTAAATAAAAATAAGTTTTAAATAGTTATTTAAACAAAATTATTGCAGTTTTGAATAATTTAATGTAGAAAATTCTTAAAAAAAATGGGTTTTTGAAAAATTATAATTAAAAATTCTTCCCGAAAATAATTTTAAAAATTGAAACTTTTGTCTAATTATTTTATTGAAATGCATATTATATTTGAAAGAAATTTAATTTTATTACTTTTAAAAATTGTTTTGAAATATCATCGTATTTTTGATTTATTTATATTGCAAAAAATTATCTACCTACTTTAAAAAATAGTAAATTTTCATTAAAGTTCAAAAATAAGAAAGTTTTTGTCACTAACAATGGGCCTTAAAATAATAAAATAATTATACCAATGTACATTAATTTAAAAAAATAAAATCAAAATAAATAAAATAAACTGAAATTAAATTAACAATTTTGTTTATCTAATTAAAATCGTAAAGAATATATCCTTAAATTTAACATTAGATTCAATTAGTCAAGTGTAAAAAATTATAAATATTGTTCTTTAATCAAGTTACCATGAAGGTTTCAAAATAATAATGACAGTGTGAAACAAGTTTGTAAATTAAATTCTGAATTTGGAAATTTAATTAAAAAATATTTCTTAATAATTTTTAAAATACTGAAAATTTATTTCTTAATAATTCTAAAAAACAAAAATTGTATTTCTTAATAATTTTTAAAATACTAAAAATTAATTTTCTTAAAATAAAAAGTTCATTTATTTTCCAAAAACCAAAAAATTATTTGTCATCCATTATTCACTATTTTTCTAAAGACAAAAACATTATTTTCTAAATATTTTCAAATAAAAAAAGTGTTAAAAATTTTAATTATCGTTGAATATTGAATAAATAAATTCAATAGTAAAAAAAATATTAAAAACTTGTAAAATTTTGACAATATTTTAATTTCCAAAAGAAATATTATTTCTTTTTGTCTCCTGGGAATTTAAATAAAAAATTCATCAACTTTATTTGAAAGATAAAAAAAAATTCGGTAAAAAATAAATTAATAGTCATTTTAAGGACATTGACTGAATAAAATTATATTTCAAAGGTCAATAATTTATCCTTATTTTATTCTTTCTTTTTGTTTCTTTTTTTTCTTGTAAATGAATAGCAATTTTCAGATTACGTAATGCGTCTGATATCATAGAAAGAAATGATTCACATTTATTCATTATTATTCCATCTAATTGTCGATTAAATGAACTGGTGATTAATTTACCCTATATACATTGAATCCAAAGAGTGAAATGAATTTTTAACATCTTTTTTTATCCAAAACAAAGTAAATTGAGTTTTTTCTGTTCAAATGAACGAAATATTCGTTTCTATTTAAATATTTTTAATTATTTAGATCATTTTGATTTCGAAACGTTGGAGTAAATCAATTTTTAAAAAATTAATTGTCCGAATGTATGGAAATAAAAATATATCGTTCAATTCAGAGTTGTAAAAATTAGGAATATTTGGATAAATATAAAAATTATACCTATAAATAACAGACTTCGCACTCAATAATTAATTTTAAAAAAGTAGCAAAAAGTAGCTTTGAGACTGAAAAAAGTGGCTATCGAAAAATTAAATTTGACGACTAAAAAACTCGTTTTAGTCGATTCAAAAAAATCACAAAAATTTCATTCTGTATTTTCCTGACATTTTCCTGAATGTAAAAAAAATTAATTTATTTCAATTAAGTTTGACAAAATTTCAAATTAATTTGAAATTTAAATAAACATTTTTAATTTTTAAGAGAATTTCCCTATATTCAAAAAAATTTAATTAAAATGAGATTCATTTTTTTATCATTTTTAAATTAAATTATTTTTACTGGAATAATTTTTGTTTAATAAATATATAAATACTTACATATTTATTTTCACACTGGAATTCACTTATTTAAATACAAAAATAAATAATTAATAGAATAATTGATTATTTCTTAAAATTGAATAAGAATTTTATCAACATTTTTAAAAATTATTAAATTCCCAAACATTTCTTTACAAATTTTGAAAATATTTAATTGTTTTGAAGAATTTCTTTGGATTTTCTTTAAATAATTGATTTTGTTAATAATTGTAAATAAAAAATTGTATTAAAATTTTTTTGACTAATTTTTTTAAATCTTTTGAAAATAATGTATTTTTTCCTAATAATTTAAAAAAAGAAATTTCATACGTAGGTACTTATATTTTAGGAAGAATTTCTCTCAATTTCTTAAAATAATAGTGTTCGTTAGTCATTGTAATTACAAATTTTATTAAAATTTTTAAAAATTGATTTTTTCGAGAAAGTTATTAAAATTGTATTGAAAATGATTGAATTCTTGCAATGAATTTTATTAAATTTTCCTGTGAAAATTTTATTAGTTTTAAAAATAATTGAATTCTTGCGAAAGATTTTTGAAATTTTGAATTGTTTCAAAGAATTTTATTAGAATTTTTGAGAATAATTATTCATTTATTTTAACTATTAGCAGATTTGAATTTGTGCAAATTTTCAAACAAAAAAAAAAGAATAAAGTAGTTTTTATTTTCACAAATTTAAAAAATGTATCCAAATAGTAGCTAATCGTAAAAAACGTAGTAAATAGTAGGTTTTAGTAGATGCCTGAAATAAATTATTTAAATTGCAACTGCAAAGGAAAAAAATAATTCTACACTGATTGGAAAATTGTTTAATTGATTGATTAATTAACAGAGAATCGAAATAGAAATCTCACCTAAAACTAAGTGCTAGACGTCCCTCTAAATATCTAATTGCTGAATTAATAAAAGTGGCCGGAAATGCAATTGCAAACCATCGTGCCATCATAAAAAAGAAACCTCTGACATCCTTTAGGACAATTCTCTTGACAATTTGCCCCTCGAGTGTGGCTACATAAACAGAGAGAAAAGTCCTTGTGAGTAGAGCCAAGGTGGCACAGGTCAGCAAACCTGCTTCTCTCGTTCGCCATCCTGGAATCATTATTCTCAATAGTGCAATCAGCTGTTTAAAAAATACTCTATCAAGTCCCACTATTGATTTTTTCCCATTTTTCGTTTTATTTTCATTGTCAATATCATGACAATGTCGAATATGTTGTATGTCATTGTTTTCCTTTTCATTGTTCTTCGTTAATTGTTTTTTATTATTATCACCCGACACCTTTGCTTGACTCCATTTTGCACCAGCTGCAATATAGGGATAACCAATTTTCAATAGATAAAGTGCTGTCAATGTGCCGACAACACCTTTTGTTAAATATTCCTGACGTATTCCACATTTCGTTGATGTTTTGTCGATTAATTTTGAAAAAACCGAGGACATTTTATGTATTTGTCGTGATGAATTGTCCTTTTAGACGTTTCATCGATAAATGACAATACAAAATTTTTGATGATACATTAATGACAATTAAAGCACAAAACACATGCAATTAATAAATCAACTAGAGACGCATTTCCTGGTATGAATGGTTGCGCACTTAACCTCAAAATTCTTTCTTTATACTTTTTATTATTAATTATTAAGAAGCACGAATCAATAAATGTAGCATTTTTTTCTTGTGGTAAATTTGTTTGCACTTGAAGCACTTGTTTCTTTTTCTTTAAATTATTGGAATATTATTCGTTGTGCAGAAATCGCCGCTTTGCGAACGAACGAGCGAGCGAGCTTTCCACAGCGAACTGAATAATCGAGAGTGGAGGAATCACTGTTGCCTCTTCCTCCACGAGTAGCCATTCTCCCCCACGTAATGCACTCTACTTGATAGGAGTTCAACTCGTAACGAACACAAGTTTCGTTCTTTTTTCTATAATCTCTATAATTATAATATAATCAAAAATGTCAGAACTGATAAAATAATGAACTTTATATATTAAGAATTACCAACTTTATCTATTTGACATTTTTTGCCTTTTGTCTACCAAACCAACAATTTTATTTTTTTTCCTTTTTATTTACTACTAGAACCTTTGTTGTAGAATATACACACAATTGACTTTACTGTCTTTCCGTCTTTCTTAACGGCTTTGTGTTTTTATCTCCATCTTTATTCTTGGAAATCAGCTGATCAGTTGACCATGACGTGACCGAGAACTCAAAAGGTTGCTACGCGCAGGAAAAATATGAAAAAACGAAAAAAACTGGTATAATGCCTGTTATTTATATTAGTATTTATACAATGTCTGTTATATTAGTTTATATTTAGAAAAAAATACTTTTTATTTAAATCGTTTAAATCTTAATCACTGAATTAATGTGTTTATGAACTGAATGAACTGAATTTAAACGATGATTTAAACTATTTAACCTAACCTCACTTTTTTTTGTTTATTTTCTTATGTCACATGCGCGTTTAAAAAAGCAAAAGAATCAAGAGTTTATCAAGTGAATTAGTAATGTTTAAAAGTTAGGTTTAATATTCTGTTTTTTAAAGAAAATTTTTGAAATATTTTTTATTTCGTTTTTACTTTTTATCAATGAAAATTTGTGCTTTTTGTTAATTAGTGCAAAATTTATTTTCCACCTTCCACGTTGCATTCACATTTATTCATGTAGTTTTTTTACTAACATCGATTTCCATTTCTAGTATTTAAATTCATTGATAAGGAAATCGTACCTGAATATTCAAATGAATAAATATTCATTGTCATTTGTCATTGGAATTATTACTTTGCGTTGTAAAAACAAATCAACTGGATTATTTACATAATTGCAATTTTTTTCATTCTGTAATGTTAATAACCAGTCCATTAGTTTTTAATTTAATTAATATTAAAATTTTTATTTATAAAAACAATTTTTATATTCTTATTCCATTTTTTACTTATTAGTATAATTACAAATTTTTTTTATTTTCAAATATAAACTTCAATTTTTGAACAATTTCAGTATTCACTTATATTATGAGTACATAATAAATTTATTATTGTTTATATTTTAAAAAATTTTAATATAATTCTTCACAAGAATTCAATTATTTTCATAAATAATGACATTCTTCGGAAAAATTCAATTATTTATTATAAACAATAAAATTTTTTGCATAAATTCAATTATTTCCTAAAATTTTAATAAACCCTTCGAAACAATTCAACTATTTCTCTAAATAGTAAAATCTTTGCAAAAATTCACTTATTTTTAATCAAATTTCATTAAAATTCAATTTTTTCATAATTCACTATAACATTTTTCAAAAGAATTCAATTTTTTTATAAATAGTAAAATTCTTTGAAAAATCCAATTATTTTTAATAAAAATGTCATGAAAGAATTCAATTTTTCTTTAATTTTTAATAATATTTTTCGAAACATTCAATTGTTTTCTAAAATTTTAATAAATCCTTCAAAACAATTAAATTGTTTTTATAAATAAAATTCAATTATTTTTAAAACAATTTTAATAAAATTTCGAGAAAGAATTTTTTTTCATTTTTAATAAAATTTCGAGAAAGAATTCAATTATAGTTTCTAAAATTTTAACCAATCCTTCGAAACAATTCAATTATTTTTATAAGTAGTAAAATTCATCTCAAGAATTAAATTATTTTTTATAAATAATAAAATTCTTCTCAGAAATTCAATTATTTTCAATACAATTTTAATAAATTTCATTAATCAAATATTTAATTATAATTATTAATAGACACGATTATTTTAAAAAGTTGAAAAAATTCTTTGTTTAATTCAATTATTATTTACAAAATTTTCAATTGAAATTAATCAAAAAACCACATTGTTTAAAAAAAACTAAACGGAATTCTTCAAAAGAATTTCATTATTTACAAAAACTCTAATAAAATTGTTTAAAAGAGTTTAATTTTTTATCAATAGTTTTTATAAAATTTTAATAGTAAAATTATTAATTACAATTATAAACAAAATCGAATATATTCAATGAATTGAAAAAATTCAATTATTTTTTATATTTTAAAAAAATTTGTTGAACGAATTAAATTATTTTTTAGAACATTGTAGGTAGTAAAATTTTAATAAAATTCAATAATTAAATGTTTAATTTCAATTATTAAAAAACACGATTACATATTTTAAAAACTTGAAAGAAATTGTTCATAAAATTTAATTCAATGATTTTCAATATATTAATTTTAAATTTGAAAATATTCAAACTGCGAACGGATTATTAATATAGCTTTTTTATTTAACAATGAAGATTAACTTTTGTATTACCTTTTTATCTATTTTCGTGGATCTATTTTTTTAATAATTTGGTTTAATTCATTTGAAAATTAGTTGATTTTTAAATTAATTAATTAATTATTATGTTATATATTATTTAAATAAAATTAATTTCATTAATAAAATAAAAAATGTACGAAAAATATTAAATGTTAATAATATTTTTTTTTGCAGATTAAAAAAAGAACGTGCGTGGACAATAAAAAGGAAAAAGTTGAAATATAATGGAGTTCTGTTGTCATATTGAAGAAGAGAAACTATTATGCAATATTTCAAGAGCACGTGGAAGAAATTGCACTCTAGGGTTTCGATTAATATGTGTGTTAAGTTGCAACGTCATAAGTAGTCGAGTCAGAGATCAAGCGGGATGATAGGGAAAGTGGTCTTCTTTTGGCTTATTTCAATGATGCAGTTTCACGTTTTGCATTGGAACAGAGAAAGTAAAAGGCATTCATCCATGCAAGTAAGTTTTTCTTCCTTACAGGAAATTTACACTTTCATTCTTTATTTTTAACTATAGAAAATTTGACTACACAATTATTAATCAAGTCAATCAAAATTTTACCAACAATCATTACGAAAAAATGTCTTGATTGAAATTCACATTTATAATCAACGATTTAGAAAGAAAACTATATTTCTTGTCAAATTTTTACAAATATAAAACATTGAGTTGAACGACCACTCAATGTTTTATATTTCAACTAAGTCGACAGGGTGATAAATTCAAATATTAATTTTTCAGTTTCTTTATTCACAATTTCTCTACCATTTCTAAACAAAAAATCCTTTTTTTTTGACAGAAATTAAAACGAAAAAATTCTAAAACAAAATCTTTAAACAAAATATTAATTATTTTCGTTGTAAAAAATAAACATTTCTTTGGTCGTTTAGTATAAACGACGTTGTAAAATTCAATGGCGTGAAAAATGAAAAAATTTTTCAATGAGACCTCTTTGTTTTTTAAGAATCGTCACAAAAATTTAGACTAAATTTAAATTCGTACTTAAAAAATATACTTTTTTTTATTTTGTTTTTATTTTCTTCATAAAAATTACAGAGTTTTATATAATTATAAAGAAAATAATTTATTAAAAAAAAAGTTGAGACAATTTTGAGTTTAAAATATTTTACTGAATATAAAATATCGTGGCTTTTAAAATAATTGGAAAATTTCAATTTTTAAAATGTTCAGAAAATAAACGTTGAATCATTGATAAGGAATTGTCGTAACTATGATTCATTGGATTTATTGTTAGCAAAGAACAATAAATTTGATAGCAATAGTTATTTAAAAGTAATGACAAAATAATTATGCAAAACATTTTTCCACACAAAAATAATATAAAAATTTGCTTAGAAAAATATTTTATCTTTCAAATAATTGAATACAAACGTTTTGTGAACTTCATCAAAGTACATTTTCTACAATTTGTTCAAATTTTTACTAATTCAGATATAAGTTATGTGATACTAATTTTCCAAGAAAAATTTATAATTCATACTAATAGTTCTGACACTCGGCAAGGCCACAAGTCATTTAAGAAGAAGAAGAAGAAGAAGATAATTCATACTATTTTTCTTTTTCTTTTTTTAAATGACATTACGAAAATATTTGAAATTTTTCGTTAAATATTTTATCTAAATTTTTGAAAATAATTGAATTCTAGAGAAGAATTTTATTACAATTTTTGAAAAAAACTTATTTTTTCCGAGAAATTTTATAAAAATTTATATTGAATTAAATTGAATTAAAAAATTTTATTAAAAATTTAAAAAATAATTGAATTTTTATGAAAAATTCTATTATCTCTGAAAATAATTGAATTTTTGTGAAAAATTTTATTAATTACGAAAATAATTGAATTCCTGCGAAGACTTTTATTATCTATTGAAAATAACTGAATTCTTATGAAGAGTTTTATTATTTACGAAAATAGTTGAATTCTGAAATTATCTGATATAATAATAATAATCTGACATTATTCAAAAGTTAAAGTTGATATTAAAAACCAAGAAAATTTATAAATACATAATAATAATTTGCTATTCCGTGAACAGAAAGTGTCGTCTTTTGTTTTTCTATATAATTAATGTTTTGACAGATATGTTTTAAAGTGTTGTTTCTATTTTTGTGGTTAAAAATTCGGGGCGCATGACTTTCCCCAAATTCTACTTTATACAATTATAATTGTTATTTAATAGAATTTTAAAATTTATAAACACCAATTACTCTTAAGGTGAGTGGCTATAATTTAATGACAACATTATTACAATTCTTAATATTTTAATTTTTAAATACAATCGTTAAAAATATAATATTTATTTCTCATAATTTTTATGAATTATTTTTATTTATTTGAAATAATGATGGTTTTATAGAATATTTTTCAAATAACATAAATTTAAATACGCGAAATAATATTTTACATAATTTTAATTTAATGGAAGATTTTATTTTTTTATAATCTCTATTGCATATAATCAACAATAGATTTTCATTAATTCGTAGTATATTCTACGAATTACGTATTCAGTGACATAAAATAAAAACTAAGCAATAATGTTAGCATTGAATTTTAGATATCTACCTTTTGAGTAAATAATAATTATTAAGTTTAAAATTCCATGAAATAACAATTATATAGAGTTAAATTTGGGGAGAGTCATACGTCCCTAAATATTGACAATTTAAGGAATTAAAAATTTGTAATAATAACTTTTTTGTGCGATATATTTAACAAAATTCCCGGTTTTTTTACGACTTTGTCCTAATTATTTCCGGTTTTTTTTTCTCATCAAATTTAAATTTATTTGATTTCAAATATAAATAAATCTACAAATGGCTTCAAAAATTTTTATTAGAGTTTTTATGAATGATAAATAATTCTTTTGGCGAGTTTCTTAAAATTTTTTGAAAATAATGTTTTTTTAATAATTTTAAATGAAAATTTGATTATTTAATTTTATTAAAATGTTATTGATAATAATTGAATTTCTGCAAAGAATTTTACTATTTATGAAAGTAATTGAATACTTCCAAAGAATGTTATTATTTATGAAAATAATTGAATGTTTGCGTAAAATTTTATTAAAATTTTTGAAAAAATGAATTGTACAGAACAATTTAATTATTTATAAAAATAATTAAAATTTTGATAAGAATTTAAATAAATTTTTAAATATAATTGAATTTCTGTGAAGAATTTTATTACATTTGAAAATAATTGAGTTGTTTTTTAGAATTTTATAGAAATTTATGAAAATAGCTGAATTCTAGTAAAGGATTCTTTTTAAAAATAGTATTCAAAAGAATTTAGTAAATCTAAAGAATTTTGCAACTTATAGAAATAATTAAATTTTTATAAATTTTAATAAAAATTTTAATAAAATTTTTAAGAATAATTACATTTTTCCAGGAATTTGATTAAAATTGTCTTAAAAATAATTGAAATTCTGCAATGAGTTTTACTATTTATGAAAATAATTGAATATATTGTGAAGAAATTTAAAAAAATAAAATTATAATTATGGTGACTAACTTCCCCTGATTATGTTCAAAAAATTTAAATAAAATTCTTTAAAAGAATTTTAAACATATCGATAATATAATCGATATGTTTCAATTTGTAAAAGGAACACAGAAAAATGTTGTCTCACAAAAATCGAGAATTTACTCTGAAATGGTGAATACGGAAAGTTTTTTAGAGAAGTTACAAAAAATTACAATATATACCAATATTAATTAGTAAAAAAGAGAAAACTGAGAGACAATTTAAAATTTTGTGATTGTTGAGTATTTCAACAATTATTCTATCTAAAGTTCAGAAAGTTTCCATTAAATTCATTATTATTTTTATCGAAAACTCTTAGCAAACGGAAAACATTTTTTCAGTCAAAGTTCCCGAACTGTACCTGAACGGTGGATATGAGAAAAAGTTAAGGTCTAATTCTGCATTACACTAAAGATGTCCCTGAATTTTTCAAAATCTGCCGTGAACTTCGAGAATTTCTCCTGCTCTACACAGTAGATTCCTGAAAAGTTCAAGAATTTCTTTAGTGTAATGCAGGATTAGTAATTAATGTTTTGATAGATTATTTTGGTTATGAGTATTCCCATATGTGTGATAACCACTTGACGCAAAGAAATTTTTTACAAATTGAAGAAAAATGATCAAGACGTGCCTCTATTCAACTGATGTTAAAAATGGTAAATACATGTAATTTTTTCTAGAAATCTCTATCATTTTGTAAATTCTTATAAATTTAATGAAATTCTCAAACTTAATATTGATAAAAAGTCTAAATTCTATATATCGAACAATTTTTTTTACAATATTATTCAATTAGTAAACTGAATTTAATTTGACACTTTTGTTTGACAAAAATAAATTGATTAAAGACACTTAAATTTTGAAGTTTAAATATTTAGTATGTTTTTATGATTCAAATGGTATTTTTTAATTAAATCTTTAGAATTTTTATTTCTCTTGGTAAATTCAGTCTTCTATAAAATGATAATTCAATAAACTTTAAAAAAAATCCCGTATTTTCTACATTTTTTTTTATACTTTTGCCCTTCCGGTTACGCAGAATCGGGTACTTTGTATTTAATTAAGAAAAATAATACTTATAAATTCTATTAAAAATTTCTTTCCTTCAATTATCAACATTTCAATGTATTCAATATATTTTTCGGATGAATACTAACAATTATTAGGGTAGGCGAACACTTTTTCTAAAAAAATATTTTCCAATCCTTTTTGTCTAAAAAGGCGATTTCTAATTAAATCTGTTTTCTGAAAAAAGTTTTTCTTAAAAGTTATAATTTCTAATGTTTATTTTCCTAAAACTTGTAAAACTCCATAATTTTGATAAAAATTAGAACATTGTTAAAAAATTAAGATTAAGAAATAGAAACTATTTTACATATTTCCCGTCTCTCAATCACAATTCTGTTTACAAAATTATAAGTTTCTTTTTGAAAATGAAGAAAAATTTTTATAAAATTACTATTTCTTATCACAATTTGTTAACAATATTCTATTCTTCTTTGAAAAAAAATAATTTGCATTATTTTTACACCAAAATTTCCAAAGTTAATATATTTATAAAAAAATTTTGTAGAAAATTTTAAATATCTTTAGGAAAAAAATCCCTATAATTTCTATTTGTTAATTACGATTTTTAACTAGATTATTTTAAAATTGAAAATTACCTTTATTAGATAAATAAATTTTTAGAAAATTACCTTTATTTGAAGACAGAAAATTTCCTTTATTAGAAAAAAGTTCTTTAAAAATTCACCTTTATTAGCGAAAAAATTTTTTAGAAAATACGATTTAGAAAAACTGTACCCCAACCAGTATTAGAATCATATAAGAATGAAAATTAAAAGATTTGAAGAAATTATAATTTAAATCTTTTGAGTAAAAGCATGTTTTTCACTTGGTAATTATATTTATTTTAATAACAGAAGCCATTAAAAAAATCGCAAAAGGATCCAAGACAAGGAAAGTAGTAATATTTATTTTGTTCACGTATTTTCTTAAAATCTCGGTATTTAAACTAAATTATAATTTCCACACCTTGGAAGTAATTTTTTTCGTTTGCTAATTATTTATTTTAATGTTACAAGTCATTAAAAAAATTTGCAAGAGGATCGAAGGCGGGGAAAGCAGTGATTTTGATTTTTTTCAATAATGATTTATTTTATATTCTAGGATTTATGAAAAATCCGTGATAAAAAATAAAAGTCACTGTTTTCCCCGCCTTGGATCCCCTTGCAATTTTTTTAAGTGGCTTCTGAGACGTGGAAATGATAATTTAGTTCAAATACCGAGATTTTTTTAAACATTATAAATATTATAAACATGGAATAATATAAATTAAATTTATTAAACTTTTTCTGTGGAAAGCAGGTAGACAGATTGCTACCGCGTGATATTTCTTTAAATCATTCACGCGCGTAAGATTTTGCTGGTATAGATAATAATAAATTAAATACTAACATTTGCTAGTATTATACCAACAATACACGGAGAAAAATTTATTCGTACTGATTACAATAGTCTATATTACTGCTCGGATATGTGACCACTTTTTGTTATGATTACTATAGCTGTTGTAAGGAGTACAAACATGAAGGTATCCCTTACAACAGCTATAGTAATCGTTCCTACTAAATTCTTAACACATTACATAAGTAGTCTTCGTAATCATTCCAAAAAGTGGTCACATATCCGCGCTGTAATGTAGACTATTGTAATCATTAAAAATAATTTTTCTCCGTGTAATTTCAAATATTTATACAATAACATTAAAAAAAAATTATTTAATCTCCAAATTTTTTGAAGGTTTCTGAAGTAATAAGTGTTACTTGCTTCTATTCACCTTAATTTCTGAAAATTATCAAGAAATTTTACGAATCTAAAATATTTGGAAAAATGTTTTTCGTTCCTGGGAGAAATAATTTTTACGACGCTTAGAAATTTAATTTTTAAATCTAATTATTTTATAATCGGTTTCAAATAAACCGAAAATAGTATATTTCGTAACTAGTGCTATAGCAGTTGTCAATTTTTGAACTAGCACACAGTTTGTTCCAAAAAAAGTGCTCGTTCAAAAATTGGCAACTGCTAGCACTAGTTACGAACGATATTTTTCATAACAAGGTGCAAAAAAGTGCCCTTTTTTGCACCGCGTTATGAAAAAATTGTTATTGACTCAAATTATGTTTATTTCTGTTATTTAGAAATTTCTGTTTTTTATTCCTTTTTTAATTTAAAATATTTTTCTTTAAAATTGTAATTTTTAAAAAACTTTTATTATTTTAATTTTTAATAAAAAAATTGATTCTTTTTCTGACACAGCAAAAATAGTATCAACTGATTTTTATGAGAATATGAGAGAATGTAATTCTAATCTTTTTTCCAACTCTGACGAATAACAAATTTTTTTAAAATATCTGATTCCAATTTTTTTGATTCTAATGAATAGTAAATTAATGTTTTTAAACGATTTATTATAATTTTAATTTTCTGCAATTCTAATAAATTATAGTAGAAAAAAAAACAATTTTTTTTCTCTCTCTAAATATTTGTTTTAAAGGTTCATAATATTTCGTGTGAAAATAAATAAATTTTACATGGCAAATTGCGGTTTTTAGAGAGTCAAAGTTCGAAACAACGCAATCTGCAATTTACGCATCAGGTCTTACCGCAATGTAATTACGAAGTGTATATGTATACATACATTGATTCGATAGATTGTAGTTTGCTTTACCGTTACAGTGTTGGATAGTGGGTAACATTTTCTGTTTTTATAGGCGAAAAAAGAAAGGAAAAAAATTTTTTTTTCTTTTTTTTCTTTATATCTTACGGTAATTTAAGTGGCTATTTGATAATAGCAGAACATTCTTGAGTAACATTCTATCCTTAAAGAGTAAATTTAATCAAATAAAGAAAAAAAGATGGAATCGTAGGGAAAAACGACGACCTACAAAAGGAAAAATGTTGCTTGCATTGGTTCTTATTTATGTGGGGAACAGTTACTTCTCTTGATGCTATACTAGGAGATGAGAATTTGCAATAAATTTCAGAAACTCAAGTTTTGAAAGAATTTTTTAGTTTTTTAATTTCTCTTTCTTTTTTTCTTACTTTTTTAGTAATTTTTTAAATTTATTTTTATTTTTCTACTTTTTTTTGGGTAAAGAAATGATTTTTAAATATAAAAATTAAAGTTGTCATGGAGAAATTCTCGTTATGACCTTAGCTCAGCGTCGAAAACTGTTATTTAGGTTTTGGTTGATTTTTTTTTGTTTAGGACTTTTTTTAACCTCCTATGAAATAAATTGTTTTATTTTTTTTCGATTTAGTGAATAAAAATTTTTTAGATGCTTAGCGTCGACGCTAAGCGTTTTATTCAATTTAGCGATTGAATTTTTTTGGTGAATTTTTAGTACTTAAATCCAATTAATTAACCTTTGGAAAGGTTAAAGTCTCGATTTTTAGAATTGAATAAAAACAATTTTTATTATTAAATTAAAATCACTTTAATAAACAGTAATAAGATTTTATATACATAAACAATATTTTTTTTCAAAGATAACATGTGTCAATGTACATATTTCACAATATTTTTTTTCTTGCATAAAAATACATATTTTTCGCATCGCTTCACATATAATTCATTTATTTATTTTCATTATTATTATAAATATTTATATTATTTTTATTATTTTTATTATTATTATTATTATTATTATTATTATTATTTCTAAAATTCTGATTGATTCAAATGAACGACATTAATTTCTTTCTTTTTCAAATTAAAATTTTATTACAACTCAAATTGTCATGTCAAAAGTTTGACAGTTAATTTGTAAATAGAGTGATTAGTATTTTAGTGAAAGAATTCCCCTAGAATTTTTACAGGACAGGGAAATAAGTAAAGGAAGGAAATTTAATCCAAAAAACTATCAAATTATTGAAAATCTTAAATAGTCTATGAATTTTCTTTCTCAATTTAAAAAAAGAATGTATAAGTAAAGTTACAGTTGCAATTTTTAGAAATAATCAATTATTTATTTTTTTATTTAAATAATTGAATTCTCGTACAACTTTATTTTGATAAGAATTGATTTAAAAACAAATTTTAGTTTAAATTTTAGAAAATATTTCAAGAATTTCAGTTCTTATTTCTAGATATAATTAAATTTCAAAAGATTCTTAGCAAAATTTTATCTAGAAATTCTGAAAAAATAAGGTTTTTAAAAAACGTAGGTAATTAAAATTTTTTGAAAATAGTTGAATTTCCGAAAATAATTTTTTAAAAATGAAAAAGAAGAAATGTTCTCAAATTTCATTAAAATAAATTTTATATTTCTCAGAAGTTTATTTTCTCACTTTAAAAAATTATTTTAAAATATAATTGTATTTTTTTTAAAAAGAATTTTAACCAAAAGTTTGGAAAATAATTAAATTTTACAAAAATATTTGTATTTAAATAATTTAATTATCGTTGAATTCTAATAAGAATTGATTTAATAAAGAATAAAATTTTGAAAAAATTGAATATTAAAAAACAGGAATTTTTAGAAATAATTTTTCAAATAATCTTTCTAAAATTTAATCGCCTTAATAGTATAATAATAATTAAATCTTTATTTAAAAAATATTAATATATAAAGTTTTGAATAATTTTATTCAAAACTTCTAAAAAAATAATTTACTTTTGGAAAAATTACATTTATAATTTTTAGAAACAAATAAATTTCAAAAGGATTTACACTGAAATTATTTGAAATTTCAATTAAGGGGAGGTTACTGTTCTCATTGGTGAAAAGTGCACGAAGTTGAAAAAATTCTTTTTTTCATACACGGAAATATTTTTGAAATTGCGGTTTTTTATTTAAATTGTACATAAGTATGTATAGTCTCTTCTATAAATTAAGCTACAGCCGCCATTTTCAATTTTTTTTTTAATATAAAGGGTATAGCCGGATAAGTATGCAAAAAGTGCCCCCGCATGTATTTTATTCATAATTTATCCATACATTCCTACCCACTTAAAGATAACATTCTGAAATTTTGAACTCAAAATTCGCTTTTTTGGGGGAGTTATGGAGGGGGAATGAAAAATCAAAAAATGCGTTTTTCTCGAAAACTACTGAACCGATTTTAATGAAATTTAAATATGTTATAAATGTCAACAAAACAGTTTTAAAAAAAAATTTTTTAATTTTTTTTTCAAAAAAATCCAAAAAAAATTTTTTTTGAAATTTTCAAAAAAAAATTTTTTTTCTTTTTTTAAGAGCGACACCCGCCATTTTTTTACTATTTACTCGTTAAAGTGTTTTTTTTTCAGAAAAAAATTTTGCCCAATTTTTTTTTGAGGTGCGTGATAGTGAAAAAAAAGAAAAACCGCAAGTGGGCACAATGTACAGCTTAAAAAATCTTTTCAAATTTTAAAAAATTTTTTTAGGGTTAATTTTTAAGTGACCACTTTCTCCTTTATTGTAAAAAGTACCTTATAATGTCCCCTTTAACATATATTTTTTCCAAATTTTTAAAAAATACAGTTTTTTAATAAATGGCAAAAACCATGGTCATGCTATTTGTCACGTACGGTAATGCACATATATGCATATGGGCAATTTCATGTGTTAGGGTATAGCCGGATAACTATGGAAAAAGTGACCCAAATATATTTTTCCTATTCATTCCTACCCACAAAATAAGTTTTTGAAATTTTTAACTCAAAATTTTGAGTTTTTTGAACTTATGGAGGAAAAAAATCAAAAAACGCATTTTTCTCTAAAACTATTGTATGCATTTTTATCAGCTTTGGATTTGTTGAAAAGACAATTAAAGAGATCAAAAAAAAATTTCAAAATTTTTTTTTAAAAATTCCAAAAAACTGTTTTTAAAAAATTAAAAAAAAATTTTTTTGGTTCTATTAAAGTGACATTTTTATGTATTTTCTCATTTCAGTCTCTTATGTGATCTACTTAATGAAAAAATTTTGCCTGACATGATTTCAGTGTGTGTCACAGTAAATAACTCAAAAACCCTACCCGGTACATTTTTATCTGGTTTTTCACCGTGACACACACTGAAATCATGTCAGGCAAAATTTTTTTATTAAGTAGATCACATAAGAGACTGAAATGAGAAAATACATAAAAATGTCACTTTAATAGAACCAAAAAATTTTTTTTTAATTTTTTAAAAAACAGTTTTTTGGATTTTTTGAAAAAAATTTTGAAATTTTTTTTTTGATCTCTTTAATTGTCTTTTCAACAAATCCAAAGCTGATAAAAATGCATACAATAGTTTTAGAGAAAAATGCGTTTTTTGATTTTTTCTCTCCATAAGTTCAAAAAACTCAAAATTTTGAGTTAAAAATTTCAAAAAGTTATTTTGTGGGTAGAATGAATAGGAAAAATATATTTGGGTCACTTTTTCTATACTTATCCGGCTATACCCTATCACATAAAAATGCCCATATGCATATATGTGCATTACCGTACGTGACAAATAGCATGACCATGGTTTTTGACATTTTACTCAAAAACTATATTTCTTAAAAATTTAATAAAAATATATGTTAAAGGGGACATTATAAGGTACTTTTTACAATAAAAGAAAAAGTGTTCACTTCAAAAAATAACCCTGAAAAAAATTTTTGAAAATATCAAAAAGAAAATTTTTTTGACTTTTTTTGAAAAAAAATTTTGATTTTTTTTACTAAAATCGTCTTATCTATATTTACAACCTCTTAAAATTTTATTAAAATCGATTCAGTAGTTTTTGAGAAAAATAAGTTTTTTGTTTTTTCGTTCCCCCTCTATAACTCCATAACCCACTTGTGGTTTTTATATTTTTTCACTATCACGCACCTCAAAAAAAAATTAAGGAAAATTTTTTTCTGAAAATAGACACTTTAACGAGTAAATAGTACAAAAATGGCAGGTGTCGCTCTTAAAAAAAGAAAAAAAAATTTTTTTTGAAAATTTAAAAAAAAAATTTTTTTGGATTTTTTTGAAAAAAAAATTTGAAAATTTTTTTTAAAACTGTTTTGTTGACATTTATAACATATTTAAATTTCATTGAAATCGGTTCAGTAGTTTTCGAGAAAAACGCATTTTTTGATTTTTCTTTCCCCCTCCATAACTCCCCCAAAAAAGCGAATTTTGAGTTCAAACTTTCAGAATGTTATCTTTAAGTGGGTAGGAATGTATGGATAAATTATGAATAAAATACATGCGGGGGCACTTTTTGCATACTTATCCGGCTATACCCTTTGTAAAAAGTTTATATAATTATGTACTATTTAAGTAAAAAAAAACCGCAATTCGAAAAATATTCTATGGAAAAAAAATTCCCTAACTTCATGCCTTTTTCACCATGGAAAATCATTGAGACCTTTTTCACCATTTCATTTGACAATGAAATTGTCAAATTTCATTGAAATAAATTTTATATGATACTTAAAAAATAATTTACATTTCAAAAATTTTAATTTTTTTTTTTTTATTGCGCACTTAGCAAGTTTTTGAAATTATTTATATTGAAAAACTATTTCGTTCTTTTGAGCCTTCTAAAAGTTTGGAATATGAATTGAATATTATTGTTATTGTCTATTATTAATAAAATTAATTATTATTAATAATATAATAAATAATAATAGTAATAATTTTTCTTATTTATTATTTTTATGTTTACTGTTTAATTAAGGCACATGTCAGATGCTTGACTTAACATAATTTTCATCTGAAAATTAAAAATTGCACTTTTTAAAATTGCAAAATATTAAAACCGGTTAAACTAAAATTTATGTTTTTATTTTTTTTAGAAAACTTGAATAAGTTACTGAAAAAATACTGTTCGCAGCAATTTTTTTTTAATTTGAATAGCCAATTTTATAAAGTATTAATTTTTTTTTTTTTTTGCATTTTTACACTAATTATTTTTTATTCTACTTTAAAGAAGGAAAAATTTTAATCTCTTTATTAAGAGATTGAAATTTTTCCTTTTTTAAAGTATACAAGAGAAATAAATTATATGTTATTGATAAATGTTTCAAAGACGGCAAAAATTATTAAAATGCAAACAAAAAAAAGAGGAATGAAAATAGTTACAAGTCATTTGAGTTTTCTGTGACGAATCTTGAAAAATACAAAAAAAGAGAAATATAAGTTAAGAAATAATTATTTTTCACATATACACGAGGGGATATTTAAAATTACATTAAAAGTCAATGCACGTCGTTTAAAGACGTTAACTCACAGCCACTGCAACTTCTATGGAATCTTTTACAACATTTGTGTAAAAGTTTGAATAATATATTTTTTCTTTTCTTTTTTTTAAGAACAGAGTGTTAGTATTTTTTTATTTGATCATTTTTTTTTCTTTCAAGGTTATGAACTATATAATTTTCTAGAATCAGGTCACACGACAGTCATTCTCACGACTGAGAAATACACATTTCATGATCTTTATCAAATTCCGAGTGATAGAATGATAAAATTATTACCTAGACTGGTGAAATATTTCGGTAATTATAAAGAAAAATTCGTAAAAATATATTTTTGTTTAATTTCTATTTATTTTATTTTATTTTTAGTCGATTATTTTTTCTTTCATGCTATTTATTTTATTTATTTGGCTTTAGTTTTATTTAGTTCACTTATTTGTTTTTATTTCATTTCCTTTTTCATTTTATTTTTGTTTCATTTCTTTTTCATTTTCTTTTTTAATTTAATTTTTGATTAATTTATTTTATCTATTTTTATTTGCCCTTCAAATTATTTTACTTATTAATTTTTATTCGATTATTTTTTCTTCCATTAAATTTATTTAATTTATTTGGTATTATTTTCATTTAATTTATTTTTACTTTTATTTCATTTCTCCCATTTTATTTTAATTTATTTATTTTTCTTCAATTTATTCTACCTATTTATTTTTACTTTTCCTTCAAATTATTTTTTCTACTTTTATATTTCTTTCTAATAATTTTTTCAATTTTGTTTTTTTTTCGATTATTTTTCTGTTCATTTAATTTATTTTTATTCAATTTATTTTATCTTCTTTTATTTTTCCTTTCATTGAATTTGTTTGTAATTATTTTTACTTTTATTTAATTTCTTTAATTTTATTTTTAATTAACTTATTTTCCTTTAAAGTTTATTTATTATTATTCATTTGAACTGTTTTTTTATATTCGTTTTATCATGTTAATGAATATTATTAATATTTCAATTCAATTCTTTTGCAGCACAATAAAGAAACTGAAGATATTTCTATAATTTTAATAGAAAATTAAAAAAGTTAATTAAAAGTAAATTAAAGTAAATAAAAATAATTTTTATTTACAAATAAATAATAATTTCTAAAATAAATTGAAAAAGATATTGAAAAGTTAAATTAATAATTTTGATGCATTAATTTCTTTTTTCTCTTCTCATTGTTTTAAATTTTGATTCGATCATGAAATGTGTAAAATTATCGCTAGCTTGTTGGCGAATGCGATTGATAAGTCACGTCTTCCGGCGACAATGACGAGGAAATGCTTCTATCTTTGAGATGTGATGGTAATGCAAAAGAATTTCCAAGAGGGTACGAAGGCAGAGCCTCGAGAATTCTGGGTGGATTTTTTTTTATTATCGGCACACTTGAGTATGTTGGCAATTTACTGCCACTGACATTGTCATCAGCAAGCCAACCAGTTGGTCGGGTAATTGGAAGTCGTTGTGTCTTGAAATTTGTTTCCGAACTCGCCGATGCGCTCGTCTGTAAATTTAATGAACCAATTTGAGCGTGAACATTTCCTCCAATATTTGAAATCAATTCATCCGAGCCACCCGATTTACTTATTCTCGCACTCGAATCTGTAAAATAAAAACAGTGAAAATGGTGAAAATGAAAAAATTAATTCATTTTATTAATAAAAATTAATTTTTCTCAAAGGCTAAAATATGTTTAAAATTAATTGAAGTAATGAGAATAGAGCATTTTTTATTAATAATTAAATTTTTATTCATCATTTTCCTATTAGTTTCCTAAATTTCCTTACGTTGAAAATTTTAGTTGAATTTCGGAAAAATATTTTTGCTATTCAACTACTAAAAATTAATTAATTAAAATATTATTACGATGTTTTTGCAATTTCAGAAAAGGAAATTAAAAATTATGAAAATATTCATAGTTTTTTTTTTTTGCAATTATGTACAAAATTTGTCTCAAATCCAAAAATATGTTTAAAATTAGCTAGAGAATTAAAAAAATAATTTGACATTTTAAACACGATATTCGACATTTGAGGAAGAGAAAAAATTTTTTTTTTATTTATTTAAATAAAAAAAAAGTTTTATATTGATAAAATAAGTTTTAAACTTTCACATTGCCACTCTGTGAGGCAAGCGAATCAAGTAAATACTTCATTTTTTTTCTTAACATGTTTTTACTTTCAATTCAAGCACGTATATTCAGATAAATTTGTTAGTTCCTCGCCTTTTTGTAATTGTCCTGTTTTAAATGAATTAATTCACAAAACTGGTTGACCGTGAACCGTGAAATTTTCATTTTTTTCCAATGTTTAATTGCACATTGTATAAATATAGGGAAAAAAGTTTCGTTACTTTATAGAAACGTCAATATAATAAATATTCATGGTACTATTTTCTTTTCTCCGCAGGTAAAATTAATATATCGATTGGAAAAATTTTTTACCACGAAGTAAAACTAAATAAACGTAAGGGGAAAAATAACCGGAAATCAACGCAACGGAAGAAAATTATTAAGAAAATAATCTCAAGGATTGAAATAGAAAGGAAACAAAATTTTTTCCCTAAATAAGAAAGAAAATACTAAAAAAAAATATGAATTAGTAGAAAAAATATTTGAAATGCTAAAAAAATACTAAAAGAAATATTTGAATTAGCAAAAAATTTATTTTAATCCGTAGAAAAAATATTTGAAACGCTAAAATATATTTGTATTAGTATGAAAAATATTTGAAATCCTAAAAAAAAGTATTTGAATTAGCAAAAAAAGAATAGTTGAATTAGTAAGAAAAGTATTTGAAAATTGCTAAAAGAAATATTTTAATTAGCCAAAAATTTATTTTAATTAGTAGGAAAAATATTTGAAATGATTAAAAAAACATTCCAGTTAGTAGAAAATTTTTTTGAAATACTAAAAAAAGTATTTGAATTAGCAAATAAAAATAGTTAAATTAGTAAAAAAAATATTTGAAATACTAATAAAATATTGGAAATGATAAAAAAAACTAAAAAAAATATTTGAGTTGCCAGAAAAAATATTTAAAATTACTAAAAACTATTAAAAATACAGAAAATATGTAAAAAAATACATAAAATAAAAATAAATAACATAAAATAAAATAAAAGAAATAGAAAAAATGAATTTTAAAGTGCAAATAAGATTAAATAGAAATATTCGAGAAGTTGATTAAATATCTAATTGATATCAGAATAATAAAGATTTAATGAATTCAAATATACATATTCATGAATTGTCAAGATTGAAAGTATTTTGCAATTTCTTAAATCAGTATATATATATTGTAGAAAAAAATCTACACTGCCTTGACATCGCGAAGGTGACAAGAAATTTTATTCACTTGTATTCAAAACTGATCGATTATATACCTATCATAAATAAATAATTCCAATCCGAAAAATTAAGCGCGATGATACTTAAAGATTGTTTTAAAGCTATAAAAACCGTCAGTAATCATTTTACTCATTTGTCGTAATCGTAAAGATGAGGAGACGCTTTTTTTGCGAAAAACCGGTTTGGAATTAATTATTATTATTATTATTATTATTATTATTATTATTATTATTATTATTATTATTATTATTATTATTATTATTATTATTATAAGAGTTTAATCATTATTATAATAAGGTGATTAATTTCCCTCACGTTATTTAACTTGACAAATTTTCGACTTTATTACGCAAAAAGATACTTGAAAATTTCAGTAAGCAAAAAAATATGTACATAAAAGGTTTCGAATAAATTTCTTTCTTGTTGGTGAGAGAGAAAATAATTTACTGAATTATTATTCTATACTGAATTTCAAATTTTGCTAAAGGAGTTTATTTATTTTTTTGAAAAAAGAAGGTAAATGAATAAATATTTCATTCTCGATTTCAGAATATAGTTTTTTTTATTTGAATAATTGTGGACGTGATAAAAAAATTTTACTTTGACAAATTTTTATTTCACTGAATTTTCAAGTTTCACTTCAGAGAAATTTCTATTTTACCATTTACATTCAATAGTACATTCAATAGATTTTTATTTAATGAAATTTTCATTCGAAGGGATTTTTGTTTCTTATAAAATTATTTTTTCTATCAAATGAAATGAATTTCTATTAGACTACTAAATTTTTTAGCTAAATTTGTATACCTATTATCTTTTCACACAAAAAACAGAAAATGAATATAAAATAATTTAATAAAATTTCATTTTACAGAATTATTTCGAATAATTTTATTAAAATTTTTCAAATTTACTAAATTCTTTCCAGGAATTTCATTAAAATTGAATTGCAAATGACTAAATTTTTATTTAAGAATTTTATCTAAATTTTTAAAAATAATTGAATTCCTGGGAACAATTGTTTTATTTGTGAAAATAATTGAATTATTTCGAAGAATTTTATTTAAATTTTTGAAAAATAGTCAATTCTTTCAATGAATGTAATTACAATTATATTGAAATTAATTCAATTATTATAATAAATTTCATCAAAATTGTTCCAGAGTAATTGAATTCTTGGATAAAATTGAATAAAAAATTTCCAAAAATGTTTGAATTCTAACGAGAAATTTAATTCAAATTGTATTGAAAACAATTGAATTAAATAAAAGAATTTTATTATTTATAAAATAATTGGATTCTTATAAATAATTTTATTGCATATACATATATATATAATATAATGATGCTGTCACTCGGTCGATAAAATATTAAGATGATGAAAAAAATCGATCACTCCGAGTCAGGATCCTGACTCGGAGTGATCGATTTTTTTCATCATCTTAATAATTTTATTACAGTTGTATAGAAAATAATAGAATTGTTATAAAGAATATCATTCAAATTTTTGAAAATTGAGGTATTAGGTATTAGGTTC
This sequence comes from Leptopilina syphax, assembly GCA_032872505.1. Lineage (NCBI taxonomy): Eukaryota > Metazoa > Arthropoda > Insecta > Hymenoptera > Figitidae > Leptopilina > Leptopilina syphax. The sequence goes on from CM065468.1 coordinate 31,496,293, forward strand.
TTTTAAAGTATTTAATTAAAATTGGATTGAAAATAATTGAATTTTTATAATGAAATACATTAAAATTTTGAAAATAATTGAATTCTTTCGAAATTAGTTTTTTTCCGAGGAATTTAATAAAAATTCTATTGAAAATAAATGAATCTCTGCGAAGTATTTCATCATTAATGAAATAAATGAATTTTTGCGAAGAATTTTATTATAATTTTTTATAATAATTTAATTGCTTCAAAGAATTTTATTAAAGTTTTTAAAAATAATTGGATTCTTATAAAGAATTTCATCAAAATTTTATTGATATTAATTAAATTACAGTGAAGAATTTTATTATAACTTTTGATAAAAATTGAATTGTTATAAAGAATTTTGCGGAATTTATTTGTAATTGTATTGAAAATAATTTAATTCTTTCGAAAATAATTTTTTTTTAAAGGAACTTAATTTAAATTCTACTGAAAATATCCACTCTTCGCGCTCTTAATTTACTACTGATATCGATCCAGCCATTGACACTACTTGAGGCAGCCAGGCCATGTAAACCATGTAAACGAATTTAATTTGCCTAATTTTTTTGTGTGAAATTCTTTTTTAAAATCAATTTTTTATCGAAATACATTTAAAAAAGTATTCGCTCTAATTTAAATATGTTGGGCGTAGAGGAAAATAAAGCGATTTGATGTTGGCGAATAATAACTGAATTTATTTTTATACAGCTCATGACGTGGTTAAATTATGTACAAGTGAAGTTAGATGAGTTAGAGCGTCGATTTACGAGATAAAGGAGGGGGTAAAAAGAAAGATGATGACTCCATCTATATGATAAGAAAACCGCGAAATATAAAAGAGATGTTTATAATTGATTATTCCAACAAAATAATTTGAAATTTATGTAAACAAAAATCCTAAAATTCTGAACTTTCAACTGAATGAAATTTATTTATGTCTTCTTTAAATTTTTATTAATTATATTTAATTAATTATATACAAATTAAATGTTTATTATAATAATCTTGCGTCGTTATTAAAAAAAATTAATTGTAAAATTTAGAAACTTTATAATTGATTTTTTTAATGTAAAAGATTTTTAATTTTTATTTCAATAGTTTATGAAAATGTAATAAAAAATATTTCCTTCATTTAAACGTTCAAAACTTGTCGGTCGTCTAGATTTTTTTTTGTGAAAAGAAAAGAGAAAAAATAAATTAAGTTTGAATTTATAAAATTAAAAATTCTACAGCGCTTTCATTAAATACAATTAAAAAGTGAAAAAATTTGAAAAATTTGAAACTTACCGAATGTTTTGGCCTCGCGTGCATGAGCTAGAAGTTCGTCGATCCTGTTTCTACGAAAGTAGGTGTCGGCGATGTCTTTCCATTTTGACACTTTCGGCTCACTTTCGCCACCTTCATCACCACTGTCTCGTTCATCATCGTTACCACTATTACTATTATTACTGCTACTATTATTACTATTGTTACTATTATGGTTACTGTTGTGATGATGATTATTATTATTGCTATTGTTATTATTGTTTTGATCTGATTTAGAGTCGATGCCAAAGCTGGTGGTGATTAGTTCACGTGATTGAGCAGGTGGCGGAAGAGAGATTCGTAGTGATACCGAGGAAACGTTTGGCAAACGCCAGCGATTTAATTCATCACACCAAGTGGCCGCGGACCTGATGGCCTCCAGGTCACGAAATGGACAGCCAGGTCGAAGGTGAGGGAGCATCGCATCGCACAATTGTGTCCCCAACAATTCCCGTCGCAATAGATCTCTTCTTTCCGCGTCCCACGATGCCTGTTGAATAATTTCAATTTTTTTAGTACTTTCTCAACGATTTATTCATAATTAATTTTATTTAATTCCTTTTTTTTATTTTCATATCAAACTGTGAATTTAAATTTACATTTTTCAATACTTTTTTCATTTTCCTTTTCAATTATTTGAATTTTTCAATAGTTTGAATTGTTTTGATTTTTTAATGTTTCTTCATTTTTCTATGCAATTATTTGAATTTTTCAATACTTTTGTCATTTTTCTTTTTTAATGATTCACAAGGTCGACACAAGTCAGGAAAATCACGGATTATAATTATATTAAAAGTACTAGAAAAATAACAAATTTCTGGAATTCTTATAAAAATTCTATTTTTTAGTATCAAAAAATATTTTAAAAAAACAAAAATCTTAATTTCTCCTAAGTTATTTTTCACCTTAAAAACTTTTGAATCGCAAAAAATTTTAAAAGTAAGCCTTGAAATTTTCATAGTTCTGTAAATAATTAAATTTAGTTTCAATGAAATTAAATTCTAAAATAATTTTCTTAAAGTGAATTAATGTTAATTAACGTAAAAAAGATTTTAATTAAAACAAAAGTTGGAGTTTTCAAAAATAATTAAATTCCAGAAGGTTTTAAACTAAAATTCTTGGAAAATTACAATTGCTTTAAATATTTATTTTAAAAATTTTATTAAAGAATTATTATCAAATGAATGGAAATGTAAATTTAAATTTAAAATAATTAAATTTGTTATAGAATCTCAGAGATTTAAAAAAAAATTATTAAGGACTTTCAATTAAATAATTAGTACATAAATGAAACTTAAAATTCTATTTCTAATTTAATAAATAATTGGCAAATAATTGGATTAAATTTCACAAAGAGTCATAAGTATTCATAAGTTTGTTATTAAAAAAAACAGCTTTGAAGGTTCTAAATTGTATCTAAGATAATTTAATTATGAAATAGGTAATTTTATTAAAATTTTTGATAATAATTGAGGAAAGTTTGGCGCAGATATTAATTTTATTTTTTACTCTTTAATTTTTTTAGAGGGATCAGGGAAAAAGTGCAAATTCTATCTGGAAGTCAGGGAAAATCGAAATCGAATTTTTGTGACAATCCTCATTTGAAAAAACGTATCAATTTTATGTAAAAAAAATTTGGAAAAAGTAATTTTAGACAAAGAAATATTTAATTAGAAAAAGAGAATTTTGAGAAAGTAGTTTCAAAATAAAAGCATTTTACAAAAAGAAATTTATTTTTTATTTCAGAAACAAAAAAAATTTATTTTAGAAAAATTCAATAAAAACGAAAATAATACTTTTTGATAAAGTAAATTTAGAAGATCTAAAAGTGATCTTGAGAAAGAAATAGTTTACTAGAAACAAACAATTTTTGGAAAACTCACTTTAGAAAAAGTTCATCAGAAACAAATAATTTTTGAAAAACTAATTTTAGTATAATAAAATGTAAAAAAAATTTAAATTCATTCGATTCCAAAAGAAATCTAAATTTGCTCGAAATTAAATTTACGCAATTAAATAATAAAAAAATGAATTAACCTGAAGATCCGCAGCTTCAATTTCGAGTTGTCGTGCCCTTTTCGCCATTCTTTTGAGCGCCTCCTCGGCTGTTTTGAGCTGTCCATAAACTTGAAATGCAGCGCCCGTTCCCTCCTGTGAATCAGCCTCCAAAGCAGTGGCCAAAATTTCCAAACGCTTGCGTCTCCTCTCACGACGTCTCCTAACTTCATCGTTACTTCGCGCCTCACCACCAATCGTCAATTTTTCCAATCTCTTTAAAACTTCAAGACGTGCCGCTTCTCTTTTCCGTCTTCTTTTCTCCTCAAGCGGATCAATTTCATCATCATCCGCCCTACGCTCCCTATCATTCAATAATTCCACTCGTTTCTCCTCTAAATTTAAATAATTCATTTCTTTAATGGGCTCCGATTCGAAACGCGATCTAAGAGCTGATAACTCCTCTTTCAATTTTAGTGCCGAATTATTGGAATTTTCACATTCCCTTCGTAAGTTTTCAATTTCCTCATTATTTCTACTATTATTGTCATCTTTCTCGGGGGAATTTAAATCTAATCGAGGATTTTGATCACTTGATTCGAGAAGTTTACGCAGTCTTTGTAATTCAATTTGATATTGTTTTAATAGAGCGTCCTTTGGATCTTCATTAACAATTGGCTTATTTTTTATGCAACGGGCGCGTGCCGCATAACGTAATGTACTTAGTGTTTCGTCTCCGTCGGCGTCCGATGGACTCACGCAAGCGATCATTAATGTTCTCGCGTTTCCTCCCAAGCTGTCTCTGAGGAGTCGGGTCAATTTGCTGTCTCTGTTAATTCAAAATATTTTATTTTATGTTTCAATTTTCTTCGATAAATTTATCTGCGTCAATTAAAATTAAATAGTTCAAAAAAACTTACTGAAAAATAAATTCATTTCAAATAGGTACAGTTTTGTCATTTTTTTTATTTTTAAATATCAACTTCAGTTTTTGAATAATTACAGTTTTAAAGATTAGAAAAATTCTGTTATTCACTTATTAATTGTTATTAACTAATATTTCGAAAAAATTTTTTTAAATTCTTCGCAAGAATTCAATTATTTTCATAAATAATAAAATTTATTCTTCGCAGAATTTCAATTATTTTCAATACAGTTTCTCGAAAGAATTCAATTATTTTCAAAAATTTTAATAAAATTCTTCGAATAAATTTTGACAAAACTCTGTAAAAATTAAGTTATTTTAAATGTAATTTTATTTTAATCCCTTGAAATAATACAATTTTTTTAATACAGTATTATTCAAATTTGCCAAAAAAATTCAATTATTTCAATTCTTATTTGGAATTAAATTATTTTCAATAACATTTTTATAATTTTTCTCGAAAGAATTGAATAAATTATATTGAAGAATTCCAAAAACTTTCTTCGAAAGAATTGAATTATTTTAGAACATTTTTGACAAAATTCTTTGTAAAATTTAATTTCTTTTCAACATAATTTTATTTTAATTCCTTAAAACAATATTCAATTTTTTTAATACAATTTTATTCAAATTTGTCGAAATAATTCATTTATTTAAAAAAATTTAAATTAAATTGTTCACAGAAATTCAATTATTTTCAATATACCTAATTTCGCAAAAATTTCTCGAAAAAATGAAATTATTTTAAAAAATTCAAATAAATTTCTTTCGCAAAAATTTAATTATTTTCAAATATTTTAATTAAATTCTTGATAAGAATAAAGTTATTTCAATACAATTTTAATTTAATTCCTGAAGGTAATACAATTTTTTAAAAAAAATTTAATAAAATTTCTGGAAACAATTCAATTATTTAAAAAAAAATTGTTAAAACTTGTTGGCAAGAATTCAATTATCTTTTGAAATAATAAAATTCTACTCTGGAATTTAATTATTATTTTCATAAATAAAATTCTTCTCTAGAATTCAATTATTTTCATAAATAAAAAAAATAATTGACTTTTAGAAAAATTGCAGTTGTAATTTTTATAGAAAAAATTAAATTTCAAAAGGTTTTACATTTAAATTATTTAAAATTCCAATTAAAATAAATTGCAATAAGATTTTAAATATTTGTTTAACAAAAATTATTAAAATTTTGAATAATTTAATGTAGAAATTCTAAAAAGACTTAGGTTTTTGAATAAATTTTAATTAAAATTTTTTTTGAAGATAATTGAATTCCCGAAAATATAATTTTAAAAATAGAAACAATTAAAAGTTTTGTCAAATTTCATTGAAATTAATTCTATATTTGAAGAAATTTAATTTTACTGCCTTTAAAAATTGTTTTGACATATAATTGTATTTTTTAAGAATTATATTTCGAAAAAAAATAATAAATTTTCATTTTTCAAAAAGAAAGCTTTTGTAAGTAACAATAATATAGGCTTTAAAATTTTTTAGGGTTTTTGAACAGAAAGTCCAAACGAAAATGTCCAAGACAAAAAGTCCAAAGTTAATGAAATTCAAAAAAATAAGAAAAACAATAGTTTCACTTATGACCTTTTGTATTGGATTTTTTGACCTGATCAACAAGTCCAAATCAAAAAATTCAAACTAAGAAATGTAGGTAATGTAAGTAGAAAAGATATAAAGAAGTAAATAAATAGACAGATAGGTAAATAATTTTTTAATAATTTTAATTAATAATAATACTTATTAATATGTACCTAGATTGAATTGATCAGTCGGCACTTCGGCAGTATTTAATAATTAAAAGTCAGAATTTATCGATCACTTCGAGTGATCGATCAATTCTGACTCTTAATTAATAAAATTTATTGCTAAATTCTTTGTTTTAAATAATTTTTTTCCAAAGAATAAAAAAAAAAAAAATGAATCGCTATTACGTTGACTGAAATTGTAATTTCTATTTATGCGGTTGTGTTTTTTTATAATTAGAAATATGTATATCAAATTATTTGGTCACAATATTCACATTGTAAAGGTGAATATAAACGAAATAAACCTAAAGGACATCATTGTATTAAAATAAAATGTGATTGACTTATTTCTTATAAATATATCAAGGAAACATATATTTTTTACTATTTATTTTGGATTTTTTTACTCTGGACATTTTCACTTTAGACTTTTTGTACTTTGGATTTTTTTTCTTGGATATTTTATTAATTTTTTTAGTTGTGCTGGTTTGTTGATTAATTTACTAAGTACATAATAAGAATTGAATTGGATGAAAATAATTAGTTTAGTAAAGTAAATAGTAAAATAAAATAATAAAACAGTAAAAAAAATTGTTTTAAAATAAATAAAAAATAAAAAATAATTTTTTAAATAAATAAGTTTTCTAGCAATAATTTTGTTTCAGATGCGAACCTGTAGGGAACATGACGACCATTACCAGCGGCAAGGGCGCTAATAACATTGCCAAGCGCTGAGAGACTGAGATTAATACTCGCAGCTTCCTTGAGTCGATCACCTGTTGCACCTGTTCGCGTTTGTCTCTCGGAGCCAGCGAGATCAACGAGATGGAGCCGGCCACGTCTCACGGCATTGCCACGTTTATCATCGTCGTTAATTGCAATCGCCTCCAACGAGAGTGTTAATACCGCGTGACTTCTGGAGCTGGCCTGATTCATTTTTGTAGCGGCAGCAATTCGACGACGATTCCCTTGCTCAACGAGACGACCACATTCAATTGCATTTTTAACGGTCACCTCCCTAAGGCCGCCGGCGACATAAGTACCACGCGAGGGATCCTCCTTTAATTGAAGGAGATTTTCACCTCCACTGTCCTGCAGCAGATCGCGAAGTTTCTCATTGTATATCTCCAAATAGCTGAGCAATGCCAAATATCGCGTGTCCTGACTACTCGTCGATGTCGCTTCGAATAGATGCTCGAGTGCACGATCAATGAATCCCTGCATTGTGAAGGATTTCCCGCAACCGGTTTGTCCATACGCGAAAACAGTTGCTGTGAAAATAGTAATTCATTTTTTTACTTTTTATCTTTATAACTTACTCTTCTCTCTTTTCTTTTTTAACCCATGATCCTAAAGTTCTAAACGTTCAAATGAACGAATTTTATTTACTTCTTCTTCAATTTAAATTTTGTGTCGCTATAAAAAAAATTAATTCTAAACTTTCTAAGTGTAAAATTTAAGTTTTGAATTTTTATTGCGAACACTAATTTATAAAAATATTTTTAATAAAAAATGTTTCCTTCATTTGAACGTTCAAAACTTGTGGATAATTTTAACCCTCCGTCACTCGCATGGTGAGAAAACTTGTCACCCACTTGAGTTTTTTTTTAAATTTTTCTTAAAATAGGGTAAGAGGTTCGGTTGTGGGCATGGTTTGGTTGTGGACACCCCTGCGTAACTTTTCATAAAATACAAATGAATCAAATTTGACAAATGTCAAGTGTGTGTTGTCACCGTATATCCTTTTTGTGCGAATACCAAAGCAAACAGTCGCTTTTTATTTGTTCTGCAAAGATATTTGTTTTCTTACACGTGTGTTTTGACACATTTTTATTATTTCACAGTTTTAAAAGTGCTACAAATCGAAGAGAATTAAACAAAAACGTTAATGCAATGCATATTTACACAGTAAATGTATTAAATTTTGTAATTTAATACCGATTTCCACCAGAATTTTAACAATAAAAATTTTTTTCATTATGTTTCACTGTGGCTGCAAAATTCGGTTGTGAGCACCTAACTCCTTTTTCTTTCAAATCGTTAAATATCGTCGTTGATATCAACATGAGTAATTTTCCCCAGCTATTAATGGTGTTTTTAAGTATTTTTTAGATATTATTGGCCATATCCGCCTGTGAATTCGAATTTTGCACATTGTGATAAGGTTAAAGAATGATATGAAAAGTCGCATCTTCTGTTGTTGTTTCAATGCTAAAGCTTTTGAAATTAATCAATTTTAACTTTTTTTACATATCTGCGGTGATTTTACTTCAGTTCTTTCCATTTTAAACTGATTTTACGATGGTGCTCACAACCGAACCAAAATTTTTTGTTATCCAAAAATAACGATTATACTAAAATATTTATAAAAAGTTTCTAGTTTACGAAATCAATTTATTTTCATCGCCAGTAGTTACCTAAGGTATCTAGCTTTCAATATTCACGCATAAATCCGCATAACATATACTTGAGCCCAAGTTATAACCCAAAAACCAAACTATGCCCACAACCGAACCTCTTCCCCTACATAAATTCCTATTTCTAATCACAATTTTTTAACAAAATTCTGTTCTTCTTTGAAAAAAAGGAATAATTTGCATAATTTTTATACCAAAAGTTCCAAAATTAATATAAAAAAATATATTGAATAGATATAAATTTCTATTTGTTAATTACGATTTTTAACGAGATTATTTTCAAATTTTGTCAAGAAATTTTGCAAAATTTCTATTTTTTTATTACAATTTTTTAACGAAATCTCAAGTATTTTTTTAAAGAATTAAAAATTGAATATTGTTAGATAAAAAAAAATTTTGAAAATTACCTTTGTTAGAAAATTACCTTCATTAGAAAAATGATTTTGAGAAATTCACCTTTATTAGAAAAAAAAGTTTTAGAAAATAAAAAATTAAAAAATGCGTTTTAGAAAAACTGCACCCCAATCAAATTATTAGAGTTGTGCAAAAAGCTCGATCGAGTATTTCAAGCTTTTCGTTTTTCTAGCAGAGCTGAGCAGAATCAATCCGAACTTGAACCAAATTCCATTCGACACGTGCAGTATTAAACCTAAAATAATTTTGAGCACTTGAATTTTTCGAGCACTCAAATATTTTTGAGTAACTAAAACTCGAGCCCGGCTCGAGCTCGACCATGCTATTCGAGCTTTTTGCACACCTCTACAAATTATAATTATAAAATCGATCCTCTTTTATAAATTGAAACAGATTATATATTCTTTGGATGTATGTGTTACAAAACCTGATGCGAGTGGCAGAGGGTTAAACAAAAAAGTGTTTCGAAGACATTGAAAATGTCTCCGTATTCACATGGAAAAAATATAATGTAACTTTTATTATTTACAAAGTAAAACCTAAACTGAAAAGGACTTTTTTCCTCTTTTTGTCAACTTTTACAATTTATGTAATGAGAATAAATTTTGCTACGTAATAAGTACATTTTCACGGTCGCCGCAGGTCAAAATAATCAGGGAAAAGTTAGGAAAAAAAACTGTTCTGGAAAATGACAGAGAATTTTATTAAAAGTTTTGGAAAAATATCAAATTTCTAAATTGCTACAAAAAAATTTAGTTTTTAAAAATTTTGATAAAATTGTTGACAAGAATTCAATTATTTTCATAAATAGAAAAAATTCTTCTCTGGAATTCAATTATTTTCAAATTTTAATACAATTTTGATAAAATCTCTCGAAATAAATTCAATTATTTTTAAAAATTCTAATAAATTTGAAAAATTTTATTTAGAAATTATAAAAAAGAGGTTTTTAAAAAATCGTCATTAAAATTTTTTGAAAATAGTTGAATTCTCAAAAATAATTTTAAAAAATTGAAATTGTTGATAGAAAATTAAATTCTTTTGAGTAATTTCTATAAATTTTTTTAAAAGAATAGTTTTTTAATAATTTTTATTGAAAAATTGGAAAATAATTAAATTTTACAAAGAATTTCTTTCAACTTTATAAAATAGTCATGTCTGTTATTAATTGTTGTTAAAAATTTGATTATTGAATTTCATTAAAAGTTTTTGGAAATAATTGAATCCTTCCCAGAATTATATTTCAATTTTTTAAAATAATTGAATTCTTTCAATAAATTTGATGAAAATTTGACTGAAAATAATTAAATTAATACAAACAAATTTATTAATGAAATTAGTGAATTTCAAAAAGTTTTTATTTACAGTTCTGAAAAATTAGGTTCTTAAAATATTTTAGTTCAATTTTTTTAGGATAATTGAATTTTTATACTAGGTAGATTTTTCATTTCTATTTAATTTCAGTTTTATTAATATTTTTGAAAATTATCTAGAGAAGTTTGATACAATAACTAATTGTATTTTAAAAATAGAAAGTATCTAAAAATTCAGAAAAATTTCATGGAAAAACAAAATCAAATTTTTGTGGCAACTCTAATTGTACTAAGTTTTCTAAAAATTTACCTTGGAAAAAGTAAAATATAGAACTTTGAAATTCATGAGAGTTTAGGTTTTACTTTGATAGTATAGCAAAATTTACTCTAATCGTTTTTGCCGTGCATAACATTATTTTATAAAATTTGAAATGACTTATTTCTAAATTTAAACATTAATTATTTTTTGTACCATTGTAGCCTTCCAAAACTGCTTCGACAACAACAGAACCCACGGCTTCGTAAACAGATTCAGTTGTTGATTCTGTACCAAATGCTGCATCGAATTGATAAACTTTTCCAGTATCGGTGCCATCGAGAGTGCAGGTTTTACTTTGTGGATCAATTGTGATGACATTCTAGGAAAATATTTGAAAAAAAAGATGAAAAATTATGTTAACAAATTAGAAGAAAAAAGAAATAATGATGAGATAAAATTTGCAATATTTTTATAACAATTGATCTAGAATTTTATAGTCACTCTTTTATTTTTATTTCTTAATGGGGCACTTGCTATAATTTTGTTTAAATAATACAATAATAATCTCAACAGAGGTTAAAACACTTCCGTATTTTGTATACAGTGACAAAAAAATTTCATTTAGAAAATAAAAAAATAAAAATATTTATAGGTATTACTGTTTAGAATTGAACAACTTTTTCTTTAATTAGCATTATTTTCAAATTCTATGCAAAAATAGTATAAATAAAAAAACTTTGCAAGACTGAATTAACTTTTATTAAGAGAAATAATAAAGAAAACTGATATTACAATTTTAAGTATGAAAAATGAATTCAAATAGCTTTTTAATAAAGAAACTGATGAATGTAAAATTTATTGAATAAAAAAAATGTTATACGCAAATGAATTTAAAAAAAATTTAATTTTTTAATTAATGAATTTTTCAAATAAATTTTCTAGTCACCGAATACAAAAAAATTAATTGTTTCAAACAGTTGATTTTTAATTTATTACTAAATATTAAAATTAAAAAATATTTGTATTTTAACATTTTTATTTTTATTTATTTATTATTTTGTTATTTATTATAATGTTTAATTCATCATTTTTAATTTACAGATTTACTTTGACACATTTCATAAAAGAAAAACAAAAAGAAAAAAAAATGCTGAATGTTCTGAAATTTGAATTGTGCATTTAATTAAAATATAAACGAGAAATTATTTCTTGGAAAATATGGATGCAACAGTTTCTCCACTGTGAATAATGATGTTTTTTTCTCTTTTTTTGCAGCAACATCAGGAAGCAGCGGGAAAATTGGAAAGCCTATTGTTAAAAAGACTTTACTACTTCTAAACATTAATGCGAAAATTGAAAGGTGTAATAAGTGAAATAAGTATAATAATTGGAGATAGAACATATTTAATGACGCAATATCGTTCAACATGCACATTCTGTTTTATTTTAGTCAAACAAGTGTGTAAGTTCTTGTGTTCATTTTTATTGTTTGTTTTCTTTTTTCTCTTTTCTTTTTTCTTCATTCAATATTGATCACCAGTATAATCACATTTTATTTCGTTTTTTTTCTTTTTTCTGATTTTCTTAATTGCCTTTGATCTATTAATATAAACAATAAAATAATTTTACCACTGACTTCAGTTTTGTTTTTTTCAATTTTTAGAATTTTTATTCGTCTCAAAACTTTTAAAGACATTTATATATTTAATTTGTTTATTCCGGAAATAATTTATTCTTTACATTATTGTATTTTATATTATTTTTATTCTTGTTTATTTTATTTAATAAAAACATAAACGGGTCAAAAAAAAATATATTTACTATTTTTTTTTCTTTTATTATTATTTATTTATTTTCTTTTATTATTTTACTTTTATTTCTTTCATTTTTTATTAGCATTAGCTATTTAAATAGACTTTTTTATTTATAACGATCAACAAGTTTTGAACGTTCAAATGAACGAAATGACGTTCAATCTAACGATTGAAAGAAAAAAAATAATTTTTACTCAAAAACAATATTTTTTGTTTACAAATTTTCATTTTTTGAATTGGTGTCGAAGTTACAAAAATTTAAACAGAAAAATATTTTTTCTATTAAATCGTTGATTATAAACGTAAACCTTACCAACGTACGAAATGTGTTTCATCAAAAATATTTTCAAAAATTACCGATTGCAATAAAAATTAAAAATTTTAATTTAACATCTGGAAACTTTATAATTTACTTTTTTGTCAGTGACACAAAATTATTGTGTAATACAAATTTTAATTGAAAGAGAAATAAAAATGAAAAATTAATAAATTTATAATACATTTTAATTATATCATAAATTTTAGTAATTTTTTTTATCATTTACCTACTTACAAATGTAAAATATAGTGAAATAGTAAAGCAACTTTGTAGTGTAAAGCACATTAATTCATAATAAAGTCTAAAAATAAAGTTCCAAATTTATAAACAAAAAAGTATATAAATAAATAATTTCGATAAACAAAAATTGTGGAATATTTTTTTTCCTAATCAAATAATAATATATTAGAATTTTAATAATTTTGTATAAATACTTAAAAGAATAATGTTAATATTGAATGAATTGTCGAAGGCTGATGAAAGTCTTTAGATTGTGTCTATAAACAATTTAATGATAAGAGGGAACTCAAATCGTTTTTTATCAATCGTTAATTTGATGCCTAGGCGGGTATTCGAGACATGCAACGACCTGCTTCCATATCAATGCGATGGAGCGAAATATGTGCCGAATCGATATCACCTGAGCGCTAGTTTTCACAATTTTTTTTTCTTTTTTTTCTCTTCTTTTTCTTTCTTTTCTTTTCATATAAATAACGATATATAGTCATAATAAGACACGTGCGTATATCGATAAAACAAGTAAAGTATTTGATTTTCAGAATGTAAATATAGTACACCGAGTGTCTAGTTTTATGGAAACTTTTTAAATAACATTTTTATGCCTTTCGTTAAAAGAAAGAAGGAAAAAATGCAATATTAATATAATTTTTTCTTTTTTTATAATAAAAATGCAGAATAATAAATTTGATAGAATATATGTGTGCACATAAAAAAATGCAGTGACTAAAAGACAAAAAAAATCCCTATGTTTTGCTGTAGTTGCTAAGTTACAATCGCTCGATATAACGTTCAAGTACTTGACTAAATTGATAAGAAAAAAAAAATTTTAAAAATAAAAAATTGCACACGCACATTGCGTTAATTGAACTGTGGAAGGGGAAGGGGGGGATGGACAATAAATTAATTAATTTGAAGGGATTTCCTCTTCGTGTTGCACTCGCTCTTAAAGTTATAATCAATTTGCCAGCTCTTCAAAATTTGTTTTCCAAAGTCAATTTGTTACAATAAATTAGTTTCAATTAAGATAAGGGGCTTATTTAGATAATTACTTCTTTGCATAATCTATTATTCATTAGGTTCTTAGATAAAACTAAACTATGTAATTTTCAATTATAAACAAAATCCTTTTTCCATTTTTTTAATTTAATGGAATTTTCAAACTTATTTTACTAATTAATTGGTCAATTTTCTTCTACATTTTATTTTTTTATTATTATATTCGATTATATTAACAAAATAAAATAATAATAATTAAAATTATTGAAATTAAACTAATTTTTTAAAATTTTACTTTATTTATTAAAATTAAACTAATAAATTTAAATTTTAAAGAAAGAATTACAAATTAAAAATTTTAATTTTAGCATTAGTTCAGAAAATTGTTCATTTTGACTCAATTTTCAAGTCTTTTGATTTTTGAATTGGACAAAAAATTTACTGGTATAATAAAATCTAGTAATCAAAATGAATATAGAAATTATAATTTCTAATTCATTTAAAAGCATTGATTTAGAAAATTATTAATTTTAACTTGATATTCAAGTATATTGATTCAGAAAAAATATACTGGGAATGAGATTTTACAATTAAAAAATGTACTAAGGAAAAAGTTTTTCCATTGACTGAAATATAAAAATTTTTATATTATGATGTTATTTTGTTTGGATTTATAATTTTAGTGTGATATAATAGTCTTTGATAAAAATCAATTATTTTTATTATTTAAAATATTTTATTTATGAGCTTTCGCCCATAAAAATCATAAAAATTTTAATTTTAGAGGAAGCTAAAAAAATTGTTAATTTGGTTTCAATTTAAATTTATTTTTTTGAATTACAGAAAAAAATATATCAGTAAAAAATTTTAATAAATTGATTTAAAAAATGTCGATTGTTATAAATATTTAAAATTGTATCCGCGAAGTTTAAAAAATTTCTAATTGAAATCCAATTTTTAAACCTTTTGAATTAAAAAAAATAGGCAGAAAAATTTTTTGTTAATTAAAAAATTCGAGAGAGAAAATTTTTTTTTTCTAAATAAAACTTGAAGAGTTACATAAAAAATGTTTTTTAAAAATATGTACTAAAGAGTCTCTAGCCTTCTAAATATTAAATAAATAAATAATTAAAAATAAACAAAAACATTAAAAATTTTTAAAATAAAAAAAATTATTAAAAAAAATCATTAAAAATTAAAAAAAAAATAAATCAAAGTTATATATATATTAACGCTTTCATAACGCAATAAATCAAAATGTTTTAATTGTTATTCAGTTTCTTGGCGGAATCTAGATTACGCTATGCCCTAGATGCATTTTATAATAATAATAATAATAATGATAATAATTATCGTGAGTCTAACGAGGTGAAATTGCATTTAATCGAAGCGCATTTACTACAAAGTCATGATTTTAGTACATACTAAATTATTTAATATATTTTTATTGAAATAGATATATTTTATATATAGAAATTTAAAAAAATCCAAAGCTACCAATTAAAATTTATTCGTTAATTATTTTAAGACTGTATAGAAAAATATTAATTAAAATTTAAAAAATTGCAAATTAGAGAAATCACATGTTTATAGTTTGATTTTATTTGAAACATAAAAAAGCCATTAGTGTGAAAAAAGTAAAAAAAAAAGAAAAAAATGTTGAAAAGAAATGTTTAAAAAAAGAAATAATAAAATATCAAATTATATGGGAATATTTGAATAATTTATTTCCCTATTTTATTGACTTTTGTAATTATTTAGCAATATTATTGGGTAAATATTACTAAGTTCGTAATATACTTTAGGCAAGGAGAGTAAATAATAGAAAAAATAGAAAAAAATAGTGAAAATACAGAAATAAATTCTATATTTTGAATAGAAATTATGAAATTACGTAAAAATTGAAACTCATTTTCACAAATTTGACAAATTATATGAGAGGGTGGTTATTTTCATAAGCCGTTGATTACCAAATGTGGAAATTAAATGATTATTGAGAACAAACTTTCAAACAAGTTGTAAATCCACATTTTGCTTCCTCTTTATGATAAAAAAAAATTTGCTTCTTCGTGGAGGAAGCATTATCGATAAGTATATATTTAATTTTTAAATCATTTTTAATACAATTTAACATTTATAAAATAAAGTTCATTCGTCTTAATAGAAAGAATTTAATTCTCTTATACACTAATATGAATCTAAATAATCAAAAAGAATTTTAGTAAAAAAGTAAATTTTTCAACTTTAATTGTAATTAATTCTATAAACTTCAATAGAATATATACTTTATATACATCAATCGATTCGTCTTGATGCAAAGAATAAGATTTTTGATTTATTTTTCAATAAATAATAAAATTTTATTGTACAGAAACAAGATTTTAAAAAAATGAATTTTTTTTTAAAAGTGCAATTTTTTTGCCTATAATTGGTTTTAATTCTATTAATTTAAATACAATATATAATTTATATATGCCAATCGATCCGTCTTGGTGCAAAGAATAAGATTTTAGAAATAAATGAGTAAGATTTTCTTATACAGCAACATAATTTTGCGGAAAGAACTCATTTTTTGATAAAAATGCGAATTTTTCAGCTTTAATTGTGATTAACTCTATAAATTCTCATACAATTTATACTTTGTATAGACCAATCGATTCGTCTTGATGTAAAGAATAAGATTTTATTATATATTCACTTCAATAACCAACTTAAAAAAATTTTTTTAGAAAAAAGTCAAAAAAAAAATTTTTTTTTGAGAATATTTTAAAGTCTACCAATCCATTTCGAGATATTTTTATGATAAATATACCTGGTAAATTTTAGCCAAATTCGTTAAAACCTCTTCGAGTTATCGTGTTCGCAAAAAACGGGATCCACACACACACATACATACATACATCCGGACAATTGTTCAGGGTCTTTTATAACATAGTCCTATATAGAAGAAAATTTGTTAAAAGGATTTTTAAAAATTTTGTAAATTAAACGACTACAAAGCTTCCTCACGAGGAAGCAAAATGTAATAAAAATGTTTTATTCAACATTTTTTTTTATTTCATATTTTTCATTTACAATTCATTTTATTATTTTGTATTAGTATTAGTAATAATATATTGATAATAAGATAATAACTATTTACACCTTTTATTACAAAACTAGCCAAACTATCCGCGCGCAAGCGCGCGGGAATGTTGTATGGGGCTGCTTATTTTAAACAATTAAAAAAATTTTAAAGAAATAATTATTATAACCTAACAAAGAGATTTAACTAACTAAAATTCAAATAATTTCACTCAATGGTCTCAATTTAAATAGAATTTACATTACTAGACTTAAACTATGGCTAGAACAATTACAATTAGTATCTGGGTCATCTTTTGCATTGCTTATTTTATAAAGCCATTTTAAATTAAATACTATTTAAAGAAATAATAATTATTACACACTAAAAAAAAGTTTGAATTGAAATAGCGATAAGTTTCTCTAGAATAACGAAAGTATTAATTGAAGCACTGAATAATTTCGCTACTAAAGTGAAATCTGTAGTTCATCCAGCTAAATATTTTTTGCCGTGCATAACGAAAAAAGAATTAAATTAACATCAGATTTTCTACATTCAAAAAAAAACGAATTCAAATAGAAATTAATCATTTTACAACTTAACCAAATTCACCTCAGAAATCACTGAATTCGATAATTTAGAAGAAAGTCAGACAAAAGCAGGGTTCCTACAGAATCTGGAAATCATGGAAATGGTATGGAATTTTTAAAAGGCTTCTGGAAATCAGGGAAATCATGGAAAAGGCCTGTAATTTTTAAAAAATTCTAAATTTTTTCAGTTTTCCATTTTTTCTCTTGAATAAAAATTCAAATAATAATAAAGCTAAATGGTATAAAAGAGAAAAAAAATGTTGAATTTTAAGAAATTCAATTTTTCAAATTCTTGATAATTTTTAATAATTTTTAATTTTTTTCCAAAGAGTCGAGACAATTTAATAAGTAAAGTATTTTCCAAAAGCACAAAAATAATGAAGCTAAATCCCATAAAAGAGAAGAAAAAATGTTGAATTTTAAGAAAATCGGATTTTTGAATTTTTGATAATTTTCGATCATTTTAGATTTGTTACCAAAGAGTCGAGACAATTTAATAAGTAAAGTATTTTCCAAAAGCACAAAAATAATAAAGCTAAATCCCATAAAAGAGAAGAAAAAATGTTGAATTTTAAGAAAATCGTATTTTTGAATTTTTTCGAATTTTTGATAATTTTAGATTTTTTACCAAAGATTCGAGACAATTCAATAAGTAAAGTATTTTCCAAAAGCACAAAAATAATGAAGCTAAATGCCATAAAAAAAAAGAAAAAATGTTGAATTTTAAGAAAATCGGATTTTTGAATTTTTGATAATTTTCGATCATTTTAGATTTGTTACCAAAGAGTCGAGACAATTTAATAAGTAAAGTATTTTCCAAAAGCACAAAAATAATGAAGCGTAATCCCATAAAAGAGAGGAAAAAATGTTGAATTTTAAGAAAATCGGATTTTTGAATTTTTGATAATTTTAGATTTTTTACCAAAGAGTCGAGACTATTAAATATATAAAGTATTTTCCAAAAGCACAAAAATAACGAAGCTAAATTCTATAAAAGAGAGGAAAAAATGTTGAATTTTAAGAAATTCGGATTTTTGAATTTTTTTGAATTTTCGATAATTTTATATTTGTTACCAAAGAGTCGAGACAATTTAATAAGTAAAGTATTTTCCAAAAGCACAAAAATAATGAAGCTAAATCCCATAAAAGAGAGGAAAAAATGTTGAATTTTAAGAAAATCGGATTTTTGAATTTTTTCGAATTTTTGATAATTTTAGATTTTTTACCAAAGAGTCGAGACAATTTAATAAGTAAAGTATTTTCCAAAAGCACAAAAATAATAAAGCTAAATCCCATAAAAGAGAAGAAAAAACGTTGAATTTTAAGAAAATCGGATTTTTGAATTTTTTTGAATTTTTTTGAATTTTTGATAATTTTAGATTTTTTACCAAAGAGTCGAGACTATTAAATATATAAAGTATTTTCCAAAAGCACAAAAATAACGAAGCTAAATTCTATAAAAGAGAAGAAAAAACGTTGAATTTTAAGAAAATCGTATTTTTGAATTTTTTCGAATTTTTGATAATTTTAGATTTTTTACCAAAGAGTCGAGAGTATTGAATAAGTAAAGTATTTTCCAAAAGCACAAAAATAATGAAGCTAAATCCCATAAAAGAGAAGAAAAAACGTTGAATTTTAAGAAAATCGTATTTTTGAATTTTTTCGAATTTTTGATAATTTTAGATTTTTTACCAAAGAGTCGAGAGTATTGAATAAGTAAAGTATTTTCCAAAAGCACAAAAATAATGAAGCTAAATCCC
Source organism: Leptopilina syphax (assembly GCA_032872505.1). Classification (NCBI taxonomy): domain Eukaryota; kingdom Metazoa; phylum Arthropoda; class Insecta; order Hymenoptera; family Figitidae; genus Leptopilina; species Leptopilina syphax. The sequence continues at coordinate 31,515,475 of CM065468.1, forward strand.
ATTAAGGAGAGGAAAAAATTTTGAATTATAAAAAAAGCGGATTTTTGAAATTTTTCGAATTTTTGATAATTTTAGATTTTTTACCAAAGAGTCGAGACAATTTAATAAGTAAAGTATTTTTCAAAAGCACAAAAATAATGAAGCTAAATCCCATAAAAGAGAGGAAAGAATGTTAAATTTTAAGAAATTCGGATTTTTGAATTTTTGATAATTTTCGATAATTTTAGATTTTTTACCAAAGAGTCGAGACAATTTAATAAGTATTTTCCACATTAAAAAGTTTGACATTAAAAAATATATAAAAAATGCCAATACTTAACCCACAAAATTAAATTTTCAAAACAAACAAATGAATGCAGATAATTTGCTAACGGAAAGGAAACTTACGATTATTATAATGTATGTATATGTATATTTCTATTTTCTATCAAAACGTATAAAAAACAAAAGAATAACTATAACTAACTTCAAGTGTGGACAGAGATCCGGAAATCTGGAATCACGACGATTATTATATATAATAGTGAAAAAATTGACAATAACCTAATAATTTATTTACATAATAAATAGGCTTATAAAAATTATTAATAATAATAAATGATATATTATTTAATTGTTAAAAATCATTTATAAAGAATTGTAAAACATACATAAATAAAAATAAATTGTTTTACAGTGCCATAAAATAAAACTAAAAAAAAATAAAAATCTTTGAAATTTAAAAAGTTTTTGAAGAAAAAAAATTAATATTTTTTTCTGAGACAAAATAGAAAAAAATTCTAATTGAAAATGTAAATAATAGAATTTAAGAAAATAATAAAATAAAAATCTTTCATATTTAAAAAGTTTTTGAGAAAAATGATGTCATTTTTTTCTAAGACAAAATAAAAAAAATCCCAATTGAAAATTTAAATAATAGAATTTAAGTAAATAATAATAAATATTTCAAATTTAAGAATTTTTTGAAAAAAAAGTTGACATTTTTCTGAGATAAAATAGAAGAAAGTATAATTGACAATTTAAATAATAGTACCTATAGAATTTGAGCAAATAATTCAATATTGTTCAATTTTTTAATACGTATTTAATTTACATAATATGTTTAATTGTTTAATATATTTAAATATCTATTAATTTACCATTTTTCCTAATTTAATGTGAAAATTTGTTTATATCGTTTCTTAATTTGTTAAATATTTAAATTAAAAAAATTTAAATATAAATTTTGAAAAATTATATTTTGATCTAAATTTTTAATAATTAATTTAAATGTAAATATTAGTCAAAAATTAAATTTAAATCCAAATACCTAAATATTAAATTAAAATAAAAATTTTTCGACTTATACTGGTGATCGATATTGTAATTTTATTAATTTCCTGCATGTCATCAAAGTTTTTAATTAAAAATTTTCAGGTTCTTATGTGATTTTTTTTTAATAATTATTCTACCTTGCATCTTTGTTGCAGTTCACGTTGGGACATTGGCCGGCATCGTACAGCTACTTTCACAGACTCACTCATCTGTTCAACAGAAAGATAGAATGATTTAAGAAAGTTGAGAAAGTGATAATTTTTAATTTTTTTGTTTTTTTCTTCTTCTGCTTATTACGCTCACAGAGGTTTAATAACAATTCTAATAAATTTTGTTTACTACATGCGCTTTGTAACAAGAAAACGAAAGTGATTTATTGATCATTCACATTTTTCGCTCACAATCCTCACAATTGTATACAAAACTTAATCAAGGTACATTTTCCTTTTAATCATTCTCAAAGTTTTATAATTTCTCAATCAATCAATTTTTTTTTGTAAACGATTCTTGGATTTGATGAATAATTTTTAGAAATCTGTAACGATGTGTCCAATTTCTTTCTTTTCTTAAAAATAACAATAATTAAATAAAAATAATAATAATTTGAAATTATTTATTACAGATACAAATTTTTAATTAATAATTAATAGCAATTAATACTAATTTATAATTTGTAGTGAATTAACAATAGTAAATTAATAATTAATTATCTGTTGCATCATTAATTTATTATTCATTGTAGTTATTTGGAAGTTGTGAAAAAAGTCTTTACAAAAATATAAAATAAGGAAGTGAATATTGTCGTGTATTTATTGTTAATAATAAATGATCAATACGATCATCACGCAAATAACATTTTAAGTGGGGGGCGAGAAAAATATTTTTAGAATTTTTTTCAAAGAAAATTATTACATTAGGGAAAAACTCCACCTGATGAGTTTCAATTGTTAGACCAAAAATTCTCATTAACTCATTGACCTTCAACTCTAAAACATTGAACTTGAAATAATGTATATCAAAACGATTAAATTAAGTGACAAATAAAAAAAAAATTTTTTCACTCATAAATGTCAATACTAAATTATTGTTTTCGACGCATAATAAACTAAATTGTTTTTTTTCTGATATAATATATATACATGTGGAATTATAGTAAACAGAAAGGTAAATAAACTATTTTCTTTTCCAATATATGTGAAAATATTATACTTTGCAATTGATATAGAAAACTTTAACTTTTACCACTAAAAAGAAAAATATTTATTATGCTTTCTATTTTATTTAATAGGAAAACACCTTTTTATGTATTTGACCTTCGAATTTTTTTGTGTCAAAAAGAGATAAATATTAATATTACAATTCTTTTCTCTAAATTTGTTATTTATTTGTTAATTATTTGTTATTCATTTGTTATTTATTCGTTATTAATTTAAATTGTTTTTCAATATAATAAATGTAATTCAATGTAATAATTAAACGCAATATAGATAAATAAATTCTACTACAAATTTAATAAATTTTCCATAATATATTTATTTGTAAAATATGATTATCAATTATTACCATCTTTTTTTATTATTACCATTTTTTAATTATAAAAATAGTAAAATTAGAAATATTTTATGATCTTCAATAAGAAATTATACCTAAACAATAGAAAAGAAATTAATAGATATTCTTTTTATTTTGATAATTTTCGTAATAACGCCTTCGAAATACTGTCAGTCGAACACGTGGTTAAAGCAGGTTATCTGAAATCAATTCCTAATTGAACAATAATTTTGCAACTTATTTCCCTAATATTACCTTATACACCACAAACTAGCGATTTTTTAAACTACATTAAAAGTATTTTAATATTCATAACTTAAAAGGAATGAAAATAGAATAATCAATATTTACTCTATACAATATATTATTACGCATCAATTGGCAAAATAACAATAACGATTGAAAATCAATGTCCATAGAATGCAAATTATTTACAACCTTTTCATTTCTCTAAACTTGTGAAAAGAAATGGAAAGTAGAATAAAGAGTTTCTTATATTTGGAAAATACTTTTCTCTCTTTATCGATGATTTTCCCTTTGTCAAAATAATTTTTATATTTCGAAAATATTTGTATATATCAAAAGCAAACTTTTGTACATATAGGTTATGTCTATATGATTCATAAGAAGTAAGAATTATTAATTTTTTCTATAAATATTTGCGCATAAGATTTGGGAAATAATGAAAAAGAATGCCGGTAATTGACCTAAATGTTTGTAAAACAAATAAAATATGGAGTACAAATTGCTTACCTTTATAAATGTTGTTTTACCTTCCTTTGATGTAAATTAAAACTTTACACGCACAATTTGTGAACCACATTTTTTTCACTTTTTTATGTTTCAGCACGTCCAGCGCGTGTCGTTTAAAGAAGTACGACAGAAACTGTTGGGAACATTTTTTATTACATATATTATAACTAAAAAGTGTGTGTGTATATATTTCACCTGTGACCTGCGCTTCGAATAATTTCGAAAATTATGAAATGCGCGCGCTTAAAAATTTGCGCATGCGTACTTGAGTCAATGTCTTGTTGCGCCCTCTTGACAACAAGTAGAAGTACTAAAAACTGTCAAAAATTTTTAATCACTTCTTTAATGGTGTAAAATGTAAACAACTATTTTTTATATTATTATTACTATTGTAGTGATTTAATTTTTTATTAAATACTCTAAAGTAAGGAAAATAATAATTCGAGGAAAATGTTAAGGAGTTATGAAGGAATAAGATATGCCTCTGACAAGCAAGTCGTTGTTTTCGACATTGGCAATGCGTATACAAAGTAATTTTCATTTTCTAATGTGATAAATTAAATTTTACTATTTTTTTTATTAAATTTTAATTCATTTTTCCCTATTTTTATTGTAATTTCTTACACAGATTTGGATTCGCGGGTGAACCGAGTCCTCGTGGAATTATAAAAACAGAGGTTAAGTGTCCCGAGGCGAAGGAGATTCGTCGAATTTTCAGTTATAAGGACACTGAAGACTTGTATCAACTTCTTGTGGAATTTTTACATTTTTTATTTTTCAAGTAAGTGTTAATTTCTTCTTCACTTAAAGTAACGGTAGTGAAGTCACTACTGCAATATATGAAGTTTAACAAAAAAATTTGATATTTTATTGACTTTAATTTTATAACATTTATTTTTCTTAATGCAATTATTATTATATTTGTAATACAGGGTCATCACAAGTTTCAGTTTATCAATTTACTGACATTAAAAATATTTTTCCTGACAAAGTTCTGTTTACAGGAAAACATGAAAGTTTACGGAAAATGAGTAAAATTTGTGAATTTTAATAATTTCTAACAATTACAATTACCTATAACCCTTCCTGAATTCAATTATTTCCTACAACTTTCAACTAAACTTCATCTCTAAATCAATTATTTAAATACATAAAAATCAATTTTTTATAATAATTGTAACTGTCCATGTTTTTTTCTTAAGTAATGAAAGGTATAATATTTTCAAAAAATTGTAATAAAGAAATTCTTATAATTAACTAGCTGTCGTACCCGTCTTCGACGGGTTTTAGTTTCTACTAATATATTTGAACAGGTGTCTACCAATTGGGAATTTAATTTGACTGGGAAAAACTAATAATTAGTTACCATTAACTATTTCATTATCAAAATATTACCATTTGAATCAGTAAATGACTTTTTCTATCAAATAGTATTTTCAACTAATTCAGATTTAGAGAACAGTATTTGTCAATTTGTAGTACTTTATGCGTTCGTAGTATTTTAATCGATTTTAATTAATGCACAAGGACGTAACTACCACACAGCAAAACCCCGCATTGCGGGGGGGCCTCTGGTTACAGGGGGCCTCGGCAACAAAATTTTTTTGAAAATTTTAGACCGAATAATAAAATTATATAAATTTTGTAAAAAAAATATTATATTTAAAAATATTTTTTAAAGCAGTCTAACTTTTTATTATTAATATTTTTATCACATTTTATTCTATACTTCTGAATTGCTGATTATTTTATTCTCCTTAAAAAATCATCAAATACGTTAAGAAATTTGAAAACACTCGTAATTACTTTTATATTTTCAGTGCATTGAATTAAATATTATTAAAAATATTTCAAAAATTACGTTTAATTTTTTCATTAATAATTGAGGCCTTGGATCCAATAACTCGCCCGACGCTCGGAGGAACGCGCAACTGCTAGTCAGTGAGCAGTGAGCGCCTCTGGGCCACTCACTGCTACCCGACTGGTATTAGCGCGTGCCTTCGAGCGTCGGGCGAGTTATTGGATCCAAGGCCTCAATTGTAAATTTGAAATGTTAGTCGCCTTAAGAGGGCCTCAAGAGGAATGTTGCGGGGGGGCCTATTCGCTCCTTGTTACGTCCCTGTTAATGCATTAATAATTAATACTAATTTTCCATCAGCTTTTGGAGTTATATAAGAGTCTAATTCGAACTAATTGTATCGCAAGTAGGCCACACGTTACGACTGCTAAAATCAAAAATAAGACCTATATTGTAATCTGAAAGTAGGTCTTAAATTTTGACAAATAAAAATATTACATCAATAGAAATTAAAGCAAAAACAATTTTTTAAAAATGAATTAATATAATAAAACTTTTTTTAATTAGATAAGAAAATTCCCGATTTTTCTAGTCGAATTAAATTCCCGGCTATTTCTCGGAATACCTTTGCGATTAATAGACACTCTGTTAAATGTATTTGTAGAAATTATAACACGTTTTTGATTCCCACATGGGAAATCTACATGGGATCCACGAAACCATATTGATTCCTATGTAAAACCGTATGGTATAATTTTTCCATATCCCTATTAAAAATTTCCACATGGGATTTTACATTTTACCCGTTTTTGCGTAATGCCCGGATAGAATTTTGGAAAGCAACAACATACCCCAAACATTTCTAAAATTCAAGAAGAACAATTTTAATTCATAAATAGGAATTTGTTATTTATTTTCAAAGTCATTTCTAAAACATTTCTTGAATTCAAAAAAAAAATTTTGATTCATAAATCCCAATTTGCCCTAATGGCATCTTAAGGACTTTCTGTGTCCCAGTGCCCGCTGAAGTCAAATTTCAGTATTATTGATACTTTTACTGTATACCCTTTATATTAAACATAAATATTTTATTTTCTACGTTAAATATGATAATACATTCTATGAAATTTTCAAACTTAAAACCTGAAAATATCAATATAGAAATTGTTTGCAAACTCTCACGTTAATTGATTTTAGAAAATTTGTAATCGGCATCAAATTCATGACTCTAAACTTTTTAATAAAATAAATGTAATGAATGTAATTAAAAATTTAGAAACATCAATTGATATCACTACCAACTTAATAAAAAATTAAACAATATTCAACAAAAAAAATTAATTAAAAATTTTGTCGAAAATCAAAAATATGATTTTGGCTTAAAAATTCGGATTAATTATTTATATTTCATTTTTATAGTAAAAATTAGTTATATTTACATTAAAAAGTAGCTACAAAAAGTGTCACATCAATTTGACAAAAATTTAAAAAATTTGCATTTTTTTTGATTTTTTGAATTTTGTGAAAAAAGCTATAACTTTCGTTCAGCTTAATATTTTTCAATCGGATATGGCTATAAATTTAAGTTAGACTAATACCTAAGAGACTATAAAGTTTTGCTTTAATCGGTCAAGTAGTCTTTGTGTTTATCCCGGACAAAATATTGCGTACAGACATACATACATACATACATACATACACACAGACATACATACATACATACATACATAATTTTTTTTATTGTCATTTTTGGAATTCTTATTACTCGAATAGAAGAACTAAACATGAAATTTCAAATTCTATGCAATGTACAGACAAAAGTCTGATCTTATTTATAAAGATTTTTAAAAATATTTTAAAAGATAATTGTTTTTTAATTATATACAATTGGAAAATTTTCAAACAATTAAAGTTCGGTAAAATCTTTTAAAAATAATTGAATTTTTTAAAAATATAAATAAAAATAATCTAAGTTTTGAAAAATTTTAATCATAAATATGACCATGATTTCTCCGAAATTTTAATAAGCCAAAAAAATAAATTTTTATAAATTTTTATCTACTTTATTCGAAGATAATTGAATCTTAAAAAATTATGATAAAACATGGTTGCCACACAACCTGGAAAACCTGGAAAACCTGGAAATAGCATGGAATTTGAAAAAGAGTATGGAAAACCTGGAAATAGCATGGAATTTGAACAAGTTTCTGGAATTTTTTTATTGGTTAGTGAAAGATATTAAGAAAAATTCCATTCAACATGTTATTTTTTTTAAAAATGTTAACATACAATTTTCCTTTTCCATGTTATCTTCTCTTTAAATTAATTTAATTTTTCTTTTTAATTATTGACTAAAACTGTGAAAAATGTTGTTAAGATTGTTCTAAAAAAAGGAATTTATATCTTTATTAGTATTACGATTGTCAAAATTTTTTGATACTAGTTGTTTTTTGTTCAAGATTTTGAACAACGTTTAAAGATAAAAATTATTTAATTTAGAATTGACTTGAATGTTCTAATTATGACTGATTCTTTTGAATTTATGCAATAACTAAAATAATTTCATCTCCAAAGTCTTTTTAACATTTCTCCAATAGGACTTTTATAAGAAAACTAAATTTTTATGTTTTTTTTTCAAATTCTTAGAAATTTTTTAAAATTAGTGCCAGAAAATACAATGTTTTTTCTATCATTATGTGTATTTTAAAAATTTTTGGACCTCCGTTTTATATGTGATAAAAATGTTTAAATTTTGTCTTAAATTTAAGTTAAAATTACATCATGATTATTAATGATGTTTTTATACATTAAAAATATTCTAAAAAAAATTTTAATGCACATTAAAATAAAGTTAAAGATCTGATGTTTAATTTTTGTATATTTATATTATTTATAAAAAGGAGGAATATTATTGCTTTTATAAATATTCAAATTTTACTTATCGGCCTTAGTAAAATTCAAAGAAGAAAGACTTTAATATTTTCAAATTAATTTTGCGCAACTTAAATTCTTACTCTTGAGTATGAAATAAAGTAGTTTCAATAGAAAAAACCATATAATTTAAAAAAAATAAATTAAAAAATCGAATATCAAAAGTAGCACTTTCAGAAAAATTACTCTTATATAGGTAAGTGAGTATTATTGTCTCACTTTGACATAAAAATGCCTGTGATTTTAACTGTTTAAGGGGGCATTAATTTATAACTATACATAATAATGAATATTGTTAACACTGTTTTGTAAAATACTTGTTTTTTCATCACAAATAATTCCTAAATTTTAACCTGGAATTTTTAATATTTTTGACCTGGAAAACCTGGAAAAAGCCTGGAATTTTGAAATCTAGATTTTGTGGCAACCATGTAAAACAATTTTAAAAATATTTTTATTTAATTTTTCGAAAATAATTGAATTTTTTAAGAGAATTTTTGTATAATTTAAAAAACTTTAATTAAAAGTTATTATTTTCTGCATGTATTTAAATTTTCGAAAATATTGAATTGAAAATACTGAAAATAATGAACGTTAAAAAATTAGAAGCTAATTTTCATTAATTTTCATTTTTAAATTTACATTTAAAGATTTTTTTCATTAACATTTTTGATAATTCAATAATTTTCAAAATTTTCAATTATTCAAAAAGATTTTTATTATAGATACATTTGAAAAATTGAGGGACCCAATCAAAAAACCGGTTATAAGTTATTGAGACTCAAAATTCTCGATGGTCCTGACGGCAGGGGGGAGGACTATTGATTCTTATTCGTAATAAAATAAATGTTTGCACAATAATATCCACTCATAATAATACTAACGACCTACACATGGATATTATAGGATTAAATATGAAAACACTGTATGGAAACACACAAATCATTTGTACATATATGTTCCCCCTGGAAGAGACGTACCTGTACAACTGTGGGAGGAGATACTTGATGACCTCCCCTCGAGGGGGTATATACTCCCGTATTGGAGTGCACACTCTTCTTGTAATAGTCGTGTAATATCGCGTAATAGGGCGTAATAGTACGTTATTACGTGGGTGTAATACCTAGAAATATCTCTGTATTGCCCTGTAATACTTGGTAATAAGTGTAATTTTAGCGTAATAAGTGTATTGGAGTGTACACGTTTTCAACCAGTAAATACCCCCTCGCCTCCCCTCATACTCTAACCGCATTCTATGTGGGGATTTTAATGCACACCATACCTGTTGGGGTGATCATTCCACAAATTTAAGAGGATCTTCTCTTCTTACATTAACATACACTATGCATAATGACTTATTCTCAATGAATGACACCCAACCTACTAGACATACGTACGACGACGCACCCGGTAACAACCTTGATCTATTGTTCTGCACCTCCACAATATTGCAGACTTCTGACACTACAATACTTGATGACACTTACACCTCTGATCATTATCCGGTAATAGTCAAAGCTAACATAAAACCCCAGAATATACTCACAACCTCTACTAGAATTAATTTAAATAATGTTAACTGGAACACAGGTGTTGTGGAGAACAATAAAAGCATTATCCTCTAGATCGGGATCAAGGTATACTAACATCACCACAGACCCTACACACCCTGATATGACTAAATTCAAGAATGACCTTATTAGAGAAGACATACCACCCACAGATCTGGAATTCTTACCTACATCTCACATTTACACGGAGGATTTCTCTCCTTTCACAAAAAACGAATTTGATGCTGTCCTAACATCTACCAAACCTGACTCTGCTCCGGGACAGGATAGAATCACTGGTGAAGTAATTAAAAAACTAGGTTCTATTTCTTTGGAGTTCCTTCTTCTAATATATAATAGAATGTTATTATTTTCATCCTTCCCGGAGGACTTTCAGGAGACCATGATCATACCAATTTCTAAACCTGGTGGAAAGGGATTTCGCTCTATTGCCCTTACATCCGTCTTCTGCAAGATATTCGAGGGGCTGATCCAACGAAGGTTGGAGCATGGTGTTGAGACATCTCGAGCTATTCCTAAGTACCAGTTTGGATTTAGGAGGGAGAGGTCCTCGTTTGACTGTGTGTCCACCTTTGTGGCTGACATTCTGGGAGGTTTTGCGGAATCCGCACACACTTTAGCCATTTCAATAGATATTAAGGGGGCCTTTAATAACGTACGACCTTCAATTTTGCATAGACACCTGATTGCCCTAAATATAAATCCACATTATATTAATTTTATTACTTTTTTAACAACAAAAAGATGGATCACCTTCTCAAATGGACCAGATAGAAAACTCTGTGGTATCGGTGTGCCACAGGGTGGTGTTCTTTCTCCATTATTATTTAATATTTATTTTAGAAAAATCGGAAATATACTACCAATCAATTTTAAATATGTCATGTATGCGGATGACTTGCTTTTATATGTAAAATTTGATGACCCTGACTTGGTTGCTGAGGAGGCCACTGCGGTCCTAAATACCCTCAGTACCTGGCTCGAAAACCTGGGCCTTGAGATTTCACGGATTTCACCTTAAAATCACGACCAGAACATCCTGGGGAACCAATCCAACTCTGGCGTTAATGGTATATAAGGGTTTAATTCGCGCGATTCTAGACTGGGGCTCGCCCTTATTTGCTGACACTACTTAAGTCCAACGCACAATAGGTTCGCGAAAGTCGTTCGCGAACGAGACACATGAGATAGACAAGGACACAAATATATCTCTGTCCTTTTCTAACTCATGCTTTGCGTTCGCGAACGACTTTCGCAAACCTATTGTGCTTAGGCCTTTAAGGCCTTTCTCCAATAGGTTTTAAAAAGTGTGCGAATGACTGCGTCTGCGTCGGTTGCTATAGCAACACATGCTAAAATCAACGCAACGCAGTCATTCGCACACTTGTGGTAACCTATTGGAGAAAGGCCTTTAGGGATGGGCGATCTCGAAAAAAAAGAATCGATTTAAAAAAACGATCTCTAAAATTTAAAATCGATTTTTTTGATTAATCGACCAAAAAAAATCGTTTTCAGAATCGATTCATTTCGATTTTCCTATAAATTAATGATCAATGAAAAATAATTGCTTTCTTTTTCAATCACAGGGAATTTCGTTTGCAAATAATGAACATTAAACAAATTCAGTCTTTAAAATGCACTGAAAGTGCTTTGCATCTTTATTATTTACATTTAGTTAAACAAAATTTATTTTCTTATAGTTCAAATTTAAATTTGAAAATTCAACAGTTTTAAAAATACCGTATACATATTGAACTTACTGTACACTTAGAAGCACACTACAATTATTTAAAACCATTAAATGTTTTAATAATTATCATAATTATTATCTTGTTTATGTCAGAAGCAGTCTTTTGCATGCACTAAAAGTGCTATATTTCTTTGATTAATATTTATTTAAAGAAAAAAAAATAAATATTTTCTGTTATACTAATCGATCATTGGCTGCTAAGGTATTTAAAACGTTTACTACATAGAGATAAGAATAAAGTTCATATGGAAAATTTATTTTGAATCTTTTGAACAGATCGTTCAAAAGAATCGATTTTCCTGATTAATCGACAGTTCCAAAAATCGACTAAATATCGATTAATCGAAAGTAAAAGATCGATTCACATAAAATTGAATCGAGATCGCCCATCCCAAGAAGACTAGAGACAGGAGGACTAACTGCAGTAGTGGGGGTAGGACAAATATAGGGGGATTATGAAGGCGTGGTTAGATTGCGCCAAGTATCGTGTTTTGATTCTGCACTTCCACTCACACACGCGTGTCACGTATTCAAATATATAATGTAAGAGTGTTGAGATGTGCAGAACCGAAAACAAGATATTTGGCGCAATCTAACTACGCCTTCAGAACCCCACTAATACTGACTCACTGCTGTGAGTGAGAAAACAGCCAAGTTAGCCCTCCTGTCTCTAGTCTTCTTGGCCCATCCCTACTACAAAAACTAATTTAAAAATACTAGACAGAGTACAAAACGCTTCCCTCAGGATAGTCCTACCCTACTAAAAATAAAATCAGGAATCGTCATGAATGGTCAGAATTTCTGAACATTCCTAAACAGTCTCACCACTTCTGACGTTTTCGAACGTTTCTCACCATTCCTAACCAAATACTTTCCAAGCTCCTTCCACTTTACTCCCACCATTTTCGAAGCTGTGACCATTTCTGAAATTCTTGACTATTTCTGAAATGTGTGAACACATAACCTATAAAAATTTTGGTACATCTTTCTAATTTTGGTAAAATCTCATGAAAATTTATATATACAGTAGAACCTCGTTTATCCGAGGTAATGTGGGAAAGAGGTACCTCGGATAATCGAAAACTCGGATAACACGGAACCAATGAAAATTTCAAAATTTTAAATTATTTTTCATGTGTTTAAAGTGTTAGAATAATATTAAATGACAAAAATGGACGAAATTTTAAATGCAATGATCACAAATAGTGGTTTTGTAAAATTTATTTTCCAAATTTAGTCGCTCGATCCGTTTTATCCGAGTTATTCCGCATTATCCGAGCATGTTTAGTGCCTCGGATAATCCGGAATCTCGGATAATCGAGGCTCGGATAACCGAGGTTCTACTGTACCTATAAAATCTTTCAAATTTATTTTTTACATTTCAGAATACATTATTCTATTATAAAAATTGTTCTTTTAACTTGACAAAAGTTCTCATTTTTCAAATTGGTATAATTATTATTGAATTAATTATACAGCAAAAGTAGGTAAATAAATCAAAACATTCGGACCATTCTTTTAACATTATTTAAAATATTTATTTAATGTATATTTATAATATACTACACTCAAAAAAAAAACTAGTAGATTTGACTACTTTTTAACTACCCTGAGTGATTCAATAGGTCCTCAACTGAATTTAAAAATTTATATTTACTACCGAAAGTAGTAAAAAGAACTAAGAATTTAGTTGATGTAATTAGATTTTGTAGTTGTTTTTGCAATTTAACTACTTTTTTTAGTTATATAAACTATTATTCTTCAACTATATTCAAAGTAGTAAAATCAACTACACAAAAATTGTTAGTAAAACTAAAAAAGTAATTAATTTGACAACTTTCAACTCAACTAGGTAATAGTAGTTAAAGATTTCGACCGAATTTTTTTCAGTGTAGGGGGCTTCGCGCGCCAACCCCCTATCTCTATTTTTATATTATACGGGATATCCATTTTTTTCTATGGATGTGGTATATGGATGTGATAACCTTAAAAATGGATATCCCTTTTTTTCAATATATATGGTTGTCCCAACCATGCAGTTTTTTCCGTGTATATGAATGCATCATAATAAATTACATACAACCCCCTATCTGTATTTTTTATATTTATTTTAATTTTTATAAATTTCAAATAATGTTTTTTTTAATATGAATGCATCATAATAAATTACAATAAGTATATGACAAAGTACACATGGATTTTAAAGTAATGAAACAATCGTTATTGACCTTATTTTTTTAACCTATATGTGAAAAATTAGATTAAATTTTGACTTATATTTTGACTCTATTTAATTTTAAAGTTATGTTTGCTTTCCCACCTATAATTTTGACCTAATTTTGGTGTTTTATTTTTACTCTCTCACCTATAACTTTTAAACTAAGTTTGAGGTTGTTTTCCTCTAAAGGAAAATAAATTTTAATAAAATTTTTAAAAATAGATGTCAGTTTATAACATCTTTTATTGATTTAAACTTACTATTAAAATTTAAGTCAAGCTTCTTTTAACCTATAGGTCAAAAATTTTGTCAAATTTTAATATAATTTGCTTTTTTGATAAGTAGGTTAAAAAATATGTCAAATTTGACCTAAATTATTGTCAATTTTTTACCTGTAGGTTAAAACTACCCTTCAAATTGACATGAATATTAAGGACAGAGGGATTAGTTTGTCATTTTTTGACCTGCATGTTGAATCTGCCTTTAAAATTAAACTAAATTTTTCGAGCAGAGGGAATTGTTTATCAATTTTTGACCTGTACATAAAAACTGCTCTTAAAATTGACCTAAATTTTGAGGGTAGAGGGAATTGTTTGTCAATTTTTGACCTGTTTATTAAAACTGCCCTTATAATTGACCTACATTTTGAGGGCAGAGCGATAAGTGTGTCAATTTTTGACTTTTAAGTCAAAACTACCCTTAAAATTGACTTAAATATTGAGGGCATAGTGGTTAGTTTGTCAGTTTTTACCTGTAGGTTAAATCTGCCCTTAAAACTGACCTAATTTTGAGGGCAGAGGGATTAGTTTATCAATTTTTGACCTGTAGGTTAAAACTGCCCTTAAAATTGACCTGAATATGGGTCAAATGTAACTTATTTCTGACGATGGGCCTACCTTAACAGTGGGCCAACCTTGACTATGTGCCCTTTTTAAGGGGCCCTTAGAAATGACTGAATCAGCGGCGACGGCGGCGAAATAATTTTATATTATAGGGATAGATTTATTTAATATATGTATATTTACTTGTAATTATTTAATATAGTTAATTAATAATAAATTTTGTTTCATAATATTAGTAATTTACTATACCAGTCAATACTCATTATGAGAAGTATTTGCATTATAATTGAAATATAGTTATATTTAAATTATTATTAATCATTAATAGAATGATTTCTTACTATATAATGATTATTAATAATTTAAATTTAATGTGCGTTGCGTAGCAAGAGTATATGCCTTGTTTGTCGATTTTAAGGGTGCTTTCCCATCTGTTTCGCATGATTTATTGTGGGAGAAATTGCACTGGCTAGGTATGAGTACCAAGATGATAAATATCTTGCGGAGTTTCTACTTGGTTGCTTCTACCTGTATTAGAACCTTCGAGGGTGATACTAATTTTGTAGACGTCTCACAAGGAGTTTTACAGGGGGAAGTATTGAGTCCTTATCTGTTTCTTTTGTTAATTTCGGACATTGATAAATTTTTTATAAATAAGGGCTGCAAGGGTCTATCGATAAATAGTTTAATTGAGGTTTTATTATTGGGATATGCGGACGATCTTGTGTTTTTATCTGATACCCCAACGGAGGCCTCAAGAAAACTTGAAGCGTTGTACGATTATTGTGAAGTGAATAAACTGACTGTAAACACACAGAAGACGAAAATTGTTATTTTTACGAGAAGTGGTAACCACAAAGCGAACAGAATCACCTCTTTTAAATTTGGTTTGAGTCTTATTGAAGTTGTTAAAAGCTATGAATATTTGGGGATACTTTTCGTTGGTTCAGGCTCTTTTTCCCAGGCTGCTGCTAGGGCAATCAGTGCGGCAAATACAGCCATAGGTAGTATCCTGCGGATTGCGTTCTCTATGGGGAGGGTGTCCTGGAAATCATACACCAAGCTTTTCGAGGGATTGGCAGTGAGTGTTCTTTTTTATGGGATTCAGGTTTGGGGAATTTGCCATATCGATTCAATAGAAAAAGTTCAAACTTCTTTTTTAAAGAGACTTGAGACGGGAGCGCTTCGACTTGAGCTCAAGGTGTTGAAGTACATTCTGAACTGGATTTCAAGGATCTCTCACATGGACAGTTCAAGATACCCCAGAATGTGTTTCGAAAGACTGAGAGCTCCTGTCGATGTCGTCTCCGGAGTATCGGTTTAATTGGTTCACTCAGTTGAGAGCCTCTTTTTTTGAGCCACAGGGCATGATCGATTTTTGGCGGGACCTAACCCTGGACTCAGTTGAAAGTCTTAGAGATCCTATCTTGGAGAGTTTCAAGATTAGCAGTATCTCTTCTGATAAAGACCGCCAATCACTTTCGACTAGTTTGTTGATTTTTCCGGATTTGACTCTTCATGAGGGCCCTCAGCCGTATTTACTTTCTAACCTCTCATTATTTTACAAAAGAATATTTGCACAATCGCGTCTTTTAAATAAATATATTGTCAGAATAAATTGTGGTTCTTTTTCTTATACTTTTCGAAATGGCATTGATTGCCCGTACTGCGGCTTGGAGGAGGAGAGTCTGTTTCATTTTTACTGCGATTTCCGGCTTGTTTGCATATGTGTGAAAGAAATTTCCCACAGATCTCTTGCTCATCGGATTTGGTAGAGAAAGGATTAAAGATATTATCTTCGACTGATATAAATTGTATAAAAACTTATGTTAGATTCATTTCGAAAATCCTCAGTGAGTGTAAAACAAAAATTGTTCAAGATGAGGTCCTTGCTTAATTAAAAGAATTAAATTCAATACGGTTTTTTTATAAACTGCGATACCCCGCTTGTAATACCATTATGGCCATAAACAAGTGTATTATTGAAAATGTATTATTATTATTATTATTATTCAATAAATATATATATATATATAATTTAAATTTAAAATTTATAAAAATTTCAATATTGCATTAATAATTCATTATTATTATAAATTATAATGTTAAATTAAATTAATATTAAATACTAAAATCATTTTAAATGCAGATATAATAATAAATAATTAATCTGTATTCGTATTATAGTTTATGAAACATTACAAATTGTAAAATTAAGACTTAATTTATTATTCATTCAATTAATAATGTTAATTTTTATTAATTCACATAACCTATTATGACTAAATTGAAATATAATAAATTAATAAAAATTATTTAACAGTTTATTCTGATTTATTGATAATATTGGTAATTGAAGTTTACTATTTTACAATTGCTCTTTATATAGACAGTTGAATCCAAAAATATATAAGTCGGTTCGGTAGTCGCAGTCGTTAGGGCAGTTAGTTTAGGCACTAGATTAGGTCATGCGTCGGGGTTCGATTCCCGTAGGGTCCAAATTTTAATTTAATTCCGGGAATTAGTTTCAAGTTGTTCCGTATGCAAACAAACTGATATATTAATTAATAAAATATATTTTTTAAAACTAATTTGTTGCAACTTTTTGCATATTGTTTAAATAAATAAAACAGAAGTGGCTTAAAAATATGGTCAAAAATGATATACAAATGGTCTCAAATAGTCACCAATTATGGGTGGGGTCAACAAAGAGGAGGGGATAGTAGCAAACTTGTGACCACTTTAAACTTCCTCTTGATCAGTTGTGATAGATTTCTGACGAGATCCATCCAGAATCGTAAGAAAACTGGATTAAAGTGGTCAGGCGACCTGACCATTTGTCTGACCATTCCTGATTTTATTTTTAGTAGGGTAGGACTTATGAGGTCTACCCGCATTTCTGTTCTCTTGGCAGAGGCGGGTGAACCTCCCCTCTCCCTACGAAGAATAGTCCTATCCAATGCATTTTTGCTGAGAAACTATAAATGGAAGGATTCCAAAATTGCAATTACTAAAAGAA
The DNA here is from genome assembly GCA_032872505.1 of Leptopilina syphax. Lineage (NCBI taxonomy): Eukaryota > Metazoa > Arthropoda > Insecta > Hymenoptera > Figitidae > Leptopilina > Leptopilina syphax. The sequence continues at coordinate 31,533,222 of CM065468.1, forward strand.
AAGCTCTCACTCCGTAAACTCAAAAATTTTTTTCAAAAATTTTTTTCGAAATGAGTATGTTGTAAATACAGTACGATGATTTTTGTGACACTCGTGTCACAAAAATCACCGTAAACAAATGGCTGCCTTTATACCCTTGTTGCTTAATATACTAATTTAAAATTTCAATTTCTTAAAAACACTTCGTTTTCGTATAAAGATTACCAACATGTTTCTCAAAAAATTGGGATTAAAAACAGTTTAATTTTTGACTTCAGAGCAATAATTTTGAGCTTAAAAAAATTATAACCGATTCTTTGATTGGTACCCTCAATTTAATTATCTTAAAAAATGATTCGAAAATAATTTTTTAAAGATTTGTTTATAGTTATTTTTTGCACTATAAAAATCGAAATAAGTTGCACTTTTTTACTAAAAATTGTGGTTTTTTGTTGGAATATTTGGAAGAAAAATCGAAAAAGTCGCAATTTTGGAAAATAAGTCGAAAAAGTCTCAATTTTCTTAATTTCCCTGACAAAAAATTTGTTTTCCTGTCATTTCCCTGACTTTACTAACTTTACTGACATGTGGCTACCCTGTAATATTAAATTAATATTTTTATTTATTTTATTTACTTTATTAAAAAGGTTATGAAGGGAAGAAAATTTAATTTTCGAGTTCTATTTTTTAGGCATGCAGTAATTAGTCCAAAGGATGTAAAAGTCGTTGTATTGGAGTCACTTTTAACGACAACACAATTTCGTGACACACTCGCCAAAGTTTTGTTTCGTCACTTTGAAATTGGTTCACTAATGATTTTATCCTCACATCTTGTTGCAATAAGCACTTTGGGTACTGAAACGGCACTTGTTCTCGATGTTGGTTACGAGGAGGCGGTTTTAATTCCAATTTTCGAGGGGATTCCTGTTTTAAAAGCCTGGCAGGCTCTTCCTCTTGCCAGTCGTGCCGTTCATGAGTAAATTATTTTTCTTATTAGTATTTTATTTATTAATATTTCTTCTTTATTAGTATTTTTCTATTGTTCCAAAAAGTTTATTCACTTTGTATTTCAGTTCTATTAGGAAAGAAATGAAAGACGCTCTACCGGATTTAGAATTAGCGGAGAGAGTAGTAGAGGATATTAAAGTGAGAACATGTTTTGTTACAACGAGAGAAAGATCCGTGAAATTGGGAGACGAAGATGGATTATCACCACCGCCAGCAGTAAAATACCCAGGTGTTAAAACATTCGAAATTCCAGGATTCGTCAGGGAAAAAGCTTACGAAGTACTTTGGGAACGAGATAATGACAATCTTAGTATTCCCACTATGATTTTGGATGCAATAGTAAAAGTAAGTGTCATCATTTTTTTTTGCTAATTTTTCAAAATAGAATTTAGATTCTTTTTAAAATGATAATAAGTAGTATAACTACAAGCGTATGAAATTTTGGAGCTAATTGTTAGTTACAAAAACTTTCTTTTTGAAATGATCCTAAAGTTTTGAACATTCAAATGAACGAAATTTATTTATTTCTTTTTCAATTAAAATTTTTATTACAATTATTTTGTAACGCTGTAAAAAATTATTTATAAAGTATAAAAACATTTCTAATAGAACCATGAAATGTCAACCATAATATCTCGTTTTAGACACGGCAAAGAGTTTTGAAATTTTTACCACATTTAAAGGGCATCCGAAGAAACATTTTCTCAAAATTTTAAGAAAATCTATTGAAAATCAATTTTTTCAAGAGTAGCAGCCGGAAAAATACCTTAAGAAAAAAAAATTTTAGAATAATTTATTTCCGAGAAAATTTTTTTTGAATTACAGTAGAACCTGGGTTATCCGAGCTTCGATTATCCGAGACTCCGGGTTATCCGAGGCACTAAACATGCTCGGATAATGCGGAATAACTCGAATAAAACGGATGGAGTGACCAAGTCTGGAAAAAAATTTTCACAGAACCACTATTTATATTCATTGCATTTAAAATTTTGTCTATTTTTGTCGTTTAATATTTTTTTTAGTACTTTAAACACATAAAAAAAAATTAAAAATTTAAAAATTTTCATTAGTTCGTATTATCCGCCCTGGTAAAAATTTTGGACTAATTCCGGATTAAGGTAGTACGCTCGCGACAGTCACTCTCAAAAGTAAATTTTAATAAAATGCTATAGTATGGTGCAGTTACTGTAGCATATTTTTGCTTGGACTGTACTGAATACATAGTCAGCCCTATGTACAGACACACTCACACACAAGTATACTAGTCAGGTTAGAATATTATAATTATTATATTATATCTTTTAACTGAAACGGTTAATATTGTTAAATCTTTTTGTTATAAATTTCTCAAACATTCATTTATAATATATTAGTTTTTTAAAACAATCTATAGAAAATTTTAGAAGTTATTAGAAGAAATGTGCCGTTTACATGCACTTTTCATAGGTTAACAATGTTAAATAACAAACTTTGAACTTAAATATCTTGTTTTAGAAACGGTCAATTTTTTTAATATTTTGCAAATACATAGATCTTGTTATTAACTATTCTGATTTCAAATTTCATGAAATTCTATAGAAAAGTGCGATCACGAGCGTACTACCTTAAATACGAACAGATTATTACGGATTAGTCCGAAAATGATCCGCGTTATTCTGATATTAATCCGAACGAAAACCTGAATCCGAAAACACTCCGGAGTAATCCTGAATGTCTACGAATTTAGTCCGTAATTAGTCCGCAACATTCCGAATTTATGACCGGTGAAGAATTCTTCTAAAATAAGTACAAAATTATCCGAAATCAATGTGTAAAGAATACGGAATCAGTCCGCAACAATCCGAATTTAATCTAGTTAAAAAAACTTAATCCGTAAAATGTCCGAAGCAATCCGAACTCTGTAAGCAAGAAATCCGATATTAGTCCGCAACAATTTGAAATTAAGTGTTGCAAAATCCTATTCCGAAACAAGTACGAAACAATGCGAAAACTGTATGCAACGAATCCGGAAATTATCTGCAACAATTGAGATTTAATCGATTTGAAAGACATAGTCAGAAACAATCCGAAATCTGTATGCTAATAATCCAAAAATTGGCTAAAAGGATCCGGATTTAATCCAATTAAAAGGCATAATCCGAAACAAATACAAAATAATCCGACATCTGTACGCAAACAATCCTACATTAGTCCGCTTCAATTTGGAATTAGTGTGGTAAAATCCTATTCTAAAACAAATACTAAACAATCCGAAATATGTATGCTATGAATCCGGAAATAGTCGGACACCCGAATCATATTATATCCCTGGCAAAAATTTCGGACTGATCTGGATTAAATCCGGACATATAATTGTGGATTAGGACGATAATTATAAGAAAAATATCCGAAAATGATCTGCATTAATTTAACGTTAATCCGAGCGAAATGATGAATCCTAAATCAGTCTGGAGTAATTATGAATGTCAATGAATTAAATCCGTAATTATTACGCAATAAACCAAAATGATGTCCGTTAAAAAATTAATCTACAATAAATACGGAATAATGAGTAATCAATGTGTAAAGCATACGAATTCAGTCCGCAATAATCCGAAAGTAATCCAGTTGAAAGATTGAATCCGAAACAAGTATAGAACAATCCAAAATCTGTATGCAAAGATTTTGGTATAATATTGAATTTGTATATATTAAGAACAATTTGTATTAAATTCAGATAAATTTAAACTATAAATATATTTTCATGGCATAAACCTGACCATAACCAGATTAATTCCGGACTTAATCGGACTAATTTCACATTTGCAAGTTGCATATTATCAGACTAACTTAGGACTAGATTGGACTAATTCCGGATTCACTGGTTACACAAAAACCGTATTGAGTTTGGATTTTTCCAGGCTAATTCTGAGTGACAAAAACCTGACCATAAGCAGACTGTTTCGGAATAGCTGCGGATTCACTGGTTAAACCAATCGGATTACTTCTGCATTTACTATAGTTGCATATGATCTGACTAACTTCAGACTAAATCGGACTAATTACGGATAATTACGGATTCAATAGTTATAAAAAACTGTATTCAGTTCAAACTTAATTCAGGGTGAAGAAACTCCACAATAAACCGTACTCTTGCGGACAAATCCTGGATTAGTTCGAAATCGGTCCGACTTTTTGTTCAGGGTATTTACTTATGATAGATAAAATATTTACTTTTGCAGTTAATTTGATTTTACACTAGTATTATTAGTTATCTTTTTTTAATATTATAATTAACACTGATGTGTTAGTTTTTGTAATTTCTTTTCGTGGCACTTCATAAATTCTATTATGAATTTGAAATCCTATGCGAGCGTGGTATAGTGGTTAGTGTATTCTATTTCAGTGCGCGTTATAATGTTAGATAGGTGTAAGTTAGTGAATTAATTTGAAAATAAATACGATATTCGTGTTCAGCAGAAAATTCCACTTCGGAAAACACTTACGTAAATAAATATTCTGAAACTCTAATGTAGAAAATAATATGATAAACATTCCTTTGACATTTTAGCAAAACAGACTTTTTTCAAAAATAATCTCCCAACTTCGCAAATGGCGACAGATTGACTTGCAATTTTTACAATCATCTTTTGGTGTTAAAACGCGAATATACTATGAATTACGCGATTTTTGAGCAAGCCGTCTAAGCATAACAGCAACTAACTATCCTTGCCCCATCCTCCCCTACCTAATTATTGGTAATTTCTACACACAAAAAAAAATATGGTAAATTTGACTACATTTTTACTATTTCCTGTAGTCCCTATAGGCGCCCGTAACATTATTTAGTAAAATGAACTATGACAGAATAGTTACTCTAACTGTAAAATGTAGTAATAAATACCATTTTTACAGTAAATTTAACTACTAAAACAGTTATCTTAACTATTTGTTGTTAGTCATACTAACTGCTTCATTTAGTTGCAGTAACTAAATTTTCATAGTTCCTATAGGCGCCCGTAACAAATTGTAGTTGTAACAACTGTAAAAAATAGTTAAATTAACTATTTAAAGTAGTAAAATGAAATTATTTATTTGTTTTTTATTATTATTGAGGTCCATTTTTTTATATTTTCTCTTACCTATTTTTGTTCATATATAATTTATATGTTAAATTCTTATACACCTAACAGAGAAAAATCCCCAAACGCCGGGGATTGAACGCACGACCCTAACATTCGCAAACCGATAACCTAACCACCTAACCACGCTCGCACGCTACGATGACTGGCATTGTACTTGAGGACAATCTTCTTAGATTCAGTCATAATAACTACTTCGTTTAGTTGCAGTAACTAATTTTTTAAGCTCAAGGACTTAGTTGAAATATAGCCAGTATATGATTTTAAATGACTCAACAATAGAGCAGTAGTTAAAAGTACTGTTGAAAATAGTTATTTTCAGAATTTCTGTAGTAAAATTATCCACTTTTTACTAGTTATAAAGAAATTAAACTTGTTATTTTCATATAGTAAAAATAACATAAAAATGGTTACTTTTATGACTTTTGTAGTTATAAAAATAAATTTTTCTCACCACCATAGAAATAAATTATCAAAAGCTAGTAAGAATTGGTTCTTTTAACTACATTAAACATAAAAATAACAAATTCCAGCGGTTGTTTTTACTCTTTGGAACAGTAAATTTTAATTTATTTTGCAAATAGCAAGAAATGGATATTTCTACTACAGAAATTCCGAAAATAACTATTTTTAACAGTACTTTTAACTACTGCACTATTGTTGAGTTATTCACAATCATAACGTCTAGTAGTAATTTTAACTACATAAAACCAACTATTCAATTTTAGTTCCACTAACTATGGAAGTTTAGATAAAATATATGCTGCTGATTATGGTAGTTTTAACTACATTTTTTTAACTGCACATATGTGGATGTTTTTACCACTCACGTTTTTTCTCTGTAGAAAAAAATGATCTTTTCAACTGCATAAATAGTAAAAATAACTATTTTCAACAATTGACTTTACTATATGAAAACAGTAAATTTCTTTCTTTCTCTGCAACTAGTAAGAAATAGTTGTTTTAACTACATAAATCATAAAAATAACAACTTTCAGAGGTTGAATTTACTATATAAAAACAGTAAGTCTCATTTTGTTTGCAACTAATACAAAATAGTTATTTTTGCTACCACAATAGTAAAATTAACTACTTTTAACAATAGTTTTTACTACTACACTATAGTTGAGCCATTTACAAGCATCTGTTAGTTATTTCAACTACGTAAAGTAGTTATTTTAACTACATAAAACCAACTACTTCATTTTGGTTCCACTAACTGAGGAAGTGTAGTTAAAATGCTGCTGAATATGGTAGTTTTAACTACTTCTTTTCTAACTACACAAATGTGGTTGTTTTTACCATTCGCATTTTTTTCTGTGTACTAAATTTATCCTAATTTTCAAAAATAATCTCAAAAAATCGTATCTGAATGTTTTAATAATCATTGAACAAAAAGGAAGTATCAAAAATTAGAATACATATTTTACCAGAAAAATAAAAATGTTTCGCATTACAAATTATAAACTGAGAAATAAATCCAAATATTTAAAGGAATATTTGAGCGAGTCCAAAATATTTATAAAAATCTTTAATAAATGAAAAAATACAATAAAAATTTGCAATAAAGATTTGTTTCTCTGAAAATTTTCAGTGTCCAGTTGACATGAGACGAGTATTGGCGGAAAATATTCTTCTAGTTGGAGGAACAACAATGGCCCTTGGTTTTGCGAGTCGTCTCAAAAGTGAATTATTGTATTTAGTGAGCAGTGAACTTTATTCGGAGAAATTAAAAGTGAGAAAATTTAAATTTCACACAGCTCCAAGTTACGCTAATTATACATCATGGCTTGGCGGTGCCATTTTTGGTATCGCCGATTTACCACTAAGATGCATCAGCAAAGAGAATTATTTAAAAACAAATAGAGTTCCAGACTGGGCTAATCTTATGGATAATCAGAAACTACCGACAAATTGTGGCCTCTAAATTCTGTTTTTTTTTTTTTTTAACTAACTAACTTTAAAAGAACAATTGTGTAAAATATTTCCTAAACTATAATTATTAATTTATTATATACGCTTGTTAATTTTTTTTCTAATAAAACAAAAAGCTGTAAATTTATACTTTGTTTTAAATAAAACAAATTTTGTAAACTTTATTTAAATTTTACTTTGATTTATTTTAAATTTAAACAAAATTTGTAAATTTTATTCTTTGATTTTAAATTTAACGAAATATTCAGGATCCAGAGCTCGAACCAGTGAAAGTATTTAAAAATACGGACTTTACGGACCAAAAATGAAAAATTACGGACCATTTAAGGACCAATTACTGACAAAAATATAACCAGTCCAAGTTAAATAAAAGAACATTTTACAGGAGGATAGGTTCACGACGGTAGTCAAGATAACTATTTTTTTTTTAAATGTTCAAATATGAAATAAATTTTAATATGTAAATTAAAAGATCATTTTTTAAAATAATGTTGTGTACATTATTATGTAAAAATCTGTAAATAATTAAAATTTTAAGAAAAAACAGTAATATTTTGAAGAACGTAGTGCTTTGCAGTTAGAGATCTGGCAACATGGCATGAACAGCTGATGCGAGCGCATGCGAATTAGTGTTGTTTTGGTCAGTTTTGGTTGACTTTCGTCATGGAGAATAGTTTTTCTTTAGTTTGACAATTTAATAAATTTTTTTTTTTTCACTTTTTGAAATAGTGTATTTTTCAGTACTCAGCTTTATTTGAATTACCGCGCTACTCCGCTTCTCTCACCACTCTCAACAGTTGCGATGGGAGCCACGCACTCCGCGTCACTCACGTCAAAAAAAAAATTACAAGTAACTTTAAGTTTTGGATAAATAATACTCTGCAACTAAACGGTCGATTTCGTTCTCTTTGAAGTATTATGCTCCTTAAACATTGAATTAATTTTGCTCTAATTTTGAGTTGAATCTCTCCGCTGTATCAAAAGTTATTAACCAAGTTGTTATTTTTTTTTTCATTTTTTTTTTTTTTGCGGCCATTAGTTCAATGCTAAATACTGAGAAAAATAGTGAACTTTGGCCGTCAATATCTCGAAAACTATACGGTCAAATTGGCTCAGATTTAACAATAATATGCATTAATATGTCATTTAATTTTGCTGCAAACTTCAAACGAATCTCTATGATTCATGATTTTGAACTAACCTCCTTAAAACTATAAATTAAATTTTTTCATAACTATAGTTATGAATCCATTCCTGGAAAAGGAATGGAATTTAGAAAAGGGTATGCAAAACCTGGAAATCGTATGAAATTTAAAAAAATATCTGAAATTTTGCCTGTTTTTAAAGATTTTTAACAAAATTGAGGGTCCCTATCAAAGAATAGGTCATAAGTTTTTGAGATTCAAAATTCTCGACCTCTAAATAAAAAAAGGATTTCAAATTTTAATTTCTTGAAAACATTTTGTATTGGTATAAAGATTACCCAAATGTTTCTCAAAAAATTGGGATTAAAAACAGTTTAATTTTTTATTTACAGGGCAATGATTTTAAGCTTAAAAAACTTATAACCGGTTCTTTGATAGGGACCCTCAATTTTAATTTAAAATCGGAAAAATTTTTTATCTTATCGCCATATAAAAATCTCTAAGGAAGACAAAATTTTTGGATCGTAATTATTATTATGTTTCTGGTATTTGGAAATTTAAAAAAACTTTTAAGAGTCGAAGCTATGTTATCAGCCCAAAATTTTTTTAAATTTTTGACTGGAATTTCATAAGTATTCACCTGGAATTATTACTTGAAATAATTTTAAAAAAATTCAATCATTTCTTATTAAAAAGTTCTATGAGAAGTCAATTATTTAATTGCAAAAAAAAATAATTGAAAACTTCTTAAAATCCAACTCGTATAAACAGCATTATCAAATTTTTTTAAATAATTAAATTTTTTCAACGAATTTTATTTAAATTTTTCAAAATAATTGAAATTCTAAGAAGAATTTGATTATTTATTAAAATAATTGAACTCTTGCGATGAATTTTATAAAACTTTTTTTAAATAATTTTTTTCGAAAATTTATATGAAAATTGTGTGTTAAATAATTTAATTCCTGTTAAAATGTTATTATTTATGAAAATAAATAAATGTTTGCAAAGAATTTTATAAAAAAAAATTATTTAAATACAATTTAAAATTGTATTAAAAATAATTGAAATAATTTTATAAAAATCATTTTCAGGGTGGCCGCAAGATTGACTATCAATTTCCCTGACATTTTACTGACATAACAACGAATTTCCCTGACAAAAATTTTTTTGTGTAGAGCAAAAAATGTATTGCATGACCGTCTTAATTTCTTTAATTGCCCTGACGAAAAAATTTTTCCTGACATTTCCCTGACTTTACTGACAAAAAATTTTTTTCCTGACATTTCCCTTCTTCTTTAATTGCCCTGACAAAAAAATTTTTCCTGACATTTCCCTGACTTTACTGACAAAAAATTTTTTTTCCTGACATTTCCCTGACTTTACTGACAAAATATTTTTTTCCCTGACATTTCCCTGACTTTACTGACATGATGTGGCCACCCTGATTTTAAATAATTGATTTTTTTCGAAAAATTTTATGAAAATTGTGTTTTGAAATAATTAAATTCCTGTGAAAATTTTATTACAGTAGAACCTCGATTATCCGAGGTAATGTGGGAAAGAGGTACCTCGGATAATCGAAAACTCGGATAACACGGAACCAATGAAAATTTCAAAATTTTAAATTATTTTTCATGTGTTTAAAGTGTTAGAATAATATTAAATGACAAAAATGGACGAAATTTTAAATGCAATGATCACAAATAGTGGTTTTGTAAAATTTATTTTCCAAATTTAGTCGCTCGATCCGTTTTATCCGAGTTATTCCGCATTATCCGAGCATGTTTAGTGCCTCGGATAATCCGGAATCTCGGATAATCGAGGCTCGGATAACCGAGGTTCTACTGTATTTATAAAAATAATTCTTATGACGAATTTTAATCAAATTTTTAAGAATAAATACATTTTTTAAAGAATTCCTATAAAAAGAATTTTATTATTTTATGAAAATAATTGAATTCTTAGGAAGAATTTTATTATTTATGCAAGCAATTGAATTTTTATAAAGAATTTTATTAAAATTTTAACTGAAATTGATTTTTAAATCAATTTTTATTAGTAAATTCTGCGATAATTAAATTATTTGAATACAAAAATAAATAATTTATTGATTCATTTATATTTTTTAAAATGAAATTCTCATAAAAAATATTATCAATAAATTTTCAAATAATTGAATTCTTTATGAAAATAATTAAAATATTGCGAAGAAATTTATAAAAAATTTGCAAATAATTGAACTAGTAGTTATTGAAAATTTTTGAGAAAATAATTGAAATTTTATTAAAATTTTTGAAAATAGTTGAATTTCGGAGAAGAATTTTATTATTTATACAGATAATTGAAATTTTGACGAGAATTTAAAAAAATTTTTGAACATTATCGTTCGAGTCCCGAGGATTGTATAAACTGTAGAAAAATATTTTATAATTTTAAATATTTTTATTTAAAGAATTTGTACAAAATACTTAAGCCTGTTCACCCGTGGGCATTGATTTGATAATATCAGAATTACCTGGATCGGTAATTGATAAAGTACACACTCTGAAATACTTTCCGCAGGCTGTTCCGAGTTCAATATTGTTTCCAGTGTAATGATGGACTCCAGTTTTGGCCAACATTGCGTAATACTCGATCTCAGATTTTCTGCAATTACACAAATAAAAAAAACCGTTAACTATGTTTTTTTTCCTCCCGGAAGAAAAAAAATTTACTGCACTTACTAGCAGTTTTAAGAGACTACTCCGTAGGACTCCTTTGAGAGTAAAAATTTATTTTAAAAAATAAAAAAAAATCTTTTAATTTTAAACTTTCTTTAAATTTAACTATTTTTTTTCCTTTTTTTAGAATTAGGTAAATTTAGAGAAATTTGTAGAAAGGAGCACTACATCTCAGTCTCACCTTAAAGGAGGCGTATTATTAGCAATAATAACGAGCTTAGCTTTTCCCTGTCGAAGAGATTTTAACGTCTGCTTATAACCAAGAACGTATTTTCCAGATTTCATCACCAACGCGAGCCTGGAGTTGATGCTCTCCATCGCCTTTTTCTATAACAAGAAACAAGAAATATAAACAAAATATACGTAGAAATTCCATTTTTCTACCATTTAAAAAATCACAGGCTTCGCACTTGATAATTGATTTTAAAAAAGTAGAAAAAAGTAGCTTTAAGACAGAAAATATCAAAAATATTAATTTTTTTTTCTCATTCTGCTCATTATATCGATTCTAAAATTTTAAAAAAGTTTAATTGTTTTCTAAATTGTAATATTAAATTCTTCAACAATAAGATTATTTTTAGAAATAGTTTTTTAATTTTTTAAAATATAAAATGTTTCAATTAAATTTGACAAAATTTCCAAATAATTGGAAATCTAGTTTAATCTTTTTGAATTATTTACTTGACTTGAACTACTTACAAAAAAATTCTAATTACAATTTTTCAAAAGACTAATTTTTTCTTCATAATTTCAAAGTTTAATTACATTCAAAACTTGAATAATTTTTGTTAAATAATTAATAAATTACTTATTTATTTTTTCACAGGAATTAAAATATTTTAAATATTTCAATTTAATATAAAGACTTTTTGAAATTTAACTATTTCTAAAAATTATAATTTGTCAGTCAATCATTTTTTGTTGTTGAAATTTTTAAATAAAATTATTCAAAACTTTAATTATTTATTAAAAATTCTAAATTAATATTTTTTTTAAAATAAAAATATAAATATTACATTTTTACAACAATTAAAATTTGCAAACAATTTAAAAATATTTTGAAATTTTATTATTTCTTAAAATTTTAGTTATGACGCTTCTAATATTCAATTGATCTTCAAAATTTTAACTGAAATTCATTTTTGATTTAATTCTTATTTAAAAATTGTACTAGAGTTTTTTTTAATGGAATTCGTTTGAAGCATTGTAATGAAAATTTTAAGAAAAATTGCATTTTTCGGGGAATTTACTTAAAATTGTATAAAAAATAATTTAAATCCAGCGATGAGTTATGATTATGTATTTGTAACAATTATAATTGAATTCTTGCCAAGAATTTTATTATTTATGAAAAGAATTGAATTTTCTCGAAAAATTGTACTAGAATGTTTTGAAAATAATTGAATTTATAGGAAGAATTTTGTATTATTTATGAAGATAATTGAATTTTCGACTAGAATTTTAATGAAATTAAAAAAAATAATTAAAGTTCTGTGAAGAGTTTTAATATTTATGAAAATAATTGAATTTTTGCCAAGAGTTTTACTAAAATTTTTGAAAATAATTGAATTCTTACGAAGAATATTCTACTATTTATAAAAAGAATTAAATTTTTTCTAAGAATTGAATCAAAATTTTTGAAAATAATTGACTTTAAACGAAGAATTTTGTTATTTATGAAGATAAATTAATTTTTACCTAGAATTTTATTGAAATTTTTTAAAATAATTGATGTTCTGTAAAGAATTTTATTATTTATGAAAATAATTGAATTCTTGACAAGAATTTTATTAAAATTTTGGAATATAATTGAATTCCTACGAAGAGTTTTACTATGTATTAAAATAATTGAATTTAAACAAAGAATTTTGTTATTTATGAAGAGAATTAAACTTTTTAGAAGAATTTTATAAAAATTTTTGAGAATAATTTTTTTATTTCAACTATTAGCGAATTAAAAGTAGTACAAATTTCTCAAGAAAAAGAAAAAAGTAGCTGTTAGTGTTACAAATCTAAAAAAAAGTATACAAATAGTAGGTTTTAGTAGATGAGTGCGAAGCCTGGAATCATGCATTTTTTTACGATTTCATAAATTTTCTGTTCATTAATTTTAATTATTTTTAAAATATTTTAAAGCAAAAAGAATGTTCTATATGGAAAAGATAACCTATAAAAACACGTGGTGAGGAAATTTACCTGTTTCTTTTGTGCAACCATTTTGGCTGTTGTTTTTTACTTCTTCAAGCTGGGAAAGCTGTAAAGATAATTAAATTATTATACGGTTATTATTTTATTATTTTATCGTTAATATAGAAGAACAATTGTGGAGGCGATTTTTAACACACGCACCTCGTTGACGCGTCGTGGAAGAAAGAAAGGAAACTTTTATTTCCGCGAAACTTGTCCATTTAGTGCAGGGTTGGGAATGTGAAAAACAAGACTAACTGACAGCTGTAACCGCAGCCTAAGGGTGGAGTCCCATGACAGCGTTTTGCGTTGCGTCGTAATGGGAGAGAAAAAGACGCAAATATACGTTTGCTGCATTCTCTCTTATTACAACGCAACGCAAAACGCTGCCATGGGACTGCGGCCTAAGGGTGGAGTCCCATGACAGCGTTTTGCGTTGCGTCGTAATGGGAGAGAAAAAGACACAAATATACGTTTGCTGCATTCTCTCTTATTACAACGCAACGCAAAACGCTGCCATGGGACGCGGCCTTAACAATACAGATTCTGAGGTTGTGGATTCGACGTAATAGTCATTCGTGTAATTTGGTACATGTGGATTCGTCTCCAACTGACCAACGTCAAAACGTGTGTATTCGCATTAATAATTGTTTTTTTTAGTTCCTTCACTTGTTCAGTTTTCTAGGTATACTTTGTCAGTTCAGGTGGTTTAGGTAAATAAAACAATAACAATCAATGTTTATCACTTTTTTTTAAGAGAAAATAATCAATAATGTATTTTGTTTAGAAGTTGAAAATGAAAGCAAGGTGAAAGAGCCGTGACATGATGTTAATAACTTGAGAAATGAAAAAGAGGTGGTAAAAATGCGAGGAATTATGAATGTTGTAAAGACATTCGTGGGGTTTCTCTACGAGTATGCCCGTGGTTTGACAATTACAATAATTCTACTCTTTATGCTCTCTTACTGCCTTCATCCCGGTAGATTTGCAGCGCATTATAGTTTCATTAAAACCAAAGATATTTATATTGAAATGGAAAGATCATTTTTGCCTCGTGATAATTCATGTGATCTTGTTATTAATGGTAGAACACCATCACAATTACTCTACCCGGATAAACATCCACGAGAAGATCCAGCAGCATTGGCAAGACGTTTGGGAATATTGCCAGGTGGTCAATGGAAACCACTTAATTGTCATCCTCTATTTAATGTGGCAATAATATTGCCATATCGTAATCGACCAACGCAACTTGCAATATTTATGAATTTCATTCATCCATTCCTTCAGTCACAAAATTTAGACTATAGAATATTTGTTATTGAACAAAGTCCAACGAGGGAATTTAATAGAGCGAAATTATTTAATGTCGGCTATGCGGAGGCAACGAAAATCAATGATTTTCATTGTTTTATCTTCCAGGATATTGATCTTATTCCACAAAATACGGACAATATTTATGCGTGCACAAAAATGCCAAGACACATGAGTTCAAGTGTTAATACATTTAGATATAATTTACCGTACACTGGATTATTTGGCGGTGCAATTGCATTAACTAGAAAGCAATTTGAACAGGCGAATGGATTTGCCAATTTTTTTTACGGTTGGGGCGGCGAGGACGATGATTTCTATGGAAGACTGCAGACCAGAGGACTTACGGTTTGTTCAAAATTTTCTTGAATACTTTTCTTTCTTTTTATTTTGCTCCATTATTCAGTTAGAAGGATTATCAGGGAGTCTTTCAAAATAAAAATATTAATAACTAAAAAATAATAAAATATACAAAAATGTTATTGTCATGTTTCCACAGGTCAGAGTAATCAGGAAAATGCCAAGGAATATTATCAAAAAAACTGGAAAAATATTAAATTTCTAAAATTACTAAAAAAATTCAGAATTTTTGGTGAAAAAAAAACAAAACCTACTTAGATTTTTTTCTTATTTCTGTAAATAATTAAATTCTAGAATAACTTTCCTAAAGATATTAATAAAAATGAACTAAAAGACGATTTTGTTTATAAACAGTTACAATTTTTAGAAATAATTAAATTTCAGAAAATTTTAGACTAAAATTTTTCAAACATTTTAATTGTTGTGAAAAAATTAATGATTATTAAATATTTATTTAATTTTTGAATAAATTTATTAAAGTTTTATATAAATTTACTTTAAATTCTGGAGAAATTTTAATAAAATTCTTTAAAGATATTCGAACTCCAAAGAAAAAAAAATTATTTCTTAAAATTTTAAATATAATTATCAGACTAATTAAAATCTTTTTAAACTGAAGTGACAATCATTAAGTTTGTTGAAAAATTTCATCAAATATTAAAAAAAAATCGAATTTTCAAAGAATTGTAATTTATTAATTGGTAAATAATTGAATTTTACAACACAGACAATAGAATTTATTCATATATGTTTGTGAGTGTAAAAAGCAGCATTAAAGAGTCCACAAAATTGCATCGTAAATAATTTTATTTCAAAAGAATAACAATTAAAATGTATATTAACTAATGAGAAAATAAATTTTTAATCTTTTTTAAAGAATTGAGAGGAAATAATAATAATAATAATAATAATAATAATAATAATAATAATAATAATAAGATAATAATATAAACTATTTACATTAAATTTTTTTTATTTTTCATTATTTTAAAATTTTTAATTCATTGTAATTTTGTGAACAATTTTGATATTTTCAAACTGAAGTGTTTTAAAGAATTTCTTTAAATTTTTTGAAAATATTAAGGTTTTTTTAATAATTTTGAATTTTGAATTATTAATTAATTAACTATATTAATCTCTGTGGTTTTTCATTCTGTCCGTTCGCAGTGTGAAGTTAGTTGTTAGTTACTTTTTTGTTTTCTAACTTTTTTTTATAATTTTCTTTTTCAATATTTTAAATTTTCATTAAAATTAATATATTAAAAGTCACTGAATTCTTGCGAAAAATTTCAGAATAATTCAATTCCTTCAAAAAATTTTATTATTTATGAAAATAATTAAATTCTCGCAAAAAATTATAAAAAAAAATGTTTCAAACCCTAATTAAATTTCTTTGAAGAATTATTTTTAATTTTTTGTTTGTTGAATAATTGAGTTTCTCTAATAATTTTAATTGGAAATTTTTAAAGTGATTAAAATTTATGAACAATTTCTTTCAAGTTTTTCTAAAATAATATAATTTATTCAAGGAATTTTTTGAAATGATAGAAAACAATTAAAGTAATTAAATTCTTACAAAAAGTTTCTTTAATTTATTGAATATCATCGATTTTTCTTATTAATTTTCATAAATAATTTTACAATTAAACTTTTATTAAAAATTATTGATTGAAAATGAAATTCTTTTATATAATTTTATTAGAATTTTTCTAAATAATTAAATTTTTTTGAAGAATTTTTTTAACTTTTTAAAATAATTGAAATCTTTTGAAAAAATTTTAATAATTTTTTATTTATTAATTTTTTTATTTTTGAAATTAATTCAATTTCTCTGGAGATTTTACTAATTTTTTTTTGTATTCAAGAATTCAATTACATTTTCGCGCGAATATAATAAAATTCCTGGAAAGAATTCAATTATTTTCAACAATTAATAGAATTCTTCCCAGGAATATATCTATCGAAAAAATTTATTAAAAATTTAAAAAAAATGAATTCTTCCATAAAATTTTATTAAAACTAAATTCATTTTTTATTGAAACTTTGAATCTGAAATTTTTCAAACATTCATATTTGAAAATAAAATGTTTTGTTATTTGCATAATAATAATAAAAATACAGTTTACAAATGTATTTTGTAAACTAGAAAATCAATATTGAAAAAAAATTTTAATTAGTAGGGGAGAGTGAGGCAAACCGGCCATGTCTCAATATTTCCGAAATGGCAAAATTGGAAAAAGTGTTGTTTAGAAATTTTAAACAATCATGTTTAGTATACCTTATTTTTTCAATCTGACAGTTTTAGCTTGCGTTTGTACGACACAGGGAGCAAAAGTTTTTTTCTTACTTTTTCACACACTTTTGAAAATTATTCTTAAGGGGATGTCAAAGTCGATTGGATTTTTACATTGAGCTTCAATGGGAAAATAGCATCGATTTTGACACCGCCTTAAGGAAATTCTGAGTAAATCTTGTAATATTTCCAAACATTCTGTCTTGGGTTTTGAAGGTACACACCTCAGGAATATTTACCACCAAAAACTGTGATGAATTTGCAAAGCGTTTTTTTTGACAAATATTTTTTCTCAAAATGAGCCTGTGGGGCAAATCGGCCATAGGATATTTCCATTGTATTAAAGTTGCATGAAAATTATTTTTAATAAAAATGTTTCTTTCATTGAAATATTTACTTACAATGAAAAATAATTGTCGTCCAATGAAAATTGGACCTTTTAAAATTGTTTCCCTGATAATGACAAACATTTTTCTTT
Organism: Leptopilina syphax; assembly: GCA_032872505.1. NCBI lineage: Eukaryota > Metazoa > Arthropoda > Insecta > Hymenoptera > Figitidae > Leptopilina > Leptopilina syphax. The sequence continues at coordinate 31,550,765 of CM065468.1, forward strand.
TTTTATTAAAAAAAATAATTCTTTAATTAAAATTCAATCCAGTATTATTATTTTCATTACAACAATCATTTTTCACATGATTCTTTTTTTTTTTGTTATTGTAGATTATGTAAATGCAAAATTATAGATAAAAAACCGAACTGGCCGCTTTGCCCACGGGGGTGGCCGGTTTACCCCAGGGTGTGGGGCAAACCGGCCAGTTTGCAAATTTTCTTAAAGTTAACACAGCAACTAAACAATAAAAGATAAAGTATAGGTGTCTCTGGGAAAAAGTTGCGCAATTAAATGATCTTTCAAACAAGCCAACGCAAAGTAAAATCGGTTGGTTCATTTAGTCACAAGAGTAAAAAAAACTGTTAGTATGGCCGGTTTGCCCCACTCTCCCCTAAACAAAAAAATTAATTTTATTTTTCTCTAATTTCTCTGATTTCAAGACAAAATTTTTTACTTTTTCCCCAAATTGTAGAATACAACATTTAATTAAAATTGAATTATTAATTGAACACTTCTAAAGAATCTTATACAAAATTTAAAAAAAAATTGAATTCTTTCCAAAAATTTTATTAAAATTATATTAAAAATAATTATTGAATTCTATAGAGAAATTATTGAAAATAATTGATTCTCAAGCAAAAAGTTTCATTAAATTTAAGAAAAATTAATATTTTTGACGAAATTTATTAAAATTTAATTTTTTTGTTTTAAATTCAAAATTATTCACAAATAAATTTCAAAAAAATAAAAAAATTTGTAATTTACATTATTATCATACCAATAATAGAATAAATGAAATACTTCGTTTGGCGGGCTACTTTTTTGTATTATTTATAAAAAAATTAAAAAAAAACAAATTTCATAAAATTTAATTATTTTTTTGAATTTTTAAAGAAAAAATTCAAAAATTAAATTATTCAAAAATATTCAATTTTAAATCTGTAAAGTTCAATTATTATTAAAAATATAATTAATTAAAAAAGTGTATTATTCAACAATGCATTCAGAACATGCACGCGCGCTTGCGCGCGTATCTTATGCTAGTTTTTTATTATTTTTAAAAGTAATTGAATTTTATGAAAAATACCTTTCAAGTTTTTATAGTAAATGTATTTGTTAATAATCGTAATTAAAAAATTGAATTTTTATTACTAAAATTATTTTTTAAATAATATTGAATTCTTTCGAACAATTTTATTTAAAAGTTTGAAAATAATTGAATTCCAGTAAAGAGTATTATTATTTATGACAATAATTGGATTTCTGTGAAAAATTTTAATGGGAATTTTTAAAAATAATTGGATTATTTTGAGAAATTTTATTTAAATTATTGAAAATATTTGAATTCTTGTAAAGAGTTTTATTATTTATGAAAATAATTGAATTCCTGTGAAGAATTTTATTTGAATTTTGTTAAGAAATTGAATTATTTTGAGAAATTTTGTTAAAATATTATATTGAAAATAATTAAATTAAATTAAATTCCTCCTTGCAAGGAATTTTATTGGATTTTTTGAAATTAAATGAATTCCGACAAATAATTTTATTTGAATTATTTTGAAAAATATTATTTATGATAAGAATTGAATTCTTTCAAGAAATTTAATTAAAATTGCCTCGAAAGGCATTTTTTCATGAAACTGAAAAAAATCAGTTCAGGGACCTTGAACTCTAGCGATTAATTTTATTCAAATTTTTGAAAAGAATTTAAGTGTTTCAAAGAATTTTATTAATTTTCTAAACATTGATTGGAGCAAATTTTTATCAAAAACCACTTGTTCGAATATATTTGCTTCATTATTTTCCTACAATTTTAATAAAATTTGTTTCGAAATTAGTTAATGAATTGTGTAATTGTTTAATTATACAATGAATTAATTCAAATTAGCGTAATTTAAACCTTAAATATTTTATTTGTTATATTTATTTTTATACATGAAAAAATTGTAATTTTCCTTAGGTTACAAGATTTGGACCAGACGTAGCTCAATATTACATGCTTACACATAAAAAGGAAACGCCGAGTGTGACACGTTACGAAAATCTAGAAAGCGGAGCACGCAAATTCGACACTGATGGTCTCAATAATCTCGAATACAAAGTTCTAGATCATGAGCTGCGTCCCCTTTATTTTTGGATATTAGCCGATGTTTGAGGTAGAATTTTCCTTTAGATTTTGAACATATTAAATTTAGGCGACTTTTTTTTCTATTTATTTTATTCTAAACTTTTTTCTTTATGTCAAATTTTCTTATTTTTGATTTAAAGAATAAAAATAAAGATAAAAAATCTCGCCTAAATTGTTCACTACTTTAGAATCATTAATAACAATATTAATTTAAGACTGTGAATTTAACGAGAGACAGATATTAAATTCATTTCTTAAATTATTGTTCAATTTGTATATTTTGTAAAATTCATATTATCATAATTTATACATAAATTGAAAACAATTGAAATGGATATTTTTTTATTCTATTGTTTACCTTTTATTCTATTAAATTTATTATTTAGTGATTGTGAAACAATTACCAAAGGGATATATAGAAAACAATTTTCTATTTTCTTCTGATCCCAAAAATTATTGTGAATTATCAAAAAGAAATTATTCTCTCTTATTATCAAATTATGAGAGAAAAAAATGCATAAAATTATGGATACATTGAAGTTTAAGATATCAGATATACTCGTTTTTTAACGCTAAAGTGTATACTTAAGTTTGATGCACTGATCTCAATTGCTACAAATAGATTTTAATAAATTATTAATTAAATATATATATTAATTAAAATCAATTAATCGTCTAGTATTAAAAAAGAAAAATTCTTTACAATAAAATAAGAATTTTTGATGATAAAATAATAATCTTGTCATTGTGTATGTTTAAATCAATATGAAATGTTTATCATTAAACAAGATTAGTGACTTTTTTAAACTATATCTTATACATTTTTAAATTATCAAGTACAATTTATAAAAAATATGTTTATAATTAAAAATTTTTTGATACGTTCCAAAAAAGAATTTATAATTAAGAAATTAAATTAATTAAATTAATTTAATAAAGTGCCGTTAATAATTAAATTATTAATTAATATTCTATACATTGATATATTAATATTTAAAAATTAATTTAATTTCACAGACTTTTATGTGATAATATTGTATACATAATAAACAAGAAAATATTTTTTAACATAGAAAAGTGAAAATACCTTTTAAAATATTTTTCAAAAATTCTTCATTGTCTAATTTTAGAATGAAAATTGACTAAGAATATTTGTTTAAAAAAATTCTTTTTAGTCAATTCGTACTGAAATGTAAAGAATTTTATTTAGTTATGTAATTCAAAAATTAATAAATTTGACATATGACATATTTCAGAGAAAAAAAAAATAATAATTTTTAAATTAAATTTTAAATCCAAAAAAATATCATATTATCAAAAAAATAAAAATGAGTTAATTGAATGAAAGATATATATTTTTAATAAATAAACAAGTTTGTAATATTCTTAGATTTTCACAATAAAACCTCGCCATATCTTCTTATAGTAAGCTAAATATTTTAATATTTATTTACATGTACAAAAGAAACGAAAACTGTCAAATACTATTGATTTTACCTCGAGACAAGCAAATAAAATTAAAACCACGAATTTGCTTTAGTTACCTGAGTGATCTCTAGTTGTATTCCAAAACAAAAAATATTGTAGTGATAAGTAGAATAAACAATAGCAGTGTAGTTTTCAAGAATGTGTGCAATTTCAAATAAAATATGTATGAGTGTTAACAATTGAAAAAAAATAAAGTTCGATTTATACCAACAAACAATTGTCATACATTTCATTTTTTAATTTTTCAAATACCTTCTCGGTAGTTTTATATCCCATTTAGATAATAAGTTTTGTTATATTATTTTTGCGAAAAAGAAATTTATTAAATTATTTTATTCTCCATAATTTTTCGTTAATATAAGAGAATTTATTTTTAATTTTAAAATACATTTTTGTTTAGAAAATGTTATAATTTTTGTAACATTTATAATGTAGGAAGTACACACGCTTTTTAAGATTCACAAATAATTAAGATTGTTATAAACAATTTAAAGTCGATTTTTAGTTAAAAAATGAAAAAAAAATGTTAAAACTGATGCCATTTTGTGAATTTTTCATAAAAATATATAATCGTGGGTACATCCCTAGAAAAAGTAATGTAGATTAACGACAAATTTTGTTTTTTGCTTTTGGTGCTGTTCGGATAATGTTATTTTTTTCCAAGAAAAAAATTATCTAAAAAACGTTCATTTTTTAGTGCGTCTGGATAGTATAACTCCTTAACAATAATTCAAATCCTGCTAAGAATTTCATTATTTATGAAAATAACATAAATTTAAAAAAAAATTTCATACAAATTTTTTTAAATAATTGAATTCTTTCGATAATTATATTAAATTAAATTAAATTATTTCAAATTAATTGAATTGTTTCCAAGAAATTTATTAAAATTGTAGAAAATAATAAATATTATAATAATTAATTGTTCAGTAATTAAATAAGTTATTTTTTGAATTTTGATATTTTTTTGAAATTATTCAAAAATTGAAATTGATATTTGAAAATTAAAACTTTTATTTGCATAATAATAAAAAAATAGATAACAGCGTTTCGTGTGAAACATTTTCTAGTTCAATTTATGAAATTATTTGAACTTTTTGAACAAATTAATTTTGTAAAGCATTTTTTTCAATTATTGAAACATTCAATTTATGAAATTAAATAAATTGAAATAATTCAGTTGCTAACTAAATTTAATAATCTCTTTTGATTGAAATTAATACGATAAATTATTTAAGAATAAATTCAATTGCTTAATTAAATTTAATAATTTTTGAATTTAAATTAAAGAAACAAAAATATTTGAAAACATTTAATCCCTTTGTTTTAAGTCTAATAATTTTTTGATTCAATTACGTCTATTCCTCTTTAAAATGTTTCAATAAATTAAAAATTAATTATTCAGTTAATTAAAATTCGGAAAGTGAAAGAATTTTTTTAAAGCGATTTCTAGTAACGTATATCAGAATTATATTAAAATATTTCAATATCTAATTACATTAAATTAGAAAAATCTTGTAATATGAGTTAAGTAACTTGCAAAAAAATCGCTAATTTACTACACTGGTTTACAGTGAAATTGTCAATCGAACAAAACATTTTTTTTCGAACAGTAGGTGTTTTTTGAGTAAGAAAATCATAGTTTTAATTTTTTTCCCTCGTGCAGTTTTTCTGTAGCTTCAAATTTTGCATTTTCGAGGTGCGACGCCACTTAAACTTACCTGTAGGAAAATTAGCTTGTCAAAATATAATAAATGAGATATCATTGGAAAGGTTATTAAATTACCTTTCGATCCATAGGTCACAGAATAAAATTCAACAAAAATTGAGAGAGTTACAGTCGATTAAAGATGAAATTCCATGACAATTTTGATGATTTTTAGACATTTGAGTAACTTCTACTATTTTTTTCTACATCAAACAGGGACCATCCATAAACCACGTAGCCTGCTTTGGGGGGGGAGGGGGTTCGGTAATGTGCTACGTTAGACCACATAGGGGGAGGGAGGGTTTTGAGTCTGAGCAACGTAGCTTTGTATTTTTATTTGACATACATTTTTTTGAAATTACGCGGGCAGCACGAAAGTCAATTCCAGAGATATATGTGGACGTCCACATGAAAAGGGCCCATTTTGGCACTATTGGAGTTATCTATATGGGCGTATTCCTGGCAAAATTTGGAAAATTTTGAATGGTCTTAGAACTTTTTTGGTTAAAAATTCGCTGAGTTACGGAATTTAAAAGTTTAGAACGTCAAAAACCTCATTTCGAGAAAAACGGTTACCTAAGATTCATTTTCTTATTATTTTAAATTTTGAAGTTAGTGACTTTGGGGTTAGGACATTCTAAAATGACATTTTCGGCCTATTAAATGTTATTTTTCTATACATTCTTGTACGAAATTTTACTTTTGTAATAAATGTAATCATTTTTAGGGCTCTAACTGATATTTTTGTAAAAAGTGCATAATTTTTTTACATATAATCTACATTTTTCGATCCAAAGACATGAAAGTGCCCTGTTTTTAGAGAATCACCCATATATTGATAAAAATATATAGTGATGAAAAAATTAACAAACAAACATATATATATATATATTGATTAAAATTAAGAATTAGTCTTGTATCAAACTCTTACTTGTCAAAATAAAAATAAATAAACTGTGATTTAAAAACATTTAATATTGTTTACTATGTTTCAATACGATTTTATTGATTATTTTTAGAAAAGAGATTTTAATATTTAAAAAAAGAAAAAAGCTACGTTCCATTAGGTAGGGGGGGAGGGGGTTCGGTAATATGCTACGTTAAGCTACGTGGGGGAGGGGAGGGGTCGAAAAGTTCAAAAATTGGTGCTACGTGGTTTATGGATGGTCCCACAGGAAAAAATGTTCAGGTTTTAATTTTTTTATTGATAGACTATATCATTACAAAAATTTTGAGCCCTTGTGGACCTCGATTGGATTAAAAATGACAATTCTACACTAAATTTAGTGAACGAAACTACATTCTTCATTTTTAGTATCCCTTAAACATTTGCAGCAAATGCAATCCAATGTTAGTTTTCTAAATTTCAAAATGGCGGATCCAATATGGCGGACAGGTTTTTAAAAATCGATTAAATTCGTCTTAAATTTGTTACTCGGGGGTTTTCGGGGTCGCTGATTACGAATCTGATGTCAGATATCAAAAATTAAAAATGGCGGATCCAATAGGTGCGAATTCGATGGATTTTAAAAAACTCGTTCACCATTATGAATCTATCATTTTCAATTTTCGAAATCCGACATCGGATTCGTAATCAGCGACCCCGAAAACCCCCGAGTAACGAATTTAAGACGAATTTAATCGATTTTTAAAAACTTGTCCGCCATATTGGATCCGCCATTTTGAAACTTAGAAAACTAACATTGGATTCGAAATCTACGATTTCAGAAATCCTTGATTAGTGATTTTAGTAACTTTAGAGCTTAACTAAATTTTATTACTTCAATTTTTGCTGCAAATGTTTAAGGGATACTAAAAATGAAGAATGTAGTTTCGTTCACTAAATTTAGTGTAGAATTGTCATTTTTAATCCAATCGAGGTCCACAAGAGCTCAAAATTTGTGTAATGATATAGTCTATCAATAAACAAATTAAAACCTGAACATTCTTTCCTGTTTGATGTAGAAAAAATAGTAGAAGTTACTCAAATGTCTAAAAATCATCAAAATTGTCATGAAATTTCATCTTTAATCGACTGTAACTCTCTCAATTTTTGTTGAATTTTATTCTGTGACCTATGGATCGAAAGGTAATTTAATAACCTTTCTAATGATACCTCATTTATTATATTTTGACAAGCTAATTTTCCTACAGGTAAGTGTCGCACCTCGAAAATGCAAAATTTGAAGCTACAGAAAAACTGCACGAGGGAAAAAAATTAAAACTATGATTTTCTTACTCAAAAAACACCTACTATTCGAAAAAAATGTTTTGTTCGATTAGCAAAAAAATTTTTTAATTTGTAAACCTGTGCTATAAATCACTTTTATTCGTTTTATTTGCAATATAACATATATCTTGTTTTGTATTTTGCATCTATTCTATTCGTTTGGTACTGAAGCACGCTCAGTTTGCTTTGAGATTTTCATCTGAAATCAGTGTTACGAATCAGATTATATTTTTATTTTTCTTCCTAAACAATGATAATAAAAATTAATTCGAGTCAATTAAATCAATTCAAGTCATTGTAAGTCATAAACATTGTTGTACTTTTTTCTTTTTTTGGAAATTTACATATCAAAACAAACAAACAACAAAATTTAATCTACTTTCAGTTTACAAAATTTTTTAGAAAAAATATCATTGTTTTGAACATTTGAATTCCTTTTATGAAAATTTAAATTTCTTTTTTTGAATATTTAAATTTCTTTTTTTCGTATTAAGTATGAACCAATTTTTCATAATGGCGGAGAATATTTTAAAAAATCGTGTGCTTGATGAGAATAAATTCTTTACAAAAAAAATTTAGAATTCACTAGATAATTGCTTTCTAAACTAGTTTCACTTTGCCTTTTTAAAATATCGTTAAAATGTCGTTATCGCAATTGTAAATAAACGGTTAAAATCCCACAAAGTAAAGTGAAGAAGATGAATTATTATTATATATTATAGTGAGGAAAGTTTCCTGAAAAAGAAGAAAATTAAAATAAATTTAATTAAATCACGTTTATTCAAAAATTCAATGAATATAATTTATATCCTAATATATTCATAATTTTGTTAAAAATAATATAATAATAATTAAACGGTTAAAATCCCACAAAGTAAAGTGAAGAAGATGAATTATTATTATATATTATAGTGAGGAAAGTTTCCTGAAAAAGAAGAAAACTAAAATAAATTTAATTAAATCACGTTAATTCAAAAATTCAATGAATATAATTTATATCCTAATATATTCATAATTTTGTTATAATTTTTTAATTCAATAATAATAATAAAAATAATAAGTAATAATAATAACAATAATAATGATAATTTTTACTTTTTTTCACATTAGAATTTTAATTCTTCTTAAGAAAAACGCCTGTTGCAAATAAAAACATTTTTGAAATTTTTTGTTATTATATCTAAAAGCTTTTTAAAATATTATTTTCTACAGATTGTTAATATTATTTTTGTCGATGAAACTGTCTCGCTTGTATGCAATTCATATTTGCGAATTAGAAACCTCAAAATTAACAGATGTTTCTCCAGTGTGTCGATTTAAAAAAGATCATTTAATTTGTCACGGCGGAATTGAATCACAAAAAATAGGGTAATTATTTATTTATTTCATTAAAACAATAATTCTAATTAAATTGAAATTGCCTTTTTAATCTTCTTGTCTATACATTTTAATTTAGATCGAAAAAATTGCGCAGTTTAACATTCTGCGACTGGCCGGACACGAATTTTGATTCAGAAATTTTACAGTATTTTCCATCTTTGCAAAATTTTTCTATTATTAACGGGAGTTTAAAAAATATAAGTCCTTTTCCAAAGAAGGCAGAAAAATTAGAGGCAAGTTAATGAAAATACCGTTTGTTTACATTTTAATTGACTACTCAAATAAATAATTTATACTCCAAGTATAATTTAATGAAGGAAACATTATTTATTACGATAAAGATAAATTTAGCTAAATTTCTTATTCATAATGATAATTTAATATAATTAATATATTAATATTAATTTATTATTGCAAATAACACATTTTTGATATATTAATAATTTATTGGGTCTAAAAATTACTTTGAACTAATTTAGTCCTTTTTATTAGAAAATAATTAATTGAAATAAACTTCTTTTCTCCTCAAATAAAAAAAGTTTTAATTAATATTAAATATTTCAAAAACAGAAACTAGAAATTATTGGAACGAAATTAGAAAAATTTCACGAAGAATCTTTGAAAAATTTATCATCACTTCGAATTCTCGATTTAAGGTATAATAATCTAAGTGAAATAAATCCAGAAGTTTTCAATTTAACAACATTGCAATCAATTTATCTGTTTGGTGAGCTTACGTACGCTTTTTCATATTTTTTACTTTTCAGATGAATTTTCATTTTTTTTCATTTCAAAATAATTTTTTTTAAATCAAAATGTACTAAATGAGAAATTACTCTCTACAATATTTACCTGTGAATATGAACCATTTCAGTAGTTTGAGTGGAAATAAATAAATTTATTTTATTGAAGGTAATCCTTGGAAATGTAGAAAAGAAATGTCATGGATTCTAAATGCAGAAAATTATTCCATCGCTAATAAAATTGATGACAAATTTGATTTGCAATGCTCGACGCCATACGATGGACGGCCACTTGTCCCAGTTGTTGAGATATTAGTAGTAAGCTCTGAAATAGTAAAAATAAAAGTTATAAATTATTTTGCAATTAAATTCATTTTCTGTCGATTTTAATAATATAATTTTTTTAGTTCATTGTTTTATTGTTGTTTATATTTCATTGTATTTTATTATATGTTATCACTAAAGTTGGACAAAAATTTTTATTAATTAGTTTCATTTTTTATTGCATCACATTGCATTTTAATTAGTTTCATGGATTTATTAATGTTTCTTATTAATAATTTGTATAATTATTAATTTCTCTTATTAATCATTTTTCTTATTATTAATTTTTTTTCTTTTTCTTTTTTGTGGTTTAGACTTGCAAGTTAATTTTAGATTAATAATTTTTTGTATTAACAATTTTTCTTATTAATTTTGAAATAAATTCTCATTTATTTTCTTCTTTTGAGAAGCGATAATTGGTATTTTTCGAAAAATAGGCCCTAAACGATGAATGTAAACGCACTGTTTGTGAATGTCAATTGACTTATGTTTACGGACGTGTCGACAGACAAATTCAAAAGCAACTAATGGCTTTCGTTACTGTTAATTGTAGTAATAGAAGATTAACCGAAATGCCATCGTTTTTGCCAGCAAACACGACTGTTCTTCAACTTTCGGAAAATAAGGTACATACAAAAGGAAAGAAAATTTTAAACGGATATTTTTTCTATACCTTTCAATTTACATAAAAATTAAATTTAACTTTCTATTATATTTTTTGCCAATATTTTTCTAAAGGTTAAAGTCTTTCTTCGGTTTTTTTTGAGTTTAGATTACGGACTTAACACCTTTGAAGGCAAATCCTGTTTACAAGCGAGTCTTGGATCTTTATTTGGATTATAATTTAGTAGAGACTGTTAGTCTTCTTGATGGTTCATATTGGCTCGAAAACTTTCGACTTCTCAGTCTTCGTAATAATAAATTAACAGATGTTCGTATTATGATATGTATATTAATTATTGCATTATTAATCAACGGAATATTTTTATTACTGTATATTTCTTATTTTCTTGTACCTTACTTTTTATTAATAATATTACATTAATATTAGTAATTGATGTTCAATTATCAATAATTGATCTTCAATTAACAAAAATTTAAATCATTATTAATATTACATTTGCTTTTTGTCAAAACCATTTTTTAATTATTTTGTAACTCTATTTTGGTTTTTACGTTAATTATTTCGTTTTTTATACATAAATATTAAATTAAATTTGTTAATTAGATTATGTACTTTTTTAGTTAAAAGAAAATAATAGCTTTTTTTACAGCTTCCAACTTATGCTCTGGAGCATGTTTTACCTCACAGTATAAATTCAGCTCGTTTATATCTTGGGAATAATCCATGGAGATGTGATTGTTTGTTTACTCCAGGATTTCAGGTAATTTAATTGCAAAAACAATTGATAAACAATTTAGAAAGAAAATAATTATAGTACAAATAGTAATAAAGTAGATGAAAAAATTTATTAATTAGGCTAAATTTTTAAATACTATCCCACTAAAAAAATTTTGTTAAAAACTTTTAGGATTTTTTAATTCGATTTGCAAATTTAGTAAAAGATATCAATGATATTCGATGTTCGAGTGACGCAGATGAAAATGCAAACAAACAGGTAATAATTAAATTAAATAGAAATAGAAAATTGAGACAAATTGTCAAACAAAAAGAAAATTAAAAAAAGTGGTAAATTGAATTAAAATAAAAACTGAAATAAAATGGAAAATAGAAATAAAAATAGAAAATAATGTAATTTACTAATTGCAATTTTCGTCTTTTATTTTTTTCTCCAGATTAGAGAATTGAAAAGAACTGAAATTTGTGTCACCCCAGACGACGATTATTGGCTGCCTTTAGATATTTTAAACATTATACTTGCTTTCTTAATATTTCTTGTTATTGGAAAATTATTGTACGATTATTGGTGTTTCAAAAGAACTGGAAAATTACCATGGATAGTAACAAAAATACCTTAATTTATCAAAATAAATTAATTTGTGTGTTAAAAATTATATAAACAAAACATTACCTTTTGTTTTGCATTAGCAGAATAGAAACTATAACCATTTTTTTATCCCTTCCTTCAAATTTCTTTCAGTTTGTAAATAAATCTTCCCTCAATGTATATTTTTTTGAAATATATTTTCTCACTGGATTGCGCTGATGAATTGTATTAAAAAATCATTCTCTATTCAATTTCCCTTATTAAGTGTTTCGTCTTCTTGTTCATCATTCAAATCATCCACTTCTTTTGATTTCTTCTCACAATTTTCATTTCCTGTTAAAAAAAAGGAAAGTTATTAAGTCATATGTATTCTCAAAAAATTCTGAACGTTCAAATCAACGAAATATTTTTTAAGTATAAATATTATCAAAAAATTTCTGACTGCAATACAAATTATAAATGTTGACACTTTGAAACAAGAAATTATTTTTTAATACGTGACGCAATATTATTTCAATAAAATTTGAATTTAGAAAAGAAATACATAAATTACGTTCAGTTGAACTTTCAGAACTTTTACTAATTTAAAAGTAATAGCAAAACTTGTAATAATTAGTTAAAAATTGATTGTAAACAAAGAAAATATTTCCTGTCGTGTTTAAATTTTCGAGAATTAAATAGAATTTTAGAGAGTAAAATTAATTTATTTGATTCAAGTTTTTAAATGTACAGAAAAATCAGAAGGCAAAATATAAAAAATACATAAAAAGATAGACAGGGTTGCCACAAAAATTTAATTTTGTTTTTATAAAACATGAAAAAATCGTTGACTCCGTGTCTTCGATACGGAGTGATCGATTTCTTAAAGTTTTATAATAATTAAAGATGACCGAGTGATAAAATCATTATTTTACATTATAAGAATATTGTTACAGTTACTTCTTCAAAATTATTTTTTATCATTTCAATTCAATTATTATTTTCTAGAATTTTCAACTAAAATTCTTCATTAAATCAATTATTTTTAATAATTTTTGAAAAAGTTCTTTCAAAATCTTCAAATCCATTTGTTTACAATTCAATTTTACGAAATTTCGATTATTCAAAAATTCGTCAATTTATTAAATATATATTAGGAAATAAAACCTTCAAATAATTTAAAACAAAATTCAATTAAACTTTTACAAAAAAATTAATTTTACAGAATTGTTAGTTAAAAGTATAAAAAATTCTGATTTCCAAAGATTTTAATTTGAAACCTTTTAAAAATTAAATTATTTTTAAAAATTCATGATCTAATGCTTTAAATATTTAATTATTATTTAAAATTCACTTTCAAGTCAATTTTTATTAGAAAATTCTATGAGAATTCAATTTAAAAAAATAACTTATTGAATAATTGAATGTTTCTTAAAATGAGTTTTATTCAGGGTGGCCACAAGTTTCAGTTTATCAATTTCCCAGACATTTCCCTGACACTTTACTGACATTAAAATTACTTTTCCTGACGAAATTCTTTTTACAGAAAAATATGAATGTTTACGGAAAATGGGTAAAATTTATGAATTTTAATAATTTCTAAAAATTAAAGTTATAACCCTTCCTGAGTTCAATTCATTTTTACACTTTTTAACTAAACTTTATCTCTGAATCAATTAATTTAAATAATTTCCCAAAAATTCTTCTAGAATTTAATTATATATTTAAGATAATTTTTGAAAGATAATAATTTTCAATTTTGAAAAATTTCCAAACAATTTAAATTTGGTAAAATCTTTTAAAAAAAATTGAATTTTTGAAAAATATAAATAGAAATGATCAATTTTTTAAAGATTTTTAATTATAAACAGAACCATGATTTCTCAAAAATTTTAATAAGTTCAAAAAGTAAATTTTCATAAATTTTTATTTACATTGTTCGTAGATAATTGAATCTTAAAAAATGATTAATTAGTTTTTAAAAATATTTTTATGTAATTTTTCAAAAATAATTGAATTTCTTAATAAAAAATTTGTAAAATTTAAAAAACTTCCTAATTAATTTTCTTTTAATTTTAATTAAAAATTTTTGAACTTGATTGTTTTCTCCAAAATGTTAAAAAGAATTCTAAAATGTTATTATTTTTGTAGAGGTGTGCAAAAAGCCCGAAACGTCGGGTCGGGTCGGGCCGAATTTTTTTCGAGTCGGGTCGGGCCGAGCTCGAGCTTTCTCGATGTATCGGGTACCCGAAAATTTCGAGAACCCGAATGTATTCGGGTATTTGAAAATATCGGGTTCCCCGAAAATTTCGGGTTACCGTTAACTATAATTAAATTCTTAAAGAACTATGCGATCAAGTTTGGCATCCTATTTTTGTGTTCACTACAAAAATGAATAATCTTGATTTGATCTTGGCTAACACATGCTTAAGCGATTTCGAGAACCGGAATGTAATCGGGTACCCGAAAATTTCGAGAACCCGAATGTAGTCGGGTATCCGAAAAGTTTGAGAACCCGAATGTGTCGGGTACCCGAAAGATTATGGGTATGTAAACAAGCTTGACCCGGCCCGAGCTCGGCCCGAACCCGAACTGACTAAGCCCGACCCGACCCGAAAAGTGAAAAGCCCGAAATTACCCGGTCGGGTTTCGGGCTTTTTGCACACCTCTATATTTTTGTATGTATTGGAATTTTTAGAAATATGTAATTGAAAATACTGAAAATATTGAATTTAAAAAAATTAGAAGCTAATTTTCTTTAATTTTTATTTTTAAGTTTACCTTTAAAGATTTTTTATTAAAATTTTTTATATTTGAATTATTTTAAAAATTTACAATTAAAATTCTTCAAAAAATCATTTTCAAAAATTGTAAATAAATACTTGAAATAAATTAAATATTTGCAATTAAATTTTACAAAAATTCAACTGCTCAAAATGGTTTTTATTATATAACTAGCTCCTCCGACGGCCGCAAGCGGCCGTCTACGGTGCTAGTATTTATATGTCCATTGTCCAAGTCCATTATTTCATTAATAATAATATTCAAATTTTTTCAGTTAATAGTTTGCTTATTTATATTTAAAATGTTGACGTTTTTTTGACAATGCAAAATAAGATTTATTATGAGTACTTTCTCTTAACAAAAATAAAATTTATATATTCGCGCTCTTTTTAAATAACATACGACTTCAGTGCCACCTTCACATGTACAAACAATTTTAAAAACACCCTTCTATTAAGATTTTACATTCTCATTGCCCATTCTTTACTTCGATATTTTTCGATACATTCGACTTTTCCACTCCATGTCTTTTTTATTCCTTTCTAAAATTCTAAAAAAAGACATGGGATAAAAGAATCGAATGCACTTGAAAGTGTAACTCGAAAAGTATCGAAAAGATTAAGCATCGGTAATATGAATAGAAGGGCGAACTCATGTTTCCAAATGAAATTGTAGTACATTAAAAATTCACATATACTTAAGAGATGGAGCTGCAGTCTGAAATTATTCTTTTACTACTAAATAAATTATAATATAAATAATAAATAACATATAATTTGTAATTAAAAATATAATTAAATTAATAGAAAATTTTACACTTAAGCAAAAAAATATTTTAAGTAAAATAGAATTTTATTTAAAAAATTATTAAATTGAAATAATTAACATTAAAACTTTTAAAAATTGAACAAAAATGAACATGGAATAGAAGCGACGAAGACGGCCGAAGGCCGTCTGAGGCGCTAGTATATATATAATAATAATATATATGAGGAGCCGGGAAGAAGAACTCGCCGAGCGCTCCACTGCACACGCTATTGCTAGTCAAGCGACCCAAAATGTTCAAAAAATCGAAATTCGAAATTTTGATTTTTAAATTATACTTCCTTGTAGAAAACAGAAATGCGCATCTTTTTTTCCTTTGACTTTTTTTTATAGGATAAAAACTGTAGATAATAAATGGAAAAAACTAAAAAAAATTTTTTTACCAATTTAATTAAATTTTGAAACATAAATCGTCGTATCTTTGACAAATATTAATGAAATCACTTTATATTTAGTATGCACACTAATTAGGGTACATAGAAGACTACGAAATAAAAAAAAATTGAAAAATCATTAATTTGTTAATAACAATTAATTGTAAATAGTGAACGGTCGGTAATAGGGTTTTCTTACCTTTGACGAAAAAAAGTCTGTGGGGAACTTTTAAGTTGAAAAAACTTTCAGTGAGACATTTGTTTATTATAATATAAGGAATTTTTCTGGAAATTTGCAAACTAATTCATTCACAAGTTTCGAAAATATAAGCGTTTTTCGAAAAAGCGGGGTACCAATTGCCGAGGGTGTTCCATTTGTCGATGTTACCATGGTAATAACCAAAAAATATTGTCTAAAATGTCTCATTTGTTTGTTTATATAATATTAATATACTTTTTTTACATTTATAACGCATAAAAAAATTAATATTTATTACTTTTTTTCATTTACAATGTGCTACACTGTTTAAATAAAATTCAAAGTTTGTTTACTCGACAACAGGAACCATCCTCGACAATTGGTACGTTTACCCTATTTTGTTGCAATGTCGAAAATATTATCAATTTTCTTAATTTCCCTGACAAAAATTTTTTTCCGTGATATTTCCCTGACTTTACTGACAAAAATTTTGTTTCACTGACATTTCCCTGACTTTACTGACATGTGGCCATCCTGTTTATTATTTATAAAAATAATTGAATCCCTTAAAAGAATTTTATTACTTATGAAAATAATTGAATCTCTGTAGAAAATTTTATTATTCATAAAAAATGGAATTATTACGAAAAAATTTGTAAAATAATAATTCTATTCCTGTGAAATTTTTATTATTTATGAAAATAAAGAAATGTTTACGTAGAATTTTATTAAAATTTTCTTTAAATAATTGGATTCTGTTGGACAATTTTATTAAAATAGTAGATATTGAAAATCGTTGAATTGGGGGAAATTTTTAAAAATTATTGTAATTTTGACAAGAATTTTATTAAAATTTTTGAAAATAATTGAATTTCGGTTAAGAATTATTTTATTTATAAAGATAATTGAAATTTTGACGAGAGTTTTTAAAATTTTTTGAAGATAATTGAATCTCTACAATCATTTGTAAATAATTTTACGATTTATGAAGCAAACAAAAGGAAAAAAACACCAAAGTTCAGAATTTTTTTATGAATTCTAAAAATTTAATTTTTTTAGTACTTTTAACCTTTAAAGTGCTAAGTGTTGAAAAATCACGCTCAGTGCAAACCCCGGTCTGTCAGACCGATATTCCTTTTTGACAGTTTTTTAGTCATTTATAATTTTTAAAAGACAACTATTATAAATATTTTTTACTTTTTAACAAAAAAAGTCATTTCTGTATTATGCATTTATTTATTTTATTTATTTTATTAATGCAGTCTATGAGAACTGTCAGTTAGGTAGTCCAAGTTGGGTGGGAGAAATTCAATATGGCTGACATCAGCTGATTTACCGGAGGACAAACAATGCATTGAATTCAATGGGACAAATCAGTTTTTTAACCATAACTTTTTAAATATTCATTTTTGAACCATAGTGTAATGGAAAATTATTCTTTATTTATCGAAATCTATTTTTTAAAACAATAAAACCAAAAAATTAAATTTTATTGTTTTAAAAAATAGATTTCGATAAATAAAGAATAATTTTCCATTACACTATGGTTCAAAAATGAATATTTAAAAAGTTATGGTTAAAAAACTGATTTGTCCCATTGAATTCAATGCATTGTTTGTCCTCCGGTAAATCAGCTGATGTCAGCCATATTGAATTTCCCCCACCCAACTTGGACTACCTAGTTGAACTAGCTGCGCGTCAAGTTGCGCAGACGTTACTCATAGGAATATACTGGAATATACTTTCACTTAAAGCTAACCCAGGTCCTTGCCCAGGTCTCACAGACCGCTATACTTCAAATATTTATTTATATTACAAAATTTAACAAATAAAATTTTTTGAAAAAGTTGTCTCCTAACAGATTTTTATAAAATATGAAGCTACTAAAAAGTTCAAGTTCTTATTATACCTTGAAAAAAAGTTACAAGCAAAGAAAATTTTAATAGCGGTCTGTTAGACCGGCATAGCACTTTAAAGGTTAATTAAAATCTCTGACTTTTCCCTGATTTTTCTGACCTGTGGCAACCCTAAAAGATAAAAAAAAATGTAAAAAATTTTAGAAAGAAATTAAAAAAAATATAAATTATAAGTAAAAATTAAAAATTACTTGAATTATCTGTGGATTTCTCTTGAAAACTTTCGTTTGATTCAGAAGAATCTCCCACGACTTTACTCCAAGAATCAGCATCAGTACTCAAAGTCTCAGATGTTTTCGTCTCAACTACATTCACTGTTTTTTGAAATATTCCATTAGGTTCCAAATTTATTTTCAAATTTTCATCGCAATTTTTCAGTAAAATGCTATTCTCACTCTTCTTTATAGTTTCAACAACTCTCTTTAAAATGTAAAGTGATTCCTCCGTTTCATTGCCATCGTCTCCGAGAATTTCTGTCAAATTCTTATTCTCTCCCACTTTAATTAATTCTGTACTTTTTTCTGGAAATTGAAGTTTGATTTTTTTTTCTCGTTTTTCTCTTTTGTATTTTATTGAATTTTAATAAATTTATTTATTTATAAATAATTTCTCACCTAACACGATTTCCTGTGCATTAGTAGATAAATTCGTCTCTTGATTTTCGAAATCAATTTTTAAACTTTCCTGTAAATTAAAATAATTTCCGAAAAAAATAAACTTCTCTACTTTAATTAATTATGTTAATTTTTGTTCTACACATACATTTTCATTTACTTTTGATTCAATTTCTTCATCCAAATTTACATTCGAAGATTCATCCATTGATGAGTTAACTTTAATTTTGAATATAAATTCAATTTTTATTAAAAGTTGATAAACGTTCCCAAAGTTCTGAACTTTCAAATTTATTTCTTCTTCGAATTCAAATTTTATAGAAATAATATTGAGTAACGTTTAAAAAATATATAAAGATTCCATTTATTTAACTTTGTTTTTTACTTTCTATAATACTCAAAATCAGTAATTTTTTAATGTATTTCGAAATATTTCGTTTATTCGAAATTTTGAATGTTCAGAACTTGTTTTAATTGAGAAAACTTAGAATTATAATTTTATGATAATTATTTAAATAACAATAATTAAAATTAATAAAATAAATATTAATTAAATAATTAATTAATTTAATGTAAGAAAAAATAACGAAAATCAAAAATTGAAAATAATTTACCAATCTCAAGATTGTTGGATGATTGCAATTGATCGACGAGATCTTCTGCCTCGTGAAGTACAGATTCCATTTCACATAAAAGTGGTGCAACTTTTGGATATCTCTTGTTTATAACTTCCCATACTTTTTCAGAATCTTTATGATTCATTAACGATTTTGGTGGTGGTAATAATTCCATGTTTTTAAATTTAGACATTTTTAAACGTTTTAAACTGACAGTTCGAAATTTATAGGTTAGGTTTTAAAAAACAAGCGAAATCGATTATTATCGATTACCGCTTTTGCGAGATCAAACAAACCTTAAGAAATCGTGGACAAATTCGACAAATTCTGATTGGCGAATATATTTTCCGGAAAATAGAATCGCCAATCAGAACATTTTAATTTCAATTAACTACACAACATAACCTATATTCACTAGTGTCATAGTAGTGCAAAACTTTTTTTATGAATTAAAATTTTGTTTTAGAAATTTAAATATAGGAATAATGTATTATTCAAGTTGGGTGGGGGAAATCCAATATGGCTGACATCAGCTGATTAAGGGGACACCTAAGTGGAAAAATGACAAAAAAATCGATTTTTTTTTATTTGATTTTCTAAAAGTAGACTCAATTAGGAATAGAACAAGACTTTTTAAAACCTTTTCTAAAGAGTTAAAAATAATCTGATTACATGATTCTGAATAGCATGAGTTTTTAGTATTTTTTCTTTTTTCGTGTCTCCTGTAAAAATTGTTTTTTTCCAATTTTTAAACTTTCGGTACACTTTTCTCCGAATCTACTAAACCGATTTGTAATTTTTTTCTTTTACTTTGTTCAGTAAGGTTCCAAGAATACAAATAAGAAGTTTAACATCATTTTGAGTTGTACAAACGGAGATATGAGTCAATGAATCAGAGAAAATGGGATTTTTATTTTGCTTTTGGTATAAATATTCATAAAAAATTTTCTATTGAAGATAACGTCGTATAACTTCTTATTCATATAATTGATTATATTTGTAATCGAATGAAAAAAGGGCGAACGCAATTGGAATAATAGTTTTCGAGAAAAGTGTACCGAAAGTTGACTCTTTTTGCATTGTTTTTAGGTGACTTAGGTGTCCCCTTAACCGGAGGACAAACAATGCATTGAATTCAATGGGACAAATCAGTTTTTTAACCATAACTTTTTAAATATTTATTTTTGAACCATAGTGTAATGGAAAATTATTCTTTATTTATCGAAATCTATTTTTTAAAACAATAAAATTTCATTTTTTGGTTTAATTGTTTTAAAAAATAGATTTCGATAAATAAAGAATAATTTTCCATTACACTATGGTTCAAAAATGAATATTTAAAAAGTTATGGTTAAAAAACTGATTTGTCCCATATTGAATTCAATGCATTGTTTGTTCTCCGGTAAATCAGCTGATGTCAGCCATATTGAATTTCCCCCACCCAACTTGGACTACCTAATTCGGAAGTCGCGAATGCGCCTGCGCAGCAACCATGACAGTTCACCAATTTTAAAAGTTTCGGCCAAGAAGACTAGAGACAGGAGGGCTAACTCGGCTGTTTTCTCACTCACAGCAGTGAGTCAGTATTAGGGGAGTTCTGAAGGCGTAGTTAGATTGCGCCAAATAACTTGTTTTCGGTTCTGCACATCTCAACACTCTTATGTTAAGGCGGTTCCAGAATAGGTGCAAAAGGCAAGGTGGAAGTACAAGTGCAAGTGCGATTCCTATACATTTAGCATTGGTTCGCACTTGCACTTGTACTTCCACCTTGCCTTTTGCACCTATTCTGGAACCGCCTTTAGCATTGGTTCGCACTTGCACTTGTACTTCCACCTTGCCTTTTGCACCTATTCTGGAACCGCCATTATATATTTGAATACGTGACACGCGTGTGTGAGTGGAATTGCAGAATCAAAACACGATACTTGGCGCAATCTAACCACGCCTTCATAATCTCCCTATATTTGTCCTACCCCCACTACTGCAGTTAGTCCTCCTAACAGGTTTCGGCCCTGTTCTAAACATGTGTTAAAACCAAGAAGACTAGAGACAGGAGTGCTAACTGCAGTAGTGGGGGTAGGACAAATATAGGGGGATTCTGAAGGCGTGGTTAGATTGCGCCAAGTATCGTGTTTTGATTCTGCACTTCCACTCACACACGCGTGTCACGTATTCAAATATATAATGTAAGAGTGTTGAGATGTGCAGAACCGAAAACAAGATATTTGGCGCAGTCTAACTACGCCTTTAGAACCCCACTAATACTGACTCACTGTTATTGTGAGTGAGAAAACAGCCGAGTTAACCCTCCTGTCTCTAGTCTTCTTTGTTAAAACTTTACTTTTGCTCATGTTTTTTTAGAGAAAAGAAAGTGTGTCCGGTGCAAAATTGGTATCAAATTTAAACATAAAAACACGCAGTTAAATTTGCAATTAAAAATATCACTGCAGTGCAGAAAACAGTCAACTAAAAGAAGAAAAAAGAGTTAGTTCCAGAGTGAGGTTATGTTTACTATATATAGTTACCTCTTTCACTTTTATTTATTGTTTTTATTAACGTTGCATGTAGAAATGCAAAAAAAACTAAAATAAATTATTGATATTTAAAAAATAACTTATTGATAAAATAATTAATATATGCTCCATCCTTAATTTTTTCATTAAATTTATTACAGTATTTGTTATAATTATTGTACTCCATTTTTATGCAACATATAATAATTTAGAACATTTTTTATAATTTTTTTCATATCTGAATAATGCAATAGCTGTAAACTTGAAACGGAACTTCAATTCCGTATAACGCATGCGCAAAGAAAATAATTGAAATGAAAAGGTCTATTAAATCGGATTTTTTAATTAATTTACTTTTAATAACTATATTTTAATTAGTCTATTTTTGTTAATATATTTGAATTAATATATTTTTGGCTAAATATTTGAACTAATATATTTTTGTTAATATATTTGAATTAATAAATTTCTGTTCAAAAATGTATTTGTAAAAAAATTATTTTTCTTTTCGCAAGTGAGAAGAATCTATAAATAAAAGTTATTTCACAGTTGTTATATTGCTGCAAAAAAAAAGTTGACAATAATGATTTATGGGACTCTACTATATTCTCGGTAATTCCCCTAATTTCTTTTTAATCAGCCTTATAGTATTATTTTATTCTTAAGTTTTTAATTATCTGTTAAATATTTTTTATCCTCGTAAATAATCTTGACTACTCTTTATCTAACAATAAAAAAAGAAAAATTAAATTGTCAATAGACAACTTAAAATGACTTTTGTTTTTTTAAATATAATTTTTTAATTATATAAACAATAATAATCAAGTAGGAATAGTTAATTCAGTAATTAAATGTTGTATAAATTAAATGTGATAATTAATTATTAGGTTTTATAAATTATAACGATCCTTTGGTATCGAGTCTTTTTATGTCCGATACTTGTACTCGTATCTGAGTTACAAAAGGATCCCGGTAAGCAGCGAGGAATAGAAAAAGATTAAATTTCCAGAAATATTCTGTTAAACGAGGATTTTTTAATCTTTCTGAATAGGCGAATTTACAAAAAAACCCAATTCCTCTGTGAACAGCAAAATATCAGAAAAATTAATTCACTGAGAAAAATAGAGTTTGAAAAACTGGGAGTCAATATTGAAAAAACTGGACTCAGTCCAGTAAAAGTACATTAATTCATTTCCATCAAGCATCTTAGGGTGTTGCAAGTGAAAGTGGGGGAACTATTGGGAACGGCTAAACTGCGATACGCCATCTGGTGGTGAAAATTGGAACTAGAGAGATCGGTCTGGTTTAAGGGAAAATACACGTGACAGATGTAAATAACATATTAAATCGTTTTATATTTTAGGTTTAAAATAGAAAGAACTTCATAAAAAGTAAATAATAAATTGAAGAAATTAAATCGAATTTTGTCGGAGTAAGATTTACTCCCAAAACATCGAAAACCAATAATTTTTGCTCAGTTTTTGGGTGCAGCAGTAGAAAGTGCTGTATTCGTAAAATTGTAAAGTAATATCATCAAAACATAAACATAAATTTTTTTCTAAATATTTTGTGGCAATATTGTTGCTTTATCTATAATTAAATTATTTAGCGAATATTTTTTTTCGTTGGTCAATGTTTTAAAGTTCAACTTGGTCAAAGATTTCCAAGAGCTGGAGAATTAATGGTCAATTTCGAAAATAAATTGGGCATAAAAGAGTCGCATTTCACAAAAGATGATTATTCTTTTTTACTGAAGCAGGGAAGTTATTAAAAATTGTATTAAATCTGCTTAAATATAATTAAGGCTTTAAATTGTTACAGAATTACTATTTGTGATGCGCTCTCAAAAATTTTATAGGTTATGTTGACGACAGTTTTATCTTGATTAAAAGCATTTAAAGTTTCTTTTTGTTCCTGTAAAATCGAAATCAGTTTTTATTGAATATTTTGGGAATAATGAAGATTCAAACATTATTGGATTATCACGCATATTCGATGTTTGCAAACAGAATGCAATGAACTTTTGGTTGATTTTGATTTTTCCATTTGCAGTTTTTTACAAAAGGTAACATGTCCGGCATTTTTTATAACCTTTCACCCTCTATAAAATTCGACTTAAATGTGTCGAATTGGTGAAAACTAATATTTCTGTTCAAAAAAGCTGCATTTTTTGATTTTCAATCAAAATTACACGTGTTTACTTTACATCTGTCATTAAAACAGACCGATCTCGCCGGCCATATTGGTTTGTGACGTCACGACCACCGTTCCCAATAGTTTGGATGTGCTACGTTCTCAATTCGGGAAATCTACGTTCCCATGTTGGTGGCGCTGAACACCCAAGATTTGAGACTCAAAACCTTGGGACTGCAATAGCCGCATCAAGAAGACTAGAGACGGACTTCTGTGTTGTACGTTGTAGAGGTAAGACGTTTTGTCTTTCCTTCTACTTTAAGTGTGCGAGAATATTTTCTCGCGTTTAGTAATTATTTATTACTGTTAATTGTTTTTTAACTCTGATCTTTAAGTTAATTTGATCATTGTTGATTTTTACTTGCCTTATTTTTGTACTTGAAGTGTTTTTTTAATGTTTGAAATCATACGAAATTCAAATCTACTTTCATTTATACTCTACCGGCTTTTACACGTTCATTTATACATGGAATTAATACTTAAATTGTTATCTGAGGATCTATTAAAGGAGAAAAGTATGAGAGAATAGATAATATTTCGAAAGGACTCTACTCATTTTGGAAGGAAAGGAAATTGCTACAGTTCATATTATTTACAAAATTCTATTCAACAAGAAATGCTTTCAACGATCACTACCATAACCTCCGATCTTTAAGGTCAGATCTCTGATCCAGCTTCTAAAATTCCATTACCTGATGATCCAGAATCTTCGAATAATTCTGATCATTCGTTTGAAGCTGCTAATACACTACTTCGTCTAAGGGTGCAGTCCCATGCTGAGCAGAAAACAGAATGCAAAGCAGAATTTCGTGAGTGCAAGAGAGATAGTCAGATGTCACTATCCTTTTCACTCTCACGAAATTCTGCTTTGCATTGTGTTTTCTGTTCAACATGGGACTGTACCCTTAGTCAGACTGATGATAGTAATAAAAAATGCCCTTAATCTGGTTTGCTATATTTATTTTAAAGTTTATCGGATTCTCAGTCTCTTTCTAAAAAAGTAAATAGAGAGTTTGATTTTCTTTCTCTTATAAGAGAGAGTAACCTTTCGTTTAAGTGATTTTTTGTCCTTTTTCTACTTTTTTATTTTTTGGTTTTTTTTTGTTTTGCTTTTGACTGTTTGCCTTTTTTTTCATTTTTTTTATATTATAGGGAAGAAGAGTCTTTTGTTTGTTTAATTTTGTTTTTTTTTTTGTTTTTATTTTGTTCTTTTTTTTTCTCTCTTTTATTTTGATTTTTGCTCTGTTTCCTTTTATTATTTCTGGCTGAAATGTCTAATAATAAACAGTCATTTTGTATCGGTACGTGGAATGCTCGGAGTGTTTTTAGAAAAAAACCGGAAGTTGAAGCTCTTCTTCATCGCAGGAAAATAGATATCCTCTCTATAACGGAAACTTGGCTGAATAAAGATTGTCCTATTTGGGAAGTTTATGGATACAACACATATCGTATGGATAGGAAGGATGGTTCTCTAGCAGGTGGTGGTACATTGATTTTGGTCAGGGACAATATAATCACAAATCCATTTCATCTTCAGGATGATTTTTCGGAATTCTTTGATGTTGTTGGAGTGATTATAGATACCCAGTTGGGTAAGAGATTGATCCTGTCTGTCTATGCTCCTCCTGCAAAACAGATTCCTTTAAATGTTTGGCTTAAATTAATAAACAGTCTGCCTAATCAGATCCCTGTTATTCTTTGTGGTGACTTTAATGCACATTCTCTTTCGTGGGGCTCCACGTATGACTCTTCAAGAGGTCTGGATCTGGCGAGAGTATTTGATACTTATAATCTTATTTCGCTAAACGATTCTATCCCTACCAGAGTTGATCCTTCGGGTAGAACAAATAATGTTTTGGACTTGATTGTGGTATCTGAGCCAATTATCTTTCAGTCTTCTTTTGAGGTCACCGAAGATTCGTACAATTCGGATCATCTTTTGATTCTAGCTACCTTTGATGTTGAGCCAAAATTTATTGTTTCAACCTCTAATAGGCTTAATATTAAAAATGTTAACTGGTCTAAGGTGGGAGATGATTTCGATGTTTCTTTGGGTGATTTTGAAGAGTCCTTAAACTCTGGTATTTCTCCTGATAAGATTTATGAAGACTTTACTTCATTTATCATCTCTGTACTCGAGAACAACGGTGCATTTTTACCTAAAAATCATAAGGGCAAAAGAAAGTCGGAACCATTATGGTGGGACTCTGAGTGTGAGGGTGCAATTATTCGAAGAAGGGAGGCAAGGAAGTCATGGCTTAGTAATCAGACTCTGGAATCTAGGAATAATTTTAAAGATGTGGATAACGAGGTGAAATGGTTCCTGA
This sequence comes from Leptopilina syphax, assembly GCA_032872505.1. Classification (NCBI taxonomy): domain Eukaryota; kingdom Metazoa; phylum Arthropoda; class Insecta; order Hymenoptera; family Figitidae; genus Leptopilina; species Leptopilina syphax. The sequence goes on from CM065468.1 coordinate 31,577,050, forward strand.
GGAGGAAGAAGAAGGACTCATTTATTGCTTTTTGCAATAATATTTGTCCTTCTCCTTCTGGTCCTGATAGTACTTGGAAAGCGGTTAGATCATTCCAAAATAGAAATTCACCTAAGAGAACTAATGTCTCGAATGATCCGGATTCTGACACTCTGCAGACTCTTCGAAATGAAATTATTCACTCGGATGTTGCTCCAGTTGACCATCCTCTGATTTCAGATCAGGACAATGAGGGTCCTGTTTCCTTCAATTTGCCTTTTTCTGAGAGGGAATTTACGTCAGCTCTATTGACTTGTAAAAAGAATTCTGCTCCAGGTCTTGATGGCTTTACATATGAAATAATCACGAATTTGCCAAAACGTGCGTTGGAATTTATCCACAATTTGTTTAATCTTATGTTTTCTAAATCGATTTTTCCTAAAGGTTGGAGAGACACCAAGGTTCTTTTTATTCCGAAACCAGGGGGCAAGGGCTTTCGCCCTATCTCCCTGACTTCTACTTTTTGCAAATTATTTGAGAAACTTATTCAGCGCCGCCTTGAGTATCTTGCGGAATCGGGAAATTGGATTCCTTCATCTCAATATGGTTTTCGTAAGGGAAGATCTGTTCTCGATTGTGTTTCTGCAGTGGTTACGGACATTAACCAAGGTTTTGTCAGAAAGGAAAGTACGCTGGCTTTGGCAATTGACATCAAGGGAGCCTTTAATAATGTCCTCCCATCCACTGTTTTACAACATTTAAGAGAGTTGAAGACTCCCTCTAAAATTTATAATTTCGTTTGTTTTTTAATTTCGAAAAGGAATCTTATTTTTCAGAATGATCTGAATAATCCTGCGATCTGCGGTGTCGGTGTTCCCCAGGGAGGTGTATTGTCCCCTTTGCTGTTCAATATTAACTTGAGAAATTTGTTTAATCAACTTCCAGTCGGAGTAAAGGCTGCTATGTATGCAGATGACCTTCTCATTTACGTTAGATTTGATTCAATTGAAGAAGCTTTGGAATTATTGAACAGCTCTGTCACTATATTGTCTGATTGGTTGAAAGATTATGGTTTGTCTATTTCAATTCCGAAATGCCAATTGGTATTGTTCTCAAGATCTCGTCTTAATGCTTCTGATATCAAACTGGTAATTGGTGATCACACTATTACTGCTTTAAATACTATTTTATATCTGGGAATCATTCTCGACAAGAAACTTTCTTGGTTGCCTCACATCAAATATTTGGTTTCCAGAGCAAATTTAGCTCTGAATATTTTAAAGGCCATGTCCAGGGTTTCTTGGGGTGCTCACCCATCATCTCTTCTTCTCGCGTATAGAGGTCTTATTCGAGCTCATTTGGAGTGGGGCTCTTCTTTGTTTTTGAGCGCATGTCCGTCTCACCTGAAACTTTTGGACAGAGTTCAATATTCGGCTCTAAGGATTGTTATGGGATGTATGGTTTCAACTCCCATTAGTATTCTACTATCAGAATGTGATGAGCCTCCTCTATATCTGAGGAGATCAATGTTGTGTGACAGATTCTTGCTCAGATGTTATTCTTGGACTGGTAATCCCTTAATTCCCAGATTGCAATTATTACTCGAATCTTCGAAAATCAGAAAATATCACTCCTTCAATTTTGAGAAGTTATCTTTTTTTACTCCTTTTATTAGAATACGTAACTTATTGGGTTCAGCTCCTCGTAATAGAAAGGTGGCAAATTTTGATTGCAGTTGGGAAGAATTGAATCACAAAATACATATCAATATTCATGATGGATTGACGCTTAAAAATAAGCAAAACTCGAATACCCTCCTGAATAATCTCCTTGATGATAAATATAAGGATCAAATTACAATATTCACAGATGGTTCTCATGATGATCAATACAAATCTTCTGGCTCAGCATTTTATGTTCCTTCACAAAATTTTAGATTTGGAATTAAACTGAATGGATTGTTGTCAATTATTTCCTCTGAATTTTTGGCCATTATAGAAGCTTTAAAATATGTTACCTTATCCAATTTTTTTAACATAGTCATTATCAGCGATTCCCGTTCAGCTCTGCAAAGTATTCAGGATATTTTTTGGTCCAGAAATTCTCACCCTATGGCTGTGCGTATAGTTAAACAGGTTATTTTTCTTTCTCGTATAGGTAAGAATATTAGTTTCCTATGGGTTCCTTCTCATTCAGGAATACATGGTAATTCGGAAGCTGATAGACTGGCTAAATTATCCTTATCTCTTGAAATCGGAAGGAACGATGGTGTTCCGATCTGTGATTTCAAAGAAATTCTTTTCAAGGATTATTATAGCTGGTATAAAACTTTATGGCCTCATGAAAGAAAGCTTAACTCTGCTATTAAGTACTTTGACAAAATTGGTTTCAAGGACAAAAGACCATGGTTTCAGGGTTTTGAAGCTTCAAGACGAGCAATAAATATGATCACAAGACTGAGGACTTCTCATGTATGTACTGCTGAGCACTTCAATAGAATGAGGTGGAATATTGATTTGGGATGTCAATGTGGTGCAGATTTTAAAAGTTTAAAACATCTGTTTTATGAATGTCCTTTGCTTTCAGATGGAAGACCGGAATTTTTCAGTTTTTTATCTATTAAATTCTCGGATTTTAATCCCGAAGATTTTGATCTATATGAGAAATCTTTTTTTCCAGATAGAGAATATATAATGAAGCTTAACAAATTTTTTCAATCTGGGGGCGTAATTATCTAATTATATTCTGGAGAATAATCGTAAGATTGAGGTTTAATTGTTTCAATTTTACATTAAGGAAATTAGAGTTAATGAATTGAAGAGAAAGAGAGAAATTTTGATTTATTTTTTATTTTTATTTAATCTTTTTCCCATTTAATCAATAATGGGAAAAAGATGTTTATGCATGTTTGCTTTTTTTTTTGCTTTGATTGTTTGATTTTGGTGCGAAAATGATTTTATTGCTTTTCCTATCATTGTGAGTTTCCTCTCTTATTTTTTTCCTTTCCTATTTATCCAGATATAGCATAACACTACAACATCGTTCATACTCATTGAAAGGACATAAGGAGTGAAAAGAAAAAGGACATCATTGCTTTCTTGACTTCAACAATTTATTTACGTGATTACATTTCACTTCAAGCATTTCAACTTACATCGTCTAATGACATTCTTATATTAAGGGATTAATTTGAAGTTTCCCGCCAAGAACTTTTAGTGTCTCGTGTTTTGGCTACCTGCTATGCAACAAGCCATGTAACCAACAAAAAAAAAAAGAAGAAGACTAGAGACAGGAGGGCTAACTCGGCTGTTTTCTCACTCACAGCAGTGAGTCAGTATTAGTGGGGTTCTGAAGGCGTAGTTAGATTGCGCCAAATATCTTGTTTTCGGTTCTGCACATCTCAACACTCTTACATTATATATTTGAATACGTGACACGCGTGTGTGAGTGGAAGTACAGAATCAAAACACGATACTTGGCGCAATCTAACCACGCCTTCATAATCCCCCCTATATTTGTCCTACCCCCACTACTGCAGATAGTCCTCCTGTCTCTACACGGAAAAAAAAGTACGTGAATTTTTCATTGACTCGGTACTTGACTTTTGGATACGACACAAAATACTAAAAACAGTCTAGTACTTTTGCATGAGAGTTTCAAAAGCAGTCAATGAAAATTTCTAGTACCTTGCTTGAGAATTTCATTGACTTTCAAAAAAACTGTAAAATAAAAAAATAATTTCCACTTGTTCACACCGTTTTTCTGAAATTCACTCATTCATTCACATATTTGGATAATTAATCACACAAACAAAGAACAATTATTGTATCACTTTTCGACGTTCGTCAACACTTATGAACTAACCTATAACACACACATATATTCGCGTATAACTTAAATATAAACACACACTTAACACTTAAAAGTACGTATCGAATTGTTCTTATATACCACATGGTGAAATTTTTCACGACTTCTGAGACATGCTATTTCACTGAAAACTGAGACTTACATAACATTCTGTTTTGTGAGAAACACAAAACAAAAAATATTTTTTTGAAAACACTAAGTTTTATGATTTTATTAGAAGAACATATTGCTTGGAAATCTCTAAGGCTATTTCTTAATTCTTCTTTTCATTCATATTTTTAACATAAGAATGTTTTTTGAACACATTCTTACTTGAAGGTATATTTGTAAAAAGACGATGCTAAGTTCAATTCAATCTCAAGGCTTTAATCAAAATATAATTAATATTATATTTTGCCGCGACATTTTAAACGCATCTCGATTAATCGAGAAATACTCGATCATCGTGTGTCGACCGTATGAACACAAACAAACGACACAAGCTGCGCGCGCGATAGGAATTTAGTGTGTGGGGAGCACGCAAGGTTTTCGGGTGAGTGTGTGTGAAGAGAAAAGGAATGCTTTACTAAAAAAAAGAAACTAAAATTAAAATATACAAAATTTTCACACCAATTTTTGCAAAGAAAAAGTACCAACAATGGGAAATCATATGGTAAAAAAAGGAAGTGCCAAGAAAAAAATTGGCGCAACAACAACAGGTGGTGTTGTTCAAGTAACCACAAAAACCATCTCTCGAAGTCCTTCGGGAACAGATTTTCAGAATGGATCACACACTCACTTTATTCCCATCGAGAATTTAGCAAAAGTAAGTTGATTTTCAATTTTTTTTATTAGTCAACAATAATATTGTTTAACAATGTACTTCAATTTTAACCTTGCTCCAATTTTTTCCTCGGCATTTTCTCGATTAGGAACTTTCCACTATAGTATATATTTTACTCCGATTTTTCTGCAAAATTTTTTTTATTATTCTTGTTTTTAAATATCACGCTGTTATTCAGTATCACTATTTCGCAATCGTTTTGATATTACGTTGTATTTCATAATTATTTACATAATTCTTTACATTTCATTTCTAAAGATCTATAAATATACTATCGTTACATATTGAGGTTAGAATTTCAATAATATTTCATCGTCAAAATAAACTTTTGGAAAATGAGTACTATTATAGGTATTTGCATAATCTCTAAATTTTATTTATGGATCATAAATAATCTTTTATTTTTTAAATATTTCATTGTTACGAAATAATTACTTTTTACTATACTCTTATCTAATTTCAACTCTCAAATATTGCACAACGGGAAATTTTTTAAATCTATAAAATTATTTATCTTGCATTTTTCGGGCAATTGAATTTTTTTTTAAATTTAATTCCTGAGAAGAATTTTACTATCTAAAAAAATAATTTAATTTTTGCTATGAATTTTACTATATTTATAAAAGTAATTGAATTGTTTCGAAGGATTTATCAAATTTTTAGAAAATAATTGAATTGTTTCGAAGCATTTGTTAAAATTTTTTAGAAAATAATTGAATTCTTTTGTGAAATTTTATAAAAATTTCGTTGAAAATAATTGATTTTTTGCAAATATTTTACTATTCAAAAAAATAATTGAATTCTTCCGAATAATGTTATTATTTTTGAAAATAATTGAATTCTTGCTAAGAATTATATTAAATTTTTGAAAATATAAACAATAATAATTAATTATGTACTTTATAAGTGAATTTTTATTTTTAAAATTATTTATCTTGCATTTTTCGGGAAAATGAAATTTTTTGAAAATAAATCTATTGAAATTTCCAGATTTTGGCTGATATAACGCAACGTGAGGAATCAATAAATGGTATAACAGCGAATGTAATAAAAAAATATCTATTTCCCCATTATCCCGAGTTGGCGGACAAATTATTTAATTATCTTCATAGTTGTGCAAAAGCCACAACAACACATCTTGGTGTTGTTGCCTTTAAACAGCAAGCGGAAAAATTTATTTCAATAATTAATGATGAATCAGTACTTGAAAATTACGTGAGGATGTATTCTAATTTAAATGTCGAGGGTGATGTTAATCCAAAAAATTTACAATCACTACTTATGATTTCCTATGTTTTGGCCATGGGCAATGCCAATATGGTGACTTTACTCAGTGCCGAGCGAATCATCAATGCTGTTCTTATTTCTTGCGTAAGGAACATTTTTTAATTATCTTATATTTGTCTAACAAGGTTTATTTTTGACTCATTGAAGAAAAAAAGTAATCTATACTTTGTAATGAGTCAAAAGTAGTTGAATTTTTTGTCACGATTCTATTTGGAAATAATTTTATTATTTTTTGTTAGGATTAAATATATATTTTTATGTTACTTGAAAATAATTATTACCATTTTTATTTTATTTTTTTAAATTTTCGAGAAAATAATGTTTTATTTTAATAATTTTAATTGAAAATTTTGAAAATAATTTAATTGTTTCGAAGAATTTAATCAGTTTGTTTTTAATAATTGAATGTTTTGAAAGGGTTTTATTAAAGATTTTGTAAATAATTGGATTGAATCGAAAAATTTTATTAAAACGTTTAAAAATATCTACTTAATTTTTCTTAAGAATCTTATCAAAACTATTGAAAAGGATTGAATTTAATCAATAATTGTATTTTAATTATTATTTTTAAAAATAATTGTATTCTTTCGAAAAATTTTATTAAATGATTGATTGAAATCTTTCGAAAATTTTTTTTAATTTGTAGTTTTTTGAATAATTCTAATTGAAAATTTTGAGAATAATTGAATTAAACAAAAAAAATTTTTCAAGTTTTTAAAATAAACACGTCTGTTAATAATTATAATTAAATATTTATTATTATTAGAATTGTTTTGAAAATAATTGAATTTCTGTGAAGAATTTTATTATTAGAAAAAATAATTTAATTTTTGCTATGAATTTTACTACTTATAAAAATAATTGAATTGTTTCAAAGGATTTATTAAAATCTTAGTAAATACAGTAGGATCTTTCAATAGTGCAGTCGTCGGGAATATTGTGCACTGTTCGAAGCGTGCAAAAACTAAAACATTCAGGTCCGTGTCAAGAAAATTATTATTTCCTTTACCCCCGAAACCCCTTGTCTACTCAACTCACTAATGATTGCACTTTTCAGAACTGCACTATTGAAAGATCCTACTGTAATTAAAATTTTTTTTAAAATATTAAAAATTTGAAAAAATCGATTTTTTGCAAATAATTTTACATTTTATAAAAATAAGTGAATTGTTTCGAAGGATTTATTAAAATTTTATAAAATAATTGAATTCTGTTGAAAAATTTTATTGAAAATAATTGCATTTTTGCAAAGATTTTACGATTTAAAAAAATTAATTGAATTGTTTCAAAGCCTTTATTAAAAGTTTAGAAAATATAAACAATAATAATTAATTACATATGAACTTAATAAGTGGATTTTTAAAATTTTGATTATGAAATTATTCAAAAATTTATATTTGAGAATAAAAAATTTTGTAAATTACTTAATTTTAAATATGAAAATGTTTTTTCAGTTTCATGGAAAAGAAAGTTTATCGCTGAATTATGTGACGCATTGGTTGTGGCAAAATTGCCCACAAATTGTACAAGGTTTGCATCGTTACGTGGTGCATGTGCTGACAACTGCTTATCGATTTGGAAACAATCTTTTGTGCAAAGAAGAATCGCAACCTCATTTAGAGCCAGGAACTCCTGTTTTGGAGCAACCACACGATGCTTTCGATTGTTCGGAACCATTCTTACCTGTCAGTTATGTTTGGTTATTGTCCACTAGTCTACCATCAATTTACACACAGGTACATTTTTATTAAGTTACTTAAAATTATTAATTTTATTTATCAATAACGCCTTGGATAAACTTGACTTTTTGACATTTTTTTCGACTTATTTTCCAAAAATTGCGACTATTTTGATTTCTCTTCGAAATATTGCAACAAAATACCTTTTTTGTATAAAATGCAACTTATTTCATTTTTTGTAATGTACAAAAGTCTAATCTTTCAAAAATTATATTTAAGTAATCTTCAGAAGATAGTTAAATTTTCGACAAATTAAAATCAAAAAGTTTTTAAATAATGAAAATTTTGTTAAATTTTATTGAAAATGATTGATTTGTGAAGTATTTTGTTAAATTTTTTAAAAATCAAATATTGAAGAATTTTAATTGCAAGTTTAGAAAATAATTGAATTCTTAATAATTTTAATGCTTTATAGTAAACAAATAAATATTATGATTTTATGAAATTCAATTATTTTCAATTACATATTTTTTTGAAAATTCTATTATTTTGAATATTTTTAATTACATAGTTCTAAACATTCAGTTGTTTTCAATATTTTTTTTACAATTATCATTAAAATTTTTAGAGATCCATTATTTAAAAATTTTTAATTAAAAGAATTCAACAAAACATTGATTAGTTTTTTCCCGTTTTAAAAATTTTGTCCCCTTTTTCCCCTTTTTTAATGATTTGTCCCCTTTTTCCCCTTTTACTGATCAAAAATAAAATTTTTTTATATATATTTCAATGTATAATCATAAAATTTATATTCAATTTTTGAATTATCAAAAATTTTAATGGAAAATCTTTAAAGGTAAATTTAAAAATGAAAATTATTATTATTTTTAAAAGATTTTACCAAATTTTAATTGTTAAGAAATTTTCCAAAATTGAAAAACTATTATCTTTTAAAAATTATTTAAAAATGTTTTTAAAAAAATTAATTGTAAGAATTTCTTTATAATTTTTTGAAAACATTATATCTTAAGAAAAAATTATGGAGAGTTACAATTATTAGAAAAAAAATTGAGTTTTTGTATTTAAATAATTGAATTCTAGAAGAACTTTTGGAAAATTATTTAAATTAATTGATTCATAGATGAAGTTTAGTTGAAAATTGTAGAAAATAATTGAATTCAAGAAGGATTATAATTGTAATTTTTATAAATTATTAAAATTCGAATAAATTTTACTCATTTTCCGTAAACATTCATATTTTCCTGTAAGAAGAATTTTGATAGGGAAAATAATTTTAATGTCAGTAAATTGCCAGGGAAATTGATAAACTGAAACTTGTGACCACCTTGTATATTATATTAAAATTAAATCATTTTAAAAAAAAACTATACAAGCGATATGATAAAAAATTTGAATTATATGTGCAAATTGTATAAACAAATAAATTTTTGTAGGTTTTAAATATTTTTTTCTTGAAAATTAATATTTGTTTTTTCCGAAAATTTTAGTAATAAAATTTCAAGTTTTTAAATGTTATAAATAATTATTTTTTTAAAGACTGAATTTCTTTGGATAAAATTTCTTAAATGGCTGTAACACTTTGATATAATAGAAAATGTAAATTGTATTTTCCTATTGTTTATGTGATGTAAATATTTAAAAATTATCTTAATATTAAAGTTATTTTCAACCAAAGAATCCCAGAACTGTAAAAAATTTGTAAGAATTTAACTCATTTTAATTTGTTGTTTGGTATATTTTTTGTCCCCTTTTTGAGGAAAAAAATTCCCCTTTTCCCCTTTTTTGAGGATAAAAGGTACTGTGATGCCTGTGATAATTATAAAGTTAAAAATTCAATTAAACAACCAATGTATAGAATTAAAATTTTGGGGCTATCGTACGCCTAAAATTTACCTCACATTTTTTTTCGTTGTTTCTAAAAACGAATTTAGAATTTTTTAATTTGATGCTTTATTATATTATATTACATCTTGTAATTAAATAATTAATGCAAGTTATAATTAGTATTTTTACTACTATACAGATTTTTTGTTTCCCAAAGAAATTAGAATTAAAAGTTGTTTAACTTTATCATTTTCAATTAATTTAATTTTTTGCAGTTATGTTAGATTCGAAATATACGGAATTCTTTGTTTAAAAAGCTAAATGAATAATTGAGGGCCTGGATACTATATAACAACCGCTGCGCTTGGTTGTAGGGGATAGTACCAGTCAGGCAGCAGTGAACGGCCCAGAGGTGCTCACTGCTGCCTGGCTGGTATTATCCCCTACAACCAAGCGCAGCGGTTGTTATAGTATCCAGGCCCTCAATTATTTTTTTAATTTTTAGAATAATTAAAAGTTTCGTTATCAAAATTATTTTTAATTTTTAAATTATTTTGAAAATAAAAGTATAAAATATGTAACAATTTTTGCGATATTCAATTTTCTTCGTACAACAAGAAAGTTTAACAGCAGTAATAGCATTTTAACAAAATTTATCGGATTCACTTGTAATTCGTTTCTAATGCGTTAAATTTGACATTAAATTTTAGAAATTCAAAATAGAACCGAGGGGCTGATCACTCAGAATCCAATTCAACAAAAATTTGAAAATTTATTATTATTTGCATGGATTCACATGGAATCGTAGGAGACGAATTCTCTGAATCTTGGATTCACATGAAATCGCTTGGATTCGTAAAAGACGAATCCTTATGATTTCTTAAATTTCGGGCGGATTCTCATCGGATTTCCTTGTATTCGTAAATAATCATTCCCTTACGAATCTTGTATTCGAGAGTGAACAGCCCCTCGAATAGAACTTCCTTTTCAGGATTCCTACAGAAATCCGAATTTAAAATTCCATACTTTTTCGATGATTTCCAGGTCAAATTTTTACGAAATTCCAGTGGAATTTTAAATCTAATTTCAATATTTTTGGGCACTTTAAAAACATTTTACTTATTTAATAGTCTCCACCCTTTGGTAAAAATTCTAAAATTATCAAAATTTATCAAAAATTCGAAAAACCGATTTTTTTAAAATTCAACAGTTTTTCTTCTCTTTGATAGTATTTAGCTTCATTATTTTTGTGCTCTTGGAAAATACTTTACTTATTTAATAATCTCGATTCTTTGGTAAAAATCTAAAATTATCGAAAATTATCAAAAATTCAAAAATCCGAATTTCTTAAAATTCAACATTTTTTCCTCTCTTTTATGGGATTTAGCTTCATTATTTTTGTGCTCTTTAAAAACACTTTACTTATTTAATAGCCTCGACTCTTTGGTAAAAAATCTAAAATTATCAAAAATTATCAAAAATTCAAAAAACCGAATTTCTTAAAATTCAACATTTTTTCCTCTCTTTTATGGGATTTAGCTTCATTATTTTTGTGCTCTTTAAAAACACTTTACTTATTTAATAGCCTCGACTCTTTGTTAAAAAATCTAAAATTATCAAAAATTCAAATATCCGAATTTCTTAGAATTCAACATTTTTTCCTCTCTTTTATGGGATTTAGCTTTATTATTATTGAATTGAATTTCTATTCAAGAGAAAAATGAAAAACTGAAAAATTTAGAAACTTTTAAAAATTCCAGGCCTTTTCTATGATTTCCCTGATTTCCAGAAGCCTTTTAAAAATTCCATACTATTTCCATGATTTCCATGATTTCCAGATTCTGTAGGAACCCTGCTTTTGTCTGACTTTCTTCTAAATTTTCGAATTCAGTGATTTCTGGGGTGAATTTGGTTAAGTTTTAAAATGATTAATTTCTATTTGATTTCGTTTTTTTTTAATTTAGAAAATCTTATGTTAATTTAATTCTTTTTTCGTTATGCACGGCAAAAAATATTTAGCTGGATAAACTACAGATTTCACTTTAGTAGCGAAATTTTTCAGTGTGTAATAATTATTATTTCTTAAAAAAGTATTTAAATTAAAATGGGTTTATAAAATAAGCAATGCAAAAGATGACCCAGATACTAATTGGAATTGTTCTATCCATAGTTTAAGTCTAGTAATGTAAATTCTATTTAAATTGAGACCATTGAGTGAAATTATTTGAATTTTAGTTAGTTAAATCTCTTTGTTAGGCAATAATAATTATTTCTTTAAAATTTTTTAAATTGTTTAAAATAAGCAGTTCCATACAACATTCCCGCGCGCGGATAGTGTGGCTAGTACATATACATACATAATAATAATTTGCTATTCCGTGAACAGAAAGTGTCGTCTTTTGTTTTTCTGTAATAATTAATGTTTTGATAGATAATTTTGGTTATGAGTGGTTATGAGTATTCCCATATGTGTGATAACCTGACGTAAAGAAATTTTTTTACAATTTGAAGAAAAATGATCAAGACGTGCCTCTATTCAACTGATGTTTAAAATGGTAAATACAGTAGAACCTCGATTATCCGAGGTAATGTGGAGAAAAGGTACCTCGGATAATCGAAAACTCGGATAACACGGAACCAATGAAAATTTCAAAATTTTAAATTATTTTTCATGCGTTTAAAGTGTTAGAATAATATTAAATGACAAAAATGGACGAAATTTTAAATGCAATGATCACAAATAGTGGTTTTGTAAAATTTATTTTCCAAATTTAGTCGCTCGATCCGTTTTATCCGAGTTATTCCGCATTATCCGAGCATGTTTAGTGCCTCGGATAATCCGGAATCTCGGATAATCGAGGCTCGGATAACCGAGGTTCTACTGTAGATGTAATTTTTTCAAGAAATCACTATCATTTTGTAAATTCTTATTTTAATGAAATTCTCAAACTTGGTATTGATAAAAAGTTTAAATTCTAATATCGAACAATTTTTTTACAATACTATTCAATTGGTGAACTAAATTTTATTTGCCTCTTTTGTTTGACAAAAATAAATTGATAATAGTCACTTAAATTTTGAAGTTTAAATATTTAGTATACTTTGCATTTATTTCAGAAAAAATAATGCTTATAAATTCTATTAAAAATTTCTTTCCTTCAATTATTAACATTTCAATGTTTTCAATATATTTTTCGGATGAATACTAACAATTATTATGGTAGGCGAACACTTTTTCTAAAAAAATATTTTCTAATCTTTTTTGTCTAAAAAGGCGATTTCTAATTAAATCTGTTTTCTGAAAAAAGTTTTTCTAAAAAGTTACTTATTTCTAATGTTTATTTTTCTAAAATTTGTAAAATTCCATAATTTTAATAAAAATTAGAAAATTGTTAAAAAAATTAAGATTAAGGTAGTACGCTCGTGATCGCACTTTTCTATAGAATTTCATGAAATTTGAAATCAGAGTAGTTAATAACAAGATCTATGTATTTGCAAAATATTAAAAAAATTGACCGTTTCTAAAACAAGATATTTAAGTTCAAAGTTTGTTATTTAACATGGTTAACCTATGAAAAGTGCATGTAAACGGCACATTTCTTCTAATAACTTCTAAAATTTTCTATATATTGTTTTAAAAAACTAATATATTATAAATGAATGTTTGAGAAATTTATAACAAAAAGATTTAACAATATTAACCGTTTCAGTTAAAAGATATAATATAATATAATATTCTAACCTGACTAGTATACTTGTGTGTGAGTGTGTCTGCACGGAAAAAAATTAATCTCTAAACTTGATGAAATAATATTCATTTGAAGTCCAATGAAATATAAGTGTTTCTAAATTAAACATTATAGTCACAATTACTGTGATAAGTTGTGTTTGATTCTGTCAAACTTTATTCCAGAAAACGCCATAAATTCACATCTCTGATTTAGAGATTTGTTAATTTCACAACTTTTTTATATGAATTAGGTACATTGTGTTTTAAGTTAATCAGTGACAAAAAAGATTTAAATCATTTTAATTAATTAAGTATTTATTTTATTTTCAAATATCCAAATAAAAGCGAAGGTCTGTGAAGGAAGGTCTGTGAAATTTTAAGGTTACAATTATCGCCCGACAAAATACGTCACTGACTGATTTAAATGACGTGAAATAGGTTAATAAACATTTTTCAACCACTTTTTCTCTAAACACAGAGACTTTTTACAAAATAGGCCAACATACAACGGGTGAGAATCTTCTTAATAACCCAAATTCAAAAGATTGTTTAAATTCATGCAGAAACGCGGTTGTAAAATGTAAAATTGGAAAGTAATGAAACCGCGTTTCTGCATGAATTTAAACAATCTTTTAAATTTGGGTTATTAAGAAGATTCTTACCCGTTGAATGTTGGCCTATTTTGTAAAAAGTGTCTGTATTTAGAGAAAAAGTGGTTGAAAAATGTTTATTTACCTATTTCACGTCATTTAAATCAGTGAGTGTCGTATTTTGTCGGGCGATAATTGTAACCTACAAATTTTACAGACCTTTCAACGCCGTTAAAACAAAAAAATGAAATAAAAATATAAAATTAGTATTGTGTTTTAAAAATATCCAACTACTTTTTTATACTTGTCAATGTATAGTTCATACAGGGAAAACAATATAAATATTTTGTGAATAATTCTCACTCTAAATTGTGATAAATTATAAATTCTTATTACATCGAGTTATTACAAAAATACGAATTATATAAATATAGGACTAGAATTTTTAATATTGTTTATTCAAATAATATATTAGATTTGAATTTATTCAAGTAAGTTGATAGTTTAGAACATATGTTCCATGTCATAAAATTTGAGATTCCTAATATCATTTTTAGGCATAAGAAATACGTCTTCTTCACAATACTAATATTCGGATTAGATATAATACCAAATTTCAGTTTTAGTGATCTGCTTACATCTTACGTCCGATTCCAGTGATAGTTTATGCCTAAATCTCAAATTTAATCTCTATCTCTAATTTAGAGATTAATTTTTTTCCGTGTGTACATAGGGCTGACTATGGGTGTTTTCGACGTTGACACTCTGAGCGCTCTGAAAGTACGAAACGTGGTTGGTTGGTCTAGGGGAATTCTGAATGTTGATTGGCTGACCTTCAAAATTCATAGTTTCATGCTCTGGTTTCCACACTCTGTATAGCTCTGTATCAAAGGTCCGAGCTATACAGAGTGTGGAAACCAGAGCATGAAACTATGAATTTTGAAGTTCAGCCAATCAACATTCAGAATTCCCCTAGACCAACCAACCACGTTTCGTACTTTCAGAGCGCTCAGAGTGTCAACGTCGAAAACACCCTATAGGTTTGTTCTCGCTAACTACACCGCTACACTCGAGTGTAGCAAGAGTGTGAAACGGAGCATGCGCACTTAAACAAAGTACAAAATCTAGCGAGAACGCAAAAGTGTAGAGAAAGTACACGAAAAAATGAAAAAAAAGATTAATATTGTAAACTGCATACAATTTGTAATTCAAAATAAACCACCTTATAAACAATTGCTATTGTAAAAGCAATTGTTTAAATAATTATTTCTCTCATTTATTAAAGCCATAATTTATTTACTATTAGTGATTTTAAAAGTAAAATTTCTCAGTTTTATGAATTATGATATGGTAAAATTTTTTTTTTAAATAATAGGATTTATTCCTATTATTCCCTGTAAACATTATAATAGGCAATTCATGGAAATTTGAGACATTAATTAAATTTTACAAGAATTTCGAAGGTTAAATGTATGTACCGAGCGGAATTTATTTTTTTAAATTTTTACACAGTTTAAACTCTGACATCTTTGTAAAATTTAATTAATTTCTTAATTTTAACCCAATTGCTCATTATAATGTTTACAGAGAATAAAACTAGAATTTTTAAGCTATATTTTCATATAAGTTTCAAGAAAAACGGAAGCGACATGTTTTGAAATATTCTAAAGGTTATCTTTCAAACTTAATTTTTTTCATAAATTCTATTATTTTAAAAAAAATATGTTTACCATCATAAAATTGAGAAATTATTTTTTAAATTCACTGTAAATAAAGTTTGGTTTTAATAAATGGGAGAATAATTATTTAAAAATTGCTTTACAATGGCAATTGTTTATTAGGTGGTACTTTATATAAATATTAACAAAATAAGGATTGCTTACTAATAATTTCATAAATCAAAAGTCACTAAGAAATATATTATAACTTTATGTTCATAAAATAATTAATGCATTTTAAATAAAATGTCCATTTACCGCCATTTTAATAAGAACACTCAATTACACTCGCTCGCAATCGGGTGTAATAAAATAGGGAAAAGTGCATAGGCTTCTAGGGAGTTAGGTGTACACTATTGCGTCACTTCTGGTAACGAGAACGCCGTAGTGTACACTTTTGTACAAAGTGTAGAAAGTGTAGCTAGCGAGAACAAACCTTATGTATTCAGTACAGTCCAAGCAAAAATATGCTACAGTAACTGCACCATACTATAGCATTTTATTAAAATTTACTTTTGAGAGTGACTGTCGCGAGCGTACTACCTTAAGAAATAGAAACTATTTTACATATTTCCCGTCTCTCAATCACAATTCTGTTTACAAAATTATAAGTTTCTTTTTGAAAATGAAGAAAAAATTTTATAAAATTACTATTTCTTATCGCAATTTGTTAACAAAATTCTGTTCTTCTTTGAAAAAAAAATAATTTGTATCATTTTTACTCCAAAATTTCCAAAGTTAATATATTTATAAAACATTTTTTTAGAAAATTTTAAATATCTTTACGAAAAAAATCTCTATAATTTCTATTTGTTAATTACGATTTTTAACTAGATTATTTAAAAATTTTGTTAAAAAATTAGCATAATTTATATTTTTTTAACGAAATCTCAAGTATTTTTTTAAAATGGAATATTGTTAGAAAAAAGAAAATTACCTTTATTAGAAGACAGAAAATTTCAAAATCACCTTTATTAGAAAAAAGTTTTTTTTAGAAACCCATCTTAATTAGAAAAAAATTTTTTAGAAAATACGATTTAGAAAAACTGTACCCCAACCATTATTAGAAACATAAGAATGAAAATTAAAATATTTGCAGAAATTATAATTTAAATTTTTTGAGTTTGAATTTTATTACATTTATATGAGCTTAAAAAATGTTTGAGGGATTTCATGAGAAAATTACATGTATAAAAATTACATTTGAAACTTGAGTTGAGTAGAGGCATGTTTTTTCACTTGATAATTATATTTATTTTTGTCCTACCTGCACGGAAAGTGTGTTATTTCGTGCATGTGAGGCGGTCGCAAAGTGAGTGATTCCCGCCCTGAAGTAGGGTGAGCGGGCGCAAAATACATTCTCGCCCGCTGACGTCATAGAGCGGGCGCAAAATACATTCCCGCCCGCTGACGTCATAAGAGAGCGGGCGCAAAGTACATTCCCGCCCGCTAAAATCACAAAATCGGATTTCTTACCGACTAATCTTCTCTAAATACTATTTATTGAATAATAAATACCAATTTTTGTATTATTTTGTAATAAACGACTATTGAATTCCTTCAAATATGTGTGCACTTAATAACCCACTTTCCATGCAGTTCGGACAAAAAACGTTGTTCGCAGCACGGGCGCAAAAGGTGATAGTGTCTCAGGCGAGATTATGGGGAAACCTCGGCGACCCTACGCACCCCCGGCTTCGCCTCGGAGCTTCGGGTCCCCTTGGTTTACCCAATCTCGCCTTCGCCGTAATCACCTGTTTTGCGCCCTTAATACGAAAATAACTATTTAATAACAGAAGCCATTAAAAAAATCGCAAAGGGATCCCTGCCGTCCAGAGGAAAAAGATACATAAGCGACATTTTTGAAAAAATTGAGTTTTTGGTATCATTGGATTCATAAAAAAAAGCTGCATTTAACTGTGTAAAAAAGAATTAAAATATTTAATTATTTATTGCAAAAAAAGATTGTTTAAAAATGACAAAAATGGAAAAAGTGACGAAATACAGAGTCAAAAGATACATAAAGCACATTGTGGGTTCATATTTCGGTAAACGACGCACAGTGGGAAAAAATGCACGCTTCTGGACAAAATTCTGCTGACAAGTCAAATCTTAACGGATTTTAAAGTTTATTTTTTTAAAAACTTCAGGAAGGTTTGCGCTACAAGCCTTGACTGCTACTTTTTTATAATTTCCAACATAACCTCAAAAAAATAATTTGAATCCTAATCAAATTCGTTCTACAATGATTGACTACAGCTACAAATTTATATAGGGAGCTTTCTCAGGTCACTGATAATCACTTTTATGATATATCATATCATAAAAAAGCTCCCCATGTTCATTTGTATATGTATTTAATCATTGTAGAATGAATTCGAAGAGGATTTAAATGATTTTTTGAGGTTATGTTTCAAGTGATTAAAAAAGTGGCAGTCACGCCTTATAACGCAAACCTTCCTGACGCTTTTTAAAAAAAAACTTTAAATCCGTTAAGATTTGACTTGGCAGAAAAATTTTGTCCAGAAGCGTGCATATTTTTTCTCTGTGTGTCGGCTGTGGCTGCTACGACTTAAAAGGTCACTGATAATCATTTTTATGATGCTTAGGCATCATAAAAAAGCTAAAGTAGCTCGCTATATACATTTGTAGATGTAGTCAATCATTGTAGAATGAATTTGAATATGATTTAAATGATTTTTTGATTTTTGTTTCAAATGATCAAAAAAAGTAGCAGTTACGTCTTATAGCCTTTAAAATCCGTTAAGATTTGACTTGTCAGCAGAATTTTGTCCAAAAGCGTGCATTTTTTCCCCACTGTGCGACGCTGCATACGTCACCAACTTACAGGACAAAATGATACACAAAGTCGCTTATGTATCTTCTTACTAGGTAAAGGAGCCTGAGAGTGAGCTGACTTTACAGACTAAAAGAAGCGATTTTTTTTCGACTGTCTTTATGTATCTTTTTCCTCTGTAAAATGGTCTGACAGTGAGTCGAGTTATGTATCTTTTTTCTCTGGACGACACCGCTCAGCTCGAGTAAGTTTACCGAGAAATAAAACATAAGCGACTTTGTGCTTTTATTCGTCTGTATTTATCACTACTAGAAACCCGTATGTCCATTTTACAATAGAAATTGTTTAAAAAATTAATTTTTTTTACATAATGAGAAGCAGAATATTTTTTTATTAAATATTGATCAAAAATTTTTTAAAAAAGTTAATTTGAATTATAGTTCCGGAGGCAAAAAGTTTTCTTTGATTTTCTCGGATTGATGGTAATGTCGCTTATGTATCTTTTTCTTTTGGACGGCAGATCCAAGGCAAGGAAAGTAGTAATTTTTATTTTTTTCACGGATTTTTTAAAAATCCCGGCATTTAAACTAAATTATAATTTCCACGCCTTGGAAGCAATTTTTTCGTTTGCTAATTATTTATTTTAATGTTAGAAGTCATTAAAAAAATTTGCAAGAGGATCGAAGGTGGGGAAAGCAGTGATTTTGATTTTTTTTTAATAATGATTTATTTTATATTCTAGGATTTCTGAAAAATCCGTGACAAAAAATAAAAATAAATTTTTTCTGTGTAGGCAGATTGCTAGCGTGATAATTCTTTAAATCATTCACGCGCGCATCGCGCGCGTAGGACTTTGCTAGTTTTATATGAATTAGCTTTAATCTTAAGAACGCTTTGCCGCAATACAAATAGCAATTTTCTTACTTTTTTAATTTATATTTTGTTCAAAACGATAATTGTGCCAATTTTCTAATTTGTTAAAAAAATTTCTATTATTTATTTAAATAATATAATTTTGAATTAAAAATTTGTAGATAGAAGATCCACAAATGGAGGGAATGCAGGCGTTAATAACAAAAATGTCGGGTAATATTTGCCCAAAACATTGGACATTATTGTATAATAGCGATCAACATGGAATTGGTGTTAATCGATTTTTACATCATGTATTGGGCTATAAAGGACCAACGTTAATATTTATAAGGGCTGTGAGTGAGGAAGTGGAAAATTCACCGACTTATTGCATATGCTCATGCGTTGAATGGCGTGAATCACATCTTTATTGGGGCGATGAGGATTCAATGATAATTGAATTATTACCATCGTATCGTGTCGTTGAAAAAGGATCAAAACTTTTGTACTTAAACACTGAAATTCGTGGCTATCCACAGGGTTTAAGAGCCGGTAAAGATCCCCGTGATCCAAGCATTATTATTGATCAAGCTTTCAATTCTGTCACTTTTGAACGTGTTCCATATCGTATCTCGAGTCTGGAAGTTTGGGGTTGTGGCGACGCCAAATCAAGGTAATTCACTTTTACTTAGTCAATATTTTATCAAATTTGTAAAATAATAAATAAACTAAATAAAAACAAATTATATTTTAGAGAAAAGCAATTGGATATTAAAAAGTGGCAAGTTAAAGAAGCGGAAAAGCAGAGAGTTGTAAAATTAAGCGCTTCCGAATGGCTGGACCATCCTGATCGTTATTTGTTAGAATTGGGAGGTAGACAAACGTATAATAGTACAAGCAGTTGAAAAAAAGCAAATTAACTTTTACTTTTTGTAAATATTGTAAATATTTCGAATGCTTGTTGTATTTTTATAGTAAAACAGCAAAGCACTCTCAATGTATTCAACTGCAGAGAAGTAACAATTTAAAATTCCAAATCAAATCAATATTTTTTGAAAAGAAAATCCAATATTTGGAAGATAAAAAAATAATTGACTAATTTGGAATCTGAGGATTTAAAAAATAATATAAAGTGCCTAAAGAGGTCGAATTTTAAAGGACAATTCTCAAGTGCCAATAAGAATATTTTTTTAAATTTTAAGCATAAAAATTACTTTCTTTTTAACAAAATATTGTTTTCTTATATAGAAAAGCTTAAATTTTAAATTATGTCAGGAACTGTTTGTTTTTGTCACTTGAATTCGAGATTAATGTGCAAAAGAAAAAAAAACAAAAAAGACTGGTACGACTGAAAGCAGGTTAATTGTTAATTGAGGTATCGGCTTTTTTTTAGAATTTTACATGTTTCGTTATAATTTTAGATACTTAAGTTTTAATGACTTTTAAACTATTTTTTAATTTTATTCCACGCACAAGAGCAATATTTTTTTAAAAAACAAATTTTTACACTTTTTCAGTGAAAAAGTTATTTTTAACCACTTTTTAGAAACTTTTTTTTTGCTAAAATTTTTCTTGCTCCAATAACAGATATTTTCGTGATTTTCTTTTTCCTGTTAGCGAAAAAAAAACCTGTTTTTGGTCATGAAAAAACAAATATTGAAATCACACTTCTCGTGTAATTTTTAGCCATAGGATAGACTGTAAATAGAACTTGTACTTAAACAAGTATTAGAAATTGATTACTTAAAAGCTAAAACTGTGAATTTTAATGTCGAAAAGAAATAAAAAGGCCTCAAAACTTAAAAATAAATTGAATGTAACTTGATTCCTTAGTATTTAAGAAATTTAGAAGAAAATAAATAAATACAAAACAGCAATTGTTGAGAAGGCTTCGTTTTCTAATGATTAGATAAATTTAGATTTAAAGAAAAACATTTTGAAACAAGTTAATTTTTATCTATATATACTCAAAATAATTTCGAATTTAATTTAATAATTAAAAGAAGATTAATTGAATTAATTTATATTAGTTGAAAAATTAATTAAACAAGTAGTTACTTCCATTATTAATTTATTTATTATTTTATTTTCCATAATTTTGCAACCAATTTTTTAAAAATTGTATGGAAAATGATTAAAAATTGAGACGAATTTTATTAAAATTGAATTTTTATCAAAATGTTATCAACATTTTTGAAAATAATTGAATTTCTTCGAGGAATTAAAAATAAAATTGTATTGCAATTCATTTTTATAAAGAATTTTATCAAAATTTTTGTAAATAAATAGATTCTTTCGAAGAAATTTATTAGTTTTTGAAGATAATTGAATTTTTTGGAGAAATTTATTAAAATTTTATTGAAAATAATTTAATTCTTATAAAAAATGTAATCAAAATTATTTAAAAATAATTGAATTAATTTGAAAACAATTTAATTAAAATTTCAAAGTGATTGAATTGTTTCGAAGAATTTATTAAAATTGTATTAAAAGCAATTGGATTTTTATTAAATATAAAATTTTCAAAATTTTTGAGAACAATTGATTTGATTATAGAAATTTTGTTAAAAATAGATGAAATCCTGGAAATAATTTTATTATTCATAATATTAATTGAACTCTTGTAAACAATTTTTTCAAAATTTTAAAAAATAATTGATCTTTGTCGAGAAATTTTGTTAAATTTTTTAAAAATAATTCAATTGTTTCGATGAATTTATTTAAAATTGTATTAAAATTAACGTAATTTTTATAAAAAGTTTTATTAAAATGTTTGCAAATAATTAAATTCTTTAGAATAAATTTATTAGAATTTTAAAAAATAATTCAATTCTGGAGAATAGAGTTATTACAATTTTTGAAAATAATTAAATTCTTTTGGAAAATATATTAAAATTGCATTGAAAATGTTTGAATAGGTATCTGCCAAGAATAAAAAAAAATTAAATTAAGTTTTTAGAAAATAATTGAATTGTTTGGAAGAATTTAATTAAAATTGTTAAAAATAATCGAATTTTTTTGATAAATTTTATTAATAATATTTTGAAAATAATGGAATTTCTGCGTAAAATTTGTAAAAATAAATAATAACTAAGTAATTTTTTTTAAATTTCGAATCTGAAATAATTCTAGAATTGAAAGTTGTATTCGAAGATAAATTTTTTTTTATTTTATAATAATAATACTGGTAAATTGAATGACTAGTTCAGAGAATAATAAAAAAGTTTTAAAAAAAGTAAGTAAATTATTAAATAAATAAAATCATAAATGTTACTTTGAAAAAAATTCTTTGGTGAAATTCAACTAAAAATAAAATTATTGAATGGTTGAATAATTTGAAACATGAGATTTTTTTCAAGTTTCTGT
The DNA here is from genome assembly GCA_032872505.1 of Leptopilina syphax. Classification (NCBI taxonomy): domain Eukaryota; kingdom Metazoa; phylum Arthropoda; class Insecta; order Hymenoptera; family Figitidae; genus Leptopilina; species Leptopilina syphax. The sequence goes on from CM065468.1 coordinate 31,599,586, forward strand.
ATACACAATGGAATATTATTATTTAATATTACACTTATAATCAATATACACAACAATCGCTTGAACTGTGTGGGTAATATTTCTTTTTTGCGATAAAAACAGGCACGCACAGACTTTTATCCCATATGTTGCAGGCTTCTTTCGAATTCATTGTCAGCCACCAAATATTAACATTTTTTTATTATCATTATTACTATATACTTATATAATCTTTTGCGCTAGTTTTTATAACATTCAGGTAAAAAATAAGGCCTACATTTATTTTTTCATCTTAATAAATTATTTACATATTTCACTGAGACTCGAAATTTCGAAAATAATTTATTTTTCAAAATTTCGAGTGTTTTTAACTTATAATTAAGAGAAAAAAAAATAAGTGAAAAGAGCGACGATTGAGTCTTCAATCTACAGCCGATTATAAAAAAATAAATTATTATCCTTCCTCTTTTTTTTACAAATTTCATAATTCACGAATTTTCTCAAAAATTACTATATTTAAAGAATTCAATTTTACGTTTTTGAAAATTTTATTTTCTTCAAATTGAATTCTTCAAAAATTAAAATCAAATTTTTTTTTCATAAATAAAATTTACTAAATAAATAATTAACGATAATTTTCCAAATATATAGAAATCGTTAGTTTTTTTCTTTTTCAATTTATCTAAGAAGAATTTTGTTTCCCTTTAGTTTTAAATTCTATTTTGATTGCCAAAAAATTTTGTTATGGTTAATTTAAGAAAAAAATGAAAATTTACAAATAAAAACTGTACAAATCACAATAAGTTTATAAAAGAAAAAACATGTAGAAAATAAATTTTTCTCATTTTAAAAATTTAACTAAAAACGAGAATAATAGAAAATTTCATTTTGTTTTCATCAACTTTAAAATTATAATAATTTTTACTCAAATTGTTCTCTTTCCACAAAGAAGAGATTAATATCTCAAAAATTTGCATGTACAAATACTTTTTTCTTCATTTAAACGTTAAATTCTTATACAATTCTTACACAATATGCAAAGTGGACAAATTTCATTTATATATTTATATAAATATATATGGGCAATTCCACGTGAGATTTCAGTCGACCTCTTAAAATCGGCCAAAAATATTTTTTTTTCTATTTTGTATTGAAAAAAAACAGATAGGTACGTATTTTTTCATTATTTTTTTGGAGGCCAAATTTTTGAGTTATGAATTTTCAAAATTTTCGCTTTTTAAATGTAGGTATATTTTTAATGTCAGATAACTAAAAAAATATTGCTTCTTTTCATTTTTTGACAAGAAAAAAAAAGTTTTGTTTTTCTCTCTACTTTTGAATAATCATTACAAAAAATTTTTTTTTTATTTTTTATTAAAAAAATAAAAAAATTTTATAAACAAATTAATCTTTTTTAACTTTAGGTATGATAAATTTTTAATTTTCTTTTTTTAAAACATACCTGGAAATGATAAGAAGGTTTTGCAAAAAGTTTCAGAGTGGGCCTGACAAGTTTGATGGGTCCAAAAAAATAATTAAGCTGTCCGTGCAGGTCGCACGCACGCGGCACAATGGGATTTTTTTACAATTTATTATTAAAAATTGTCTAGAGCCTACAAATTTTATCGGATTTTAATTATTATTGAATTTTAAGGCTCTAAACAATTTTTAATAATAAATTGTAAAAAAATCCCATTGTGCCACGTGCGTGCGACCTGCACGGAGAGCTTAATTATTTTTTTGGACCCATCAAACTTGTCAGGCCCACTCTGAAACTTTTTGCAAAACCTTCTTATCATTTCCAGGTATGTTTTAAAAAAAGAAAATTAAAAATTTATCATACCTAAAGTTAAAAAAAATTAATTTGTTTATAAAATTTTTTTATTTTTTTAATAAAAAATGAAAAAAAAATTTTTTGTAATGATTATTCAAAAGTAGAGAGAAAAACAAAACTTTTTTTTTCTTGTCAAAAAATGAAAAGAAGCAATATTTTTTTAGTTATCTGACATTAAAAATATACCTACATTTAAAAAGCGAAAATTTTGAAAATTCATAACTCAAAAATTTGGCCTCCAAAAAAATAATAAAAAAATACGTATCTGATTTTTTTCAATACAGAATAGAAAAAAAATATTTTTGGCCGATTTTAAGAGGTCGACTGAAATCTCACGTGGAATTGCCCATATATATATATATATATATATATATATATATATATATATATATATATATATATATATATATATATATATATATATATATATATATATATATATATATATTTTTACGAGATGATAAAATTTTTGAGAGGGACTCAAACCAAGTACAAAAAATAACATAAAATAGTCAAAAGACGTTAAAAATATATATTTTTTTTGTTTGAAAGAAGAGGGTTTAGATTAAATACTAATACTTGTTAATTGCGACAAGGTTTTGGATTTTCTTTCGTCATCACATCGCAATAAGGTTGTTAGTAAAACATTCATTCGAATGAAACGATATGGAATCGTCATTTATATTTACAGTTAACGATTTTTCAAGGATAATAATAATATAATAATAATAATATTAATAATAATAATAGGTATATGTATATATATAAAAGACTTAATTCTATACAAAAAAAATTATCGCCAGAGCTTTTAAAAAAACAAACAAAAAAAACATTATGCAACCGTGGAAGCTTTTTTAACTAACTAAAAATTAAATACAAATCAGAAATATAGTGTCGTTGACATACTTGCATAATTAATACATAAAAGAAAGGTATTTCGTTGAATTTCTTGCTATTCAAATCACAACCTTTTTGCGTTTTTTTGTATATAGTTTTGTTTTCTCAATTTTCGAATTTTTACAATATAAATTTGTTTCATCTAATGACGAAAATTTCAAAAATCGTTTTATTAAAAGCAGAATGATAATAATTAAATAAGAGAAAATTAAATTTCAATTTTAATAAATATTTTTAAAAAAAGATGAAATTGTTCATTTATTTAATATAGTTTACCTAAAATAATTTTAATATCCTCCATTTTATTAATTCATTAATTCACATCGAATAAAATTTCATTCTATCACTTTAAATTCCTAGGAAAATTTTTTTCCTAATTTTCATTTACTTACAAATTATTTAACAAATAACAAAATAATCACGACATTCTCTACTTGCTTGTTTAATATAATTTTAATTTAATCGTTTCACTCATGATTTAAATGCAAACAAATATTCAACTATATTCTATTACAACTATAGATTTGTTTTACAATTACAGATTAATATTTGTTTTACAACTCTAGACAATAAATTTTCACCTGAAAACGAAATATTCTTTCTTAATTCGAAAAACAAGTAGAAAAATGTTTCTTATGTAAAAAAAGAATTTAATTTCCTTATGAAAATTAGGAAAAAAAATTTTCAATTGAAAGGAATAGTCAACGATTGGAAAACAAAATTTTCTAACAAAAAAAAGTGTAAATATATAAAAAAAAGAATTTAATAAATTACTTAATTGCTAATTAATTATTAATTAATAATAACAAAAAATAAATTATCATTCTTCTGCTTTAAGGAAACGCTCGATTTTGAAAAATTACGTCCCGATTCAATTCGAAAGATCTTCAAATACAAGACAGCTAATTTTTTTTTCTTTGTGATGTTTTTTGTTTATTATTTTTCTTTTTAGTAAATATTGAGAAAAAAAGTTTTTAAAAAAGGGAGCGGGGGAGGAAAGATATTTATATAGGAATATTTTACATCTTATAAACTACTAGGGCGATGATAAAAAGTTTCTTCTTGACGAAATGAAGAGATCTGTTTTGTTTTTTCTTTTTTCATTTTCTACGGCAAATATTCAACACGATATCGATTATATTGACGATATGGCGTTCTTGTCTGATTATTATCGGTAATCAAATGCGTTCTATGAGGTATTAAGTTTTCAAATCGTCCCATTAACCAATCCTGACAGATTTGATGTTGTTCTTCACTTACATTCTCATTTGCCCAACTGTCAAACCATTGATGGAATTTGGCGTTTTTACTCTTCGTCACTGACAGATGCGACTATATTTAAAAATTTAAATAATATTACCATCAAATATAATAATACTAATATTAACAATAGTAATAATATAATAGTAATAATTATAATACACTAATGATAAGTAATTAGAATTAGAAAGCAAAATTTTGCTTCCAAGTTTAACAAATTTTTTTTATAAAAATTTAAAGAAATAATCTTTTAAAATTGCAATTCTGTATTACCTATTAATTTTTTTTTTTGAGAAATTGAATATTGAAATTAAGTGGACTCAAATGGTTTTTATTACTACTTAGTACTATCATTAGATATTAATTTTTTGTTAAATAAGTTAGTATTCATATTTTTTTCCCAAGAAAGCTTCTGCTGTTAGTAAATAGTCAGGGAATTTTTGTCTCAATCCTTGCTGGACACCCTGATAAAGAAATATTCTTTTAAAATTGAAATTCTTTATTATTATTTTTTTTTTTTTTTGAGAAATTGAATATTAATTAAAATTAAGTTTTTCTGAATAATCGAGGGTCCCGATCAAAGAACCGGTTATAATTTTTTAGACTTAAAATTCTCCCTTTCTAAATTAAAAAGGGATTCAAAATTTTTATTTCTTGTAAGCATTTTGTATTTGTATAAAAATTACAAAAAAAGTTCCTCCAAAAATTATTATTTAAAAAATTTTTAAATTTATTAGACAATGATTTTTAACTTGAAAAAATTATAATCAATTCTTTGATCACGACCTTCAATTTATTTGTAATAAAAATTATTCTTTTACAATTGAAATTGTTTTTTATTTTTTTATAAATTCAATATTGAAATTAGTTCTTTTTTTAATAATTTATATGTAATAAAAGAAATTGTTTTTAAATTGAAATTCTTTATTATTATTTTTTTGAGAAATTGAATATTGACATTAAGTCTTTCTGAATAATTTATTTCCAAAAAAGAATTATCTTGTAAAATTGAAATTCTATTCTTTTTTTTTAATTTTTTCGAATAATATATAATATTTAATGAATGAATTCTTTTTTCAAATAAACTTACCTCCGAGGCCCTCGACAATGAATTGTACCTATAATAAAATTCGCCTTCGCTCATTATAAAGAATAGACGATAATCAAGAGGAACTAATTGACATTCCATCTCGTGGGAAGAAATAATTTCAGAACCATCAGCAACGTCTTCTGGATCAAATGATTTTTTTCCACCCACCGAACTGTAAGCAAAATAAAGAAATATCTCTTAATTTCTAATCTTTCGGTTGAAAAAGCAAAGAAAAAAATAAGAAAATTATTTTTCTCTAATTTAAAATTTAAAAAGAACGTACTTTGTTTTTCGATCCTGAGCAGACCTACTTATCCTTGCGGCATAATTTTCATAATGACGAATATTGCGAGGAAGCATTGTTGGCTTGCGATTTGACATTATTCTGCGTATAGTCTGCCAACTTTCATTTCCATCGATCTACAACAATCATAATCTTGTCACTTCAATAAAAAAAGTAAAAAAGTACATAACTTATTCAAAAGAAAAAAATGAATGAAATTTATTTTTTTTTTAAATTGACTAATGTCTCGATTTACAAAAAATGACAAATTTGATTAATAATGAAATGATAAATGGTACAATGTTTTCCTATCGCGTTCGGCTACTAATTTTTTTTCTATATTTTTTCTCAAAAACGGAAAATAAAAAAGATTTTCTTTTGAGGGCGTTCTTATGATGAAGACAAAAAAAACTTGCAACAGAAACTTGTATATGAAAAGTATTATCTCTTTTTCAAGAAAGAAAAACAAATCATTTTTTTTGCGAACTTCAATTTAGAAACGAAAAAATTATAAAAATATCTTGTGTATATACTTATCTTTTTTTTAAGCTACTCAAATCATTTTCGAACTCGCGTCTTTTCGTATAATATAGATAAATCTACAAAAAATTTTCAAAGAGCAAAAAGGCAATGATTTCTGACACTGAAAAAATTTCCAATTAACAAAGAAAAAATCAGAATTTTGTTTACAATTCAGAAATAAAAAAAAACTGAAAGAAAAAATATAATCTTTTTTTGCTTGAAAAAAAATTTTTTCTCACAATAAATTTCTTTTTTTACAAAAACTGATAGAAATATTTTTCTATTGTAAAAATAATAATAATAGAAAAAATATGTTAAGAAAAAATTTTTTTTCATTTAAAAATAGGAATAAAGGGTCGAAAGCTGATTTGAAGAAAAAAGAAGCAGAAAAAAAAGATAAATAGTTCTTTTCATGTCTTTTTATGAAAAACAGCAACAAATTTTTTCTTGCAAAGACATGGAAAAATACCTTCTCATTTTTTTAAAAATGAAAATGTAAAAAATGATAAGAAACAAAAAATTGTTTTGGAAAATAAAATTAATGAAAAAAATTGTTTTTTTAGTGGTACAAAAATGATGTTAGACAAGAATGTTTAAAAGCATCGTTCATGTATTTCAATATCTCTTTTCTATACAATATTGTTGCCATTTATATCATTATATGCATATTTACTTCATATACAAGTTAAAGATACAAAATATATTTATGTATATTTATATATTTATATATATCTAATATATGTGTATATGTCAAAGTTAAAATTTATCGCGTAAAACGGGGGGTGGGCGAGGGGGGAAGTATGGATACGGAATCATGACATTCACATAAAAATTATTTTCACCGTTTTAAAGAACGAGTTAATAATATTAATAATAAAAAATATCTTACAATTGACGCGCTGATAATCGAAAAAAAATTCTCCATTTTTTCGATTTCAGTTTTACTTTTATTGTTTTCTTTTTTTTTTAGTGACAAGAATCGATGAAACACTCGTCAGAAAGAAATTAGACTATTTTTTTAAATGTACAAATATTCAATCTTCCTTTTTTTGTAAAAAAAAACTTAACGCGTGACTCAATCTCTCGTTTTGATTCTCTGGTAAAAACGGTAAAGAGGTTTTAGATTCCGTTGGTTTTTTTTTCATTTTAGAATAAGTAATTTTTTTTAGTGGGCGTCGACGAAAAACATTAAAAAAAAACAATGTTGACATATCAATAAAATTTCTAAACAATAAACATTCTTAATAAAAACTATTATTTAACGATAAATTAATATAATTGTATTATATAAATATACTCTCTCTTAGTAAATTATTATTAAAAAAAATTATCATCTAAAAAATTCGGACAGTTAAAAAGAATTTAGAAAATTAAAAATAATTTTTTTCAAGTCGACAATCCCAAGAAAATTATTTTTTTTCCAAATATTTATCAAAGTCCGATTTTTATTTTTCGTATAAAAATTTACCTTCATGCAAAAAATTATTTTTTAAATAACTAATCATTTCTTTTTTTTCTTGTAATTTTTAAATTGAATTAATTAAAATTTTCTAAAAGAGCTAATATTAGATCACAGTAAAATTTGTGATGATATCTGGTTTTCTTTCCTTTTTTTTTTCATTAGAAAGTCAAAGATATCCAAGAAAAGGACCTCGTTACACTCTTGCCTTCGATATTTACATCGGAACGGACACGTAAAAATTAATGGCAGTTTATGAAAGAGAAAAAAAATATAAAAAAAACATATGACTGTGCGTGTGTGTATGAATTTACTTTAAAATCTATTGAGAATGATTTTTCTTTTCTTATTTAAACTTTATACAAATTGGTGTGTTGTGCTACTTTAAACCTACAAGTACGTACGAAAAAATTCTATTTACAAGTTTCTAAATAAACTACCGAATATTTACATTTACCTAATATTTCTCCGACGAAATAAAAAATTAATTAAAAAAAGAAGAACGAACCGTAACAAAGACTTTTTTTTAAAAAGTATTTTCTATATATAAATGTATATATAAATTATTTAATTACATTTTTTATGTATAATTTAATCATTATACATTTTAATTTTTTTTCAGGTGATTTTCGTTTTTCTTTTTTTTGTATTCAACTGTGTACTTTTTTCCTTTTGACTAAATTTTCATACAATATTCTAAACACACCTGGATTTTATGTTTTTTTCATTTTCCAAAGTATGTACGAAAACTATTTTTAACGTTTACAAAATTCATTGAAAGCTAATGAATTATGGGAAAGGGGAAAATTTTTTTCTTTTTTAAAAAAAATTGTTAGGTCCGAAAATGAGGAGAGAAAAATAATACAAAAAAAAAGAAAAAAATGAAATTTTACTCTGAAGTTTTTAGAAATTTCTATTTATATCCATTTTTCTAAAGTGAATATTTATTTGAAAATTACTTTGTACGAAAATTTATTGTTATTTAAATTAATGAAAGCAAACGATAAATAATTTTTATAAATAAAATTAGTTGTAAAAAAAAACATTTTAATAATTAGCAGAAATAATTCAAAAACAATTAATTTATAGAAATTAAATAAAAACTAATTCAAAGAAATTAAAAATTCACTTAGATTAAAAATTAATTCAAACGAATTAAAAATTAGTTCAAAGAATCGATTAATTCATCGAACAATTATTAGATAGTTCAAAATAATTAGCAGAATAATTAAAACAAATAATAAATTAAATCAAATAATTAATAGAATAATTCAAATAAATAAATACGATAATTTATCAAAATTATTAACTTAATGATACTAATTGAACAATGACTTAAAAAAATATTCATATAATTGTCAAAAGGTTTGAAATACTAAAAATAAATTATTCGCATATTTTAAAGAATAATTCACAGAATAGACAAAATAATTCAAAAAATTAAACTGATTTGAATAAAAAAATTATTCAAATTTAAAAATCAATAATAATTTAAATCGAAAAATCGAAAATTTACATTGACAAACAATTAAAATTTACAAAAAAAATTAAGAACTTAATTTTAAAATTAAAATTAAATCTCAGCAAAAAAATACAGAAACAATAATTAAATAAAAATTCGATTTTAATTTCTATTTAATTTCAATTATGACTCAAATTTACTCTTTTTTTCATAAGTAATCAAATTAATTTATTAATTAACTTGTTTCGAGTATTTCACGCAGTTTTTCATAATTAATGCAAAGTTATTAAAAATCAGTTTCAGAGTAAAATTTCAAAGAATCGTAATTAAAAAATATTCAATCCCCACCTCGGTATGTGTTTAATTTTTAAAAACGAATTGTTTTTTCCTCAACAATAATAATAATAATAATAATAATAATAATAATAATAATAATAATAATAATAATAGTAACAAAAATGAAGAAAACAGGGAATTAATCCTTCTTCGTTTATGAGAATGTAAAAGAAAACAAATTAATTGAGTATTATTTGGGTTTTCCTTTTTTTTACCGCACGTAATCTAAATTATTTATTCGATTATCTAGGACACGAAAAAAAGTCTTGAACGAGATATTATACACAAGATGTTTAATAATAATGTAAACAATCGAGAACCTCGTGAACTTTGACGTTAGCAAACTTCATTTTTTTTCCTTTTTTTTTGTTTCTTAAATAACAAAAATAATATGAAAAAACTCGACAAAAATAAATTATTATGACTGGACTGAGATCATATGATATTCAATTATTATTTCTTAAACAGATAAAAATTAAACTCTCTTACAATTCAATAACTTAGCTACAAAATAATAATAATAATAATAATAATAATAATATCAATATTATACGAGATATGTAATACTAAAGAATAATTCAAAAAAAAAAAAATAATAACGAAACTATAATAGAAAATCTCTATATACATATAATCGCGTTAATTTCCAACAATTATTTTATTGGAAATTGGATCGTCAATTGAAATTTGAATGTTGGAGAAAATCTAAATTTGTTTGATTTGAAATTGATAGATTGTCAAAATATGTAACACGGGTAAATCTCGATTGTTTTAAAAAAATCTATTCTCTCGAATGTATGAAAAATTGGAATTCGAAGGGCGAGAGAAGAGTTGTGTGTATGAAATGTAAGTAGAGTTTACAGATTGAAAAATCACAATACCGAATTTTCTTTTCTTTTTTTATACAAAGGAAACGCAATCTACAACGATGGCAATTGAAAGGGGTGTGAGTCCTATACCTTCTTGTTAATGTCAGTGGTGTTGGTGTTCTTGCGCTTTCTGCCCCTCCCCCCCCTTGCCGCCTGGTCGCTACTCACAGGTTGATTGGTGGTAGGTGGCTCATTATCCGGCAACGAATGCGAGTCCTTTGGACTCGTTTGGCCCCCCGTTGGCGTCGAATATCTCTCTACATACGATGACCATTTCTCCATTGCCGCCACCGATTCACGATCACGTTCACGTGAATTTCCATCCGTATTATCATCGCCCTCAGTGTCCAACATCTCTATCGTCATTTTACAATTTTTCTTGTACTGCAATTTAGAAAAATAAATAATTATTTATTTAATTACCTATTTCAAACTACATAATTTTATTTTATTTCATTTAGAAAATATAAAATAATATTCATCTAATTAATTTCAATTAATTCAGATTAATTAAATAGATAAATATTAATTCATCTAATTATTAGAAATTAATTTCTATTCATTAAAAATAATGAATTTATTCAATTAAGTAAATTTAAATTAGGTTATTTAGTGGCATCCCATAAAATAGTATAAATATTCATCTAATTAATTGAAATTAATTAAATTAATTCAATAAGTTAACTTTAATGCTACTAAATAATATGCTACTAATACAACAAATTTATAAATATTTATTAATAAGTACTTGTTTCTTATTGGATTTCTTTGTTTTTTAATTTTATTTATTATCTTGATTATTTCCATTAAAATTATTGTAGTTTTTTAATTAAAAGCAAAAGTTACAATCGCAAAACCCGGTATTTAATTTAATATAATACAAATCACAAAGTTTTTTATTTTCAAATACCTATTACAATTTTTTAATAATTTTGGATTCAAAATTTTTCAAAAAAGTTCACTTCTTAATTAATTAATTTAATATTATTATTATTATTATTATTATTATTATTATTATTTATTATCTTTAAAAATTATAGAAAAAATCTTCAAAACAATTCAATTATGCATATTCAAAAATTTCATTAAAATTAAAAATTCTATTCAAAAAGTTCAATTATTTTGATAAATAATGGAATTCTTCTGAGAAATTCAATTATTTTTTATACAATTTTGATAAAATTCTTTCAAAGAATTCAATTATTTCGTAAATAATTAAATTTTTTGAATGAATTCAATTATTTTCAAAAATTTAGATCAAATTCTTAATAAGAATTCAATTATTTTAATAAATTATGAAATGATTTGTATTTTGTGCATAAAATCTATCGAAAATTCAATTATTTTTTTTAAATTTTGATAAAACTCTTCAAATGAATTCAATTACATATTTTCAAAAATTTGAATAAAATTCTTCATAAGAATTCGTTTATTTTCAATTCAATTTTCATAAAATTTCTCGGAAGAATTAAATTCAAATTTTAATAAAATTCTATTCAATTAATTCAATTATTTTCATAAATAATGAAATTCTTCTGAAGACTTTTATTATTTTGGATATAATTTTAATAAAATTTCCGGAAAGAATTGAATTTTTTTTAATTTCAATAAAATTTTTAGAAAAATTCAATTCTTTTAAATGTTTTGCCACAAAATCTAGATTTCAAAATTCCAGGCTTTTTCCAGGTTTTCCAGGTCAAAAATATTAAAAATTCCAGGTTAAAATTTAGGAATTATTTGTGATGAAAAAACAAGTATTTTACAAAACAGTGTTAACAATATTCATTATTATGTAGTTATAAATTAATGCCCCCTTAAACAGTTAAAATCACAGGCATTTTTATGTCAAAGTGAGACAATAATACTCACTTACCTATATAAGGGTAATTTTTCTGAAAGTGCTACTTTTGATATTCGATTTTTTAATTTATTTTTTTTTAAATTATATGGTTTTTTCTATTGAAACTACTTTATTTCATACTCAAGAGTAAGAATTTAAGTTGCGCAAAATTAATTTGAAAATATTAAAGTCTTTCTTCTTTGAATTTTACTAGGGCCGATAAGTAAAATTTGAATATTTATAAAAGCAATAATATTCCTTCTTTTTATAAATGATATATATGGAAAAATTAAACATCAGATCTTTAACTTTATTTTAATGTGCATTAAAATTTTTTTTAGTATATTTTTAATGTATAAAAACATCATTAATCATCATGATGTAATTTTAACTTAAATTGAAGACAAAATTTAAACATTTTTATCACATATAAAACGGAGGTCCAAAAATTTTTAAAATACACATAATGATAGAAAAAACATTGTATTTTCTGGCACTATTTTTAAAAAATTTCTAAGAATTTGAAAAAAAAAACCATAAAAATTTAGTTTTCTTATAAAAGTCCTATTGGAGAAATGTTAAAAAGACTTTGGAGATGAAATTAGTTTAGTTATTGCATAAATTCAGAAGAATCAGTCATAATTAGAACATTCAAGTCAATTCTAAATTAAATAATTTTTATCTTTAAACGTTGTTCAAAATCTTGAACAAAAAACAACTAGTATCAAAAAATTTTGACAATCGTAATACTAATAAAGATATAAATTCCTTTTTTTAGAACAATCTTAACAACATTTTTCACAGTTTTAGTCAATAATTAAAAAGAAAAATTAAATTAATTTAAAGAGAAGATAACATGGAAAAGGAAAATTGTATGTTAACATTTTTAAAGAAAAATAACATGTTGAATGGAATTTTTCTTAATATCTTTCACTAACCAAAAAAAAATTCCAGAAATTTGTTCAAATTCCATGCTATTTCCAGGTTTTCCAGGTTGTATGGCAACCATGTTTTATGTATATAATTAAAATTATTTTCAATACAATTTTGAAATTAAATTGCTCGAAAGAATATAATTTTTGTTTATATTTTCAATAAAATTCTTAAGAATTTAATTATTTTCAAAAATTTGAAAGAATTAAATTGTTTCAGATAACTATAAATGTTTCAAAAATTATAAAATTTTGTTTAACAAAAAAGTTATCACTAAAATGAAAAATAAATTCACTTATTAAAGCAAAATTATGAAAAATGAAATAGTTTAAATTTTTTTGTAAAAATAGTATCACAAAATTTATTTTTTAAATCCGAGTTAGTAAAAATTTTAACTAATTAGAACAAAAGTGAAGATAATTATTAAATTTATAAAAATAAATTTTTTTAGTTCTATACATAGAACTGAACATTAAAATAAATAAAATTCAGTATTTCTTATAAAATAAATAACATTAATCGAATTTTTCATTAATACAAATTAATTTTTCTACAATAATTTAGAAAAATTAAATTTAACATTCTAAAATATAAAAATATTCATGTTTTTATATTTTAGAATTAAATTTACAAATTAAAACATAATTTTTAATTCAAAACAATTTTTCTCAATTAATTCTTGTTATTCTTTAATCTTCAAAGTTAGAATCTCGTTAATTCTTGTATTCAACACATTTAAAAAGAATAATTATTAAAAAAGTTTTGAAACAAAAAAGCAAACAAAAACGACGAACTTTAAACTGCGAAAAGATTACCGACAACAATTATTATTAATATAGATAGAAGATTAAAAGTTTAAATTACTAAATTAAATTATAAATTACTTGACTATTAAATAATTATTTATTAATTAATTACTAATTAAATATTAATTATCAAATTAAAATGAATATTATAAAATATCACTATCGATTTAGCATCAATTTAATGAAATGATTAAATCATATTATGTCTATTTGACAATCTTGATTATTAATCTAGAGACAATGGAATTTTGTTTCTTTTTTAATAACATAGAATGATGATAATTGAGTAGAAAATTCTCTCTTACTTTTTTCATTGCACTTGTATATATACAAAAAAAATCAATAGATTTAACGGCAAATAAAAGAGTCGATTATTCTTGTTGTAATTGAAATTGTATGTATGAGACAATGAGGAACGAAATTGTATTTTGTAAAAGAGAATCGTTCTTCCGTTTCATCTCTCAATTAACCGTGCCACGCTCGTTGTACATAAAGTGCACACTAATACTACAATCTCGGTTTTATAAATTGGAGAAAAAGACAGAGAGAGAATGTCGCGTGAGGAGGCGTGAGTAGATTAACACAAGAGCATGCGCGTCAAAAAATTACAAACAATTTTATATTTTCAAAAAGAAAAAAAGAAAAAAAATTGTTTTATCATTTTTATTTCAAATATTGTTTTGTAGTTTTTTCAAAAATCGTTTTTTCTCGTTATTTCTTTTTAGTTGATAGATACCAATTTTTAGTAAATATTTAATGCATCTTTAATTAAAGAAGGAAAAATTCCAAAAAGAAAACCAAAAAGTAATGAAAAAATTAATTTTTTCATTACTTTTTGGTTTTTTTTTTTTTTTTTTTTGAATTTTTCCTTCTTTAGTTGGTATTCAAATTTTTAAAGAACCGAAAATCCCTCCCCCCCCAAAAATACAAAAAAATATAAAGAAAGCAGAAAAACAAAATACGAAAAAAGTAAAATATTTTCTAATAAAAAGTATAATAACTGATTTAAAAGACCATGACATAGTCGATAGAGAAAATTTTTATATCGAAAAAAAAGAGAAATTTTTGCTTATATAATTATTTTATGAAAAGTAATACTTACAATGTAGATTTTGAAGCAGTTTTCCTCCGCCATGGCCTTTTCGGCTTTCCTATGATAGGCCATTTCAGCACCAATTCTAAGATATGCCGTGATACAAAGTCCACCAGCACCACTACTTTCCTTTGGTTGCCTTTGCTCCCGTTGAAAAAGGTCCATGCACTGTTGACAAATTGGATCGGATACCAAATGCTGTAACTGAAAATTTATTCCAATTTAAATATAATTAATCCAAATATTACAAAAAAGAATCGATGTTTAGTACTTCAAATTGAATTTTTTAACGAATTTTTCCTTTATCTCTCAATACAAACACGATGGGCAAAAAAATAATAAAAAATATTTTAAAAAATTGCACATTAGAAAATTTAGAAATTCTCAAATAATTTAAAACTTAAAAACTCGTTGTTTTCTACAAAATTTTTCTTTTATTTATGAAAATAAATAAAAGAAAAAGAAAATTCTTTAAAATGTTTGAAAATTAAATTAAAATGAAAAAAATAATGTAAATAAAAGTAGAAAATGATTTAAAGTATAATTAAAAAGAGAAATATTTACAAAAAAAGCAATTACAAACATTGAAAAAAAATTGACTGATAGAATTAAAAGTACAAAAGCATCAGAAATGTTAACACTAAAGAAGAATTATTTTAATTGCGAGAAAATAAAATACATACTTGTCTCACAGCATAAATGACTACTTTGTCCAAGGTGAATGCAATGTAGGCATGAATACCAAACATTTCTCGAAGTGTGTCTTCATAAGCCGTACTCTCCATATTACCATCCAGTACATTTTTTACCATATCCAAGAATGCCGGATAATAATCTTCTATTGGAATCTCACCTGTGAGAGCAACAAAAAAGAAGATGATTGTGTTAATATAGAAATAGAAATATTTAAGAACGATTATAATAAAAAAAAATAACAATGGAAAAATTTACAAATCTTTCCAATTCTTTCCAAAAGTAGACTAACTATTTTCTCTTTTGTTAATTAAGAATTCAAATTAGTGAAAATTTGTTCCAATAAAAATATTAATAATAATCTATTTAATAAAAAAAAATTAATAAATGACATTTTTTGTTACTTAAATAACCTTTAAATGTAATTGAATTTTTTAAAATGTAAATTTAATTTAATGATTCAAATGAATAGAAATTTAATTAAATAAAAACTGTCACATAGACATTATATTTTTTTTTTACTTAAGTTTACCTTCTGAAGAAAATAATTATTCAATTTCAAGTTTTCAATAATGTCTAAAATATATTTGATTTTTAGTTTAAGTACAACTAACAAATATTACGCGCGAAACGCGGTGTATTTGACTTATTATTATGCGAATTTCAAATTATTTTATTTTCGAATATCAACTACAACTTTTGAATGATTTCAGCTTCAAAATTAAAAAAATCACATATCAACTAATTTCTACAATATTCATAAAATTCTTTGAAATAATTCAATTATTTAAAAAAAATTTAATAAAATTCTACCAAAAAATTCAATTATTTACATAAATAATAAAATTCTTCACAAAAATTCAATTATTTTGATAAATAATAATATAAACTCTTCGCAGAAATTTAAATATTTCCAACACAATTTAAATGAAATTTCACGAAAGTATTCCATTATTTTTACAAATTTTTATAAAATTTGATGAAAGAATTCAATTACATCTAAAAAATGTTAATAATATTTTTTGTAAGAATTAATTTATTTCTAATACAATTTACACTAAATTACTCGGAAGAATTTTAATTTTCTTTGAAGCAATTAAATTATTTAAAAAAATTTTAATAAGATTCTTGGCAAGAATTAAATTATTTTCATAAATAATAAAATTCTTCAGAATTCAATTATTTTTAAAAATTTTGTTAACATGTTTTAGAGAAAATTATTTATTTTCAGAACAATTTAAAATTTTTAATTTAACTAATCTGAAGAATATAAATTTTCTTCGAAATAATTAAATTTGTATTTTTTCAAATTTTATTATTTTATTATTTTCATAAATAATAATAATAAATAATTTTCATAATAAGTTCTTTGCAAGAATCAACTATTTTCAATACATTTTCATTTAAATTTCTTGAAAGAATTAATTATTTTTAAAAATTTTAATAAAATGTGTCACAATAATTAAATTATTTTATGATCTACAAATTTTGAACTCTCAAATGAACGAAATATTTTCTATTAAAAATATTTCCATTTATTACTAATTGTAATAAAAACCATAATTAAAAATTTAGGCTGAGTACAGAATAGGTTACAAAATTAAGTGGCGAGTGGCTAGGGTGGCGAGTGTTGTGGAATGTACAATAGTGGGGGCAACTTTTGACTTTAAGTTTAACCTTTTTCACCTCAACTTTAAGTTGAGGTTACGATTTTCTTTTTTTTTCTTTCTTTTGTTTAAGAGATTACGATTTTCGAAATTTGAAAGCACAAATCTAGGCGACACTGCCCCCACTATCGGACACTCCACGCCACTCGCCACTAAATTTCTTAACCTATTCTGTACTCAGCCTTAGGGACATTTTAATTAATTTCTTTTTAATGTGACCTAACTTTTGAAATAATTTCCCTTTTCAAATGTTTTCAATTTTAAAATTAATGTAAACAATTGAATCGTTTACAATTTTTAAAAATAATTGAACTTATCTTGAATATAATTCAATTTTTTCCTAGAAATTTTATTAAAATTGAATTGAAATTAAATTGAATTTCTCAGAAGAATTTTATTATTTACGAAAATAATTGAGTTCTGGCCTAGAATTTTACAATTTATAAAAATAATTTAATTGTTTCACAGTATTTTATCAGAATTATTAAAAATAATTTAATTTTTTTTACAACTTTTGAAAATAATTGAATTTAAATAATATTTTAAAAAATAATTGTATTCTTTCGATAAATTTTATTAAAATTGTATTGAAAATAATTGAATTGCTTCGAAGAATTTTATCAGAATTGTTGAAACTATTTAAACTTTTATTAAAACTCTTGAAAATAATTAATTTTAAATAATATTTTTAAAAATAATCGTATTCTTTCGTGGAATTTTATCAAAATTGTATTAGAAATAATTGAATTCTTTTGTAGAATTTTATTATTTATGAAAATATTTTAATTCTTGAGAAGAATTTTCTTCTTTATGAAGGAATTTTAATAAAAATTTTGAAAATAATGATTTTTTAAAAAAGATTTTCATCAAAATTGTCGAAAATAATTGAATTTAAATTAAAATTCTTGAAAATAATCGAATTTAATTAAAATTTTATTAAAAATAATTGCATTGCTCTCTCTTAAAAATACTATTTATGAGAATAATGAAATTCTTGCAAAAAATTTTTGCATAATAATAAACAAGAATATTTAATATTATGTACTTAATACGTGAATTTTTAAAATTTTGAATCTGTAATCATTTAAAAATAATAACTGAAAAATGTAATCTTTTTTTATTTAATTTTGTCGACGTAAACGATGGTAACTTTAGTTTCATCTTTTGTTCCGATTCTTTCAGATTCTTTGTTGGATTCTTCCTTATTAAAAGAAAATTGCATAAAAAAACATATTTTTAAGTAAAAATTTGATTGAAATCATAACAGCCCGATTGACATAAAAAAGATTGATATTTAAACTTACTTTTGGGTTTCAATCTCAGTGCGACAGCGGTACTCTCCTTTCGTTGTTGTTTATACTGAGATTCCTCGTCAGCGAGAGCAACGGCTCTCTCATACATTTTCGTTAATCTCTCGCAGAGTGTTTGATGAAGCCTGAGAAACAGATACCAACTATTGCTCGCCATGAACAGAACATACTCCTCCTCGGGATCAGTTGAAAGACTATGAATTGGTAATTTAATGTCAGGTTCAATTTTAATCGTTGTCGTGGAAGACGGAGCCGGTGACGATGTACATTTATTTCTACTGCTTTGAAGGCCACCAACGGAGCATGTTGCATTGCCCGTTGATGTATTATTACCGCAACTAATACCCGATTCATCCTTATCCTCATCATCGTCTCTCTCATCGTCACTCAATTCTTGCCGCTGATGAAAAAATAAATCCGGAATAAAGTGCTTCAACAATTGTTTTATCCTCTGCTTATCCTCCTTGTGAATTGCAGTCTGCCGTTTAACGTGATGTATCAAAAGATTCGCTGCATCGTCCAAGACGGATTTGTCCTTATACGAGAATATTAAATGTGGACCGCCACTATTTTGATTGTCGCCATTATTATCGTCAACTTGCTCGTGCCTCTCGTCATAAAGTGTTTCAATTTCATTAAAGAGACTCTTTGACCTTAATGCTTTGACA
Source organism: Leptopilina syphax (assembly GCA_032872505.1). NCBI lineage: Eukaryota > Metazoa > Arthropoda > Insecta > Hymenoptera > Figitidae > Leptopilina > Leptopilina syphax. The sequence goes on from CM065468.1 coordinate 31,618,587, forward strand.
TCGTTTGGCTTGAAGTTTATACCTTGATGATCCAATGATTTCAGATAGTATTTTTCATTTTGTTCGCGCCATATTTTATTGAATCCTTTTTGCGCCTCTCGCCATTCTTCTTCTTTATTTTTTAAGCGTCGCAAAACAACGGGTACGGCAATCATTGGATTTTTCTTTAATCCATCAATAATATCGGCCGCCTTATCGCCGTATATCCTTTTTACAGCGCGTTGATGTATTGTCGGTGAACAACCGCCGAGACAATCGTCGAGTTTGAATTTTTGTAATTCCTCTTGGCTCATGCGACTCATTTTTTTGTGCACACCCTCTAAAACTCGTATTGTTGCCGCATTTGTCTCAATTACACCGTCTAATTCAAATCTCTCGTCTTCGCAGCGATAAATAAATTCCTCGTATTGTGTTTTTCTGGAAAAAAAAGAAAATAATTTATTTTCAAATTATGTTTCAATTTAGTTATTTACAAACAGAAACGGGGTCCAGTCCTTTCATTTAATTAGTAATAATATTAATTAATCTATTACAAGGTTGCCACAAAAATTTAATTTTGTTTTTCCCTGATTTCCAAACAAAATTTTTTCACTTTTTCCCTGAACCTAAAGAATATTTCGATTCAATCTAAAAAAGATTAGATAGCCCAAAAAATGTTCTATTACATTTATTTACGAATATCTCTAATTGTAAAATTATTTGAAAACATCAATAACTTCATTTTTAAATAAATATTTAATTATTATTCTTCCATAGGAATTAAGATTTTCACAAATTTTAAATTCAAACTTTTAAAAATTGAATAACTTATATAAGAATATTAATATAAAACATGATTTCTTTATGTTTTATAATAATTGAAGATGACTGAGTGATAAAATCATTATTTTATATTATAAGAATATTGTTACTGTAACTTCTTTAAAATTATTTTTTATTATTTCAATTCAATTATTATTTTCTAGAATTTTCAACTAAAATTCTCCTTTAAATCAATTATTTTCAATAATTTTTGAAAAAGTTCTTTGAGAATTTTCAAATCCATTTCCAGGGTGTCTACTGAAAATATGACTTAAAATTCCAGGAAATTTTCAGGACATTCCAGGTCAGATTTCTTATTTTTCCAGGACATTTATATGTGTTGCCAAAGTTGCCACAATAAGTCAGGGAAGTCAAGGAATTCAGGGAAAAGTCAGGTATTTTTAATAAAAGTACTGGAAAAAATTAAATTTTTAGAATTTATAGGAAAGTTCTGAATTTTGGTGACTTTTTTGTTTGCCTTATAAACTATGAACTTGCCAAGAATTCTAATACAAACCCATCAATTTTTTCTATTTTTGACAATAATTTCTTTTTAAATAACTTTTAAATAACTTCGCATAAATTCAATTCTGTTCAAAAATTTTTTAAAATTCTTGTCAAATATCAATTATTTTTATAAATAATAAGACTCTTCTCCAAAATTCAATTATTTTCAAAAAATTTAATAAAATTCTTGGCAAAATTTCAATTATTTTTAAAAATTTTCCTCATTTCAATTATTTTTGATATCTATTTTAATAAACTTTTCCAAAACAATTCTATTATTTAAACAAAATTTTAATAAAAATTTAACAGGAATTCAATTACTTACCAATTTCTTTTATAAATTTCTTCACATCAATTCAATTATTTTTAATTTTTTAATAAAGTTTCTCGAAAGAATTCAAATATATAAAGAAAATCAAAAAAAAATAGTCTGAGAAATTCCATTATTTCGAAAAATTTAAATGAAATTCTTTTAATAATTGTGTTATTTAAAAAAAATGTTGACAAAATTCTTTGCAAGATTTAGTTCATTAAATTGCAATTTTAATAAAATTTTCCTATACAATTCAATTGTTTTCAATACATTTCTTTCTTAAGAATTCATTATTTTCACAAATAATACATTTTTTATGGAAATTCAATTATTTAAAAGAATTTGAATAAAATTCTCGGGAAATTTTCTAATAAAAATTTATTAAAAAATGAATTTCACTTAAAATTTTAAATTATAATTGAATATTAAAAGCATTATAACGTGGATTTTTAGAAATAATTGAATTTTGAAAAGGGTTAAAATTAAAATCTTTGAAAATTTGAATTTTTAGTTACAGTATTCTTATATGAAATAAAATAATGATTTTATCACTTTCTCATCTTAAATTTTTTCATGTCTTATTATAGTATTCTCGTAAGTAATTGAATTTGAGAATCTTAATTTCTATAGAAAAATAATAATGATTAAATATTTTTTTAAAAATGAAGGTATTAATGTTCTTGAGGGTCAGGGAAGAAATGAAAATTTTGTCTGGAAATCAGGGAAAAGTCAGGGAAAAACAAAAATAAAATTTGATGGCAACCCTGTGTTTCATATTACGATTAAAATAATTTAAATTAACCTACTTGAACAAAAATATTTATTTTGTTATAAAAAGAGTTAAAAATCAATATTTTATATACCAGTTTCTTTAATCAAATGACAAATTAAAATTATTTTTTGATGGGTCAAAAAATTATTTTTTTAAATTTGAGTAAGATTTTTAAATTATTGAATATTGAAAAGCAAAATATGGAAAATTCAAGGACAAAAGTTCAAAATCCAGGACATTTAAGGACATTTCAGGACATTTTTTCAAATTCCAGGACATTTCCAGGAATTCAAGGACTTCAAGGACCAGTAGACACCCTGCATTTCTTTACAATTCATTTTTACGAAATTTCGATTATTTAATTATATAATATAATTCTATGCCTGCGAAATTTTTATTATTTATGAAAATAATTAACTATTTTCGTCGAATTTTATCAAAATTTTTTTTAAATAATTGAATTGTTTTGAAAAATTTTATTAAAATATTATATATTGAAAATCATTGATTTGAGGAAAATTTTTGAAAATAATTAAAATTTTGTTAATAATTTTATTAAAACTTTTGAAGATAATTGAATTTTGGAGAAGAATTTTACAGGGTGGCGAGTGAAAACGGTTTTTGAAATTCCCAGTCTTTTCCCTGTCCAAAAACAAAATTCCCTGTCTTATAAACCTATATGGGGCATTCTCCGTGAAATTTTCACTCAAAATTTTTCTTTAATTAAAACAATTTTTTTCGAATTCCATATGAAAAATAAGTAATTACCTGTTTTTTAAATTTTTATTTGATCAAAATTACAGAAGTTGTGATTTTTTTTTAAATTAACGTCTTCAGAAGCAGATGAATGTTAAAACACTTTTTTCTCTGTTATAACAAAAGATACAAAATAATATAATATATGCAAAAAATTTGTTTTTTCTTGAATATTTCAAATATGTAATAAAAAATAACGTTTGTAAAGCGAAAACATTAAATAAATTAAAATTACGTCTAAAAAATGACTTTTCTCAAAACCGAAGTAATCGATTTTCGATTTTTTTCTTTCATTCCAATCACTGATAAAAAAAGAAATTTTTCCCACTTATGCCAAAGTGGTGTTCTTTAGGGTTTAAATTATATTTAAAAATATATCAGTCGTTACACAGAGTTTTATTTGACTTTTACACTTGTTAAAAAATTAACCTTTAATAACAAAACAAATAAATGCCTTACTAATGGAATGAAGTTATGAAGTGGTTTAATTTCTCAATTTCTTTCACTAAACTCTGTGCAACGACTGATATAATTTTAAATATCATTTTATCCACTTTGACATAAGTGGGAAAAATTTCTTTTTTTATCAGTGATTGGAATGAAAGAAAAAAATCGAAAATCGATTACTTCGGTTTTGAGAAAAGTCATTTTTTAGACGTAATTTTAATTTATTTAATGTTTTCGCTTTACAAACGTTATTTTTTATTACATATTTGAAATATTCAAGAAAAAACAAATTTTTTGCATATATTATATTATTTTGTATCTTTTGTTATAACAGAGAAAAAAGTGTTTTAACATTCATCTGCTTCTGAAGACGTTAATTTAAAAAAAAATCACAACTTCTGTAATTTTGATCAAATAAAAATTTAAAAAACAGGTAATTACTTATTTTTCATATGGAATTCGAAAAAAATTGTTTTAATTAAAGAAAAATTTTGAGTGAAAATTTCACGGAGAATGCCCCATACATATCCATTAGTCATAAAAGCAATTATTATTTTCGTATGAAATAAAGTTTAAAATTAATTCTTTTTAAGCAGATATATTTGTGTCCCATTGTGCATTGGACTTTATTGACAGTTTTAAGTGTAGGGGAGAGTCTCCAGTTGTGAGACGGGTTTTATTTTTGACCCGTAAATTGTAAACGGGTAAACGAAATTGTAAATAAAATACACCGTTCGAAAGGTAACAGAAATACGCAACTTTTATTAAAAGAAAGTATAGTGTTTCGATGAACTCAAAAAATTTTACGATACATTTTCCGAGCACATCGCTTTTTTCAAAAAAAAAAAAAATGTCTCCAGTTGTGAGACACTCATTAAAAATTGCTAAAATTTAATAAGTTTGACATAAAACGTTATGTTTAGTAGAAATAATTAAATATATTAATAATATATATTATTATATACTAAATAATAATATTTATTCGCCAAAATATGACTATCAAATAAACACAATTAAATAGCTTCAACAAGAGCATTAAAATTGATTTCTTCTGAATCAATTGACTTTTTTCCACTTGACATGCCCAAAAATACTAGAAAAAAAATCAAAACAGCATTTAAATAGTATGCCTGCAAATTCTTATTTTTTATGCTTCCCAGATGGGTGTTGACACCGTCTCACAACTGGTGATATGCTGTGTCTCACACCCAGAAATTGGCGCTATTTTGAAAAAGGAAAATTAAATTATTTTCAACCGTAGATTGGAACAATGCAATATTGCATCACAAAATATAAGGAAAACACTAAAAGAAAATGCATTACATTTACCTTTTCCAATTAATTAACTTGGAAAAAAAGTACTTTGCATTTATTGAAAAAACACTTTTTAGTCGATTATCACACACAGTGTTGGTATTTAACAAAAACAGTTTATATATCCGCTTCGGCGTACACGAAAAAGTTGGCTCATATAAAAAGAAATGTTTTTATATAAACCAATCGGCTTTTTAATATTGCATGTTAAAAAAAATTGACTGTCTCACAACTGGAGACTCTCCCCTATAACTAAGAATATTTACACTCCCTACAGCTTTTCCCTGACTTCAGATTAAATTCCCTGTCTTTTCCCTGACTTTTCCAGATTTTTCAAATTCCCTGTCTATTCCCGGTTTTCAAATTAATTGAATTTCTGCAATTATTATTATTATTATTATTATTTCTGCAATTATTTTTTCAATTTTTTAAGTGTCTTTAAATAAAATTCTTCTGAATCCATTTATTTTTAATAATTAAGTACATTAAAAAATTTAACTAATTTCAGATGAATTTGAATATAATTAAAATTTGTCAAAAATCTAATTTCTTTAAAATTTTCAATTAAATTCATTCAAAATTGAAATTTTATAAATATTTCGAATTGAAACCTTTTGAAGCTTATCTATTTATGAAATTATTGTAGATGCATCTCTTTTAAAATTCAATTAATTTTGAAATTATACAAGATTAAATTACTAATAATTAATAAATTAACAAAAATGTTTAAATTTAAATATTCCCGCCATTGCTCTTTTGTCATCGTGCATGTGAACAGTACTTAAAAAAAACTTTTTATAATAAATTATAGAAGTTAATAAAAATTGTTGAATAAAAATAATAATTGAATAATAAGTTTTTCATAAACATAAAGAATATTTTTTCTATTAAGGAAAATACTGAAAATACAGAAAAAATTAAAAAAATTTAGAACTACTGTACAGCAGTTGTCAAACCTGTTTAGCACCAGTTTTCGTCAAATTCCTTCAAATGAACAATCATGTCCCAATTACAGTCCGTCAATTTTTACGAATAAACAACAATTATAGATGAAATTAATCAAAATGAGTTTAAATTCTACTTGCCACGAGCACTAAGCCCGAAAATATTGTGAAATCCCGGTTAATTATGTAAATATTCCGGAACTAAAAATCAGCCTCTAAGATCCTGTTAAACCGAGGATTCCGAGGCAACTTGTTAACGAATAATAAATATTTATCGTTTTTAATTCTTTAAACTTGTTAACGTTGTTCTATTCGCGAATATAGGGCATTTTTTTCACGAAAAACAAGTGACTAGAAAAATATTTTTTAAGAAAGGGAAATAAATGAAAATTTGCCAACAGTTGGCAAACCTGATGATTACCAGTTTTCGCCGAGTTTTCTTTGAACGAACACATCACACTGTTTTTAGTTCTGACAGTCTGCTTTGGGGCCGTCCATATATTACGTAACGCTAATTTTTGAAAATTTTGACCCCCCCCCCTCCCCCCATGTAACACGCTGTTACATACATTAGCGCCATTTTTTTGGCTTATCGTAACAAATAGCTTGACCCCCCCTCTCCCAAAAAAGTGTTACGTAATATATGGACGATCCCTTTAGTTCTGACAGTCGGCTACGCCAAAAGTCATTTAAGAAGAAAAGAAGAAAAGAATCACACTGTTGATTTCTTCCAAATAATTATATTAATCGTCATTGAAATTTATAAAATTTCGTTTCAATTGATACGCGTGAACACTAATTTTTCGAAAATAATATTAAAATTTCGGGTAATTATTATGAATTTGTGAAAAATATTTTTGAGTGCTTTCTTGTGAAAGTGTTAAGCGGCTGTAGAGAAATTTGGATCTTCTTGAAGGTGCACTGAGACATGGAAGTTTCTTCATAAATAGATGACTATGTGAATTAATTTCAATTCAATATTAATAATTTTGACGCACTCCCAAGAAAGGTATATATCTAAGAAGCAAGCGAATTGTAGGTTATGTTTGTGTTAGATTAATCTTTATTAAAAGTTCATTTTTAGCCAGTTTTTATTGAATATTTTGGAAATAATGAAGATTTAAATGTCAATAATTTATGATAACAATTGATTCTCTTTCTATATTTTTACTCCAAAAATTATAAACATAACCTAGAAATTTTTAACTTCTTAGCTATCTTGTGAACCTTGAGAGTTCAATTCTCTGTGAAAATGATTAGATACATACGCGGAGAGAAATCTGCTGCTAATATTACTCGAAAGAGCACATTACTTAAATTCCTTAACGTTTCTCTTATATTTTTAGCATGGATTCATATACTTATTGTAAAAATACTTTCAATGCAATAAGCATAAGAGACAGTAGGTAATTTTGCACGAAATCTTTATTATAAATACAAAGAGAACGTGCTATAAAAGTATTAGGGGAGAGTGGGGCAAAGGCGCTAGGTTTATATTTATCAATGTATATTTTTTAAATTAAGCAATTAATTTATGCGGTCTTTGTTTTTCATTATTCTAAAACTAATCAACAAAAAATTTTAATAGTTGTTATTTAGTATATTATAATTATAAATACATTATTTAATGAAATTTAAAAGCAATGCAAAAAATGCCTTTGCCCCACACGCTGGGGCAGCGACGTTTTCGCTTATATATTTCTAAAAGAAAGCATTTATAAGCCTTAAAAAAATTAACAAGTGATATTTATTAGTATAATATTTACGGAACATAAGGTTAACAACATATTATTAAAAGAATTAAACTATTTAAATAAAAAATAAAAACTTTTAGTGATTTTAACCTCATATTGTGAATTAATGCATAGAAAAATCGAATATTCAATTGTTTTTAACCAAATTATGTTCAATATTGCCTTTGCCCCACATAACAAACTTTTTTTTTACTTTAAATTTATTTAAAATATTTAGATACAAAATTAAACTAAAACACCACGCCAGTTGTGTAGAGAAATATTTAATTTATTTACATGTTACGTTTTTAAAAATTAAATACTTAAACTTATGTTTTAAAAAATAAAAGTTTGTTCAGTAAAATTATCATTTTATTTTTGAAAAACAATTTTTTTGTTATATTTCTTAAAATATTTGATATTTTTAGGTTTTTCTTTTTTTAATCAATTGGTCTGATTGCATTGCAACTTAATTTTTAATACCAATTGGAATAGACAGAAAATAAAGGAGATATTTTAAAAAACATCTTTGCCCCGCATAGCGCCTTTGCCCCACTCTCCCCTAGATTCTTGTTATAAGAATCACTCGAACTCCGACTGATTTTCAGGGGGACTTTATACAATACAATCTTACCTGTGTATACGCACATATAACTCACACATACATATATTTCTCTCTCTCTCTCTCTATGTTTGATATTTCTCTGTCCTGTAAAACATTATATATTATATGTAGTATTTAATACTTGTTGCTGTTATAAAAAGATAATATTTATTTAATAGTAAGTATATTAGTTAAAAATTACAGTCAACTCTATGAATAGTGCCGCAAAATTGCACAGCGTTTACGACTTTTCTTGGAACTGTAGTACCCCCACTGTTTGTATATTTCTCTCTTAGGGGAAACTCGAAATTCAGAAGCCGTGCTAGAGTCGCTAAAGTGGGGATAGAGCTCGAGCGTGAAAGAGGAGTAGTGGCACTATTCGTAGAGTTGACTGTATTGCATTTTTATTCGTGTTTGAATGTATAAGCAACATGTGAAAATTGTTAGGTTATGTTATTGCAAACGTCACCGCGTTGTACGCGTTCCGTTCCTTGAAATCCTCGAAATCATCCAGAGAAATATATAATTATGTGTGTGTTATATGTGAGTATACGCAGGTAAGATTGTGTTGTATAAAGTCCGCCTGAAATTCAGTAGGAGTTCGAGCGACTCTTATAAGAAGAATCTAATACTTTTATAGCACGTTCTCTTTATATTTATAATAAAGATTTCGTGCAAAATTAGCAGCTGCTTTTTGTTTTTATTGCATCGAACTCTCTATTACATTAAATAGATGATTTCGTATATAAATTATTATAACCTCAAGCTAAAATTCTATTCAGCAGTGACTAATAAAATTTGTAAAGATTCTGCAAGCAATAATAGCAACAGATTTCTCTCCGTGTAAAAAATACTTATAATATATTTCTGGATAACTTCAGTTGTAAAAACTAAATCGTAAAATTTAAATATTTTCAATTAACATTTTGTTAAATTCTTTCCCTCCCAACTCTATTTTAATTAAAATTCTTTTCAAACTCGATTATTTTTTAAAGAAGTTAATAAAATTCTTTAAAAAAAACTCAAATGTGTACAACATAATTTATCGGAATCATTCAATTATATTTTGACTAAGTCTTTTCGTTCACTGAACAAAAATAATTTTTTAAATATTTTAAATATTTATTGTAAAATAAGCATCTAACGTATATGTGGTCGTAAAAACTGTCACTTTTTCATCTATTAGAAAATATTAAAGAAAATACATAATTTACTATGAAAAAGTAAAAAAAATTTTAAAATTTGTTAAGAATGACTTAATTTATTATTATAAATTGATAGAAACAATTAATAATAAGAAATATTAAATGCGAAAAATGATTTTAAAGTTCACCTGTCACTCTCTAAATCTGAATCAGCGAAAAAAGCGCTGTTTTAACCAGTGAACGAAGTTTTCACTGAAAAATAGTGGAATTTACTGAAGATAAGTGGATGTCACTGAAGCAATCAGTAAACTCTGCGTGTGCGCAGAAGTGTAAAATACTCGTAGCGTCATTTCCATGCAAATGTGTCACATTACGCGGAATGTTTATTTTTTACATTAGTGCCAAATTAATTTAAATTGGATGAAATTAGTGATTAGTGAGTAGTGAATTAGTAGTGAATTTCGGTGGCGAATTTAATAAATTTTAAAGTGGTTTTCCTTGAATTGGAAAAATAAATTTATAATGAAAATCTAACTCTAAATATTCACAAGAATATTAGTGTTTTAAGTATAATAAAAATAATAAATCATATACCCGTCAACATATTAGACCCATATTATTACAAAATTTTATAATTGTTGGTTATAAGTTGATTGAAAAGAAAATGAATACAGCTGCCATATTCGATAATACGTAACCGCTGATTGGACCAGCGACTATTCGCTGATTCTCAGTGGCATACTTATAGCTATTTGAATTAGCGACTATTCGCTGAGAATCAGTGAGCTTTCGCTGATTCTGATTTAGAGAGCAAGTAATCTAATTTTGCAAATTTCATTCACTAAATGGGAGAAGGAGAAATCATTAAATTGAATAAAACTTTATCAAATATAAAGTACCTGTGATTAACTTTTAATTTTTCTTATCACATTGACTGAATCCATTTCAAATCAGGCAGGTCGACTAACTTTAAGTAATAGATTTAGCTGTCGCTAAAATATGTTATTGTACATTAAAAATAAAGAGGCACGTATTTTTTTTATTTTTCAAAAAAGATAAATTTAAAGAAGTTACGCACCATGAAGGAGTATAGGGATCTGAAATACTGCGATACGCATTCGGGTGGCAGAAAATTTAACTAATACAACGGGGTCGATTTTGACATTTTACATGGAATAATTTCTAAACTCGCAAGTTTTATAATTAAAAATCCTAAAATATAGCTTGATAATTAATAATTAAATTAATTTGTAAAAAAGAAAATACTACAAACCAGTCACATTCAGCACAATAAATAATATTGATTAATATTATGAAATATTCAAAAGCAAAGTGTGAAAGCAATAATCTAACTCTATTTTGTCACACTAAATATTTAATTAAAACATGTTTAATTAATTGTATTTTCAGTTAATCAAGATTTGAAATTAAAAGTAGTTTATAAATATTATTTTTTCGTTGCAGTGTGTCTCCTACAACATATTTATTTAACATTTTCAGATTGGTAAACAAGAAACACAACATAACCTAAAACATAACCTTAAAACTATTCGAACTATTTTTTAACTCGATTAACTCCTAACTTTTCTTGAAAAGGAAACTGTATTTCCACTTCAAATTTTAATTAAACTAGCTCCTCCGACAGCCGCAAGCGGCCGTCTACGGTGCTAGTTTTTATATGTCCATTGTCCAAGTCCATTATTTCATTAATAATAATATTCAAATTTTTTCAGTTAATAATTTGCTTATTTATATTTGAAATGTTGACGTTTTTTTTTGACAATGCAAAATAAGATTTATTATGAGTACTTTCTTTTAACAAAAATAAAATTTATATATTCGCGCTCTTTTTAAATAACATACGACTGCAGCGCCACCTTCACATGTACAAACAATTTTAAAAACACCCTTCTATTAAGATTTTACATTCTCATTGCCCATTCTTTACTTCGATACTTTTCGATACATTCGACCTTTCCACTCCATGTCTTTTTAAGAAAGGAATATTTAGAGTAGATATTTTTTAACATTTTAATGAAGTAAATAATGTTTTTCGATATGAAAACAATTCTTTTATTGACAGTTGCATTTACTTACACTGGGGTCAAAAAGTTTCAGTACATTTGTACTGATAACTTTAAAATGCTCGCTTCACTTCAAATATAAATATTTCTGTAAAAATTGGTGTTAGAAATATCAAACTAGGATCATTTTTAAGTTCAATAAATTTAGAGTCAAATAGGCTAAGACATAACCAATTTAATAGTGTAAATATTAAAAATATAATTCTTTAAAGTTAGAGATTTTTTGTGAAAATTGCGATTTTGAAATTTGGAATTCAAGCGTACGCCAATTGAAGAAAATTATTTTTTAAGATTTGACAGTTGCACAATATCAAGTATAAATTCCATTCTTTAATTTTAGACCAAAATAATTCACAAATATTAAGTATTTTTTTCAAATTCTATAAAAATAACTTCCCTTGCTCTCGAAATTTTTCAAAGAATATTAATTGCAAATTCGTCGTTTCCGTTCACTTGTTTTATCAATTAACCACACTTTTGAAAAATATGCACCTTTTTGTTATTGTAAAATAAAAAAATAGTCACCTAGAAGGAAAATAAGGAATAATGATAGAGTTAAAATTTGTAAAACAATAAGAAGAGAGATAAATTTCATGTAAATATCTTAAATTTTCTAAGATGAAGAGGTTCTATATTTTTCAAAAGTGTGGTTATTTGATAGAACAAGTGAATGAAAACGACGAATTTGCAATTCATATTCTTCGAAAAATATAGAGCAAGAGATATTATTTTTATAAAATTTGAAGAAAATACTTAATATATGTGAATTATTTTGGTCTAGAATTAAAGAATGAAATTTGTACTTTTTATTGTGCAACTATCAAAACTTAAAAAAATTTTTTCTTCAATTGGCGTACGCTTGAATTTCAGATTTCAAAATCGCAATTTTCACAAAAAATCTCTAACTTTAAAGAATTATATTTTTAATATTTACACTATTAAATTGGTTATATCTTATCCTATTTGACTCTAAATTTATTGAACTTTAAAATGATCCTACTTTGATAGCTCTTACATCTATTTTTACAGAAATATTTGAATTTTAAGTGAAGCGAGCACTTAACAATAATCAGTACAAATGTACTGAAACTTTTTGACCCCAGTGTATGTGATTTATTTTACTGAATATATTAAATATTTGGAGCGAATTGCATTTTATAATTTTTTAAAACTTGCGTATAAACAAACTGAAACAATTTTCAGCCCCCCAATTAACTTTATTCAACTTTTTATATAAAAAATAATTAAAAAGAAGTCTGAAACATGTGTGTTTGTTAAAATTTGACCCCGTTGTCGACCGCCATGTTTGTTAGTGACGTCATGATTTCAGATCCCTATAAAGGACAACGCAGAATAGATTTGTAACCGAAACCGCAATCGTAAGCGTAACCGTAAGAATGAGTTAAAGAAAGATAGGTATATCGTTTATCCTTCTCTAACTCAATCTTACGCAGGGTTGCACACGTAATATACGTCACGTAAATTACATGGGTTTTTTTTACGTATATTACGTACGTAAATTACCTCAAAAATTTTAAACACAATGCATTTTATTGTGGTGGGAGGTAAAATACGTATTTTACAAATGTAAAAAACTCGTGTAATTTACGTCAAAAACTCTGAGTTGCGCGCAACTGTGCAACCCTGATCTTACGCTTACGGTTACGATTGCGGTTACAGATCTATTCTGCGTTGGCCTTAAGGAGACATATCTCCAATGGGAAAATTTTCTGATATTGACTGTACTTCTCTGCAGTAAAATCACGGGGGTGACACTCTCGAGTTGAAACTAACCTGAGAGTTGACCGTCGCCACTGGTGGCGCTGGCTGATTAGTTGGCCGATAATGAGTGAAAATGCATTAGAAAAAAAGAAAAATTTATTTTACAATCAATAATATTAATTTAATGGTATTTATTTGTATATAATATTAATCCAGTATCTTTTTAGCATTTTTTATAATATTAAAAACTTAGAAAAAGCGTTTAATATTTTATTTACAATGAAAATTGTGCAACAATTCACGGCGGGAAATTTAAATTAATAAAATTATAATTATTTTGCTTCCTCGTGAGGAAGCTTTGTAGTCGTTTAATTTACAAAATTTTTAAAAATCCTTTTAACAAATTTTCTTCTATATGGGACTATGTTATATATGACCCTCAACAATTGTCCGGATGTATGTATGTGTGTGTGTGTGTGGATCCCGATTTTTGTGAACACGATAACTCGAAGAGGTTTTAACAGGGTGTCTAGCGAATTATGATTTTCAAATTCCCGGCAAAATCCCGGATTTCCCGGACCTAAAACTAAATTATTCCCGGATTTATTTTTAAGACATTAATGACTATACTATAAAAATTTCATAATTTTTTATAAATACAGTGGAAACTGAATTATCCGAACTAATTCAGGTAGGATCTGGTTCAGATAATCAAAAGTTCGAATAATAGAAATTGCAATTATTTTCGTTTATATTTGTGAATAAATGATTGTTTCGGAATTATTTTGTAATATCCAATGGCATTTATGTCTTCTTCTAAATATTTACATTAAAAGTCACTGAGGTTCAACTGCAATAAGTTAAAAACATTAGGATTTATATTTAAACTTTCAATTTAAGACTTTAAAATGTTAAAAACTTATGCAACAATTATATAAATAATAATAATAATAATAATATACAGTCAATTCTACGTCACAAGTATATTTTATTTATTCCATTTAGAAAAAAGGTATACGTATCCTTTATTTTTCTATTCTACAGGGGACCAAAATATTTTTTGCAAACTATCCTTATTATTTGTAAGTATGTATTAGATAAGTAAAATCCTAAAACTGTTCTTGGCACATTTATCTAAATTCAATAGTTTTAGAGTTATAGATAATTGAAAATAAGTCTACTTTTAAAAATTCAAAAATTTGGTTACCTATAAAAAATGAAAAAATAGATTTACAATAATATATTTTCATCCTATTTGAAAATGTGGACTGAAATTTAACGTGAAATTGCCATATATCTTTCTTAAATTTTTAAAAATATAAGACATGACAAAAGGTTTTGAAATTTTTACTACATTTAAAGGGCACCCGAAGAAATATTTCCTCAAAATTTGAAGAAAATCTATCGAAAATTGATTTTTAAAAGAGTAGTAGCCGGAGAACTACCTTAAATTGAAATTTTTTCTTATAGATTTTAATGAATTAGCGAAACTTTCCAAAAATTCCCGGATATTTTTTTCATTTCCCGTCAAATTCCCGGGTTTTTCCCGGTCGAACTAAACTCCCGGCAAATTCCCGGTTTTCCCGTTTTTCCCGGACGCTAGACACCCTGTTTTAACGAATTTGGCTAAAATTTACCAGGTATATTTATCATAAAAATATCTCGAAATGGATTGATAGACCTTAAAAAATTCTCAAAAAAAAAATTTTTTTTTGACTTTTTTCTAAAAAATTTTTTTAAGTTGTTTATTGAAGTTAATATATAATAAAATCTTATTCTTTGCATCAAGACGAATCGATTGGTATATAAGAAGTATAAATTGTATGAGAATTTATAGAGTTAATCACAATTAAAGCTGAAAAAATCGCATTTTTATCAAAGAAATGAGTTCTTTCCGCAAAATTATGTTGCTGTGTAAGAAAATCTTACTCATTTATTTCTAAAATCTTATTCATTACACCAAGACGGATCGATTGGTATATATAAAGTATATGTTTTACTTAAATTTATAGAATTAAAACCAATTATAGACAAAAAATTTGCACTTTTAATAAAAATTCATTTTTTCTTAAAAATCATGTTGCTGTAAAATAGAATGTTATTATTTATTAAAAAATAAATCAAAAATCTTATTCTTTGCATCAAGACGAATCGATTGATGTATATAAAGTATATATTCTATTGAAAATTATAGAATTAATTACAATTAAAGTTGAAAAATTCACTTTTTTACTAAAAATTTTTTTGTTTATTTAGATTCATATTACTGTATAAGAAAATTTTATTCTTTCTATTAAGACGAATGAACTTTATTTTATAAATGTTAAATTGTATTAAAAATGATTTAAAAATGAAATATATTTATCGTTAATGCTTCCTTCACGAGGAAGCAAATTTTTTTTGCTGATCGTAAAGAGGAAGCAAAATGTTCATGTAATGAACATCTGGATTTACAACTTGTTTTATTATTTTAATTATTGCTACTGACTATTATTTAAAAATATTTTACAGTATAAATCAAAATTTGTTTGATAATTTATTTATTATAATATTATTTAGTATTTAATTTAAATTTCCCGCCATGAATTGTTGCACAATTTTCTTTATAAATAAAATATTAAACGCTTTTTCTAAGTTTTTAATATTATAAAAAATGCTAAAAAGATACTGGATTAATATTATATACAAATAAATACCATTAAATTAATATTATTGATTCTAAAATTAATTTTTCTTTTTTTCTAATGCATTTTCACTCATTATCGGCCAACTAACCAGCCAGCGCCACCAGTGGCGACGGTCAACTCTCAGGTTAGTTTATTCTAATGGGAAACTGCACCAGTGTCACCCCCGTGAGTAAAGGCCAACGCAGAATAGATCTGTAACCGGAACCGCAATCGTAAGCGTAACCGTAAGAATGAGTTAAAGAAGGATAGGTATATTGTTTATCCTTCTCTAACTCATTCTTACGCTTACGGTTACGATTGCGGTTCCGGTTACAGATCTATTCTGCGTTAGCCTTAAAGTAAAATCGACAGGCACGCGAAAGGAAGTCTCATGTTCACTGATAACAGCGCCGCCAAACGGGAGAAATAAGTGCAATTTTACATTTTAAGGGGATGTCAAAGTCGATGCGATTTTCCCATTGAAGCTCAATGCAAAAATCCAATCGACTTTGACATCCCCTTAAGTATTTTTATCTTTGACAGCTGATTGATATTTAAGGTTAGAGGATCCTCTGAGTGTTGTATTGTAAAATAGATGAACAGAATTAAATTGTTTTATACGTTATATAAATAGAAAGGACTCCAAATGAACAACCAAAAATTCTTTGCATTAAATTCATAAATGTCTGTTGGTAAAAGTATAAAAACTTTTACCCTTACAACATAGTATATTAAATAAACTTATCATTTTCAGTGCTTTGAAAAAACACTTTTTTCAGAAGCATTTTTATTTGCTTTATAACTGGACATGCAATTTTTTATATAACAATTCATATTACTATTATTTTATTGTTATCAACTTGGTACATAACCAAAAAACTACGTAAACAAAACTTATCATGAACAGCATGGAGGGTATATATTTTCTCCTGTAGGGGCGCAAATATCAGTGAACAAATTTCCGGTATGCCAATTTGCGTGCATGGCGATTTTACGCAGTCAAGTACAGTCAAAAGAGATACATATACATACTTCTCCTTATACTCCTTCATGTTACGGATGTTACGCACATTTGAACTTTGAGTGGTAAAACTCGAATGAACACTGAACAAAAATTGTTTTGAGTGTCATTTTTTTCTTTTGAGTATAATTTAATTTTCTTTCTTGGGTCTTGTAGATGGTCTTGTCCTCTTCAAAATCCAGTTTGAAATTTGAAAAAATATTTAAAATTATAAAAATAGAGGATGATTTTCTGAAAATAAATAATATCAATTTTCTCAAAAACACCACCTTTTTTTCTATCCAAATTTTTACTACAAGTTCTAAAAATAATTATGAACATTTCCTATGAATTTCAAGCGGAATAAACCATTCTGACAATCAGGAGAACTTTTTTTTGAAATATTTATTTTCACAAATTTTCAAATTGTTAACGTTCACGTCGACAATGTTATAACGATTCATTTGTTTTTAAAAATGCAAGTTAACAATTTGAAATTTTGCGAAAATGAATATTTCAAAAAAAAAGTTCTTCTGATTGCCAGAATGGTTTAGCCCGCTTGAAATTCATAGGAAAAGTTTTTTAATTATTTTTAGAACTTGTAGTAAAAATTTGGATAGAAAAAAAGGTGGTGTTTCTGAGAAAATTGATATTATTTATTTTCAGAAAATCATCCTCTATTTTTATAATTTTAAATATTTTTTCAAATTTCAAACTGGATTTTAAAGAGGACAAGACCATCTACAAGACCCAAGAAAGAAAATTAAATTATACTTAAAAGAAAAAAAATGACAAGCAAAACAATTTTTTTTCACATCAAAATTTTAATTACTTAAAATTTTTTCAATGTAATTATTTTCAAATAAGCCATTATACCTTAAAAAATTATAAATAAAAGTTGTAAAGAAACAAATTTTTTAAAATTCAAAATAAACTACAAATTTGAATTGTAACTCTTCTTAAATTAAATTAATTTAGATGCAGTTTAGTTTATTTTTATGTTGTTTTTCACATTAAAAAATTTATGAATATTCGACTGTAATGTTACTAAAGTTTCGAACGTTGAATTGAACATTTTTTTTACTTTTTTCAGTTTGTATTTTTTTAAAAAAGAAAATTATTTTGTACCTATTAATAAAAACTAATTTTTAAAAGATAAAATATTTAATTTTAGTTATTTTTGCTTTCTCCTAGAGGAAGGATTGTATTGGCAAAATTTTCGATTGTAATTTTTTGATATATTTCGATGTAATTTTACCTCAGGAGTCCAAAAAACGTATTTTTAAAAAATGTCCGAATGTGTGTGTGTATACTAGCATTACATTTGCCTCCATACCTCAGAACCAGAAAAAGCTGTAGGCTCCAATTTTTTTTAAATTGTAGGTCTTCCCGGGGACATAAAATAAGAGTATTTTCATTTATCGTCCATATTTTTAAAAATCTAAAATTTTGGAAAATAAGACTTTTTTGAAAATTTTTTAAAAAATGTAGGATTAACTTTAAAAGTCTCGTAAGCAACTTGTAGATCATTAAAAAACGTTTCAATTGACCTAATTTTGAACCCTATTTGGTGAGAAATTATGAAACTATTGGTATTTTAAAAACTAAAAATTGTGTAACTTTTGTGTAACAATTAAACTATTATAATCATCTTAATTTTTTCGACGAATTTAATTAAAATTATATTGAAAATAATTGAATTTCTTGCGAAGAATTTTATTAAAGTTGATTTTTTTTAATTTTCTATGTGAAAATATTCAAAAATTGAAGATCATTTTTGAGAATTAAAAATTTTGTAATTTACATAATTATAATTAAATTGATTATTTATCAATTAATGTTATTAT
Source organism: Leptopilina syphax (assembly GCA_032872505.1). Taxonomy (NCBI): domain Eukaryota; kingdom Metazoa; phylum Arthropoda; class Insecta; order Hymenoptera; family Figitidae; genus Leptopilina; species Leptopilina syphax. The sequence continues at coordinate 31,637,242 of CM065468.1, forward strand.
TAATTATCAATTATTAATCAATCATCAACATAATAATAATAATAATAATAATAATAATAATAATTATTATTATTATTATTATTATTATTATTATTATTATTATTATTAAGTAGACAGTTTTCCTGGTTATTCATATATTACACAGCCCCACAAAAAAGAAAAGTACCCTGCGCGAAAGTCCACAGTACCATACCCCTATGTATTTTGATGCGCTGAACCCGAATCCGTAGTCAGATTTGCTCCATCACGTCAGGATTTTTTTCTAACCTCAAAAAACATGTCAGATTTTATGTAATTTATGTAAAATACAAAATTTTTTAAAAATTAATTAGATTTGTCTCAAACTTGTTTCTCGGGGGTTTTTAAGATCGCTGATTACGAATCTGCAGTCAGTTTTTAAAAATTCAAAATGGCGGATCCAATATGGCGGACAAATTAAAAAAATTTGTTGGATTTTAACTTTACTTGGTATATAGGGGTTTTCGGGGTCGCTAACTACAGATTTGCAGTCATATTTTAAAAATTCAATATGGCGGTCATTTTTTCGAAAATTGATTAATTTTGCTTTAAAATGGGTACTCAGTGGTTTTTCGGATCGCTGATCACAAATTTCAAATCAGACTTTAAAAATTTTTAACAACTGGTTCAATATGACTTGATATGCAAGCATTTTGGGAGTCAGTGAATTTAAAAGTTTCGAAAAGTTTGTAAGTAAACATTTATGCAGCAGGAAATGTAGATTTTTGGTAACCTGAATGCCTAAATTAAAGTGTATTTATCAAGACGACATCTAGGAACATTTCTAGAGAATTAGGCATAATTTTTGGATAAAGTTCAATTCAACAATTGCAGAATACTTTTCTCTTGGACGCAGGCCTACTAGGACATAATAACAGTTTGTAAAGTCTTTAGATAAAGAAGAGAAATGTTTCAAGTACCTGGAACAAAAATTTCCAGAGATATCTGATGCTAAATTTAAGGAAGGAATTTTTGTTGTCCTCAAATTCGCAAACTAGTAAAAGATGAATTGGGAACTAATAGTGAATAATATGATGAAAAACTTTCAAAAATTGGGATGCTTGATGAGTTTGAAGCTCCGTTTCCTACATTCACATCTAAGTTACTTTCCCAAAAATTTAGGAGAGTACAGCGAGGAACAGGGAGAACGCTTTCATCAAGATATTAATGAAATGGAGAGCAGATATTAAGGCAGATGGGACGTAAATATGATGGCTGATTATTGTTGGATGCTAAAAAGGGATATTGTTCCAGGAAGAGTAAACTTAAAAAGAAAATCACTGCACAGGTCTTTCGAAGACAAACGAGTCCGTTACCATAAACAGACATAAATAAAAATTACATTATTTTCAAACGGACATATTGATATTTCAAAATCTAATCGAAGATTTGCTATCAGTGATCCGAAAAACCACTGAGTACCCATTTTTAAGCAAAATAAATCAATTTTCAAAAAAAATGACCGCCATATTGAATCCGCCATATTGAATTTTTAAAATCTGACTGCAAATCTGTAGTCAGCGACCCCGAAAACCCCTATATACCAAGTAAAGTTAAAATCCAACAAATTTTTCAAGAAGACTAGAAACAGGAGGTCTAACTTGGTAGTGGGGGGAATGTAATATACGTGGGGCCATGAGTCGTCTGCTCTTTGTTTTCTCGGCATTTGCGCGGTGAACCAGTTTTGTTCTCTCGCGCATACTTGATATATATACATCGTAAGCACGTTGTATTTTATCACGTGTTTGATTTTTCGTATTCCCAAGAAATTTTTCGTGCAGACAGGTTATGAATATTTATGTTTAACTCGTTTAATTATACATAAATATAATTAACATTTTTACAAACCTTATCACTTTTAAACCTCTTTTCAATAACAATGCTTGCCAAGCATAAAACGCATAACCTATTAAACACACAATAGCAGACAGCTGTCATTTTCGGTTATAACCTCAATGTGGTTATTATGCGCGAAATTACAAAATTCATCTACCGCGCAAATACCCAAACTGAAAACTCCACCGTCTCTAGACCCCACTATTTCTACCCCCACTGCACATAGAAATCAAGCGAAGTTTGACCTCCTGTTTCTAGTCTTCTTGAAATTTTTTTAATTTGTCCGCCATATTGGATCCGCCATTTTGAATTTTTAAAAACTGACTGCAGATTCGTAATCAGCGATCTTAAAAACCCCCGAGAAACAAGTTTGAGACAAATCTAATTAATTTTTAAAAAATTTTGTATTTTACATAAATTACATAAAATCTGACATGTTTTTTGAGGTTAGAAAAAAATCCTGACGTGATGGAGCAAATCTGACTTCGGATTCGGGATCAGCGCATCAAAATACATAGGGGTATGATACTGTGGACTTTCGCGCAGGGTACTTTTCTTTTTTTGTGGGGCTGTGTTATTTATAAAAATGGAAAGTGCAACTTTTTTATAAAATTCAATTATTTTTTGAATTTTTAAATAAAATTATTCGCAAAATTATCTAAAATAAATTCAATTTCAAATCTGTAAAACTCAATTATTATTAAAAATAGAAAGAATTTAAAATTTAATTGAATATTTTCTTTTATTTAAAGGCTGTTGCCTTTAAGATTCTAGAAATTTTAGAAATTGAATATTTTTAGAGTAATTTTGATAAAATTCCCTGATTTTTCCCTGACCTGTGGCAACCTTGAATATGTATTTAAGTATTTTTTAACATAATGTTTTTATAGAAGAACATTTAATCTTTTTTAATGAAATATAATTAATAAGTTTTAAAATAAGTATTTCTACTTTTTCTCACCCAGTGTTTTTATTAAAAAAAAAACACTTTTTATTTTTAAAAAATTCAAGTTCCTGAAGTTGCCACCGATGCTCAGCATCGAAAAATATTTTTTGTACGAAAGGTTGTTTAGAAAGAATTTGTAGGCCCAAATTTATAAAGCTACTTTAATAAAACGGAATAATTGCGCTGACATGATCCGCAAGTTTTGAACGTTCAAATGAACGAAATACTTTTTATTAAGAATATTTTCAAAAGTTTTGCAATAAAAATTTCAGTAAAAATTAAAAATTTTACATTTCGAAATTATAGTTAATTTTTTTTTTACTGCAACTCAAAATTATTGCAATAGAAATTTAATTTGAAGAAGAAATAAATAAATTTCGTTCATTTGAACGTTCAGAACTTTAGGATCATGCGCTGACACAACCTAGAACATGGACCAACCATCACGATTCTCCCCTACTCTTAAAAAGTTTTTACTTCTTCGGTGCATGAAAGAAGTGAAATTTGTTAAATTAAAATTTTACCACTAAAAATATAAAAAAAAGCATCGACGCTAACTTCAGGAACCTAAAAATTTAAAATCACCGGTCAGCGGGTCACTCTAAAGATTGTTATAAATTGAATGAAATGAAATAATTACCTGGAAGTGACAAAAGTACTGTCCTCCGACCACGTTGGGAATGACACCCATGTATCATTGAGGACTTCTTTGCAAAGTGGCGTTCTTCCCGTGCATTTTGGCTGCATATATGACTTTGGAAGCGCGCAATACGATGCACCTAACCTTTTACATGTCGAATAATCAATTTCCATAGCAAGATCACCCTGCGGTCTATCCTGATGGCTTCGCACGACATTATTTGGTAATGCCTCAATACCCAATGGCGATGTTAAATTCGTCGATGTTGTACTCGTTTGATCCGGTACATGTCCAAGAAAATCCTTAAACCAACGTAATAATTCGGGGAATCTTCCCAAAAAAGGTGTCACCAATTGTATTAATTCAGACTTTGATACAATCTCCTGATTAAATAATACCAAACAACGAAGAAAATTCTCATAGACTTCCTGCGATCTCAATGCTTTCCTCACCTGAAAAAAATCATTTTTTTTCATATTTAATTTTGAAAATAATTTATTAAAAGAATCTATTTCTGTGGCAAACGTGAATTTACCTTGTCGAAAAAAGCGTAATCATTCAAGCTGCCGTATTTTCCAACTTCCGCGATCGAAGTGTCACGGGCGGAAGTGACCTTGTGCTTTTTAGTCGGTGGTGGTCCATGCTGTATATGATGGGAATTTCCCGTTGACATTGATGTCGAGAATGATGGACTTCTTTTTAATTGTCCCGTACTGTGGCCAATTTTTTGTCCAGTGCCAATTTCACGTGAACTTTGCCGATCGCGTTCACGTTCACGATGCTCACGATTGTCACGTTCAAGACTGCCTATTCCACTTGAATCACTGTGATCCCTTGGCAATGTACCCGAATTATTGTACGAAGTCTTTAGACCTATAGGTTTCTTTGTTATTGTTGAATGATCATTAACAGGACCAACTTTATTAGTCTGAAACATAGCAGACTGGCGCCAATCAGTGTTAGATTTGTCATCGATGTGAAAATTAGGGATCTATGTTTTACATAAAGAAGCAAGAGATTAATTATTCAGAAACTTCGTTTCATTCCATTTTTTGAGAATAGATATTCAAAATTCAATTCACAATTGAATAAAAATATTCAATTAAATATGTATTGAAATTTGGTTAGAATTTTTATTTCACGAAAATTTTATTACAAAATAGAATTTTTTTCAATTGTATTTCTTATTTCAAGTTTGTATTTTTATTTCTTGAAATTTTTATTCATTGGAATTTAAATTAACAGTGAATTATTTTATTTAACAGAAATTTTTATGGAATCGAATATATTCTATTGAATTTTAGTGAGAACGATATTTTCATTTAAAAAATTACTTTGTACCTATATTTAAAAAATTAATTCTTAACTAAGTAAATGTTTAATTTTAATTATTTTTCATTTTATAACAGTAATTTTTCCAAATAATTAAACAGGAAAAATTTTTTGTTTATTTTAACGTTACAAACTTCAGAAAAATATAAATTTTAAATAGCAGAAATTTTATTTTATTGTATTTTTATTTTGTACCTACTAATTCTTAAAATTTTTGAAAAATACGAAGGAAAGAAAATTCTGATTGGTGTATTTTTAATTAGAAATTTACTAAATTTACTAAATATTCAGTTAAATTAGAATTTTGATTAAGAAAAATTCAGTTCAATGAGAATTTTGCTCAATAAAAAATTAAGTTCAATAAGAATTTTGCGAAAAAATTCAACTAAATTATAATTCTGCTAAATTAAATTAAGTTCAATAAGAATTCTGTTCAAGAAAAATTAAGTTAAATGAAAATTTTGCTAAAAAAATAGTTTTAATCAGAATTCTGCTTAAGAAAAAATCATTTAACTTAGAATACTGTTTAAGAAAAAATCATTTAAATTAAAATTGTGCTTGAAGAAAAATCCAGTTGAAAAAGAAGATAAAGAAATATTAAGTTAAATTTTAATTGTGATAAAGAAAAATTCAGTTAAATAAGAATTCTGTGAAATAAATTCAACTAAATTAGAATTCTGCTAAAAAAATTCGATTAAGTCAGAATTCGTCTCTAGAAAAATTCAGTTTAATTAGAATTCTGGTCAAGAAGAAATTCTACGTTAGAAAAATCCATTTAAATTAGAATTCTACCTGAAAAAAAATTAATTAAAAAAATAATTCTACTAAAGAAATATTTATTTAAATTAGAATTTTGCCGGAAGAAAAATTTATTTAATAATTTTGCTAAAGAAAAATTCAGTTAAATTAGAAATATGCTAAAGAAAAAAACAGTTCAATTATAATTCTACTCTAGAATTCAGTTTAATTAGAATTCTGCTCCAGAAAAATTCAGTTCAATTAGAATTCTATTAAATCAAAATTAGATTACGTAAAAAATCTGTTAAATATAATATGTAAGTTAAATAAAAAGTACATAAAAACACAATTTTGTAAAAATTGGATTAAAAAAATACTCTGCCAAGTAAAAAATTGGAATTATTTTAAATTCCTTTAAACACTAGAAGAAATACTAAGCAATAATAAAAAATATAATAAAATTCAGTGAAATGAAAATTCTAACTAAAAATAATTAAATTTTGTGATCCCCAAGTTTTTAACACATTCAAATAAACGAAATATTTTTTATTAAAAATATGTTTATAAATTGCTGTTCACAATAAAAATGAAAAACTTAAATTTTGCATTTAGAAACTTAGTAATTATTTTTTTTGTATACTGACGAAAAATTATTGCAATATAAATTTAATTTGAACAAGAATTATTTCTTCTTCAAATGAAATTTTTATTTCGTTTGTTTAAACATTTAAAACTTTAGGATTTTTCAATTTTTTTGCAATTCCTTAAAGTGTCCCGGAGAATAAAAATATAAACTTTTAAAACTTCATTTTTGTTTCATGAATAAAAAATCATAGAGCGAAAAAAATTGCAATAAAAGCAACTCACCAGTGCGCTTTGTTGATTCGTTGCATCGGGTAAAAATTGGCCAAATTCTAAAAGTAGATCATCTTGGGTTTCGAAAAGTTTCGCCACTTGACTGTAAACTTCCGCTTCAGTCAAATGCTTCCCAGTGCTTGATAGTGAACTTCCACTGCCATCGCCCATATGCTGGTAAAGTTTTAGATTCCTTTGCTCTTTCTGATATGTGTGTAAAATTTCTAGAAATTTCTTGTACTTCTCCGGTTGGTTTTGAAATCGGTTCTAGAACATTTTTCCAAAAATGTTTGCTTATCATCACAATTAAATTATATTAATTTTCTTTTTAAATTTAAAAATTTTTTTAAAACTTTTGCGAACAAAATTTTTGCAAATTATAAATAAATAAATTAAGTAATTTTTTTTTCATCTCATAATAAAGAGAAAGTATTTCTGTATTCATATGAAAGTATAAATTCTACAAATGAAGAAAATTGTTCAATATGTCAAATTTTTTTTGTTAATTATGTTTTTATCAAAGAAAAAATTAAAAATTCTTTTTAATTTTTCAAAATTGTAAATAAATGAATGAACAATTCTTTTCTACTCTCATAATACAGAAAAAGTAGTTCTGTATTCGTACGAAAATACAAATTCTACAAATAAAGAAAATTTGTCAATATGAAATATTTTTTAAATTATTTTTTTTTCATCAAAGAAAAATTTTACGAACGAAAATTGTAAACAAATGCACACAATTTTTTCTACTCTCATAATAAAAAGAAAGTATTTAATTTTTTGATGTATTTTTGGATTCGTATGAAAATTTACTTTCAAAATAACTAAAAAAAGGACTAAAAGGACTAAAATTTGTCCTTTTTTTTGAAAGAAGGTATGCCTACCTTAATTTTATTGACATAATTAATGGCGCGATTGAACTCGACTGGTTGACTTTGTTGTGTTTGTCCACTATTGGAAACACCGTCTTGTGCTTGACTCAATACCTGACTCACGGCTTGCGCTTGAGCTGCGGCAACATGCGAATTATTACAGGGCTGAATTGGCGGTGACGATGGACCATGCACCGTCATATTATTATTCGAAATATTATTCGCCTGTGGATGATGAATATTTCCAGAACTGAAAATAAAATAAAAAAATAAAATTCTCATTAATTTGCAACAATTACGATTAGTATTATATTTGATAAATAGATAAACTTACCCGGGCATACTTTGAAGAACAGGTGGCGTTTTTGTCGATTGAATTGGGGGATGAGAGGTCGGAAACGAACTGAGACTCACGGTACAATGATGTTTCGAAACAGTGGCCATATGGGCCGGCGATTCATCTGGTACGCACACGGAAACTTGATACGCGTATCCCTTTGCGTTTGATTGGACCTCAATTTTATAACCCGGCGGTAAGAAAGTGTTAAAACCGACAATCAATTCAGGATGTCCTTTAAATAAATGGCTCACCCTTCTTATCACACCGGGGGTATCGATACTTTGCGATTTAAACTCCTTCATAATATCCAAGAAGTCGTTATAAACCTGTTAAAAATCATAAAAAGAACATTTTTTTAAATACCAATATTTTTAAAACAGTAAGCAAAATTTAAATTGTTCTTTCTTTAATTATTCGACGGAAATTATTTTTAACTTTTAATTATTTTTTTCGTTATAAATAAACGAAAATTGACTTTTTTTTTTTTTTTTTTTTTTTTGCATAAAAAGAGTGAATTACCTGCGGTTGATCGCTAAACTTGTACTTGACTTGATCAAGATAGGAAAGTGCATCTTCGACTTTTAATCTTTGAAATTGTTGTCCGCCAGTGCCGGCACTTAAATTACTGCTCGGCGGCGTTACCGGCAAAGTTGGCGCGTTACTAGGATGCATCTGAAACATTATTTTTCAAATATAAATTTACCTCTCTACGTAAAACGATTTAATTGAAAAGAAAAATAATTAAACTTAAAAAAGAAAATAATTGAAATCAAAAGAAAATAGTAAGTTATTAAAATTTTTAAAAATGTTGAAGTAAAATTTCAGTTCTTTTCTTTTTTTACAATTTAATTTTTCTTAAAAAATGTCATTATTTTTAAGTAAAAATATTTTAATTGAGTTCATTCTTTAATTTTACAACTCGAATTTTTAAAAAAAATCAACATTTGAATTATTTCTTGTTTTCTTTAGTTTTAAAACAATATTTTTTTTAACATATTTGAATTATTTCAGTTATTTTCTTTAATTTTATAACAATTCGAATATTTTAAAAAATTCAATATTTTTGTAAAAATATTTGAATTGAATTCTTTTCTTTAATTTTATAATTCAAATCTTTAAGAAAGTCAATATTTTTTTTAACAATATTTGTGAATTATTTCAGTTCTTTTCTTTAATTTTATAACAATTCAAATTTTTAAAAAAGTCAATATTTTTGTAACAATATTTGAATAATTAATAAAATTGAATCGTAAATTTTGAAAAGGGCTTAACTCGAAAAAACGTAAGTCTCATTTTTACATAACAAAATTGTCAGTGAAAATGACCATTACGGTTATTAGAATTGAGCCTTCTTCGAAATTTACAATTGAATTGAATTTTTATAATGAAAATAATTTAAACAATTGATAATAGAAATAATAAAAAATTGAATTTCATATATTATTTGTGTATATAATATTTTAATTATAACTATAATTTACTTTTCCAGTACGTAATTAAATTTAAATATAAATAGATGTCAAAATATTTTAATTTTTAATTTGCATTTTCAAGTAGAATTTTTAAATAATATAAATGTAGGAAGATTTTTTAAAAGCAATAGTGGCGTTTCGTTCTTTACAATAAATATATTAATATTTAATAAGTAGGGTAGGGTGGGGCATTACTATTCGCGGGGCGAAACTATTCTATAGTCCTGGAGAGAAAACTATTCATCCGATTGAAGTTTTTTTTACACTGTATACTTGTCATGTGAAATGAACATTGTACGCCACATTTGAGCTTCTGGCGCCATCTATCATAAGAGTTAGGTACTCAAATGTGATTTTGATATACTCGCTTACTTGTTTTCACTCATTTCGTCTGCCATTGTAAATAGTGATAAACGGTCGGAAAAATTATCGGAAAAATTATTTCTAAAGTCAAATTTAGTGCTGAACACGAATATCATAATGGATTTTTTATATTCTATTGTTCAAAAATTTTACAAGTGTTTTTTCAAAAAATGTGCGGTTGGGGCAAAACTATTCGCCGACTGATGACAGCGAAAACTACCAAACAGTGTATTTTGTTGTGCTTGTTTTTAGTTTAGAATAGTAAGAAATTGGAAGAGAAAAACTCCTCTAATTAACAAATTAATTTTTGTATTTTTTTTAGTATTATATCATTAATAGCTGCAAGAATAGTTTCGCCCCTCGTTTTTTTCGACATCAAAAAAAAAAAAAAAAAAAAATTGGTAAAATCGCTGTAGTTCGGAACACAATCGAGTTACAGCAAAATAATACATGGCAAAATTGTAGCTAAGAAGTCAAGTTTTAAAACGGTCCTACTCATTTTTTTTATTTTTTTTTAAATACCCTTTTTAGACTCAAAAATCCAAACAAGAATAGTAATGCCTCACCCTAACCTAATTAACCTTTTTTTACTTTATATTTAATATTAATTTTAAACAAATTTTTCTAAACGAAAAATTAGAAAAAAATGTACTAAAATTATTAAATTTTCAATTGAAATTATATTTACATATGTCTAAAATAATAAATTAAAAAGACGTCTTATTCTCCCGAAACTATTAAATTTACAAACAAAAATGATTACATTTTGAATAAAATTTCTCGAATTTACAAACAAACATTACCTAAATTATACATTTAGAAAAATTTTCCTAAAATTTTGAACGTCCAAATAAACAAAATTTTTTTCTATTTAAATATTTTTTTAAAAATTACTACACAAAAAAATGTAATTATAATGAAACATTTTCTTATTCAAGACTTAATTTTTTCATATACAAAATTAGTTTTTTTATTAAAAAATAAAAATTAAAAGAAGTAAAAAATAGCGTCGTTTATTTGAAAATTCAAAACTTTTAGGAGCATTTAAAAAAATTGAATTTAAAATAATTTTTAAAATTTGCTACAAAACTTTGAATTCATAATAAAAAATATTGGATTTAAAAAAAAAAAGAAAAAATCAAAGAATTGAAAAAAGATGATTAATGAACTAAAAATAACAGAAAAAAATTGGCCTACGAATCTATTGCAGTAAAATTGAAAAATGACTCCCGATTTTTTGAAAATGAAAGGTCCTTAGAGTACCTTATGTCTAATAGTAGAAGGTTGCTGGGAATGAGGCTGGGCTTGCGAGCCTTGGGCAGATTGTTGTGGACCAATACTATGATTTCCTCCTGTTCCTATCCCAGTATTATGCAATGCTCCTCCAGTATTTATGCTGCTTGCACTGCAGGTTGAACTCAGACTTCCCGTAGGCACATTCCCCTTAAAAAACGTAAAATTTAAAAATTAATTCTCATATAAATGGGTTAAAGAGTGATTGATTAATTGATCAGGGAGAGAAGAAAAAGAGGTATTCTCGATTTCCTAATAATCCAAATCTTATTATTTCTTTCTTATTTCAAACGCATTTGAAAGAAAAATTCTTCCACTTTCTCTATTTAACTTTTTACATCGACATATGTTATGATTCTTTTCAGGATTAAGTTATATTATTATCAAGTAGTTCATTAACCCCTTAAGGGCAATGGCAAGGATTTGATGGCAAAAATCTTTGACACGGGCAATTAAGGGGTTAATAATAGAATAATAATTGTAAAAACGGAATAAAAAGTTTTTTAAAAAATAAAAAAGACAAAAAAAATAATTTTTAAAAAATAATAATAATAAAGTTGAGTAATAAACGATTATAAATAATTATCGTAATTATAATGGTAGTAATTATAATAATAAATAACATAATAAACACTAATAATAAAAAAAGGAAAAAATTAGTACTTTTTTAAAATTAATTTGATTATATATTAGTTAATTTAGAGAGAAATTAGCGACAGTAGTAATTTTCTGGTAAATTGAAAATTAACAAAATTATTAATTTAGTTCTGTTAAAAATGTAGAAATGATATAATTATTTATTAATATATAGAATATATGTGATAATTATTATAAAAATTAAATAGAAGTTAATAAAATTAATCTCGTGGTTGATTTTAAAATTATTAAAATTATTTTAAAAAAATTAAATCAAACTATTTATTAAATTTAATTAATTTTGTTGTTGTAAAATTTTAATTATTACCAAAAATTTATTCCAACAAACAAAAATTCCTTCTTCATTATTATTCATCATAATTATTTTTTTTATTATTCTTCTATACGTTGATTATAACCGATTATTAAAATTTCCCTTTAATTTCCAATTTGTTAAAAATCATTCACCAGAAAATTATTTATATTATTTTGCTATTTCATTACGTTCATTAAATAAATTAATTGTTTGTTTACAATTAATATTAATTGTAAATAATTAATATTTTTTGAATGATTGAATTAAATTAATTAAAAATTAAGTAAATAATATTTCATTATTGTTCTATGAATTGTTAACTTTTCCCTAAAAACAACCCTTACTTAAATTTAGTTCGATGTCTTTCATTTGGATTGTGAGACAAGTTTTTATTCTTCATATTGAATCAGACGACTTTCGGCCACAATTTCGAGAATAATTTATTTCTAGAAAATAATACAAAATGTTATGATTTTAGTTTTAGAGAAAAAAGTAAATTTTTGTATTGTGTTTTTTATTTTCCTTTTATGTCATAATAAGAATTATTGTCCCGTTTATTATAAATAAATAAAAAAATTAAATAATCGAATGTAGAAAAAATAATTTATACTAATAATGGTTGAATTCGTCTATAATGAAATTATATTTTATTTATTTGCTTCTTTTTAACTTTATTACAAAATAACACAACCTTTTCTTTAAGTTTTTTCTGTTTTCGAAAAAAAATCGTAAAAGGGAATTATTGTAGAATAGTTTCAATCAACAGTTAATTTATGTAATAAATTTAATTATTTTGCACAAAGAACTATTTTTTGACTCTATAAATTACAAATTATTATTATTTTTACTAAAAAAAAAAATTGTTTTCTCTTTTTTCAATATTCTCAGGAAAGAAAGAAAATAAATTCTTCTTTGACGAAAAAAATTAAGAATAATTAAAAAAATAAATTGCTTGAAATCAATCCAATTTACAGGATTAACTTTTGGCAGAGACTGTCGACTCTTTAAATACCTCAATAAAAATTTCTTATTGTCGAGTGATTATTAGAATTCTTCGTTTGTTTTTTTTTTCTTTTTGTTTTGGATTTTTGTAATAATAATAAAAAAAAAAGAAAAGTGATAGATACCTTGACAGGTGAAGGAGCTGCTGTTGGCATAACAATTGCACCTGTATATTGCTGTTGAGCTTGAGCAGTGCCGAATTGAATACTTCCTGGCATTTCTTTCGTCGTGATCGGTCTAATTGTTTGACCAGATACTACTCCAATTCCAGCACTAGAATGATAATCCAAATTAGCCCCCCCGCTTCCTAAAATTGTTCCACCACCAATCGAGGATGATTTCAATGTCACTGTCGCTGACGAATCTACCTCGTCCACCCCACAAACACGTTTCATCTCAAATTACATTGGAAATGCTGAAAACAATAAATAAATTCATTAGAATTCGAAAACAAGAATTTTTTTCAAATTAAAAAATAAAACATTTCTGTCAAAAAATATCAATTTTCACTCATTAATCTATTTACTTTTAAATTTCTCCCCAAAATTAGAAAAATGTGACACTTTTTTTCTGGTGAATAAATTCTCTAAAGTGATTATATTGGAATTCTTTAAGGGAATTTATTTTTAATTTGGAAGATTTATTTATCAAGAATATGAAAATTCGTTGATTTTTTTTGGGGGGGAGGGGAGGGGGGATATTGTATTGTATTTGTGTGTATACATATATTCTGGTATGAGAGTTAAGTGGAAACGCTGGTAATTTCGTTCAACGTGACTGCGGCAATTCACTTGTATACGCGAGCGTAATATTCTCATCTGTGCATATACACGTATACACACGATGACTTTCGAAGAGAGGGAGGGGAAAAAACAGTGCATAACTTTCATGATAAAAAGAATAATGATCGCGGCCATGCCTTCGCGGGACACGGGCGTTTAATACACGAAAATACAACTTTTTTTCACTCATATATCCCTTATTTTAGTAACTAGAAAAAGAGAGCGAGAGGAAGAGAGACAAAAAAAAGGTGGGAAACGAACGTGAAATGTGTTTCCGATAAAACTATATCAGGAATTTGTGAGGCGCAACTAAAACTAAATTCAAACACGGCTCAAATACGGCGCTAGAAAGGGGACTGAATTGTGAATAATGGAAACGAAACATAATGTAACGTAAACATAAGAAAATGGTAAACTTGAGAAATTTTATCAAGAGGAAATTTTTATCACACTGGTAACAAGTACACTTATACACACGCATTATATATATATATATATATATATATATATATATATATATATATATATATATACGCACACAACGTCAAAAAATCAAAGTGAAAAGAACTTTTCAAGTTTTCATTGTGAGGTTAATTGAATTTTTTTCGTTCACGATGAAAATGATGTAAAAACCTAGTGAATTGAAATTCTCGTGTGGGGTCACTGTCATCAAAACGATATCCCGCTGCGGAAAAGAGGCACTCGGGTCGACCCGATAAGCCCAGCTGGGATGGACGCGCACGGCTTTTGGTCGTCCCTGCCAGCCAGTTTCGGTGTTTCCATCGAGCAGGACTCTAAACCTCACAGACTCTTAAAAGTTACGCAATATTACACGTAAATATCAAGAAACACATTTTTGATGTGAGAAAACTTATTACGACCATCGCTTTTCTCCAAGCCGACGAAGACGATGTCGATAAGCTAACGGGGGGAGAGGGAGGGAGGGGAAAACCGGGGCGAGGGAAACTTTACAAACATTACCATTTTTTCAACAAGAAAAAAAGGAAAAAAAAACTTGTAAACTTACACTTTTCGTGCACTCTTCTTCTTTATCAGCGTTTGTCCTGGTGTAACCTGACGTTTTTTTTTGCGTGGCGTTGCGTTTCTTTTTTTCCTCTCTCAAAGAAGAGAGAGAGAGAGAGATAGAGAGAATCACACAGATCTTCGTGTTTCAATCACGAGACTTAAAAACGCGTTTCAATGATCGAAAAAAAAATAATGCTCTCGAATAGTTTTGTATAAAGAGAACCTCTTGCGGTTGCAATCGAATAAAAACTTCGACGTACCCCCAACGAAGGGGCCGGTCCAGGTTTACTCAGACTTTTTTTCTTTTTTACAACACTACAACTGACGACACATTGTATTTAACGATAGAATGCATAATTTTGCGTACTTCTTGAAGAAGGGTTCGCCACCGCGCTTTCTCAAAAAATCAAATACGAAAGTCATACTGTCTCCGCGCGATGTACAAGGCAAACTATTGGATTTTGTTAGGATGGCAAACAGGCAAACAAGGAACGACTCGCAGTATAGCGGGATAACGACAAGAGTGGGGAATCAGGGCTGTATCAAGCTCGCGAGACAACCTGATCCACCCCATTCGCCAGTATTACGCGCCGGCGAGCGGATCTCTTTTTTTCTCGCGAGCTCCTCTATTACATTTTCGTCCCGCAAAAGGGTTATCGAATTTCGTCGAGGGCAAGAATATTTTCTTCATCCATGGATGTTTCCATTACTGGAAAGTCTGTACCTTTAAATTTTAAACCATTGAGAAAAAATTTTTGGTAATTTTTACCTGCTTGCTAAATAAGATTGATTTATTGCCCAGTATTGATTTAAATGTCAAGCCCCTAAATTTTGCCATATATATATATATATATATATATATATATATATATATATATATATATATATATATATATATATATATATATATATATATATATATGGATGTATTTTCTTCCATTTAATCCCAATTTCTCTACTGCAACCTGACAATTTTTTTATAAATGTTTAAATATTTTATTAAAAAGGAAAATTTTTATTCTTTAAAAAAATTTATAAAATTTAGTTAAAAAAATAATAGCTTATTCTTTCTTGTTAATTGTAAATAAATTTTGTTGTCGAAAATTTTCTTTTCTATAAATGAAAAATTGAAATAAAAAAAAAACCATGTCTAAAAAAGGGCGAATTTCTTGAAATTTTTCATATGAATTTCAAACAATCCAGCCACTTGTACCCCTTCTATATATCTGTAAGGATTCAGGAAGGGAGAGGCTTTTGTTCGACAATTCATACCATTCCTACGGTCCTGCTCCGACAAGCCGCCAAGGTGCGCGCGCACCCACTGTAACTTCTTCGCGCCGCTTCCAACAACTGAAGGGGAGATATTCCAACTTCCGAACATCCCCATTAATTATCTGGGTCATGGAAACTGCGTTTTGAATCCGTGATTTTCGTCGGCAATAATTTAGCTCTTGGTGAAAATGTTGCATTGTCGTGAAAAATGAGCTCAGTGCGCGAAATACCTCAATTTTTGTTTGGACTTTTTTTTCTTCTCTGATGATATAGAAAATGAAAATATATGCTTGCTTGGAATATAATTATTTGTGGACTCTTCCAATAACCAGACTGCCTTCCTCACTCGTTTTATCGATGAACAGGACTGGCTCCTTGGGTTGAGAGAGCTGCGCGTTGATTGGTGGCAATTGCCTGTCGAAATCCACTTTGGTGTTGGTGTTCGTGTGGTGCTCGTTTTGAGACGTAAATTCTCAATTTATTCGTTTTAAAACGCAAGTGGCCTTTTCTTGTGTGTATCGTGAGAGCTAAATTGTTCAAAATGATTGTAAATCGTGTTTAAATATCGTTTATTAATTTACACTTGAATTTAGTATCAGTTCCGACAAATAATATTATTACTGAAAAGGTTGAAAGTTTTTTTGCAAAGGCAGATAATCGGTTTCATTTCGAGAGACTATTTTCCAAAATAAGGGAAAAAGTGATTTTCTTATGTTTTGATTATTTTCTGTTTTTTTGGTGAAAAGGGGGAAAATGTAATTTTAAATTCATGAACAAAGCTGAAAAGCTGTTTCGCTAAATGGAATAGTCCACCGCCCCTACTTGCCCCCTTCAACTCCCACTCCAATTTTCGCCCCCTATAGGACGCATTAGGAAACGTCATTCCTTCCCCTTATTTCCCCTCTTCAGCTCCCCATCCTTGGCGACAGTGATGTCAAAATCTTCCTTTATTTATGCGCGCAAGCGCAGTTTTCTGCTATTATATGCCAGAATAAAACTTTTGTTGTACAAAAAAGAAAATATTAAAAGTATATTATTCATGAGAAAATTAAGTTTTTATTAATTTACCGATTATTAAAATTTTTGCCTAAAATTTTCACAGGGAATATACTTATCGTGAATATCTATATAGTTTCTTTGGCTTCTTCTTGGCAACCAAACATAATATAAAGATTGAAAACCGATTGTCTGCTTATGTATATGCTTAGTAATAATAATAATCATGTGAGAGTTGTTGAAGACCTCAATTCAGAATATTTTTTTCGAAGAAAAATAAAAAGAACCAGAGGTGACGTGAAATTTATAAATTATTAATTATCGGAAAAATTAAGAAAAATGCACAAAAAGTTATAAAATTCTACATTGTGTATATATTTTTGTTTGGTAATATTTCGCTTTGGGCGGTTCCAGTTTTATTCGAATTATAAACAAGTTTTCAAAGTAATTTACTTTATGAAGTTACCTGTTTTACTGAAAAGTTACCGTGGAAATACGAACATTTTAATGATCTACATAAAGATAAATTGTCATTAATAATTTTCTTTTTAATCTAATTTTCTACTTTAATTTAAAATCTATTTATTATAATTTACATTAATGTTGATTATAACTTAAATTAATGTTTATTATAATTAAATTAATGTTTATTACAATTTAAATTAATATTTATTATAATTCAAATATAATTACTTCTGATTTTTTATACAAAATTATCTGAAACTTGTTTTTTAAAAAATTTTACAAGATTTTTCTCAATCTTTTGACAATGGAACGATATTTATCGGGTAATGAAAAATGTTCAATACTTAAAGTGAAATATTTGGAAATATTAATAAGTACGTAGTAAAGGAAAAATAATGAAAATTTTTGTAATTACAAACAACATTTTTGTCTGCAATTTACCAAAATTATTATTGTGATTAAAAATTATTTTACAAAATTTGTTTATATAAAACTATTAAAATCTTATAATAGGAGAATATCGTTTATAGTATTTGTAGAATTATATTGTCACAGTTCTTGTAATTCCAACACTTATGTACTGACAGTGAAAAATAAATAAATATTAAATACATAGTGTCACGATTGTACTTTTTCGTATAGAAATTTTTGTAAAATTAACTTTGGAAATTTCACTATTTACCTATCATTATAATAGTTGATTATTATAATTCTGTTCTATCAATATCGTCCAATTTATCGGTATCAATAATACTGTCGGAGGCATCTTCGAGACCATAAAATAAATCTTCTTCGCAATATCGAGCGACATTTGTACAAATATCATTGTGAGCATTTGATGTGTCTTCTCGAAATACTTTAATAAATGTTTCTTCATAATCGTTGACGATATCTTCACACTGAAAGAGGAAAAGAAAGATTATTTTAATCAATCAAATTAGATATTAAAGAGAGTTAAATTTTGATTTAGTAAATTTTTTTCAGAAACTTACCAAAAATTTTAGACTCTTATTTAGATCACCGTCTTGAATGAAATTAACTTGATCCATTTTAGGACTTTTATCGTTGAAAGGATTCTGAAGATCAATGAGTACTAAATTTCCCGAATTCTTATATGTCGCCTTAGCATAGTTGTCGAAAGCTGCACAAACTTCATCTAAAGTCTCCGAAATATAAATCTCGGATTTCGCCAGTGGCACCTGATATTTTTAAAAAATGTTTGTAGAAACTCGAAAAATTAAAAAAATATTTTGTAAATAAAATAAAAATATCAAGGTTTTTTTAAATCTAATAAAATTAATTAAAATGCAATTTTTGTTTCAAGACAAAAAAGAAACAAAAAATGTAAATGAAAAATAAATTTAGTTGGAGAAAATTATTTACAGACACTGTAAATTCTGTTAAAGATAAACGACGTTAATTTTGTACTTTTATCAATGAACAGAAGAACAAAAGATTTCTTTTATTTTTAAATAAAGAATATGATAAAAAGAAACATACTTTTTTGTGCAAAGTATTCCCATCGGCATCTAAACGATATTGTCCCACTTCAACTGTTTTTGACGAATCAATATTATTAAATTTACTTTGCAGTTCGTCCACTGTTTTTCTGCAAACTAAAATCGAAAAGATCAAAAATAATTTTTGAAAAAAGATAAAAATAAATAAATAAATAAAATAAAATAAATAAATAAAATATTCTTAAAATAAAAAAAAATTGAATAAAAAAATGTTCTATTTTAAAATAAAAATTGTTCCTGTTTGGAAATTTAGGTACAAGTATAAATTTTTATTTGAAGAAATTAATTAAAATGTAACATACCTAAACATCGTAATTCCTTTGGATCAACTTCTTGTGCAATTGAACAATAGGCAGTAAAAAGAAAAACACTAACAATTATGAAGTACATCTGAAACAATCAAAACATATTGTTATTTCTTTTTTCAGTGATAACGAAACATGTGAATTTAATTTTGAAGCCTGTTGAATGTCATTTTCTAAATAAAAAAAAAGAGTAAAAATATAATAAACATATTTTGACAGTTGACATAGTTTTCACAAAACTTATTTTAATGCACTAATTATTTTTTCGATGAACTTTTACTAAAAGAATTGTATTTAGAAATTTTTAATTTCTAAACTTTATTTGTTATTGTTTTTACGATTGAATATTTTAACAAATAATCTCTATAGACTATTTCAAAAGAAAAAAAAATAACAAATAAAACGAGCTATATAAAAACTAAACCTTTTAAGTATTCAGTAGGACAGTATTAGATGAAATGAAATAATTTTTTTTTATTTTTTTGGAAAAATATTAAATACTACATATAGAAAAATACAATAGAATGAAGACACACCGATTGTTGTAGAATTAACAGCTGGAAATCCTGGGAAACATTCCGCCAATAAAGAACCAAAGATATCGTCAAGTTGTTTTCATTGGTTAAAAGCAGAAATTGCTTTCGTGGCACATTTTTAATAAACACGCGTCAAAATGCTACATGTTTAATTTTTCTTTGCATATAGTAATGCGTACAAAATTTCCAAATAGTTTACATTTATATAAAACGTCTATTTAAACGATTTAAACATAAGTAACTGTCGAAAAAAATTTGTACTTTTGCTTTTTTTGCATTAAAAACAAAAAGAGGAAAAATAAATAAATACGATATATTTTGATTAAAATAACTGTTACGTAAATAATTGACATTCATTTTCATTTTGTTATTATCATTCGCAAATATAATTGATTTCGTAATGAGAATCAAAACGGAGAAAATAAAGAAAAGAAAATCAAAATGACCAACAGTGAAAGTGGGACAAATGATTTTTTTTTCGTAAACTATATAAACTTTCTAGCTGACGACTTTTCTGTTCTGTTTTTAATGGTTTTTTTATTTATCTCTTACTTGGCATTCTATTGGTTGTTGCTATGGAGAAATAGGAGATGCTCATTGGTCGAAATATGGCGCGAATTTCAAACATACGTTCTTCAAACACAATTATTTATTATTATTATTATTATTATTATCATTAAAATTATTTTTTTATTATTATTAGTGTAATTACTACTATTGTTTCTATTACCATTATTATTATTATTATTATTATTATTATTATTATTATTATTATTATTATTATTATTATTATTACTAATAGTATTATTGTTTTTATTTATTTTTCGTAGACATTATTTTTATTATTATTTATCTTCACTGTTATTTTATCGCTATTTTTTATTTCCAAAATTGCATATTTTTGTACTTTTATTGTTAAATATTTTTTTGTTTTTTTTTTTGTATTTCTATTTTTAAACAAATATTTCATGTTTTTCGGTATTTCTGGTTTTATAATATTTTTTATGTTTTTTCTATTTTTAGATTTTTTATTCGAATTATTGGAAAAAATGTATAAAAGTTATTTTATATTATTAACATTTTTTGTATTCTAATTAAAAGTTATTTGATTAATTTTTTATTATTCTAATTTATTGTTATTTTATTAGTTTATTTTTATTTAGTTATTATAATTTTAAATGATTTCATGGATTTGAAAGAATGAAATGACAAATTTGTGCTTTTTTTAAAAAAAGACAATCGTTCATTTTTTATTAACACCAATTATAATAATTAAATCACCCACAAATTCTCAACTACAATTTCACGATATTTAAAGCTATATAATTATATAGCGCTTTTTTCACTTAAAATAATACATAGGCTAGTTGAACATTGACTGCTTTTAACATACAAAAGTACTTTGTTTTTTTTTTCTTGTATTTCATAAAAAACTATTTCAATTATTTTAATATTTTCATTCGAGAAAACACGCATACGGCAGTCCGTTTGTTTTTATTATTATTATGTATTATTATTATTATTATTATTATTATTATTATTATTTTTATTATTATTATTATTATTAAAAAAAGAATGCTTTAAATGAAATGAATTTCTTGCACTTACTAAAATGAGAGTCTATATGTTCTTTTTTTCTATCTTTCGAAAATAAAAATTCACAAATTAGGAGAAATTGAAAAAAAATTGAATTCCTAATATTTGGAAAGACTCGTTAATTTTTCTTTCGGCGAAATAAATAAATTATTGAAACAAAACTATTTTTGCTCTTTCTTTTAACAATATTGACCTTATTTTTTTAAAATTAGGAACTCGAGGTTACTTTTCAAATTACATGTACATTAATTTCTCGGTCAATAGTTTTGTTTTAAGTTTGCTTTTTTAAGTTAATAATTCGTACTGTTTCGAAACGTCAAAACGCCGTTCATTATATGGTCAGTATGTATAGTAAAATAAGTTTCTTAGGTACAAAGGCACAATCTTAAGATTTAAAATGAAAATTAAGTGATTGATGTTTGAAATGTAAATTCACTTTGTTTTTTTTTTTTTGTATAAAAGAAAATAAAACGTAAAACAAGAAACTTTGATATTTACAAAAAGCGTTCGACGTTTCTTTGATTTCTTAATTACTATCATAATTATTCGACGGATTACTTTTTTTTCGAGGATACAAAACCGTCAGTTATATTTATATGTATATTATCTGGTAAAAGGCTATCAGAACTTTTACGAGAATCGATTTCCGATAAGCATATTTTTGACGTCCTTAAATTACTAAACAACCTAAAAACAATAAATAAATCTTATCCTGTAAAATTAACGTTGTAATCATTTCTACAAGGCGTACACCGGACATTCGTCACGAGAGCTCGACTTCATAATACTTTTCAATTATTTATACTCTATATATAGTCAATTGAGGTAATATTTTCAAATAGAGAATTTCTTCTTTCGAATAAATAATTTTCCTTCTTGTTATATTCAAAATACTTTCGTAAGAATCAAGAGATTCTTTTTCTTTTTTAAATATACTAGTAAACTTAAAGACAATTCCAATTTCGTATACATGTACACTTTTAATTAATTAACGTAATTAATTGTATGTATGTATAAATATTTCAAAAGTAGATAACATTTATAGTTTCTTTTTTGTCTACAACAAATTTTAAATGTTTTTTTTTCAAATTTTGCTAATATTTACAAAATTGATCTAAGTTGTGATTAAATTTTTAAATAATTTTCTAATTCAATAGTTTTTAGTTTTTCAAACTTAAAATATTTTCTTTTATTCTTTAAGAAGTATTTAATATTTCTCAATTTTTTATTTTTTGGGAAATTGTAATTTTCAGTTAGTAATTTTTCCTAGATTAGTATACTAAAAATAAATTTCTACTAAAATATCTTTTCGTTTGGAATTTTTTTTCAAAAAATCTTTGAAAATTTGAAATTTGTTTTTTAATTTGGAATTTTTCTAAAATTATAAATTAATTTGGTTGCTTCTTTCTTTTAAATTTGATTATTTAATAATTTAGTTAAAATTTTTAGAAACAACAGTATTCATTTAAATATTTCTAGCTGACTAGAAATTAACATTTGCTAGAATAAATTAACAAAAATAATTAACAGTTTGAAAATTAATTTCAAAAATACCTATTCTTTTTTGAAATTATTTTTCGGTAGCAATTATTATTTTTAAATTAGTTAATAATAAATTAGTATTTTAAATATTGAACTTAGTGAAAAATTGAGAAAGAAAAATTTTTCTACTTCAAATATTGTACTTTTTTGACTATATATCTAACATCTTTTGTTCCCTTATTAAGAGTGACTTAAATATTCTTCTCCTTCCTCTTCTTTTTCTTAGTTAGAAAGATTCTATTCTGTCCGAGTCATTTACACTTGCGTAGGAGGCGGTACCCTGAAGTGGATTATTCCTAAGAAGAGGTGAAACAGAACTTGTAGCCTGTTCATTCTGACTTGTCTCTCCTCGTATTCTATCGAACTGCTCGAATCTTCTATATCTTCGGCAGGGCATCACATCTGCAAATAAAATTCGTCCAAAAAATTATAATTGCCTGACACACACCCCAAATTTCATTTATTCACATTTAATTAATAACAATTACCACCACAAGTTCAAGTGTCAGAAAAAAATCTAATTTAGCGAAAAAAAACATATTAGTCACATCTACTTATAGCAAAATTTTCGTATCTCTGTAATAAATTAATTTAAAAAAATCAATATTATCAATAATAATATAAATAATAATTTACCTAGATTATTATTTTCACTATTATTTTTATTACAATTCTATTATTTACTATTTTACAAATTATTACACACACACACACAAAATTAACAACAGTGCAATAATACAAATCCAGGGTGGCCACATGTCAGTAAAGTCAGGAAAATGTCAGGAAAAAAAATATTTTGTCAGTAAAGTCAGGGAAATGTCAGGAAAAATTTTTTTGTCAGGGCAATTAAAGAAATTAAGACGGTCATGCAATACATTTTTTGCTCTAAACAAAAAAATTTTTGTCAGGGAAATTTGTTGTTATGTCAGTAAAATGTCAGGTAAATGTCAGGGAAATTGATAAAGTCAATCTTGCGGCCACCCTGAAATCACTAAAAAATATAATAAATAATATTTATAAAAATAATTCGGAATAAAATTTTGGAATCTGTTTCAAAGGAAACGAAATTTGGAAAAAAAGAAATAAAATTTGAAATTGTACAAATCGTTTATTCTATATAAAGAAAAAGATAAAATATAAACGCATAAAAATACAAAATCATATAAAAAAAGAGGCGACAACATTCATGATATGTATATAATTATAAAAAAAGTGCATCCTATATAAAATTAATACTACGGACGGAGCAAATAATTCGTCAGTCTTGAATTAATATTGAAACAACAAAAAGTATTGTTACATATATAATTATTTAGAAATTTCAAGAACGGTCTTTGGGCTATTTCAAAATTTCATTTTGAAAAACAAAACTCTTGAGCGCTTTTTTAAAAAAATAATCACGAAAAGAACGAAAAAAATTTCTTCCTATTAAATATTTTTTGTTCTTTTCGAACACTAACGGGTTTTTTTTGTACATTAGCCAAAATTTTATAAATTATAAATGATTTAAAAAAATAAGAAAAATTATCGTGCCTAAGTAATACTTGAGCGAAAATTAAAAAATTTTAATTTTTGCTCTTTTAATTAAGCATTAAACATTATAGCATATATAAGCGTAAATAATAAACTTATATGCAAAAAAAATTGTGCAGATTATATCACAGTTACCGTTCTTTGTGTTGGGCTTTTTTTTACAATTACTTATACAAAAAGTAAAAAAAAAAATTACGTCGCTTTCGTGTAGTTCGCCTTTCAACAATTTCTGTATAAAAGTTAATAAATATTTTTCTTTCTGTAAAGCATTCAAGAAACAAATTTGTTTCATTTTTCGTTTCTTAATTTGTTTATAATTATAATTAAATTAAATTAAATTTAGAGTTTGTTTTTATTTAATTCATAATCCGTTTTAATTTCTAGACGAGATTTGTTTGTTTTAAATAAATTTTATAATTATTAAAAAAATTATTATTATTAGTAAAAATTATTATTAAAAATAACATTTTTTGTAGAATAATGTTCAAAACATTCAATTTCCGTGAATGTGAAAATTTTTATTTTAATATTATTTATTTATTTTTATATTATTTATTCTTAGTTTACTTTATTTACTATTAAATATAATTTAATTATTTAATATAAGAAGATAACGATATATATCAATATTTTTCTTATTTTTAATTTTGAAAAACTTTTAGTTTTATAATTTTTTTTTAATCTACACATTTGTATAATTTCAATTTTCTAAAATTTTTAATTTATACATTTTTATATTTTCAATTTTCTAATATTTTTAAAAATATTTTTATTTTATCAATTTTTAATAAATTTTAATTTAAACATTTTTCTAATATGGATTTTTAAATACCTATATTTAATTTGTGCTTTTTTTAATTAAAAATTTGTAATTCATTTTCAAATTTCATTTTTTAAAAATATTTTTAATTTTAATTTTTGTTAAAACTTTTAATTTATAGGTACACTTCTAAATTTCAATTTCTTACTATTTATTATTTGAGCGGATGGGAAGAAAAACTCGCCGAGCGCTCGACCGAAAGGGATAGTTCCAGTCAGGTAGCAGTGTGTGGCCCAGAGGCGCTCACTGCTACCTGACTGATATTATACCTTACAACCGCGCGCTCGGCGAGTTCTTCTTCCCATCCGTTCATTTATACATTTTTAAATTTCAAGTTTTTAATTATTTTTTTTATTATTAGAATTTTCCCGGAATTATTATTAATTAATTATTTATTAATTTATACCTATATTTTTAAATTTCATTTTTTAAACATTTTTAAATAAATAAATTAATTAATTTTTAATTTATACATTTTTAAATTTCATTTTTTAAATTATTTTTTTATCTATACATTTTCAGATTTTAATTATTTTTAAATATTTTTAATTTATACATTTTTTTTTAAATATTGTTATTTTAAACGTTTTTAAATTTTTAACAAAATTCTTTTTTTATAATTGTGTTAATTATTAATCTATATTCTATAACATTTCAGTTTTATGTAATTTTATATTTTATGAAATTTGTCTTATTTCCTATAATTTCAATTTAATTGCAATTTCTATTTCAATTTTAGTTAATTCTTAAATTTTAATTAAAACTTCAATTTTAATTAATATTTTAATATTAATTAATATTTCAATTCTAATTTATGTATCACGTTACAATTTATACGTAAATTTTTAATTTCATTAATATAAATAAGCCCTAATTTTTTAAAGTAATTTAATTGCTTAGAAAATAATTTGTTTGAAACCCAAAACAAAAAACATTTTTTTTCTCTAAATAGCAAATATCTCGTCTAGAAAATACTGTAAGATGTACTTTTTGCAAAATTTATGTTCTTATACAAATAGAAAAAAAGAAACAAAATCTTCTTAATTTGAAGAAGAAAAAAAACTAGCAACTAGAAAAAAAATAGGAAATGCAACAATCAAAAGAATAAAATACAAAAGGCACGAAATACAACAATCAAAAGTGGAAAATATGAAAAGAAAACAAAAAAATATATATAAATAGAAAAATACGTAACAATTAAAGCAATAATTTGAATTTTCTAAAATTAACTTTTTAGCAGAAACTGTAATAGGCGAACAACGTGTATATTATGTTAATTAGACTCTTAATTAACAAAAGAAGCATTTTTTATGACTGTGATTATTTTTCTTTCTTAAAGAAAAAAATCGCCACGGAGTCTATTGATTGTAATCTAGAATACGAAAAGTGGGAACGGTAGTTGTGCTTGATTTGGGTTTGCTTACACGTTGATTCATGGAAGTTTCTTGTATGCTGTCCAGATTTCCTCTCGTGGCTTTCTTGTGATTGACCAGCTTCTCCCGATTCATTGGCGAGCCTAAAATCACCAATATTGCCACACCATGAACCTCACGTGTTTATTTTTTTTTAAATTTTAATGTTCATACAAAAATTCATTTATTTTGATTTGAATTCAATCAGACTCCGAAATTGGCAGAAAGAAAGAAATTAATTCATGATTATTCATGAATTCATTGAAAAATTATTCAAGGTAATTTTAATTCTTTTTTTCTATTTTTTTATCTTTTATATTACACTTTATTTCAAGGTTTCCATATTACGTATATCATTCATTGCTCTATGTGTATTTCAAGGATGAAAAAAACATTCTTAATACAATACATGCAAATTCTCCATTTAATACCTACTGAAGAAAAAAAATTACAATTGTTTTTGCCGCTAATTAAGTTTTTTCTCAAAATATTTATTCTGAATACTCAATAAAATGTTAAGGAATAAAATTTTCAAAATAACTGAAAAATGTGTTTACTTTAATGTTGAAAATGACGGGAAAAATTGGTTTAAAAATATTTAAAATAAAGAAAATAATTTATCCGTATACTAAATAAACAAATTAGCAATAAATAAACAATTAAAACAAACAAAATATAAAAAAATTAAATGACTGTAATTGAAACCTTTCGATAAAGTCTTATTGTTAATTAAGCATCATTAAAATATTGTTTTGATTGCGAAAGCGTGTTTTAAATTTGACAATAATTATAATAAACGATTGTGAAATTTCGTGACAGATTGATAATAATTTAATTAGAATTTTAAATTGACTCTTGAACATGAGGCTTGTGATTTCAAAAACCCTCTACCCTGTTGAATCTAAATTTAATGATTAAAAAAATTTCCTACTTATTCTAAAATCGTTTTTTTGAAAAAAAAGAGAGAAAAAATTGTCGCCAAAGCTTACGATGAATTTTTATTATAAATCTACCCGAGAATTAGTGTTAAAATGTCATGCAAAGATTTCAATCAATTTTTATAGAAAACTATATTTTAATTGCAAAGTTCTTTGTATAAAATATCATTTTACTTAAAAATTGAAAATCAAACTTTTTTTTCGTAATTAGAGGTAACAATTTTTATTGCAAAAAGAATGAAAAATTATTTCTAATTCTCATCAGAATTTATTTACTTTTACCTCTAATGAGAAATTCTGCAAGAAGAAAAAATTGTGTTAAATGGAAAATTTTCGGAGAAAGAAGAGAAATTATTTTTTCTTACCGATATAACTGAGAAGGACAGGCAAAAATATAAGTCCATGTGCTGCTCCAAAGAGCACAATTCCTAAATACATTCTAAAGTAGAATACCTGAAAAATAGTTTTCGTTAATTTTCCGTTTTTTCAATAATTGAAAAAAATCTACTTAATTTTTTTTTATTTTTTACTTTTTTTTTACTCTAAATTTTCTCTAGAAAACTACCTTGAAAATTTGACTTTTGGCGAAACCTAAAACAATGATTCCACCGAATTTCGTCAGTGTAATTCCACTGAATACCGAACTTCCCATGTTCGTTAAAGCATCCGCCACCCTATCAACTCGTGTTGCTTTTACTGACACAGAGAAGGAATGCACTAAATGACTACAAAATTCTACGGCGATGCCAACCGCCTGAAAGAAACACAGAAGCAAACATTCATTAATTACATTTTCTTCTGCAAAACGAACGATAAATTAATAATTGACCATAAATGTAAATAAATAAAAATGAAACGAACAAAAAATAAAATAAATAAGATGTAAAACAAAATTTGTAGCATCAAGAAATAAATTATATTCTAAATAAAATAAAAAAAATGAAATAAACAAAAAATAAAACGAGTAAAATGTAAAATAAATAAAAAAGAAAAGAAAAAGGAAAAGACTTACCATAACTAAATTAACAAGCGACACTGCGTTAAGAGTAATGTGCCACCAGTACATAAGACCTCCGATATTAACAACAATCATTGTAATTGTAACAATGACAACAATTGAGGAAAATATATCGAGACCCATTAATAAAAATGTGACAATGAATATTGCTAGTAATGAAATACCAATACTTTTAATAGTATCAGGCCACATTGTCAAATATTGTTCATAGAACACATAGAATACACTGTATGGAAAAACTTCAACTCTCGTTGTTTCATTCCATTTTGCAAGATTATTGTTAAGCATATCCGTTATGTTTGCCGATATTTCACGTGCAGCTCTCATCGATTCATAATAATCGGACGATGTTTTTAATATTGAATGATAGGCCATAAAATATGAGGCGTCAACATTCGATCTATGTGTTTTTTCATTTGTATAATAATTAACCGCGTGTCCATAGGCAGCGTGTCCACCTTTTGCACAACTTGCGTCAGGATTGTCCTGCAGGAAGAATGAAATGTACTTTTCAAAATCGTTCGTTGTCGGTCGATTGTACATGTTCACTGATATATTGCAGGCTTTACATTCTGACGAGTAACCTATAAAAAAGAAATTTAGAATTTAGAAAAAAGAAAACAAATTAAAAAATTACAATTTGCAATTTATTAATTCAAATTTTCAATTAATAACTGTAATTTTAATTATCATTTTCGATTATTTATTTTTAAATAATTTTTTCTTAAATTTAATTGACATTTTTCATTTTGATAATAGAATTTAAATTAGGGGAGACTGGGGCGAAAAGTTAAATTTTGCATAAATGATTTTTTTTGGCAATACAATCCGCTTAGATGCAAATATTTGTATATCAATATTGTAGGGCAACTTGTCCTCTACAACTTTCAATAAAAAAGTACCTGATATTTTCGCATAAAATACATGTTTTGTCCTCTTTTGAAAATTTTGTTTTTTTTAACTTTTCGCCCCATGCTGGGGCGAAAAGTTAAATTCTATTTTTAGCCTACTAAAACTATTTTCTGATAGGTGATAAATAGTAGATAAGTTAAAGTATACGTAAACAAGTAATTTAGTAAATAAAAGATCTTTGTTTATTTAACAAAAGCTTTAGAATAGTTGTAAAGTTAAAAAATTGAAATTTCAAAAAAAAAAAATTTTTTTGGTTTATTTCATGTAAACGGTCTTGTTTTTTGTCAGAGTACTTGCCCAATGTTAAATAAATAATTTTTAAACAAATAAACCCAAAAAAACGAAAAATAAAAAAAAATTTTTTAATTACATGTAAAAATACATTTAACTTTTCGCCCCAGGGTGCGTTTTTGGCTTTAACAACAAATATAAAAAATCTGACTAAAGATATTTAGCAAATACCTTTAGGTATCTCTTCAGGGGACCCAAATAATGAAGTAAAAAAATCGCGGTGAGGATAAATGCAAAAAATATACTTAAAAGTTGATATTTTCTTTTTCGAAAAAATTTTCAAAAGTAGGTTGAAAAAAAACTTTCAATATAGACACCACAAAAATTAACAGAATTACACACAACTCCGGACATTTATTTAGGGTGATAACACCCTTCTATAATTAAAATTGCAATGCTCTAACTATTCGCGTTCGAAAGATAATGAATTTTAACGGTTTTAGCAGTTTAACTTTTCGCCCCAGTCTCCCCTAATATTTGCAAATTTTTGGTAAAAATGTGATCTTGAATTGTTATCAGGCAGCGGATTTAATTTAAGGCACTTTTTTGAGCCTTAAAGTCAATTTAATCAAAATAAAGATACAAAACTAGTCGATTATTTTATTCGTTGTTGAAACAAAAATTTCATTTTGTATTATCTTGATCTTTCACTGATTTCTAAATTAAATTAATCAGAACTTTAATTATTTTTTAAAAATATTTTTAAAGAATTTTTGAAAGATAATAGATTTTTCAATTATATATAATTGAAAAATTTTCAAATAATTGAAGTTGAGTAAAATTTTTTAAAAAGAACTGAATATTTTAAAAGAATTTTTGGAAAATTATTAAAAATAATATCATTGAAAAATTTCTAAATAATTGAAGTTGAGTAAAATTTTTTAAAAAGAATTGAATATTTTTAAAGAATTTTAATTAAAAATTTATAAAAATACATAATTCTACCAAATTAATTCAAAATTTCAATAAATTTTGCAAACTTTTAATAAGTATAAAAAATAAATTAAAAAAAATTTTTATTTACTATTTTATGATAATTGAATTGTGAAAAGCAATGATAAAAAAATTCTTAGAATTAGTTTATTCAAAATTTTTATAATGTAATTTGTAATATTCAAATAATAATCAACTCTTTGAAGAATTTTAATCAGAAATTTTGGAAATGATTATTTTCTTAAAAAAAATTTAATAATAACTCTAAAAAATTAGATTTTTAAAAAAATTGTAATGTAATATTATTTTTTATAGATTTTTGAATTTTCGGATATATATGTAATTATTAACGAAGAATTTGACGGACAGTGAAAACAAAAGTTAGTCCAATTTCATAATTTCTTATTTTAAAAGAAAAAGCAGATGAAATAAATTTTAAATATGTTAACAAAATTTTTTAAATTAATTGAATTTTAGAAACTTATAAGAAAAAAATTCTAAGAATTAAATTTTCAAAAAATATTTTAATATAATGTTTTGAAGCTTATCTTCATTCATTTTCATTTGGAGATTTTTGATTAAAATGTTTAAGAATTCAATTATTTACAGAATTTACAATTAAAATTTTTCAAAATTTGATTTTCAAAAATTTTAATGAAATATTTTAAAACAAATCAATTATTTTCAATAAAATTTTACAAAATTTCAATTACTTAAAACCTTTTTAGTTACATATTTCAAAAATTTAATTATCTTAACAAAATTATTGAAAATTAATTTTTGAATGATTTGACTACATTTATTTTTCACATTTTTATAAATATCGTAATAAGTTGCATTTTATTTTTTTTATATAAAAAAAGTGATATTTTATTGCAATATTTTGAAATTTTTTGTAAATAAGTCTGAAAAAGTCCGAAAAATCATACTATCCGAGGCCTGAATCATAGTTTTTTAAATATAAAATTTGTTGTATACTTACTGCTATGTGGACAGAAGGATCCATTGGTTTTTGACATTTTGCAACAAGATGATAAAAGAGACCAATCGAAGTAATCGTCAAGCCATGACGAAGCAGGTTTTGCTATGTAACTTCTGCAAAATTAAATTATTTTGTTAAAATTGAAATATTTAAATACAATTTAATATTTTCCAAGTAGTTTA
This sequence comes from Leptopilina syphax, assembly GCA_032872505.1. Lineage (NCBI taxonomy): Eukaryota > Metazoa > Arthropoda > Insecta > Hymenoptera > Figitidae > Leptopilina > Leptopilina syphax. Next base: position 31,668,962 of record CM065468.1, read on the forward strand.
AAATAAAACTTAAATTAAATAATAAAATTAAATACTTGTATATTAAATTAAATTGAAATTTAAATAAAATGCATCAAATGAATTAATAAAAGAAAAATACTTACGTATTTGGCTGCTGAGAAGCGGTAAAAATTTGTGTCGTGACCGAATCTAGATTGCAATATTGACCGCTACAGACCAGATTTTGTGTTCTTGTGTCCGAATAATTTAAACCTCCTTTCACCACAAAGTACATTGGCGGCCCGATAGACAAGTAATTGTTAAGATACTAATAAATCAGAAAATTAAATTAAATTATTAAAATAGAAAATACATAGAAATTACATAGAATAACAAATATGAATAAATTATTTATTACTTATTAATGAACTATTAATTAAAATAAAAATACTTTTTTGCATTTATACTACGTTACATACCTTGAAATATTTAAGTACAAAACTGTCTTCTGGCATCGAGAGTTCCTGATCTAATCCAATTTCAATGTGCGGCACCATAGCAACACTGGTACAGAGCCAACCGAAGAAAACAATCATAACACTAGCTCGCACCCATTTTTTCATTAAAAGTGGAACGTAAGCGACTTTGAAAATTTTGTACAGTAATCCATCGACCACTTCCTCGCCACTGTCCTTTTTCGACCCGCGAATAAAGCAGCAAACGTCTAATCTGTTGTTCTACAAATGGAAAAGAATTTATTTCATTGGCATTCATTCACTTGAAATTAAATAAAAATTAGAAAATAAAAATAATTAAAATGTAAAATAATCCTCTATTTGGTCTTCGAGACTGCAGCATTTATTTAATAAGATAAATAGAATTTAAACTATAAAATATAGAATAAAAATAACTAAAAAGTAAAATAAAACGAATTTGAATTTAATCGTGTAAAAAAATAATAAAAATTTATAAAGATTAGTAAATTGACGGAAACTTACAGTTTGGCGGAACGTGTCCAGCGTCAAGAGACTGACGAAGCAAGTGATTTGAAGTAGAAAATCAACTAAAAGCGCCATTCCAGCATATAGAGCAAATGCCCTAACAGCCGGCATATCGGAAAGACTTCCTGTTAACAAAAAATTTAAAAATAACACAAATAAATTATGAATCACTCAAAACAATAGGTAAATTATTATTGTTTTATAATAAATTTAAAACAATTTCGAAATTTTTGACATTCTGATAAAAAAAGTATTTCTTTAAAAAAAATGTAATATTTCAAAAGAATGCAGAATACTGTAGAGAATAGAATAATTTGCAATATTTCAACAACAAAAAATTGCAAAATATTTTAAATAGAATAGAAAAAATAAAAAAGTACATAGATAATTTACCAAGGAAAAAGCAGCAACTTTCGGAGACACTTGTCAATAACATACTGGGTCCAACTTGACCAAGAGTTCGTCCAATATGTTCAGGTATCGATTCATTTGGTCTTCTTCCTTCCCTTTGATTTGTTTGCACTAGAATGAAAATATTATCAACACCAACAGCCAACACTAAAAATGGAATCACTTCGATGATAATTAATGTCGCTGGTACTCCGATAAATCCAAAAATTCCAACAGAACAAATCACTGATGCCAGGACAATTAAAACACCTCCCAAGCCGAGCGTAATTTTCGAATCGTACTGAAATTAAATTCAAAAAATTTCAAAAATTCTCTTTCGCTACTCATAATTGCAATAAATTAAATTTTTTAAAAATTGAAATCCAATGAAAAGAAGTGAAATTAAATTAAATTTATTTTAATTAAATTCATTTTGATATTTAATTAATAAAAATAAAAATTTGAAAAAGAAACTCACCAAAAGATGACTGCAATTTCGAATTTGTCCCAAAGATACGGCAATGTAGGCGAACATGATTAGGTAGGAAACAAGAATTGTTAAAATATCGGACTGTGATTCACGATTTAATTCATCTTCAATCGAACGCTCGGAAGTAAATGCAATGTCCATGTACGCTGGCTTTTCCGTTTGTGTCCAATTTTTCATAAAACTAATGTACCTAAAAAATTTAAAATACATTAAAAATTCGGTTCGGATTAATTTTTCTCTTTCTTTCATTATTTTGAATTTTGTTCGTTTCAACAAATTTTTCTTTTCGTCATTTATTTTCAAGTCAATTCGTTTCTAATTTTTATTAACTTGTAAATTTATTTCTTCTCCCTTTATTTTCAATTCAATTCATTTTAAATCTAGCAATTTCTAAATTAATCTAAAAATTTAATATTATTCAATTTTTGATCAAATTCTCTGACTTTTCTGATTTAATAAAAAAATTTTTTGTTTAGTTTTTCTTCCTAATTAATGAATAAAAAGTTTTGAACGTTCAAATGAACGAAATATTTTTTATTAATAATATTTTCTTATATTACTTATTACAATTAACTTCAGATTCAAAATTTTCAAAAATTCACATATTAACTAATTAATTATTCTAAAACTTTCTAAAATGTTAACTAAAATTTCTCGAAAAGACTTAATTATTTAAAAAATTTTTTTAAAAGATTCAATTTCTTTTAAAAGTTTTGATAAAATTTATTTCTAAAAATTTTTTATAAAATTCTTCGAAATATTCAATTATTTTCAAATTTTTTTAAAAAATTCGTTATAGGAATTCAAATATTTTCAGAAACAACACGGAGAGAGAATAAATATTAAATTTTGTAAAAATATTTTCAAATTGGGGAAAAAGTGCGACAAAGCGAAATTTTGATATAAAAAATACTAAACTTTAAAAAAACTTATGTGAAATTTAGTATAATTATATCAAATATCTAGAATATTAATGAAATTCTAATATAACTTTAATAAATTTCACAAAACTTTTTTTAAAGTTTAGTATTTTCTATATCAAAATTTCGCTTTGTTGCACTTTTTCCCCAATTTGAAAATATTTTTACAAAATTTAATATATATTCTCTCTCCGTGAATAATAAAATACTGGAAAGAATTCAGTTTTTTCCTAAATGTTAATTTTCCTGTAGCATTTTAAATAAAAAGTCACTATAGGTATAAGGATTTTTAAAAAAAAAAATTTGTTTACCCTTGTTATTAACAATTGAAAATTTTGATTACTTTTTTTATACATTAATATTTCAGAAAAACTTGATGACCGATTCCAATGATTCAACCGGTATTATTTTTGTCTTGAATCCAATTTTCAAATAAAAAATTTCTTGTTTAAAGATATGTACATATTAAATTTAAATAAACAAAAAAATTGTTTATTTATAAAAAATTTGTAAAAAAAACCACTTTACCCATGAAATGTTAAGTTGAAGAAAATTCTACTTATTTTTTAAACCTTTTTGAATAATATTCCGAAGAGAAAAAAATGGCGCGCATTAAGAAGTAGCTAAAAAATTATTTTTTTAAACTGCGAACGAAATAATTCACACGTAATACATTTATGCAATATCAAAAAATAATTATTTTAGCTACTTCTTAATGCGTGTTTTTTTCTCTTTGGAATATTGTTTAGAAAGGCGTCCAATTTTTTTCAACTTGAAATTTCATGGATGAAGTGGTATTTTACAATTTTTTTGTTTATTAAAATTCAATGTCTTTAAACAAAATAATTTTTAATTGAAATTTGGATTCAAGACAAAAATAATGCTAATTGAATCATTGTAATCGGTCAGTAGGTTTTTCTGAAATTAATTTTAAAAAAAGTAATAAAAAATTTCAAATATATATTCTGTGGAAGAAAGGTATAACAGCATAACTGACATTTTTATCAAATTTGAGATAACATCAGATTTGTACATATATTTAATATTGCTCTTCAAAGTTCAATAGCTGAAAAATCATTAAAATGGTTATTAATGTAGAAAATAATGGAAAACATAAGGAGACCAGCATAATAACATAACTGAATTCAGCTTAAAAAACAATTGACATAATTATAAAAATGAAAATAACCTTTATGAATAAAAACAATAAGAATTTTGTAATAAAATGTTTTTAGTAAAATACATTTTTCGTACTTTAAATTAAATATATTTATTTTAATAAAACTGGAACAAATTTTTTATAGCATAAATTGTGCATTTAATTATGTACTAATTTTTAAGGGTATTTCTATTCTAAAAAATTTTGGAAAGTATTTCAAAAAATAAATTGAAAAATTCTTCAAGTTGAACAGTAAAGTAAATTTTTTTCTCGTTTCAATAAATTAAAAACATTTTATAAAAAAATAAATTTTATAACTAAATAAACTCTTATAATTTTTTCTAACGAATTAATAGTTTAATTTGTCTTTGTATGAAAAATTTTTTTATTGTGACAAATCAAACCAAAATAAATTGTGACATTAAAAGTGTCTGAAGTTGGACTCATATACAATCTGAACTTGCATAACCGTATAAGTGCAATAAAACTCATGATACCGATGAAAAATTATCAAAATTTATATCAAATCGTGTGTTTTATTAAATGTTGTAAAAGAATTTTGAAAATATATTAAATAATAATACTAAATGCAAAAGACCGAACAAATCTGTTGATTTTCTGAATTGACAGAAGTGAGAGAACATTAAAATTAATTTATCTCGAAATCATGACAAATGCAGTTATGCTGTTATGCCTTTCTTCCACAGTATTAATAACAAAAGTATACATTTTGTTTTGCAAAATCCTTTTACATAGTGATTTTACATTTAAATTACTATAGGGAAAAATAAAAATTTTCAAGTTTTAGGTGGCACGTTTCAGAAATTCTTTCTCAACTGCGAACAGATTATCGAAACCTTTATTAATTTTTTGTTCCATTTCTCATTTTTCTTCAAATAATTAAAATAAAAAACTTACTTCTCCTCCCATTCCATGGCAGCTTGAAGTTTCGTTTTATTATGATAATTGTTGACGAGGAAAGTTAAAATAATCGCTGTCGCTTTCTCGTACGGTGGATCACGAAGATTTTCTCCCCTTTTAACAAAACCACCGACGGCAATCGCCGGTTCCACTGGTCCACCATAAGGTGCCAAACAATTCAAATTGTACGGATTCCTGTAAAAAAAAGTTTCAATAAATCCTTTTCAAGATTTATTTTAATAAACTTATTCTATTTCATGAAGGAAGTTTAATCATCCTTTGGTATAAATTTTTGTATAAATAATTATAATACAGAGTAAAAATGAATTTCCCCCCCAAAAAAAAGAAAACTTACTGTGTGCATTCCTTAAAGTGATCCAAATAATTAACAACAAATCCATTTTTATCCTCTGAAGTTTCATTAAATGTTTCCAAATCGTCCTGATAATATCCCCAGATACTTTGAATTGTACATTTTGAGACAGTGGTTGGTCCTGAATATGGACTTGTCAATGGCGCAAAACAAATATCGGCCAATGTTCGATTATCAGAAATGACAATATTCTTGATTCCTTCTTGTAGTTCGTAAACTTTTTTCAAAAAATCAGCATGAAATACAGGACCATAGGCTATTGGACCATTCGATGTATTATGCACGATCTAAACAAAAAATTGAGAATAAAATTCATTGTTTGCTCTTTTTTTTGCTTCCTTTCTTCTTTAAATTGACACACGGAGAGAAATCTGTTAGGATTAATGCTCGAAACTTTTCATATACTTTTTCCATAGATTCTTTGATGCTAAAATCCTAACAGAGAGCCTATTTATTGCTCGAGTCCGCCTGAATATTAGGCGAAGTCGACTGATATTCAGGTGGACCTCTTATACTTTTCGCTAGTAAGTGCTTATGCTATATTCATAACCTCTACTCTATGCATTATTCGCAACAGATTTCTCTCCGTGCATAAATTTGAAGAGAATTGAATTAGAAATGATTTTTACCGGTGGTAGTCCAATTGACGTGATGATAATTTGCTCGTTTCGATAAAAAGGCTCGAAATGACTGTCAAAAAATTCCCTTTCAACGCGAGACCTTGAATTTGGTGATGCCCATAATTCAACTGGATCGGTTGTCACTATTATGTATTTTATTCCGTGGCCCAAGGTCACGATAAAGATGAATCCCATAAAGAGAACAAGCCACGGACGTGACGCACAAGCTGAAAAATTATTCAATTCAATTATTCAATTTTTTTTTATTTCCTCTAAATTCCCGTTTTTCAAACTGTAGACCAAATAAAAAAGTTAATAACGATGACAAATACAAAATAACAAAAATAGATATTAAAAATTAAAAGTGTGGGGAATTAGATATGTAAAAACCCGGAAAGGGAATAATAAATGACAATAGAATAATACAAATAAGTAAAATAAATAATAACAAAAATGTCAATAGAAAGAAATTGGTTTTGAATAATAATGAACATAATCAATAAAAATAGAAAAAGAATAAATTAAAATAAAACAATTTTTCTTAAAAAAAAAAAAAACTCACCGGTGCCCCAAGAGCAGAAAAATTCTTGCAAGAATTTGTCAGTTCCTGCACCGAGACGTTCCAAGAATGTTGACTGCTCATCTTCAAAAGTACTTGGTAAATCATCAGCAGATATGACACCTATAAAAATTATTTCACAGAATTAAATAAAATTAATGTCATGAATATCAACTGAAAAGCGACGACTACATAAAACACATAAAGCATTTTATTTACATTTATAAAAAAAATTGAAATTGTAAAAATGGCAACATTTAGAAAAAAAAACAGAACAACTAACATTAATTGATGAAAACAAGTTTCAATAACGAGAACGAAGTGAGTATTTTTAATTATTATCACAGGAAACATTGAGAATAGCACGTTTTTTTTCTAACGAACTAAAAATAAAAGAAAAATTCATTTTTAATTTAAATTTAAATAACCAATTTCTCATCATTTCTTTATATCGATTTTTTAGTAGAAAAAAAAGAAAAAAATTTAAATAATCTACAATTTTATGATAATAATAATTATCTTTTTTGTATTATTTAAATTTATTCTTTCGTGAATACATTTTGCAATATTATTATTATTAATATTAAAATCAATTAGAAATTAATATTACTATGTATTATTTATATAAATTTAAAAAATACAAAAAAGGTAATTTAAAAAATTATAATTTTACAATTTGCAACTGAATTTATTAATTAACTTCTTTTTTCTACTTTGTAAGTACGTCTAGTGTGAAAAAATATAAATAAATAATTCATAAAACAAAAATTAAGTACAGTGAGGAAAATTTACAAAATTTATAATTTTATAATAAACAAAAAATTCTTAATTTATTTCTCTTTCAATAAATAATTTTTTTCTGAAAAATAAATTTTGCAAGGAATTTTTGTTTTATTAGTTCGTCAAAAAATTAAAAAAAACATAAAGAAAAAAAATATTAAAAAATTGCAATTATTGTTAATTACTAATCATTAAACATGAAAGTACATAGTTTAGGAAAAATCTATCGTACAATTGTTTGAAAACAAAATTAATGAGCAAAGTGAAAAATCACATATAATTAATTGCAATTCTTAATTTATGAGTCAAGTTACCAACATTGGTTGAACAAAAAAAAATTTGCTTAATAATCACTAACTATTAAACACTGACGTTAACAAGTCATGCATTATCCAGAAAATGCTAAAGATCAATTTGATTTGAAAGAAAAAATTTATTAAACAAATATAAAAGAAATATTTCATTTATTCTATTTGAATCACTTTTTCATCTTAAAAAACAAATTTTAGTAAAAAAGAAACAATAAAAATGAAGGAAAAATTATTTTTCTACAAACATTTTTTTTATAATTAAATTAATTTACATTTCCATTTTAAATAAATTAAATTAAATTGTTTAAAATGAAAATAAAAAAATTAATTTTTAAAATAAAAAGGAAAAATTTCTTTCTGTAAATTTATAAATAAAGTAAGCCCTTAGAGCGTTTAAATAAATAAATAATTAAATATAATGTGAATTTTACGATGAAAATATAATTATTCAATTATTAAATTGAATATATAATTATTATACAAAGTAAAGAATTTAGAAATTAAAAGAAGATATTCGTTGTTTTCGTCAGTACAAAGGAGAATGATTAAATTACGCACATATAATTTATAAATAAAAATAATTAACGATAAAAAAAGTGCATCTCCTAACTGAAAATATTCCGAATTGATATGCAAATGTTTCTCGAGCTTATCAGTTAAGACAAATAAGTCGTATTCATATCTGTGAATCATTCATTTCAAGGGGGTTAAAAAAATGTCTACTGCATAATTTTTATTAAATGAACTATGAATTAATATTCACTTTTAATCTAAAAGAATTAAATTTTTTTCGCCTTACTACAGCATGATTTTTTTAATTTTTGTTTCAGGAATCGTTTTTTAGTTTTTTTTTAATAAATAATACATGCAATTTCATGGTTAATGCGAGGAAAACAAATTTTGACTATAATATTTCTTATCAGAGAAGATAATTTTTGATATGAGGAAAATTTTTCATTTTTGTTAGTGAAGATTAATTTGTTAATTTTTTTTTGTTTTTTTTTTGAGTTTAGTAAGCGAGATACATTATAATGTGTGTGTAGAAGAAAGAAGCGATAGAACATTCACGCATTGTGTTTGCTGGGAATAAAAAAAAATGACAGATCAGTGACATACTGGAACGTTTTGATTGTAGTGGACTGTCTTCTTGATCAGCTGCAAGAGCAATACGAGCACTATCTCCAGGATGATGAAGTCCAGCGGCTAGACGCCTACCCACTTGCCTTCCTACTTCTTCCCCTCGTGCAACTATACACATCACATTCCCATTCATTCACAATAAAACTCCAAAAAATTATATTTCCAATTTTCAATAAAAAATTCATTAATTACAGAGTACTATGTTATAAAAATAGTATTCTCAAAAAGCAAAATTTTATAGACATTATTGGGAAAAAAATTATTATTTTTTCAAATTTTCTCTTCTTTTTCAAAAGAGCTATTCGATTTTTGAAAAAAAAAATTCTTTCTTTCAAATTATTTAATTCAACATTCCATTAAATTATAAAAAGTAATTTAATTAAAAAATAAAATTTAATTTTTCAATTAGTTGAACTTATTTAAATTGTTTCTCTCCATTGTTTAATGAAATTCAATTTTTCTAGTGCTTGAAATTTAATATTCAAATTTAATTTGTTAAATAATTGAAATTCAATAATTAAATATTTCAACAAAATAAAATCGAAAATTGATTAAATTAAATTTGACAAATAATTGGATAATTAAATTCAATTTTTTAAATAACTAATTTTACTCAAATGAAATAAAAGTTTTCAAAAAATTGAATTTCATTTCATTTCATTGAATTAAATTTCTAATCATTTGAAATTTAATCAAATTGAATTTCTCAAATGCATAAAATTTTGCAAAATTAAAGTTGTCAGATATTTGAAATTTAATAATTAAATTTTTCAAAAAAACTTCAAATTTTATAAAATTAAAATTGCCAAATTAATTGAAATTAAGCAAATCATTGGAATTTTACAATAAATTGAATTAAGGTTTCCAAATATAATTCAGTAAAATTAAATTTTTCAAATAATTGAAATTTGATAATTAAAATAATAACTAAATTTACTCAAATGAAACAACATTTTTCAAATAATTGAATTAGATTTCATTGAATTAAATGTCTAACCACTTGAAATTTAATCGAATTAAACTTGTCAAATCAATAAAAATGTAAAAATTAAACTGTATTTTTTAAATAATTCAATTAAATTAAGTTTTTTAAATATTTGAAATGAAAAAAAAATTTATAAATAGTCATCAAAATTTTAATAATGAAACTGAATTTTCAAATTATTGAATTAATTTGAAATCTAATAATTAAATTTATAAAAAAAACTTGAAATTCGATAAAATTCAAACTGTCAAATAATTGAAATTTAATTAAATTAAATTCGACAAATAATTGGAATTTTACAATTGAACTAAATTTTCCAAATATAATTGAATTTAATCAAATTAAATTTGACAAATAATTGAAAGTAAACTGAATTTTTCATCGAATTCAATTCAGTCAAATTAAATTTTTCAAATAATTGAAATTTAGTAATGAAATTAATTTTGCCAAATAATTGAAATTTAATATTCAAATTAAATACTTGAAATTCAATTAAAATACAAATTTGTCAAATAATTAAAATTTAATTATGAAATTAAATTTGTAAAATTATTCAAATTCAACAATGAAATTAAGGTTTTTAAACTCTTGAAATTTAATTAAATTAAATTTGACAAATATGTAATTAAAATTTTCTAATTAAACTAAATTTTCGAAATACAATTACATTTCAATAATATTAAATTTGTCAAATAATTGAAATTTAATACAATTCGTTTTTCTAAATAATTGAAATCAAATACAATTAAATTTAAAAATATTGAAATTCCAATGATTTTTAAAATATTCCAACAAAGAAAGTTAGAATAAAGAAACTATAAAATTAAAATTAATATAAAAAAAATCGTAAGATATAAAATCTATGAATCACAAATAAAAAGAGAAAGATTAGATAAATTCTCGAGTAAATTTTATTGAATACAAAGAATAAAAATATTAAAGAAATAAATTATATTGGATAAAAATTAAATTGGAGAAAACTAAATAGAAAAAATTAAATAGAAGAAATTAATGAGAAAACGAGAAATAAAAAAAATTAAACAGAAAAAAATTTGAATAGAAATTTTCAAGAAGTAAATTTTGTTAGAGAGAAAAATTAAGAAAATAAAAAAAAGAACAAACCACAACCAAAAGATGGTTTTTTTGTTGTTGCAAAATTTCCACCACCTTCCATTCTTTTTCATATATAAATAATTGTTAATTACATTCTCAATCCCTTAACCACGCTAAAGTAGGCGGTATTATTCATTTATTTCAATCACTGACATTTAATTCTAATTGAATGAATCACGCTAATTATAATCGAGTTCACAGGGTGAAAATATATATATATATATATATATATATATATATATATATATATATATATATATATATATATATATATATATGTGTCTATAGAGCTGAAAGAAAAAGTTTGTCATAAAATTTTGTTAGCAACATTTGAAGGGATGTAAAACACGACTAATTATTCATTGCTTTCAAATTTTCACCACAAAATTAATATTTTTTTGAAAAAAGGAGAAATTAGTATAAGAATTAATCAATTTTCTGGTTGAATAAAAAAAAGGGAAAAAATATAGAAACTACAAAAGATGGATTAATATTTCATTTTAAGTGACAATTTACTAGATGATGTAATAATTCGCAGTATTTATTTGGAATTGCGTGACTTAAGTAATTGACGACTTTTTCAATATTGACGTCGAGAGCGAAAGATGCGAATTATATTTTAATCACCGATTATCAAGATTTTTTGAAATTATTATATTATGTTGATTGCTTCCTCATGCTGGAAGCATTTTTCATTTCTAGTTATTTGTTTCAACTAGTCTTTCATTTTGGTTATTCTTTGCTTTTTTACTTCTTGAAACTATTTTCAATAGCTTTACATTGTATCTTGTGTATTTTTTGCTTTTTTTATTCTTTTAAATAGTTTTATTTCTACTTTTATCTGTTATTTAACTAATCCAAAGTTTTTTTTTGCTTTTTTACTTTTTACTAGTTTACCAATTTACTTTTAAACAAGTTTTGACTGTTATTTTTTTTAACTTTTTACAATTTTGCTTTTTCGAAACTAGCTTTTTTATTATAATACGATTAATTATAAAAAATGTATTATTTTTTTTCTTTTATTAAATATTTCATTTTTCTGGTAAAATCTATTGAAGAAAATTTTTTTAAATTTGTATTCAATTTTAAAGATTGAAAATTTTTGTTCGAGATAATGAAGGAGATAAAGAGTTTTTTTTAAATGACAGAGCAAAAAATATGTGAAATCGGGAACCAAAAGTTAATGTATCATTTCTGCGAGTATTTTTTTCTCTTTCCATTATCTTTTAAACGTGAACTTGGAAATCTTAGTTTATAATGAACGATTAGTGATGATCTCTTGAACCGCGAGGTATTCAATCAAGTTTCATATTATATAAGCAATGACTTACCAATTTGCTTCCTGTTACTAAAGCAGATGATCGAGAGTAGAAAAAGAGTTGATCCAGAGATGAAAATAATTATCATAATTACTCCATAGCCATCGAAACCGGCTAAAGTGAATGGCTTTGCTCTTGGTGGAGGCGGAGGTGGCACTGGGCAACTTGCCTCGCAGTCCACGCAACTGCACGCTGGCGATTTTGACTGAAAACAAATTTACGTCTCCAAACTATTTTTGAATGAATTTAAAAAATTTATTGCAATTAAAATCCAATTTAATTATATTTGCGATTAAAATTAGAAAAATATTTCAATTTCAATTAAATTAAAATATGTTATCAAATAAAATTTGCTTTTCCATACCAAAGCAAATAATCGAAAAGTAGAAAAAATATTTTCAATTGAATTGAAAAATTTTAAATATTTATTACAATTAAAAGTAAATTAAATTATATTTACGACTGCAATTAGAAATACATTTCAATTAAAATGAAATTAAAACATATTTTCGATTAAAATGAATTTAAAATATATTTTCGATTAAAAGGAAATTAAAATATACTTTCAAATAAAATTTGTTTCCAGCTACGAAAGCAAATAATCGAGAGTAAAACAAGTATTTTAGAATGCATTTAAAATATTTATTAGAATTAAAATTAAATTATATTTGTGATTGCAATTGTAAATATATTTCAATTAAAATTAAATTGAAATATTTGCGATTAAAATGAAATTAAAATATATTTTAGATTAAAAGTAAATTAAAATATATTTACTATTAAAAGTAAAAATCTACTTAAATTAAAAGTAAATTGAAATATATTTATTTAATATATTTTAGAGTAAAATTCAAAATATATTTTTTCCATATATTTTCGAGTGAAATTAAAAATATATTTTAATATATTTTCGGCTGAAATTAAAAATCATAAATATATATTTTAATTCATATTTGATTTGAATTTAAAATATATTTTTATTCATTTTCGGTTGAAATTTAAAGTATATGTTAATTAATTTTCGATTCAAATTAAAAATATATTTTAATTCATTTTCGAATAAAATAAAAAATTTATTTAGTCTAGATTAAGATTATATTTAATATTGAGTGAAAATTTGACTATTATCGAATAAAATTTAATTCTAAAAAGTTGAATCGATATTAAAAAGAATGTTAGTTTTTTTAAAGAAATTATTTCCTCACATCCAGAGGTTGACTGCACGGCGTAACTTTAGGATCCATTGGTTCAAAACCATCCACATTGTGATCGACTGTCTTGTAGGTGATTTGAAAAGGCACATAAATATTTGACGCATCACCCAAAAAATCAAACCATCTCTTTGCGCTGCATCTACTTGCACCCCAATCTCCACACATCATGTCCAATGCTAATTGTCCGGTGCTTGGCACCGAGACTTTATTACATGAGTTGAACGTGCCATTAATGTATTTGTTTGTTATATAAACTTCTATTCCATTTATGTAGGAAGTATCTGAAAAAAGAATAAATAAGAATCGAATTTCGTTAGTCTCGCTCTACTTTCACATCGATTTTCAATATATTCATTTTTCAAACAATTATTCACAATTGAAAACACATATTATTACTACTTTCTCGTATTTACTTGGATTTTATCTTTATATTTTATTTTTATTATTATTTTTATCACTTTTTTTTAACTCACTGTTTTTATTTTTCAATATTTCGGTAACGTTGATAAACGTTGATTGCTGTGGACTGCATGTGAATTCACAAAAATGTTTCACTAAATTATCAAGACAACTGGGACATCGTTGGAGAAAATTTGCCGCTAAATTAATATTATTATCCAATGTTTTTAATTGATTTGTATCACAACATGTTTTTACTTCATTTTGCATCATGTGCGGACAATGTTTCCTCAAAAGAATTTGTCCCTCTTGATCCAGCGGTTGTGCTGGACCTGTATTTGGGCAATTTTGTTTACGATGAAAATCATCGAGATTACATTCGCCATACCAAATACAGTGGCCTTCATTCTGCGCCTTCACCTAAAATAACAAAAGAATAATTTTATTAATAACAATGACAGAATAATCTAGTTTCCTATAGGAAAAATATATTTCCAATTTAGCATAAACACAATTTTAATTCTACTATAAGAAACAATTTTTATTTTATAATAAAAAAAAGAATTTCAATTTTTCCACATAATAATTTTCTAAAAATTTCCTACAAAAAAAATAATATATCATCAAAAACAAATATAAATAATATATAATTTAAATATTAGAATATCAATACAATAATCAATATAATAATATAAGTAAATGTAAATAAGAAAGAAATAAACAATTGATTTCTAAAGTTGAAAAAATTATTTCAAAGTCAGAATTTAAAAAAACTACCAAATAAAAAATTTAAAGGATTTAAATTAAAATTTTCTGAATGCAGAAAATGAATTTAATGGAAAAATTTTCCACTAAAATTTCTTAAGGTCAATCTCTCATTTCTTTTTCGATGAAGCTATTTTTATAAACTGGAGGAATGCAACGTGTTGCAAAAACACTTTTGAAATTGACACCCTGGGATTTGTAATTTTTATTAATATAGAAATAATTTCTTTTCTCTCTTTTATTTCCTTCCAAGACAATTTGAACAGAATTTAAAATAATTATTATAATTATATATTGTTTAATCAGTACTTGTTATCTTTGATTGAATATCAATTTAACGTTTCATTTATATTCAGAAATCATCCACAAGGTTATAGAGTTCAATCAATGTAAATAATAGAAATAAAAACTTCATATTCGCAATTTAATATAATTTTCATTTTAAAATATTCAGTCTGTAAACTTTTTTTCTTTTTCTTTCAAAATAATAACTAAGTAAAATACTTAAAATACCATTTTCTGATATGTCACTACAGATAAATGGATATTTTACTTACAAAAATAAAAGCAATTTTTGTAATAAATAAACAGTCAGAAAAAGAAATTTATTTTAAAAGTTATAATGGATAGTAATAAATATTGTAGTTGTTTTTTTAAATATAAAATTTTATTGTAAACATTTGGAAAAAAAATTATTTCAAATCTTACTTCTTTTTTTTATAAGAATTGTATAGCTATTTAAAATTGACGTTTGAGACAATGAATATTTAACATTGCCAACTTATCGAGTTAGATTATTCAGGAAGGGTGTGAAAGGCATATAAAAAAAGTTAGAAATTCTATTAAATCTTTTCATATGATAAGAATGTTTGAATCGATCAGACACCTGCGCCCTGGAATTTAAAAGAAAAATGACTAATGAGATCTAAATATGTGACTAATAAACAAACAAGATAATATTTATCTTGTATTATAAAACGTCTCACTTTAGGATGACAATAAAGTTTCTTTTCACAAAATCAATAAAAGAAAACACGAATAAAAATACTATTCTCGTTGTTTTTATATATTAAGAATTAAGAATTTTCTCTAAACGAGAGAAAAAAATATACAAATCTAAAATATCTTAGTTGCAAACTTAATGACAAATAATTATATTTCTTAATTGTATCTAAGGAAGCCTTCACAAGGGCATATAATTAAATTTAATAAGCCGACTGTCAATTTAGATAAGTCCTCAGACGTTCCAAGCATCTGACGTCATTCCAAATTTTTTTTCTATACTTCTCAGAAATCAACAAAACGAACATTTTCGGGGGTGGGGCATTTTAAAGTTAAAACACAAGAAGAATTTTGCAATTCTCTGCACGAGTTTGTATTGTAATGAAAATATCACTTACCGTTGTTGCAATCACAAATAAGAGGAAAAAAACTAAATGCGACACGGCCATCATCGAAATAGTTCGTCGAAATATGATCGCGACCATCGCGATCAAACCTCGCACACACACCTAATTTATACTTTTTACTACGAGAATTCCAGCTTGATGCGCCACACACTACCCGTTCGTTGTGATATCAACGATTCCACCTTCCACGATATAATGTACTGCCAGTCTATTGAATTATCGGTGCTGGAAAGCCACCACTTTATGTTTCACAACCTTCTCGTTCTCCAAGTGATGTATGACTAATGTAAATTGTAAATGTTGTAAATGTATATACAAATTGTGCAAAGTAGTTTGCAACCTTGTTACTTGTCAAGTGTGTGGTGTCGCATTCAGGATCGTAATCCAAACTTTCTCCCTTCGACTTTTTTTTCAATAATAAACACTTCAATTTTTTTATATTTGAAACAGTTTCTTTTGTTTTGAATTTTTATCTATTATTTAATTAATTTATTTTGTTCGTTTTATTAATAATATTCTTTATACAAATGATACAAACATTGAAATAAAACATTAGGCGCCAATGATTTATTCTCCGCTACTGAGCTTGGATGACAGGTGTTCGGAAATTTCCGCCAATTTTCGTAAAAGGAAAGGTTACCACGAAAAAAATCCAAGAAACGTTTTTTTATTTCCTATTTCGACCTTGTTTTCGGGTTCATTACAAAATTAATTATTCCTTGAATTCTTCCTTGATTGTTTATAAATATATTTAAGAAATTTTATTTATAAATAGTTTAAAAATACGAAATTGTTTTCTATTTGACTATATATAGAAAATATACTTTTTAATAATTATTTCTTAGAATTCTACAAAAAAGTTTTTGTGAATTGTGTGAAAAAATATTATTTGAATTATTTTTTGAAATTTTTGAAATTTTGAAAAAATCAGAGGGATGAACGAATTTGTGATTGGTTGAAAGATATATACCCATGCGCAGTTGATAGCGCATTATTTAAAAATGTTTGAAATGTTTTCCTTTCTCCTTGTTTTGTAAAATATTTATCTATTTTCAGTGCATAGAGGGGGTAGTTTTTGTTATTAATAATAATACTCTCGTGTTTAATAATTAACTTTTTAAAAATTATACTTTAAATTTCGCGCGAAAAGTGATAAATGAAATTTTATTTCCCAACCCTGATAATATACATATATTGACAATCGAAAGTTAGGTTATGGCAACTGTCATTGTTGTCGCAGATAAACAATTAATTAACAAACAAGAACGTCTTTTGACAGTCATTATTTTATCTTTATTAAAGAAACATCTGTTTTTTATATAATATTAAACATGAAAGAGGTTAACGAAGCAATTGGCATGGCAGAACTTCCAGGTATTTATCGTTAATCACTATTTGTTATTATTTTTTACGTTTTTTACCAAATGATTTAATTTTTTCTTTTATAATAAGATGCAATTTTTTAAATTATTATTAAATATCAACAATTTTAACATTATAAATAGAAATTGTAAAATTATTATTTATTTCATGAAGTACTAGAAATGGTTCATTTTAACTGACATCTATTTTTTTTTCTGCGACAAGAGTGTTAATTGACTGTGTTAATTAATTATCAGTATTTTGATACTAATAAATGTATAAATATAATGAGGTCAGGATCTCGTTTAATTTCGAATATCAAAACAATTTAATACTGAATTTTAAAAAATTGTCATAAATTGATTATTTCTAAAGTAGAATTAATAAAGATTTAAAAAATGAATTTAAATTTTTTTTTCAGCTGTGGTTGGCGCTTTATTAGAGGTTTTATTAAATGACAAAAATGAAAGTGTCGAACAATCTGTCACAGAATCAATTCGACAATTATCTGATGAATATCCTGCGGTTGTTATTCAGGCAGCTGTTTATTTTTGGGAACTTCATAGAAAGGTATAAAAAAAACTATTCGATTATTTTAATAAATTAGAAACAAAAATTATTTAAAAAAAAGACTACAAAATTATTTTTGCAAAATAATTCTTTTAATTTTTCTAATATTAAAAATTACAATTAAGAAAATTTGAAATTGATGTATTTTTTATATTAAAAATTTGGAATAAAATTATTTTTATCTGAAATATTTCAGATGTCTTCAGATCAAACGATTTCCTTATTAAAAATAATGACTGAAAGTTTGAAAGATACAGAATTTTTAGACGATGAATCAGCATCAAAAGTTGCTAAATTAGCCCTTGATGAATTGCATGGAGATATGGAAGAACAAGCCTCACAATTACTGGTTGCATTGAGTAGAGCATATTGTAAACAAGCAATGAGTGATGTAATAGCCAGGTAAAAAGGAGAGAAAAAAATAATTTTTAAAAAATTTGCAAAAATGAAAAAAATAATTCTTTTTTCTTTCTAGATTTAGTTTATCAGAGATACCAAATCATGCTATTGTTAAAGTAGCAGGTTTAATTACTGTCACTAATGCTAATGACACAATACCATATATTCGTATTTTTTTAAATTTATTGATGCCTGTAATGCATCGAATACACGACCAACATTTAAAAATTGCAATAAGCTTTAGTAAGTATTTTAAAGTTATAAACCTTCGCGCTACCAACGATTTTTTATAACGCGGACTCCGATGCGGTCACCCGGGGTGACCAAACGCTTTTTTATTTTTATTTTCCAAAAACGATTTAAATTCATCAAAGTATTATACACTGTATTTCAATAATGTTTTCATGCGTATTGCAGATAAAAATTTAATTATTATTTGAACAATTTTTAAACAAATTATTCTTATCTTGTTATTTACCAACTTTTCACGGAATGCACCTAAAAAATTGCAGTTTTCTTCATAATTTTGCAATTTACTAAACTCTATATGATTACAGATAAAGAATAAAAATTGAATTATTATTTAAACAATTTTTAAACAAATTAATAATTTGTCTATAAATTGTAGTATCTATAATAATATAAGGTTTAGTAAATTGCAAAATTAAGAAGAAAACTGCAATTTTCTAGGTGCATTCCGTAAAAAGTTGGTAAATAACAACAATAATTTATTTAAAAATTGTTTAAATAATAATTCAATTTTTTTTTTCTTTATCTGTAATCATATAGAATTTAGTAAATTACAAAATTAGGAAAAAGACTACAACTTTCTAGGTGCATTCAGTAAAAAGTTGGTAAATAACAACAATAATTTGTTTAAACAAATAACAAATTCATTGTAACATCAAAATATATTGTATTTATTGACATAAAACAATTTTACTGTAAAACTTTGATGATTTTATTTTTATTTTTTTGAAATATACAAAATTAAACACCCGGGCAATATTCAGTAGTGTCGTACATACTTTTTTAATTGTTATAAATAAACAAGAAGAAATGATTTAGAAATTTTTTTATTTTTCGAAAGTATAATAGATAAAATTTTGTTCAGTGACTTAAAATCGTGATTCGATTGATGCAAAAGTCGAGCAGATTTTCAACTTTTTTCATTGTTTGGTCACCCCGGGTGACCGCTCCGGAGCGCGAAGGTTAAATTGCCGTTTCGTTTTTAAAATCAAACAGCAAATTTTTTTTAGATTTATTTTTTTTATGTAATTATTTTATATTTATTTGTATAATTTTGTATTAATATTTATAAATGATCCATATGTTTTGAACGTTTAAATTAACGTTTTCTTATTAACAATATTTTCATAAAATAAGTAAAATAAAAATTAATAATTTAAATTCGACAATTTAAAAAATCTTAAAAATTTTTTTTTTAATAGTGACCAAAAATTATTGGAACAAAAATTTAATTTGAAGAAGAAATAAATAAATTTTGTTCATTTGAACATTTAGAACTTTAGGATGGTGTTTACAAAATATTTTATTTACATAGCAATTATTATTTTTATTATTTATTTACACGGTTATAAATGAGTCAGAAAGAAAGTCTCTTCTTTCATTATTTATTTAGTATTTTCAGTGGTAATAATTTTTTAATTTTTTCCTCTTTCATAGCTCTTGGAAAATTTGCCGAAGCAATAAACGATTATTTCATAAATAATGAGGAGCCAAGAAATTCTGACAATGAAGTTGATGATTTAAGGGAATCTTCACAAAACCTTGATGTTGAAATAACAATGATGAGAAATATGCTTTTTACAACGTTAATTGACAGTTGGTTGCGGGGCAGTCGTGATTCACAGATAATTGAAGGAGTATTAATTACTATAAGTTCACTTCTGCCTATTCTACCAAAAAATTCCAATCACAACGATACTGTCAAGTTAATTCCAATTCTTTTAAATCTTTGTAAAAAATTCGCCAATATTCGTCTGTCAGTTACGAGGTATTATTATTCAAACATTATTATTATTATTAATATTACTAAAAATATTATTATTTATTTATTTATTACATACGGGTAGATGTTTATAGAAAAAAATGTTGATCAAAAAAATTATTTCAATTTCTTTTCTTAATTTTTCCTTAAAAGGATTTTTTTCATTTTTAACTATTCTTACACGGGAAAAAACGGATAAAGTAACTTTTACTATTTTCATAGTGAAACCTGAAATCTTATGAATTTCTCAAATTTCTACTTAGCAACTTTTATTATTTTCCAAGTAAAATTTGTTACGTTCGGAGTAATGTTTTGTAAAAATTAGTAAAATTTACTTCAAAAGTAGCAAAATTAATTAAATTTTTAAAAAATAATACTTTTTTTAACGAATAAAATCTCTATTAAAATTAAATATAAAATAAATGTTTAAAATTTTATTTTCGTAACTGATTTGTTCATGATTTATTATAATTTATTTAATAGGGTGCTTGCTGTGATATTGAGTTCTGCTATGGAAGCAGACAAGGAAAATTTGCGACAGTACTTGGAAAATATTCATCAAGTATTATTTGAATATGTTTGCATCACTCCATTTACAGTGAATCGTGATACACTTTTAACGCACTATGAAGTTTTGAAATGCTTTCACGCAATTGTCGTTCTTTATCCCGAAGAAGGACTCGATAGGTATAATAAAATATTTTAATATATTTTAAATTTTATTTTAAAAATTGTAGAAAATAAAATAATATTGAGTATATTCTTTTTTAATGAAATTTGATTTTTAGAATTTTATCGAGTCTAAAGTCGCATTCTTTAACGATTCGCTCTCGAGCTCTGATGGTCCTGAAGCATTTGATAAACGCACTTCCTGAAGAAAATGATACGTCAATGCAGAGAATAGCTTTGAGCTTGCAAGACTCTCTTGGAGAAAGCAGCGCTCATCAAATGGTTGGTGCAATTGTCGCTTTGATGGCTCGCCCAAATCTCTCGCTTCTGCCATCACAAAGAGCTACATACATTCGCTTTATGGTAAATATTCACAGATTATTTAAAAAAACAAAATTGTAAATTATTGTTCTTCAGAAACAACAATTCAAAATTTTTCACTCAATTTATAGAAAAATGTTTCCTTTCATTTGAGAAATTAAAATTTTTATTCAAGCTTGAAATTAAAGAAAAGTAAAAAATTGCAGGTAACAAATTGTGCAGCGAAAAACGAGGAGTCGCTTGCCTACGACGAAGCTCTCCATCTTTTGTCGAGCACTGTTGAAGGAGTTGAAAACTGGCTGTGGCCGTCACTAATCACAGCTTTATTAGATCCTCTGTGCAGTTTATCCGTAATTATTATTTATATTTTTCTCATTTTCTTTCAAACTTTTAATTTTTTTATTTTATTAACTAGCAAATGTTACGCGCGAAATGCGGTGTTTCGTTTATCAGTATATTAAATTAAAAATTTTTTGTTTCAAATATTAATTTCAATTTTACTACTATAACTGTGAAAGAATAAATATTACAAATAATTAAAATTATTTATTTTGATTTCAAAAACTTTAATAAAGTTTTTCGTAGGAAATCAATTTATCAAATTTTTCGCAGGAATTTAATTATTTCAAAGCATTTTATTGAAATTCTTCGAAAAAATGTTATTATTTTGAAAAATTTCAATAAAATTCTTAATAAGAAAATAAATGTAATTAAATTAATACATAGAAAGAATGTAATTCTTTTTCTAAAAACAAAACTCTTCGCAGAAATTCAATTATTTTGAAAACATTTCTATTGAACTCTTTATAAGAACTGAAATATTTTCAATACAATTTTAATTAAATTCCTCGAAAAAATTCAATTATTTTCGAAAATTTTAATAAAATTCTTAGCCAGATTTTAATTATTTTCATAATTTATAAAATATTTTGAAGGAATTTAATTATTTTAAAGAATTTTAATAAAATTCTTCGCAGAAACTCAATTACTTTGAAAAGTTTTGATGTAATTATCTATGAGAATTGAATTATTATTTATTGGTTCATACACCTGTCTTCAGCCTTACATACTTGGCTATACAAGTGTTTCTCTTACAATTTCTCTTTACAAATATTTCTTATTATACATTTCTTATTAATACTAAGTGTTTTGCGCTTTATACCTCGACGTCAAACCTCCCGCTCAGATTGTCTCACGTGCCAGAAAAATACCAAGCCAAATGGGCGCGAACCAAGGGTACTTACCCTTGATCCTTAAACGACCGCCAAGCGAGGCATCTATCCGACTGAGCTAATCTGTCGGTTATGAGAATTGAATTATTGTCATAGTTAATCACATTCTTTGCAGGAATTTAATTATTTAAAAAAATTTGAATTAAATTCTTTATAAGAAAAAAATGTAATTAAATATTTTGAAAAAATTTCATTATTTTCCTAAATAATAAAATTCTTAGCAGTAATTCAATTATGATAAAACTCTTTATAAGGATGTTATGGATGTTAATTAATTTTTTCGTAAGAAATTTAATTGTTTTGAAAAATTTGGATAAATTTCTTTATAAGAATTCAATTATTTCAGATTAAAAATTATAAATAGAATAATTTATAATATAAATGTGACTAAAAATAATTTGTTTTAATTAATTTTTAGTATTTTTTAATCTTCAAAGCATTAAATTGAACGGGAACTGATTTTGTAATTATAAATAAATGAATTAAAATTTCATTAATTTTAAAATTCAACTGCGAACATATTATTGGAATACAACGATTACTAATATAAATTTTATTAATTCAAAATAATCTCAATGTCTTAATTAAAATAAGAAAATAAGAAAAAAGTTTTATTATTTTATTTAATTTTTAAATTCACATAATTTTTTCACTTAAATATTTAATAAATTTAATTTAAGTTAAAAAAAAAATAAAATAATAGAAATAATAAAATAATAACAGTAATAAAAACTTAAATATTACAGTAATGTCACTTTAATTTTTTAATTTAAATCTTTTATATTTTAATAAGTTAATATTTTAATATTTTAAAAATATTTTATTTTTCCACTCATACACTAAAATTAAAAAAAAATTGCAGGCAAATTCTGTATTAAGAGCTCTCTCACCCCTCGCTGGAAAAGTAATACGCGATGAAAATATTAATATCGTGCAAAAGGACTTTCCAAGTATAAAAGTACTTTGCCGATGTCTCGAACTTTTGGAAGATAAAAAAAATCGAGTCGCTGTTCTCAATTTTCTACGCTGTGCATCTCCATTGATTGGTCACATGCTTAAATCAAAATGGGACGTAAAATTACAGGAACTTATGGAAATACTCGAAGAGGAAGTAACATCACCTGTATCAATTGAAAGGTGAAAAATTATACTTTCTATAAAATTCAAAATAATAAAATTTCAATTTACCTTTAATTACTGATTATTTTAATTTTTCCTTCTCAGATCATTGAAATGGGAGGAAAGACTCGTGGAATTTTTAGAGGAGAGTGTTCAAGCTGAAGGTGAAAATTGGAGTGATAATTTGGCCGTTGAATTGGCGAGAAAAATAACTGCACCTCATATTGGACCACTATTGGGTGCAGTAACGGATGATGTGATTCATTTTAATACTCTAATTGCATTTTCACGTTTACATACCACGAATAATTCGGGTGAATATTCGCGAGCTATTGGTATCAGTGCAAAACGTCATTTGGAAATTGTTTTAAAATTAATGGAGGATTCGTGTAATACTGAGGATTCACGTAAACAACCAGTTAAGCTATTGGGTCTTGTTAAGGATGTGAAGGCAACAATAACAGCTGAACATGCAAAGGCTGGATTATTAAAGTGTTACGCAGAAATAATGCGTAAAGGAAATCCACAAGTTTTATTCCCTGAAATTGAGAGACACATTTTGCCTTGGATTATTCGTCAATTACATGATTGTAAAGAAATAACGGCAAAAGAGGCGGGATTAATTGCTCTCGAGCAAGTGAGTTTTTAAATTTTTTTGGCATTTAGATGAATACATTTTGACTAATATCTTAATTTATTTATTCTTTTTTTGTAATTGTTTATTGTTTAAATTTTTTTTATTCAATTAGAGAAACTTTTTTTTTATTCTGAACTACAATTAGTTCTATTAAGTTTAAAACCTATTTTATAATATTTCCTCTTTTATTCTAAACGAATAATTATTTTTCAAAATAATCATCAAAATAAATTATTAATTTGGAATTTGTATAAATTATTATTTTTAAATTTGTAAAAATTTCTTTACATTTGCATAAATTATTTTAAATTTGTATAAACTATTAGTTTTTAGTTTAAAATCATAAAAACTAATTTTACGTTTATAATATGTAAAAATCAATTCAAAATTGTATGATAATAATCGAAATATTTAAAATAATTAAAATCTGGGTAAACTTTAATTCATGGAAATTATAATAATTTAAATTAATTTACACAAATTTATTAACTTTTCATATAAAAATTGAAAAAGTGTATAGAAAAACGAACATTTATGGTTGCAAATAATAAAATGAGATGAAAACAATTTTTTAGGTAGGAAAAGTAGTTTTTACAGTGTCGCAACCTGATTCTTCGGGATTGAAAACAAAAGCCACAGCTCTTGCTAGTTTATTGGCGCTTCTTCAGTCACCTTCTGGTTATCGACCATTGCAACTTTATTCACTCATTCTACAAGCAATGATCTCCTTATTGTATCCTTTTTGAATTTATATTTTAATAATATCTTCTAGTCTGTAGAATAAAAAAGATTCTTTACTTTTTTTCTTTTTCTTACATTTCTTAGTACTTCGAAATTTTAAGAAAAGTTTTTGCAGGCATTATATAAAATTTATTCTAATCATATATTTTTCATATATAATAATATATAATCAAATATATTTAAATTAAATCAAAATATTTATTTATTTATTAAATATTATCAAATGTTAAATTTAATTTTAAAAATTAAATTCATATTTAAAATTTTTTAAAAATTGTTAAAGTGATTTTATAAGAAGTACTTTCCTGAATAATAAATCAGAAAAATACCGCCAAAATTGACTCAAGAAGAAAAGGAAATTCTAATCAGTACAATGTTGGATAAAATGATTGCTACCAGTTCTGAGGTAACGAAAACTTTTTTTATTCGTACATATTTCTGATGAATTAAATAGAATAAATTTTCTTCTTATACCTTCAATTGTATTTTTTTTCTTTTTCTTTTCTTTAAATGCCTAATATTCAATTTATTATGTAATATTAATTAACATTTCATTTTTCAAATCTTCTTGTAAACAATTTTTCGACAGAATTTCAACAAAATTTTCTTTAATTTTTCATTGAATTTGAATTTTAAATTCAAAACAAGAGCAAGGAGTTGCTTTTAATTACATAATATTTTTTTGTGATTCTTCAGATTGCTACGATGTTATCGCCCAAAGTTACACAAAGTATTATAACGGAATTAGGAACAGTTTGTGGGGAAATTATAACAGACTCGGCTGATATGTTGGCAGAAGTTGTTGAAATTCTCACACCATGGATGCAATCAAAATCAACAGCCGAGCGTAAAATGACCCTAATTGTTCTCAGATATACTTTAAGGTTCTTATTCTTCTTAATTTATTCATTAAATAATTAAATGGGGCTTTTTATTTGAAACCGTTCAATCTACAAAAGGCGATCGCGAGAAGAGTACTTTTTAAGTGAATTTTCTTCTATAAAAAAGGAATTATTAATAATATGTCATAGGCTATTTTGAAAGAGAATTTAATGAACTTTTAATTGGTCTCTTGGATATTTTTCTAAATTTTTAATCTTCTGCTTTTGACTTCTTGAAAAAATTTAAACATTTTATTTTATTTAAATTTGTTAGAGATTTCTTATATATTTCTTCAAATTTGTCTCGATTTTAATGTTTTTATTTTGAATTCTTGGTATAATTTTTCATTTTTCGGAAGAATTTTAATTTTTAATTTATTAACATACTAGCATAACTACGCGCACGTGAAATTTTGATGCCCGTTGTTAGTTGCAAGAACTTTCTTTTTGAAATTTAATGAAAATTTCTTACTTTTTAAAAAATATAATTTTTCAAAATATAATTCTTCAAAAATACTATTAGATTTTAAAACAATTTTTAAAAGTACTAAAATTAAATTCTTTCAAGTATAAAATTTATTTCAATGAAATTTGACAAAACTTTTAATTGTTTCAATTTTTTAAATTCTTTTCGGGATTTCAATTATCTTCAAAAAACTGTTAATTACCATTTTGGCATTTTCCATAAACCCAATTTTTTTTTAGAATTTTTACATTAAATTATTTAAAACTTCTATAATTTTTATTACGATGTTATTTTGTTTGGATTTGTAATTTTAGTTATCTGTAATTTTAGTTTTCTATAATTTTTGTTAAACAAATATTTCAAAATCTATTTTTTTTTTTATTTTAATTGAAATTTCAAATAATTTCAATATAGAACCTTTTGAAATTTAATTATTTCTAAAAGTTAAAACTGCATTTGTTACAATTCTTGAAATATTTTCTAAAATTTGAACTCAAATTCTTTTTCAAATCAATTCTTGTTAAAAAGTTGTATGAGAATTTAATTATTTAAATACAAAAATAAATAATTGATTATTTCAACTGTAACTGTACATACAGATTTTTTTAAAGAGGAAGTAAGTTCATAGACTATCTAAGATTTTCAATAATTTGATATTTTGTTGGATTAAATTTTCTTCCTTTACTTATTCTTTACTTTACTTATTCCCTGTCCTGTGAAAATCCTGTTATTGTAAAAATTCTAGGGGAATTATTTAATTAAAACACTAATCACTCTGTTTACAAATTAAATGTCAAACTTTTGACATGAAAATTTGAGCAGTAAAAGAATTTAAAATCAAAAAGACAAAAAGCCCTAATTTCACGTGAGGACAGTATAATTATGAAAATAAAAAAATAATAGTGTTTAATATTTTCTCTGGCGAATTTTAAATTCTTTACTATATTATTAGGCAAATTTTTGTAATCCATTATTTTTTCCGGTAGATCATACCATGACTCGTTGAAATATACATTCCCAGGGGGAAAATTGGAACCAGGAAAACTGCTTGGACGTATTTTATCATGGAGCGCAGATCCTGAACCAGCATTAAGAACATTGGTGATTGACTGCGTTATTTTAACTCTAAGTATTGGCGCTCGTCATCGTTCTATATTGCCCGACAATAATTTAAATCAAGATCTCAATGAGACAAAGAAAATAATTGTCAACGAAGATCCTAAATTACTTTACGAAGGTGTCAAGGTATATTACTTTAATTTTCTTTTTCTCAAGTACCATTTTATTTTTTTTTTTTTAATATCACTTTATTTTTCTGTTTTCAAATGCCATTTTATTTTTATTTTATTTTCAAATACTAAAATATTTTAATTTAAAATAAATTGGTCGTTCCATTATATTTCACCTAAAGTCGTTGCGGTCTATTTTTAGTAAAATCTCATAATTTGTAGAAACAATGTTTGATATCTGTAAAATTCATTTTTTACAATTTTTTTCAAAAATTTTTTAAATTAAAGTTAATTTAAATTTTTAAGTTGAATTGCACAGAAAAAAGTTTAACATTGAAATAATTTAGAGAATACAAATTTTTCGACTGATATTTGTTCAAAATGAGCTAATTTGCAATTAGAAATAAATAAAATTATTAATTAAAAATGAATTTAAAATAAATGAGAATTAATATTTTAATTGATCGTGAATTTAGAATTTGTCCGTGGTGGCCTGTGAGAGGATAGCGAGTGGTGAAATTGTCAGTCTCGCTGAAGGTCTAATAGAGGGTTTACTTTTTCGTGGCGAAGGTGGTTTAGCGGCTGGAATTGCATTAGCGGAACTTTTTAAAATACGTGGCGCGGAAATTCCTCGATCGAGTGTTTCCTTAATTGGTCAGTTATTATTTTATTGATTTTTTTTCCTTTCTTCTTTTTTTTGTATTACCGTATAGTCAGATTAATGAACAATGAACATTAATGAGCAATAATAATTTTACGTTACAGATAATATAATAAATCAAATGAGACTGATGGAAAACGTGAGTTGCTTACGTAATGCAGCAATGACAATTAAATATCTCATGAAACATCATTCGCAAGTTGTCCTCGAGCATTTGCTTCATCAACCATTGCCATTAGATCGTGGAACGCAGGAATGTTGGAAAGAACTTGGAACACATGAAGAATTCGGTTTGCAAGTCAGTAACAGAAAAAAAAACAATTCCTAATTGTTGCTAAACCGGATTTTAAAATTTGAAGTTTTGTGATAATTCTACAATTTACAACTAAAAATTTGTAAATTTAGAAAATACTTTATTCTTTTAATCGTTGAATCATAAACGTTGTGAACTTCACCTACATTTTTATTCCAATTTATTTTAATTTTAACAACTTAATTCCTTTTTTTATAATAATTTAATTTACTTTTTTTCGTAAAAAATTTGTTTATTAATGAAAAAAAATGAATTATATTGTTTTAAATATTTTTTAGGCGCTTGGAATTCTGTTGGATTTTAATAGAAAAATAAAATTTAAAAATATTTTAATATTTTTTAGACGCTTGGAATTCTGTTGGAACGTCTTGAGAATAATAGTGTATTGTCGGATAGTACATCGAATTCAGGCAAAGATGGGACAGCGGAATTTTCTTCTTTGGCTGCAATTGTCGCACTTGGTTATCTTCTTCAGTCTCCAAACTCGGAGATTTTAATTGAAAGTCAATTGGCTAAAGTCCTTGGCGTATTATTAAAGTACTTATCAGGCTGGATACACGTAGACGCGCCTGTCTCAATTACAAATACAAAATTTGGATTCGTTTCCCAATCGAGAGTCTTCGAAATTAAATCCCCACCGTGAAGTCTATGCGGTTCTCGTTAATGTATTAACAGCCGTTGATTCACACACTGCGTCTGGTTTATTGAACAATACAGTATGTACAACTAAGATTTATTAATTTATTATTAACTTTCAAATTACTTATTGTATTTATTATTAATTATTAATTAATATTAATAGAATGTAAAAAAACAATTTGCTCCTATTTAATTACCTTTTTAAAAATTACCCTCGTGGTTAATTATTTGCCTACTTTATTAATTATCTAACTCAGTTCATTATAATTTACTAATTATAATTTTAATTAAGTTAATAAAATATTTGATTGGTAAAGTATTTTTACTTTTTTTTTTCTTTTTGATTGTTTTATTGAAAAATTGATATTATTTATTATTGGAAAATTATGAAAAATTTGTTTTCTCTTGCAGGAATTCGATTCATCGGCGGAAGCGGAGGATAATTTGGTATCGATAGTCCATTCGGTGATACGATGCTTGTCGGATAAAACTGAAGTTATCATGAATTTGGCGCGTTCTGTTGAAAAATTGATGACAAGCACAATTCCGGTGCAAAGAGCAATTGCCACTGCATTTTATGCTGAACTTGTCGGTAAAGTGAATCATGATTCAATCTGGCTTGATGGAATAATTAATACTTTGCACGAAGCAAGAGCCGATTCTTCTCCTTTGGTTCGGAAATTAGCATTAATTGGCCTCACACATATTTCTTATCTTAAACCCAAACAGGTGAAATTTTCTTTTAATACAAAAAAAATTTATTTATTTTTGAAAAATGAGTAAAAAACAAATTAATTATTAACTAAAATTAACATTTTTTTTTATAGTTTTGTTAATTTAAATTAAGGAATTTTGAGAGAAGGGAGATTTTCATCTTTTTTTCTTTTTTAGATTGAGGAATATTTTGATAATACAATGTCGGCTCTATTGGAGGGTTTAGAGGAACCGTCGGGCGCGTCTGATGTTATTCTTGAATCATTGAATGGCCTTTCAGTTATGCTGTCGATAAAAATTGGAAGACCCGTTAGTCCAAGAATAATACTCACATTAAAGCCATTTATTGAAAAGGAAAATTCAAAGTTGAGATTAGCTGCTGTGAGTGCATTGGAAGCAGCCGTTCGAAATTGGCAAACGACATTAGATGCCGTTGATGACGATATAACCGATCAACTTCTCAGTTGCATTCCATGTCTTGTGATAAAACTTGAAGATCCAAATCTCGCAATTATTATGGTGAGTAATTGCTAAAAATTGAATAAATCAGATTCTTAGAATTAACTTATAATAATTATTAATAACTAGCAAGTGTTACGCGCGAAACGCGGTGTTTCATTTCTTATTATTATTATTATGTAAATTAAAAAAAAAATTTATTTTAAAACTCAATTATTAACTAATTTACTAATTAATTATAATTATTTTTAAAAATTTGATAAAATTCTTCTCAATAATTCAATTATTTTTAAAATTTTTGATTAAATTCTTTATGAAAATTGAAATATATTTAATAGAATTTTAATTAAATTCCTTAAAACAATTCAATTACTTTCGAAAATTTTAATAAAATTCTTAGCAAGATTTCAATTATTTTCATAATTTATAGAATTTTTCTTAGGAATTTAATTATTTTAATAAATTGTAATAAAATTCTTTGGAAAAATTTTATTACTTTGAAAAATTTCAATAAAATTCTTAATAAGAAAAAAAATAAATAAATACCTACCTTGAAAACATTTAATTCTTTACCTAAATAATAAAATTCTTCGCAGAAATTCAAGTATTTTTATTTTGAAAAATTTTGTTTCAATTATTTATAAGAATTCACTTATTTTTAATACAATTTTAATAAAATTCTTATCAAAATTTCAATTATTTTCATAATTAATGACTTTTCTTGAAAGAATTGAATTATTTAAAAAAATTAAGAAGAAAAATTATCAAAAGAATTAGGAAACAAAAAGCAAACAAAAAAAACTATATTCAAACTGCGAACAGATTACCGCAATACAACGATTATTAATATTGATTCTTTTAAATATTATTACCATTATTTAATTTTTATAATTATAATTATTGTTGTAATTAATTCACTATAAAAATAATAATAATAATAATAATAATAATAATAATAATAATAATAATCCTAGTCGCAAAACCTCCTCGTGGAATATGAAGAGACTCGACAAGGAAAAGTTCGGCCGGTCCCTAAGAGAAGCCCTTTTGATTGAGGACTTGGGCTGGGTGAAGAGGCCGAGCAGTCTGGATGGGAAGGTGCGAGCGGTGAGAAACATGATAGTCACCGCTTGCAATGCGTCAATGCCACGCAAAGGCGCCATTCCCGTAAGAAAATTCTTGCACTGGTGGTCAGAGGAGCTAGCCTCCTTGAGAAAGGAATGCCTCAAAGCAAGAAGGACATATACCCGATCTAAGGGAGATCCCTTGCTTAAAGAGGCTTTCAAGGAGGCGAAAAAGAACCTCAAGAAAGAGATCCGCAAGTCGCGACGCCGTAGCTGGAAGGACCTAATCGAGGAAGTCGACAAGGACCCATGGGGTCTGGCTTTTAAAATCGTTACTAAGAAATTAGCGACGAGGCAAAAGACCCCCGGCCTGGACAATCCCGATTGTGTCAGAAAGATAATAAATTCTTTGTTTCCTCCTGTGGAACCATACCTTAGAAGGGACTGGAGTTTTTGCAAAGTCGAAGAGGAAGAACTCTTCACACTTAGTGAACTGCAAAAAGCAGGCAAAAGATTGAAAACAGGCAAGGCGCCTGGAATCGATGGGATAAGTAACGAGATCCTAAAGTTGGTAATCGACACTTCACCCCAGATTCTGCTTCGATGCTTCAATCTTTGCCTTGAGAGAGGAGAGTTCTTCCGCGACTGGAAGCGACAGAGGTTAGTCCTTCTGAGGAAAGGTGAAAAACCTCTAGATAAAGTCTCATCATACAGGCCTATATGCCTGCTAGATACGATGGGTAAACTTCTAGAGGATATGGTTCTGCAGAGAATGCAAAGCCACTTGACCGGAGAGAATAGTCTATCGGATCACCAATTTGGTTTCCGTAAAGGCAAGTCCACAGTTGATGCCATCCAGGCAGTTGTGGACATAGCCAAAGCAGGAAAAAACAAGTTGGGATCAGGAAAAAAGAAGAGCTTCTGCGCGTTGGTAGCAATTGACATACGCAACGCGTTTAATTCCGCAAGATGGAAAGATCTCATCGAGTCGATGGAAAAGAAAAACATGCCGCCCTACTTGTTGCGGATAATGGATAATTATCTTAGCGACAGGTGGGTTATATATGAGGGAGACACCTGCACTCTCAAGGAAGAGATGCAGCGTGGGGCTCCTCTAGGCTCGAGGGTGGGTCCATTTGTATGGAATGTATCTTACGATGATTTTCTGCGAATGGATCTACCCGAAGGTGCGGTGATCATCGGCTTTGCGGACGACGCGTTGTTCGTGTGCACTGCCGAAAGTGAGGAGGCTCTTGGGACATTGGTGAACGAATGTCTGCGACTAGCAAAAAGCTGGCTGGATACCAGAGGTCTTGAAATGGCCCTGGAAAAGACCGAGGCACTGCTGGTCACAGACAGACGTGGTTATGAGCTCCCACGAATCGTGATAGACGGATTCGAGGTCAAGTGGAGTAAGCAAATTACATATCTTGGTGTGGAGTTGGATGGAAGATTAAACTTCCACCACCACATGGCTACGGCGTCAAATAAGGCGATCGAGTGTGCGGCTAATCTTTCACGGTTAATGCCAAACGTAGGCGGACCCCGTGAACAAAAACGGAGACTGGTGGCAAGTGTCGCCCATGCTAAAATGCTCTATGCAGCAACAGCGTGGGCCCCATCCCTGAGGAGTAAAAGATGTGTGACCATCTGTGAGAAGATACTGTCGGCGCAGAGATCGATAACAACGCGTATCATCTCTGCATATAAGACGGTATCTACGAGTGCTGTGCAGGTCCTTGCAAGTGTCCCGCCAGCAGATCTTTTGGCGAGGGAAAGGGAAGAAATGTTTCTCTTTTCTAAAGAAAGCAGCTCCTTGAATGAGGAATTAAGACCAAGCAAGGGCCTGATCCGCAAAGAAGCGAGGCACAGGCTCATAGAAAGATGGCAAGAAAGATGGGATGGTGAGGAAAAAGGTCGATGGACTTATCGCCTTATCCCGGCACTCGCCACCTGGATAAATAGGAAACACGGTCAGGTTTCCTATTATATGACTCAGGCGCTCACAGGTCACGGGTGTTTTAACTCGTACCTGTGTCGCTTTAAATTACGCGAGGACGAGGTGTGTGCATATTGCCAGTTCCCTGAGGACAACACGGAGCACACCCTCTTCTCATGCAAGAAATGGGACTTGGAGAGGCAGGCCATGTTCGAAGGTGTAAACAGTCAAGTTACACCGGAGAACATGGTATCGCTGATGACCCAGTCAGAGGAGAATTGGCGGCAAGTCGAGAACTTCATAATCTCGGTTATGTCGAGGAAGGATCTCGACGGCCGCCAGAAAGCGTAATTTAAACAGCTTTTAATTTGTTTGTTTGTTTTTTTTATTAATTTATTTTGTGATTTACTTGTCCTTCTACATTTTTTAATTTGTTTTATGTTTTCAATATTATATACTCGTTTTTTTTCTTTTTTTATATATCCGTTTGCAATTTTATCTTTTGACTGTTTACACTTAATTAAACATTTGTTTTTTTTATTACTGTTGTGCTGTTAATTCCGCTTTTATATTGAAATAGTTTAAAATTTTTAACTATGGACGCAGGAAAACCGCAGAGAGAAGAAGAAGGTCGCATTAGCGACAGAGTTGGAGCGCCACCCTCGATGGCTAAAGTCATACGACAGTTCCGAGGGAGGGTAAAGGGCTCCAGAAGAAGGGTTACGGGTTTTAGTGGGTCGGGCTGGTAGTAGGTCGCCAGTTTATTAAATTTACTATAATATATATATTTATTTTTCTTTTTTTATATTTCCTTTTGTTTTATCATACCAACCCCACATAACCTTGAAGTGCGGAATCCAAGGTATCTGTAGGCAGATTTCCCAAAAGTCCCTAAGCAAAAAAAAAAAATAATAATAATAATAATAATAATAATAATAATAATAATGTCTTCTATTTTTAGTTTGTTCGTGAAATTTTGTGTAATTGCGGAAAACTTTTGCAATGTGAACCACTCGTACGAGTAATAGACATTCATCTTGGACCAAATGTTAGTTTAAATGTTGAAATATTCCTTCGTGAATTCGTACAATGCTTACGAAAAGAATTACCAAAGAGAGCCGAAGAACTCAGGTCAGTGATAAAATTTGTCTAAATATTAAATTCCTTAAGTAATTAGTTTTAAAATTAATTTTAAAGCGATTCATTTCCAACAGTGTCTGTAAAAATGTTAAACATCATAATGGAAAGTAAAATAATGAAAATTAAGAAGATAAAAGTAAATAAAAAACACTAAAATTAAAAAAAAACACTAAAACCTTAAAATAAACAAAACTGGAAAAGTTAAAAATAAATAAAAATTAATAAGTTGAAAATAAACAAAAATTAAAGAACCAAAAATAAATAAAAAATTAGAAAACAAGTATAATTGATAAATTGTTTTTCAATTTATATTCTTAAAATTCTTCTACAAATTAAAATTTTTGTAAAAAAAACATAATATCAGAAATTGTAAAATGAATCGCTTTGAAAAACAAAAACAATTGTCTGGCATGTAATTTTCATGGCATTGCAGAAATTCTGTTGTACGTGGTTATTCACGGTCAGAATTCACCTCGACGAGAGCAACATCTGCATTAATTTTAGGATTTTTTGGTCGTCCAACACCAGAGGATGTCCAAAGATTGTTGCAGTTATTGCGTGATAATGATTCTCATGTGAGAAGTCGAGCTGCCCAAGCTTTGGCTCTTTCTTTTACACTTTGATTTTTATGTTTTGACTATTTTTTGTTTTTGTTTTTAAACACACAATTCCAGTGGTTATTATTTTTTTAAGTAAACAACTAGAATTTTAATCAATTTTATCAAATAAAAATCAAAAATTAAGGTTTTTCTATTGAAAAACCTTTTATTATTTTATTAATTATGTATATTATAATATATATATATATATATATATATATATATATATATATATATATATATATATATATATATATATATATATATATATATATATATATATATATATATATATATATATATATATATATATATATATATATATATATATATATATATATATATATATATATATATATATATATATATAGAACTGTTGAGTACTCAACATATATTTATAGCAAAATATATTTTTAAATATCGTGTAAAAAAGTTTCTTAAAATTTCTATTTTTTGAGGGCAAATTCCTAAATTTCTCGTAATGGTAAATATTTCGTAATAAATTAAACTTGAAAGATCAGAGAAAAAATTGAAAATAAATTAGCTATAATTTACAGTTTTTTTACAATTTGAATTTGGTAAAGTTGTGTGAATTTATTCCAATTTAATTAAACTTAACGTTTCTTTTATATTTTTTTGGTAAATTAAAATATTTTACAGTTTTGTCATTTCTATTGTATAATTAACTAATTGTTTAAGATTTAACGCCCTGTTTTTCTGGAAAATTCGGCACATATCCTTTTTTTTTCCATTTGTTCCTTAAATTTATTATACTCCCTTCTTCTATCAAAGTGTTTCACCTGTAAAATAACACAAAATTTTTAAAAACTCGAATCTATTTAAAGAGATTTTTTATGTAAATTCTTAATAATTACAATTAAAAAAT
Source organism: Leptopilina syphax (assembly GCA_032872505.1). Taxonomy (NCBI): domain Eukaryota; kingdom Metazoa; phylum Arthropoda; class Insecta; order Hymenoptera; family Figitidae; genus Leptopilina; species Leptopilina syphax. The sequence goes on from CM065468.1 coordinate 31,704,821, forward strand.
TTAAGTGGTAATTATAAATTTCTAAATTTAATTATTAATTATTAATATTATAAATTAATAATTTTAATTTATTTAATTAGGTAAAGTAAAATTAAATTAAAATGCAAAAGAAATTATAACTATAAAATGAAATATTCCTAATTATTTAGTTTAAAAAGAACTATTCTTAGACATTAAATTTATTCTCTATTTCTATTTATTTATTTATTACTTAAATATTACGAGAAAATTTCTTACCCACTGAATTGGGCATGTTTGTTCATATTGTTTTCTAAATTGAGCACATGGACTTTCCGCATTTTCATTTTTATCCAGACAACTCCAAAATGCATCTCTATTATCCCAACATATTTGACGTTTCTCTTTGTCCAAAAAAGACATTTTTTTATCTAGTTTTATCAAAAAATTAAGTTATCAGACTGATGGATTTTTAACTTTCAGAATAAGTTATTTAAAAGATATTTAAAAAAGAATATTGTAAAAAAAGTAAAGAAATAAATTTTCATAAAAAAGTACTAAAGAGATAGTCATTTTAATTAATTAATGATGAATAATTATTAATTTCGTTTCTAATTTTTATATTAAAAAGAATATTCATATTTAGTGCTACATAACCTCTTAAGTTTTATGAATGTTAATTTTGTAATGCATAAAACGTGTAGTTTTTATGAAAATCTATTAACAATAAAAAGGAATTTTTGTATTTTTAAATTACTTTTGAATTACACTTTGACAACGATAATTTACTCGATTTACTCATAAATAAATCGCTGGTGTATAATTATGAACAGAGGTTAAATAATAGGGATAATAGTCTTACATTTTTCAGCTGAACCTAGACGTAATATTTCAAATTGCTGAAAATTTTAGTCACTATTCTTAAATTATTTTAAAACATTTTTCATGTCATTAGTTTTTTTAAATTAGGGAAAAAGAATAATTTACTTTTGTAAACACACACGGAGAGAAATCTGTTGCGAATAATGTGGAATAATGCATAGAGTAGAGGTTATGAATATAGCATATATAAGCACTTACTAGCGAAAAGTATAAAGTCCAACGCACAATAGGTTCGCGAAAGTCGTTCGCGAAAGAGACACATGAGATAGACAAGGACACAAATATATCTCTGTCCTTTTCTAACTCATGCTTTGCGTTCGCGAACGACTTTCGCGAACCTATTGTGCTTAGGCCTTAAGAGGTCCGCCTGAATATCAGTATATGTTTTGAAAATAGCGCGCTTTTAGCAGCCAATCACAAGCGAGTGCTCTGCCTTATCATCAAACTTCCGAATCTAATTACCAGATGGCGCAGGCAGTCAATTTAAAAATTTTCCTTCCGTTTCCTGTTTGTACCGGCTTTTTACCCGTTTACTTCAGTTTCTTTTTCCAAAAATTTTATTTTCTTTGGTGTATAAAATGCCATTTTCGTCGAATAGTGGTTTTTTTTATCTCTGTCTAGCTAAATTTATACGGAATTATTATATTTGAATAAGTTTTCTGTGATAAGACAATAATGTAGTAATAACTGTAGAGGTTATAATAATACTGGTATGTAAAACGTGTAAACTAAACAAAATCACAAAGAAAATTTACGAAATTTCATAAAATAAAATCTAGGATTATTTTAAGGTCTATTTTCAATAGAAGGTAAAAATTTCAACAGGTATGTAAAAAAAGAGTAAATTTTACAAATTTTTTATTCTAAATTAGTACCTATAATGTAAATTAGCCCCTTAAAAAAGTCACTTTTTTAATACTTTTTTTTACACTTTACGTTATTTTTTTAAACATTATAAACCTTTCGATTTATTAAAATTAATCGTTATATAGTTTAAATTTTATCAACTATTTTAATTTACAAGAAAAATCGAATCGTCCGATAGTTGCGTTGCATTTAATGAGAAGTCAAATATCTTTATGGGAAAATACAAATTGACGCCTATTGAATGAATTGAGCTATTTGACCCTTATAATTAAAGTATAAAAAAAATTTGGTAGGTATGAAAATAAACTAAATTGAAATTAAGATTTTTTTAGCACAAGATGATGAAATAAGTGATGAAATAAAATCATGCCATTGTAAAATTTTATCGACACTATATTGATAATTGGAAAAACAGTGAATATAACTACACAAAGTAAACATTCGATTATGCAAAATATTGAAATTTTCTATTAATAGCCAAACAGTAATAATATTTGTTTTTATTTATCTCTCTGTCCAAACAGGGCGAACTAAAAATTTAGAGATAAATTATATTTTTACATCCTGAAAATTAATTTTTGAAAAAATAATTACTGAATTATATTTATTTATTATAAATATTTTTCCTGTTTTGATAATTTTTCTTTCGAATCTATTAAATTTGTACTGTTTTGTAATGCAACTGGAGGACTATTTTTATTAAAAAATAAATTTGCATAATCTCTATAAAGATTTTTCAGAAGATGATTCTTTCTCTGGGACGATATGTAGACGCAAGGTCTTTCGAGGAAAATGAGTCTTAATACATAAGTACAATGTGCAATTACAGAGAGTGCTTCTAATGGTGTGTAGCCTTAGTAGCAAATTAGAAAATTGCTCTTAGATAATTATTAATTGCAGTTTACATTGACGGCTAGTTAGACAAACTTGTTGGACAAGCGTTGATTTTGCTGTCTCTTTTTTTGACGAAAGATACGATCAATTTGCTCTCCGGGGCTATTTACTTTAAAAACTTTTTTCAACCAGACAATTTGCATGCAAATCTGATAACATACAAAAGTAATAATTATTAATACTATGTTAACTTTATTATAATCGAGGAGTGATAACGAACGTGTGACTCAACCATGGAATTAATTTACTTATTACAATCTGTAACATGATATATTTTAACCGCACTCTTTTTTTATGACAAAACCACACCTGAATTTTTTTCTTTTTAATCATAAGGTAATTCACCTTCTTTATCTATAGGTATTAGAAATTAATTCTAGAATTAGAAATTCGGATTATTTCTAAAAAATGTTTTGTCAATATAGAGAATTTTGTTATTATTATTTTTTTATTTATTATATTAAATTAGTAGAGAAATGAAAAAATGGACTATTTACTATAACTGGAAATTTTTGGAAAATAGAATCTGACACTTAGAAAATATTTTATCAACAAATTTTATTTTTTACTAATTAGGAATTTTTCTCTTTTTTCTACTAATTTTTTTTATGCTTACTGCTAACTTGACATTTATAAATTTCTATAAATGTCAAATTAGTGGAGAAACGAAAAAATTCTTATAATTAGTATTAGAAAATAAAATTTTGTAATAAAACATAAAATTTTGCGAGTATCAAATTAGTAGAAAAATGAAAAAAATTCCTAATTAGTAGAAAATAAAGTTTGTTGCTAAAAAAAATAAAAAATGGTAAATTTAGCAGATAAGAGAAAAAATTTTCAATTAGTATAAAATAGAATATTTTTCGCTAAAACAAAATATTTTGTAAATGTCAAATTAGTAGAAAACTGAAAAGAAATCCTAATTAATCATTGATTTCCAATATTTCATTTTAAATATAAACTTTTAATATTCACTGAAAATTAAATATCAATCTTGAAATAAATTTTACGGAATTAAAAAATTGCTGAATATATTTTTCCAGCTTTTAGGCAATCATTTATCAGAATTTTCAAATCTATTCCAAGGGTAAATTATTACAAATGTAGATTCTAAAATAATAATTAGAATACTTAGTAATTTTCAATTTTTAAATTTAAAGAGTAATTTTGTATTAAAATTTGTCTAATTTTTCGCAGGATCTTGCTCCAAGGACCTGTTTGGATTGCCGATGATGACGTAGCTGGATCCAGCCTCCACTGGTATTGATCTCTTGACGTCATTCAAGGGCGTCCCACGCTTCCTAAGCACCACCTTAAACTAGAACATGGGATTTGTTCAATTATTTGCAAATAACAAAAATGGTCGATTTTCGGAAACAGAAGAAAGGTAAAACAAGAAGAAAATTACATGTCTATTCTTTGCTATTATAAAAAAAAATTAATAAGAATATTATTCATTTTTTATTTAAATAATCAAAATACTAAATAATGAAAATTAGGTTCATTACAAAATATGAAAAAAATTATATAAAAATAATAAAATAAAAATATATTCATAAAAATAATTAAATAGTAAATATAATAACAAAAATAGTTAAACAATAAATATAATAATAAAAATAATTAAAACATAAATAAGAAAATAATTAAAATAAGGAAAGTCTGTAATTAAATTGAAGCTGTAAAAAAATTAACATAAAAAAAATTAAGTATCGAAATACCTAATTATAATTGTTTTCTAATAATAAAAATAATTGAAGTATTTATTTACTTATTTCACTCGTTTTATCACGTTCAGAAAATACAAGGGAGTTACGCTCTACTAAAGAGAATAATCAAAAATACAAACAAATTTAAATAATTGAAGTAAAATTGATATTTTATTTTATTATAATAACATTAAAATAATTGAAGTATAATGAAAAAAGAATTGAAAAGGTTTTCAAAATTAGTATCAAAATAATTAGAGTACTATATTAGAATTAGTACCTAAAAATTTAATTCTATTCCATTCTAAAATAAGTAACAAAAAAAATTGATTTAAAAAAATGTTAAATAGAAAATAAAAATAATATAATTATATTATAGATATAAATAATAGAAATAGTATAAAACTAATTAAAGAATTGAAAAGATTTACTTTTAATTAGGGAAATTATTTAGGGAAAAATTTAAATATTCAATGAAAAAACAATATTTTTTAATTATTATTTTTTCAAATTTGAAAAACACAATTTTTCAATGTATTCAATTTCCCATAATTGAATTTAATCGGTTTTAAATTGAATTACAATGAAAATCAATTAATAATAATTGAAAAATAAACATGAAATTTTTAATTAATATTAATTGTTTTAAAATTAAATAACAATGATGATAAATTAAAAACAATAGAAAAGTTCCTAAATATTATGAAATTTCAGTGCGTAGATTTGTGAAACATAATAATTATAGGTATATATAATGAGAATATGAAAGATTAATTTTATTATTCATTGAAACGACTTTATGAGATTTATTTCATCTTCAATGATGTTCATTTTTTGCAAAACAAATTTTTTTTGTTTTCTATTTTCACCGTAATTTTCTGTTGATTTCTATTTCCTATTTACAAATATTTATTTCTTTTTTAAACAACACTGAAAAAAAAGTTCTGGTTGGAATTACCAGAAAACCTGTTTTTAACTAGAATTTCGTGTTAAATATGCCCTAACTAGATTTTTTCTGGTTAGGTTAACCAGAATTCTAGTTAATTTAACCAGAATTCTGGTTGTTTTAACTAGAATATCGTGTTAAATATACCCTAACCAGAACTTTTTTTTCAGTGAAGAGATGATTAACTGCTACATTTATTAATGTAATTATTAAATAATATTTCTTTTGCACAACAATTATCTCGAGAATTTTAAAACAATTTGTTTTTCTTTTGGAATTTTTCTATGATGAAAGTTATAAGCTATTTTTTTATAAACTTATAATAAATATTAGATGGATTTTTTCCGTAGTGTAAATATTAAAAATAAGGGTACAAATATTAGGAAGACATTTCTATAGTTTTGAACTTAAAGCATGAAAATTGGTCTAAAAAATATTAAATAAATTATAAAATGAATAATAAATGTAGAAAAGTTAAGAAAAATGTATGATTAGTAATAAAATTTTCCGGTAGTTGTTTTTAGCTTGTAAACAAGTTTCTTGTAAATTCGGACAAAATTTTCCTTTTTTAACGTATTCTTAAGATCATCGTGTTTTTCCAAAGTATAATAATTATTAAAAACAAAAATTAAAAAATATTTTTGTATTTTTTAATTTAAAGTCTAAAAAATATTAAAATATTAAAGTATAATAAATAAAATAAATAATAGTATTAAAAAGTGAATAATAATTTATGATTAGTAATAAAATTTTCACGTAATTTTTTTTCAGCTTATAAACAAGTTTCTCGTAAATTTGGAGAAAATTTTTCTTTTCTTTTTTTCAACGTATTCTTAAGATCATTGTATTTTTCAGAAAAAAAGAAGAAGGAAAAAACGAGGAGAAGACAAAAGGAAGAAGGAATGAAACGATATGTGAGTTTGAGGGAAAAATGAAAGAAGAATCGAATGGAGGGAAGTGAGAGAAAGAGAAAGAAAGCGCTCGCGCAATAGAAAGGGGAATCAATCTGAGAGAGACACTAAATGAGGAAGCATAGGAAGCATATACAAGTCATTCAGACTCGAACCACCGTGCCGTACAAGTTGGTTGGTTGCGTCTCAAATTTTACCGGTACGCGTGACAAAACTTATACATATATAGATATATTGAAGGAAAACAAATTTTTATTTTCCTCTATATGTTGCATAGAAAAAAAGGAATCTATTTTTCACAATCGGCATGAAGTTTTAGAAAGACAAAAATCCGTGAGTGCCTCAATCTTCAATTTGATGATTGACTAGGAATTTTAAACAAAAGGAAAATCACTCTCTCTAGATTATTGGAAATATATTTTACGCGTGAGTACAATTTTCATTTTAAAAAATAATTTACAAAAAAACATTTAAAATAAAAAGAATTCAGAAATATTTGGAAAAATTGAAGTGAAGAAAAGAAAAAAAGAAAGTATTTTTACGAATGGCAAAATTACAATTTCAAAATAATTTTTCTTTTTATCCTTTTTTATTTTTTAACAAAATTTCAAAGGATTACTGATCTAATTTTTTTAAGGAAACGTTTTCAATTAGAGAAAAAGGGGATAAATTTTATATAGGAAGATAGGGTAGAAATGCAAGGATTTTAAGATAATTTTTTTTATTATGGTAGATGAAAATTTAATGTCCTTGATATCTTTTACGAAAATGGAGTTCGCAAAAAGCGAACGTCGACCCACGTGGTCTATTGATTTTCACGAACGCCTCTAGCAAGTCTACGCCTGGGTTCTAGAAATATTATATAGGGACTGTTTCATCCTAACTGAAATGAATATCTTTAAATCCGGTTTTGGTTTAAATCGACAGAGCGTGTCTATTTTTTTACGTAACTCCATATTTGTCTTATTACTAAAATTCGTTTCTATATATGAATTATTATTATCCGAGGAGCAATTTTTACTGAGTGAATATAATGACGAGAGAGAAATATCTTTCTTTAAAAAAAAAAAAAATTAAACACAGTTGAAAAAGTATGGAGAGTTTATACTTTTTTCAAGTGTTTAAATTTTTTTCAAAAAGAAATGTATTTCTTTTTCTGTTATTATTCTCTCGGTAGAAATTACTTCTCCAATTTATAAGTTTTTACAGTTTTGAACATGTTTAAATGTAGGATAATTTTTTTCACCTTTTTCAATTTGAATTTTTTACAAAATATTTTGTATCTTGAAAAAATTGATTCATAACTAAGTGAGTGCTTAACTAATTTAATCTATTTTTCATTGTTGATATTGAAATTTCTTTAAAATATTTGAATAAAAAAATTTTTTTCACTAAAACGTTCAAATGAAGGATAATTTTTTTCACCTTTTCCAGTTTGAATTTTACATATTATAAAATATTGTTTTGCAGATCTAAAAAAATTAAATCTTAACTAAGTAAATGCTTAATAAACAACAAAATTTCGTTCATTTGTATATTAAAAATTTTGAGACAATCAATTTATGTAAATTAGTCTAATTTACATAAAAAGAAAAAAAAAGTCAGAGATTTTTTTTTGTCAGGGAAAAGTCATGGAAAAGTCAGGGAATGTCAGAGAATTTCATTAAAAGTCAGAGAAATTTCTAAAAAATTAAAATTTTTTGTGAATACAAATTTTTTTTAATCTAACAAAACTTAGAATATTTTTATCACCGTTTGTTTTTACCATTAGATATTAATTTATTGTTAAATATGACAATTACCATATTTTTGTCTCAAGAAAGCAGAAATAAAATTAGTAAAAGGTCAGGGAAAAAGTCATGGAAAAGTCAGGGAATTTTTTTCTCAATCCTTGTTAGACACCCTGTTAGAAGATATTTTTAATTTTTTCAAAATTGATTCACTTATTTTTCAATTGTTACAATAGTACTAAAAAACTTCATAGTTATTTTATTATTTAATTATTATTATTATTTTGTTTATTATTGACATTATTATTATTAATTTATATTCCTCGAGTAAAAATTTGTATTAATTTTGCCATTTTCTATTCACAATTTTAATTTTAGCGAACATTTTTATCAGAAATGAAGAAGAGAAAAAAATTTATTAGTCAAATGGCAATTTTTTTTAAATTAATTTTTTTTACTCTTTATTTATAAGTAAAAAAATAAATTAACCAATAAAATATTCTTTCTCCTGAAAAAAATAATTTTTTTTTCATTAAAATTGACATTTTTGGAGTTGAACTGTTGTTAATTTAAGTAACTAAAAAGTAGTAACGATCTTGACGTAAAACGGCTATAAAATCGATTAACCAAAAATGATGATGTAACTTCAGTGAACTTTCGCTTGAGGTCAAACATTTACTTAAAAAAAAAACAAAAAAAAAAGTAATACCACACTTCAAGAATCATTTCTATTTTATTCACACATAAAAAAGCAGGAAATTCTTCTTTAATCTTCAATATTGTATTCTGGTGAACATAATTCTCGTGGATCTTCATTTAGTTTTAGTGTTTGACAGATTTGGTTCCAAACATTTTTTATGAAATAGGGAAAGGAATTTTGCTTTTTTTTCAATGAGAAAAAATTTTCCTTTTTTTGTAATTTATTAATTTCAAATTTTTTTTTTTCTTAAAATTTATTTAAGTTAGTTAATAATTTATAACTTCTTTATTACCTATAATTTATTAATTATTTTGAAGTTTGATAATTAGTTTCTGATTTTCCTAATTTTCATCCATTTTCTAAATATCTTTATTTCATTCCATTTTTTACATTTTTCTATTATTTTTATTTATTTTTATTTACAGAAAAAGATATATACCTAAGTCATTTTTATTACTTATACTATTTCGAATTCACTTTTTTTTTTTTTTTTTTTGAAAAGTTATTGTTAAATCGGAAAACTTTGTTTTGATCTAATTTGTTTTTAAAATTTTCGTTAAGTTAAAGAGTGAAAATATTAAATATTATTTAAAACAAAGTATTTTATTAATTAGCAAAAATTTGTTATTAAAAAGAAAATTTGTATAAAAGTTACGATAAAAGTATTCGTGCGAACATTTTCTTTTCTTTGTTTTCATGTTAATTTCTTAAACTCAAAGGAGGTTTTTTCTTTAATCAAAGAAAGTGACTTTAATGCAGAGAATACTTTACAAAACGTGTTGTTTTTATCAAGATGGATTTTTTTCATTTGAAAGAAAGCGTACTTATTTTTTTTCAAATTTAAAATAATACTAAAATTTTCTAATTTGTAAAAAACCTATTTATAATTTATAGACAACAGGAGATTAGAAGTGTGAAATATAATTAAAATAGGAAAAAATAAATTGTGAAAAATATATTTAACATAGGACAAAATAAATTGTCAGATGCATTTTTAATGGGACAGAGCAATTTGTCAAAAAATATATTGAAAGTGAGACAAAATATAGACATTTTCCCACCAACGACAACTGGCAAGCGAGTTTTTCAGGGTCGAGGTTTCTATTACATTCATTCTGAGGATTCTGAGAGAGAAAAAGGAGAAAGAAAAAAATTGTTTAGGGGGGGAATGATTGAATAGAAGCAGAGCGTGAGTTGCATGCGGGACCAATGAAAAGTGAATTTGAAACTCAAAAAGCGTTGGTTGTTTCATGTCCTAGGACTAGAAAGAAGACTGTGTGGAACTATTTATTTTTACTCACATATATATACCTTCGAAAGGCGGGGTGAAAAAATCCCTCGTATGTGAGGCGTGTGTTCTAGTCCAGTTCAGGGGGTTGAATAAAGACTCTCTTACTTTCTCTCTCTTAACACATGGTTTATACCATACGCCACACTCGTACCTATACGTATTTGTAATTTTGTTAGGGTTGGTCTTTCTCTCTTCAACAATATATGTATTATATGTTCCCCCATAAATACGAGACGACCAAACGAAGCAGTAGAAATGCCAGCCAAAGCTTATCGTTCAGGAGTTTCTTTCGCGTAAATCACGCGCTCGAGCAAATCTTACTCTCGTGAAACTTGATTCCACAATTTTTTTATTCATATATAATAATAATTAGGCTTTTCTATAATCTACTTAAAATTCTTCCGTATTCCAAAAATTTGAAATTTAGTATAATTATGTTAAATTCTAAATTATTTTCATTATAATTACTGTAATAATTACAATATTTCATACAATGTTTAATAATTATATTAATATGTAGGTATTAATATAATTAATAGAAATTCAAATTATTCACAAAAATACTGTGCAAAATGTTTTTTCTAACACAAAAAAATATGAAAATTCGCTTAGAAAAATTAAATTTTTTTTAGTATTTTCAGGTATTTATTATATTTTTTTTTATTTTAAATAATATCTAAATTTCAAAAAGTTAATTTGTTTACTAAATACTATTATAAATTTTCATTCCCATTGTTAGTAACAAAAACTTTCTTTTTGAAATTTAATGAAAATTTATTATTTTTTGAAAGATACGATTATATTTCAAAGCAAGTTTTAAAAATAATAAAATTAAATTCTTTATCAAATTTAAAATTTATTTCAATGAAATTTTACAAAACTTTTAATTGTTTCAATTTTTAAAATTATTTTCGAAAATTCAATTGTCTTCAAAAAAATTTTTATTACAATTTTTCAAAATACTAGGGGAGAGGGCTAGGGATGGGTGGTCACCCATCTTTTGAACGACTGTAGATTTCAAATGGAATTATATATAAAGGTCAATAATACGGCGTTTAAAACTTTATCTTATTACCTAACTTCCTATCATAAAGTTTTTTTTATTTCATTAATAAAAAAAGTTGAAAATTCGACTTTTAAAAAAGTGGCCCCAAGATGGTCACCATACAAAAATTCACTAAAAAAGTTTTAAAAAATGTAAAAACGTATTATTAAGTTGTTTATTTAATATTAATTGTTTTTCAGGATCACAGAAACATATTACATATTTTTTTTTGCACTTTGTCCTTTCGTCAAAAATGATACTTTTTGTGTATGTACCCTACTAAAAATCCCTGTATAAGATCTTGTACAAGAAAATGCACACGTTCAGCAGCTGAACTTGTACAAGTTCTGGTAAGAACATGTACAATTTCTTGTACCAGGATTTGGAACAAGTTCCTGTATTAGAACTTGTACAAGAAAATGTACGAGTACTTGTACAAGAAAATAAACTTGCACATGAACCCGTACAAGATTTTGTACAAGATCTTGTACGGGTTCATGTGCAAGTACTTGTACATTTTCTTTAAACATTATTTTTAAGTTGTAAAAATTAAAAACATTAAAGGCTGCGCAGTAGTTTTTATAAGCTTTTAGAGCTGCGCAATAGTTTTTGGCTTGCCTAAAGTGGAAAGTCTTAATGCTTATAAGTTAATAAAATGCCAATTTAAAAAAAAAATTTATTTATTAATTTACTTAATCCAATTTTCTAAAAAAAAATTATTTATAAATATACTTGTGCAAGAACATGAACGTGTTCATGTACAAATACTTGTACTTGAACTTTTACAAGTTCTTGTACATTTTCTTGTACAAGTACTCGTACATTTTCTTGTATAAGTTCTAATACAAGAACTTGTTCCAAATCCTGGTACAAGAAATTGTACATGTTCTTACCAGAACTTGTACAAGTTCAGCTGCTGAACGTGTGCATTTTCTTGTACAAGATCTTATACAGGGATTTTTAGTAGGGTATTAGACAGGTAAAATTTTGAAAATAATTCTATTTCATTATTATTCATCATAAAACTTAAAAATTGATAAAATTCACATTCACAGTGATAAATGTTGATAAATATAGCGTATAAACACATTTTCATAAAAAATCAAAAGCGACCACCTTGGGGCCAAAAATGTGTCCACCTTAGGGCCAAGACACAATTTTTTAAACGTTAATGAAAAAATTTTTTAAAGCACAATATTAATTATATTCATTTGGAATATTATTGTACGATATATAAAGATAATTATAACGATTTTTACTAATTTAAAATGGTTAATTTCGATGATTTTAACACCCTGAGAAAAAAATTTCTCGATCATTTAAAAACAGAAATTTTACGACGTTCACGTTACAAAGAGACTCAAGGCGCTAGCACAGCTCCTACTGCCTGCCTGCCTGCCTGCAGGTTGACATGGTAACACATAAGAGTAAGAGAGTCAGAAAATTCAAATTAAATGTTTTTTCTCTCTCACTCTTATGGCGCCTGCCTGCGCAGGCAGTGAGGTGAGAGTGTACCTTCATACGACTATTTACCTCAAAAATTTACTAAAATCTTTGTCTTCTCAAATAATAACAATAAAAAAAAACATTTGAAGATACTAACTAATATACAAAAAATTTCTTAGGGTGACCACCTTGGGGCCCTCTCCCCTATAATTTTTTTTTAAATTTCCATTCAAAAATTCAATAATTTTTGTTAAACAAATATTTACAAACTTATTGTTTATTTTAATTAAAATTTCGTTTTGAAACTTAATTATTTCTATAAATTTCAAGTGGAATTTTTTAAAAAATTTTTGAATAACATTATTAAAAATTTTAATAATTTTTATAGGAAAAGTAAGAAAATAATTTTTTTTTAAATAAACATTTAAATATTATTATACTTTTACGGCGTTAAAAATTTTTTAAAATACATATTTGAATTTAAAACCTTTTAAAATTTATATTTGGGAGCGTTCACAAATAATGTCACGCAATTTTTTGTGATTTTTAACCCCCCTCCCCCCTGTCACGCAATTTCATGCAATTTCACATTAGAAAAATACATTGTGTCACGTTTAGTAGAGACCTCCCCCCCTACCCCCAAAAACGTGACATCATTTGTGAGCTCCCTTTCTTAAAATTCCTGTTACAACGCTTCCAATATTCAATTATTTTTCAAAATTTTAACTGAAATTCCTTTTAAAATCAATTTTTATTAGAATTCAATGATAATTGAATTATTGAAATAGGTTCAAAAAATTTTGTAAAATTTCATTATCTTCTAAATTTTTAGTTACAATTCTTCAAAAAATACAATAATATTTAAAAATAATTTTTTAAAGTGAGACAATAAAATTCTTTTAAATATAAAATTTATTTTAATGAAATTTGAAGAAATTTCCAATTTTTTAAAATTATTTTCGGGAATTCATTTCTTTTGAAAAAACAGTAATTATGATTTTTTAAGAACCTCATCTTTGTCTTCATTTTTGTTTAATAAATATTTGAATACTTATTATTATTTATTTGTTCACCAGGAATTAAAATTCCAAAATACTTTCATTGTAAAATCTTTTTAAAGTCACTTAAAATTAGAACTGCAATTCTTCCAGTTATTGGAATATTTTCTACAATTTTAACTGAAATTCCTTTTTAAATCAATTCTTATCAAAAAGTTGGACGAATATTGAATTATTATTTATTATTTACATCAAAAAGCCTTAACTTCACGTGAGAGAATATTTATTTTATTCATTTTATTACAAAATTTATCAAAATTACTACAATTAATTTAATTTTTAAATATATCACATACATAATTTAATTTTCAATGAAGCTGAGTTTACTCATATTTCATAAAACAAATTATTCATGATCCACAAGTTTGGAACTTTCAAATGAACGAAATGTTTTTCATCAAAAATATTTCCATAAATTACTTATATTGTAATAAAAATTAAGAAATTAAATTTTAAATTTGGAAACTAATTAGAATTAATTAACTAATTACAGTTAATTTTTTTATTATGACCCAAAATTATTGTAATAAAAATTTAATTTGAAGATGAAATAAATAAATTTCGTTCATTTGAACGTTGAGATCTTTAGGATGATAATTATATTCTAAAAAATTACGAATAATTTAAATATATTTAAATTAAAAATTTTATAAAAAATCACTCAAATTTTTTTGTACAATTTTTGTTCTCTATTTCCTGTTTTTTTTATTTTATTTATTTTCTTTTGTTTATTTTTTGCTTAGCTACTGTTCTCATTTTATTTATTTATTGTTATTTATTTATAAAATCGTAGCTTGAAACTAGCAACTAACTTTAACTTAATTTCTATTATCTGAAAAATGAAAATGGAAAAATTTTTTAAATATAAATTCCTAATGTTTTGTATAATTTTATTTATTTTCTTAAAGTCTCTAATTATTTTTACAGAAAACATTAGATAGAAGTGATTTCACAGTTCATTACATTTTCAAAATGTGTGTAAATAAGTTTTTTCTTTGCAATTTAGACAATTTTATAGAAAAAGAAGTTAAGGGCATTCGGGAAAAGTTCCTTCCCCCAAAAAAATGGTTTCCCGCGTGTCTTCTAATTCCCAAATGGAGAAGAAATATCGAGCTATCAACTATAAAATAGTGGAGCTATGAAATAATTTATCATAAACAGAAATAGATCAATATTGTTAGAGTTTATTTTTTTCTTTTTTTCTTAGTTTTGAATAAAAACATGAATTCGTTTTCCAAATTTTTGTGAATAATTATTCGCTATATAATAATTATAATAATGAATTATTAAGCAATATTGTGAAAGGAAAACAAGAAGTATGTACATTGTATTAAGCGATTGCGCCGCAAACTTTTATCAAATACCATTGACACTGAGCTGTACAGATTTGATTTAATGTATCTCATTTATCAAAAATATGTAGTTTTCATCGAGTCAATAATAATTAAACAATTCACACTACAAATATGACGCATCCTAAAACATTATTTTCTCTTCTTTTTCTTTCATTCTTTTTCCCATATGAAGTCAATTTATTATTTATTATCTTTTACATTATTACCTATTACCTAAAAAACTACATCTTTTTAAACATTAATTAATTAATTCATTATTTAATAATTCATTTATTCATTTGATATATTAATTCTGATTAGCACGTTCACAAATTATTGAAAGTTGAAATGGACAAAAATCTTTTTATTACTTTGTTCAATTTGAATTTTATTCAATTTTTTTTTTAATTCAAAAGAATTAATTATTAACTACGTAAATATTCGTTTTTTCAGCATAGTAATTTTTGGAAATATTTAAATGGAAAAAGAATTTCTTTCATTTGAACGTTAAAAAATGTAAGGTCATTGGTTTATTAGTGGATACCTATATTTGAAAATTATAACTTATTTTATAGACTTTTTTTATTTTTCTGCTTTCCTATTTTTATTCATTCTTTTTATTGCTAAATTATAAAACTTATGACACGTCATTTATTTTTTTAACTATTTAATTTTATGTTAATTAATAAATAAGTAAAATTTTATTTAATTAGATTCTAATTTTGCGTATGCTTAATTATTTACTAATTTATTAATAATGTAATATTATTGAACGTTTACTAATTATTACCAAAAAGACAAATAATAAAAACGATCGATCGATTAAGTGTATGTAAAATTTATCAATTTCTTATTGATAACCTTGAAAATTGTTTTCAAATTCACGTGCGATCTTTATTTAAAATTTATTTATATTATAAGAAAAAAAATTAATAGGCGGGAAGGGGCCGTTCAAAAAATACGTAACGCTTTTTGGCGTTACGTATATTTTTTGAACTGCCCCGAAGTGGACAAAGAAAATTGTTCTCTTCTTGAATAATTGTCTTATTTGTTTCAGTGGTTAATATTATCTGCAGTGAAATATATATACATATTTTTTTCTCTATAAAAATAATTATAAATTTACGATAGCGAAAACGTGCCACGAGATGAGATTTAATGAACTATATGAAACGTGATTAAACTAGAAAATTTTGCAATCAACAATTTTTGTTCTTTAAAAACATATTTCATAAATAAATTTTCTCTCTTGATCAATGAAGAAAAATAGATTTAAATTTTCAAATCAACTGTAAATAAGCTGATTATAATTAATTATAAATTATTTGCAATTTTTTTTTTATCTTAATTATTGTCTTTCTTTTTCTTATTTCATGGTTGCCACACAACCTGGAAAACCTGGAAATAGCATGGAAATTGAAAAAGAGTATGGAAAACCTGGAAATAGTATGGAATTTGAATGAATTTCTGGAATTTTTTTTGGATTAATGAAAGATATTAAGAAAAATTCCATTCAACATGTTATTTTTTTTTAAAATGTTAACATGCAATTTTTCTTTTCCATGTTATCTTCTCTTTAAATTAATTTAATTTTTCTTTTTAATTATTGATTAAACTGTGAAAAATGTTAAGATTGTTCTAAAAAAAGGATTTTATGTCTTTATTAGTATTACGATTGTCAAAATTTTTTGTTACTAGTTGCTTTTTTGTTCAAGATTTTGAACAAAGTTTAAAGATGAAAATTATTTAATTTAGACATGATTATGGCTGATTCTTCTGAAAGTGACATTTTTTATATCTCGATTAATTTTATAAAATCTACTCTCTAATAATATTATTAACCATTTTCATAGTAAAAATTTAGTATTTACTTATCATTAAAAAAATTAAACAATTTTATTTAACTGAATTTATGAAACAGCTAAAATAATGTCATCTCCAAAGTCTTTTTAACATGTCTCCAATAGGACTTCTATAAGAAAACTAAATTCACGATGATTAATAAAATGTTTTTATACATTAAAAATATTTTTAAAAAATTAGAATGCACATTAAAATAAAGTTAAAGGTCTGATGTTTAATTTTTCTATATATATTATATATAAAAAGGAGGAATATTATTGCTTTCATAAATATTCAAATTTTACATATTGGCCCGAGTAAAATTCAAAGAAGAAAAACTTTAATATTTTCAAATTAATTTTGCGCAACTTAAATTCTTACTCTTGAGTATGAAATAAAGTAGTTTGAATAGAAAAAACCATAAAAAAAATAAATTGAAAAATCGAATATCAAAAGTATTACTTTCAGAAAAATAAACATGCCTGTGATTTTAACTGTTTAAGAAAACATTAATTTATAACTATATAATAATGAATATTGTTAACACTGTTTTGTAAAATACTTGTTTTTCGTCACAAATAATTCTTAAATTTTAACCTGGAATTTTTAATATTTTTAACCTGGAAAACCTGGAAATTTACAGAATTTCAAAAATGAAAACTATCTATTTTTGCTTGGAATTTAGTTTTTTTTATTCATTTTATTTATTTATTTATTTATATTAAATTGTACTTTTAATTTAATATTATCATTAGTTTGTTAATAAAAAACAATAATCCATTCAATTGACTATTAGAGTAAAATTGAATTGAAAGAGAATTTTGAAATTTTGAGGAAAATATAAAATGTCAGTAATTATTGTGTGAATTATTAGTTTCAGAAATATTATAACATTCTTATAATCAGAGCACAGGATATAATTATCTAATTATCTACTAGTAATATATAATTTAAATATTAGCAACTTTTTTGCATAAATATGTAATTTTGTTATAATAATCACGTATTGCAAGTCTTTGAATTTGCACTAGATTGTAAAAATAATTTACAATTTAATATTAGTAATTGACACACATTCTTAGTTAAATTACATCTGGAAATTCAATTTTTTATTAATTTGTTTACTTTTTACTCCATTCTTTTTTTTTATTTTTTCACTGTTTATTTTGATTTATTCTTGATTAGTATTTTACACGATTTTAGAATTTTATTCTTGTTTCTTATTTTATTTTTCCATTTTTGTATTTTGTTATTTTTCGTAACTATTTTGCTATATTTTTGTATTTTATTTATAAAAATATTACTCTTATTTTTTGTATAATACATAAATACGATTATAATTACTAACCAGGAGAAAGAAATAATTTTCCATTTAAGCAAAAATAAAAAAATAGATATTTAAAAAAGATAATTTTCAAATTCACAGCTGACAGCTTCCGTTTAATCACTAGAATTGTCCTTAATTGCAATGTTTAAGGTCTTTAAGTAATAAATCAAAGAGATAAGTAACATATCAGTGAAAGAACAAAATTGTGTGTTGAGTAATGAGACATTCTATAGATTAATGTTACATATTATTCAAAAACGAAAAAAACATTGATTATTACCTTTTGCTTATGAGAATTTGCAAAAATTTCTTTTTTCTTTTTATTTTTTTCTTTAAATTTCAAAATTCTCTTTCAATTAAATTTAATTTTCAAACTCAATTGAATGAGTAATTTTTTTCAAAGAAACTAAGAATAATATTGAATTCAAAATGAAAAATTAATGTAAATAATAAAATAAGTTGGTAAATAATTGAGACATAAAATTAAATAAATAAATGAAATAAAAAAGTCAAATATTGAAGTAAATAAATGAAATGTAAGGAAATAAGTAAATACAGGGTGTCTACTAACCGGGAAAACCGGGAAAACCGGGAATTAGCCGGGAAAAAAATAAAAACCGGGAATAACCGGGAAAACCGGGAAATATTCGGGAATTGAAATTTATTCGTAATAATTCAATAAATTTTTAGAAAATTTTTTTTTGACATTTGAAAGTAAAGACAGCAAAATATTTTGTAAAAAAGTTAATTGTGTTGATTTACATTTCGGTAAGCTATTTTTTATAAATTCAAGTATTAGAAAACATACTGTGTTATAAATCTATCAAGTTTTAATAATAGTATTTAAAAGTTCAAGCCAAATAGTGGGATTCATAGTCACATGTATCTAAGTATCTTATTTGAATTTGAGGTTACGAATTAAATTTCAACTAGCAAATAAATTCTTTATACAAAATTTATTCAAAAAAAGCTTTTAGTAATTAACTTGTTATTTTTATACCATAATTGAAACGATGGATTCTTTAAAAAATAATGTTTTTATTGAACTTGTTATTTACATAGCCCGGTAAGAAGCGTTCAATCCGTTTAATAGTGATAAACTGTTTAATTTTCTGCAGGTACATATATGTATTCATTTTTGTAAATTTTTATTGTCTTAAATCTAATTCAAAACATTTTATGAAAATTTTACTTGAATTGAGTTTTTTCGATATTTGGTGGTTTTTGGTTAGAAAATTTGTGTGATATTGCGAAAAATAAAACTGATTAAAAACGAGTATTTTTTAATCGATTTTCCTGAATTAATTTAAAATATTTTATATATCAAATCATTGGATTATTTTTATTTTAAAATGCCCAAATTAAAATTAATTGAAAATGTACCTAAATTTTTTTTTTAATTAATCAAGTTTTAAAATAAAAGTTTTTAAGGTTATTTTACCTTGACACTTGTTACATTCCTTGATTTGATAAATATTTTTTAATACTTTTTTTTATTTTTTAATGTTGTTTCGAATCCAATAAGAGCTCTACTTTAATAAACTTTAACATTTACTTTCGTTTATATTATAAACTTATTACTTACCATAATATACTGTCAAATAGATTTCACAAAGACTCTACTGTTTATATGTTATAAGAGGTAGCATATTGAAAACATTGCAATTATTTAATCGTTTAATTAAAAGTATTTTCATGGTTGTGAACTTTTTAAATAAATTTACTTTTAAATTTTTTAAATTTTATGAATATATACCTACATGCATTAATTTATAACATTAAACTACAAAGGTAGGTTGCTAAAATAGACTAGAATTTGTTATTCATGCTTTAAAAAAAAGAAAATTTGATATTTTCAACCGGGAAAAACCGGGAAAAAACCGGGAAATGACCGGGAATTTGTCAAGCAAAATTTAGTAGACACCCTGAAATAGTAAATTAATAAGTAAAATAAGTATGTAATCAAATAATTAGGTAAATATAATATAATAAAGTAATTAAGTTACTAAATAATATTTTTGTTAATTCTTTTTATCTTTATGTTAAATTTTGAAGATTTATAATTTAAAAAAAAAATTTTTTGTGAGAAAAAAAGGAAAAGAAAATTGTTTAACAAAAGGAACCACGTTTTAAATTTTTTTATTAACTTTTGAAAATTTATTTTTACAAATTTTTCAGTAGCAGAAAAGTGTTTGAATCAGCCAATTTTTTTTCTATAAGAAAAAAAGAAAAAGAAACCACTTTTTTGCCAAATTTTGAAAATTTATTTATACGTCACTTTATCAATGACAAACGAATTTCAAAATGAGAATTTTTTTTGTAAGAAAAAAAGAATAAGAAACTACTTTTTTTGTTTGAAGATTTATTTATAAAAATTATTTTAAAATCAGAAAAAAATTTGTTGTTAGAAAAAAGAAAAGAAGTTGTTTAACAAAAGGAACCACTTTGGTGTGAATGACTTGACTGTAAAAGTAATTTATAAACAAGTTTTGATAAATTGTTGTTTCTCTCCTTTTTTTGCATTTAATCAATAGAACAAGTTTTTATCGTGTTTTAATATATGCTTATATTCTCTTTCTATAAAATGACAAGAATCTGAATTTATGCATAAAATTGTTCGCATGCAATGAAGGCGTAGACCATTCTCGATCATTTCATTGGTTGAGAATATAATCACACCTTCGCGATAATATTATTCACAATATAACATATTATCTTTCCTCACAACACTCTATAATTTATTTGTCTATCAAGTACCAAAAATTATTTTCCTTTATCTCATTAATTATAATTAGTTGAAATGTGAAAGTTTTGCAAATAACCTTTTACATTTATGATATATAGGCTATATACCTATACTATACAACATCGGGATAGTTTATTTACTAAATTTTCAATTTCTTTAATAGAAAATTATTTATTGTTCTTTTTAGTCATTAATTAATTGTTGTTACAGATTAATTTTGTTAATTTTTTTTGATTTCCAATATCTTGCCTAGAAAATTATTTATTTCTTATTTCTTTGGTCTTAAATTAATTTTCGTTACAGATTAACTTTTATTTCTTTATTTGTTTTTTTATTTTCTACGTAAATGTGATATTCTTTTATTTATATGAAAAACTAATTTGCTAATAAAATATTTAATAAAAAAGTAAATTAATGCTAATAAGAAATGATGTGTAACTAATTACTGGCAAGAGGAAAAAAAACTAAACAAAATTCCTCTAGTTTTCTATTTTTAATGATCAAAGAAAAAAATTATTTACCGCAAAAATTTATTGAATCAAAAAAAAAGTTTTATATAGTTGTGGTTGAGAAGATGCATTTCACTGCAGATAGTCATCAGTTCAATGTAATCTGATAAGAAATAATTTATTCCCTCATGCAGCGCAATGTAAACTTCTTAGTACTGGCGAAAGTTGTTTTGAATATTATCACTAAATATTGTTTCAAGTAAACACAATATTTTAATTATTAATAAATAATTAATTAATTAATCATCAATATAATCTCTCGCCTACTTTGTTGGTTAATAATTTTTTTAACATTTTCTCTATGTAGGAGACTTTTCAAAAAACCCCTTATAGGGTAAACCAGACATTAGTCGGCTACTTAAGAAAATCTTTTTAATGAATACTGTTTAAAAATTACAATTAAAATTTCTTTAAAATTTCTTCCATGTGTGATTGTTCCTAATGATCCTACAAATCTAGTATACCAATCATGTTTGCAAAAAAAAATTTTGTATTCGTTAAACAAATTTACAAAAAAAAGTTAGAATCCGACAGTAGTCGGACACCTGAAGCAATCTTTTTAATTAACATACTGTTTTAAAAGTGCAATTCATATTTTTTTCAAATTCTTTCATGTGATGTTGTTCCTTACGATCACACCAAACTATTAAACCAATCATGTTTATAAAAAAAAATTTTTATTCGTTAAAAAAATTAGTAAATAAACAAGTATGAATCGACTTAAAACAGCTTTCAAAAACCGTACAAAAAATTTTTTTTTTAATTACAAAAGCTTAAATTTGTTTATGATAACCTTAGAAATGATTAGCAACAAACAAAATATTTTTATTTCATACGGTTTTATAGCTATTCAATATTGAAAAGTGGCCGATTACTGTCTGGTTTACCCTAATAAGAAAAAGACTATTTTTATTGTAAACAATAATTTTCGAATAAACAAAATAATTGCTTTCAATTTCATCATCTTTTTAGCGATTTTTGAAAGCTGCCTAAAAAATTTGCTATTTTTAAATAACAACTTCATTTTTTGAAAAATTTCAGATTCAAAATGAAAGAAATCCACTTATTTACTAATTAATTATTATCATTTTCGCAAATTTTAATAAAATTCTTCGCGAGAATTAAATTTTTTTCAAATTTTGTTTTTATTTATTTCTTATTTTATACATTTTTTATTTTATTTATTTCATTCATTTTTTATTTCAATTATTATAGTAACATAACTACAGGCGCGTGGAATTTTAAGTCCTACTGTTAGTTACAAAAACTTTCTTTTTGAAACTAATGAAAATTTAATATTTTTTGAAAAATATGAGTTTTCGAAAAACGATTCTTCAAAAATACGATAACATTTTAAAACAATTTTAAAAATTTAAAACTAGGTAATAAAATTAAATTCTTTCAAATATAAAGTTTATTTCAATGAAATTTAACAAAGTTTTTAATTGTTTCAATTTTTAAAATTATTTTCGGAAACTTAATTATCTTAAAAAAAAATTTAATTAAAATTTTTCAAAAACCTAATTTTTTTAGAATTTCTTCATTAAATTATTCAAAAGTTCAATAATTTTGATTAAACAAGTGTTTAGAATTTATTGTTATTTATTTGTCCACCAGGAATTAAAATATAAAACCTTTTCAAAAATTATTTCTAAAATTTTAATCGAAATTCTTTTTTAAATCAATTCTTAATAGAATTCAATGATAATTGAATTATTTAAATAGGTTCAAAAATTTTTGTAAAATTTCATTATCTTCCAAATTTTTATGTTTTTTTTAAATATATACATATTATATATACATACATAAGGGCAATTCCACGTGAGATTTCAGTCGACCTCTTAAAATCGGCCAAAAATATTTTTTTTCTATTCTGTATTGAAAAAAAAACAGATACGTATTTTTTTATTATTTTTTTGGAGGCCAGATAAGAAGGTTTTGCAAAAAGTTTCAGAGTGGGCCTGACAAGTTTGATGGGTCCAAAAAAATAATTAAGCTGTCCGTGCAGGTCGCACGCACGCGGCACAATGGGATTTTTTTACAATTTATTATTAAAAATTGTTTAGAGCCTACAAATTTTATCAGATTTTGATTATTATTGAATTTGGAGGCTCTAAACAATTTTTAATAATAAATTGTAAAAAAATCCCATTGTGCCGCGTGCGTGCGACCTGCACGGACAGCTTAATTATTTTTTTGGACCCATCAAACTTGTCAGGCCCACTCTGAAACTTTTTGCAAAACCTTCTTATCATTTCCAGGTATGTTTTAAAAAAAGAAAATTAAAAATTTATCATACCCAAAGTTAAAAAAAATTAATTTGTTTATAAAATTTTTTTATTTTTTTAATAAAAAATGAAAAAAAATTTTTTTTATGATTATTCAAAAGTAGAGAGAAAAACAAAACTTTTTTTCTCTTGTCAAAAAATGAAAAGAAGCAATATTTTTTGAGTTATATGACATTAAAAATATATCTTCATTTAAAAACGATAATTTTGAAAATTCATAACTCAAAAATCTGGCCTCCAAAAAAATAATAAAAAAAATACGTATCTGTTTTTTTTTCAATACAGAATAGAAAAAAAATATTTTTGGCCGATTTTAAGTGGTCGACTGAAATCTCACGTGGAATTGCCCATATATATATATATATATATATATATATATATATATATATATATATATATATATATATATATATATATATATATATATATATATATATATATATATATATATATATATATATATACACTGGGGTCAAAAAGTTTCAGTACATTTGTACTGATAACTTTAAAATGCTCGCTTCACTTCAAATTCAAATATTTCTGTTAAAATTGGTGTTAGAGATATCAAACTAGGATCATTTTGAAGTTCAATAAATTTAAAGTCAAATAGGCTAAGACATATCCTATTAATAGTGTAAATATTAAAAATATAATTCTTTAAAGTTAGAGATTTTTTGTGAAAATTGCGATTTTGAAATCTGGAATTCAAGCGTACGCCAATTGAAGAAAATTTTTTTTTAAGATTTGACAGTTGCACAATATCAAGTATAAATTCCATATTTTAATTCTAGATTAAAATAATTCACAAATATTAAGTATTTTTTTCAA
Organism: Leptopilina syphax; assembly: GCA_032872505.1. Classification (NCBI taxonomy): domain Eukaryota; kingdom Metazoa; phylum Arthropoda; class Insecta; order Hymenoptera; family Figitidae; genus Leptopilina; species Leptopilina syphax. The sequence goes on from CM065468.1 coordinate 31,729,132, forward strand.
ATTCTATAAAAATAACTTCCCTTGCTCTCGAAATTTTTCAAAGAATATTAATTGCAAATTCGTCGTTTCCGTTCACTTGTTTTATCAATTAACCACACTTTTGAAAAATATGCACCTTTTTGTTATTGTAAAATAAAAAAATAGTCACCTAGAAAGAAAATAAGGAATAATGATAGAGTTAAAATTTGTAAAACAATAAGAAGAGAGATAAATTTCATGTAAATATCTTAAATTTTCTAAGATGAAGAGGTTCAATATTTTTTAAAAGTGTGGTTATTTGATAGAACAAGTGAATGAAAACGACGAATTTGCAATTTATATTCTTCGAAAAAATTTAGAGCAAGAGATATTATTTTTATAGAATTTGAAGAAAATACTTAATATATGTGAATAATTTTGGTTTAGAATTAAAGAATGAAATTTATACTTTTTATTGTGCAACTATCAAAACTTAAAAAAAAATTTTCTTCAATTGGCGTACGCTTGAATTCCAGATTTCAAAATCGCAATTTTCACAAAAAATCTCTAACTTTAAAGAATTATATTTTTAATATTTACACTATTAAATTGGTTATATCTTATCCTATTTGACTCTAAATATATTGAAGTTTAAAACGATCCTACTTTGATAGGTCTTACATCTATTTTTACAGAAATATTTGAATTTTAAGTGAAGCGAGCACTTAACAATAATCAGTACAAATGTACTGAAACTTTTTGACCCCAGTGTATATATATATATATATATATATATATATATATATATATATATATACATTATAATAATCGTAAGTTTCCTTTCCGTTAGCAAATTATCTGCATTCATTTGTTTGTTTTGAAAATTAAATTTTATGGGTTATTTTCATTTTTTTTTAATGTCAAAAAAAAACGAAAAAAACTCGTTTTATTCACTTCACAAAAATGACAAAATTTCCATTCCATATTTTTTATTTTCCTGACTTTTTCCTAATTTTCATAAAAAATATTTACTTTTTTCTTATCCTGCTAATAAATTGAATTTCTGCTACGAATTTTATTATTCATGAAAGAATTTAAAATAATTTAATTCTTTCGAAGAATTTTATAAAAATTTTTAAATAATTCATTTCTTTCGAATAATTTTATGCAAATTCTAATTTAATAATTTAAATAATTGAATTGATGAAAATTTTTATTATTCATGAAAAGAATTGAATTTTTACAAACCATTTTATAAATAATTGAATTCTGTTTGGAAATTTTATGAAAATAGTAGATATTGAAAATCATTGAGTTGCGAAAAGTTTTTAAAGATAATTAAATTTTACAAAGAATTCTATTAAAAAATTTGTCAATAATTGAATGTCTGTGGGAAATTTTATTAAATTTTTTTAACTTAGAATGTTTTCAGGACCTTAAAAATTTTCAATGTTTTTAGGACAAATTTATTTGATTAAATTTTGTTGAAAATAATTAAATTCCTAAAAAACATTTTATTATTTATGAAAATAATTGAATTCTTGCAAACGATTTACTAGAATTTTTTAAAATAATGGAATTTTCAAGAAGAAATTTATTATTTTTAAAAATAATTGAATTATTGTCATTTATGAAAATAATTGAATTTTGAAAAAAATTTATTAAAATACCTCAAAATAATTGGATTTTCGGGAGTAATTTTTTTATTGATCTTTAATAATTGAATTCTTTCGAAAAATTATTTGTGTAAGTAATTGAATTCTTAGAAAAAATGTTATTAAAATTTAAAAAAATTGAATTATTTCAAAAAAATTTAATTAAACTTGTATTTTAAACAATTAATTTCATTCAAACAATTTTATTAAATTTTTGAAAATAATTATTCAATTCTTCCATAGAATTTAGAAAAAACATTTTTTTAAATAATTTATTTTTGTCGAGGAATTGAAATTAAGTTTTTAAGAATAATTGAATTTTTGAGCAATTCCTGTAAAATTGTATTAAAAATAATTGAAATCCTGCTATAAATATTATTATTTATGAAAATAATTGAATAGTTTTTAATTTGAATAGAATTTTATTATAATTCTCAAAAATAATTGAATTACAGATAAGAATTTTATTATTTTTGAAAATAATTGAATTATTGTGGAAAAGCTTATTAAAATATTTAAAAAGTATTGAATTTCTGTAAAAAATTTTATTATTTTTGAAACTAAGTGAATTCTTCATTAGAATTTTATAAACATTGTTTTAAATAATTTTTTTTTTTCGAAATATAATAAATATTATGAAAATTTTATTATTTAAAATAATTGAATTCTTGTGTGAAAACTTTATTTGTGAAAATAACTGAATTTATCGATTATTAATTTAAAATAGTAATGAAAATAATTGAAATTCTTCGATGAGTTTTATTATTTATGAAAATAATTAAATTCTTGCTTAGAATTTAATCAAAAAATTTTTTTTTAAATTGATTTTTCATGAAAAATTTTATTATTAGTAATTAAATTATTGTGAAAAATAAATTGCATAAAATTTTGTTAAATAATTTATTGATTTTTTCGAAATTTTTTTGAAAATTAGCAAATTTAAAATAGTGGAAATTCTTTTAAAAAAAATATAATTTATATTCTTTGTTCAGAAAGTTGAAGATTATTTTTAATTTAGGTGTCAAATATCAATTTTTACGAAATTAAATTTACCTCGTACAAGAAAGTTGAATTGTTTTCAATTTTGAAAATCTGATGTAAAATTTGAAATTAGTATCAAAATTTGTTAAAGTTTTTTTATGTACTTTAAATTTTAGAAATATAATATAATTTGAAAATTTAATTCTAATTAGTTTTTCAGTTATGTGTCATAATAAGTATTTCTTTAAAAATTACTTAAATTAAAATTACTTGAAATTGTTTACAATAAACAGTGTAATACAACATTCCCGCGCGCTTGCGCGCCGATAATTTGGCTAGTGTACAATAATATTTAAAAATCATTTTTTAAGGTGAGAAAATAAAATTCTTTGAAATATAAAATTTATTTTAATGATTTTTTTTTAAATTTTCTATTTTTCAGTTTTTTAAATTATTTCTGTAAATTTAACTATTTTCAAAACAATTTAATTACGATTTTTCAAAAACCTCATTATTTCAAAATTATTAAATTCAATTTTTTAAATTTGACTAATTTTTGTTTAATAAATATTTAAAATTAAAATTTCAAAATAGTTTCAATGTAAAGACTAAAAATCTATTTAAAAATTAATTGTCAAACTTTTGACATGACAATTTGAGCTGTAAAGTAATTTGTAATCAAAAAGTCCTTATTTCACGTGATATAAGTAATGTTATACTATGCTGTTTTTGTGTTTTCCAAATATAAATAAAATTTCACTCAAAAACGTTCGAACATTGACTTTAATTGTTCATGAAATATTTCTATTTTTTTGTTTTATTTACAAGTAATGTAATAATAGGCCTGTAGTCTTTTTACATGAGTGTTTCTTACATATGAAATATTTCTAATTACTAATTAATTTTTAAATAAATTATGTGTCGCAAATTTTTAGAGTATAAAGTTTCAATGTAATTGCATAGTGGGTTAAAGATTTTAAACTTTGGTTATGAAAAAAGGGAAAAGGAAGAAAATTAATAGAACTTTATACCAACTTAAAAGTTAACAGTAGTGAAAAGTACTTATCGAAGAACTAAAAGTTTCGTGCCCGACTTGTTTCGCTAATGGTGAGAGATATATTTTTTTTCTCTTAGAAACAACAACCTTCTCTCGTGAAATTGATCTTCTCAATGGCACGTATAAAATTGTGATTCATTATATGGTGAAAAATCCAATGATTTTTTTTTTGCTTACAGGGAAAAATGTATTATTCAAGAAAAAGAATATTGTAAAAGCTTCAAGTGTGAAATAAAAATGATCTCGGTGAAAACCTATCTATTTAATGAAAAAAGAATAGAAGAAATAGAATAAAAAAAAAAAAAAGGAAAAAGAAAAAGAAAATTTTCAAAATATAAAAGAATTTATAAAATGATTTGCAATATTCTCCGTTTCCTTTTTTTTTGTATTATTTCTGAATTTGAAAATAACATAATTTTATTTGTTTGTTTACAGGCGAAAATGTCGAAATCGGGAAGTATAAAAGGAAGTATAAAGGGGAGTTTAAAGGAAGGAGAAAAAGGATCTTACGATCCAGTTCCAGTGAATGGAGATGGAGGCGATGAAATAAAATTAGAAGCAAAAATGTCACTTCTCAATGGTGTCACAGTAATTGTTGGTTCAATTATTGGTTCCGGTATTTTTGTCAGTCCAAAAGGTGTTCTAGAATACACGGGAAGTGTTAATTCCAGTTTAATAGTATGGACAGCCTCCGGTCTCTTCTCGATGGTAAATTATTTTCTTTTTCTTTAAACTTTTATAGTTCATCAACTTTTTTCAATTAAGGTAAAGTAATTTAATAGTTGCAAATTTTTTCATAGTGAATTTTTGTTTCATCATTAAAATAGAAAAATATTAAGTTACGTCACTAACTTCCGAGTAATAATTATAAATAATTTTTAATTACACTATCGGATCAAGCCAACTTATTTAAAATTCAATTTCATTTTATTATTTCTTCTTGTTTTTTCAAGTTTTCATTAATTTTTTGTTTTATTATTTATAAGGTTAATAAAAATTGTATTTTTAACGCTCTAACTAGATCATAAATTCCAAACATAAATTTTTTATAAATATTTTATTTATAATAAATATATTACATTTTTTTGTCAGAATGCAAACAAATTTCCTTCAAAGAGAATAATTGTAACGAACTTTTTAATTGTTTGAAAATTTTTCAATTAATTGTTTTCGGAATTTCAATTACATTTAAGAAATTTTAATTAAATTTACGTTTCTGAAGTCGGCTTCGACGCCGAATGTCTACAAAATATTTTTTCCACGAATCCGAAAAAAATAAAACACTTTTTTCGATGGTTTTAAGTTGAAAATGTATTCTGAAAAAATTTTTAACTTACTAGGGAAATAGAAGAGGTAAAATTAATACCATTTTCATCTCTAAAAACCCAAAATAAAAATTTTTGATGCTGAACATAGACGCTAACTTCAGGGATGTGTAAATCTTAGTTAAAATTTTTCAGAAACCTACTTTTTTTTGAATTTCTAAATTAAATTATTCAATGCTTCAGTAATTTTGTTAAATTATTTGAAATACTTATTTTTATTTATTTGTCCGCAAGAACTAAAACTTTTAAAAATTACAATTTTAAAGCTTCTGAAATTTAATTATTTCTAAACACTACAACAGTAATTCTAACGAAATTTCATTATTTTTTAGAATTTTTAAATAAAATTCTTATTTAATACATAATTATTTTTAGTAATTTTGACAAGATTTTTTAAGAATTCGATTATTAAAGAAAAAAAATTTTTATTTAAAATATATCTAAACTTAAATTGTTTTCAATTATTTATTACATTTTACGATATTTCGATAATTCGAAAGTTTTTCAATTAATCATATATTCAAAATTGAATTAATTTATAATACATTTGAATCAAACTTTAAAAAAACTAAGTTCTTCAGAATTTTTAATTTTAATTATTAAAAATAAAATTTTTTTTAAATTTCAATTTGAAACGTATTTTGAAATAAAAGTAGTATTTTATATTTAAAAAAATTAGTATTATAATGCAATTTGTGGAAAAAATGTCGAAAAAAACCACATTTCATTAAAATTAGTCGAACAGGATTGACACAAAAAAGGGAAATCAGGAAATTCAAAGGAAAAATTGAGCCCGCGCGTGCAATAACAGCAAGTGCGCGCGGTCAAAAGGGATAATACCAGTCAGGTAGCAGTGAGCGCCTCTGGGCTTCTCACTGCTACCTGACTGATATTATCCCTTTCAAGTAGGGAATTTTTTCAAAAGTACTGGAAAAATATTAAATTTCTAGAATTCATAGGAAAATTCTAAATTTTTGTGTCTAGCAACATTTAAAAATAATAAGATTTAATGTTTCTAAAATTTTTTTTCTTTCTCTTATAAACTTTGAAATCATCAACAAGTTTAATACGAAAATTGTAAACAAATGGATTTCAGAATTTTTTTTCAAAAATTATTAAAAATTATTGATTTGGAGAAGAATTTTTGCTCAAAATTCTAGAAAATAATTTTGAATTTAATAAGTGATGCGTTTACAATTAATTAATTAATTTGGATTTTAGTATTATTTTAGATTAATTTTCTTTGCATATGTATAATTGAATTCTCAAAAAACTATGTTTTTAATTAAATTAGATTAACCTTAGTCAAGGAAAAGATCCACATTGTGTCTGGAAATCAGGAAAAATTCGGGGAAAAACAAAATCAAATTTTTATTTTACAAAAAATGTTAAAATATTTAAATGTTAATTTAGTTAATTTATTATTTAAATCTTTTTTTAGTTTTTAGTATTTTCTAACACGATTGAATATGTAGTTAGAAAAAATGTTATTCAAAATAAAGTTTTTAATTGAAGAAAAAACTAAAAAAAAATGTTTTTTTTTGGCATAAGTAGCTCGTTTGGTGATTATAGATTTTTTGGTTTCCTTTTTATGAACTGTTTTAATGTTAAAATTTTGATTTAAAGGTGGGAGCATATTGCTACGCTGAACTGGGATGTATGATAAGAAAGTCAGGAGCAGATTATGCATATATTATGGAAACTTTTGGGCCTTTTATGGCCTTCGTTCGATTATGGATCGAGTGTATGATAGTGAGGCCTTGCAGTCAGGCAATTGTCGCTTTGACTTTTAGCAAATACGTACTGAAGCCTATGTTCCCAGAATGTGAACCTCCTGCGGAAGCTGCTGCCCTACTGGCTGCATGTTGCATATGTGAGTCTTTTTTTAACAATTATTTCTTTATTTTACTTTCAACCACAACAATTGAGGGTCCTGCTCAAAAAACTGGTTATAATTTTTTAAGACTCAAAATTCTCTCCTCTAAAGGGGGAAGTCTACTGTGACAAGGGAAAAAGCAGGCCGATTTTTGCGGATTTTTTTTCTAACAAAATATGACTGGTACATTAAATTAAATTAAACCGTCATCTTTATTATATATTCAAGTATTTGTAAAAAAAATTTTAAGTCGAAATATTCAAAATTGCCGTCGTGGTACTCCTTCAAGTGTAATTTCGTTCTTTTTTAGGTGCACAAACGGTGTACATGAAATCTCACGTCTGGGTGATCTAAAACAAAAAAACAAAATATGGTTGTCATCTACATAGTATTGACTCTCGTCTGACGAAGGATTTTGTCGATATCTTTTTTTATTTAATTGTTATAAACAATAATAAAATCAAATGTAAAAAAAATTGAGAGAGAGAGAGAGAGACTTCAAACTTTAAGAAGGAATTCTTTACGGAAAGAATTAAAAAAAACTTTATTTCACGAGTATTGTTGTAGAAGAATAAAAATAACTGGAATTTAAAGTAAAAAATGACATTATTATGGGAAAGTTAAAAAATGTTTTTATTGTTTTTGTCGTTTCCGTAGCATGCCACAATTTTCACTTTAATGGTTTCTCGTAATGATGCTTTTGCACGTTAGACTTCTCCGTCTGGTCGATAAGCCCGACAACAGACTTAATTGACTGATGTGGCTAACATTTCAACCGAATCGATTTTTACTTTTCTGCAAACTTCGCTCTTTTACTGGGGATTAAAGATTTAATGCACAAAGGAACGAAGACACTTGAGTGATAAATTCCCATCGATTATTTTTCAGAACAATGGCATTTTTCTGTTTCAATTTCAATTCCGTCGATAAACCATTTTCAATTCATTGATACACAAGATTGATTTATTTTCATTTATTAATTTATGATAAAAAATAAAATTAATGTAAGTACTCAACTTTATTCGAAAAAATAATTATCTTTTCAAATTTTCGATTTTCTTTTCTGTAAATGATTCTGTTATTTATATTTATTTACTAGCAACAATTCGCACCTGGCTAACTACTTCCTCACTTTTTTAAATAAAATTAGCAATTTTAAAAATAATAGAATTTTTAAATTTTTAATTCAATTTGTTTTTCATAAAAATAAAATATAAATTGGAATATAGTTTTAATATTATTGTAACTATATACTAATCATATATTCTGACATAGGAAATTAAGGGAAAAGTCAGGGATTTTCATTAAACGTACTGAAAAAAAATTTAATTTTAAGAATTCATATAAAGAATTCAATTATGTTCAAAAATCTTTTTAAATTCTCGTCAAAATTTCAATTCTCTTTAGAAATAATAAATTTCTTCTCCGAAATTCAATTATATTCAAAAAAATTTAATAAACTTCTTATTGGCAAAATTTTAATTATTTTCAAAAATTTTCCTCAATTCAATGATTTTTAATATCTATCATTTTAATACAATTTTTCAAAAGAATTCAATTGTTTTAGAAAATTTTTAATAAAATTCTTCGCAAAAATTTCATTATTTTAAGAAATAATAAAAATTTTATAGGTATTCAATTAACAAATTATTTTTAAATTTTTTATAGGGATTCAATTATTTTCATAATTAATAAAACTCATTCAATTATTAAAAAATTTGTTGATAAAGTTTTTTATGAGAATTCAATTTTAAAAAAAATTTAATTATTTAATTTAACTATTTATTTTTGTATTTAAATAATTCATTCTGGTAGAATTTTCTAATAAAATTGATTTGAAAATGAATTTTATTTTAAATTTTAGATCATAATTGAATATTAAAAGCATTATAGCGCAAATTTTTAGAAATAATGGAATTTTGAAAAGTTTTAAAATTAAAATATTTGTAAATTTGAATTTTTCATACTTTTAACTAACACTAACAATTCGAAATTTCGTAAAATTTGAATTATAAACAAATAGATTTGAAAATTCTCAAAAAACTTTTTCAAAAATTATTAAAAATAATTGATTTAAAAAAGAATTTTACTTAAAAATGTTAGAAAATAATTAATTGAATTGAAATGATAAATATAATCTTCATAAATAAGATCAGACTTTGGTCTGTACATTGCATAGAATTTGAAAATTCATGTTTAGTTTTTCTATTCAAGTAGTAAGAATTCCAAAAATAACGATAAAAAAAATTTTGTGCAACCCCTGCTGGAAAAGAGCTACTTTCCTTTAACATAAATGCAGCAGAAAGTGGTCAATTTCTGCACATTTAAAAGTGTGCAGGAAAGTGTACTTTCCCGCACTCTTTTGATGAAGTGTGCAGGAAAGTGTACTTTCCCGCACACTTTTGATAAAGTGTGCAGGAAAGTATACTTTCCTACACACTTTTTTGTAAACAGTATAATATACGCTATAATCAACATAAAACTATATTTATTGATTAGAAATGTACAAAAAGAACTTTTTTTCGGTAAACAGGTGTTGCACAAAGTACTGTGTGCAACACGTACGAAAGAAGATTTTCCAACTTCGTGCAAATTACTGCCCTCGCTTCGCTCGGAGCAGCAAACTTTGCACTCGTCGGAAAACAGCTTCTTTCTGTACTTGTTGCACAATATACTAATGTATGTATGTATGTATGTCTGTCCGCAATATTTTGTCCGGGATAAACATAAAGACTACTTGACCGATTAAAACGAAACTTTACAATCTCTTTGGTCTTAGTTTAACTTAAATTTATAGCCATATCCGATTGAAAAATATTAAGCTGAACGAAAGTTATAGCTTTTTTCACAAAATTCAAAAAATCAAAAAAATGCAAATTTTTAAATTTTTTGTCAAATTGATGTGACACTTTTTGTAGCTACTTTTTAATATAAATACAACTATTTTTCACTATAAAAATGAAAATAAATAATATATTCGAATTTTTAAGCCAAAATCATATTTTTGATTTTCGACAAAATTTTTAATTAATTTTTTTTGTTGAATATTGTTTAATTTTTTATGAAATTGGTATTGATATGGGTTGCTGTTTTTAAATTTTAAATTACATTCATTACATTTATTTTATTAACAAGTTTAGAGTCATGAATTTGATGAGAAATACCCGGGAATTTAATTCGACCAGGAAAAATCGGGAATTTTCTTATATAATTAAAAAAAAGTTTTATTATATTAATTCGTTTTTAACAAATTGCTCTTTGCTTTAATTTCTATTGATGTAATATTTTTATTTGTCAAAATTTAAGACCTACTTTCAGCCTACAATATAGGTCTTATTTTAGATTTTAGCAGTCGTAACGTGGGGCCCACTTGCGATACAATTAGTTCGAATTAGACTCTATATATAACTCCAAAATCTGGTAGAAAATTAGTATTAATTATTAATACATTAATTGAAATACTACAAACGCATAAAGTAGGTACTACAAATTGACAAATACTGTTCTGTAAATCTGAATTAGTTGAAAATAGTATTTGATAGAAAAAGTCATTTACTGATTCAAATAGTAATATTTTCCTAATGAAATAGATAATGGTAACTATAATTATTAGTTTTTCTTATTCAAATTAAATTCCCGATTGGTAGACACCTGTTGAAATATATCAGTAGAAACTAAAACCCGTCGAAGACGGGTACGATAGCTAGTTTTGAATAAGTTACAGTAATAATATTCTAATAATGTAAAATAATGATTTTATCACTAGGTCATTTTTAATTATTATAAAACATGCAGATATCGATTGCTCCGAGTCGAAGACTCGGAGTCATCGATTTCTTCATGTTTTGTAACAATTTTTTATAAGTTGTTTAATTTCAAAAAAGTTTTAATTTGAAATTTTTGAAAATCTTAATTCCTGTGGAAAAATAATAATAATTGAATATTTATTTAAAAAAGAAGTTATTGATATTTTCGAATAATTTTACAATTTAAGAAATTCGTAAATAAATGTAACAGAACATTTTTTTTAAGTAAAATATTTTCCTGTATTTTCTAAAAATTTTTCAATTTTCAATTTCATTTTCAAACAAACCATTCAAAACCCCTTTTTCCTGTATGTTTAAACAACTTTTTTCAATAATTATTTATCAAAATTTTCCAAAATTCCGAGAGCAGCGCGGGTCCCAGAGCATTTCTCTATATTTACCAAAAAATCCTGACTCAAAATATTCTTTTCTTTTTAAATGAGACCGCGATCACGAAACCATTATTTTTCCCGGATGCCCTTAAAGCAATTATTAATTATGAAATAGAAATGATGCAAATTATTTCCTTATGAAAATTGAGAATTTTCTACAAAAATATTGTGAAACGGGAATATGTAATATTTTGTTTCCCAAAAGAAAAGAATGAGTTTGTGAAGAATATTGTTATTGAGAAATAAAAATTGTGCACAAAATGGGCATATTTCCTATTTCTTAATCATTATTTTTTAACAATTAACAATTTACCAATATTTTTTATTAATGAAAAAAAGAAAAATTTGCATAATTTAGATCAAACGAAATTCGTTATAGGAAAAAGCATTTAATAAACCCTATATTTTTTATTCGCTAATCATAATTTTTTTTAAATTTTCTAATTTCAAATATTTTATTATAAATCATGAAAAAATACCTGCTTATTTTTGATTTGTCAAACAATATTTTTTTAAGAAAAAGAAACAAAAGCACACACAAAAACTAACTTCAAAGTGTGAAGAGACAGAAAAAATGAAAGAATATGAAAATTATTGTATAGTTAATAGTTAATTAAGGAGATTCGTCCTTAGAAAAATCTAAAATATTTTTCTGTATTTATTAATTAATTTTTTCAATATGTTGTAGAAATATTTTTCAAAATACATCCAATTGATGACGAGGAGAAAATATTAATCGAATTTTATTTTGAATTATTTCTCAATAATATTCTCTATTAGGAAGGAAGGGAATAAAAATTGCCTAGACAAAAATAGTTGTCGAGTCGATGGCACGATTCAAGGGCGTCACGTGTATCTCGTGCGACATAAATTCGATTGTCATTAGCAGCAGGTCTAGATCATCGCCAGTGAGACCAGTGACTCAGAGAGATTATTATAATTTTCCACACTCTACATTTTTCTATGTATATGAGAAATAGAAAACGACGAAGAAAAAGAAGAGGAAAAATTAGAATTCTTCAATGTTTATAAAATAACAACTTATTGACGTTGACAATTGTTTGAATTTCTGTTCCACGAAAAATTTGCAAAACGCGACTGATGCAATATCTCGCAGAATCTCGTGAGATGACCTCGTCAAAGAGTTTTTACAGTGGGCACCTCTTCTCTCTTCTTCTCAATATTATATATTGTCCTTCTCGATTGTATTCTCTCCTTTCACGCTGCTACTCCCCCGGTTTTGTCTTCTTGCCTTTTTCTCAGTAAATATTGAGTGGCCCCTCATTCTTCTCTTCCTCCTCCTCCTCATCATCATCATCGTCATCATCATTGTCGTAAAATTGATTGTTTGCGACCTCTTTGGATATTATCTATGGGGACGCTTCATATGAATTACTCTTTGCTATCATCATCCGTTATTATGTTATTAAATTACTTTCGATTATATCAAGATACGATTGATGCTTTTGACTGAAAGCGAACAACTAGTTACGTTATTGAATGAATAATATTCTCTCTCACTTCCACTTGGATTCATTTCGTACTTGGAGAATAGAGTACTCGATATACATGATTGTTTAGTTCCTTTTTTTCCTCAATTCTCAAACGGTGATTGTTACACATTTTTTTTCTTTGAAATCTGGAAAATTTCAAAAATGGAATAAATATTCCATTTTTGTTCAATGCATTTTTATTCCATTCGTCAGGATTTTTTTCAAAGGAAATAATTTATATATACTTTAGTAAAATATTGAAAAAGTTCTTTGAATTTTTTATTCGCAAGCTTTTACTGTCTAGATTTTTATATAGACGAGTTTTTAATGTTTTTATCGAATTCTATTAAAACTAATTTTCATTGGGAAATATTAGTTCTAATAATTCAACTGCATTTAATTTAATTGAAGCTGCACTTAGTATATTTTTTCTTTACAAGATTTTTATTTCAATTTTTAATTAGTCGAACTTTTTACGGAATTTACTCGGGAATTTTCATTAAACAGAATTTTTACTTTGGCAAATTTTATCTGCTAAATAGACACTCGTGGGAAACGAAATTTGTTTAATACAAATTGTTATTTAGAAATTTTATTTCAATAAATTGACTACTTTTTTTAATATATAAAATTAACAGAATTTTTTATTTAATTACTTATAATTACTTATAATTACTTATAATTTATTTTACTAAACCCAAAAATATATAAAAATTTACTATTTTGAAAAATTTTTTACCGAATAAAAATAGAAAATTTTTACTCTGGAAAATTTGTCAACTAATTAAAAATAGAAAATTGAATTATTTTGGACAATTTATTGTTATTATTGTCATAATTATTTGTTATACTTATTTCTTGTTTTTTAGTTTTGAATTTGATTTTTTTTCTAAATAAAAACAAAAAATATCTACTTTGGTAAATTGTTTGTGAAAAATTAAGAAAGACACTTTCTAATTTGGCATTTTTTTACTATATATATAAAAGTAGAAAATTCTTACTTTTTGCAAAATTTTTTAATTAAAAAATTTTTTTTAAATTGTTATATTATAAATTTTCTATTTTTGCAGAAATTGTTTCAGAAACAACTTCTTATTAAAGTAAAATTAGAAATTATTTATAAAACAATTTCCAAAGTAGAAATTTTCAATTTTTACTAAGTAAAAAAAATCTGCCCAAGTAAAAAATTTCTATTTTTTTCTGAAATGGTTAAAAACAAATGTTCGAAATAGACATTTTTTATTTTTACTTAGTAAAAAAATTATGATTTAAAATTTCTGGAAAAATAATAAATAAAATTATATTACAATAAAAAATTGTCCAGCAATACATAAAAAATTTTTAATTTTTTTAATTCGAATTGAAAAATAATGGAAATTGAGATCACTTTTTAAAATTTTAAATACTTATTTCCTTTCACAGAATTTTCTTAAAACTTCTTTCCCAATGAGATAAAAATTAATCGCAGGTAATGAAGAAAGATAGAAAATAAAATCAATGAGAACTTGACCTTCTTAGCAGATACTGAATGACCACAAAATTCGATATTTAAATTTTATGGTTCAATCATGACTTGCGGCACAGATTTCATACAAAGTTTACTTTTTCTCTCGAAATCGATTATTATATAAATCCAAGGCACTTGAAGACAGTTTTTTATATTTCTGATTAATTTTTATTTTTTTGTTTTATTTTATTTCTTTTTTATTTACATAAGTAGACGAGACTAGTGTTTTCGTTCAGTTAGTACTCCTAAATATAATTAAATTAATTTACCGAATTTACGAATATAAAAATATAAACAAAAATTCTAGACAACATTCTATTTCTAGCTCTTTAATAATATAATAATTATATATCGGATTCAAATTCACGTATTTAATTGATAATAATTTTTGAAATTATGATTTCCTTTTTCTTTTGATAATATAATTTTTAATTTAATAAAATATGATTGATGGGTAAAGTGCATAAATAATACAAGTATCGGGGTTTTTTTTAATGGCTATTAAACTAGCCTTGGGGAAATTAATTGAAAACCCATTAGTCAATAGAAACGTTTTATTATAAAAAATTTTCTTGTAAATCTCTTTTGATGAGAAAAATGAGAGAATGTAATAAACTTTAATTGTTTTATTAACGAGCATATTTGTGTTTTGCTGAAAGGTTAAATTTATTATATTTATTATATTTCAACCATTTTAACGATGATAAATTTATAACTAATAACTCAATTAGGAAAGTGATTGTTAATATTTTTTTGCTTGGAGAATTTTTTCTTTATTTTCTTGTAAATTAAAAAGAAATAATATCAGCTTTATTATTAGTTGAATTACATTTTTCAAGGCTTCTTTTTTCGTTTATATTTTTTATGTATTATTTATAATTTTTCCTATTTTTCCAATTTTTCTTTTTTTTCCATTTTATTATTTCTATTTTTTTCCTATTTCCTTAAGTCTAGAATTTAAAAATAACGGCTTCAATTTCTTAAAACACGTTTTGATTTAATTAGACAAAAGAAGCAATATTTTTTTCCTTTATTCGTCTCCCACTAATTTCAATTTTTATCTTAGAAATTTTTTTTATTCTTTTGTCGTTTTGTAGTAAATACTTCTTTAAAACGTAATTTAAGAAAATGATACATTATTTACAAGGAATTTTTGAATAGTATAATTTAATTGCTCTTTGAAAATTGGAATTTATTTTGAAGTGATTAAAGGTCATGAATAATTGAATTTAAAAAAAGTCAAGGACGTTCGTCCTGAATTATACTCATTTCAATGTTTAGTTGAGTTAATTGTCTCATTATTGGGCTAATAGAGAGATACAAAATTTAAAAGGTTGAACCATTTACGAGACTTCATTTTGATTGTATCTTAAAATCAATTTCTGTGGGAAGCTGTCAAATTTAATTATGGAGTAAATAAGGAACAAAAAAACACTTTTGTATTGAATAGGTATTTCATAAAAATAACGAAAAAAAAATACAAAAACAAAATTTATTTCGTAATTTAATTTATTATTTGTCAAAAAGAAAAAGCAGGAAAAAGGAACTTAATTTATGTTGATTAGTTAGTAAAATCAAGGTAAAAAGTTAGTAAAATTCAGTGAAAAAAGTAAAATTAATAAAAACATTATTTGTTAAAAATTATTTTTTGTTATAAAAATATTTGATTTTTTTTAATAAAACCTAAAAAATGGTAATAAATATTAAAAATTGTGAATAAAATCTAAAATAATTAATTAATTAAGTTAATAAATACTGGAAATGGTACTAAATAAAAAATTGTAATTAATAAAAAAAATTGTAAAACTAAAACTAATTATAACTAATAATAAAAAAATTACATTTTATGTTAATAAAGTGATTATTAAAGTAATGAGAAATTGTATAAAATTGGATAAACATTGAAAGGATGCATCACGCGTTTTGCAAGTAGTGATAGGAGATTGCAGTCAGACATTAGTCAACAATCAAGTGTCAGTATAACTTAATTTCTCTTCATAAATCAGAGCAGACGGAGAAATACGAAATGAAGTCAATCTCTGTTTAAAAAAAGAGAAAAAATAAAAATCTGTTTCTGAGCTGTTTACAGGAAACTGGGTCAACCTACTTCGTATTAGGGGTACAAGGACTTAGATTCTCAAATACGCTCCATTATCTTTAGTGATAATAATTTTTTTGTCAAGATTTAGATGAATATTTACGACTATTAATTTTTTTTATTGGTGTAATTAGATCATTATTAATAGTCTAATCAACTATTAAAAATTTTTGCCTGTTATTTTATTTCTTTTGTAAGCCTGTTTATACAAATAAAAAAATAAATAAAACTATTTATAAAATTAAATCCGGAAACAAGAGTCAATAAACAAAAATTTATGAATATAATAGGAAAAAAAATTTTAATGTTGATAAATTAATTGACATTTTCTTTTTCAGTTACTCTGGCGTTTATCAATTGTTGGGACGTAAAATGGGCAACGAGGGTACAAGATGTATTTACATATGCCAAACTCCTAGCTCTATTCATTATTATATTTGCTGGTGCTTATCAATTCTGTACTGGTAAGTTTTTCTATATTTTATCTTTTTTCTCTATTCAAAAAAATTAATTTCAATATTCTGACGTGATGAGAATGTAAACAAAAATATGGTAAAACAAGTTGTTCATTTCATGACCATTTAGCTTCCTCAATATATAAAAATTGCGGTTTTGCAAACTTTTGGAAAACTATGTACAAAAGGGTTCGTCCAGAAGATTTGTTAAAAATAAAATTATATAAATCATTTATAAGTTCACGGAGAGAAATGTGTTACGAATAACGCTAGAGACATTTTGATTCGCTTTTCGCATAGACGTCTGTACCTAATTTTGCAAAGGCCGGTGCTAACTTTGCACAGCTTTTTTCCACTTGTGCCACAGTTGCTCAAATCCATGAAAAATCAGCATGGATTTCTTGCAACTTTCGCATGGTGGTGTGTTTGCGCTTTTAGTACGGCCTGCTCATGCGCTAAGAGCAACAGATTTCTCTCCGTGTTGTTATATAAATATTTGGTGAAATTTACAGTTTCATTTGCCAATTGCTTCTTTTTTATGATAGAATAATCATTTCAAAATAATAATATTAATATTACTTAAATAAATTATGAAAAAAATATAAAATTTGAATTTTTGGTGAAAAAGAAAAATATTTATTAATTTTATAAATTTTGATAAAATATATACTTTGTATACATCAATCGATTCGTTTTCTTGTCAGGAATGTAATTTTGAGAATAATTAATGAAAATATTAACAAATAAAAAAATTATTTCAAAAAATACAAAAAAACATTTTTTCTGAATTTTAAAAAAATTGTATAAAAAAAATTTTGTAGATATTTTCGAAAATCCTTGTCTCAGATTTTAGGTATTAATGACTGCAATAAACCTGAAAAATTTCAGGACAATCCATCAAAATTTGTCTGAGATAATTTGTACACAATTTTTGTGACACACACACACACACACCCTTGAAAGAATTATTTTTTATGTACATAAATTTACAATTTGAAAAAATTGTTTTAATGTATTAATATAAATAGAAAAAATCAATTTTTTGTTTGGTTTTTGAAAAGATGAAAAATTATTGATCCTTGAATTTATTGAATCACCTGAAATAATTCAGCTGTCGGAGCGTTTACTTAAAAAGGAAATAGACAGCAGTTATTTCAGTGGATAAGACGAATTTGATTTTAGTTTACATATTACATATTTCTAAATATATACATTTTATTTAGACAATTGCAGTAAAAGTAATACTATACATTATTTAATTTAAATTAAATAATGATAGTACCTAAATAAAACAAAATAATATTTTCCTTTGCAAATTTTTCTAATAAAAGTAAAAAAAAAACTTTGAAGAAATCTTTTTTAGACAAAAATTTATATAGACAAATATTTTTTTTAAATCGTTTCGATCATTAACGTTGTGAATTTTATCAATATTTTGAATAGATAATTAATAATTAATAATTAATAATAATAAAGAATACAGAATTAATATTAAGTTATTATTTATTTAGTAGTAAGATTAATATTAATTAATTAATTAAATAATTAGTAATTTTAATTAATTATTAATTATAGGTAATAAATTAAAAAATAATAAATTACAATTAATAAATAATTTATAATTGTACAATGAACAGATAAGTGATAATTTCAGGTAACAAGTAATTAATAATTAGTTTTAATTTATAATTACTGATACTAATTATTGAAGAGAGAGAAATATTCGGAAAAATGATAAAGCTAAAGAGAAGAAAAACTTTACTGTAAAGAGAATTAATAAGTAAGAACAACTTTTCGTTTAAGATAATTGATTTGAAAAGAGCTTCTGATAAAATCATGAAATTTGTGTCAAACTCTTGTCTGTCGAGTGTCGGGACACTTGCCGGACGAGACAATTTGCCCAATCAGAAAGGTGGTTAAATACGATTATACACATAACAAGTCGCGTGAAGAATCTTTAAATTGATCTATTCATCCGTTCAAGAGAGCTACTTCTAACTCAACATCTCTTCTTACAAAAAGAAACCCTACTTCTTTCTATAACTCTTTAGCAATCGATTCTCACAACAATTTTAATCCAAAAAAAAGTTATCAGCTTTTCTTCGACAATTAAAAAAAAAAATAAATAAATAAAAAAGGAAATTGGTTTTAAAAAATGTAAATTTTATTAATTACACGATTAAAAAGATAAAATTAATTGACTGTAGTTAAATATTAAATTACAATTTATCGTTTAGAAAAGTTTCTTCTTTCTATTTTATTTAATTTGTTCTTTAGTTCAATTAAATTAAAATTAAAAAAAAACTTTATCGTTTTTTTCGTCAGTTTTTCTTTTGTTAAACAATCGATTTACAATTTTAATAAAAAAAACATTAGTGTTTTTCAACAATTAAAAGAAATCCTGAAAATTAAAAATGCTATTAATTAGATAATTAAAAAGAAAATTAATTACATGTAGATACATATTAAATTACAATTTATTGTATAGAAAAATTTGTGATTACATTTTATTCCGTTCTTTCTTTTCGAAAGCTGTGATATAAGTTATTTTAGGGATATTGAAATTTTTTGAAGCATTTTATTAATATTTTTGTTGGATCTTTTTGTTTTAGGACACACTGAACATTTTACATTTGAAAATTCAAAAACGGAAGTAACGAGCATTGCGCTAAGTTTTTATTCAGGTTTATTTGCATATAATGGATGGAATTACTTGAATTTTATCATTGAAGAATTAAAGGATCCAGTGAGGTATGACAATAATTTATATATTTATTTAATTAGTTATTTATTATTTATTAACAATAATGAACAGAATTAATTTGTATAAATTTAGAGAAAAATGGAAAATTTACCTTTGTTATAAAAAAATCGTAATATTTATTCTTTTATTTCAGAAATTTACCTTTGGCTATTGGATTGTCGTGCACTTTAGTAACAATCGTTTACGTATTCACAAATGTTGCTTTTTACACGACTCTTAGCCCTCTGGAAGTTTTGGGAAGTGAAGCCGTTGCAGTGGTAAGAAATCGAAAACGATTTTAAAAAATCATTAAATTTTTCGCATAAAATTAATTGTTTTTATTCAATTTTTTTTGTTATTATTTAAAGAATATTTTTTTAAAATTGTTTCTTATATAAATAATATTTTTAAACAATTATTTACCTGCTTTTTTGGAACTTAAAAAAGGTTTTTTTTTTCCTTTTTTTAGTGTCCTTTTTTATATTTCTTTTTTTATTTTCCTTTTCTATTTTCTTTTCTTATTTTCCATTTTAATTTTCCTTTTCTTATTTTCCTTTTTTCTTTTCTTTTATATTCTTTTTGATAATTTCCTTTTTTATCTTCTTTGTTTAATTTCTTTTTCTTTAACTTCATTTTTCTAAAGCCATAAAATTCAAATAAATTGGTGAAATTTCTTCATCATCAATTCACAAAATAAAAGCTTATAAACAAAAAATATTTTTAATCATCGGAACATGAACGTTGTGAACTTAATCCATATTATTAAAATTTCTTTTAAAAAAAAATCAATTTAAAAACTCTTTAGTAAATTGACTGGCGAGTCAATTTACTTAAAATATTTTTTTTAATGAATAATTTAAAAAATTCCTGTTTTTAAAATTCTAGACATTCGCCAATCAATTATTTGGCCTATTCGCTTGGACGATTCCAGTTTTCGTAGCGTTATCATGTTTTGGCGCAGTGAACGGTATTTTATTGACTTCATCGCGACTTTTCTACGCGGGAGCATGCGAAGGACAAATGCCGGAACTTTTGACAATGATTCAAACATCAAGACTAACACCAGCACCTGCAGTTTTGTGCATGGTAAAAGAAATTTTTTTATTTCTATTTTTTTGTCAATTTATTACAGTTTTTTTAACCAACTAAATTTGAATTAATTTTGTTGGTTTAAATCACTATCATAGAAATAAGAATAATTATTAGTAGACATAAAGAAAGAATTTATGTACGAAATCAGAAAAATTTGATTTGATTATTTTTCGTCTTTTTTAGGCTCTACTGTCAATGGTGTACCTGTTTTTCCCTGATATTAATAGTTTGATTAATTACGTAGGATTCGCTACTTGGGTAAATATGAAACAATTTTATCTCCAGTATTTTTAATTTTCTTTTCATTTTTTTAAAATTTTTTTCTTACATTCTCATAAAAGATTACAAGGTATTGGAATTGAAAAAAGTTAAATTGGTTAAATTAACTCAATTGCTACTAAAAATATTTAAACATTAAATATTAAAATTTAAAATATATATTAAAAAATAACCTCTAAGTGCTATTAATTAAATAAAAAAGAAAAGAAATGAAGCACACGAAAGGAATTGTTATAAAATTTAAACATGATTTACGCCACTTTTGATAAATGAGTAAATCGAGCACTGCCGGCAATGTTGTGCAATTATTTTAACAAGTCTTCTTTGTTTGCTCTCGTTTGTCTACATTTTATAAAATTTTCTCCGTTTTCACTTTATTGAACTAATAAATTTCTAACTTTAAAAATTATAGGGAAAAAAACTTTTCTAAATTAGATTTTCAAAAATAATTTTTATTTTACCCGTTTTTTCATAATTTTGAAAATTTTGTAAAGTTTGTAATGCTGTTTGTAAATTTAGATTTTAAATAAAATAAATAAATAAAATAAATAAATAAAATAACTATAAATAAAAGAATAAATAAAATACGTTATTGAATTTAATTTTTAAATTCTTAAATTGGTAAAGCTGGTAAAATAATATAAACTACTAAAAATATTTATTACAGAATTTCCACTTATATTCAACAAATAAATTTCTAAATTCAAAAATTATAAAGATACAAAATTTTATAAAATTAGATTTTCAAAAACAATTTTGATTTTCGTCCTATAATTTCACTTTTCACCCTTTTTCATAAATTTGAAAATTTAAGTTTGTAAGTACTGTTCGTAAATTTAGATTTTTTGAGAAAATTATATTTTTGAAAGTCCTCAGGTGAGGGTTTGCATACATTTTTAAGTATATCAGGAAAACACCAAGAAAATGATTAAAATCTTCCATACAATTATTTTTACAGTAGGTAATTTTTTGAGAGAAATTGAGGGGACGGATTCTAAAAGGGGATACGCGTGGATTCACGCGTTTAAGTTTTGTCAATTAGGTCAATTTTTGAAACTATTACAAATTGCAATTTGAATTACTGAAGTTTGTAGAGAATAAAAATGCGCATCTTTTTTCTTTGAGAAATAAATTTATATCTTTTTTAGTTTATGAAATAATGAGAAAAAACTAAATTTTTGAAAACCAAAAAATTTAAATGTTTTGCGTCTTTAACTCGTGCTGGCGTTTTTGATTTTTCATGTTTTGTAATCAAACAAAAACGAACTCACAGATTAAGATTTCCTAAAACCAACTATACTTTTAAAACTATAAAATCTTAATTAATAAAAAGTTTATTAATTTTTTCGAAAGACGTTGCAAAAAATGTGTTTTTCCAACTTTCAACGCTCCGTTTATCGAGGAAATTTCAAGGTACAAAAAACTTCCAGTGACAAAGTTTTTCATTACTATACGGTCAAGTTTTCTATAAAATTTTATTAACATGATATGAATGCTTACAAAGTTATTAATGTTTAAAGCGTATGGTGCGTCAGATTTCTCGCGCCTCGAACACATTGAGTCCCAAGGTGTTCGTTTGTAACAGATTAAGACTATTTTAGTTTATTCATTTGTTTACTTAAAAAAATACAATTTTTAATGAAGTCACAGATAACTTTTGGAATCGCAGTTTAGTTAAAAACGATTATTTATTATTAAAAAGTAACTAATAATAATTAGCCAAAATCGTCTGAAGATAGTTAAAATTGACTGACATACAAATAATTAATGCATAGTTATTTTGACATAAATTTAATGTTAATGAAACTAATAATTGTTGATTAAGAAGAGTAAAAATATTATTATTTTAGTTATTGACTAGTTTTTTGCTATCAAAGTAATTATTTTTAAATAATATTTATCTATGAGATTATGACGATTCGGCTTACTTTATATAAAAGTAGCATCAGTTTATTTATTTTAACATGTATTCTAAGTAAAAAACATAAGAAATATTTTTTTAAAAAATATTGCAGAATTATTCGCAAAATAATTTGTACAATAATTCTATATTTCCTATATTCTATATTGTCGTTAAAACATATTGCTCTCTCATAGAGGAAGTATTTTTATTTTTTTTATATCTGTATTTTGTCAAACATTTTCATAAAATAGAATGTTTTTGATTATCATGTGCATTTTTCGAGGAAGTAACCCTTTTTTTAATGCTATTTTCCTCAAACTTGTGATCTGTTTTCATTCTACGGGAAAATATGGTATCCAGATGGGTCACGGCTGCCGCGACCGTTGACTGCAAAAAAAGGGTTCGGAAAAACCCAATACAATTTTCCCAGGATTTCGAGATTTTTTTATCACAATTGAGAAAACATTATGGCCATCTTGGTCAAGAACCGTACCAAGAAGTAATAATCCCGAAAAATGTTAATATCAGTGAAAGCTACGCAATTCAGTATTTACCAAAATCAAGTATAAATACTTTTGAAAACTATAGATTACAAAATCCTTCCGCTTTCAAAATTGAATCAAAATGAATGACGTTAAAAGTTTAGTACAATATCTTTCTCCAAACGGACAGGAGTTTTTTAATAATTATTTTAAAAACATGAAATGTAGTAAACGAGATCATTTTGACAAAGAGTAAAAGCCTTAAACTAAATAAAACAAGAAAGTTAAATATAAGAAATATTATTGTAGTTGAGTTTTTTATATATAACAAAATAAAACATTTATGTTAAAAATAAATTTTATTAAATTTTATTTACTGTGAATATTAATTAATAATATTAATATTCAATATTAATTGACAAACACATTTTCAACGCGTTGCAAACGAACACCTTGGGACTCAATGTGTTCGAGGCGCGAGAAATCTGACGCACCATACGCTTTAAACATTAATAACTTTGTAAGCATTCATATCATGTTAATAAAATTTTACAGAAAACTTGTCCGTATAGTAATGAAAAACTTTGTCACTGGAAGTTTTTTGTACCTTGAAATTTCCTCGATAAACGAAGCGTTGAAAGTTGGAAAAACACATTTTTTGCAACGTCTTTCGAAAAAATTAATAAACTTTTTATTAATTAAGATTTTGTAGTTTTAAAAGTATAGTTGGTTTCAGGAAGTCTTAATCTGTAAGTTCGTTTTTGTTTGAATACAAAATATGAAAAATCAAAAACGCCAGCACGAGTTAAAGACGTAAAACATTTAAATTTTTTGGTTTTCAAAAATTTAGTTTTTTCTCATTATTTCATAAACTAAAAAAGATATAAATTTATTTCTTAAAGAAAAAAGATGCGCATTTTCATTGTGTATAAATTTGTGTCATTAAATTTGAAAATTAAAAATGTTTGAAAATCGCACTATTGGTCAATAGTTATACGTGACAATCCACGCGTATCCCCTTTTAGAATCCGTCCCCTCAATTCAATGGGCATAAAATAAAATCGGTCAGAAAATATTTGGACCCATTTCGAATGTTTATTTTTCTTAAAAATTGATAGATTTTAAAATCCATCTGTAATTTTGTAGAAAATATGTTTTTGTATTGACAAAAATATTACCGAATGAAAAAAATTATTTTTACTATTTTTGTAGCATTTTTTTGAAAAAACATAGTTTTTAAGGTTGAAAATGCTAACAAGTCAATTTTTTAAAAAACTTCCACTTTGCATTTTCCGTCAATGGTAATTAATTAAATTTCGAAATAATCACTGTTACATTAAGAAAAAAAATTGTTAATAAAGAATTATATTAATTTAAAAATATTTGTACTTAACCAACAAGATTTAAAATTTTAGTTTTTTTCAACTAAAGAAATGGCCAAAACTATAAAGTTCATTATTTATAATTCAGTTTAATTAATAATGGGACTTCTAAGTACAAAAAAGTATTCTGCATTTATTTAAATTTCTCGAAATAGTAAAAAATGAACTTATCCACTTTTGGCCACTGACTCCACAAATATAAAATACAAGAAAATTATTATAAAATTATGATTTGAAGTTAGTTAGAAAAATTAAGAAATGAATTTTCATATAAAAAAATTGAATAACAATGGTATTTTGTAGCATATTCGACCTAAAAAAATTGTTTTTTTCAAAAAAATACTACAAAAATAGTAAAAATCAATTTTTCCATTCGGTAATTTTTTTTGTGAATACAAAAACATATTTTCTACAAAATTACGGATGGATTTCAAAATTCATAAATTTTTAAGAAAAATAATAATTCAAAAAGGATCCAAATATCTATTTTCTGACCGATTTTATTTTATATCCATTGAATTTCTCTCAAAAATTTACGATAAAAATAATTTTATTGAAGATTTTAATCAGTTTTTTTTGTTAAAGTTAAAAAATATAGGCGAACCCTCCCCTTAAATTGGAGAAACTGGTAAAAAAATATATTTATAAATTTTAATAAAATAATTATAAAAAATCTGTCTGTCAAAGTTTTGGAAAACCAAAAGAGCGATACGATGCCAAAATCGATGCGATATAATATTTATTATGTAATTAAAGAAAAAAAAATGAGTGAGTGGAAAATTGATTGTAATTAAATGTGCAGAAATTATTGTGAACCGTACCTGTGGAATACTTAGAAAAAAAATGAAGAGCCGGATGAATAGTAATTATCTAATTGACGGATCCACTTATCGTAATGGACCCTTTATTCTTTACTTTCTGTTTTGCAGCTTAGCATAGGCGTATCGGTTCTCTGCGTTCCTTGGTTGAGATGGGCTCAGCCTAATTTGCCAAGGCCGATCAAGGTGAATTTAGCATTTCCCATTGTCTACATCCTCGCGACTTTGTTCGTTACCATCGTTCCCATGTACGCCAGTCCTCTCGACACTGGTAAGGAGTATTCAATTTTTCATTTTTTTTTGTTTTAATTAGAAAACATTTTTTCCTTTTACTACCAATATAATTTTATTTAAGATTAAATGGTTAAGATAATTTAATTTTAATTATCATAATTTAAATACTGACTGATATTGACTATTAATATAAAATTAAATTAAATAATTTAATATTAACCTTTTTTCTAGGTCAATATTAAAGAGCGTAAACGTATATAATTTAATAAATTTAATTTCATAGTAGGAATAATTTAAATTAAATAAAATGACGTGATATTAATTTTTTTTCTGGTTCAATACACAGGCACACAAAAAAATAAAAAAGTCAAAACCCGGAGGTTACACCCCCCTATCCCCATGTTTTTGGGGTCGCTGAAACCGAATATGACCATGAAAAATTTTTTTCATCGGCCATTTTCCCGCTACCACCCCTTTGCACCTGCTCCCGGGGGTTGGAATTTCAATTTAAAAAAAAGCGGAGTATAGGGTGTCTATTCCTATGTTTTTTGGGTCGCTAAAACCAAAAAAGACTATTAAAAACAAATTCTTCCCTCCCTTAACCCCCTACAACCCCCTTAACAACCCGGGGTGAGGGGTCGAAATTCGAATTTTCACGAAAAGTCGATTACGGTATCTAAACCTACGTTTTTTGGGTCGCTGAAACCAAAAAAGACTACCAAAATCAAATTCTTTCCACCCCCGACCCCCTACAACCCCCTGCAATAATTTTTATATAATATATATAATATATATAATAAATTATATATAATATATATAATTTTTTTTTTTTTTTTAAACAATTTAATTCTTCTAAAGGAAAATAAAAAAAATTTTGAAAATAATTGAATTCCTTTGAAAATTTTTAAAAATAATTGAATTGGCTCGAAGAATTGTATAAAAGTTTTTGAAAAAAATAAAGTCGTTTTGAAAAACAATTATTGATCAATATTCTTTTTAATTTTGTTTTTATTCTGATTAATTTTATTTTCTTCTTATTAATTTGAAATTTTTTTTAGGATACGGTTGCCTCATGATACTTTCCTCAGTACCTGTTTACTTTTTGTTTATTGCGTGGAAGAAAAAACCGAAATTCTTCCAAAAAGGTGTTGGTGAGTATATTTTTTTATGAATTACAAAGAAATAGAACTTCTTAATTTTTTTTTAGAAAAAGATATATATATATATATATATATATATATATATATATATATATATATATATATATATATAATAGTTTACAATTATTTTTTTTTATTTTTTTTTACAATTCTTTTGTAAATTTTATTAACTGCACTTTTGGAATTCAACACTTTTTGTAATGTTTATTATTTGTTTCTGTTTAATTAGTTATTTGATTAATTGTTAAATAATTTGATTTGAATTTTTTTTTTTTTTTTTGATAAAAATAATTTGATTTGAATTTTAATTTTTAAATTGTTAAAAAAATTTGAACTTAATTTGAAATTGTTAAATAATTTAATTGGAATTTATAAAGAAACAAATCGGGGGAAAATTTTATTTTAACTTGATTTTATTAAAAAGACATTTTTATTGAATTATGAATTAAATTTTTATTGATTTTATTATTTAAAAAAATTGAAATTTTGTTGTTAATTTTATTTTGAACGTTTCGCTTTTAATTTATCTATTTCTCACAGGCGCCGCTACAAAAAGTTTGCAGAAGCTGTTGGTGGTCGTCGGACCAAGATCAAAGGTTCATAAAAAACACACTATACAAATTTTACTCTTTCATGTCAAGCATGCCTATTATCTTTCTTTTATTCATATATATTAATATCAATTGCTTTCTTTTCTTTTTCTTCAATTCACCATGTATATGTTACAATCATAAGCTAGTGCACAATATATTTTTTCTATTTCTTTTTGTTTTGCAACTTTATTTCATATATTTGAAAAAACTCGAAGCAAACGTTAATTTTTCTTTGTAAATTTAGAATTTTTCAAAAACCAATAATTTTTTTAAATTTATAATTTTGCGAAAACCAACTTGTTTCTTTAAATTTAGAATTTTGCAAAAATTTTAATTAGCCAACGTCAAATATTTAAAGATTAAAAAATTTCTTTTCTACAATTTTCATAAAATTCTTTAAATTTCTATTCTTAATAATACTAATATAATAATAATAACACATGAAAGCAAAGTTAAAAAATAAAGAAAAGAAAATAAAGGAAGTCTAGGAGAAAAAAGAAAACAGAATTAAAAAGAAAAAAGGTAATAAGGAAATTGACTAAAATAAAAAGGATCATAAAAAATATAAGAAAATAAAAAAGATAATTAAAGAAAATAGTGTAGAATAAGATAAAGTAAAATAAAAATGTTAATTCTATTTTCATATATATATATATATATATATATATATATATATATATATATATATATATATATATATATATATATATATATATATATATATATATATATATATATAGTATAAAAAATATAAAATAAAAATATAAAAAATAACCTTCGAGTTCATAATGAAAAAAAAATTGACGTAATACACGATGAAGAATTTCTTTTTTTAAATTATTGCATACTTTGAATTTTCAGTTTGCATGTCGCATTGAACATCAGAACTACAAAACACGCTCCACTGTTTATGGTACATACCTTGTGGAAAAAGAAATTGGCGATAGTGGTTTTTCAAATGGATCGTCTCTAATCAATGATCTCGAAATTTTTTCCCATAATTGGAATAAATTATAAATCACGTTCAAAGTTTTTAGGAGACAAGGATTTACCTGTGATATTGTTTAGAAATATTTCTCTTTTCTTTCTAAAGACAAAGGAGAAACTAAGACGTTAAAAAACTGTTATTTAATTTATTCTTAACTTTTTCACTTGTAAAAATACTTTTACAATGTTTTTTATATATATAAAACTGTTAATTTTTTTTAAAAGCAAATTTAGTAGCAGGTTACATTTAATTTAGCCACTAAAATATTTTTAGTTTTACATCTAATATTAAATTGGATAAATTGTTAATTGAATTGTTAATCTGTTCATTGTTATTGATTTCGTAAAGTTGATTTTCTTTAAATTTGTCGTATTTAGAGGGAAAAAATATTTTAACTTTCTAAAATTGTTCTAATTTTAAGAGAATTTCGTAGTTTATTTTTTATGAGAAGCCAATTTCTTTTTATGGTTCGATGTAATATTTATAGGGACATGCTGATAACAAAATATATCTACGCAATTAAACAAAAGATGATGAGATTTTGTTTGCAATAATTATGTAAATATTTTGGAAAATTGATCTTATTTATAATTCTGCCAAAGACACAATTGTAACGTTAAAAAAAAGTCATAAATAAAAGTTTATATTTTTTTAAAGAAATAAAAAATTGAGATTTTGATTTTTAATTTTAAATATCAATATTTATATTAATTTTATTAAATATATCATTTCAAAGCGGATTAGAAAATTTGAAAATTGTTGGAAGAAAAAAAGTGATGTTTACGTATACTTTCTTCCATTTTTTTTCGTGAACAAGTGTTTTTCAAGTGAATATCATATGTGGTTTTATCAAGTGAAGGAATTTGAATTTCAATATTTAGAAAAATGCACATCACGTAATTATTTCTATTTTTCACTTCTTTTCAATATAACAATAACTACAGAGGAATTTAATTTAGATTTCGACTTAAATTTCACTTATAGTTTTTCGTATGTTAAAAAATTATGGAATTTTTCTTGAATTTTCTGAAAAAAAGAAAATAAAAAACAAAATTTTAAACAAATTTTTTAAATTAATACATTTTCTTAATTACATAATTTCTAATATAATATTTCTAAATTCTAAAAACTTTCTAAAATAAATTCTATTATTTAATTTTTGACAAAAATATTTCCAAGTTTCAATTTTAAAACAAAATAAATTCCACTTTTTCCACTTATTGTAAATAAATAAAATAAAATTTTGTTCCTAATTTTGTTATTTAATAAAAAATTAGAAACAACTTATATAAAAATTTAAAAGGACCTTAAAAATCTCAGAAAAAACATTGCAGACAGAATCTCAAAATCTTGAAATTTACAATTGGGAATTTAAATGGAAATTTTTATTCTAATTTTAATTGGAATTGATAAAATCAAAATTAGAAACTGAGTTCAATTATAATTATGTAGATCAAACAGAACTAAAAATTTCCCTTAAATTTCCATTGAATTCTGCAATATTAACTTTTTCTAACTGTTTTCTCTAAATATTCGATAGCCGAGTAAATTAATATTTTCCAAATACCTGATAATTTCTAATAAATTTTATTATTTTTCATTTTAGAAAAAATAATATTTGTAAAAATAATTTTATTCAAAATATTTGATATAAAAATTTTCAAAATATTTTTTTAATTAATTTTAAAAAAATATTTTTGTTAAAAAAATATCAAAAAAGTTCTTATTACATATAATAATTATTATACCAAAAAATATTTGTTATAAAAATAATTTTATTAAAAATATTTGTTAAAAAAATTACTTTACTAACAATATTTGTTGAAAAAAATAATTCTACCAAAAATATTTGTCATGAAATAAATTTATTAAAAATATTTCTTGAAAAAAATAATTCTAACAAAAATATTTGGCATGAAATAAATTTATTAAAAAATATTTGTAAAAAGAATAATTCTATCAAAAATATTTGTTATAATAATTATTTTATTAAAATAATTTGTCCTAAAAACTGTATTAGTAAAAAATGTTACGAATATTATTTCAATGAATATTTATAAATATTTTTAATTTTAATTAAAGAAGTAAAATTTTTACCTTTTGAATACAAGAAAAAAAATCTGTTTCAGTGAATTCCACCAAGTTCCTGCAAAAAATAATGCTCGTCGTCGGCAAGTCGAAACCAGCTCAGGTCTAGGAAAGCTGATATTCTCTATAGAAACAAAAAAATTGTTGGTGATTCGCTTTTCTCTTCGTCTGGCACGAAGTTCTATTAATTAAGTAAAAAACAAAAAAAAAAGAATGATATACACTGAAAAGAGAAAACAAAAAACACATCGGAGAGACATTTTACGAACTTTCCACCGTATTCTGTCTTTCTTGAAACGAAAAATGCGACTGGTCTTCCAAAAAAAGAGTCAATCAGCCATTACGTTTGGAGGATCTCAAGCATCGTTCGTTTCTTAAATTCTAATAGTTATTAGTCATTCGCTTCTAATTCTCGAATCAGCAGCAAAATTTGTAAATAAAGCGAATCAAAAAATTCATTACAGAATTAAAAGAAAAAAAAATGCTTTTTAAAAAGTAATAATAATAAATAGAAATTGAATTTAATAATTAATTCACTAAGGAAAATTTATTTATTTAAGAGGAAAAATTAATTTTTAAGAGAAAAATTTATTTAAAATAAAAATTAATTTTTAAGGGAAAGAAATTAAAATTATTCCACAAGGGCGAAATATTTTTTTTTTTGATTCTGTAACGAAAAATTTTCATTTTTTTTTTTTTGAAAATTGTTTCTGATTCGATAAAAGAAACAAAAAAAAAATGAAAAAATATGATTCAATCGCTGCTGTACCATCAAATAAGATTAGTTGTAATTTCTTAATGAGTCATTAATTTTATAATTTTTCTCAATCAGTATTATCTCGAAATGATTTTAAATCTCCAGTGATTTTAAAAAATCGATACAATTTCCCGTGTTTTATTATTCTTTTCACTATTTTGATCGTAGAGCAGCAATATTTTAATGTAATATTAATTACTCATCATTTTATCAAATGAAAATAATTGTAATGACAACAATAATACGTATTTATAGTGTATCTTTAAGCACTTCAGGCAACAAAAGAAAAAATCTTGTGAGGCTATCTTTAAACAAATTCGATTTTTCCATATTGAAATAGAAAGAGAGAGAACGAGAAAAAGAGTGAGCGGAAAGAAAAGGAAAAATCGTCACTCATTTTATAATTAACACTGCCTTGATTTATCAGAAAGCAAAACAATGATGCAAAATAGACAATATCAAACTTCGCGGACTCTCTTTTCTTTTTAGATTTGTCTCGAGGAATTGTGTATTTCTTAATCGAAAAAACGTGATAACCGTGATTTTTTTTAAGTGATTAATATTATTTTTTTTTAACTTTTCTTGAAACGAATTTCATTTTTAACTTTTGTTAAAAAGAAATTATCTTTTAACTTTCGTTAAAAAAATTAATTTTTAAATTTTGATAAAAAACAATTTAATTTTTGACCTTTGTTAAAAATATTTTAATATTTAACTTTTGTTGAAAAAAATTAATTTTTAACCTTCGTTAAAAAAATGTAAGTTTTAAATTATTTTTTTCAATTCTTTCAATTTCTCCCAAATAATAAAACTTTTGGTGATGTTTTGAATTTTTAATATATTTATCACATTTCAAAAGAATTCTAATTTTAAATAAATTAAATTAAATTAATTGCTTTTAATATTTATTGATTCATCAAATAATTTTAATTCAATTATTTATTTAAATTTAATAATTTAATATTTAATTGAATTCAATCAAATTTTAATACTTAATTCAGCTTTTTTAAAAAATGTATTTTTTTTAATATTCTGTTATAGTATTTACACAATAAAAAAAAAAAATTGAAAAAATGGCAGATCTCAAGTCGTTAACGAACGCGACTATTAGTTGTAATTAAAATTAACTGCCATGAATTTTAAAATGGACAATATTACACGAAAAGAGAATTTTTGAAAATGGTCCTAAAAAAATTTACTCTTTACATTTAGTGGTGCGAATTTACATTGTGAATGAAAAAGAATTTTTATTATACAAAGAGAAAAAATACTTTCTCTTAAACATTCCATAATTATCACTAGTTTACAGATCCGCGGTATTATAATGTCATTTCTTATGTAAAATTTGCTCCTGAATCCGAATCTGAAGTCAGATAATAAGAAAGTAGAACAGTTTTCGAGATATGGGTAAATTTCAAATTTTTGAATTTCGACAAAAAGTGGATTCACTAATATATCATTATTTCTGAATGTAGTCGATCGATTTCAATTTTCTTTGAAGCAAATTAAAGGTAATTTAATTTCCAATAAAAAAATATATACAACATTTTTAATTGGACTGACGGTTTAGGAGCTAGTTATGAATTTGTTTGGAATTTCTCATTATTTTTAACAGATTTTTAGAAATTGTTTGACTTTTTCGGTTAATTACGCCCTAAAAAAGTGTTTACTTCGAGTTTACTTTTTTGGAAGTCAAAGTACAATTTATTTCTTACGAAGAATATAAGCCGTTGCCGATCAAAATTGAACTGAAAATATAGAAGATATAAGCACTTAAGTAAAAATACCGAAAATTAGCTTTTATCCAATTTTACGATTTATTAATGACATGTCGTCGCATGGTTGCCACAAAATCTAGATTTCAAAATTCCAGGCTTTTTCCAGGTTTTCCAGGTTAAAAATATTAAAAATTCCAGGTTAAAATTTAGGAATTATTTGTGATGAAAAAACAAGTATTTTACAAAACTGCATTTTTATGTTTATTTTTCTGAAAGTGATACTTTTGATATTCGATTTTTCAATATATTTTTTTAAAATTATATGGTTTTTTCTATTGAAACTACTTTATTTCATACTCAATAGTAAGAATTTAAGTTGCGCAAAATTAATTTGAAAATTTTTGAAGCCATTGTATAAATTCAGTTAAATAAAATTGTTTAATTTTTTTAATGATAAGTACAGTGCCGCCCAACAGGATTTGCCCACCCTATCACAGTTGAAGGTGTTACAAAAAGTTTTATATTTTGATTTCTAATAAAGATATTAAGGTTTGTAAGGTCTCATTTTAAAGCTTATATCATCTACTTTAACAATATTTAAAGAATAAATTAAAAAAAAAATTTTTTATTGTTTAATTACTGTTTAAAAAAAAACAAAATTTTCAATTTTTTTTTGCTAATTTCAAACAAATGTAGTTTTTTAACAAGTAATCGTAAATTAATTATGTACAACGCATTTTAAAGATGATTTTATCACCTATAAAATGCATTTTTAAAAATTGTCGTACAATTTTTTTTAAGAAAGTTATTATCATTTGTTTAAAAAAACAGCCCTTTTTTTTAAATAATTCGTATTTTGAAAACGGTTCATTTTTTTGGAAAAAGTTTAAGACAAAAAATGTTCATTTATTTATGTAGATTTAAGAAAAAAATATAAAAAATTTTTTTGAACAAATTTCTTTTTTACCACATTTTTACCTTCACTGTTAAAAATTTTTGTTCCAAATTTTATACAAAAATGTTTGAAGCAATTATCATATACAATTTTGGAAAACTACAACACACATTTTTAAATTTAATACAAATTTTCTTATTAAATTTTAAAACACATTTCTTTAAAATTTTCAAACTTTTCTTTGTAAAATTAATACAAAGTGTTTGAATGATATTTCAAATAGTTTTGTTTGAAATTTCAAACAAAACTGTTTGAAATTTCAAACAAATCTGTTTGAAATACCAAAACGATTTAAATATTTAAATAAAAAATCTAAACTGTTTATTTTGTGCTTTGATATGTTACAATAAATGTAAATTAATTAAAAAAAAAAGTTTCATTAGCATTTTTACGGAAATGCGACACCACGATTAGAACCCTTAGTCGTATATAGTGCTTTCTGTGTATAGTGTGTCTTGTATGGAGCCATCAACCTTGGGAGCTGCGCCTAGACGCGCTCGACCAAGGGAGGCTATGAAAATCTCTTGCAAAGTATCAGTAGTGAGAAACATGTGGACCATTCCCTTTTTTTTACTTCTTCTAAATTTCTAAAGATTCATTATCTTTAAAATTCTTCACCAACCGATTCATAGTATTCTTAAATTTTTTTTTCTTCACGTTTCTGTTAAATTTATGATATGTATTAAGAAGTTTAAGAAATTTTTAAACAATACTTTATACACAGAAGATTTTTTATGGAAAAATATTTTTCTATTTAATTCAGCAGTTTTTAAATTTTAATCTGTACAATATAACTAACTATATTAATTAATTATATTCTTAAATTTTTTTTTCTTCACGTTTCTGTTAAATTTATGATATGTATTAAGAAGTTTAAGAAATTTTTAAACAATACTTTATACACAGAAGATTTTTTATGGAAAAATATTTTTCTATTTAATTCAGCAGTTTTTAAATTTTAATCTGTACAATATAACTAACTATATTAATTAATTATATTATATATCCAAAATGTTTTTTTCTCTTAACAAGTTTTGTCAAATTTAACTAATTAAACTGATTAAAAAATTTTTTTAGTTATTTTAACATTTGAAAATGTATGTACTTATAAATAATGTTTTAAACTAATTAAGAGAATTATTAAACACATATGTTTGAAGCAATTTTGTATAATAACTCAAAAAAATTTGAATTAAGTACTTTTCAATGAAAAAGTTGTAAATTTACCTAGAATATTTTAAAACATATGTGTATTGAATTATTTTACACATAAATTTTTCAAACACTTTTTTATGAAAAGGTTGTAAATTTACATATTTTTCAAACTTATGTATTTGAAGTTAATCCATACAAAAATTTTTGAAAATTTTAAACACTTTTGTTTGAAAATATTGTAAATTTACAAACCTTTCAAACATATGTATTTGAAGTTAATCCATACAAAATTTTTTGAAAATTTCAAACACTTTTGTTTGAAAATATTGTAAATTTACAAATCTTTCAAACACGCGTTTTTGAAATTATTTCATATACAATATTTGTAAATTTTCAATCACTTTTTGTATGAAAGTATTGTAAATTTACAATCTTTTTTAACAGTGTTGTACAATATTTTTACAAGTACAAGGTAAAAATGTGGTAAAAAAGAAATTTGTTCAAAAAAATTTTTTATATTTTTTTCTTAAATCTACATAAATAAATGAACATTTTTTGTCTTAAACTTTTTCCAAAAAAATGAACCGTTTTCAAAATACGAATTATTTAAAAAAAAGGGCTGTTTTTTTAAACAAATGATAATAACTTTCTTAAAAAAAATTGTACGACAATTTTTAAAAATGCATTTTATAGGTGATAAAATCATCTTTAAAATGCGTTGTACATAATTAATTTACGATTACTTGTTAAAAAACTACATTTGTTTGAAATTAGCAAAAAAAAATTGAAAATTTTGTTTTTTTTAAACAGTAATTAAACAATAAAAAATTTTTTTTTTAATTTATT
Organism: Leptopilina syphax; assembly: GCA_032872505.1. Lineage (NCBI taxonomy): Eukaryota > Metazoa > Arthropoda > Insecta > Hymenoptera > Figitidae > Leptopilina > Leptopilina syphax. The sequence continues at coordinate 31,764,928 of CM065468.1, forward strand.
CTTTAAATATTGTTAAAGTAGATGATATAAGCTTTAAAATGAGACCTTACAAACCTTAATATCTTTATTAGAAATCAAAATATAAAACTTTTTGTAACACCTTCAACTGTGATAGGGTGGGCAAATCCTGTTGGGCGGCACTGTAAGTGCTAAATTCTTTCTATGAAAATGGTTAATAATATTATCAGAGAGTAGATTTTATAAAATTAATCGAGATATCAAAAATGTCACTTTCAGAAGAATCAGCCATAATTAGCACATTGAAGTCATGTCTAAATTAAATAATTTTCATCTTCAAACTTTGTTCAAAATCTTAAACAAAAAGCAACTGGTAACAAAAAATTTTGACAATCTTAATACTAATAAAGATATAAAATCCTATTTTTCATAGTCTTAGTAAACAATTAAAAAGAAAAATTAAATTAATTTAATTTAGTCAATAATTAAAAAAAAATTAAATTAATTTAAAGAGAAGATAACATGGAAAAGGAAAATTGCATGTTAACATTTTTAAAGAAAAATAACATGTTGAATGAAATTTTTCTTAATATCTTTCATTAACCCAAAAAAATTCCAGAAATTCGTTCAAATTCCATGTTATTTCCAGGTTTTCCAGGTTGTGTGGCAACCATGGTTGTATGGTTTTAGGTTTAAACAAATTTTTAACATTAAAATAGGCATTTTTTGTGAAGATTACACGAGCAAATAAAGGAAATGGAATGTCGCTACCAAGAATTTTGGGACGAGGCAATGATTGGTGATTTTTGTTATTTTTAGATTCGAGAAACAGATAATATCCATAAAAAACAGTGCAAATCGAATTTAAGACAATTTTAATGTTTAAAATTTGTTTAAACCGAAAAAAATACTATATGTCGTTAATAAATCGTAAAATTGGGTAAAAACCAATTTTCTTATAGTTTTATTTAAGTGCTTTTACCTTCTATATTTTCAGTTCAATTTGAATCGGTAACAACTTATTTTCTTCCTGCGAAATTGTATAAAATTTTGTTAAAAATAATGAGAAATTCCAAACAAATTCATAACTAGCTCCTTAACCGTTAGTCCGATTAAAAATGTTGTATATATTTTTTTATTGGAAATTAAATTACCTTTAATTTGCTTCAAAGAAAATTGAAATCGATCGACTGCATTAGGAAATAATTGTATATTAGTAAATCCATTTTTTATCGAAACTCAAAAATTTGAAATTTACCCTTATCTCGAAAACTGTTCTTCGTTCTTAACCCTAGAAGGAGTATGTTAATTTACTCACCCTCTAAGGAGTAACTGGGGTGTCCCGACACCCCACGCTTTAAACTTGTTTTATAAGGTTTATATTTAACTTTAAAAAAATTTATTATAATGCATTGATTGGTTTTTTAGTAAGGAATACAATAATATTATTCATATTTTGATAAATTAAAAAAATTTCAAAAAAAACCATAAAAACCCAAAAAAAACACCAAAAAATTGCAAAGTTGAATTTTTTTACAAAAAACGTTGTAGTTTCTTAAAAATTTGACTAATTTAAAAACTATTTTAGGTTTTTAAAGTTAAATAGATACACTTTTAGGGGAAAAAATTAGTTTTTGTATTACTTTCAAAAAACATAATTATTTGAACATCTGAAGTGAAAGAAATGAAAGACAATTAAAGAATAGTGAAAATCATAAAAATTAACTATAAAATGGACTTAAACAATTAATATTTACTAAAAATCTTGTTATAAATTCAAAATTTTACAAACTTAATATATCTGAATATATTAGCATTAAAATTAATAACTTATGAAATGGTTCTGTAAATTAATATTTAATCAAAGTTTTAATTAACAATTCTTAATACCTCTAATATATGTTAAAATATTATTAACAATATAGAATTTATAATTTAAATTTCACTGTCATATACTACATTTTTCTGTATTAGAATTTAATTTCTGACTGTAGAGAGAGCACAGAAATTTTTAATAAATCTTAACTCAAATTTTATAAGTTGTTACAAATACAGAATGTCTATTTTTCATTAAAATAGAATTTTTGTATAAAAATTTTTCTTTTTTATAAAATACAACTTTTTCATGCATAACCTATCAATTTATACTTTATCAGATGATTTTAACTGATTAAAAATGATTTTTAAAAAAAATTTTAATTTACTTATCTTGACAATTTTTCTAACGTTAGGGAGTAACTGGGGTGTCCAAACACCCCAGACGTATTTTAACAGGAGATAGAGCTCTTCCTAGAGCAAAACTTTTGGCGGCACATACAGGTGTAAAAAGATAGAGGTTCAAACTAAATTATCAACGGGTTTTGAGCGTAAAAAAATTATTGGTTAAGCCATGGGAATACTTTGAATTTTGCTTGGGGTGTCCAGACACCCCAGTTACTCCTTCTAGGGTTAATATCTGACTTGATATTCGGATTCGGGAGCAAATTTTACATAAGAAATGACAGTGAAATGCCGCGGATTAGAAAATTTTTTTAATTTTGTAAACTAGTGTTATTATATTTAGCTTATAAAGAAACAATTATGTTAATTTTCCTAAATATTAAAATCCATCCGGAAACAATATTTCGTCCTTGTTTTAAAAGTAAATTTCAATATTTGTAGGGGAACATAGTCGAGGTTGGCCCACTTTTAGATTTTTGTTTATAACTTTTTTTAAAAATGAATTTGGACAATTGAAGTATATGGTTGGAAAGTCCTGTTTAATAGGAACATCTTTTCTGTACAAAGTAAATTGATTGGTTTTAAAATGAAAAAGTTATAAAGATTTAAAATAAAAAAATTTGTAGTCCAGCTTGGCCCTTACAGTCAAGGTCGGACATGTTTAAAATTCAAAGGGCATTAATCGTTAAAAAATAAAATAACATGTTTGGAGTTACGGAAAATTGATTCTTTATTGTTTACAGCTTGTAACTTAATGAAATAACAAAATGATAAAAATAAACAATATAAAAAAATAAATATAAATAAAAAAAAATTTTGCACTGAAATATTAATAAAATTAAATAAAAATATTAATAAGATGATCAATTATATTATGAGTTATTCAGAATTGCAGTTTTTGCAAATGAAGTAGCTCGTCCTCATCTTTGCGCATTTTAAACACATAGTGGCCGACCTTGACAGAAAGTAACATTTCCGAATTGTTGTAACAATAAAGAAATACGTTTCGGGATTCGATTTTTTACTTTGTTTTTCTTTCAACCATGAGTCCCACAAATTTTCTGCATACTTGCCTTGACGATTCAATTTGTTTTTTATCTTTTATTAATGGTTTTTCACATTATGCACAAAACTTTTTTGAGCTTTTTTTGTACCGACGTCACAGAAAACACAATTTTCGATTCTCCGAAAATGTAATTGAACAAAAAGTTAGGTTTCACTAAGACAAGCTTCGACAAGCATGCGCGTAGGTGGCGCTAGTAAACTTGACAAAAAAACGCGAATGGCCTACCTAGACAGTGGTCCGGTCCAACCTCGACTATACTCCCCTACTAATGAATATTTTTAACATAAGTGTTCACAGTTTTAAAAAAAAATATAAATACAACAAAAATTTAATTTCAAATATTTAGAAAATTTAATGTATTCAAAATATTTAAATTATTTGAAGTATACAAAAACTGTGAAATATGCAAAAGATGTGAAATATTAAAAAAAAGAAATATTCAGAACATTGTATAATATATGCAAAAAAATTGTAAAATATTCAAGAAAATTGTAAAATATTGAAGAACAATTCAAATATTCAAGAAATTATTATAAATACTTCAAAGATGTTGTTAAAATATTCAAAAAAACTCAGTGTTGAAAAGTAGTGTAACTAATTTTAATTGATTTTTATTTATTTTTCTCAATCAATACTCAAATACATAATAATTACTCATTTAAAGGAGTAAACGAATCTAAATAATGTAATGCTAGTTATTAATACAATGAAATTTAACACTTTTATTTATTAAAAAACAAAAAAAAGAATTAGTTTTACAAAAAAAATAGTGATTTTTTTAGAGTAAAAAGGATATCTTTTCAAGAAATGAAAAAAACATATCTTCATTTGGATGGATTTACAAATTATTATAATTAGATTTTGGAAGATTTTTGAAGATTTTTGTTTTTAAAATAGTAACAAAAATTCATACTATGTATATCGAGCAAAGATATATAAAAAAAAGATTTTCTCCCATTTCGTAGCGAGTTGTAAATAATTTCAGAAAAAAAATTGTTATGCCTTTTGCTTGCATTGAAAAAGAAAGAGAATAAAACAAAATACTCTACGATTACAATAGTAATGGTGATAGATTTTTTATACGCCTACGTATATAACTCACCTTAAAAACTGATATACAAAAAAAAAAGAAAAAAAATATTATCGTCTGTCTTTACTTATAAGATACACTGCTTAAAAATAAATTAATAAAATTTTATATATTATAAAAGCTGTAAATTAAATTTCGTCTTAAATTTACTTCTGTAATGAATTAATTAATTTACCTAATTCAACATTAATTTAAATAATTCTAAATTAATTAATTTCAATAATTAAAAATTAATATCAGTATTTTAAGATTGATCGTATTGTAAATTAATTAATTTTAATTATTAAAAATTAATTTAAATAATAAATTGTAAATTAATTAATTTCAAAAATTAAGAACTAAATTAAATAATTGTAAACTAATTAATTTCAATAATTAAAAATCAATATCAATATTTAAAGAGTGATTTAAATAAATTGTAAATTAATTAATTTTGAGTTAAATTATCAATTATTTGATTAATTTTCATGATTTGTAAAATATTTTAAAATAATATATTTTGAAAAAGTTGAAAACGAAACTTTTAAAATTGTATAATTTTGAAATTAATTATGTATTAATAATGTTTTTTAAGTAGTGTCATAGTAATTAAGTCTTATTTTTTTACTGTATTAGCGAATTTAGCGTCACATTTCTAAAAACGTATTATTAGCTTTTATTCCAAGTTTGTTTTTACATATTTTACATTATAAATGTGTAAATTGTATTATTGTACCTATTTTTTATTTTAAAATTTAATGTATACCAGAGAAAATAATTTTTAATATTTTTTTCACTTTTTTTAAAAATAATTTATAAATAATAAATAAATAATTTAATTTTTAATTAATTATTAATAAATTGATTAATTTATTCAAATGAAAAAATTATGAAAATTTTCCTGTGTATTTCTAGTTTAGAACAAATTATTGTAATTAGGTGAAAAAAAATTTTCTACGCGCAGATTACGCAAAATGAAAAAAAAAATTTTTTTGATATCTCTAATGTTCTATCAATTGATTTGAATTGACCTTTAATATATGATTCGATAAATATCCATGAACTTGTTTATTAAGTTGAAAGTTTTTCTTTTTCTCTTTTTAAACAAAATTTTACTTAATTCATTAGTTTTTAATTATAATATTAATAAATATTATTATTTCAACACTTCAATATTACAAGGATCAATCTATATTTATATGATGTGTAAAAATGTCATAGGAATATTGAAGTTTAAAAATTCTCTCATTTTTCGTTGATTCTAATTTTCATATATTTCAATAGAAAATAATTGTTAACTAATATTCAATATTAATAATCGATGATATTAATATGATAATGATATATTAATATCGTTAATATTAATTAATAAAAATTACTGTAAATTATTTTTTAATCGAAACAACATTTGTTAGCAAAGCAAAATTAATTTGTGTTGAACATTTATTTAGTTTTGTATTTTATTTTGCGTCAATTGTGATTTTGTAAGTCTTCAGAAAAAGAGGAAAATGTTGACACTTTTGAAAAAATAATTTTTTTTAGAATTTATTCCACAATGGGATTTTCTTTGAAAACATTAAAGAAAAGAAAAAGAAAAATATTGTTTATTTTATGATTTCGAATTGAGGAATTATTTAATATATTTGTATACAGCAAAGTATGGACTCGGAAAAAGGACTTTTTTAAATATCAAAACTTCTTTTGCATTAAATTTAATTTTATCAAATTACCAAAAAATGAAAAATAAAAACTCAGCACATATCTGTAATTAAAAAATTTTTAAGAATCGAAATCTTTTCCTTCCCTTATCAATCAAGATCTCAAAATTGAAACATTTATTTATCTTTTTTCATTTTTTTTGTTAAAAAAAGAACAGCAATTTTAATCTTCAAATTTCATCGAAAACTGTAAATGTAAAATAAATAATTATACGTTTAATGATGTCATTTATGAAATTGTGAAAAATGGGTAAAATTGAATTTAAGGAAATTGGACAACGAAATCTAAAATTAATCGAAAAAGAAATTTAATTACAAATTGATTTTCCTTATATTTCCGTATTTGAAATTTAAAAATTACGAATAAGAGAAAATTTTTTTGTATATTCGTTTGTCATATTTTGTATAATTTGTCATCGATCAAATTTTTTTTCTACATCGTCTAATATTAAATTCTTGTAGAAAAAAAGTCTTTCCTTAAATCCAAAAAAATGAAAAATGGCCAGAACTGAATATTGCAAAAAAATGTATTTGTTTTTGAGATTGTAATGAAAGTTTAGAAAAAAATCCAAACGAATGGAAAGAATGTGAAAGGAAATTAGAAAAAACTACCTAATAATTAAAATACATTACCACGTGACAATAAGGCATCGACTGACAATTAATAAAATGCAAAAAAAGAAGACACTAAAAATAGTTGAATGCATTTGATATATGATTACTATATATATTATTTTTTATTACGTTCGAAAAATCAATTGTATTGTGTATATGTAATAATATGTGAATTATGTATTACATAAGATTGAATGATGCACGAGTTGTGTGTGCTATCCTGTAAATTTTAATGTTCCCGGTTGAATATAAATTGCGGTACAGATAGCTTAGAATCTGAATGAAAGGAAAAAATAAATAAAAACAAAAAAAATGTCAGAATAAGCGAACTGTGACAATACAATGTGAAAAAACGAGAAATCTTAAATTTAATTTTCCTATTCTCCTTTTTTTAAACACTTTTATTTTTAATTTATTTTTGTTATTTTGGGATAATAACCAGTGAAAAAATTTATAATTTATTTCTGCAAGTATAAATATGTAAATGATAAATAAATAATTATATAAATAAAAAAAAATTGTTTAAAAAAACCGAAAAATAGGTTGCTTCAAGAAATATTTCACAAATGATAAAAGAAAATGTTCTTTTTAATAAAAATATGTACCTTGGATTCCGCACTCCAAAGTTATGTGGGGTTGGTAAAATGAAACAGAAGGAAATATTAAAAAAAGATAAATAAATAAATGTTATAATAAATTTAATAAACTGGCGACCTACTACCAGCCCGACCCACTAAAACCCGTAACCCTTCTTCTGGAGCCCTTTATCCTCCCTCGGAACTGTCGTAAGACTTTAGCCTACGAGTGTGGCGCTCCAACACTGTCGCTAATGCGACCTTCTCCCTTTCTCTGCGGTCCTCCTGCGTCCGTAGTTAAAAAAAATAATTAAAACAATTACAAAGTCCAAGCGGAATTCACAGCACAACAATAATAAAAAACAAATTTTTAAAGAAGTGTAAAAAGTCAAAGATAAAATTTTAAACGGATATAAAATAGAAAAGAAAAAAAAGTAAACACGTATATAATGTTGAAAAGATAAAACTGTATAAAGACGAATAAAAAACACAAAACAAATTAAAAAATGTATAAGAACAAATAAATCACAAAATAAATTAATAAAAAACAAACAAACAAATTAAAAGCTGTTTAAATCACGCCTTTTGGCTGCCGTCGAGATTCTTCCTCGACATAATACCGAGGTTACGAAGTTCTCGACTTGCTCCTTTTAATACTTTTTATTTGTTTTTAGTTCTTGCGAGAGTCTTCTTCGCCTCCTCAAGGGCCGTCCTGAAGACTCCGCATTCTCCGCTGCCTGCAATATGGGTGGTTGACACCTTATTGCCAAACTTTTCCTTGCATAAAAAGCAACTTGGGCTCTTCTTACAGTTGGAGAACCTGTGACCGGCTTCACCGCACTTAAAGCAGGCAGCCGATTTGTCCACCTTCTGGCATTTCGCTCCAATATGACCGTATCCCAAGCATCGATGACACCGGACGACCATTACTCTTTTTTAATTGGGCAACACATAAAACCAATTTTTACGTGTCCCAATTTCTCCAACCTGTTCGCCTCTTCCGGGTTGGTGACTACAACCGCGAGCTTCATCCCTTGGCGGTTGGGTCCTAAGACCGTCACTCTCCTGTTTACTGGCTTACCCATTGCTTCAGACAACACTTGTTGCACCTCAGCTTCTTGGGTAACAGCGGTTCCACATGGAGGCAAAATCGCAGCGACGTTGCGATTGTCGTGCTCCCACCATCCCATCTACTCAATGCACTCCCCGCCTGTGACACAATTCTTTCCAATTGAGGAATCTTTGGATCTGGTACTTCCGTTTCCATTGGAGGAGCTTCCTCCTTTTTCCTCTTATCGGTTTGGGTTCGAGTCTCCCCTGGACTGTCACCCTCTCTCTTCCGTTTCTGAGCATCTCTTAAGACGCTTTTAAGATTACGCCTATAGAAACGCTCTCTCCCTTTCTTACGGTCCTTGCGGTTGCATTCCGCACCGCTCAGAACGCATGCCAAATCGACGTCCGACTCATCGGCTGCGACATGCTTTGCCCTTGCCTCCTTTAGCAGGACGTCGATGACCTTGAGTCCATCCTTTACCGTCCTATTGACGGTCTTCTGAATGTCGCAAGATTTTATCATCTTTGCGACCTCCAACTCCATTTTTTCGAGACAAGTCGCCTCCTCCTTTCTGAGCCGCAAGCATATCTCGCGAGTCTCTTCTATCGCCTCGTCGTCTACTTCTGAGTGGATAGCGCTATGAACGGTTTTTCCGCTACTGCAGCTTGACACACTCAGAAGGCTCGACGTGCTTCCTTTCCTCGTTTTTTTATTTTCCACGATGTTCTGTGGATCTACCCTTTCCACGATCACTCGTGGCACTGCAAGAAATTGTGCGCCCCCACAATCCGCGCGCACTTGAGCATCGGTCCTGGGACCGATGGTGAGATTTCACGTTTCCGGCCTGCTCACATGGGGTACCTTCTCAGAATTTTTTGAATTCATTTTTTCTTGCTGTTTGGTTGTCCTTTAGTTGAAAGCCCCGCCACCACAAGGTCTACCGAACATATCCATGATGTCAATCATGTCTGGCATTAACTTGTATCGACCGTTTAATGATACACCACACAGAAAACCTTAAAATATCTAAGAGGAGATTCCACTTCAGACTTATAAACCGACGGATACAAACGACGGCGAAACAAGAACGATGAAACCTGGACACAATATGACACCGACTCTTACAAAACAAATCCGACGACACAAACAATAAAATAATTAAACTCGAAATTCACTAAACAATTGCTAATTTATTTAATCAAAACTTGAATACAAAACGACTCCACCGAAAAACCCTGAAGTTTCCAAAAGTGGAAACCCCGAGTAAAACTCAACCCTGCAATTTACATGTTGGCCCACGAGCTACTGAAGAATGAATGTCACGTTGACCGGCTTCTTCCTTCTTTTTCATCCTTTTCTAATTTTGATAAGGGACCTATCTTACGTAAGTTTTTGCTTAGGTATTTTTTACGAGAATTTACTAGCAGCATTGCAAAAAATTGTTTAACTAATAAAATGAATTAATAAACAAATGTTTGGTATTTAGTGTATAGTTCTGTATTTCTTAGAATATACTTAATTTATATAAAATTTATTAAACATATTTTACTTTGGTCAAAATAATAAATATTAAGGTACTACTACACTTTAGAATTTAAAAAAATTTGATTTTTTTTATTGCATTTTTTAATTCTTTATGACTTTAGAAAACACCTCCTAAAGTATTTATAATCAATTGTAAAAAATAAAAGTAAATTTTTCAAAAAATATTCAATTAATGTAAAAAGTCATTGACAAATTAAGTAAGTCTTTAAGGGGATGGTGGGATCCAGCTTTTTGTTATGACCAGTAGAAACATTGGTGCTAATGTATGTAACAGTGTCTGAAATAAAAAAAATGGTGGGGTTTCAATTTGCAAAAGAATTTAAGGTAATTTATGGATAGCCTCTAACGATACATATAAGTTTAAACGCGTTTTTCTCAAAATAACGTTTTCTCAAATTGCGGACAGTTTATCTCTGAATCTACTGAACCGATTTTAATAACTGATAACTCGTTTTGTTTGTTAGCATGTCCTGTGTGAGAATTTACCAGAAAATGGTCAAAAAATTTAAAAAAAACCTTTTTGTAAACTAGGAAAATACTGAAAAACATAGTGTATTTTGACAAAAATTATTGAAACATCTGCTATTTTTTTATTTTAGTCGATTTTTTATTATTGGTGGTAGATTTTTATGCAAGACACCTTCCTTTTTAAAAAGCAATTTGGATTTTTTGTTTCCGATTTGTCAATCTTGAGATAAACTGTCCGCAATTGGACAACTAACTTTTTGGAGTTTCGATCTGAATGCTGTCTGCAGATTATGATATTAAATAAAAATTAAAAACAAACCATTATTTTTATTCTCCAAATATGTACTAATATAAGCAAAAAAGTTTTTAAAATATTTATAATAAAAAATCTAAAAAAAAATTTTTTAAATTTGGTCTTTTAAGAGCCTTCTAAAGCGCAATTCATTTTCACAGAGATTTTCACAGAGAATAAATCCCTTGACCAAATGAAATTTAGATATTCCCAATGATAGGAACCACATAAGATTTATGAAACGAATTGCTTCAATACAATCATATTTTTCAAAAATTGAATTATTTCTTTAAAAAATTATTTAAAAATAATTTTTTTAAGATTTTTTCACAATATAAAAATCAAAATAAGGTACATTTTATACAAAAAATTTGGTATTTGTTGTAATATTTGAAAATCGAAAAAGTCGCATTTTTTTAAAATAAGTGAAAACTTTTTTCTAAAATAAGCTTCTAAAATTACTTTTTTCAAACAGAATATTAGGCAAAATATTTTAATTAAAAATTTTTATTAAATCGTTAAGAAATAATTTTTACTAATAATTTAAAATAAAAATTTACTTCAAATAGATTTATAAAATTTTATTTCTAAAGAAAATAATTTAGAACAAACACTTTTAAATAAAATAAAAGAATTCAATAAAAAATTATCTTTTTCTTTATTAAAATTTCTTTATTATTTGACTTCTTTTTTAAAATAAATTTAATAAAAAAAAAATTTAAAAAAAATTAAAAAAAAAAAATTTTTTAATTTAAAAAATAAAAAAAAATTAAATTAAATTTTCAATTTTTAATTTAAAATTTAAAAAAAAATTAAATTAAATTAAATTTAAAATTTTTTTTTTATATATATTTTAATCACATTTCTTTATATACAGAAAATATTAGAATTTAAAAAAAATGTTTTTTAAAATATTTTCTGCGAGAGACATATAAATTCTGTTTTTAAGAAAACTTTTTTTTAAAACTACTTTTAATCAGAAATTTCAATGAAATCGTTCTTAAACAATTTCTTCTAACATATAATTAAAACAAAAACTATTTTAATAAAGTTTATCTAAAATTTGTTTCTAAAAAAAAATTATAATCTAGGAAAAATATAAATTTGGAGAAATAAAAAATTCTACTTTTATGAGAAGTTTTTTTCTAAAATTAATTTTTTCGTTCAAAGACTATACACAAAAATAATACAAAAAAAGTTGTACCAAAAAAAATGTTTTTAATCTGATTCATAATTTTAAACACAAAAAAATCTGTTCATTAGAAAAAACTTGATTGTTATAATTGTTATTTTACTTGCAAATTTTAATAAAATCACACTCTAAAACAAAAAAAAATTTTGCAAAAAAAGTTATAGAAAAAATATAAATTTCGATAAATGAAAAAAACTCTTTGTATGGAAATTTTTTTTTAATTTAATTTTTCCAACTGAAAATTAGGCATAAAAATTTAAAAAAAAAAGAAGTTACAGCAAGACTTTTTTTAATCTAATTTATAATTTAAAACACAGAAAAATATATTTAATAGAAGAAAAAAATTATCATAAATTAATATTGTGATGGGAAATTTTAATTAAATCGTTCTGAAGTAATTTCTTATAAACTAATTTAAATGAAAAACTTAAAAATTTATAAAATTTGTTTCTAACAAAAATTAAAATTTAAAAGAAAATTTACCCACAAAGCACAGACATTTTCTGCAAGTTTGCTGCAAGTTTTCCATGCAAATTTCGCAAGTTTGCATTGAAAGTTTGCAGCAAACTTGCATAAATATAAAAATGCCACCCACTTGGCAAGTTTGCAGCAAACTTTCTAAAATACCTAAAAAATTAAAAAAATTTTTTTTTTCAAATTGCATATAATTGATGAACGATGCCTTTCCTATAGGGAAGGTGACTAAAATATAGTGCGCAGCTCTAGATGTCATAGTAAACTACTGCGCATACATTTAAGTTTTTGCTATTTAGCGCAAGTTTGCTGCAAACTTGCAGTGCAAACTTGCCAAGTGGGTGGCATTTTTATATTTATGCAAGTTTGCTGCAAACTTTCAATGCAAACTTGCGAAATTTGCATGGAAAACTTGCAGCAAACTTGCAGAAAATGTCTGTGCTTTGTGGGTATTTATTTTTTATACCTGTTCGTTAAACGGACGATCCAACCTTTCGAATTTTTGTCACCAGATGTCTCTATTTCATTTTCCGAGTGTTAAGGCGCTCGCACAGCTCTACTGCCAGCATGAGAGTAAGAGAGAAAAAACATGAAATTTGAATTTTCTGACTTACTTACTCTCATGTGTTACCATGACAACTATGCATGCATTGGCATGCATGCAGAGCTGTGAGAGCGTCTTAACGCGTCCGCGTTCCCGGTTTCTTTATAGAACTCTTTCAGTCACCTTTTGGGCTTAGAGTCAAGCTAGCCTGCGTTAAAGTATCTTTCTCAAGACTCTTTGTGTTTTCCGCAATAAAGTTCAACTTAAAGTGTAATTACTTTGTTGTCATTGCTTCGTATCCGGACCTTTATCCTTAACAATACCTAAATAATTTTTTTTATAAAAGTTATTGCAAAATGAATTTTTTGCAACTTTTTAAACAAAATTTTATTTCTTCTAAATGAATGAACCGATTTAAAAGAACTAAGCGGGAATACAAAGGGGATAAAATATACTTTCGTTTAGAATTAGAAAATTTTTAAAAAGTTTATTTTTTAATAATTATTTAATAAATTATATATAAACAATTTATTTTTTTTAATGTTCTGCGCCTTTTAAAAATTTGAAAAAATTCTCAATAGACAATTGAAACAGGGTGTCTACTGAGAATCTCATTTCAAATTCCAGGACCATTCCAGGCCATTTCAAGGATTTTTCCAGGACACAATTTTTTTATAACATTCTATATTTTTTCTGTTTTCTTTCTCTTGAAAATTAAAAAGAATAATATTAGTCAAAAGATTTTTACTTTCTTTCTTCCTTACCCTATAGAGGAGAGCGGGGCAAGTCAAAGTACAATAAAAAGGAATTTTTAGTTTACAAAGAATCCAATGAACGAATTAATTTAAATAACTCTCAGAATTTTTCATTAAATATTCAAGTATGAGAAAATTAGAATAATTGAAGAAAAAAAATTATTTTAACAATCAAGCAATGTTTTCTGAAAATGTGCAAAAATTTAATTTAATGTCCATACCAAAAGTTTGTAAAATTATCAGTTTTAGCATATTTCTTTATTTTCGAAAATTTATTCTGTATTTAAAAAATCTAAATCACCAACTACTACTAACGTTAAAGAATTGTATATATTCTTCATCACAATTATAAATATAGCATTTATCTCGCAATAGGTGTAATATTTGATCAAAAATTAAAAATGTTAAAAAAAATTTAACCCGAAATTTAAAAAATTCAAGAACAGAATATGAAATTTCAGGACATTTCCAGGACTTCCAGGGTTTCCAGGACAGTTTTTAAAATTCAAGGACATTTCCAGGACTTTCAGGACGAGTAGACGCACCCTACTGAAACTATAAGGAATCAAAATCCTTTGAAAAAATTTATGAGCGACAATTATTTTAAAAGTTACAATGAAAATTAAATTGGCGTGGTGTAGTGCACCAGCTCTATACTTAATTTTTGATAATTTGTATGGTTAAATAATTATATATAATAATTTTGTTTTAATCCTTCACAATTTTGAATAGAGAAAAATCTATTCTTCAGAAAAAAAAAATTAATTGTTCTACCTAGTTGACATTTTAATCGAAAATTTTTATAAAATCGTTTAAGAGCAATTTTTTCTAAAAAAATTTAAATTAAAAAATGTTTTCAAATATTTCATAAAATTTAGGTACATATATCTAAAAAAAATATTATAATCTAGAAAACATAAATTACGAAAAATAAAGAAATTCTCTTTTCACAGAGAAACTATGCTTTTCAAACTATGCTTTAAATTCTAATTTCTTTAGCTGAAATAGTTAGCAAAATATTTTCTTTCTTCGCCAGGAAAAAAATTCTTTTCAATTAATAGTTTTAATTAAAAATTTTAAACGCAAAGAAAAATCCTTTCAAAGTTTACAGAATCGCAAAAATCTGAATTATCCCTAATTAGTAAACCTATTTTTTGAAATAAAAAAGACTGTTTCCGTATAAAAGAGCGTGGTTTTTTAAAATTTATTTCTGAATACAAAGACATGAAAGACCAAATGCTGATATTTAATTAGCCAAATAACATACATTTGTTGTCAGTTATTATTAATTATTATTTTTTTTATACTTTTTGTTTTTGTTTTTTTTGTTTTTTTTTTTTGCTTTTCACTTCGTAAGATGTGAGGAGGCTACAGTCGTTTGGATTCAAGAGGTACAAGAGAAGTTTCTTAAGATTATAATTCGTCGGGTACTGTTCCCAAAAAAGAAAAAAAATAGACATTTTAATTATAAACAAAAAACTAAATCTGATTGACATTTGAGCTTTTACTTCATGTTTGTTTTTTGCGCACAACAGTCTCTAAAAATTTCAACAAAAAGAAAAATACATACAAAAATTGAAAAATTTTCATAGGAAAAAAATTTCTTTTTTCCTCATAAAGAGACTGTTATTTGCTGATATATGAAAATTAGTTTTATTTTTACACTCACACACGCACACACATATATATGTATATATAATGTTCGCTTCTGGTTTTTTTTTGCCTTTCGAATACAATAATTTTAAATCCAATAAGCTCCTCTAATTTGTGTACTAGTGTGTTGTTTTTTAACAGTGATGAACATTGATCGTATTGAAACAGAATGAACACATGTGTATCAAATATTTACGCAACTATCTAGATTTTTAAAATTTATTTGTGAATTTAGACAGCGATTTTAAGCTTTAAAATACAGACAATTGCACTAAATGTGTATTTTGAAAGAACGCGCGCGTTATCGTAGTTAACGAAACGGTTCTTTTTATACTAATTTTTTTTTATTTATTTACTTACTTTTTCTTTAAATCTATCATCGCGCACCATTCATTAGAATTTTAATTAAATTAATTTAAATTACTATAGTTATCGCTTAATAACTAAACATGTACATTTACGTTCTTAAATTGTTAAATACTTATCGTCCAGTGAAGGAGTATCTGGCACACAATTTTTTTTACATATTTCAATTTAATTAAAAGCTTTTCCACACAATTTATTTAAAAAATTCAAATTGAATTTAAATTATTTTAATTTAATTAAATTGAGGATAAAATCTTTTAATGTAATTACATTCTTTTTTTGATTCAATAATATTTTCGTTTTATGTTCCTTTCGAATTTAATTTCAAGGAGGATCAATAACAGACGAAAGTAAAAATGCTTTTGTAGATAAAAAATGAGACAAAAAGAAAAGGAAAAAAACAGAAATGGAATTAAGAAAAAATTGTTAAAATTTGTTATTTTCTTTTTTGTTAAAAATTATTTTAAAAGACGAATTTGTTGTTTGGTGTATTTTTAAACTTTCAGTAGAATTAAAAAAAAATTGTTATTCAAATAAATAACAATTATTGTTTAAAAAATTATTATTTGTTAACTTATTTATTATTACATATCGCATAAAAAGGTTTGAATAACTTTTTATTCGATAAATTTATTTTCTATTTTGAAAATTTCTTTTAAAAATCAGCAGAAAATATAACAAATTTAAAAAAATCAATATAATGAATAATGTACTTTTTTATTATATTGAATAAACTTGATCTAAACAAATTATTTTTTTCTAATCTTATTAAATATTCGTTCAACATATATTTTAAATATTTTTTTTATAATTGTAATTTTTAGTAATTTTAATAATTTTAGTAATTTTACATTGTTTCTTCTTTTAAATATAAAAGCATTTTT
The DNA here is from genome assembly GCA_032872505.1 of Leptopilina syphax. Taxonomy (NCBI): domain Eukaryota; kingdom Metazoa; phylum Arthropoda; class Insecta; order Hymenoptera; family Figitidae; genus Leptopilina; species Leptopilina syphax. The sequence goes on from CM065468.1 coordinate 31,781,376, forward strand.
AGTTTGGAGATTGTGATCTAATAATTGAAAGAAACCATGTGAATTATAAGTCACGTGATGCTAAATTTTTCGATCGAATTTCCCCTAAAGTATTCACTCGTATTCTCTCGAAAAATTAACATTAATAGCAATCACGTGACACAAAAGTCACAAGTTCCGCAAATTTGTCTGAAAAATAGCCACACCAGTTCACTTATTTTTTAATTTTAAAACAATTTTTCATTTTTTGATAATAACAGGCTTCGGATCAATTTTAAGACGCAAAAAGGATAAAATTTTCAATTAAACTTCTTCTTTAAGGGGACACCCAAGTCACCTAAAAACAATGCAAAAAGAGTCAACTTTCGGTACACTTTTCTCGAAAACTATTGTTCCAATTGCGTTCGCCCTTTTTTCATTCGATTACAAATATAATCAATTATATGAATAAGAAGTAATACGACATTATCTCCAATAGAAACTTTTTTATGAATATTTATACCCAAAGCAAAATAAAAATCCCATTTTCTCTGATTCATTGACTCATATCTCCGTTTGAACAACTCAAAATGATGTTAAACTTCTTATTTGTATTCTTGGAACCTTACTGAACAAAGTAAAAAAAAATTACAAATCGGTTTAGTAGATTCGGAGAAAAATGTACCGAAAGTTAAAAAATTGGAAAAAAACAATTTTTACAGGAGACACGAAAAAAGAAAAAATACTAAAATCTCATGGTATTCAGAATCATGTAATCAGATTTTTTCTACTCTTCAGAAAAGGTTTTAAAAAGTCTTGTTCTATTCCTAATTGAGTCTACTTTTAGAAAATCAAATTTAAAAAAATCGATTTTTTTTGTCATTTTTCCACTTAGGTATCCCCTTAAATCAATTATTTTTAATAATTTTCAGAAAGTTCTTTGCGAATTCAATTATTTAAAAAGAAAAATTCAGCTTTATAAAAAATTGTAATTTAGTATAACATTATTTCTCCAAAATTGTAATGGCAAATCAGAAAAAGTAGATTTTTTAAAAATTGTAACTTGCTTTTTTTAAAATAGTATTCAATTTCAAAAAAATATAACAAAAAATTAAAAAAAAAAAATTTTAATAATATTTTGTATTTAAATTTTAATATAATTATTTTGTGTGCATATCTGAATTTTTAGAAACATGTTAAAATGTTATTGAAACTATTTATAAATTTAAAAAAAATTTGAAAATTACTTCTTAAAAAATATTTTGAAGTTAATTTTCATTAATTTGTATTTGAAGATTTTTCATTAAAATTTTGAGAATTAAATTCCTTTCAAAATTTGCAATTAAAATTCTTCAAAATTGAAAAATTTTAATAAAATATTTTTAAAAAATCAATTTTTCATAAAATTTGACAAAATTTCATTCATTTAAGAATTTTTTAATTATATTTTTAAAAATTGAATGATCTTCAAAAAATTATTAAAAATAGTATATTTCATAACGAGTGCGAGCAGTTGTCAATTTTTGAACTTTTTTTTTTGATATTTTTCATAACAAGGTGCAAAAAAGTGCCCTTTTTTGCACCGCGTTATGAAAATAATTTATTTTGTTGCAATACTTAAAAGAGAAGTCGAAAATTTTGCATTTTTTTGAATCCAGGGCTTGTAGTAATATTACTAGCAAAATTGAAATAAATACCTAATATTCTGATTTTTTTCAATAAAGTTTAAGAAATTGAGAAACACGGTAGGAAATAAAAGCGAGACTACAAAATTAGTACAAAAAATTACCGCTAAAGGGTCACGTGACGAAGGTATAATTTTCTAATTTTACTCCCTGTCGTGTTGTAAAAATTAATTTACAATCTCTCTGACTTATTGAATTATATATAATTAAATTATATACAATGAAAATAGAAAAAATTCAGAATATTTGTTAATTTTTTCCATATTGCGAAACAAATTTTTTTGAATATTAAATTTTTCAAATTAGCGGGCTATTTTCGAAACTATGTTATTCAGTGAAATTTGAATATATTCTCCACTGCTTAGAATAAAATATAAAAAAAATATTGTTGACAAATCAATTAATATTGGAAAAATTAAAGAAGAAGAAAATCTTCTCAAATACTCTCTGTGGAAATTATTTTGTTTCAAATAGATTTATCTTTCTGCGCACTAATAAATAAAATTTTCCCATGAAATACATTTATATCGTACGAATAATGAGCGAATAGCGCAAAAGAGCGCCGAATTTGAGTAGACACAGCCACTCTTCTCATTCTTTGTGTATTTTAATTAATTAATTAATTAATAATATTATTAAATATCGCGCTAGACACGAGTCTCTCGCATCGAACATGTGTATTTTATCAATTAAATATATATTTATATATATTTAAACTGGCCTCGGATTTCGGAGATAATTGAAAAAAATCACACTCGTGAACATTTATTGGCCACAGTGGTCGTAAAAAAATAAAAATTTCGTTTAAAATTGAAAAAAAAAAATTAAAAATAAAATCAAATAAAACTTTCTATTTCTTCAAAAATAAACACTCTCAAGATTTTCACACCCATTTCCATTTTAATTTGTCGATTACAAAGTAAAAAAATTCTTATCGATTCTTGTCTTTTATTTTTTTCAGTAATGTTTTAAAAAAGAATCCTGCATTTCATAGATTACAACTTTCAATTTTTTTTCTCTGGTAAATTGTAATGTAAAATTTGATGTAAAATTGAATTAAAAAATTTCATGTAAAATTTAGGTAGAAAAATTGGAAAATTTTGTCTTTTCATAAGAATTTCTTGATTTTGTTAAATGTTAAATGTTTGAAAATAATTTGAAAATATTTGTACTTTTTTGAGAAAATGTTCTTTTAAAATAAAATTTAAAATAAAAAATACTTACTACATCTGTCATTGAAGTACAAATTAAAAATTGTATAAAATGTTTGTATTAAAAAACTGCATTTTAAATTATATTTCCTATTAAAAGGAAATTTGAGTTGATTCTATTTTCTTTTTAGGGTAAAAGTGGGTATTATCGCGGTATTTTATATTTTAATGAATATTTCAAATAATATAAAAATTTTTTGACACTAAAAAATCACTCTTTGAACCTGACAACTAAGACATTATAATATGCATCATATTTTTGATTATTTTTCTATTAATCAATTTATTAAAAATGTTTTAAAATATGTTGTCTGAAAAAAGTTCAAAATGGCTCACCTTGGTTTGAGATTCAACTCTACAGTGGTATCAAAAATTATTGTTTTTATGTTCTATAAAGCTCTAAGAGATGATTCTTTTTTTTATATTTTGGTAAATTTTGGCAAAGGAGTCTTCTATTTAATCATTTATTTAACGATTAAAACTATTTTCTATAACATTGGCAATTTTTTTTTAAAGAAAAGAAAGCTTAAATATTCATTTAAAAAAAGAACAAAGCCATATACATTTATTTATAATTTTTAAACCACTTGGATGTATGACGTATACAAAATTCCTCGGTAATACCCACATTTACCTACCATAATTTAATTTTTCAATTTGAATTAAATTATTATCAATGTTTGTAAAGAGAAAATTTTACAATTGAAGTGAAACTATATTCATATTTAATAATTTGAGAAAAGATGAAAATTCTATTTATTTCCTCTCAATAATAAAGAACTTTTTGTAGTTTTAAAATTTCTGTGGATATTAACTTTTGACAAAATCTCTGAAGTGACATGAAAAGCTTGCGATAAATTCTAAAAATTAAAATCGGTATATAAAAAATCCCCTTCATTGTCTTAAGGTACTTATTTAAAACAAAAAAATATCATTGAATATTTCTTTTGTAAAATGTAAAACCATGTTTTACCATGTTTTATCAAAAAAGTTTTATCAACAATACAAGAGTATGAGAATAAAAAGTATTTGTTTTCAATTAAAAAAAAATAAGCACGTTAAAAATATTCTTTCTTAAAAAAATATCACGAAAATACGCTTTAAAAAGGAAAACTGTATGAATACATATCCTGCCAATTCATACAAAATTGTACCATTTGTGCTATTTCGTATTTCAAAGGATTGTGACAAAATTTTGTATTTTCTATTTCCGAAATTTTTTCTTTATCAAAATGCCGATATTTTTTTGTGCAAAAAAAAGAAATAGGAACTTTTTCAGTCCAATATTTTTTTTTAATTTCTCCCCCTTAACGACACGACTCAAGTTTTTTTTGTCTCTTTTGTCTTTTCGCGGAAAGTACTGTTACAATGATTCTAGTCCCTAACTAAGCGTATGCAAATGATCTAGGTACGATTGCCTAATAAAAATGTATTTCCTCACTAAAAAAAAATTAAAATAAACCCTAGGACTAAACTTCGTTTCATTAACGCCGATCTTCTTTCGGCAAAATGACTATTTTGTGCTCAGATCTTTGATTTCATTGAGTATAGCATTAAACCCAACGGATTAGAATTTCAAGGAATTTCCACCTTGATTTCAAGAAAAAAAGAAAAAAGGTCTCTCTCTCTCCAAAAAAACAAAAAAATTTTTTTTAGAAAAATAGAAATTTTGAAGAAAAAAAAAACACAAAGACTCTTTGGATAATGATAAAAATATTTTTAAAAAAATTCCCCCCGAAAAAAAAGGAAATAAAAACTTTTCTCATTCGCATTAAACTTGAACTTTCACCGGAAAAATAGAAATATAAGACGTGGAGAATGAAAATAATTCTCATAGAGAAAATGAGGGAAAAATAAGAATCTCGCATTTGATGAAATTGAATAATAATTAAGTTGCCTTTGCCCCAAAAAAATGTCGTTCAACTTGAGACGAATATCCCATCTCAGTCCCAAACAATTGTCTAAATTGTAGACGACATACAGTACATATCGTATGGATCGTCCATCACTTGCTGTGTGCTCTCGCGAAAATATCGTTGTATTATTGCGATAAAACGACGAATTATTCCTGAACGATGCATCGTCATTGTCGATGTGCTTAAAATTCCAGATTCCATTCTGGATCAGCTGGCAGGCATTTCACAATGCAGATTCTCTAACCATTCTAGTAAATAGGGCTCCATTATTGGCATCTGTCTTGTGCGTGCACTCTGTTTCTTCTAAGGAAAAAAAATTGCAAAATTTTATAAACATTTGTCAATTCATTTCTACGTAATTTTTTCAAAATAATTCATTAAATTTATTCTTTATGGAAAAAATAATTGCTATAAAATAAAATTCATATCACGTATTTATTTTATGTAATTTATTTATTTACCTAGGATATTAATAATAAAATTAAATAAAAAGATTTATTTGGCAGTTTTCAGTAAATTATTTTAAAAATTATGTTTTTTAACTTGACCTTCAATTTATTCAAAATTAAAAAAAAGAAACTCTTCTTTCTTATATTAATAATCTTTTTTTCAGAAATCTGTTCGCATTTGGAAGTTAGTTGTTTTTTTTGCATTTTTGTTTCCTAATTTTTTTATAACTTTTCTTATTAAATGTTTTAAAACTTCAAAAATAACAAATATTGTTTTTAATTAAAAATCATAATTTAATTTGTAAATTTATTTTAACATTCTACAACATTCTTTAACATTAAATTCTAAATAGTTAGGTACTTATAAATTACACAGGCACACAAAAAAAATTTTTTTTCGTGACCCAGAGGACAGAACCTTATATTCCTACGTTTTAGGGGTCACTGAAACCGAATACGACCATGAAAAAATTTTGTACTTGCCAGTTTTTCCGCTACCACCCCCTTTACAGCCCCACACGAGAGTGAGGGGGTTGGCATTTCAGTTTTCAAAAAAAGTCGAGTAGGGTGTCTATTCTTATGTATTTTGGATCGCTGAAACCGAAAAAAACCACTAAAAACAAATTCGTCCATCCCTTTACCCCCCAGAACGCCCTAAATACATTCTTAAAGGGAGTTAAAATTTCATTTTTCACGAAAAGTTGAATGCGGTGTCTTTTCCTATGTTTTTGGGGTCCCTGAAACCGAAAAAGACCACCAAACATAAATTAGTCCTCTCCTTCACATCATATCCCTCTCTTACTACCCCCTAAAGGGGATTAAAATTTTCGGTTTTATGAAAAGTATAGACGACTTTTCATGAAACCAAAAAGTTCAACATCTTCTCTAGAGATACTTAGGGAGTGGAGGAAGGGACTAATTTATGTTTGGTGGTCTTTTTCGGTTTCAGGGACCCCAAAAACATAGGAAAAGACACCGCATTCGACTTTTCGTGAAAAATGAAATTTTAACTCCCTTTAAGGGTGTATTTAGGGCGTTCTGGGGGGTAAAGGGATGGACGAATTTGTTTTTAGTGGTTTTTTTCGGTTTCAGTGATCCAAAATACATAAGAATAGACACCCTACTCGACTTTTTTTGAAAACTGAAATGCCAACCCCCTCACTCTCGTGTGGGGTGTAAAGGGGGTGGTAGCGGGAAAACTGGCAAGTACAAAAATTTTTCATGGTCATATTCGGTTTCAGCGACCCCTAAAACGTAGGAATATAAGGTTCTATCCTCTGGGTCACGAAAAAAAAAATTTTTTGTGTGCCTGTGTTATTGTAGAAAAACTACTCTTTATTAATCAAAAATAAATGTTATTTATTCTATAAGAAAAATTGCACCTTATTTACTTTAATGTCTCGTTCTATGTAGAATTATAAAAATAATTTTTAGAAATGCCATATAATTTCTATGCTCAATAGTCCAAATTTTTTACAAAATTCAGATTTATAGAATAAGTTTTTTGTCACTATTTTTGCAAGAAAAATTCAAAAATTATTTTATTTTCTATAATTTTGTGGTGAATTTTTTTTTTAATTTTAAGAAATAACATTTTTGTTAACAAAATTTTATCATTCCTGGAACTTTTATTATTATAAAACTGAAATAATTTAGTTCTTGCATAGAAGTTTATAAAAATTTTTGAATATTGAATTAATTTAAAAAACTTTATTAAAATTTTTAAAAAAATATCAAATTTTTTGAAAAAATTATTAAAATTGCATTGAAAAAAATTTAATTGTTCTAAAGAAATTTATCAAAATTTTTAACAATATTTGAATTCTTCACAAGTAATTGAATTCGTATAAAGAATTTTGTTAAAATTTTTGACAATAATTAAATTCTTTAGAGAAAATTTATAAAAATTGCAGTGAAAACAATTGAAATCCTGCAAAAAATTTTACTATTTATGAGTAATTTAATTAAAATTGTATTGAAAATAATTCAGTTTCTGCGAAGTATTCTTTTAACTTTTTAGAATAATTGCATTCTTCCCAGAAATGTCATTTTAATCGATTTAAAAATAATTTAATTCTTATAAAGAATTTTTTCATAATTTTTAAAAATAATTGAATTATTTCGATTAATTTTATGAAAATTGAATTGAAAATAAATGAAGTCCTGCAAAGAACTTTACTATGTATTTATAAAAATAATTGACTTTTGTTTCAAAATTGTTATTAAATTTATTTGAAGTTACAAAATGAAATTGTTATTGGAATTTTTTGAAAATAATTAAATTTTTTCGAGAAAATTTATGAAAATTGTAGTAAATATAATTTAATTCCTACAATTGCTATTGCAAATAATAATATTAAATTAAAAATTTAATAAAAAGATTTTATTACAATTTTTTAATAATTTATTAAAAAATATTTCAATATTCTTTTTTTATTTGGCTTTCAACTTATTAACAATTAAAAAAAGAAAAAAAAGGTTTAATAAAATAAATTGCATCCGATTCGATAAAAATTCTATTAAAAATGTTTTCGATATGAACATTCGGATAGATAAAAATTGTGATATTAAAAAAAAGATACCATATTCTCAATAAATAGTAAATAATTCCATCCAATTAATTTCTCTTCATTGGAAATGATGTCAAATGAAAATTTATTAAACTAGAGAATCAGTTCTATAAAAGTTCGCTTGAAAAGAAATTCTATTAAATATGAATACAATAAAGCAACAAATTTTCGATAATAGAAGTTTATAATTTTTATTAATAAAGTTTTTAACTTTAGTAATATTAAATTTAGATTAATAATTATAAATTTATATTAATAATATTAAATCTATATATTAATAATGTTTAATTTATAATTATAATTATTATACATTAATAAATGCAATTTCTACTGAAAAATAATTCAAATGTTGAATTATTTTCATTGGAAAATTAAGATAGATAATGTGAATTATTAGCCTACCAATTAAAAAAAGTAGATAGAATAAATATTTACAGTTAAATTAATGACATATTTAAAGAAAATTGTAAATTAACTTAATTGAATTTTGTCAACTGTTGAAATAAGCTTTTCTCAACATTTCAACTTGAAAATTAAAGTACAAATAGCCAGCAAGGACATTGAGTGACATATAATGGAATAGCTATTCAGCATTTAATTACCACTATAGAAATTCTGGTAAAAAATTTAATTACCTTCGAACATAGAACAAATAATACCTATCAGGTAATTTTCATTTAGTACAATTTATAATTAATAAAATTTTCAGTTGGTAGAATTAATATTAAACAGAATTTTCATGAAATAGAAATTTTATTTAAATGATTTTCTAATTATTCGAATATTTTAAACAATTTTTATTTATAAATTTTTCTTATAAACAATTTTTTAATCAAGTGAATTTTCTTTTAGTAGAAATTTTATTGAAATGAATTTTCATGGAAAGGAAATTTCTATCTATTAGAATTTTTATCATTTTTATCTATTCAAATTCTTAGAAAAGACAATATTTTTATTAAAGCAAATTTTCATTTAGTAGAATTTCAAAAAGCAGAATAAAAAAAATTTATCAGATTAAAGAAATGAAGAAATAAATATTATAAAATATGAAAATATCTTCTTAACTTTGAAAATATTTCTCGTTTAGCATTTTTTTCTCTTTCCTTTTTCTTCATTATTATAATCACAATTTATCAGAGAGAAATTTTGCCATGCATAAAAAGTTCTTTTTTTCCAAATTCAATTTTCCGTTTAAATTGCATTTGATGTGAATAACTAAGAGTTTGATGAAAGGTGTGGCGAAGAAAATCATTTTCAAAAGTTTTAATTACCTTTCTCCTAAAGGGGAAGCAGCCTCTATTCTCATTATTGGGTGGAGAATGGTTTATCAGTAAATCAAGAGTGGGTGCATTGTTTAAACCAAGTACGTTAAGTTCCTTGAAACACTCCGTCTCTATCATCTGAAAGAAAGATGAGAAAAAAAATTAAGAATTATGCAACCACATTAAACACAACAAGTGGATAGGGTTTTATAAAAAAAGAAAGTAAGAAGAAAAAAAAAGATTGACTTTATTCGTCGTTTGAAACTTCTTAAATTCCTATCAGAAATCAAAGGCAAGCGCTTCACGATACTCAAAAGAGAGACCCGCATCTTTTTTATTCAACAGAGGATAAAATTTGTTTAACTTCTTCGAAAGTTATACGACTTCTAGTTTTCATCACCTTTTTTATTTACGTGCATTTTTTCTGCTTGTAAAATTATTATCAAAGAGAGAATTATCCAAAAAACTAAACAAAAAATAATTGTCGGAAAATTATTTAATTGAGATATATAATACTTATGATATTATAATAGAGAAAAATCACAATCACAGTTCATTACAGAAATAAAATTTATATTTAAAAGATTAAAGATTGAATGAATTTTCTCCAAAAAATGATTATAATGTAAATATTATATTTATTTATTTATTAAAATAAAATTCATATTTATACAGAGTAAATATTGAATTAATTTTATCCAAAAATCAATTACAATATAGAAATTATAATTATAATTATAGGAAAGGAATTTATCATTCGGTATTAATTATATTAAAGGAATCAAAAAGAAACTTTAAGTGAAAAATAATTCGGAGAGATTGTTAACTTCTTCCTTTAATATAATTAAAATTGTTTATAAAAATTTTTTTAAATCAAAGAAATATTTTTTGAATCAAAAATCCTCTTTTTATTTGAAAGAAAAATTCATTTTGCATGAAAAAAATGGGTCTAAAACATTGATTTCTATAAATTAAAATATTGTTTTTATGGGTGTATAAAGAATATTATAAAAATGTTTGAAAATAATTAAATCAATTTGAAAAAATAGTTATTAAAAATTATCAAATTGATTCGAGAAATTTTAATAAAATTTTATAGGAAATAATTGAATTTCGGGCAAGAATTTTATTATTTTTGATTAAAGATTTAAAAAAAAAACTTGAATACTTTTCATTAATTTTATCAAAATCCTACTGAAAATAAATTGAATTTTTGCGAAAAATTTTATTATTATTTATTTAACTTTTTTGATTCTCATGAAGAATATTTTACAAAAATTTTTGAAAACAATTGAATTCCTTCCAGAAACTTTATTAAAATTGTATCTAATGAAAATAATTGAAATCTTTCGAAGAATTTTATTAAAATTTTTGAAAATAATACTAATTAGTTAATAAGCTCGTAATTAATTTGCTAGTAAATAATATAAATTTATAAAAAAAAATTAAAATTAAATTTTTAAAATTATCCAAACATTAATTATTACAGTTATTACATTAATTTTAATTACGATGCGAAATATTGTATACGAAAAGGCTTGCCTCGTTAACTTGTTCAATAAACTAAAAGCAATAATTACAATCATAATTGTTTGTGACAGTGCATATAAATAAATAAATAGAAAAGAAAAAAAAATAATAAACTAATTTTATTTTAAATATCTAAAATTTGTCGAAAAATTGCAACGGAGTAGTAAATAATTTTTTGAATAAATTATGCTTGTCAAGAAGAATTTTGTAAAAATGTTTTCAAGTCTTTCTCCGAGAAGAGTGAAAGAGAGAGATAGAGAAAAAAAAAATTTATCGTAGTAAATAAATTGAATGTGACATGACATGATGTTACATTTAAAATGATAAGTAACTTTGTAATTCTCGTTGAGAGGTCAGGAATTTTTTTTTATGTAGGTCAAATCCATTAAAACTGTCAGAGCAGCTACGATTAAATTCTCCATCTCTCTCTTCTTTTTATTTCAAAAAAAGTACCTCACCTCATTTTGCCAGGGAATAGATACACTTCCGGTATTGAACTTGCTGTAAAATGTATCATCCGTCGCGTCCAAATTGATACCCTTTACTGTCGAGAACTGCTCAATGTCCAAAACATCCTTAGCGTAAATTGCATGTGGCTAGAATAAAAAACCAATACGTCACTCGCATGTTCGCAATAATTAAATTAGTTAAAATTTGTTTTATTCGTTTAGTTTACAATTGGTATTTATTTATTTATTTTTAACAAAGTTATTGACAAATTTATTTTACAAAGATTACAAAATAAATAATAGAAATGATAAATTGAAAATTTGGAAACAAAAATAAAAGTATGTAAAGGTTAAATATAAATAAAAACAGTTTAATAATTTAATAAAAATTTATAAAAATAGTTTTAAAAAAACTTATAAACATAAATAAGAAAATTTAAAAATATAATTTTTTTTCTAGAGGTACTTTAGTTTATAACATGGTTGCCACAAAAATTTAATTTTGTTCTTCCCTGACTTTTCCCTGATTTACAGGCAAAATTTTGACTTTTTCCCTGATCCTAAAGAATATTCTGACTCTCTCTAAAAATAATTAGGTACTAAAAAAATTAATTCCATAGGAATTAAGATTTTCAAATTCAAACCCTATTTAAATTCAAATAAGAAAATATGATTATAAAACATGAAGATATCGATCACTCGGAGCAATCGGTATCTTCATATTTTATATGATAACTAGCTGTCGTACCCGTCTTCGACGGGTTTTAGTTTCTACCAATACATTTAAGTTTCTACCAATCTGGAAAATCAGGAAATAGCTAGGGAATTTAATTTGACCGGAAAAAAATAATAATTAGTTACCATTATAGCTATTTTAGTAGGAAAATATTACTATTTGAATCAGTGATTGACTTTTTGTTATCAAATTAGTTATTTTAACCAATTCAAATGCAGAGAACAATATTTATCAATTTGTAGTACTTTAATTAATGTATTAAAAAAATTAAATTTTCCATACAGTTTTTGGAGTTATAGTAGAGTCTAATTGGAACTAATTGTATCGCAAGTAGACCCTACGTTACGACTGCTAAAACCTAACATAAGACCTAAATTTTAGGCTGAAAGTAGGGCTTAAATTTTGACTCGGGTCTGTTTTCATAAATATTATACATCAATACAAATTGAAGTAAAAAGCAATTTTTTAAAAGCGAATTAATATAATGAAACTTTTTCTTAATTTGATAGGAAAATTCCCGGTTCGGCATATTCCCAGCTTTTTACAGTTTTTCCCGTTTGGTAGATACCCAGTTAAATGTATTAGTATAAACAGAAAACTGTACGACAGCAAGTAATACAATCTATATTTATATGAACTTAAGAAACAGTATTTTCATAAAATAAGTAAATTTTTATAGCCATTTGTAGATTTATTTATGGATAAAATCAAGTAAATTTAAATTTGACAAAAAAGAGATAAACCGTGAAAAGTTTGGACAAAGCAGGGAATTTTGTTAAACAAAAATAGACACCGTGTTAACTTTTGTCTTTACATTGCTCAAAACATCTCTTAAAGTTAAATCTAGAGTTAAAATGAAAAAACGTTTTAACATGTAAGTTTTTGCCTAGTGGCATAATATGCTTGTATTGTATCACAGGTGACTTACAATTCTTGACATCCTGCGAAATCATTTTAATCATAAAAAATTTCCATTTTCAATATTTCTGAACTTCTTGAAAATATTAGATTGATTTGATAAATAATTTTGAATTGCACTATTTTGACATCAAAATATTAATCAGAGACTCCAAAAATACTACTGAATTATACTTCATATAGTAATTAGTATCGATTTTTTGATATATTGAAAATTTTTTTATATTTCTTGTAGGATAGTATTTTTTGCAAAATTATGATAAAATCTGACTAAATAACATATAATATTCATTTTTAGAAAGTTTAAAAGCTATCCATTAAAAATTGTGAAATTTGGAAATTTTCCATTTTTCAAGTTTTTGAAAATATTTTTATATTTACATCTTAGTTGTAGAATAGTATTTTTTGAAAAATTATGCTAAAATGTGACCAAATAACATGTAATACTCAAATATAGAAAGTTTAAAAGCAATCTATAAAAAAATGTAAAATTTTGAAATTTTCGATTTTTTGAAAACATTTTTATACTTACATATTAGTTATAGGACTTTATTTTTTGCAAAGTTATGCTATAATGTGACTAAATAACATATAATACTCAAGTATATAAACTTCAAAAGCAATCCATGAAAAATAAAAAATTTTGAAATTTTCGATTTTTTGAATTTTTTGAAAAAATTGAATATCTCCCGCTCTAATTAATATTTTTTAAATCTGTAAATTTATAAACCTTCCTTGGGTCAATACCTAATAACCTACCAAGTTGGACTTAAATCGATTCACATGTTTTTGTGTGATTGGGGTACAAAGTTTTTGTGACAGACAAACATACATACATACATACATACATACATACATACATACATTAAATTTTTTAAGAACATTTTTGGAATCTCTGATGTCCATAATAACTAATCATGTTAACATTTTGAAGTTTTAAGCAATGTACAGACAGACATCTGATTTTATTAATAAGGATTAAAGATGACCGAATGATAAAATCACTATTTCATATTATAAGAATATTGTTATTGTAACTTTTTCAAAATTATTTTCAATTCAATTATTTTTTTCTATAATTTTTAACTAAAATTCTTATTAAATTAATTATTTTTAATAATTTTTTAAAAAGTTTTTTGAGCATTTTCAAATCCATTTGTTCACAATTCAATTTTACAAAATTATTTGAAAATTCTTCAATTAAATATATATTAGAAAATAAAAACATCAAGAAATTTCAAAAGAATTGGAATCAAAATTTTTCAAAAAATAAGTTAAAAGCATGAAAAATTCAGATTTTCAAAGATTTTAATTTAAAACAATTTTAAAATTCAATTACACAGGCACACAAAAAAATAAAAAAGTCAAAACCCAGAGGTTACACCCCCCTATCCCCATGTTTTTGGGGTCGCTGAAACCGAATATGACCATGAAAAATTTTTTTCATCGGCCATTTTCCCGCTACCACCCTTTGCACCTGCTCCCGGGGGTTGGAATTTCAGTTTAAAAAAATGCGGAGTATAGGGTGTCTATTCCTATGTTTTTTGGGTCGCTAAAACCAAAAAAGACTACAAGAACAAATTCTTCCCTCCCTTAACTCCCTACAACCCCCTGCGATGTTTTTCAAATAAAACGAACCGATTTTTGGGAAATTAAAAATTAAATATTAATTATCAAAAATTATTACAGGGGGTTGTAGGGGGTCGGGGTGGAAAGGATTTGATTTTGGTAGTCTTTTTTGGTTTCAGCGACCCAAAAAACGTAGGTTTAGATACCGTAATCGACTTTTCGTGAAAATTCGAATTTCGACCCCTCACCCCGGGGTTGTTAAGGGGGTTGTAGGGGGTTTAGGGAGGGAAGAATTTGTTTTTGGTAGTCTTTTTTGGTTTTAGCGACCCAAAAAACATAGGAATAGACACCCTATACTCCGCTTTTTTTTAAATTGAAATTCCAACCCCCGGGAGCAGGTGCAAAGGGGTGGTAGCGGGAAAATGGCCGATGAAAAAAATTTTTCATGGTCATATTCGGTTTCAGCGACCCAAAAAACATGGGGATAGGGGGGTGTGACCTCTGGGTTTTGACTTTTTTATTTTTTTGTGTGCCTGTGTTATTTATAAAAATTCACGCTACAATGCTTTTAATATTCAATTATTATCTAAAATTTTAACTAAAATTAATTTTTAAATAAATTTTTATTAGAAAATTCTACGAGAATTCAATTATTTAAATACAAAAATAAATAAGTTATTAAATATTTTAATGTTTCTTAAAATTAAATTATCATAAAAATTTTAGAAACAAATTTTTAAATAGTTAAATTCTTTTCACGAATTTTAATAAAATTTTTATAAGAATAATTATGTTTTTCGTGGAATTCGATTAAAATTGTTTTAAAAATAATTAAAATTCTGCAATGAGTTTTATAATTTATGAAAATAATTGAATTCCTGATGTAAAAAATTGTATTATTTATGAAAATAATTGAATTATTGTAAAAAAATTTGTAAATAATTGAATTCCTATGAAATTTTTATTATTTATGAAAATAATTAAATGTTTGGGTAAAATTTTATTAACATTTTTTTGAAATAATTGAATTCTATTGGAAAATTTTATTAAAATAGTAGATATTGAAAATCATTGAATTAAGGAAAATTTTTGAAAATAATTGAAATTTCAGGGAAGAATTATAACATTTATCATAATAATTGAATTCCTTCGAAGAATTGTAACTTCTCAAAAATTCTATTTTATTATTTTAGAAAATAATTCAATTATTACGAAGAAATTTATAAAAAATTTATAAATAATTGAATTTCTAAGAAATTGTTATTATTTATGAAAATTATTATGTTTTATTAAACTTTTTTTAAGTACAGTCGAACCTGGCTAACAATAAGTGAAATCTGGATAAGTGAAAAACCTATATTAGAGACGGCAATCGCCAGGTCCCTTCATTTTCCCATGTAGAAACCTCTATAAGTGAGAATCTGTAAGTGGCATGGACATAAGAAATATAGGGACAGGCCTCAAAGTATGGGCGAGGGGGGTACGTTGGCAGATCGGAAGGGAAAACGCTACGTTGGTCGATTCCCTATTGGTAGACTTAATGCGCAGGCGCCAATTGCCATATAACACGTACATTTTCTTAACCAATTAGCAAAGTATCCCCCCGCATCTATATGCCATGTCCCTATATTTCTTACGTCCATGGTAAGTGGCCGATATTTTTTCTTTGCTAGACCTCTATAAGTGATTATTTTTCTCAAGTAGACCTCTATAAGTTACAGGAGCATGTCTCCAACCTCTGTAAGTGAAAATCTTTTCCTCATATAAATATTCTACTGGGCAATAGAAGTAAGCAAACAGTAATTCAAATTTTAATAGAAGTTCACTTAATTAATAATTGTGTAAATCGACAAATCACTTTTTCATAAAATTTTTACAAATAAATTAATGAATTTAGTAAATTTGGTATTATCATTTGTAGATTAAATTGATTAAACCTCTATGAGTGAAAGAGGGCACGCTTAAACCTCTGTAAGTGCGAGAACCTCTATAAGTGACTGAGGCCGCTCTTCAACCTCTATAAGTGAAAACCTCAGCTATTAGTGAAAAACCTCTATAAGTGACAAAAAATTCACGGTCCCTTGAAATGTCACTTATCCAGGTTCGACTGTAATTGAATTCTTTTGGGAAATTTTTTTGAAATATTAGGTATTGAAAATCATTCTATTGAGGAAAATTTTTGGAATTAATTCAAATTTTTCCAAGAATTTTATTAAATTTTTTGAAAAGAATTGAATTTCAACGAAAAATTTTATTATTTAGGGACCGTCACGGAAATCAAATTTTGATTTCGTTACGATATTTCAAAATAAAACGAAATTATCAATGTATTTTGATTTTTATTCGGTAACGAAACAAAAGTCTATTCCACTTTAATTTCGTTTGCCGATATTGAATTAATTTTGAAATATATTTAAGTAAGATTATTCATTAAATAATTTATTTAAGTATTAATTTTGCAATAGTTCTTCACTACAAGAACTTAAGTTCTTTAAGAAGAAATTAATATCAAAAAAATTGAGAATTTTCTTATGAATTCTAAAAATTAAATTTTCTCCAGTACTTTTAATAAAAATCCCTGACCTGTGGTAACCCTGTAAAATAAATAAATAAATAATAAATTAATAATTATAGTTGATTTGATGAAAAATAAAATGATCACTAGAAATTTTTGGAAAATAAAGAAAATTAGGTAAGAAGGAAAAGGTGTTTAGTGTCCGTAAAAAAGAATGTGAAAAACCCACGCGAAGATAAAAGGTAAAGAACTTAACGAGTGGAAAAATCGATTTTTCACAAACACAAACTCACATCGGGCACAAACGGCGGTTCCCACATACCGGCTTCGACCCTTTTCCAATTCAAGCACTGAAAAAAACTATGAAGCTTCACTTCCTTCGCCCCATGTCTTCCGCATTTACAGCCAAGTCGATTTTTTGGACTCTTTTTCAAGAGCTGTTGACAAAGACTCTTTGCCTCCTCAGTGAATTTATGCGAATATTTTTCCTGATCCTCCTTGACACGTCGATCGACTTCCTCGCGCGCAACCTTCTCCTTACGGGCCCGAAACGGCGCCTGACCCTCAATCATCTCATATAAAAGACAACCGAAACTAAACCAATCCGGTGAGAATGTATACTTTTCATTGTCAATAACTTCCGGCGCCATGTAGCCAACGGTTCCAACTCGTCCTCTCACCATATCGTCCTCAGTGATTTCCACCGCCAAACCAAGATCCGATATTCTCACGTGGCCATGATCGTCGAGGAGAATATTTTCTGGCTTACAGTCTCTGTAGACAATTCCTTGAAGATGAAGATGCTCAAGGCCGCAAACGACTTCGGCCGCGTAGAACCTGGCGCGATTAATATCAAAACCAGGATCACCGCCCATATTGTAAATGTGGAATTTAAGATCGCCACCGTTCATTATTGTGAGCACGAGACATAATGCGTCCTTTGTCTCGTACGCGTATGCCAATGAGACGACAAATTTCGAATTAATTTTTTGCAATATATTCTTTTCGATTAGCACCATTGATTCGCCTTTACGTTTCTTTATTCGCTTTTTCTCCAATTTTTTGCACGCGTACATTTTACCCGTCGCTCTCACTTGACAGGCGCACACCTCGCCAAAACCACCTTTTCCCAAGACTCTGTACATTCGAAATGTTTTGTATGTCACTGGCTGCGCCTCCAACCATTTCCATTGAAGATACCTGAAAATATTACACCACAGTTAGTCAATAATAAAAGTAAACGAATATTTTACAACTTTTATCTTTTTACTCAAGTTCTTTATAATACCTAGTATAATGACATTTTCAAATTCGAAAATGAAAAATTTACCTTTTTATAACATTAAATAAATAAATGGATAAAATTTCTCTAAATTGCAATAAATAGAATTCTTTTAAATAATTGTATTATTTAGAAGGAATTTATATATATAATTCAATTCTTTCAGAGAATTTCATTAAAATTGCATTGGAAATAATTGAATTTTTATAAAGAAATTTATCAACATTTTTTTTTACATAATTTCATTAGTTCTAGAACTTTTATTAACTTTTATTAACTATTACTGCTGTTAAACTTTCTTGTAGTACAATTGTAGTACAATTGAATCTCGCAAAAATTGTTACATATTTTATATTTTTATTTTTAAAATAATTTTGATTACGAAAATTTTAATTATTCTAAAAATTGAAAAAATAATTATTTATTTAGCTTTTTAAACAAAGAATTCCGTATCTTTCGAAACTATAACATAACTGTTAGTTATTTCCACAAATAAAGTTTTCCACAAGAATTCAATTATTTAAACTAATAAGATTTTCATAATATTTATTATATATCGAAAAAATCAATTATTTAAAACAATGTTCATAAAATTCTTATGAAGAATTCAATTACTTTTAAAAATAACAAAATTTTGCACAAAAATCCAATTCTTTTTAAACATTTTAATAAACTTTTCCGTAATAATTCAATTATTTTCAAAAATAATAAAATTTCTCAAAGGAATTAAATTATTTTTGAAAATTTTAATAAAATTCTTAACAACTACTCAATTATAATTATAAATAATTCTTCAAAAGTATTCAATTATATCGATAAATAAGAAGATTATTCCCAAAAGTTAATTTATTTTGAGGTATTTTAATAAAATTTTTTGCAAAATTCAATTATTTTGATAAATAACAATATTCATCACCATAATTCAATTATTTTTAAAAGTAATAAATTTCTTCTTGGAAATTCCATTATTTTAAAAAATTCTAATAAAATCATTTGCAAGAATTCAATTATTTTAAAAAAAATTTAATAAAATTTCCAACAGACATTTAATTATTATTGTAAAAAATTTTAATAAAATTCTTTGTAAAGTTTAATTATTTTTAAAAACTTTTCGCAATTCAATGATTTTCAATATCTACTATTTTCATAAAATTTCCAAACAGAATTCAGTTATTTAAAAAAATTTTTTTATGAATAATAAAAATTTCTCAGGAATTCAATTATTTAAATTAGAATTTGCATAAAATTAGTCGAAAGAAATCAATTATTTAAACATTTTTATAAAATTCTTCTCAAGAATGACATTATTTTTATAAATATTAGTTAAATTCTTTCATGAATATTAAAATTCATTGCAGGAATTCAATTTATTAGCAGGATAAGAAAAACGTAAATATTTTGAATGAAAATTAGAAAAAAGTCAGGAAAATAAAAAATATGTAATGGAATTTTCGTCATAGACTTAATATTGACATTATTTAAATATTGAGAATAGATTCTTGATATAATTTATTTTTAATTGAAAAAATTAACAATAGATTTTTATTGATTTGTGGAATATTCTATGAATCACGTATTTGGTGACTTTAAAATTAAGACATTTTAAAAGTTTATAAAATAAACATTAGATAATAATTCTATGCAATAAAACTTTTATTAAATTACTATTAAGTAAAATAATATTTCAAGGATATAAATATACAAATATTAATTAAATTTCACAAAAATAATGAAATATAAATATTGTATTTTTAATAATTAGATATATTACTTACAATTTTGCAAGTTAAAAATTATACAAATTTATAATTATAGATTTTTATACAAATTATAAAAATAATTATTTAAAATTAATAACTAATAATTTTATACATAGGAAATCTAGAAGTAAAAATAAAAATGAATTAAAATAAATTTGATCAAATATCTTTTAACAATATATTAAGATAATGGTAATATTAAATTATGGACACCTACCTTTAGACAAAATGATAAAAATATTTAGTTAATTAAAAATTTAATTCAATACAATAAATTGTATATAGAATTAAATATTGAGAACAGGAATGCGTCTTGTAAATTCTACATAGGCACCTAACCGTTAAAAAGTTGGACATTAAATAAAAATAAAAAATGACAAAAAGCCACAAAAATTAATTTTCAAAACAAACAAATGAATGCAGAAAATTTGCTAACGGAAAGGAAACTTACGATTATTATAATGTATTTATATTTATGTATTTATTTATATTTATATTTATATTTATATTTATATTTATATCAGCTTATAAAATGTTTAAGGGATTTCATGAGAAAATTACATGTATTAATCGATTTTGTTAAAAATTTGTAATTAATAATTTTATTATTAAAGCTTATTAAAATATTGTTAAAAAAATGAATTCTTTTGAAAAGATTTATCAGATTTTTCGAAAATAATTAAATTTGTTTGACTAAATTCTTTAAATCTTTAAATTCTTTAAATCTATTGTTAATAATAGTGTTGGTTAGTTATTGTAATTAAAAATGTTATTATTGAATTATATTAAAATTTTTTTGGAAATATAATTAAATTCTTTTAAAGAATTTTATTAAAATTTGTAAAAATTGATTTTTTTTCGAGAAAGTTATTAAAGTTATTAAAATTTGAGAATAATATTCTTTTATTTCAACTATTAGCAGATTTAAATTTGTCCAAATTTTCTAACAAAAAAAAAAAGAAAAAAAGAATAAAGTAGTTTTTAGTGTCACAAATTTAAAAAAAAGTATCTAAATAGTAGCTAATCGTAAAAAAGTAGTTAAAAATCGAAAAAAATGTCTCTTACGAAAAGAATAATGTAAGTTGAATTTATTATAATTTTTTAAAATCCAATAGATAAGAAGCAAAAAAAGAGAAGAGAAAATTGAATATCAAACCTGAGAAAATAGTAGCTGGTGAGGAAAATCGAGAAAGGCTCGCCGGCCAAGAAATTTTTCACTGTTTGCGCGATTTCAACAAAAATTTCCTTTCCACCAGAGCCAAGTCTCTCTTCGCACTGTGAAATCAACGAATCATTCAAAATGTCAATGACTTCGGAACCCTCACGTTTCAGGTATTGTTCAAAAAGTCGTTTAGCAAATTCCGTCCGATTCTCGTCCATTTCAATCTCGTATTTTTCAATTGCGTCTAGGAATAGATTGTAACTATGATAAGCTGGCTTCTTATCCTGGCAAAATTGCCGAAATAGTAGCCGACCAATCGGCTGCTGATCGACGACATAGCCATATCTTATATCTGCAAACAAAAAAAAAATAAAATTCATTAGAAACTAAAAATAAATCATTGATATTTAAATCTTCATCAGGATTCCCACGCTTTTATTCATTTGAAATTCCCTGCGACTTTTCCAGGTTATCCATGGTACAAAAACGAAATTTTTACAGGTTTTTAAAAAATTTATTTATTACCTACTCAATCAGGGTTGCCACAAAAATTTAATTTTCATTTTTTTAATTGTAAAATTATTCGAAAACATCAATAACTTCTTTTTTAAATAAATATTTAATATCATTATACTATTTTTCCATAGGAATTAAGATTTTCAAAAAATTCAAATTCATACCTTTTGAAGTTGATCAATTTATGAAAATTGTATATACAACTCTTTTAAAATTCAATTAATTTGAAAATATTTAAGTCAAATTATTTATGAAATAATTTTTAATTATGTAATAATTTTATATGATAGTTCTTTACGAATTAAGTTATTTGAAAAGAAATTATTAGCAGAAGTAGATTCATAGTTTATAGACACAAAAATTCATAATTTTCTTATAAGAATTTTAGAAATTGAATATTTTTCCGCAATACAATAAACACAATAACTTTGGAAAACAACAATTTTCCAGGATTCCGAACCAAAATTCCCTGACTTTTCCAGGTTTTTTCAAGGTTCATAAAATTCCCTGACATTCGCAGGTTTTACAGGTTTCCAGGTTAATAATTTCTGAAAAATTTCTTTCAACATTTTCAAATCCTTTTGTTTACAATTCAATTTTACGAAATTTCATCTATTATTCAGGTATTCGGAAATTCTTCAATCATATATATATATAGAAAAATAAATAACTTTAAATAACTTTAATAACTTAATAACTTAATAACTTTAATAACTTTAATAACTTTAAATAACTTTAAATAACTTTAAAAAAATTCAATTCAACTTTTACAAAAAAATTAAATCTACACAATTTTAAGTTAAAAGTATGAAAAATTCAAACATTCAAAGATTATAATTTGAAATCTTTTCAAAACTCAATTATTATCTAAAGTTTTAACTGAAATTCATATTTAAATCAATTACAATTATAAGAAAATTCTACGACAATTCAATTATTCAAATACAAAAAAAAAATAATTTATATTGAAGAATTTTATTAAAATTTTTGAAAATAATTGAATTTTAGAGAAAAATTTTAATATTTATAAAAATAGTTGAAATTTTGACTATAACGTTTTTTAAACTTTTGACCATAATAATTGAATTTCTGCTAAGTATTTTATTACTTTTGAAAATAATTGAATTCTTAAGACGAATTTTTTAATATTTTTTTTAAATACCTAAATTATTTTTAATAAAAAAATAAATAATTTATTGAATAATTGAATGTTTCTCAAAATTGAATTCTCATAAAGAATTTTATTAACAAATTTTTAAATAATTGCATTATTTTGACGAATTTTAATAAAATTTTAAGAATAATTACATTTTTCGAGGAATTCGATTAAAACTGTATCAAAAATAATTGAAATTCTGCAATGAGTTTTATTATCTATGAAAATAATAATAATTGAATCCCTGTAACAAATTGTATTACATATTTATAAAAATAATTGAATCTCTGTAAAAATAAATTGTATATTTTTGAAATTAATAGAATTATTGTGAAGAAATTTATAAAAAAAATTTTTAAATAATTCATTTCTTTTGGAAAATTTTATTAAAATAGTAGATATATAAAATTATTGACTGGAGGAGAATTTTTGAAAAAAAATTGAATTTGTTAAAAAGAATTTCATTAAAATTTTTGAAAATAATTGAATTTTGGAGAAAATTTTTAATATTTATAAAGATAATTGAAATTTTGATGATAAATTTTTTAAACTTTTGATCATAATTGAATTTCTGCTAAGAATTTTATTACTTTTGAAAATAATTGAATTTCTTTGATGAATTTGAATAAAATTTTTAAGAATAATTATACATTTTTCGAGAAATTCCATTAAAATTGTATTAAAAATAATTGAAATTTTGCGATGAGTTTTATTATTTATTATTTGTAAAGGCAACTCTTTTAAAATTGAATTAAGAAAATTGAATTAAATAGAAAAATTAGATTTCAAGAATAAGCACAATAACTTTAGAAAACAATAATTTTCCAGGATTCCAATCAAAATTCCCTGACTTTTCCAGGTTTTTTCAAGGTTTATAAAAATTCCCTGACATTTCCAGGTTTTCCAAGTTTCCAGGTTGCATGGCAACCCTGCTAAATTAAATGAAATGGTCCCAATGTCCAACAGATTCAATATTATAATAATTTAAAAACTAAATTAATTCTTGAGTTTACAATTTTATTTCAATTTTTTCTTCATATGTATTTTTAAATCATACATAAATTACATTCCCTTTTAGAGAAATCGTTTTCCTTTACTTGAAAATAAAAAAACGTCCTTTCCTCAAAGTTAAATAAAAGTCTTTACTGCGAAAAAAATAAAATCCACAAAGAGTAAAAAAATAAACGATTTTTATAGGCCGATAAACCTTTAACTATTTTGATTCTATGGGACAAATTGAATAAAAATAAAATTTACGATAACATTACGGAATTGGTCTTGAAATCAGGATAGAAATTCTATAATCTAAATGACATCGTTAGTAGCAGAATAAGAACGCGAATAGACTGAAATATTATTGATTATAAATAGATACACATATACAGAAAGATGGAATAACATTTTTCTATCGAATACTTTTCTTCGACTTGATCTCTAATACATGAAGCTACACCATAATATATAAGAATTGCCCTTCAATCAACCGGAAGCTGCGAGACTCGTTCAACTGGAATCGATAATGTGAAATACTGACACGAGGTGAAAGCCAGACAATAACAAATTTTATACCTTTTTTCACAATTTATCACGTGCTTTTTTAACAAAAAAAGCTCACAAGAAAACATTTATTCATCTTTTAACAAACACCATCGAAAAATTTGGAGAAAAATTATTCAAATTTACATCGAAGTAATTTCTCGGAAAATTTATTTTCACTCAATTTCCTGTATTTTTAGGATTTTCCGTCCCGAATTTTTTCATAAAATATGTATATTTAGAGGTTATGTTTTGCATCAGTTTGCATCTAAAACGCATATATACAAAATACAAATACAGGGTTGACACAGGTCAGAGAAAGTAGAATTAGTCAGAAGTCAGGGATTTATTTCTTGAAGAGAACTATGATATAATTACTACTTAAATATTTCAAAATTAATTTAATTTTAAAACTTAAAAAGGTTTAAAATTAAAATCTTTGAAAATCCAAATTTTCTATATACTTTTAAGTTTTAACTAACAATTCTGTAGAATTAATTTTTTTGAAAAATAGTGGTTGAATAGGTATATTTAATAGAAGAATTTCCGAATAATCGAAATTTCGTAAAATTGGATTGTAAAGAAAAGAATTTGAAAATTTTCAAAGAACTTTTTTAAAAATTATTAAAAAGAAGAAATTATTTAAAGAAGAAATTTAGTTAAAAATTCTAGAAAATAATAATTGAATTGAAATCATGTAAATAATTTTGAAGAAATTATATACAGTAAGAATATTCTTACGATATAAAATAATGATTTTATCACATTTTCAAGACACTTGCTTTTGAAGTGAAGTTATACAAAATAACTAATTAATTGAAAACATTTAGTTAAAAATGAAATTAATTAAAGACATCAAGTTGAAAATGAAATATATAAATGAGAAAATGAAGTTAAAAATTGATTAATTGATGAAATTAAGATAAATGTTAATTAATTGAGGAAATTTAGTTAAAAATTAATTAATTGAAGAAATTAAAAATTAATTTTAATATGAGAGACTAAGTTACAATTTAATTAATTAAGGAAATTAAGTTAAAAATGGATTAATCTTTAAATACAATTCTTGCGAAAAATTCGTGTAATTTTTATCGATTTTAATTGCAATTAAAAGTATGTAAATAAATGAAAAATGAAAAACTAATATTTTTAAATTTTTTCTTTAATTTTGTCTGCATGGAAGAAAAATGTGCAAAAAATCGCCTTTTTAAAATTTAACGACTGGCAATAATTTTTAGCAGTTTGATTACGTGTTTGCTATAATTATGCTATCATATTGCTGTACTGGCTATTGTTGTATAAGAAACTAATTATTACCTGGGCAGAAAATGTAAGGTCACAAGACACCTATGATTTAGGTGTTCTGGAGTATATAAAGTAGAGTAAATTGCTTGTTTATACGATGATTCGAACAAGATACAAAATATCATAACACTATATCATTTTTACTTTTTAATTACTTTTTAATTAATTTTTTTTATTATCTTGGACATTGAGTATCATTTGTTTAGCATAAATTATTTTTATTTATATTTTGAAAGTTTTTTTAATTGAATTAATCTTTTATGTAGCTCAAGTTTAAAATTTCAATTCACAAAATTTTTACTGTAACGAAATTGACATTTTATCGTAGTGAATTAGATGAATTTTTATACTTTATAGTAAATTTTAATCGGTTATGTGAAAATTTAAACCCTTTTAATTGGCAGTTTTCACTCACTTTTTTGTTTATTTATGTACCTAACTTTTTATTATACCGAATTTTTAATTACTAGAATTTTGATTTGGCCAAAATAATTAAATTCCTAATACAAATTAAATTATTTCATATTTTGAATTGATATTATTTATTCACCTTTTTAAGTAAATTTTTTGTTATTTTTTCGAGTACTTTTCGGGAAAATTAATAAGATTCGGGTAATTTTTTTCGGGTGATTAGGTTTCGGCGGGTTTCGGGCATGTGTTTTCGGTATTTTTACCTGGAAAGCATAAAAAATTGGCTAAAAAAATAATAAGTTAAAAAAATGTAATTTCCGCTAAACAAAAAAAAAATATTTAAAATAAAAATTAAAAAATAAAAATTCTACAAAAACAAAACTTGTATCTGTATAGGAAAATTTGACACAGTATATAAATTTCAAGCTTCATGGAAACTCCGTTAATAAATTATTGTGACGAGTGTTCATTCGACCAAATAAATTTCAAAACACAACCAATAATAATTCGTAAAAAAAGAATCTTTTTCCATCATTATTCATGTGTCGCAGAAAATTGTTTATAGTCGAAAAATAATAATTTTGAGGATCCAATAAAAGCTCTCAATTTTTCATCGATCAACCGTGCGCGGCGGCGTTAAATAATAATCGTCTTTCGGAATTGATTTTCCATCAACGTTGGCGTCGACCATAAACGTGTACGCGCCTGTTATCTTAGTGGGTTAAACAATAAAGGCGCGCTACCCAGATCTCAATTTTTTTTTATTCTGCACATAGACGAGTAATTTCGAGCATGTATGTATATAGAACATTGGAACTACCGCCATCACATTCACTTTTTTCATTCAGAGCTTTTTTTTATTAATATCACAAATAAGCAGTAATTAAATAAAGTGCCTCAATTCATTAATTTCTGATTACGATAATGGAGTTCTGCGTAAACCTTGTCTCATCGTGACGAAAAAATGTTTGTCTATTTCGATGATAAAAAAGAAAGGAAAATAATTATTTTTTGAATTTAATTTAACACGGAATTTTACTTAAGACAGTATATAAACTTTACTTACTTAGCACAATATTATCGAATAGTTAATGTTATATATATATACTAAAGTAATATTTATTAATAATTGCCAATATATTAGACAATTTAAAAAAAAAATTGTTTTTCTCTTTAAATCAATTATTTAAAAAAATTTTTGAGAAAGTTCTTTAAGAATTCAATTATTTAAAGAAAAAAAGAAATTTTATCTAAAATAACTCTGAAATCCGTTTGTTTATAATTTAATTTTACTAAAATTCGATTATTCGGAAATTTTTCAATTAAATATGAATTTAAAAAAATTCAACACTATTAGAACTCGACTGTCGATAAACCGGTTGTACTCAGGAGAGGTTTTCTACAGTTTCCCTCTCCACTGGCGAGAAAACCCATTAGACGGGTGGTCCATGCAAATGCGAGTACTCCTAATTTTCAAGTCGTTCTGTAGACGCAAAATTAGTTAAGGTTATTTTTAAGAAATTTGTAAAGAGAGAAATTGTATAGAGACACTTGTATAGCCAAGTTGTGTAGGCTGAAGACGGGTGTATAAACAAATGAATAATAATTGAATTAGTAAAAGTATTTTTCTTAAAGATTACATAACTTTAAATTTTGATTTTATGTTAAAAATAATTTAAAAATTTTATAACGTGTATTATTACTTTTCAAATAAGGAGGCGCATGATTATTCCACAAATGTCATTTGGCCGAACTGTCATTTTATCAGGGACTCTTTCCAACACAAATGAACACAAATATCAAGTGTGTGTTTGTGTTGTGTTCTGAACACAAACAGATTTCAATAGTAAATTGAACTTGCCACATGTGTTTGAGCAAATGAGTTTTTTCGAACACAAACACATTTCAATTTTTTGAATTGTGTTGTGTTCTGAACACAACACGTACTCAGCACAAACGTTTGGTAACTGTCCCTGCATTTTATCGAATTGCATTTATCCGAACTGTTATTTTAACAAAATGCCATTTGCGAATCGACATTTTTACGAATTGACACTTTTTCGAAAAGTCATTTTTGCGAAATATCATTTTTACGAATAATTATTATTGTTCCGAAATGTCATTTTTGCGAATCGACATTTTTACAATTATTGACACTTTTGCGAAATATCATTTTTACGAATTGTCACTTTGTCACCCCCTCCCCCCATCTAACGCAATTTTGTATACATTAGCGCCATTTTTTCTGCTGACCGTAACAACCCAGGTAGAAATTGACGACCGGGATGGTACCGGCCCAGTACAAACGGCGGATTATAAGTGCCGGGGCGGTACCGGCATAAGACCGTAATTTTTACCGGCTCGGTACCGGCAAATTACCGGATGATAACTACGGCAGGTATCCGGCATACGTACCGGGCCGGTACCGAATAATCCACCGGGGCGGTACTGGCCCGGTTATTGTTGGAAGGTATTTGGTGCCGATTTATTACCGGCTGCACAACCGGCTAGGTACTGGTCCAGTACCGGCATAAGTCTGTTTATTCCACCGGCGCAGTACCGGTAAATTGCCGGATGATAACTTCGGTAGGTATCCGGCAACCGTACCGGGCCGGCACTAAAAAACAACCGGTGTGGTACCGGGCCGGTTAAAAAAATTATATTTCAGTCTGATTAATTGTTTAATTATCATTATTATTATCAATGTTATTATTAATTTTAAATTGGAAACAGTAAATATATTAAATGCTGAAACAGAGAAACATAAACAATTATAGAAAAATCAGAAGACTTGAGGAATTGAACTCCGGACCCTGAGGCTGCAAAGTCGACACCACATCCGCTAACCTAAACCTGCATATGGCAAGCAAATGCAAAGTGAGCTTATAAAGACCAACCGACATTCCGCCCGGCAGCAGTACCGGGCCGGCACTAATATTCGAACGGTGCGGTACCGGGCCAGTATTTGTATTTCTAATTTATTTTAATTCAATTTAAATTATTAAAAATAAATAAATGAAAATAGTAATTATAAATAATAATAACCGCCCTATTCACCGGTTAAATACCGGGCCGGCACCAATAAGCAACCTACTAGGTATTAATATAAATGCCGGCACAACTAACTAATTAATTTATTATTAATAATTAAATTAATAAATTAATTTTCAAATTTTTTTTCTTTTCTTTAATTCTTTTTCTGATAGTTTAACATTGGCAAACAACCGGGAGGACACTGGGTTAGTACTAATATTTTTGTCGGCAAAACTTCTGTGCCAGTAGAAAGCATTAAGTTAATTTTTGTGCTGGGCCGGTGCTGGGCCGGCACAAATATTATCACCGGAAAATCTCCTTCGTCCGTATAAAAACAAAACCAAATAGTGGTACCGGGCCGGTGCTGGGCCGGTAAAAATATTATCACCGGCAAATCTCCGTCGGCAGTATAAAACAGAGCGAAATGACAGTACCGGGCCGGTGATACGCCGGTACAAATATTATCACCGGCAAATCTCCTTCGGTGGTATAAACCAGAGCGAAATGACAGTACCGGGCCGGTGATACGCCGGTGCTGGGCCGGTAAAAATATTATCACCGGCAAATCTCCTTCGGCGGTATAAAAACAGAAGTAAATTATAGTACCGGGCCGGTACTGGGCCAGTATTTATTTCATATCCGGCCCGGTACCTTTTTGCCGGTACCGGCATATGTCCGATTTTACAACCGGTTCGGTACCATGCCGGTCGTTAGTGCTGACACACCTCCAACTTTTCTGCCTGGGAAATAGCTTGACCCCCCCTTCCCCCTAAAGCGTTACGTATTTTTTGAACGGCCCCTTTTGCGAAAAGTCATTTTTGCGAAAATTGCTATAGTAATAAATTTATATTCATACAAGTTTACTATAGCAATTTTTTCAAAAATGACAATGCAAAAGCGACAATTCGTAAAAATGGCGATTCGAAAAAATGACTTTTCGCAAAAGTGTCAATTCGTAAAAATGGAGATTCCCAAAAGTGACATTTTGTAACAGTTCGGATAAATGGAATTCGGTAAAATGACAGTTCGGTCAAATGACATTTGGGGAATAATCATGCACCATGCACCTCCAAATAAGTTTCTAATTTGTAAAAACCAATTCTATTATTGTCATATTTAGTTGGAAGCTCATTAATTCAAACAGTACATTAAGTTACTAATTTATTTAAATAGCCTCTATATTATCAATTCAATTAGTTAACTTTGACTAATTGACAGTAAACGAATCCGTCTTATTTGAATTATTTATTTATTTATTGAAATAAATCCTACAGTCTCGAAGACCAATTACAGGTTTATCATTGTACAAAATGTAATTATTAAATAATGGCGATTATAATTTGGCATAAACATATGCACACCAGCTATGATATCGGATCCTCTCTATAAAAATTTATTACACTCATAAGGAAATCTTTCATAGGTTGTTCAAAAATGTCTAAAGTAGGTACAGAAATAGCAGAGACTCTATTATATGTATCACAAATTCTTATCATTGGTGTTTTTTTTATTTAAATGACTAGTATAAAAAGGTCTTGATTGAATTAGTCAAAATCTATTGTGAATTAGTCAATATCTACTAATTCAAATTTAGAGAGTAAGATTTCTGCTGGTGGAGGAAATATTCGAATCATGTTCTGTACGGATCATTATGATAGACACCAAGGAAACCGAGCTTTCAACATTAGTGTGCGCTGTTTGTGTATACAAGTGAATGCAAATTCTCGAGAATGGTAGTACATTCCCACTCTAACCCTTTTCCTTCAAATATTCCCTATATATATGTACATCTTGCACTATTCCCTTGCCAAGCACTCGCATTGACATATTCAATTATATAAATATACATTTTTTAATTAATAAATATAACAATAATAATGAAAAATATTTCTTTTTTCGTAGTTAAAGAGTTAAAATTCTGCAGTAAAATAACAATTCCTCCAATTAAAAAAATATACTAATTTAATTTGTGGTAAAATAAAAATAATTCTACTAATTTAATTTAGTAGGGGAGAGTTGTTAAGGTTGGGCATGGTTTTGACTTTTCTTCATAACTTCCCCTGTAGAACGAATTTCGTGATTTTGTGCATATTGTTAGAAAGATCAACTCAAATGCAACGTTTTTGCTGAACATTGTAAAAAAATTTGACTAAAAGATTCGGAGTTATAAGCAATTTAAAAAAAAAATGTTGTCAGAGTTGATCATAGTTGACAGAGTTGAGCCACTGTAGAAAATCAGTGAAATATTTAGGTAAATGATTAAAAATGACTTTCAAATGATAGAATGACACTTGGGAATGAAAAAAGGAACCATGAAATTAAAATCAAATCCCATATTATGCATTTTCATATAAATTTAGATATTTTATTCCTTATGAACGAATTGAAAAAATGAAAAAAGGTTATCAACAATTTTTTCCTCTCTTTATAATGGAAATGAAGTTTTTAACACCTCTTTAAATGAAAAAATGAATTTCTGTTGCAAGTACGTACGCTTTATAATTGCAAAATTTCGGGTGGCTCAACTCTAACAACCACTCCTTTTGGATCTTCTAAGTCTTGGATCATTTGCCCTCTGGAACTTCTAAGTTTTCGGACTTTTCGGATTGGTTTTTTTACTTTGGATCTTTTGTACCCCAATCCATCTATCTATCTAGTTCGTCAGAATAAAAATTCAGCTTAACGAAAAAATTAATAATAAAAACCTGTTAATTTTAAATATATTGAAATAAGCATTCAATTATAATTAAATATAAATATAAAACAGATATAACTAAAAATAGTCAAACTAAATAAAAAAAATATATATATATATATATATATATATATATATATATATATATATATATATATATATATATATATATATATATATATATATATACATTACGACCATGAGAAAATGAAGAGAAAAAAGTCATTTTCAGTGAAATAATTGCTACAAATGAAGATTTATTAAGACGAGAATAAAAAAGAATGAAAACGAAATTTGTCACTTTATTAAACGATTGAAGATAATTAATGGAAAGATGAAAAAATCTCCGGAACGAGATTAAAGATTGTTATAACTGATTTGTGAATACTTGATCCAATCTGCATGGGGAGGAAACGGGATCAAACAAGGTAACTCGTT
Source organism: Leptopilina syphax (assembly GCA_032872505.1). Lineage (NCBI taxonomy): Eukaryota > Metazoa > Arthropoda > Insecta > Hymenoptera > Figitidae > Leptopilina > Leptopilina syphax. The sequence continues at coordinate 31,813,438 of CM065468.1, forward strand.
TTCCAAGTTGACGTTTCATTAATTAATTATAAGAACCCTTTGATGAGTAAACAGTTTCCACAAATCTCTCCTGCTTTATTTGTAACGTCAATAAATTTTCTGATTTATCGAAAACATTATTATTCCCATACAATATTCAATACCAGTGATTATAAAAACGAATTCCAGAACCTCTTATTCAAATTAAAAGCAAATTATATATCATTCGACATATCGAAGGCCATCGTTTAAAATTAATATTTATTTTTGCACTGAGCAGAATAAATATAAACAATATTAATCTACCAATATTTAAAAATTACCTTCAATACAAATTCTGTTTTTTTAAAAATCAGATGGCGGAAATTTTGGATAAATAAAAATTCTAATTTAAAATCTGGTAAAATAAAAATTAAAAATTTAGTAATATTAGATAATCAGTAAATTTTCTGATTATATTTAAATACTTTTTCAGTTGTAAAAAATGAATTCGCATATTTTAATTTCGCTCTATATTATAAAACAAGAATGTAATTTAAATTACCACATAGAATTATTAATAGAACGTAAGGTCTCCCATAAATTTCTCTCGAAATTAGTTACAGAAGACTATGGAATTGGAAGCGACTTATGAAATGTCATATATGAAACACAAGGACGAACTTTATGAACTAGTGGAGCTTATAACTTTATAAAGAGGCTTCAAAGATACTCAATCTCAAATGCAGCTATAAAAATATAAAAGTAACTTCATTTCAAACATGTCCTGTGCACATTTTTCTTTTTATAAACAATGAAAACATCCGTTACCAGCACCTCTCGTAAAACCGAGCACAGTTTATTTCCGTTCTTTTCCAAAATCATATTTAATCCATAAACAGCGGTTTTATTAGTATTTTTTATATTTCTTTTGTGTTAAAAAAACAAATTTATTTTTAATGTCAGTTTAAAATAAAATAACAATATTTACACTGAAAAAAACTTTATTTGATTCAAATAACCGATTACTTGACTATTATCAATTAAATATTTACTTGAATCAAATAAAATATTATTTATTGGAGTTATTATTATTATTATTATTATTATTGGAGTCAATTAAATAGAATTTGCTTTAAATGCTGAAATTATTGGTACAACTTCAAATACAATTTAATTGACTCCAATAAATATTATTTGATTTAACCCATTAACGCCCAAATGTCCAAAATTTTAGACTGAAGTTCAAGGTAAGAATTTTTATCCTAAATGATTAGACTTTTAAAAACCCTTCGGTACTAGGGGGTATTGAGGTCCGCTCTTTCAGAATCCGGGGTCAAAAAAGCATTTCGACCATCAGGGAAACCAACATGGCGCCCAAAATGGAAAAAATACCGAAAAAATCGGATGTTTTTTTTGAAACACGCTTTTCACATCAATAAGATTTTTTTGGGCGGGTCTCATGTATGCTATAGGTGGATAAAATAGTTGTACTTTCGAACTGTGTACTTGACAACTTGAAAATTCAAGATGGCGGATCCAAAATGGCAAAAAAATTCAGATCAAAATACTTGATAAATAGCAAATGCATCATCAATATTCAAAACTTGATTTAAATCATCTGAAAATTACTTCTCGGGGGTTTTCGGGGTCGCTGATTACAAATATGAAGTTCAATTTTAAAAATTCAAAATGGCGGATCTAATATGGCGGATAAAATTTTTTTAAAATAGATAAAATTGCATGGAATTACTTACTCGGGGGTTTTCGGGGTCGATGATTTCTCTCACCATGTGAAGGTCAACTAATTTTAATATTATAAAAAAATTTTAAATAAAATATAAAAACAGTTAAAAACACAAAAAAATTTAAAAATGAAAAAGTAGGGTGATGTGGAGTGATGTGAAACATGGGGGGATGTGCAACACCGCCGATTTCTGATCTATAGTTCGATATTGAACAGAGCCAAGTAGGGGAGAGTGGGGCAAAATGGGGTAGGCGGGTCAAATGGGGTACCTCTGTTTTTCCATGATAGGTACTTTTAAATTTTTTTTCCTCGACATATATCATTAATGTTGATAAGAAACTGTTATTAATTATGAAGACACTCCAAAGAAAATTTTTTTTTGAAAGTTATACAACTTTTAAGTTTTAAGCAAAAAGAATATGAATTTTTTTCAAAATTAAAGTGCTCTCCAAACTTTTTGGGATAATGCATTTAATTTGTCAAGTGTGGGATCTTTTTCAGTACTTATTCTAGAGTAATTTCCAATAGAATAGATTGTTTAATTGTTTACAATAACTTGTAAACATTGCATTTTGTTTTAATATGCAGTGTGGGGCAGAATGGGGTACCTAAGTGTGGGGCATGCCGGAAGCTACGCCGCTTCATTAAAACTATTTAAAAACATTATATTATGCATATTTAAAGGTTTCCTGCAAAAGAATCGATATTTTTGTTTCCAAGCATTTATACTCTCGATGTTTAATAATCGATATATCGATATTTTGCAATATCCATGTTTTTTTGTTAAATTCTAATAAATATTACTTGTTTTTTCATAGTAATAAAGAATCCTACTTTGTGTTTGTATTTATAATCTCATACAACAAGAATTTAATGAATTTTGAAAAAATATTCAATGTTTTGTATAGTTATTTGATGCCACCCCATTTTGCCCCACGGGTGGGGCAAAATGGGATTTTAGCACTTTCTCAGAAAATACGATATAAGTTCTTTCAAAAATTTTTTTCTCCGCTATTATCATAATTTCCTCAAAGCTAAGTGTACAAAGAAGAATTCTGAAGTTTAGCTGAATCGATTTATTCGTTTGGTTCTCTGTAAACAGCCAATTTCAAAAAGGTACCCCATTTTGCCCCACTCTCCCCTACACTGGAATCTAGATCGGTGAGACTAATCGGGGATGGCTTCTCAACGATCTAGCGGATTAATTGAGACTGAGAAGCAACACAAACAGGGCCGTACGAAGTATTTTTTGTTTGCACCATTCTTTTAGAAAATAATTCATGTTAGAAAATTAATATAAATAACAAAATATTATACAAAAATAAAATGTATTTATATTAAAAAAAAGTAAATAATGATGAAGTTATCAAATGAAATAAATAGCATCGGGCACTGAGAACCTTTTCTTCTACAATTAGGCACGGCATTGATCGACATTTCAAAGTCCCCGCTAGCCATCCACTTTTCCTCGCCTACAAACTATGTAAACAGAGTCTCAACGATCCCGAGCTCACCGATCTAGATTCCAGTGTATTGCCATTTGTTTGTATCCTCAGTAGCTTGTTTTTGATATAAAACTCACGAGACAGCTCGCAGCCAGGTTTGCTGTACGTAAGTTGACTTAAATTTCTCGGGAAGGAAATATTTCTCGCGCTTTACATTTCTAGTCGTTTCGTGAAGGGTTTTAATTTATTTTATAGATAAGAATGTGCTTATTGTTGCTTTTTTAAGTGTTTTTAAATATCTGTTTATATTTTGTGTTTCCATTACATTGTATTGCGACTATTGCGTACAAATCATTTTTCGCAAAATATCATATTTGGGGTAATGTGCAACACTTTTTTTTGGGGTGGACGTAACTACTTTTTACGTGCCATAACTGCGATTCACATTATGAATAAAAAATGATTAGTTATTTTCCTTTAATTATATTCCTTATTCACACCGAAGAAAATGCCTACTATCGGCTCAAAAAGTATAGGCCCCTGTGTTTGAAAGCTCATAACTCAGGTAAAAAAATTCACACGTTAATCGGACAACTTGGATTTAGAAGAAACACTATTTCTACGTTAGTATACGGAAATGCAAGAAATAAAAAAATTTTTTGCGTTATTTACGGATTTTCGAAAGTGAAAAATACATGTTTTTTTGAAGCATTTTGACAAGGGCCTACTTTGAAAGCTTGTAGCTTATTCAATAAGTATCGCATTGTTATGCTGAATTTTTTCTATGAAGTTTAAACCCTACTAAAACAATATATACAAAAATTTTTGAATTATTGCATTAACTTTTTGTTATTATTTGAAACAAAGATAAAAAGTCATCGCCTTTGCAAATAATAATACAGATTTGAGACAAACTGTAAATTACGTACAATATGGTATTGAAAATAATGCAATAAAAATAAATTGTTTAAAAAAATTTTTTAATGAATTATTTAGAAAAAAGTTTTCAGTTTTTTGCTTTATTACCCCCATTAAAGCAAGGTGCAGGCAGTCTTGCCGATACCTTTAGTGCAGATCACTCGACAAAGGTTTTAAAGTTGTAAATAACTCGCTATAATAGAAAAATCTTTAAAAAAAAGGTACAGTAGTGGACCGCTTGGGACCGCTGCCATTGAATGTCCTGTTGCTGACAAAAGGGTTCATGACTGCCTGCACCTTGCTTTAATGGGGTAATAAAGCAAAAAACTGAAAACTTTTTTCTAAATAATTCATTAAAAAATTTTTTTAAACAATTTATTTTTATTGCATTATTTTCAATACCATATTGTACGTAATTTACAGTTTGTCTCAAATCTGTATTATTATTTGCAAAGGCGATGACTTTTTATCTTTGTTTCAAATAATAACAAAAAGTTAATGCAATAATTCAAAAATTTTTGTATATATTGTTTTAGTAGGGTTTAAACTTCATAGAAAAAATTCAGCATAACAATGCGATACTTATTGAATAAGCTACAAGCTTTCAAAGTAGGCCCTTGTCAAAATGCTTCAAAAAAACATGTATTTTTCACTTTCGAAAATCCGTAAATAACGCAAAAAATTTTTTTATTTCTTGCATTTCCGTATACTAACGTAGAAATAGTGTTTCTTCTAAATCCAAGTTGTCCGATTAACGTGTGAATTTTTTTACCTGAGTTATGAGCTTTCAAACACAGGGGCCTATACTTTTTGAGCCGATAGTAGGACCCGTATACCAGGAATTGACTAGGTTTCCTAGTTATGAGAGGAGCCAACTATAGAATCCTGGTCAAAGTAATAAGATTCAAGCATAGTTAATGTGACCAGGAAAATTAGTCGATGTAATCCCAATGGGAAATCTCTGTACAATGCCAACAGTGACAAATGGCGCAGTACAGAACCATTTGTTCTTCCAGCATTTTGCCAAGTCTCGGCAGGGTAATCTTGGCGCAAGACAGAATAAATGGTTCCGCCATAATTATGCCAAACCTTGTCAGGTAAATCTTGGCGCAGTACAGAATAAATGTTTTCGCCATAGTAATGCCAAATCTTGGCAATAATACTTCGGCTTAGTACTGTAAATATGTTTTTAAGAACTTAATTTCAAAATTCACAAGTTGAATAATTTTTTTTGTAAATTATTCATTAAAAAAAAAATTCAATACTAAATTTTAATAATTTATCGTTAGTTAAAATATTTATAGTCATATTCTTATATTAACTAAAGTTTTAGTAGAATGAATTAAAATTGTGAAGTTGAATATACTTTTTATTTTCTAAGATGGTTAAAATGACTTTTGTTGAATTTACTTTATACCCTTGATTTTGATAACTAGTGAGAGCTGGTAAAGCGAACTACATTGGACAAGTGAAACAAATTAAATAAAATTAACACAAGCTTCTTGGTAAAACCAACCATCTTGTTAGGTTGTTATTGTTTTCATTCACATTTCACAAAAAGTAACCTCACTTTTTTGTCATTTTTTAATTATATGCAAATCTCAATTTTGAGTATGATTGATTATATATTCTTCTGGTAAATATTTAAACAATGTTCTTATGTATAAAAGTCTCGTTTTTGTTTTAATGGTGTAATGTAATTATTCGGTACTTATTTCCATTTGGCATTATTGTTATTCATAATGGTAAATTTTTTTAATAAACTAATTTGGCAAATAATTTTGTAAAATATGTTTATTTAAATGAAAAGTTAGAATATAAATTTTATATAAAAATTTAGGAATTTTATTCATTAAGCTTAAATTTATTGCACTAATCTTTCATTTATATTAAAAATTAATTTTTAAATGATTCCTTATATTTTAATATTCTTCTGTAATATATATTAAATATAATGTATATTACAATATACTATTGTTGCAATTACAATATCCCACTTTCAAGTTACAGAGCATATTTTCATACTTCCTTCGTATGTATGTATATTCTAACTTTCCATTCATGAGCCTCCGTGGCGCAGTTGGTAGAGCATCCGCTCCTAGCAGCGTCTTGCATTCGAGACCTCATGATGGTAAATATTCAGGTAAATAGAAAAACAAATTTTCTTCGACAGGTATTAACATTCCAAGCATACATGACATGAGAATAGCATGAAATTCTTTTTTTTAATTTATAAATTTTTTTTATAAAAATAAAAGTAACATCGGCGTGACACTAAAAATATGTATTCACCTGTACTACCGCAACACTAACATTCTGCATTGACGCCAGTACTAAATTAGTACCGATTGTCAAGACAGAACATTGTCTACATGCCGACGTTATATCTGTATTGCACCAGTACTGAAATTCAGTGTAGCCCCGATACTGCCAACGCTGGTATAGTACTGCGCCCGTGGCGTATTTCCCATTGGGATCAGGAAGAAATAGTCAAATTGACTAGGAGAATAATATTAGATTTACACTGTGTATCATAATTATTTGAAATTGCTAATCAAATTCTTATTATCAAATAAAAGAGAAAAACTAATTAAAAGAAAAAAGAAAAAAATTAATTATTGTATTTGAACATATTTATATTTGACTTTGTATTTATATACCTTAGAATTAATTTAAACTTATGAAATAAATATTTGACGCAGGGGGGGGGGGGCGCGAACACCTGAAACCTAACGAATACGAACTTTGAAACCCGGAACGATAACCACTACACTAAACACGACTTGGTATTTTAATTTTTCTAATAGACACTAGATTTTCGAGTCAAAATACAATAATTAATCAGATGATGTTTTACACATTTCAAGTACACAATTTTATACACTTGTCAAAAACTATTTATTTTTAATTATTTATGCCATTCAAATGAAAATAAATTTAAACACACAAATTATTGCAAAGGTAAATTTTCAAACACACTACGCGATTAAAATAGTAAAAATGTTGTCACCACATGCGTAAAAATTTCGACGATTTATATCATTTATATTGAAACCTAACCAAAAAAGTCTGAAAGAATTGACTAATATAATTAAATAGTTTACTTTCTAAAACGTGGACTATCTATATTTTCAGAGGTTCCGAGAAACCAGCAATTTTGGTAAATGTAAGAACTCCATTTTATGTACAAAAAAATAGACGCGAGTAATGATAAAAAGTCGTTTTACGAAATCACGATAAACGACGCTAAAGATACAGAGGTAAACACTGTCAGAACAGAAGCAGACGCGTGCGCATTATGGAAATAGGCAAAAGTACTAAAATCCTAGTCAATTTGACTAGGATTTGCAGGGTTGTTTTTGCCAGGCTTGAATTTGTTGAATCAACCTAGCGATCCTAACTATAATGATTAGGAATCCTTATTACTTTTACTAGATTAAGATTAACTATAGAGTCATAGTTAATAATACCATCGAGATTTTTTTCGGTGCAGTTATGAATAAATAAAAAATTAAACAAAAAAAAATTTTTTTTCTTTGGTGAAATCTCCACGTTTTAGAGGTCAACTATACCTTAGTAAATTTTTTTGTCAGATTTCGATTAGTTTACATTGAAAAAGCCTAAAATTAATAATTAAAGAGATTTTCATCGATATTTATGCATTACATACCTGAATTTTACTGGTGTTGCACATCACCCCAACTTTTTTGGAAAATGCAAAAACAGACGTTTTTGAAAAAGCGAAAAATTTGTAGGAAAAATTTAAAATTCTTAAAATCTAATAATGCAGAAATATTCTATTATAATGCCTCTAAGTCATTCAATTTTGAAATATTTAAAAATTTAAATATTTGACATGTTTTTCGTCCAACGAAAAAAAAAACGTTGCACATAACCCCACAACACCCTACAACAAAATTAAAAAATTAAAAAATACAAAAAAATATTAAAAAATTGTTTAAAAATTTTTTTAAAAAAGAAGACAAAGTTAAGAAACTTTGTCGAGCTCCAAGTAGTGAATTGAATTGAATTTTGAATTTTAAAAATTGAACTTCATATTCGTAATCAGCGACCCCAAAAACCTCCGAGTGAGTAATTTCATGCAATTTTATTGATTTTCAAAAATTTTTATCCGCCATATTGGAACCGCCATTTTGAATTTTTAAAATTAAAATTCATATTCGTAATCAGCGACCCCGAAAACCCCCGAGAAGTAATTTTCAGATGATTTCAATCAAGTTTTGTATATTGATGATGCATTTGCTATTTATCAAGTATTTTGCTCTGATTTTTCAGCCATTTTGGATCCGCCATCTTGAATTTTCAAGTTGTCAAGTACACAGTTCGAAAGTACAACTATTTTATCTAGGGGAGAGTCTCCAGTTGTGAGACGGGTTTTATTTTTGACCCGTAAATTGTAAACGGGTAAACGAAATTGTAAATAAAATACACCGTTCGAAAGGTAACACACGGAAAAAAAAAGTACGTGAATCCTTCCTTGAAAGTGCTTGACTTTTGGATAGAACACAAAGTACAAGGCTGTATCATATACTTTTTATTAGAAAATATAGAAAAGTCCTAGAGTTATTTTAGTACTAGTATGGGCAACAGTGTTTTTTAAATTTTAACGAAAAGTCATTTGTTCAGTTTTATAAAGTACGTGAAAGATTAGTTGACTGCGCTTGAAAATTCTGTAGAGCATGCGCAGTGTGCGTTGCGCGTTTCTACCCAAGGTAAATGCCAGCTGATCGTCTGTTTCCGTTTGTGTTAATTTCAGATGTGAATATACTATTATTTTATGAAAAACAAATAGTGTTAATATATATTTGTCTTCAAGAATTGACTTTCAAAAAAATATTTTTTGTTTTGTGTTTCTCACAAAACAGAATGTTATGTAAGTCTCAGTTTTCAGTGAAATAGCATGTCTCAGAAGTCGTGAAAAATTTCACCATGTGGTATATAAGAACAATTCGATACGTACTTTTAAGTGTTAAGTGTGTGTTTATATTTAAGTTATACGCGAATATATGTGTGTGTTATAGGTTAGTTCATAAGTGTTGACGAACGTCGAAAAGTGATACAATAATTGTTCTTTGTTTGTGTGATTAATTATCCAAATATGTGAATGAATGAGTGAATTTCAGAAAAACGGTGCGAACAAGTGGAAATTATTTTTTTATTTTACAGTTTTTTTGAAAGTCAATGAAATTCTCAAGCAAGGTACTAGAAATTTTCATTGACTGCTTTTGAAACTCTCATGCAAAAGTACTAGACTGTTTTTAGTATTTTGTGTCGTATCCAAAAGTCAAGTACCGAGTCAATGAAAAATTCACGTACTTTTTTTTTCCGTGCAGAAATACGCAACTTTTATTAAAAGAAAGTATAGTGTTTCGATGAACTCAAAAAATTTTACGATACATTTTCCGAGCACATCGCTTTTTTCAAAAAAAAAAAAAAAAATGTCTCCAGTTGTGAGACACTCATTAAAAATTGCTAAAATTTAATAAGTTTGACATAAAACGTTATGTTTAGTAGAAATAATTAAATATATTAATAATATATATTATTATATACTAAATAATAATATTTATTCGCCAAAATATGACTATCAAATAAACACAATTTAATAGCTTCAACAAGAGCATTAAAATTGATTTCTTCTGAATCAATTGACTTTTTTCCACTTGACATGCCCAAAAATACTAGAAAAAAGAATCAAAACAACATTTAAATAGTATGCCTGCAAAGTAGTATTTTTTATGCTGCCCAGATGAGTGTTGACACCGTCTCACAACTGGTGATATGCTGTGTCTCACACCCAGAAATTTGCGCTATTTTGAAAAAGGAAAATTAAATTATTTTCAACCGTAGATTGGAACAATGCAATATTGCATCACAAAATATAAGGAAAACACTAAAAGAAAATGCATTACATTTACCTTTTCCAATTAAGTAACTTGGAAAAAAGTACTTTGCATTTATTGAAAAAACGCTTTTTAGTCGATTATCACACACAGTGTTGGTATTTAACAAAAACAGTTTATATATCCGCTTCGGCGTACACGAAAAAGTTGGCTCATATAAAAAGAAATGTTTTTATATAAACCAATCGGCTTTTTAATATTGCATGTTAAAAAAAATTGACTGTCTCACAACTCGAGGTGTCTCACAACTGGAGACTCTCCCCTACCTATAACATACATGAGACCCGCCCAAAAAAATCTTATTGATGTGAAAAGCGTGTTTCAAAAAAAAACCTTACGATTTTTTCGGTATTTTCTCCATTTTGGGCGCCATATTGGTTTCCCTGATGGTCGAAATGCTTTTTTGACCCCGGATTCTGAAAGAGCGGACCTCAATACCCCCTAGAATTAAAGGGTTTTTAAAAGTCTAATCATTTAGGATAAAAATTCTTACCTTGAACTTCAGTCTAAAATTTTAGACATTTGGGCGTTAATGGGTTAAGTAAATATTTAATTGATTATATAGTCCAGTAATCGGTTATTTAAATCAAATTAATTATTTTTTCAGTATACAATATAATTATATTATGTAGAATTAAAATGGATAATAATAATTAGTAATAATTTATTTTTTAATTAATTCGAATTATAATTAATTATACGAGCAAAAACAATTAGCGTGTGTATTTTCTGATTTTCACACGGATAGAAAGGGTTTGCTGTGGCAGCGAACATTTTGCTGCCACAGCAAACCTTGTTCGTTGAAATAGGGATAGCGAAAATTTTCGCTGTGAGATCAAACAAGTTCGCTATGACAGCAAACTCGCATAAATTTTTTCTAATGTTTGCTGTCACAGCTAACATGTTCGCTGCCACTGCAAACTTTTTAGCTGTGGTAGCTAATTTTCAGAGATTTTACAGCAAACATATGTTTACTGCTGCAGCTAATTTCTTTTTTTCCGTGCATGTCAAAAGATGGAAAAATGTACATAGGTATTTGATTCAAATACAACTTAAATTATTTGACTTTAGTTTGAACCAAATAAATCTTAATTGAAGCAAGTAAATAGTTAATTGAATGTAATAAATGAATTTATTTAACACATTTATTTAATCCACTTTAATATTTGATTCTTTGCCATGAACTATTGGACATAATAAAATTATGTTATTGTTTCAACTAAACCAAATTACTTGATACAAATAATGTATTATTTAATGTTAATAAATAAATTATTTTAAAAAGCAAATAAAAAATATTTTTAATAAGTAAATTGTTCATTCAGGCCTCGAACTGCCTTTGGCATTGGAAATTACGTACTTTACGTACCAAAAAAGGAAAAACCGCTGCCAAGTTGTACATTTTTATAATTTTGGTGTTCATTTCATGAACACTTTGCTTCCTCATAGAAAAAATAATAATTAAAATATAAGAATTACTTTTTATAAAAGGGTTAAAAATCAATAAATCTTGGTCTAAAAAATGTGTTTTTATATATTCTATAAGATGGTAATAATAGTTTAATAATTACACATAAGTTAATAAACAAGAATGTTGAAAAAATGATATTTTCCCCAATTTTTGATTTTTCAAATACCAATAATTTCATAATTTTTGCCCGAATCAGGTTCAAAAATAGGTCAATCGAAGAGTTTTTTAATGCTCTTCAAGTTGGTAATAATTTTTTGAAGTTACTTTTACATAATTTAAAAAAATTTTTATAAAAGTCTTATTTTTCAAAATTTTAGATTTTTAAAAGTTTAATATCTCCGGTTAATATGGACGAAAAATTTTCAATTAGGGCTCAAAAGATGCGTGTGAAAAACTCTACAAAACTAAAGAAAAAGATTTATAAGTGTCCTAACATTTTTTTAAGTTATGTCCAAAAAACGTTTTTTTACAAAATGAAAAATGCAAAAAAAAATAGTTAAATTTCATGAATCGGGCTGAAAATACTCTCATTTTATGTCCCCCGGGGAGACCTACAATTTAAAAAAAATTGAGGCCTTTAGCTCTTTCCCGTTCTGAGATATTGAGGCAAATGTAATGTTAGTACACACACACACACATCGGGACAAATTTTTAAAATCCGTTTTTTGGACTTCGGAGGTCAAAATACGTCGAAATTTTTTTTTATTTATTTAGAACATTTATATGGGGAGTTCCTGTGCATATATAAAGTACTAAAGTATTAGGCATAATAAAAAAAAATTTATAAATATGTCAAAAAATGCCAATCCAAAATTTTGCTAATACAAAGCTTCCTTTATGAGGAAGAAAATTAGTGACTTTAAATCGCAAAATAGAATTATACAGTTTAAATAATTACATGGATTTCAATCAACATATTTTTATTAGTTTAGAAAATCTTAAAATTAAAATAATATTTTTTATGTTCTTATGATAAAATTCAATTAAAGTAAATTTGTAGCTAAATTTGTAACTGCAGGTATGTTACAGAAATAACTACAAAAACTAGTAGATTCTACTACTTAAAGTAGTTCGAGGCGCATGAATTCTTCCCAAAAGACAATTTATCGAATAGACATTCGCTCGAAAGGCTTTCGATCGAATGGACATTTGATCGAATCGATTTTAAACCTTGCTGCAACATTTCTAACAAATTTTAAACCCTTTCGATCAAAAGTATATTTTTCTATGGATAATTTTAAAATTAGGGTAAGTCCGGGGGAGATGGCCATAGTTTCTTTAAAGTAGTGTAAAATTTATAAAATAGCTTTTTTTGTCTAAACTTTTATTGATAATTAAACATTGAACACTTAACTTGAAAATAAAGAAACATAAAATAAAATATTTTCATTGCAACAATCTTAAAATTTACATTTTCGAAAAAGTGCATTTGGCCATTTCTCTGGAATGTCCGGGTGAGATGGCCACATGTGTTCGGGAGAGATGGCCACTACCTATAATTTTGGCTTTTATCTTAAATTTAATTTTTAATCGTTCACATCACTTTCCTCTTTTTCTGGTCGCATTTTGAAAATTTTTCATGGGGTTCAGAGTAGTTTTCATATAGCCACAAGTGTCAAATTCTACATTGAATTCAATCTTCAATTAATGTCGTTCGGTTGTAACTTTTAGCACAACCTACAAATAAATCTCCATCTCTGGTGTCAATTAGATCAATTATTTTGTTCTCAGACATTTTTAATTTGCTTTTCTTTAATATTTCTCAAGTATCTAACATTAACATAAAAAAATTTTAAATAAAAGTCATTAATGGCCATCTTACCCAAAAATTCATGATAAAAGTAAACATCAAAATATTAAATAAATAAAATAATTTTTCCTTTCATTTTTCGTTTATATCGAAGCGTGGGTTATACACTACTCAATAAAACTTAATTTTAAAAATTATGTTAACAAATAACAATATAGCAACAAGAAATCTAAAATTTTCAAATTATTTTGGACCCATGCAAAAAAAATAAACAAGGATTACACTTACAGCTTCATTATTTTTCATCAAATTATTGTTTAGATTTATTATTAATCACAAAAGGTTGAAGAATAACCCATAAAAAGTGATATTTCTTTACAAATTCTGTAAAATATTCGAACTGGCCATCTCCCCCGGACTTACCCTAATATTTTTAAATGCATTTCAGAAACCCAAAAATGTTATTAAAATGTTTAAAATATTCGTTTAATTCTGAAAAAATATGAACACAACTAAATTTTTAAATTTTAAATTCCTATCATTTTTCTCTATATTCTTTTTGTCTACTTTAAAATAAGTGTGATGCACTCTGAAAATGGTACCCTAGAAGCAAAAAATTGATGGGACGGCTTCTAAAAGGGGATACGCATACGCGTGGATTCTCGCGTTTAAGTTTTGTCCACTTGGTCAATTTTTGAAAATATTACGAATTGCAATTTGAATTACCGAAGTTTGTGGAAATTGGAAAGGCGCATCTTTTTTCTTTCAGAAATAAATTTATATTTTTTTTAGTTTATAAAATAATGAGAAAAAACTAAATTTTTGAAAACCAAAAAATTTAAATGTTTTACGTCTTTAACTCGTGATGGTGTTTTTGATTTTTCATATTTTGTAATTAAACAAAAACGAACTTACAGATTAAGGTTTCCTGAAACCAACTATATTTTTAAAACTTCAAAATCTTAATTAATAAAAAGTTTATTAATTTTTTCGAAAGACATTGCAAAAAATGTTTTTTTTTTCAACTTTCAACGCTTCGTTTATCTAGGAAATTTCAAGGTACAAAAAACTTCCAGTGAGAAAGTTTTTCATTACGATACGGACAAGTTTTCTCTAAAATTTTATTAAAATGATATGGATATTTACAAAGTTATTAATGTCTAAAGCGTATGGTACGTCAGATTTCTCGCGCCTGAAACGCATTGAGTCCCAAATTGTTCGTTTGCAACGCGTTAAAAATGTTTTGTCAATATATATAATAAAATTTATTGAAATTTATTTTTAACATAAATATTTTATTTTGTTATATGTACAAAAGTCAACTAAAATAATATTTCTTATTTTTAAGTTTCTTGTTTCATTTAGTTCAAGGTTTCCACTCTTCGTCAAAATGATCTCGTTTACTACATTTAATGTTTTTAAAATAATTGTTAAAAAACTCCTGTCCGTTTGGAGAAAGATATCGATTTCCTTAATTGTGATAAAAAAATCTCGAAATCCTGGGAAAATTGTATTGCGTTTTACCGAACCCTTTTTTTCAGTCAACGGTCGCGGCAACCGTGACTCATCTGGACACCATATTTTTAAAATAGCATATAAAAAAGGGTTACTTCCTTGAAAAGTGCACATGAGCCGTTCGCTAGAAAAACGACCTAAGTCGACTTAAGTTTTTGACGAAAAAATTAAATTAAAGATTCAGAAACGAATTACTAATATAATTTACGTATTAATTATATCGATCATTTTTCCCAATACAAAGGTATTATCAAAGAATTCTTTAAAAGAAAAGAAGGTCGAGTAAACAATGTTTTGCTACTTTAATAACATTATTTTATAACAATTGACTTAAGTCGTTTTTCCAGCGAACCACTAAAAATGAAACAAAATTAAGTATTTTATGAAAGAACACTTTTATTTTAATGTATTAAAACATATTTATTATTCTAAAAAGTCTTACGATATATATTTTTAGTAATATTCAATTAAATATCAACATTATAATGCACAAGTTTAGTTAACAAAATGAAAAAATTACTCGCTTTTGTAATAATACAAAATTTTTGAAAATTTCAAATTTATAGCAGTGAAGGCTTGTAGGAAAAACCTTCTTTAGTATTTAAAAAAAAAAAGAAAATTGAAATCGGTGGAGATTTGTATTGTCGGCAGAATTTTGTCCAAAACACTGCATTTCTTCCCACTGTACGCGGTAGCAGAGGACGTGAACGCGCGCTTGCGTAAGTGCTTCAATTTCGGGACCCAGGAAGTTTAAACACCTCAATTAATTCATAAATAGTGACCTACAACTTTAGAAACTTGATATATGTAATCTATATGTCTTGTAGAATACACTGATAACAAAATTTTTAAAAACCGCTTAAGTCGACTTAAGTCGTTTTTCTAGCGAACGGCTCACATGATAACAAAAAAAATCTACTGTATGAAAATGTTTGCCAAAATACAGATATAAATAAAATAAAATATGTTTTAACTTCAAGTATTAAATACAATATGGAATTATTGTACAATTTATTTTGCGAATAATTCTGCAATATTTTTTTAAAAATAATTTCATATGTCTTTACGTACAATACATGTTAGAATAAATAAACTGATGCTACTGTTATATAAAGTTAGATGAATCGTCATAATCAATAGTTAAATTTTATTTAAAAATAATTACTTTGATAAAAACCAGTCAAAAATTAAAATAATAATATTTTTACCATTCTTAATAAACTTTTATTAGTTAAATTAACATTACATTTATGTCAAAATAACTGTGTACTAATTATTTGTATGTCAGTAAATTTTAACTATTTCCAGCCGATTTTTGCTAATTATTATTGGTTACTTTTTAATAATACACTACCGGTCAAAATTGAGAGACCACCCATTTTCAGGCGAATGAAAATCGTTTTGAAACATAAAATTTATTGAAACTAAAATTTTTTTCTACTCATTTTTTTAAAGATGATAAGATGATAAAATTTTGAACAGAACAAGATATTTCAGAAGTCGTTTGGCCAATAATTCATTTAAATATTTTTAAAAAATCGACATTTTCAATGTTTTACAAACATTTGAATAACTAATAAAATAATGAACGTTTTTTAATGATCTTAGGCTTATTTTAAAGGTCATTTGCTACACTATAAGAATTACTTATAGGCATTAACGTGTAATTTTTTTCTTAGAAAATGCAGGCCGTCAAACTTGAACCAAAAAAAATTTGAAATATTCTTATTTACAGAAAAATAATTTTTAAATTTAAAACGTATTTTTTTTATTAAATTTTTTTGAAAAATCTACACCATATATTGTTTTATATATTTTCTAAAATAGTTTTTACTACAGAAAAGTTGTTCCAAATTTTTTGAATTTTTTTGTTTCAAGTTTGACGGCCTGCATTTTCTAAGAAAAAAATTACACGTTAATGCCTATAAGTAATTCTTATAGTGTAGCAAATGACCTTTAAAATAAGCTTATGATCATTAAAAAGCGTTCATTATTTTAAAAGTTATTCAAATTTTTGTAAGACATTGAAAATGACGATTTTTTAAAAATATCTAAATAAAATATTGGCCAAATGACTTCTAAAAGATCTTGTTCTTTTCAAAATTTTATCATCTTTCAAAAAATAAAAAGTAAAATATTTTAGTTTCCATACATTTTATGTTTTTCAATGTTTTTCAATCACCTGAAAATGGATGGTCTCTCAATTTTGACCAGTAATTAATCGTTTTTAACTAAATTGCTATTGCAAAAATTTATCAGTGACTTTACTAAAAATTGTATTTCTTCTAAGTAAACGAATGAATAAACTAAAATAGTCTTTTAATATGTTCCATGCAAACAACTTTGGAATCAATGCGTTCCAGGCGCGAGAAATCTGACGCACCGTACGCTTTAAACATTAATAACTTTGTAAATATCCATATCATTTTAATAAAATTTTAGAGAAAACTTGTCCGTATCGTAATAAAAAACTTTCTCACTAGGAGTTTTTTGTACCTTGAAATTTCCTAGATAAACGAAGCGTTGAAAGTTGGAAAAACACATTTTTTGCAACGTCTTTCGAAAAAATTAATAAACTTTTTATTAATTAAGATTTTGTAGTTTTAAAAGTATAGTTGGTTTCAGGAAACCTTAATCTGTAAGTTCGTTTTTGTTTGATTACAAAATATGAAAAATCAAAAACGCCAGGACGAATTAAAGACGTAAAACATTTAAATTTTTTGGTTTTCAAAAACTTAGTTTTTTCTCATTATTTTATAAACTAAACAACCCGTGTGGAAAAAGCCCCCATCAAGCCCACACGACGTGAGGGCCCCCGGCGGGGGCCGACGAGGGCTGATCCATGTAAGCAAATCCATCCCAATGGGAAATGCCAGTGTAGTGCCGATGTTCACTACTGGCTTAGTACTCAGACGATTGTTCGGCGTAGTCTAGCCGAGCCTCGACAATTAGTGCTGGCGCAGTACAGAATTTTTGTTTCGCATTGCTTTTTTAGCATAAACTTGAAAAAAATTATAAAAAAAGTTTATAAATGTTTATAAATATAAATTTATTGAAAAAAATTAATATTTTACTTTTCAGTTGTTCATTTTTTATTCTTATTAAATTTAATAATAACAATTTAACACAATTGTCTAATTTTGTACCTAAATAATAAATTATTTAAACAAATTAAAATTATAAACAAAATTTAAACTTTAATCTTAATAATAATTTGGTTCCTATTAAAATACTATTATACTTCTTACTATGAATAAAAAATTATTTAAAAATTACCACGTAATTTAAGAATTACGTAAAATGTTAAATGCAATAAAAGTAAAGTAATTTAATTTAATTATTAAAAATTTAGTTTAATTTATTATTTCTAACGTATCCCTATTTTTTTCTCATCTTTGACTCAATAATTGTATGTCTGAATGATACTGAGATATTAAAACTTTACTGTACACACGTGTCGTTAGCATAGTGGTTAGAGCGTTAGTCTGTTAGTCCGTAGGTCGTAGGTTCGATTCCCCTCGTCAGCAATTTTGTTTATTTTCATAGGTTTGCGATATTTCTAGATTCCAATCGTTAGGTACTAACATATGAAAATCTAATGCACACTTACTGTAATTGTTTATTATTTAATTTTTAAATGTTATAAACAATTTTTTTCTACTTAATTCACTATATCCATTGTTAGTCTCCATCTTTAATACAATTTCTTTAAGAAGAGAAATATTTTATGAATAATAACTATTTATTAATATTATTTACCACTTTGTTGTTAAATTATTTATAATTATGAATTTACGACTAATTAATAAAAATACGGCATTTATTGCGGCAATATTCTCAGCCAGCACTGGTCCAGTGCTGCGCCAGCGCTGTCTGGCAGCACCCGCGTGCGTCAGAATTTTTTTTTTGTCACGATTTAATTAAAAAAAGTAAAAATCGTTAAATAACAATGTTATTTATTAATAGTTAAAGTTGTTTATTATTAATAAATAATTAATTTATTAACTTAATTTTGAAAAATAAAGTCGAGGGTAAGTCGAGGGCAAAGATGAGGGCAAACGCGAGGGCCACGCCGGGGGCCGACGAGGGCGCCCGCGTGGATCGCCCATGCGGGCGCCTTCATCGATCAGCATGTCGTTTCTATGAGGGGCCTCGCCTGGATCACCCATGTGGGCCCCTCATGGATGTGGGTGATCCATGCGGGCCCCCGGCGTGGGCCGACACCACTTTTCCACACGGGAAGATATAAATTTATTTCTTAAAGAAAAAAGAGGCGCCTTTGCATTTTCCACAAACTTCGGTAATTCAAATTGCAATTCGTAATATTTTCAAAAATTGACCAAGTAGACAAAACTTAAACGCGAGAATCCACGCGTATCCCCTTTTAGAAGCCGTCCCCTCAATTGTAGGTTATGTTTGTAACTTTTGAAATGAAATTACACAAAGGGGATTAACTCCCAATATAAAAAACTAATATTAAAATCTTCATTAAAACTAAAATAATCAATCAAAATTAAATTTGGTTTTACAAAATTAAACAAAAACTTTTAATTGACTTAAAAATAACACAAACATAACCTTAAAACGATTTGCTTCTAAGGTAGGTACTTTTCTTCGGAATTTTATCACAAATAATCTCGCAAATTTTAACTTAAATTTTAATCTATATATATATATATATAAAATTAATAACTTATTAGATAAAAATATATCAAAACAATTTTATTTTTGGGTTTGTAAATTTTTAATAAATGGTCTGGAAAACCTGGAAAAGTCATGGAATTTTAAGATCCATGTTTCGTGTCAATCCTGTAATATTTTACTAATAAAAAGGTGGAAAAATCATCAATGAAAATTACTAACAATTCAAGTTATTATTATTTAATACACTTGTTTATACATTTACATTAATGCTTACAAGCGGGAACCGCACACACATAAAAATACTCGAATTGTAAAAGCACGCACAAAAAAACAAACAAAATTCTTTCTTTTTTCCTTTCTTTAACCAATAGAGTAATAAAACTTTTACTAAAGAAGCATCTGGGAACCTACTCGGAGTACTTTTCTGACAAAATTCTCCTTATCAGTAACGCAAAATTCTACAATTCAAGTTAATATTACTGTTAAATTTATCTGAAAGAAAAATAAAAAAAAATTGCATAATTTCCATTTGTCAGTTACAACTTTTGTTACTAAATGAAGAGCTGTATCAGTCAGGTAGCAGTGAGGCTGAGTCCACAACAGAGAACTTGCTTTGCAAGTTGGTTAGAGAGCCTATGTTAATACATAGGCTCTCTAACCAACTTGCAAAGCTGATCTCTTTAACGTCTTCTGTTGTGGACTCAGCCTCAGGGCATCTGGATCGTTTACTGCTACCTGACTGGTATCATCCCTTTCTCTCGCGCGTCGAGCGAGTTCTTCGATACAGCTCCTTAAATGATAATTTCTTTAGAAAGAAAGGAAATAAATTCCTCTCGTGAGCAATTCTGTTTATTTCATAGGTTTGCGTGATTTCTAGACTAAATTCTAAAGAGACTTGTACCAAAACTTGAAAATCTCTAGTTTGTAACTAATTTAACAATTTTTTTAGATTCATAAACATTTTTCTGAATTAATTTGAAGATAAAAATAATATAATATAATCTATCAAAATATATAAAAAAATGAAAGCATACACAAAACTCTAACTTCAAACTGGGATAGAAAAAACAGTAATTTTTTTCCTTTTTTACTCACAGTTTTTTTTATACTGGAATCAAATTTAAAAATTTTAAAATGTTCAATTTCGTTAAAACTAACAGAAAATATTTTTCTATCATTTTTACAATTTTTTGATAGAACGATTTTTTTCATTATTTATTGAATAAAATTTCTTACGAGGTCCTTTAATCCAAATTATTTTTTCAATAAATGCAGAGGGTGCAGATATTTAATATAATTCGAGATGAGGTCAACGAAGGGTCAGAGTAGTGATTAAATCATACTCGTCGAAGGGGAACGTGCTACTTATGAACTCTATCGGATATTTCTTATTCCAAGATGTTTATATACGTATACATATATATAATACTAGACGACAAATTGCGCGCGCAAGCGGGCGCCAACAGTGTTTCTAGTTTGACGATGAAAAATTAATTTTCAAAACATAATTAAAAAATCAAATAATTAAACATAATTTATAAAAAATAGACATATTTATATAAAATAAATTATCATATTTTGTTTATTATAAAAAACATTTATTACATGAAGTAATACGAACAAAATCATCAAAAATTAGGCCTAATTTTATTGAAATTTACTCTCTAAATCAGAATCAGTGAAATTCCTACTTAAGATTAGTGAAATTTGACTAAGAATCAGTGACTTTATTCTCGCGATTTGAATCAGTGGAAATAAACTGAAAATCAGTTAAAAATGATGGAAACTGAAAATCAGGAACTAAAACGAAACTAAAATTTCGAAACGGTTCTTGGTATTTATTCAAAAATAAATTTTATTTACTTATAAAATACATATACATTTATTTTATAATTAATTCAGGGTGTCCTGCAAGTACTAAGAAAAAAATTTCCTGACTTTCCCTTGACTCTTCCCTTCCCTTTTTTATAACAAATCTTTAACAAAAAAAATTATGTGAGCTGGTAAATATTAACGTAATTTTATGATAGTGAACTTAAACACTTTATTTATCATCATTATAAACCTTCTTTTGTTGTAAACAAAATATTACACACATAAAATCTAAAAAAAAACAAAGATAAAATAATCTAATTATTTGTTTATTGAAAAACCACGATCTAAAGCCGCGTTCCCATGAGATAAAATTAAAATCATATTTTCACAAAGTTTTCCAAATTAGAAAAGCCTTTTGATGATGATTTCAAAAATGAAAGAAAACCAATAAACGAAAGTGATTCACTCATTCAAGCATCTGGTCGGCTGAAAATTTAAAAAATAAAAAAAAACCGATTTCTCATGAAATTTTAAAAAAATTTCCTGATTTTGATTAAAATTCCCTGACTTCCCTGACCGCTGGACACTCTTATTAATATATTATTTATTATTAAACTTTTTTATAATATAAATATAATTTTAATTATAACAAAAATTGTAGGATCCCGTGTGGAAAAAGCCACGTTCGAGCCCCACAGCTCCGGGGCCCCCGTCGGGGGCCCTCGTGGAAGATCCATGAGGAGAAATCCACGAGGGCACCAGCAGGGGCCCTGTTCTTAGCCCTTACGGTTGCCCTGCTCAAAAATTTATCTAAGTTTTAAAAAAAAAATTTTTTTGTTGAAAAACTTTAGTTCAGAATGCATTAAATTACGTTTCAAAGCACCTGAAATAAACATTAAGTGACATTTTTCCAGAAATCCTATCACAAAGTTATGGAAATTTACGAGGGCACCAGCAGGGCCCCTGCTCTTAGCCATTATGAATGCCCTGCTCAACAATTTTTCTAAGTCCAAACGAAAAATTTTTTTTACAACAAAAAATTATTGTTTACTATCATTTTAAACAATGAAAAACACGTTTTTAACAAATATTTAATGTTACTTTTTTTGAAAATATTGAACTTACCTAAGGGCAAATCCATGAGGGCCCACGCGAGGGCCCTCATGGATTGCCCACATCATTAACTAGAAAAAATTTCTAAGTCCAAAAAAAAAATTTTTTTTTACATAAAAAAATTAATGTTTATAATGATTTTAAACTATGAAAAACGCGTTTTTAACACAAATGTTTTGACATTTTTTTTTTTTTGAAATTATAAAAATATTAATTTATGAATATTAATGGTCAATTATTATATTATTAATATTGTTATTATTATCATTAAACTATTTAATTATTTGTCATGGTGTATTAGTGTTAATAAATAATTTATTGAATCATCAAGAGCAAGTCAGCAAGTCACCTACATTAAAGCAAAAATTTTCAAGTAGGTCCCGTAGCATAGTGGTAAGAGTGTTGTCTGGTAGTCAGTAGGTCGTAGGCTCTATTCCCGCGTGCGTCAGATTTTTTTTTTTTTTTTTTTGGTCACGATTTAATTAAAAAAAGTAAAAATTGTTAAATAAGAATGTTATTTATGAATAATTGGACTAATTTGTTATTAATAAATAATTAATTTATTAATTTAATTGAAAATAAAGTTGAGGGCATTTTATGAAATCCACGAGGGCACCGCGTGGAAAATCCATATGGAATCCATGAGGATTTTCCTCAAGGGCACCCATGAGGGAAAGCATGTCACGCCTTCGACGGCTCCGCGTGGATTGCCCCTGCGGATTCCACATGGCAAGAGGGCAATCCACGAGGGCCCCGCCGGGGGCCCTCACCATTTTTCTGCACGGGATAATAAAAAAATTAATAATAAATAAATTTTAAAATACAATAGGGGAGAGTGGGGCAAATCGGCCATACCTACGGTTTTTTTTCTCTTGTGACTAAACGAATCAACCGATTTCATTTTTCGAGGTCTTGTTTGAAAGATCATTTAATTGCGCAACTTTTTCCCAGAGACACCTATACTTTATCTTTTATCGTTTAGTTGCTGTGTTAACTTTAAAAAAATTTGCAAACGGGCCGGTTTGCCCCACCCCCTGGGGTAAACCGGCCACCCCATGGGGCAAACCAGTCAGTTGGGTTTTTTATCTACAATATTGCATTTGTATAATCTACAATAACAACAAACATAAAGAATCATGTGAACAATGGTTGTAATAATATAAATAATAATACAGGATTGAATTTTAATTAAATAAATAATTTTTTTAAATAACAAAAAAAAATGTTTGAAATTATCAAAGAAACAATATTAAAGGGTCTAATTCTCATTGGGAGATAATTATTTTTCATTGAAAGTAAATATTTTAATGAAAAAAACAATCTAATTAATAATAATTTTCTTGAAACTCTTATACAATGAAAATTTCCTATGGCCGGTTTGCCCCACAGGCTCATTTTGAGAATAAATATTTGTTTAAAAGAAACGCTTTTGAAATTCATCAAAGTTTTTGGTGGTAAATATTCCTGAGGTGTGTAGGGGAGACCGGGGTTACTTGGCGCACTTTTTACTTTTTGTTGTTTAACTAAAACATTTTTGCTTTTTTTAAATTCCTATTGCACGGAAAACTTACTGTAACATCTCAGCTTCAATTTAAAACAAAAAAAATTGCAATCTATTTGATAGTTTTTTTTTATACCACTTTATTCAAAGCTATGTAAAGTGCGCCAAGCAACCCCGGGCCGGGGTTGCTTGGCGCATGACTGAAATTAATTAAATTATATGATTTAAAGTTGAAACATTATATGATATAGTAAAATAAGTTTTTTACTGTCATTTTACAATAAAAAAAATTTAAAAAAGGATCATATTTAATTACAATTAAAAACATTTTTTGTGTAATCGTAAAATTATAGAAAACTTTTATAAAATATATGCTGTGAATTTTTAAAAAACGCACCCTTCACTACAATTTTTAAACAAAATAATTATATTTTTAATAAAGAAATAATAATTTATAAAATTTTAACATTTGAGATCTTTTATGGTATATATAACTAAACCAGGTAACCCCAGCCAAACCGCGCCAAGTAACCCCGGAGGTACTTTTTATATATTTATAAAGTTTTTATTAATAACATTAATAAAAATCAAAGATTCTTTATTGTCCCTAGAAAACAAATAGTTAGAGCTCAAAACTTGATATTTGAGCTTTATTTTAAATCATTTCCTAAAAAGATATAACAAAAAAATGAGGAGGTCAAAAATTTACTTTCGAGTACCAAAATCAATTATTTTAATCTATACGCAACAATAATTAATTAATTAAAATGAAACTTTGTACAAACTTAGAGTTCATTAAGTACTTGAACTTGAGTGGAGAGAAAAAATTATTCAACTCAAAATTTTTGAAAAAACTCGAGTGCGCCAAGCAACCCCTGCGCCAAGTAGCCCCGGTCTCCCCTACTTTCAAAACTCAAGACCTAATATTTGGAAATATTACACGATTTCCTCAAAAATTCCTTAAGAAAAAATTCGTAAAAGTGTAGAAAAAAACTAAAAAAAAACTTTTGCTCCCAGCGTTGCACAAACAAAAGTAAAAGTTGTCAAATTGAAAAAATAAGGTATACTACACATGGTTATTTCAAATTTCTAAATAGTACTTTTGACAATTTCGCCATTTCGGAGATATTGCCCCTGGCCGGTTTGCCCCACTCTCCCCTATACCGTCAGAAATTGTCAGTACGAACGACGGGCGAGCTAAGAAAAATTGCTGCTGAAATTAAATTAACATATAGTTTATTATTGGAAAATGATAGCTACTTCACTAAGAAAACATTATACTTAATTCAAATACAAAAATAATTTTAGATGATTTTGTAATTGAAATTAGTTTGTAAGTTTAATCCCAATATATAGAAAATATCTACTGCTTTTATTCAAAAGTATTATTTATTTGAATAATTATATTTAATTATAATGTATTTTCTGTTTTGGTTTAAACAAAAAATATGTTTAAAAATATTATGTTTGAAAGCCTATTAAATTCTGCGTCGACTGATATGTAAATAAATATTATTTTATATTTTTGAGAGATTTATCTCCTAAGACATTTTGAAAAAAATTGATTAATTTTTCTAATTTCGTGCATTCAAAAAGAGTAATCTCATAGTTAAAGAAAAAATCCTCTTCTAATATCCTCTAAAGTTTTCTTCTCCAAAGGAAAATATTCCAATTTAATGTATATTACTTTTATTCTTTGGTGGTTAATAATAGAACAAAACAATTTTTTGATGTTCAAATGTTAGAAAAATTTAATTCAAATGAAATAAATAAAGGAGTAAATATATTAATAATTGTAAGTAATTAACTATTAGTTATTAATTATATTTATTTACTTAAAAACATTTAATTCAGTGCATCAAATTAACTTTCCTTCATAAGTTCATAATCGTAATTAGTAAATAATATGCGAGAGAAAAATCCTCTAAAGTGAAGAGTATTAATTTTTATACCATATATAAGAGGAAAATATGCATTCAGTTTAGAGGATTCGGAATCAAATCAAATTTTAGAAAAACATACTTGGACATTTTTTAGATATTTCAAAAACTGTTGAATAAATTTTAAATTTCAAAGACTTAAATTTATAGATAATACACACTTCTCAGATGAAGCAGATAAATATACGTTTTATTATCTGCAATGAAAGACATTAGTAAAATATTAATTATTTTATTAGTTATTAAAATATGTATAAAATTTTTATACTGAATTTAATCTTTCATAACATTTTCTAACATTTAATTTTAACAATTTTAAATATTTTATATTAGAATAAATTAAATATTAGGGGAGAGTCTCCAGTTGTGAGACGGGTTTCATTTTTGACCCGTAAATTGTAAACGGGTAAACGAAATTGTGATTAAAATACACCGTTCGAAAGGTAACAGAAATACGCAACTTTTATTAAAAGAAAGTATAGTGTTTCGATGAACTCAAAAAATTTTACGATACATTTTCCGAGCACATCGCTTTTTTCAAAAAAAAAAAAAAAAAATGTCTCCAGTTGTGAGACACTCATTAAAAATTGCTAAAATTTAATAAGTTTGACATAAAACGTTATGTTTAGTAGAAATAATTAAATATATTAATAATATATATTATTATATACTAAATAATAATATTTATTCGCCAAAATATGACTATCAAATAAACACAATTTAATAGCTTCAACAAGAGCATTAAAATTGATTTCTTCTGAATCAATTGACTTTTTTCCACTTGACATGCCCAAAAGTACTAGAAAAAAAAATCAAAACAACACACGGTGCGCCTTGACTAAAATTAAATAAAAAGGTCTTACACCTAAAAAATTAGTAGAGTTTCTGAATTTACAATGTTCATAGATGAGAAAAATAAAAAAACTAAAATAATCTGTGGAGAGATTTTCAAATAAATCCACTTTGAACATTTTTGCGCACGAAGTACGTTATTTTAGAAAATATGGCATTGTTTATTTATATGAATAGAATGGAAAAAATTATATAATCATAATTTTTAAGTGATAATTCTATTAAACTTTTATTATTTTAACACTTTAGTACTAATAAAATATAAAAATGTAACATAATTTAATTATAATTACATCAATTTAAACATGTGAAGCATTATATCTACAAACAGCGCTCAAAAAGTGTTTAAGATAATCCGGGTGATTTTTTTATATGGGAGAAAAATAACTAAATTTTCTATTTTTAAAATAATGTTTATTTTTTATTGCAAAATTAATCATTTTCAAATAATTAATTTCTATAAACCCTCGTTCGGTTGTATTTCAACTTTTTTGTTTTTATTTATTTAATTATTTATTTATATCAAATATGCAATTATTTTTCATAATTAATTATTTTAAATTACTCTCTAAATCTGAATTTGTAGTTTTCTACTAATGAAATAGTGCGAATTTGTTTACCAATTAAATAAGTAACTGTTTTTTCCAATTTTTAGTAGTTTTTAGGGTTCCGTACACCGTAGGTGTACTGACGGAACCCTTATGAAATCACTCGTGTGTCCGTCCCAGCTACGCAAAATGGGCTGTCCCCCCCCCCTTAACTTTAACAAATCTCAACCTAGTGAGCTGAAATTCGGTAGGGATCTTCAGTTTTAAGTGCAGATTACAGGAAAAATATAGCGAACCCAATTAGTGGAGATATTTGGGAACTAGGTGGGAAAGAAATTAAATTTTTTCGAAAAAATTGAAAAAATTACCCTGTCCCCTCCCTTTAACTTTTACAAAGCTTAACTTGATGAGCTGAAATTCGGTAGGGATCATCAGTTTTAATTGCAGATTAAAGGAAAAATATAGCGAACCTGATTGGTGGAGATATTTGGGAACTAGGTGGAAAAGAAATTGAATTTTTTTGAAAAAATTGCAAAAAATGACCCTGTCCCCCCCTTTAACTTCTACAAATCACAACCTAGTGAGTTGAAATTCGGTAGGGATCTTCAGTTTCAAGTGCAGATTACAGGAAAAATATAGCGAACTCGATTGACGGACATATTTGCGAACTAGGAGGGAAAGAAATTGAATTTTTTCGAAAAAATTGCAAAAAATGACCCTTTCCCCCTTCTTAACTTCTACAAATCTCAACCTGGTGAGTTGAAATTCGGTAGGAATCTTCAGTTTTAAGTTTAGATTACAGTAAAAATATGGCGAACCCGATTGACAAACATGTTTGCGAACTAGGAGGGAAAGAAATTGAATTTTTTCGAAAAAATTGCAAAAAATGACCCTGCCCCCCCTTAACTTTTACAAATCTCAACATTATGAGTTAAAATTCGTCAGGGATCTTCAGTTTCATGTGTAGATTACAGGAAAAATATAGCGAATCCGATTAGTGGAGATATTTGGGAACTAGGTGGGAAAGAAATTGAGTTTTTTTGAAAAAATTACAAAAAATGACTCTGTTCCCCCCCATAACTTCTACAAATGTCAACCTGGTGAGTTGAAATTTAGTAGGAATCTTCAGTTTTAAGTGTAGATTACAGGAAAAATATAGCGAACCCGATTGACAAACATATTTGGAAAATAGGAGGGAAAGAAATTCAATTTTTTCGACAAAATTGCAAAAAATGACCCTGTCAATATGGATTTTAATATTTTTTTCTTGTAATTTACATGTAATAAAAATACATATGTATACCGAATTTCAGGTCAATAAGTTTATATATGTTAATTTTAATCAATTATATTTCATATATATATATTTTTTTTTATAAAAAATGAGTTTTATTTTGGTGTACGGAACCCTCGATCTTAATGCGAGTGCAACTCGCACTTGTCCGATTTTTTACTAATTGCTAGTAGAAAGTTACTTATTCAATTAGTAGAACGTATTTTTTACTATTTCAAATTAGTAAATTTTTTACTAATAATTAGTTTAAAAAACTACTAAAA
This sequence comes from Leptopilina syphax, assembly GCA_032872505.1. Lineage (NCBI taxonomy): Eukaryota > Metazoa > Arthropoda > Insecta > Hymenoptera > Figitidae > Leptopilina > Leptopilina syphax. The sequence goes on from CM065468.1 coordinate 31,842,136, forward strand.
ATTAGTAGAAATAGTTAGTAATTCAATTGGTCAACGAATTTGCACTATTTCATTAGTAGAAAACTACTAATTCAGATTTAGAGAGTAAATTAAAATAATTAATTATGAAAAATAATTGCATATTTGATATAAATAAATATTTAAATAAATGAAAACAAATAAGTTGAAATACAACCAAACGAGGGTTTATAGAAATTAATTATTTGAAAATGTTTAATTTTGACATAAAAAATAAACATTATTTAAAAAATAGAAAAATTAAGTTATTTTTCTCCCATATAAAAAATCTTCATATGGAGTCCGTACATTTTGATTTCCTAAAGTCTTCCTGGAAAATGAATAATGTTGCTGCGAATCACCCGGATTATCTTAAACACTTTTTGAGCGCTGTTTGTAGATATAATGCTTCACGTGTTTAAATTGATGTAATTATAATTAATTATGTTACAATTTTATATTTTATTAGTACTAAAATGTTAAAATAATAAAAGTTTAATAGAATTACCACTCAAAAATTATGATTATATAATTTTTGTCTTTCTATTCATATAAATAAACAATGCCATATTTTCCAAAATATCGTACTTCGTGCGCAAAAATGTTCAAAGTGGATTTATTTCAAAATCTCTCCACAGATTATTTTAGTTTTTTAATTTTTCTCATCTGTAAACATTGTAAATTCAGAAACTCAACTAATTTTCTAGGTGTAAGACCTTTTTATTTAATTTTAGTTAAGGCGCACCGTGAACATTTAAATAGTATGCCTGCAAAGTCGTATTTTTTACGCTGCCCAGATGGGTGTTGACACCGTCTCACAACTGATGATATGCTGTGTCTCACACCCAGAAATTGGCGCTATTTTGAAAAAGGAAAATTAAATTCGAGGGGGTATTTTCTAAGAAAAATGGTGTACACAGTAATCCCTATTACGCACATTACGGCTAATACATGACTAATACGTCTATTACGCTAGTATTACGCTAATACGTTATATTACCCGACTATTACGCTATATTACAGGAATATTACACAATATTACAGGTGTAATTCTGAGTATTTTGGATGAAAACTTAGTCAATAGATTGTGAACAAACCTCACAAAATATTTGTATAATTTTTTTTTAAATTGATCTTTGACTTTATTTGATATAATGAAAAAATTTAGAATGTCGTAGTGCGTATATTTTATTATAGGGTAAGTCCGGGGGAGATGGCCATATGGGAGAGATGGCCAGTTCGAATATTTTACAGAATTTGTAAAGAAATATCACTTTTTATGGGTTATTCTTCAACCTTTTGTGATTAATAATAAATCTAAACAATAATTTGATGAAAAATAATGAAGCTGTAAGTGTAATCCTTGTTTATTTTTTTTGCATGGGTCCAAAATAATTTGAAAATTTCAGATTTCTTGTTGCTATATTGTTATTTGTTAACATAATTTTTAAATTTAAGTTTTATTGAGTAGTGTATAACCCACGCTTCGATATAAACGAAAAATGAAAGGAAAAATTATTTTATTTATTTAATATTTTGATGTTTACTTTTATCATGAATTTTTGGGTAAGAAGGCCATTAATGACTTTTATTTAAAATTTTTTTATGTTAATGTTAGATACTTGAGAAATATTAAAGAAAAGCAAATTAAAAATGTCTGAGAACAAAATAATTGATCTAATTGACACCAGAGATGGAGATTTATTTGTAGGTTGTGCTAAAAGTTACAACCGAACGACATTAATTGAAGATTGAATTCAATGCAGAATTTGACACTTGTGGCTATATGAAAACTACTCTGAACCCCATGAAAAATTTTCAAAATGCGACCAGAAAAAGAGGAAAGTGATGTGAACGATTAAAAATTAAATTTAAGATAAAAGCCAAAAATTATAGGTAGTGGCCATCTCTCCCGAACACATGTGGACATCTCACCCGGACATTCCAGAGAAATGGCCAAATGCACTTTTTCGAAAATGTAAATTTTAAGATTGTTGCAATGAAAATATTTTATTTTATGTTTCTTTATTTTCAAGTTAAGTGTTCAATGTTTAATTATCAATAAAAGTTTAGACAAAAAAAGCTTTTTTATAAATTTTACACTACTTTAAAGAAACTATGGCCATCTCCCCCGGACTTACCCTACTAGCTCCTCCGACGGCCGCAAGCGGCCTTCTACGGTGCTAGTTTTTATATGTCCATTGTCCAAGTCCATTATTTCATTAATAATAATATTCAAATTTTTTCAGTTAATAATTTGCTTATTTATATTTAAAATGTTGACGTTTTTTTGACAATGCAAAATAAGATTTATTATGAGTACTTTCCCTTAAAAAAAATAAAATTTATATATTCGCGCTCTTTTTAAATAACATACGACTGCAGCGCCACCTTCACATGTACAAACAATTTTAAAAACACCCTTCTATTAAGATTTTACCAGGCCCGGTTAACTCTATTGTATGAATACGGCATTTTTGGCGCCACCTACCACCAACATAGTAACTAAATTTACCCCAGCTTGTATATCTATATCTATTATATATATATATATATATATATATATATATATATATGTATACAGTATATCTATATCTATTGTATGTATAGATATACAAGTTGGGGTAAATTAAGTTACTATGTTGGTGGTAGGTGGCGCCAAAAACTGACGTATTCATACAATAGAGTTAACCGGGCCTGGATTTTACATTCTCATTGCCCATTCTTTACTTCGATACTTTTCGATACATTCCACCTTTCCACTCCATGTCTTTTTTAAGAAAGGAATAATAAATATTTTTGAAAGTAATGCAAGTGCTGGTATTACCGTGGTGCACAAAGCTTCATGATCGGAATACCGTGTGCCAAATACCGTGGATGATCTAGTTACCGTGTGCCTTATACCGCGAAAATTTCAACTTGTAGAATTCGCAAACGGTTGAATGAAATTAAGCAAATTTAAAACAATGGTTTATTAATTTAACAATAAATATTCTTATATTTTAGCAGATACTAATAATAATCACAGAATTCGTTATAAATCTATTAATAACTTTATTTAGTGCCTTTATTTAGTACATACATACCTAATAACATTTAATTAAATATTTTTTATATAAAACTGTATTTTTTGCATTACAATGAGCAATTTATCAAACTTTCCGCACCTACAAAATTTAGAATTTTTTAAAACGAGAAATGTAAGTTAAATAACAATAATTTTTTACTTATTAAACACGTACAATAAGAAAGTAACTATCTGAATTTTTTTGATTAACAAATTGGAATATAAATGGTAAAATTTGACAAAAATAGCGAAACCACGGTAACTCACGCACCCACGGTAATACCCACACTTACCCTAATATTTACTTTAAATAAATAAATAATGCACATGAAACGAAATGAAAAATTTTCATTAATTTACAAGAATAAAAAATTATAAAGCAAACGAGAACATTGTTTTAAATCATGAAACACTTGAAGCATTTAAAATCGAGTTTAATGTACATAGTAACTTAAAATTATTTTCCTCTATTTGAGGGCGTGGTACTGTACAAATATAATTTTTAATATCATAGTACCCATGAACTTCCATATTTATAAGAGTCAAATTTCTGTGTTTGACAATGTAGTTAATTAATTATTTGATAAATTGAACTATGCAAATAACAATACTATTACGCGACTATTACACGATATTACTTACTATTACACAGCTATTACTCAGTAATACGCTATATTACTGACTATTACGCACCATTACGCACTATTACGGGTATTACATAGCTATTACCAGGAATGTGTACACTCCAATACGCAAGAAAATACCCCCTCGATTAAATTATTTTCAACCGTAGATTGGAACAATGCAATATTGCATCACAAAATATAAGGAAAACACTAAAAGAAAATGCATTACATTTACCTTTTCCAATTAATTAACTTGGAAAAAAGTACTTTGCATTTATTGAAAAAACGCTTTTTAGTCGATTATCACACACAGTGTTGGTATTTAACAAAAACAGTTTATATATCCGCTTCGGCGTACACGAAAAAGTTGGCTCATATAAAAAGAAATGTTTTTATATAAACCAATCGGCTTTTTAATATTGCATGTTAAAAAAAATTGACTGTCTCACAACTGGAGGTGTCTCACAACTGGAGACTCTCCCCTACTTTATTTACATAAATTAAATATATAAAACTTAATCATTTAAAAATTAATTCAATTAAATTTATTTAACAATTATATTTATCTAAATAATTTCTTATCAATAATAATTTATTAATTTATAATTTATTTAATTGGATTAAATCACTTTATTACGTCAATAATATATCTGAAGGAATCGCGTTAATTAAGATAACGATTTTCACGGGCGTATTTCCAAAATAGATTGAGACTATTTTTTTAAGTACTTGAAAGACGAAGATGATGAAAAAGATTTGGATAAAGGGAATATAGCCCTCTTACGCACACTACTTTTATTTTAATGTGTAAGTATATGTTCGTATAGTGAATGAACCTCTCTATTTCAAGTGTTTAAAAGACAAAGATAGAAAATATGAATTCAGACAATTGAGTATAGCTCACGAGTGAAAGCAACCAATGGGATAGGCGTTACTATACTTCGAGAGATTTTCGTTTAGAGATTTCTTATATAGGAATTATTTGTTAATTAAATCAAGTTATATTTAGTTTTATTAAGTAAACATTAAATTATATTTATATTTTCTAAGTGTAAACATAACGAAGAATTTGCAGAATTAAAAAAACACTTTCGCTTACTTGCAATTTTTTTATCGTATCTTTAATTTTGCAAAAATTATATTTATTATTATTATTATTATTACTATTATTGTAGGTCTTCTCATTGAATTCAAGAACTTTGCTCTTTATGGCACATTCTATTAATGTTTTCTGTACGCAAATGCGTCCTTAACGTTTGCTGCTAAATATTTGCACTTGCAGCTGGTCATAAAGATTCATTACAACGAAAGGAATTTTTATTCACAACGAGAAGACATTCAATTTCGAGCTAAAATTCGTTCATATTCTAAAATTAGAAATTTCTTATAAATTTATCCCTTGTTGTTATTTAACCCCTTGACTGCCGATGGCAAAAATCTTTGCCATTTCGGACTTTGCTCTGACTGCCGGAAAACTGACAATCTTTGCCATGATAAAAATTGATGTAAAAAAGTCAAGAATGGCTGAAAATTAAAAATAAAATTATTTTTTAAAAGTCAACGCTATGCAAAATGCGACGCACGTTTCTGTTTTTAAATTCAATGAATTATAAAAATGTTATAAATTTTTAAAAACAACACTTTTAGCACATTTTTCAAAATCTTTGCCATGGACAATATAATTCATTTTTATTTTAAAAATGTCTAAAATCGACTGAAATCTATTACTCGGGGGGTTGTCGGGGTCGCTGATTACGAATATAATGATGATTTTTTAAAATTCAAAATGGCGGATCCAATATGGCGGATGACTGTTTTAAAAATTGATTCAATTTACCTGAAATTTGTTACTCGGGGTTTGTCGGTGTCGCTGATTACGAATATGATGATGATTTTTCAAAATCCAAAATGGCGGATTCAATATGGCAGACATTTTTTTAAAAAATTTTGGATTCGCTTGAAAATTATCATTCGGGGGTTTTCAGGGTCGATGATGACGAATCCGATGTCAGTTTTTCAAAATTCAAAATGGCGGATCCAATATGGCGGATGACTGTTTTAAAAATTGATTCAATTTACCTGAAATTTGTTACTCGGGGTTTGTCGGTGTCGCTGATTACGAATATGATGATGATTTTTCAAAATCCAAAATGGCGGATTCAATATGGCAGACATTTTTTTAAAAAATTTTGGATTCGCTTGAAAATTATCATTCGGGGGTTTTCAGGGTCGATGATGACGAATCCGATGTCAGTTTTTCAAAATTCAAAATTGCGGATCCAATATGGCATACCGTGGAGATACACCTTACCCATGAACTTGTTGGAAAGGTGAAATGCGTTTGGACATTTCAATTGAATTTCAATTTTTGCACTTTCTTTATAGCTGTTCTATGGAACCGGCATTTGTAAAATTTGTTCTGCTTTTATAATAAAAACAAAATTAAAAAAAAATGTCTGCCATATTGGATCCGACATTTTTAATTTTTAAAAACAGACATCCGATTCGTCATCAGCGACCCCGAAAACCCCCTAATGATAATTTTCAAGCGAATACAAAATTTAAAAAAAATGTCCGCCATATTGGATCTGCCATTTTGAATTTTAAAACCATCATCATATTCGTAGTCAGCGACACCGACAACCCCCGAGTAACAAATTTCAGGTAAATTGGATGAATTTTTAAAAAAGTCATCCGCCATATTGGATCCGCCATTTTGAATTTAAAAAAACTGACATCATATTCGTAATCAGCGACCCCGAAAACCCCTAAGTAACAAGTTTCAGACAAATTGGACGATTTTTTATTTTTGGCATTCTGGGCACATTTAGTGTTTTCCAGCCGGCAGTTAAGGGGTTAAATCATACACTCAAAAGAATACCTTGCACCCGCTTACAAGGAATCAACTATTTTACAATACAGGGTTGCTACATGTCAAGGAAAAGTCAAGGAAAGTAGAATTGGTCAGGGAAATCAGGGAAAAGTCAGGGATTTTTATTAAAAGTAGTGGAGACCGGGGCGTAATGAATAATTGTAATTTATTTAAAAACCGTATAATAATCGAAATAATTTCGCTCGATAGACAAGTTATTGTACTTTTGCAGCAAAAAAAAGTAAGAGTCATATCGGGACGTTTGTAGTTTTAAAAGAAAGCTGAGATACCAGAGTAACTTTTCTGGGAGATAAACATTTAATTAGAACAAAAATGTCCGAGTAAAACAACAAAGAGTGAAAAGTTAGCCATTACGCCCCGGTCTCCCCTACTGGAAAAAATTAAATTTTTAGAATTCTTAAGAAAATTCTGAACTTTCGTGTCTTTTTTGTTTGCCTCATAACACTGAGAAAAATGGAGTATTGAACTAAACATCTGGAGGGACAAATCGTTGATATTTGAGAGTTAGCTATTGGATAACAATCTAAATGTTCAAATACACCATTGACAGATATTCGTGCCATTTCTCTTGGAGGGAAAATGAGTTTATAACAGAGGGACAAATTAACCATCTTGAGAAATCCCTTCCTTATCCGGCGCGAAATGAATAAATATGGCAACCTAACCCCTAAATTAAATACATAAAATGTCAGAAAAATAATTTCGCACGCATCAGATCGTACACATTTTCTGCGCAACTTTTGACCCTCAGATATAATGGGAGAGAATATACAAGTAGATTTCCATTACCAATTCAAAATTTATTTTAGAAGGACTATTTAACTCTCTTCATAAGCAAAGGAAACATACACTTTTTGAATCTCCGAATTTGACACTCCAGTTTTCTCAGTGAAACTATGAAATTACCACGAAATCTATAATACAAAAACCTTCAATATTTTTCTATTTCTGACAGCAATGAACTTCAAAAGGTTTCAATTTGAAATTTTATAAAATTTAAATTTTGAATGAATTCAATTAGAAATTTTAAAGAACTTACATTTTTGAAAAATTGTAATTAATTCAAATTCTTCTGCAATTAGCTAAATTTCTTAAATATTTAATATATTATTAAAAATAATACAACAAATTAATTGTTGTGATAACAATTAATTTGTTAAGAGAACAAAAAGAATTGTTGAAACAACAAATATACTACATAAACATGTACCGGGTAAAGTTTTTTGAGTTTTTCACCTTGACGCACCTTGAAATCATGATGAGAATAATTTTTTTATAAAGTAAGATAGTTAAGAGAGTAAAACGAGAGCATACACGGAGAAAAATTATTTTTAATGATTACAATAGTCTACACTGAAAAAAATTAGGCTGACAAATTCAACTACCTTTGGGTAGTTAAGTGAAAAGTAGTAAAAACAACTACTTTTTTAGTTAGTCTAACCCGGTTTGCGTAGTTAATTTAACTATTTTTATGTAGTTGATAAATAGTAGTTGATTCTACTAATATATGTAGTTAAATTTTAACAACAGGTAAGTTGTAGAATTGACTACAGTGCTGTAGTAAGAACAACTAAGATAATAGTTTACTCAACATTTCATAAGTAGTAAATTTAACAATTTTATAGTAATAAATAGAAAGTAGTAAAAGGGATTACTTTTGTAAGTAACGTAACACTTTCTTAACTAGTAAATTTTACTACTTTAATATAGTTAACACCAAATTGTTGAATTAAAGAATTTATACGGTTGAATTTGAAACAACACGTGACTTGCACAACTGACTATCGTGAAGTAGTAGAGGGAACTAATTTTTTTATTAGTCAAACCTTTTTCGTGTAATAGACTTTACAACTTTAATGTAGTTATAGTAGTTGATTTGACTACAACATTAGAGTAATAAAAATAAATGAATAATATTGTTGAAGCCTATCGAACCACTCTAAGTAGCAAAATCTACTACACAATGCAGTAGTTTTGGTGAGAAAATAATAGATAATTTTAACTTTTTGAACTTAAGTTTTACTACATTGAGTAGTAGATTGTACTACTTAAAGTAATTAGAAAGGATTGAACAGCATTTTTAAATAAAGCAAAGTTCAGAAATAAGAATTTAAAGAAGATAAAAGAACTAGTAAAAGTAGTAAATACTACTACATTACATTGTAAAATGAACTACAGTTGTCGGTTGATCTATGTCAAGAATGTCATCAGGTTTCATGCAGACCATCGTAGCGTGCGAGCGTGGTTAGGTGGTTAGGTTATCGGTTTGCGAATGTTAGGGTCGTGCGTTCAATCCCCGGCGTTTGAGGATTTTTCTCCATTATGTACATAAGTGTTGAAAATTATAAAGTATATGTGACCAATAGGAATGCTAGAGGAGATGAAAAAATGAATTTCAGTAATAATAATAATTAATAAATAATAATAAATAATTCTACTACTTTTAAGTAGTTGCTGACAAAAACAAAAAGATATTAATTTTTACTTTATAAAACAGATCATTAACTACTTTTAATAGTTAATTCTACAACAGAAATGTCGTTAAAGCCTATCGAATTACTTTAGGTAGTAAAATCTACTACTTAAAGTAGTAGATTTAAAAACAAAATAATAGTTAATTCTACAACAAAAATGTCGTTAAAGCCTATCGAATTACTTTAGGTAGTAAAACCTACTACTTAAAGTAGTACACGCAGAAAAATCCGATTTAAAATTGTGGAGTTCAGCGCTAGTAACTTAGATTTCATTCCCAAACTTGTCCACCTTTGCGGCTCCAGGATAGAAAACAGGGAAATGAATCGTGAAAGGGTTAAAGCACGTCAGTAGGCTTAAAATGTTTTCGTTCTTATGCACACTTATATACGCGGAACAAAGCAGACTAAACACATTGATAGGCGCTTCTGGGCGGAGTCCAAGGCAAGTCTAGTGCCGAGTCCCATACTGAATATAATGTGAGCAGATCTTCTAGTGACCTACATTATTATTTTTATTTGTCAAAATATTTACTTTTATTGGAATATTCAATTTGAAACTAAATATAAAATCGAAAAATGAAACAACTGGATATATTAAAATACTTTGAATTTTATAAAACTTCTCACTGGGATTTTTATTATTCTTTAGATATTTGAACGTCAAATCTCTTTAAAAATTAAGTACAAGTCCTTTGCCATTTTTACTAAAATGATTTGTTTTAAAACGTTTAAAGAAAGGGATCATATTTAAATATCTACAGATTAAATAAAAATCCCAGTGCAAAGATTTTTAAAATTCAAAGTATTCTCTATTTTTTACATATTATTTCATTTTAGACTTTACATTTAGTTGCATAAATTCAACATTACAATAAAATATAATAACAATTAGGCATTGCATAACCAGCTAAAAACAAAATAAACACATACCTAACCTCAAAATGAGATCAAACATTTCACATAGATATTCTTCCACATTCATTTGTAACACTAGAACTTTATTACAAAACTGCACTCACTATTATATTTAAAACTAAAATTTTTATTAATTGAAACAATTAATACACTAAGAACTACACCGAGACTTCCGTGTATATCAAAAACGAAGAAACTGAACAAACGCGGGCGCAGGCGCGCCACAGAGTTTCGCATTCCTAAAAACTGTTTGGGAATAAATCTAAGGACTCTCGCACAGAACAGTCCCCCTTTAAGTGAACGTTGATACAAAGTTTGTAACAATTGAGTAGCTGAATTAAAATAAATGCAAATAATAATAATTGTACCTAATTCTTTTCACCTTTGAATTAATTACGGAATCTGATTGCACTTGTTGAAAGAAGACTATTGGCGTTTATTAAGATATTTAGCATTGATCTTCATTGAAAATCGTTACTAAACTTTTTAGGATAGAGAACCAAAATTTAATATTTCTTCCTATGATAATACAAATCGTTCAAATTGTTTTATATTCAGTCCGAAATCTGAATTTTCATTTTTCTCCGTGTAGATTTAAAAACAAAATAATAGTTAATTCTACAACAAAAATGTCGTTAAAGCCTATCGAATTACTTTAAGTAGTAAAATCTACTACCAAAATCTTAGTTGTTATAATTACTTTAAAGTTAGTCAAATAAACTACTAAATCACATTCAACCAACTACATTCTTAGTTGTCTTAACTGCTTTTATGATAGTTAGTACAACTATTTGAATTCAGTTGAGGACCTATTGAATTACGTAGAGTAGTTAAAAAGTAGTCAAATCTACTAGTTTTTTTTCAGTGTACATTACAGCTCGGATATGTGACCACTTTTTGGAATGATTACGAAGACTATGTAATGTGTTAAGAATTTAGTAGGAACGATTACTATAGCTGTTGTAAGGGATACCTTCACGTTTGTACTCCTTACAACAGCTATAGTAATCATAACAAAAAGTGGTCACATATCCGAGCAGTAATATAGACTATTGTAATCAGTACGAATAAATTTTTCTCCGTGTAACTAAAGGTGTCGCTCTTCAATAGAATACAAAAATTTTGTTTTGAAAATTTGAAAATAAAAAATTTTTGGAACTTTTTTGAACCAAAATTCGAAAATTTTTCTTTGTAATCTCTTTACTTGTCTTTTAACATATTTAAATTTCATTAAAATCAATTCAGTAGTTTTCGAGAAAAATGCGTTTTTTGATTTTTCTTTCCCACTCCATAACTCACACAAAGCTCAAAATTTTGAGTTGAAAATTTCAGAAAGTTACTTTTAACTGTGTAGGAATGTTCGAGCCCTGAAAAAGTCAACATTTTGTCTGCAAATCAGGGAGAAGTCAGGGAAAAACAATAGTAGATTGTGCAACGAGTGGAGAACAAGGGCGATTTCTCGCGAGCTCGAAGTTTGCTGCGCAAGCGTAGCGCGCGCAGCAATCGAGCGAGCGAAAATCGCTGTTCTCCACAAGTTGCACATACTATTTTGTCCAACAACTGCAAAAAAATTTTTTTATAAATAATAAATTTAAACTATTAATTTTTCAAAATTTTAAGTTGAATTTACTCTTTATTTATCGAAATCAAAATATTACAATGATGTTATAGCAATAACTGAGAGTGAAAAAAAATCTAATTTTGAAAAAAATTTTGAAAATATTCTAAAAATTGAAAAAAAACATTTGAAAAAAATTTTTCAAAAATGAATGTTTTGAAAGTGTCCCTAAAGATCCCCAGAGTGTCCTCAAAATTCTGTTCCGAAAATATTCTAATTCTAATATAAAATAAAAAATCGATTAATCAATTTCTCATTCCACCACCAGTGACTCCACTGGCCAAACCACCAGTGGGGAAATGACTTTATTTCTCCACTGGCCGAACCACCAGTGGGGAAATGTACTACATTCCTCCATTGGTGCCTAGCGTACAATAGTTCTATTTCCACGAAGGCGTTGGACAAAATTAAATTTTTGTGTCATTCTAAGTAAATCTTTTAAACATTTTAGTAACACTTTATAAATAAAACAGAAATTAATTTTTTAATTTCAAACACAAGAAAAATTATTTCCTCTAATAAAATTCTCCAAACAAAAGATTTATTTTTCCCGTAAATTTTTTAATGATCTGATATATCGACCAATGATAGTTGTTTCCTTACATAGTACACGATTTCATAAAAATTTTATTTAGAAATTTCGTTTCCCGGCTATCTCCCGGTTTTCCCGGTTAGTAGACACCCTGTGACACTTTAGTATATTTCGCTCAAGCTACTGCAATTCCACGTATCTTCAAATTCATTAAGGGCTATAATGCATAGCAAATTGCACAAAAAATAGCATTTAAAAAATTTGCAGATGCGCGGTATTTAACTTTAAAATTTAATTTCTAAAAGTAAGTATAAGTGCTGTTAACTGGGTGTCAGTTTCAGCTTCATATACTTGAAAAGAAAGTAAATTTTGTTTTATTGTTTATAAAGAAAGTATAAAAACGTAATTCGAAACTATCCACATATAATTTTGTTCTGCTTTTTTCTGCGATGAATAAAAAAATGAAATTAAAAAATTGTCTACTCACCCAATTTATCTTTTAGGCCAATGCACTGGGATATGTGCGGAAATTGTAGTATTTTCCTCCATTTTTTACTCTTCCCTTTGTTGCTGTCACCACCACCTGAAAGCAAAAAGATAAAAAATTTTCTTTAAAAAAAAGAAAGAAAGAAAGACAGAATAAGAAGATCGACTTGAAACTTTCATGATTGAATTGTTTTCTTTTCTGGAAAATAAATTTTTATTCTTTGTGTTTACGATTGTACTTTTCTTATTGGATTCTATTCTTTGAAATAGAAGATAGAGAGATGACCCGAGACGACGAGACTCGATACACAATTTCCTTTTATTTTCAAAATACAACTCTTTTTCTCGTTATGGAGACGTTGGACGAAAAAGGGAGAGAAAGAGAGAATGAGAGAAGAGAGCACACTGTAAATTTCAAAGAGCACTAGAGATTTTTATTTTCACAGAAAATTCATGTTGTTTCAATTTATTTAAAAAAAAATTTAAGGACAAAAAACATTTTACTATTCATTCACTTGAAAGTTCTATTATTCTAAGTCTTGAACAATCAATTTTACTTTCTTTACCATTGAAATAATATTTTTTCTTTTTTTCTATTTATTAACCCCTTGACTGCCGATGACAAAGATCTTTGCCATTTCGGACTTTGCTCTGACTGCCGGAAAACTGACAATCTTTGCCATGATAAAAATTGATGTAAAAAAGTAAAAAATGGCTGAAAATTAAAAATAAAATTATTTCTAAAAAGTCAACGCTATGCAGAATGCGACGCACGTTTCTGTTTTTAAATTCAATGAATTATAAAAATGTTATAAATTTTTAAAAACAACACTTTTAGCAAATTTTTCAAAATCTTTGCCATGGACAATACAATGCATTTTTATTTTAAAAATGTCTAAAATCGCCTGAAATCTATTACTCGGGGGTTTTCGGGGTCGCTGATTACGAATATGATGTCAGTTTTTCAAAATTCAAAATGGCGGATCCAATATGGCGGACGACTTTCTTAAAAATTGATCCAATTTACCAGAAATTTGTTACTCGGGGGTTTTCGAGGTCGCTGATTACGAATATGATGATGATGTTTCAAAATCCAAAATTGCGGATCCAATATGGCATATCGTGGAGATCCACTTCACCCATGAACTTATTGGAAAGGTGAAATGCGTTAGGAAATTTCAATGGAATTTCATTTTTTGCACTCTCTTTATAGCTGTTCTATGAAACCGGCATTTGTAAAATTTGTTCTGCTTTTATGATAAAAACAAAATTTTTTAAAATAATGTCCGACATAATGGATCCTCCATTTTTAATTTTGAAAAACTGACATAGAAATCGTCATCAGAGACCCCAAAAATCCCTGAGTGACAAGTTTCAAGCGAATACAAAATTTAAAAAAAAAATATCCACCATATTGGATCCGCAATTTTTAATTTTTGAAAACTGACATCCGATTCATCATCAGCGACCCCGAAAACCCCCTAATGATAATTTTCAAGCGAATACAAAATTTAAAAAAAATGTCCGCCATATTGGATCTGCCATTTTGAATTTTAAAACCATCATCATATTCGTAGTCAGCGACACCGACAACCCCCGAGTAACAAATTTCAGGTAAATTGGATGAATTTTTAAAAAAGTCATCTGCCATATTGGATCCGCCATTTTGAATTTTGAAAAACCGACATCAGATTCGTAATCAGAGACCCCAAAAACCCCCGAGTAACAAATTTCAGGTAATTTGGATTAATTTTTAAAAAGCCGTTCGCCATATTGGATCCGCCATTTTGAATTTTGAAATACCGACATCAGATTCGTAATCAGCGACCTCGAAAACCCCTGAGTAACAAGTTTCAGACAAATTGAACGATTTTTTATTCTTGGCATTCTGGGCACATTTAGTGTTTTTCAGCCGGCAGTTAAGGGGTTAAGAAGATTAGGAAAACTAAATATTACTTTTCTTTAAAAATTAACTCTTCTTCTTTTTTTTTTACTTTGAACTAAGTTAACTTTAAGAAATTAGTTACGAAATAAAATTTCAATTCATTAAAAAGAGTCTAGGAAGAAAAATATTTACTAAAAAGGAATTATTCGGTCAAAGTATAAAATCTTTTCGAGAATTTATTAAAAAGAAAAGAAAAGAAAGAATATCTCAGAAATCGTCGTAGATTAAAGTTGGACGGTTGTTTGTAAGATTCATCAAAAGGAAAAGCTCCTGGAAAAGCTATAAGCATAGGACGACAAAAAAGTTTGTGAAAGCTAGTAAAATATACGACGAGAAAAATATATAGAGAAGAGAGCTGTCTACATTCGCGGCCAACTTTTCGATTGCACATTAAAAAAAAAGAAACAAATAAATCGGTGTAGAGAAAATGTCATTTATCAAGCATCAGCATAATACTACCGCGGACTTGATTTTTTATTATATTTCATTGATAATTTAAGCGCAAAAAAAAATAACTGCTATCACCTATTGTAGACTTTTTTTCACATTTTTAACATATTTTTTAAATAATAAAAATACAGCGGAAGAGATTTTCATTTGACTCAATTAATCGACTGTATACAAATAAATATTTACTTGAATCAAAAATAATATTTATTTAAATTCAATTACAAAATTACAATGTTTGTATTTTCAAATTTTTAAGTTTGAATTTCAGATCGAAAATTTAAAAGATTCACTTAAATAATTAATTATTATTATTTATTTTCAAATTTTTAATGAAGCTTAAATATTTTCCTAAATAATAAAATTTTTTAAAGAGATTTAATTATTTTCATGAATAATAAAGCTCATCATAGAATTTCAATTATTTTTAATACAATTTTAATCGAATTCCTAAAAAAATGTAATCATTCCTAAAAAATATTATATTTAAATTCGTCGAAAATATTCAAATATTTAAAAATTTGTTGATAAAATTCTTTATGAGTATTCAATTTGGAGAAACATTCATTTACTCAATAAATTATTTATTTTTGTATTTAAATAAATGAATTCTCGTAGAATTTTCTAATAAAAATTGATTTAAAAATGAATTTCAGTTACAATTTTATATAATTGAATGATCCACAAGTTTTGAACGGTCAAATGAACGAAACCCTTTTTATTAGAAATGTTTTTATAATTTATTGTTTGCAATAAAAATTAAAAACTTAAATTTCACACTTAGAAACTTTATATTTCATTTATTTTATATCGCCAAAAAATTATTGTAATAAATATTTAAATTAAAGAAGAAAATAAATAAATTTCGTTCATTTGAACGTTCAGAACTTTAGGATCATATAATTGAATATTAAAAGCATCATAGCCTGAATTTTTATAGAAATAATTGAATTTCGAAAAGGTTGCAAATTAAAATCTTTGAAAATTTGAGTTTTTCATACTTTTAAGAGACAATTCTGTAGAATTAATTTTTTTGAAATTATTTCAAGTTTGTATTTTCTAAATATTTAATTGAAGAATTTCTGAATAATCGAAATTTTATAAAATTCAATAATTGTATAAATAAATGGATTTGAAAATTCTCAAAAAACTTTTGCAAAAATTATTAAAAATAATTGACAATAATTGAATTCTTTCAAAGAATTTTAATAAAATTTTTGAAAATAATTACATTTTTGGAAGAATT
Organism: Leptopilina syphax; assembly: GCA_032872505.1. Taxonomy (NCBI): domain Eukaryota; kingdom Metazoa; phylum Arthropoda; class Insecta; order Hymenoptera; family Figitidae; genus Leptopilina; species Leptopilina syphax. Next base: position 31,858,382 of record CM065468.1, read on the forward strand.
TACTTGAAATTATATTAAAAATAATTAAAATCCTGCAAAGAATTTTATTAATTAGGAGAACAATTGAATTTTTGTAACGAATTTTTATTACATTATTTTTAAATAATTGAAATCCTGTGAAGAATTCTATTATTTATAAAAATAATTGGATTCTTGCAACGAATTTTATTATATTGGGTGTTGTGGGGTGATGTGCAACGTGTTTTTCGTTGGACGAAAAACATGTCAAATAATTAAATTTTTAAATATTTCAAAATTGAATGACTTAGAGGCATTATAATAGAATATTTCTGCATTATTAGATTTTCAGAATTTTAAATTTTTCCTACAAATTTTTCGCTTTTTCAAAAACGTCTGTTTTTGCATTTTCCAAAAAAGTTGGGGTGATGTGCAACACCAGTAAAATTCAGGTATGTAATGCATAAATATCGATGAAAATCTCTTTAATTATTAATTTTAGGCTTTTTTAATTTCAGCGACTAGAATTTCATTATTTGTGAAATGTAATTTAAATCTTGCAAAAAATTTTTGAAAACAAAATTAATTTTTTGTGGCAACCCTTTTTTCAAAAATTTTTAATAAAATTCTATGCAAAAATAATTACAAATTTTTTTGCAAAAATAGTAACACAAAATTTATTCTTTAAGTTGAAATTTGTATAAATTTGAACTAATTAGAATAATTATACTTTTTGCTCTATATTTTGATATCTTTCATTTATGGTATCTTTTTGGACTGCGGGTTTGTATCTCAATAAATAAATAAACGAAAATCTACTTTTAATGAAAATATCGCAAATAAACAAATATTAATTTTATTTCAATCAAATAGACGAAAGTTTATTTTTTATTTTAAAGCAATAAAGGATTTATCTATTATTTAAATCACATAAACGATTCATTTATTTTTTCAATAAATTTCCAACCAAATGAACGAAAATTCATTTTACTCTTATTTATGTATTGAATAAATAAAAAAAAGTTCATAAAATAACTTTTAGAAAGATTTGCAACAAATATTATTTAATTAACTGAAATGTAAATTTATTTATTATTTATTAAAACCTAATAATGACTGGACAGGTGTACGATTTTTGAAATTAATTAAAACACGGAGAAACCGAGATTACTAATTTTTGTATAAAATCACACTAGAATTTACTATTTTCACATTGCAACCACCGGAAATAAGGGGACTTTTTGTATTTTTTACTATTTTCTACACTAAGTCACTAATCCGACAAATTTTCACCAAATTAGCAAAGTTTCTTACTATTTCGTCCAATAGTTCCAAACAACTGTAGTAAACTCAGAAGTATTGTGTACGTAAAATTACTATAGTCGTTTGTAAATGCAGAAAGAAAGAGTGAAAGAAAAAATACGGATTTTTGTCGCCGGTTTCCCGTCAATTCTTGACTAATGGAGGTAAACTGGAAGGATTTTTACATACACAGACACACACACTTATATATTTGTTGGATAAATATTTGAAGACACACACATGTTTATTTCACTTATATGTATTGACGCGGTTAATTAATTCAATAATACACAACTGCACGCACGACAACGAATTTCACTGAAAGTATACATCTTTGTTTCCTTATATATTGAATGATGAAAATTTACAGCACTTACGAGAAAGCAGTTTACTTTTAACAACTTATTAATAGACATAGTTCTTGGGACAGGAATAAATGCAAAATTTATTAATTTATAATGGTCAATTTCTGAGATAACGAACGACCTACGTTTCACTTTATATTTAATTATTGTAGATAATATCCAAATTTATTTTACATACGCGAAACATAGTCACTGTCAATGATCGGATAAGTTAGCATCAGCAGAGGGTTAAATTAGAGAAAACTATAATCAATTTTTGCTACATTTACAACTCTTACATAAAATATTAAAACTTGCTATTTCAATGTAGCAAATTTATCTATTTCTTTTGTAAATTTATCTAATTCTGTAGTACATTGTGCTAAAAGTCCCCTTATTTCCGGTCATTCCAACCATTTTTAGTAATTTTTACAACTGTGGGTCTCTCCGTGTATATATATATATATACATATATATATTACTTGCACTTAAGTTTAAAAACAAAAAAAAATTTTATTTCACAAATTAATTTTTTTTTTTTACTTTTTAAAAATATTCTATATCTATTTATATTTAGTGGTGAATTTTTAAACTTCTTGTTGCAATCATTTAAGTGAATGTCAAATTGAAAAGGCGTAAAAAATTAATAAATGTCATGAATTATTTTTTTTTCTTCTTCTAATTTAAAAAAAAGAAAAAAAATACATTACTCTAGGTATGTCATCAATTCCACTTTTTTTTAAAAATTATTTATTACCGCACGTCAATTATTAATTAAAAACATTAAATCAAATATAGTAACTCTCGTCATTAAATTGAATTGTCAATAAAGTTACTTGTCGCCTTAAGCATTGCTATTAATTACACAATTTTATTACCTACATATAATATTTTAAAAGCAAACCTGTGGCCAATTAAAATATTTCGAGAACTATTTTTTCTCCTACAAAAAAACAATTATAAGAATTTTAATATTGAAATGTTTTCGAATATTAATTCTTCAAAATTTCAACCCGAAATATTCTTTTCTTTCTAAATGGGAAGTCATTTAGTTTTTTAATTTTTTCGGTAAAAATGTAATGCTTAAGGGTATATGGGAAAAAACTCTCCAAAAAGTGATTTCCCGTGTATATCACCCCCTCTAATGCTTTTAAAATTCAATTATAATCTAAAATTTAAGCTGAAATCCATTTTTAAATCAATGTTTATCAGAAAATTCTACTAGAATTCTATTATTTAAATACAAAAATAACAATTTATTGAGTACCTAACTGCATAATGTTTCTTAAAATTGAATTCTCATAAATAATTTTATCTATAAATTTTTAAATAACTGAATTTTTTTGACGAATTTTAATAAAATTTTTAAGAATTTTTTCGAGGAATTCGATTAAAATTGTATTAAAAATAATTGAAATTCTGCAATGATTTTTATTATTTATGAAAATAATTATTATTGAATTCCTAAAAAGAATTTTATTATTTACGGAAATAATTGAATCCCCGTAAAAATTTTATGAAAATAATTGAATGATTGCGAAGAAATTTATAAAAAAAATTTGTAAATAATGAAATTCATGTGAAATTTTTATTATTTTTTGAAAATAATTAAAAGTTTGTGTAGAATTTTATTAAATTAATTAATTTAATTAGACTTTCTACTTGTAAGCACGCAATACACAAATCTTATTTTTGTTTGTGTTTTCAATTCAGAATTAACGCAACTGGTAAATAGGAAATAATAAATTCGAAAACAAGTAAGTTTATTACAAAAATGAATTATTAATTGTGATAAATAATATTTAACAAAATATATTTTTTCAATATAAATAATTAATTACAGAGCATTTCGGCACTTCTTTGGACAATTAAGAAGGACTATCAGGAGTATCAAACGAAAATTAAAAATTTTAACTCTGCAGGAAAAAGTTAACGTTATCAACGCCATAAAGAGTGGAACAAAGAAAAAAAATGTGGCATTTCAATACGGAATACCAGCAAGCACTTTGTCGATAATAATGAAAAATGAAACAGAATTACTTTCAAGATATGAATTAAGTAAAAATTTAAGCACCAAAAGAAATCGTAAAGCTGAGTTTCCTGACTTGGAAGAATGCTTGTTGACATGGTTTCATCAGTGTCGTGACAATAACATTAGTGTTAGTGGGGCTATCCTTCGCGAAAAAGCTGAATCATTTTCAAAATCATTGGGACATAATTCTTTTCGAGCCAGTAATGGTTGGTTGGGGAATTTTAAAAAGCGCCATGAACTTGTATTTAAAAAAGTTTGTGGCGAAAGTGTAAGTATGTAAGTATGTTACAGATTTTTTTAAAATTTTTTATCTCATTATTATATTTTTATCAAGTTTATTTTTTTAACTTAAATTATTAAATTTTTGTATCTTATAATTATTACTTCAAGACATTTCAGTCGAATTTACAAATTATATTACTCTACAAGACGAAAAATGTACATTATAATTATGCCTCTGTAAGTCGAATTTGTGATCAATAAAACCTTTATATCTCGAAATCCTCGTTAAGTTGAAAACTCATTAACTCGAAGTTTTTAGCGTTCCCCTTGAACTTCGACTTATCGAGGTTCTACTGTAATTGAATTCTTTTGGGAAATTTTATGAAAATATAGTAGATACTGAAAATCATTAAATTGAGGAAAATTTTTGAAAATAATTGAATTTCGGAGAAGAATTTTATTATTTCTAAAGTTAATTGAAATTTTGATAAGAATTTAAAAAAATTTTTGAACATATGTAATTGAATTTTTGCGAAGAATTTTATTACTTTTGAAAATAATTGAAATTCTGCAATCATTTGTAATTTCTCTAAAATTATCCAAATTATATCGTACAATTTACGAACTTTTCATCCTTTTTTAATAAAATTACGGACTTTAAGGAACTTTTTTTTTAAAAAACGGACTTTTACGGACTTCAAGCAAAGTTACGGACTTTTACGGGATTTACGGACCTACTCAAATGTGAGTACTGTACTCACATTTGCCTGGACATTCGGCCAGCGGAGAGGAAAACTGCAGAAAGCAGTACAAGCGGTTTAGTGATAGACATTGTGTAAAATAAACCATATTAAACTTGGTGATTTTTGTGTGGAGAATCAAGAATTTTGAAGCAGATTTGAAAATAATTTTGAAAATTATTAAAGAGGGAACAGTTGTGAATGAAAAGTGATGACTATAAGTGAAGAATCACCCATATAGATAAAGAGGATAAAGAGTATAAATATATATATATATATATATATATATATATATATATATATATATATATATATATGTTTACTGTACCTTCTCTGGCTTTCAGGTACACAGTATTTGCTACGATGTTCTCCAACTCCATCAATTCCAGCTTGATCGAGTTTACGTGGCCGAACCAAGGTGAATTGTCCAAGACAGCTTTGTTGAGAACGTTGATGAAAATGAGATCGTGAAATATCCTCTAATACTTGAATATTGAAAAATCTTATTTCTTCGGGCTTAATCACCCACTCTGCAATCAGACTTGCTCCCATCTATTTTCAAACAATTTATTGTTTAGAAAAGAAATTCTTTTTCCTTTCTTTTCTCTCGCTCCCCTTGAAGAACCTCGTGTACCAGCCACGTGGAAATTTCTCTTCTTTTATATATATTTATGATGACAACAAAAAAATGAAGATCGATTCCAATTTCTTCTTTTTTTGCAAAATTCGAGTAGAAAATTTTTCTCACTTCATTCTTCCGTTATTTCCTCTTAACTTTTTACACTCGCATTATTTCGCGGATGGTAGAAAATGGACAATTATAAAAGATTATCGATCCGTACTTCAATAATGGATAATGGCCAAATTGATGGAATTGTGATCTGTTGAATTTTTAAACTCATGGTTTCTTCTTTTTTTTAATTTTCACTTTATAGGGGGGAATTTTTCACTTTCACGACGCAGGCGACGTTTTGTCGTTTGTCGTTCCGTTTTGAAAAGCTTCTTTGGGACTTTGGAAGAATCCTCACAAGGATATGAAACGCATTGGAGTTGCCTTCTTGAACCCAGAGATAAAACGAATGTCGTCGTCCTCGTGGCAATGACGTCAAGAGAACGTTTGCAACCAACGCAGTTGTAATCTGTTTTTTTTTCTCTCTCTCTCTCTCTCTTTTTCTCACTCACTCCTTTTTTCTTGACTCGAATCCCCCTGGCTTCTATTATAATGTTATTGAAGATTTCTTCTTCTTCTCTTGTTTGCCAATTCGCCTTCCAAATGTAGACTTTCAAATCACACGTTCTTTTTCTAGAATAAAACAGAAAAAACAGAAAATGAATATTTAGTTGTCCTATAAAATATGCTTTTTTTAAATGAAAAATAAAATTCACTAAACAAAATCTATAATATAATTTGAGAGAGTTAATATAAATTATCAGAATTTATATTAAAATGATTAGAATATTAAACTATTGTCATAATAATGACCCATTAGTTCTAAAACAGGGTTGCCACAAGTCAGGGAAAGCAGGGATTTTTATTAAAAGAACTAGAAAAATTTAGATTTTTTAAATCCATAAGAAAATTCTGAATTTTGGTGCCTTTTTTTATTGCCTCATAAATAATTGAAATTACCACGAATTCTAATATAAAATCATCAATTTTTTTTATTTCTGACAATAATTTCTTTTTAAATTCTTGGTTTTCCTTCGAATAAAAATAGTTTATTAAAATTTGCGTAAATTTACATCTTAAAAGATAAATACTCTGAGACCTCAGGAGAGTGACTGACTGCAATTCGCGGACCCAGAGAGAACGCTTCTGTTTCTCCCCACTCTAACGCTCGATACTAGCGCTACGAAGATATCGCGAATTAATTTAAATTTGAAATTGATTACAAAATGATTAATCTCCTTCACCTAATATTTACTATATTAATGAAAATTTCCAAAAGAATTCAATTATTTTCATAAATAATAAAAGTTTCACAGGAATTCAATAATTTAAAAAAGAATTAGCATACATTTTTTTGAAAATAACAATTATTTAAAAATTTTTTTTATAAAATTCATTGCAATAATTCAATTATTTTAATAAATAATACAACGCCTCAATGAATTTTAATTATTTTTAATACAATTTTAATCGAATTCCTCTAAAAATGTAATTATTCTTAAAAATTTTATTAAAATTTGTCAAAAGAATACTATTATGTTCAAAAATGTTTTCAAATTCTGTCCAAAATATCAATTATCTTTATAATTAATAAAATTCTTCTCTAAAATTCAATAATTTAAAAAAAATTTTAATAAAATTCTGCTTAAATAATAAATTAAATAATTTATTATTATTTTCATAAATAATACAAATTTCACGGGGATTCAATTATTTACAAGAAGAATTTAAAAAAAATTTTAAATTTTAGATAATAATAATTGAATTTAAATGAAAGTTCAAATGCACAAGTTTGCGGATATAAATATTTTCAAAAATTACTGACTGCAATAAACATTTTTTATATTGAAATTTCTCGTTTGGAACTTTTAAATTGAAACTTTAGTTCTACAATAAAAAAAAATATTAATTAATCAATTATTTTTGTAATTTTCCAAAAGCTCTTGGAGAATTCAATTAATGAAATACAAAAAATTTTTATTTTTATAATATAATTGAACCCCTTGATGCAAGAACCAGACATAGACCATTGAAATTAAATGGGCTGCGTCTGGTTCTTGCATCAAGGGGTTCAATTGTAATTCCAACTCTACATGGCTTTTATTTAGAGTTGTCAAGATAAATTATTCAAAATGTGTAAATAATAATCGTTAATTAAAATTAAATTAAATAAAAAACGTCGTAATGAACATTTTTGTAAAACATTTTTAAAAAAGTTTATAATTTAATAATTATAAAAAGTATTTCAGGGGAAGTGTGAAAAATTTTCTTTTTGACACTAGATAAAATTTAAGAATTTCTAGGAGAAAAAAAAAACTAAAAAAATTGTAGATTCTTATAAACTAGGAGCTTTTTTAAAATTTATAAATTTTTAATCCACACTCACTGTCAACTTTTAATGGTTTAAAGTGACAAAACTAAAATTTCTTACGCTCTATCTAAAGTACTTTTCAATTATAAATTGCTATTTTTTATTTAGAAATACAAAAAGAAGAAGATGGGTAAACTTTTAAATTGACTCTCTTTTTTCTCATTAAATGAAAATTTCATCAAATAGAATATTCTGCGCTAGGGAAAAAAATTTACGAAACTAGAAAATCTGCTGCAAAAGTTCTTTCAATTAAAAAATCTGCATTATTAACTTGAAATTAGTCATTTTCGCCTGCTTTTTTAAGGTTACGACAGTTAAAATTTCATGATTTTTAAATAATTTTTAAAAAATTTTTAATATTTTTTCTTTAAAGACAATACTTATTTTTAAAAGTGGTAATAAATACTTTAAAATATAAAAATTTTTTCAATAAAATTTAACGAAATTTCCAATTGTTTGAAAATTTTTTATTTAATTGTTTTCAGTACTTTAATTATTGAATTGAAGAAATTTTAATTAAATTTTAATTTAAATTTTTCGGAAAACTATTTTTTTTCAGAATTTTTTAAATTAATTTATTCAATGATCCTCAAATTTCGCTTAACAATTATTTTTACATTTTATTTTCAATATACGAATATTCATCTATAATAAAGAAAATATAAAAGAGGAAAATCCTCTCAATTAGAAAGGAAAACTTTATTAGTGCTCATATGTTAGAGGAAAAAATGCTGCAAAAGAAGAGAAATAGTCTAAAATTAAAAACATTTTTTTTCGATGTAAAATACTGTTTGCAATAAGAATTAAAAACTACAATTTTATATTTAGAAACTTTATAATTAATTTTTTTCATAGCGACGCAAAATTATTGAAAAAAAATTAAAATTGAAGAAGAAATAAATAAATGTTGTTCATTTGAACGTTCAGAATTTTAGGATCATATTATTCAATGATTCAGTGATTTTGTTAAATTATTTAAAAATCTTACTGTTACTTATTTTGTCATAAGAAGCAAAATTTAAAAAAATTACAATTTCAAATCTTTTGAAATTGAATTATTTTTGAAAATTTCGATAGTAATTATTCCAAACTTCAATTATATTTTAGAATTTTTAATTAAAATTCTTCTTTGAAGCAATTATTTTTATAAATTTTGTGGAACTTTTTTTGATAATTTAATTATTGAAAAAAAAGGAAATTTCATTTAACCCGTTGCCTGTTTCCGACCCACGGGTGGGTCGTGAAAAAGTATGGCCATAACTGTTTCCGACCCACCCGTGGGTCGTGTTCACTATCGCTCAAAATAAATATAATTTGTATATAAATTGATAGATATTTTTCTTTATATCAATATTAAAAGAAATAATAAGGGTCATTAATGATATTTTAGAAAATAATTGATTAATTAGTTATAATTTAAATATATTATACTATTTGAAAAAGTATCAGATTCCGCTAGGCATTTTGGGACAATCATGTTATATTTTCCTCAAACAGTTAAAGACGCTCTCACAGCTCTGCATGCATGCCAATGCATGCATAGTTGTCATGATAACACATGAGAGTAAGTAAGTCAGAAAATTCAAATTTCATGTTTTTTCTCTCTTACTCTCATGCTGGCAGTAGAGCTGTGCGAGCGCCTTAAGGGGTTAAAAGTGGTCTAAAATTAAATTGTTTTTAATTAAGTTTTACGATATTTCGAAATTTTTCAATTAAATAATATTAAAAAATTGAATTAATTTCTAAAAAATTTAAATCAACATTTTCCAAAAAATGTAGTTCTTCAAAATTTGAATCTAAATCTTATTCAAAATTAAAATTTCCAAAAATAATCGAATGAGGTGGAAAAAGTTATACAGTCCGAGGCGTGCATTAATTTTTTCAAATTCTTAAAGTAAAAAGTATTAAATTTGCGGTTTTTAATGTAACTAATTTTTAAGGAATATTTGAATGGTAATTTAATTAATTTATTATATGAATATTTACTTAAGTAAATAAATAATGTAATACAAATTCAGTTAAATATTAATTGCACTACATTATAAAATTTTCAGCCAAATAGAAAATTCTAGTCACTGGAAATTCGAAACGAATGTTAAATATTAACCACATAAATTAAAACTAATTTAAAATAAAAAGGAATAATTTGAAGGAAAAAAATTTAAATTCGATAAAACTCAACTTATGATAATTCTCATTAGTATAAAACGTAAGAAAAAAATTCCACTTCCGGAAGTTAATCATATTTTTTTCCACAAGACCTAAGCAATTCCATCTGTGACGCTCGCGCCAAGTTTGCCAAGTTGCATAAATATATCTCGACGCACAAACATTGTCAAAGGCGGAATTAATGAGGAATATTTATCTCACAGTGAGGAAAATACACAACGTTTTCGTGTTCTCTTTGAACAAAGTCCTCGAGAGAATTCTCTAATTGCTAATATGGAATTGACGTGTTCAAAGACGTGGACCTTCGAGACTTGAAGTTTTTATTCTTCATCTCCATTCTTTTGTCAGTAGAGAAGAGCGTCAATAAGAAAACAAAAATCGATAATTAGATCCTCTCTCTCTCTCTCTCTCTCTCTCTCTCACTAATGGTCGTTCACTTATCTTACCGTTTCACTTACTCTTACTACTCTCAACTATTATGCAGTGCAGTTAAGTTCATTATTATTAAATATTGCTGTGAGAATAATTAATTATACATTTCATTCAAGGTCAATTCACTATTTTGTACACGAAAAAAAAGAATAATCAAATTTACCATCAGGAGTGTCAAACTTGAAAAAGGTTAAGCAAAAATTAATGTTTTTTATTTATTTATTATTAAATTCTAATAACCGTATCAAATTGAAACTAGTTGACAATATTATTTATTTAATATTATGAATATTGTTGACATCCATACTTACATTAATTACAAAGTAAAATTCACGCATGATCTAATTTATTTCATTGGTAAGCGTTTATTAATGTAAAAGCGTGCGATTTATAATTATGCGTATATTTAGTTGTATGGTTAGGTACGTGTTCAATCCCGTATGATTGTAAGATTTTCCGATGCATTTAGTTGTTAATTGTAAGTTTGAAAATGTGGGACGAATAAAACTTGTGAATTAAGGAATATGAATATATAAAGAGTGCATTTAACATATTTTTCTTTTTTTTAATGATTGATTATTGTTTCTTTTTATATAAAATTGACGAAGTGAATACAAGGAAACACTCGTTTCGCGTCGCGTCAGCCATTTATTTTGACAGGTTACGCGCCTGCGTTCCTTTATTGTGAAAATTTCGAAGTAGGGGACTGAGTCCAGTTTCTCTACTATGCACACTGCAGCGCGCCTTATAATCTTCGCCTGTGTTTCAATGCTCTTTACATTGACATTTGGAACTAAGGCCCTTTATACACTATACGCAATACCCTAAGATGCTTGATGGAAATGAATTAATGTACTTTTACTGGACTGAGTCCAGTTTTTTCAATATTGACTCCCAGTTTTTCAAACTCTATTTTTCTCAGTGTACAATGCTTTTAATATTTAATTATTATCTAAAATTTTAACTGAAATTCATCTTTAAAACAATTTTTATTAGAAAATTCTACGAGAAATCAATTATTTAAATACGAAAATAAAAAAATTATGGAATAATTGAATGTTTCTTAAAATTTAATTAGGATCATAAAGAATTTTATCAACAAATTTTTAAATAATTGAATTCTTTCGAAGAATTGTAAAATTTCAAAAATTCAATTTTGTTATTTATGAAAATAATGGAATTATTGCGAGGAAATTCATGAATGTAAATAATTGATTTCCTGTGAAATTTTTATTATTTATGAAATTAATTTAATGTTTGCGTACTATTTTATCAAAATTTTGTTTAAATAATTAAATTGTTTTGTAAAGTTTCTACACTGAGAAAAATGGAGTATTGGACTAAACATCTGGAGGGACAAATCGTTGATATTTGAGAGTTAGCTATTGGATAACAATCTAAATGTTCAAATACACCATTGACAGATATTCGTGCCATTTCTCTTGCAGGGAAAATGAGTTTATAACAGAGGGACAAATTAACCATCTTGAGAAATCCCTTCCTTATCTGGCGCGAAATGAATAAATATGGCAACCTAACCCCTAAATTAAATACATAAAATGTCAGAAAAATAATTTCGCGCGCATCAGATCGTACACATTTTCTGCGCAACTTTTAACCCTCAGATATAATGGGAGAGAATATACAAGCAGATTTCCATTACCAATTCAAAATTTATTTTAGAAGGACTATTTAACTCTCTTCATAAGCAAAGGAAACATACACTTTTTGAACCTCCGAATTTGACTCTCCAGTTTTCTCAGTGTAAAAGTTTAATTTTTTCCAGTACTTTTAGTAAAAATCCTTGACTGAAAATCAACTTTTTCCAACTGTGGAGTTGGCGCGCGTTTTTAATAAAAAATTCGTTTTGTACATTCCAAATTGAAAATACCAAAATTTTTTTTGGAGGCTTCAAGAAGAGACTACTGAGTACACTTCCTATATGAATTTCATTATTGGAGGGGTAGAACACATAAATAATTCAAATTGTTATTGGAATATTTAAATTTACAATCTTGCAAATATTTTCTTTTAAAAGTGTGAACAATTTTGTGTAATCAGTGTAAGTTTCATTAATTTATTGTAAATGGCTTTTGAGTTATTAATTTTTTAAAAATTTTTGTAATATTTTGTCAATGTGGCATTCCAGGAGAAATTTACTATTTTTCGGAGCACCCTTACCGATTTCTATCAAACTTGGTAGTATTACATTTGTTGGTCTAAAGTTTCAGAAAATCAATTTTTTAAGTAAAATCAATTGTTTATTTAAAAGTTACAACAATTGCTCAAAATTGTTTAAATGTCCATATCTTTTAAACGGTACAAGATAATTGAGTTTTCTTTTTTGTTAAACATTCATAAAGACGAGACGCTTCAAAAATGTTATTAACATTTTTCTTATTTTGTTAATTAAAAAAGTTATTTAAATAAATAAAATTAACTTTTGAGCAAGAATTCAAAATTAAATGACTTACAAACCAAAAAATTCCTTGTTTTTCACACTTTTATATTCCGAAGAGAAAAAGTTGATCGAGTTTTTCAATCACTTATAATTTAAACAATTATTCGCTTGTTTACAATTATTTTGCTACTAAATGATCATCTGTTCTCTCCTGCGCGCGACTACTGCTACGTCACGTCCGTCTGACTCAGAATATATATTTGACAAGCGTGGAAAAATTGAGGTTATGTTTAATCAAAACAACGCATTTCAATCTTTTTAAAGTTTTTAGCGGTCATGGAAAAAAAAGTTAAATCAGGATATTGATATTCTGATATCCTAAGACTTTAAAAAGATTGAAATGCGTTGTTTTGATTAAACATAACCTCAATTTTTCCACGCTTGTCAAATATATATTCTGAGTCAGACGGACGTGACGTAGCAGTAGTCGCGCGCAGGAGAGAACAGATGATCATTTAGTAGCAAAATAATTGTAAACAAGCGAATAATTGTTTAAATTATAAGTGATTGAAAAACTCGATCAACTTTTTCTCTTCGGAATATAAAAGTGTGAAAAACAAGGAATTTTTTGGTTCGTAAGTCATTTAATTTTGAATTCTTGCTCAAAAGTTAATTTTATTTATTTAAATAACTTTTTTAATTAACAAAATAAGAAAAATGTTAATAACATTTTTGAAGCGTCTCGTCTTTATGAATGTTTAACAAAAAAGAAAACTCAATTATCTTGTACCGTTTAAAAGATACGGACATTTAAACAATTAAAACTAACAAAAATTTAAAATGTCAAAAAACGGTTAAAAGTGTTTGTTTGTTTTGTTGTGAACTACAGATTTTCATAAAAGTTTTAACATTTTAGAAAATCAATGACATTTTTTTAACACATTTGAGCTGGTCTGACCCAGGTAGAAGTCGATCCCAGTTTTACACTTAGTGCTACTTGTTAATGAAGTTGAAGTCCACAACGTTGATCAACGAAAAAAATTTATTTAAATTCAATTATTATTTATAATTTATAATATTTAATTGTAAAACAATTATCAATAAAACACAAACATCAATTTTTTTTTCTAAATATTTTTGAGGCAATATTGTTGCGTTATCTAATTTACTTAGTAAACAATTTTTTTTTCGTTGATCAACGTTGTGGACTTCAACTTCGTACTTGTTAGGTAACTTTCTTGGGAGCGCGTTACAATTAAAAAAAATAAATAGACAAATAAGTTGAAAATAGACAAAGAAATAGACAAATAAACAGATCTGCCGTCCAGTTTAAAAAAGGCACTATCTACATATTTTATGAAAAATGAGTTTTTTATACCGTTGGATTCGTAATGAAAAGACGAATCTAATAATCGTATTCGTAATTGAAAATTTTAATTAGATTAGAAGATAATTAGCGGTCAATTAAACTATCTACAGAGATTTTTGAGAAATATTTTTTAAAGTGTCACTATCTGCAGAAGGAGACGACCTATCTACAAAATTTTCAGGATTTTCAACCCACTTGACCCCTGAAATCCTGATTCACGAGCACTATGTACATAGGTTAGTCAGTAAACTGGTCTCAAAAGTCACAAAAGTAGAGAACTATGTACATAGTGACGTTTTTCGTACATATTTTTCTCGAACTTTGGTTAACTTTCCGCGAGAGAGAGCACTATCTACAAGTTTAATTATGCAAATAAAATAAAAATAATACAATAATTTGCAAATAAATCTTTTATTTTGTATTAACACATATATTTAATGCAAATTAAAAGCAATTTTAATTATTCTTTTTGTAAAGTTAACATTTAATTTAATAAAAATTTCATGCAGAACATAATAGTCAAATAAAATAAAGTTATAACTTATAATGGTAAATAAAATTTATGTACACGGAGAAAAATGGATAGTTAAAAGTAGATAGTTAAAAAATATATAATCAAATTTATTATCTGTATAGTTAGAAATATTATCTTCCTGAAATATTATATATTCCCGTTTAGTATATCTAGATAATCAAATTTAATATCCTGGATAGTCAACTTGACGAGCGCTTGCGCAGAAGTTTGATTACCGATCACACGCAAGAAAAACGGCACTGTCTGTTTCAAATGACGTGAAATTGGTAAACATTCATTTTCTAACAAATTTTTCTCTGTTCACAGGCACTTTTTACAGAATCTGACAACGTACATTTGTCACAAATGTTTTCAATTGTCTGAATTCAAAAGATTTTGTTAATCCATGCAGAAACGCGGTTGCAGGATTGGAAATAAAAAAGTAATGTAATGGCAGGGCACAAGACGTATGTTACAGCCATTTTGACAGTAGAGGGCAGAAGCATGCAGGGAGCGTAAAGGCTCAGCTGTCAAAATGATTCGCATTACATTGCGATGGTAACTCCAATGCTGCAACCGCGTTTCTAAATGGATTGACAAAATCTTTTCAATTCAGACAATTAAAAACATTTGTGACAAATGTACGTTGTCAGATTTTGTAAAAAGTGCCTGTGAACAGAGGGAAATTTGTTAGAAAATGAATGTTTACCAATTGCACGTCATTTAAACCTATCAGTGCCGTATTTGTTGGGTGATAACTGTTGGTCGCACACGTCGCATTATCGAGAAATTTGAGAGACCATTGAACACCGTTAAGTAGTTTTATATTATTCGAAATTTAAAAACATTGTCAAATTTTTTTATACTGAATTTCAGATAATATTGCTTAAAAAATATATAAAACTTACGATTAGCAACATAACCTTTAAACCTGTCAAAAGGATTTAAACATTTCAAGGGTACCGTTAAATTAATGTATTTTGTTCTTTAAAATTTTCAGATTTTCCATAAAAAATTATTTATCTAGGAAAAATGTTCACTAATTTCTAAATAAATTAACTTTTATCATTAAATATTTCTTATTGATCAATTCAGATGTGTATAAACACAGCAACTTGTGTTTATTATCTAGGATAGTCAAAGTAAACATCTTGGATAATGTCAGTTAGTATGTAAGTTTGATTATCCCAAGATACTAAATTTAACTATCTAGATGGTTGTCCTATAGTTGAGTATCCAAGATCGTCACCCTGATTATCTAGATAGTAAATTTAACTATCCATTTTTCTCCGTGTATTGAGGGGCTGATAGTAGGGGAGACCGGGGCGTAATGGCTAACTTTTCACTCTTTGTTGTTTAACTCGGACATTTTTGTTCTAATTGAATGTTTATCTTCTAGAAAAGTTACTCTGGTATCTCATCTTTCTTTTAAGACTACAAACGTCCCGATATGACTCTTACTTTTTATTCTACAACAGTTTTTCTGGAGCGATGCAGAGCTCCAAAATACGGCCCGAGCCGGGGCGTAATGGATAACTCCCGGGGCGTAATGAATAATGATTGCTAATTATTATATACAGTTTCCAATCTTATTGTATATTATAAATTAAGGTTCCTGGGTATTCCGTGAATGCTATTTTTATTCAGAAATACTTCAACTATCGCTTTTTTAATAATATTCTGTGATATTGGCACTCTCTCAATTTTTTTTGTAATTTCTCATTAAAATCGTAGCTTGAAATCTACTATTTGTAAATTTTAGACCAAAACTTTTAAATTTTGTTAAAAACACCTAAACATATTTAAACTAAGTGACAAGTAACCGCGAAAACAAACCTACACTTCGCTGATATGGTAGGTTGCTTTTTATACATAGCGTATTGCATTAGCCAACACGCCCCGGGAAAAACTAGCCATTACGCCCCGAGGGTACTCGGCAAATATTTGGCTTTTCTTTAACAATACCGGAAGTGTGAATAAAAAATCTCGAATTGTCCCTTAAAAACAAACGTGTCAAGATCGAAACCTCATTTCAGTTTTTTTTAAAGCTATTTTTGAAAAAAATAGAACGAAAAAACGAAAATTTTGAAAAGTTACTTTCGTATGTCAAAAATAGTTTTTCTACTATATTTCTTACAATAATGAATAAATATTAATGAAACTTCCGACAAACTTGCAGTATACCAAGTACAATAACTTGTCTATTGTGCGAAATTATTACAATTTACGGTTTTTAAACAAATTACAATTATTCATTACGCCCCTTAGCCATTACGCCCCGGTCTCCCCTAAAAATGGTTTAAAATAATAACGGGAGCAAAAGTAGAATAAGTGACTTAGAAGCAAAAACAGATTAAAATGATTGTGTAATTTCTTGATAAATTAATTATAATAATTACAAAATATTAATTCAAATAAAATAAGTTTTTTTATTATTGACAATATTTTTTAAGCATTAATATAATTAATTTATCAAGAAATTACATAATCATTTTCACCCGTTTCTGCTCTCAAGTCACTTATTCTACTTTTGCTTCCATTATTATTATTATTATTATAAACCATTTTTACTATCAGCCCCTTTACTGTTCGTCATTTTTCGTTCGGTATTTTCAAAATTAAAAAATATAATATAATTATAAATAAAATAAAATATAAAATAATAGTAAAAATATAACAGAAATAAAGGATTGTGTTAGAAAATAATGTAGATGGTGACGCTTTAAACAGGAAAGTGGACTGACAAAGCAATTTTAAACGTACTATCTACTACATAGTGCACTTTTCATGTATTCTCCATAATTTTTGGATACAAAATGTGCACTATCTACAGTTTTATTAATAAATAATTAAAATTAATAATTTTTTTTTGCACCAATGAAAAGAGCGTGTCCGAATTAGTCAAGAACATAAGTTTGTTTACAAAATTTTTAATTTTATTAAGAGATCCAGATGCAAACGCGTTTCCTTCAATATCTCCGATTGAGCTAAAATGTAGATAGTGTCTTTTTTAAAAAGGACGGCAGAGATTTATTAATAAAATGTATTATATAATTTATAAAATAATAAAAATATAATAATAATCATTGTAAAGAGATTTTATTTCAAAAGAATCGCATTTGTAAAAAAAGATTTCCTTTTTTAATATCTCTTGAGTCTGAAAGAGAGAATAGGTTTTGAACACGTATAGAAAACAGGGCAAATTTTCAGCTTCATTTGCAACTAACAGGTATAAAAGAGAGATAATTTGACATTAAATCTATATAGCGAAATATACGTGTATTTATTCGTATAGTACATGTATAAAATATGTGCAATTGTAAAAGCGAATACATGAAGCAGGTGTATTGAGAAGATAAGGGCGACGATGTTGCTAACCACATCATTTGAAGCAGCTCCCCCAACCGATAATCTCCCATTCCCTTTCCGGCATCAGGTCCCTCTGGGTGGGACATTTTTTTCTTCCCTATCCACGATGCCAATATCCCACCTGGTGATTCCATCCTATCGACTCGATAGATACTGTGCAACTTTATAACATCGCACGATTTTAGTTTTGCAAAAAAAAAAATAATAAAAGAGAATACCATTTTTTAACGCTTATTTTTTCCGCAAACAAATCTATATTAATATCATCAGACTTTCGTCTGTCTGTTATTGAAAATTAATTTTTCGTAGCATAATTTATCGTTTTGAATAACTTACAGAGAATGACTATTCGTGGTAGAGAATCGCCGCCAAGTAAAAACCGCGAACATATATTTTCAAAATATCGACTGTTTACAAATAAAATCGATTAACTCAAGTAAATCTGAACTAATTTTGTTCAATTTTCTTTGTTGGATAAAAAATTGAAATAGAAAGAATACTGTTACGTATTCTCAATACTTTTTATATTTTTATAGAATTTAAAAAAAGAAAACTGAAAAAATAACGAATTTTTCCCATTTAGCTAAACGTAGAGCCTAAACTACTAAACAGATTTGTAAAATACTCTGAAATATTATTAATTGGGTTAAAATCTCGATGTATTTATCGATGTAACACTTATATATTATTATTATTATTATTATTATTTTAGTATTGATTTAAAGAGTAGGTATATTGTAAAAAAATTATAAAAATGTAAAGAATATTAAAGTCTCCTAACAATGGAAAGAAATCCTTTTAAATACGTGTGTTTTTCATATTCGAACCCTTTTGGATGCATTACTTTTTTTTGCTCTTATAAGGTGGCTGTAAATGTAATTAAAATGATTGCAGCATTAGTCATGTGCAGAGTATAAGAGAACATCAACCTTCGTTCAACTCTCGCGCGTTTCAAAATTACCATATAGAGTTCTCGCAGTATCCTTCTGTTTTTCTCTTTTGTTTTGCACTCTATAAATAATATACATATACTCGCGAGAAAAGACATCATTGCATTGAATCAGAAAAAAGGGGGACAATATGCTCGTCATTGCAATGAGAAAAGAATCTTGCAGAGAAAAATATAGAAAAAAAGAAGAAATATTCTTAATAGGTACGTTTATAAATATATTACACAAGATTCTATTACTCAATAAATTCATTTAATTATTATTAATAATTTAATAATTCGAGAATTCATGATAGCGCTAAATTTAAATCGAAAAAACGGAAAAAATGAACTATAAGAAATTAATTGAACTTGAATTTCGCACCATTATAATTTCCCAGAATTGACAATAATTTCGAGCTCTTTTTGTTTCCACAATTTCTATTCTAATTTGTGATTCAAGCAAATCATGGCTCATACCCAATGGGAAATTTACAACTGGCGTAGTACTGCGCCAGCACTGGCAGCACTGGCGGCAAGGCTGATAGCCAGCACTGGCATGGCACTGGGATGATAACGCCGTCCGGCGCTGCCGAAGTACTGTCTGTCAGTGCTGCCAGACAGCGCTGGCGCAGCACTGGACCAGTGCTGGCTGAGAATATTGCCGCAATAAATGCCGTATTGTTATTAATTAGTCGTAAATTAATAATTATAAATAATTTAACAACAAAATGGTAAATAATATTAATAAATAGTTATTATTCATAAAATATTTCTCTTCTTAAAGAAATTGCATTAAAGATGGAGACTAACAATGGATATAGTAAATGAAGTAGAAAAAAATTGTTTATAACATTTAAAAATTAAATAATAAACAATTACAGTAAGTGTGCATTAGATTTTCATATTTTAGTACCTAACGATTGGAATCTAGAAATATCGCAAACCTATGAAAATAAACAAAATTGCTGACGAGGGGAATCGAACCTACGACCTACGGACTAACAGACTAACGCTCTAACCACTATGCTAACGACACATGTGTACAGTAAAGAATTAATATCTCAGTATCATTCAGACATACAATTATTGAGTCAAAGATGAGAAAAAATAGGGATACGTTAGAAATAATAAATTGAAATAAAATAAATTGAACTAAATTTTTAATAATTAAATTTCTTTACTTATTGCATTTAACATTTTACGTCATTCTTAAATTACGTGGTAATTTTTTAATAATTTTTTATTCGTAGTAAGAAGTATAATAGTATTTTAATAGGAACCAAATTATTATTGAGATTAAAGTTTAAATTTTGTTTATAATTTTAATTTGTTTAAATAATTTATTATTTACAAAATTAGACAATTGTGTTAAATTGTTATTATTAAATTTGACAAGAATAAAAAATGAACAACTGAAAGGTAAAATATTAATTTTTTTCAATAAATTTATATTTATAAACATTCATAAACTTTCTTTATAATTTTTTTCAAGTTTATGTCAAAAAAGCAATGTTGGCAAAGAGCGTTGTGAACAATTTTTCTATACTCAGCCAGCACTTGCCGCCGTGGCTTGTCCAAGCTTTGGCGAAACAAAAATTCTGTACTGCGCCAGCACTAATTGTCGAGGCTCGGCTAGACTACACCGAACAATCGTCTGAGTACTAAGCCAGTGGTGAACATCGGCACTACACTGGCATTTCCCATTGGGTATCATAGTTTTTTTCCCATGTGTATCAAAAAAGCCCTTTTATATTTCTAAAACAAATTCTTTAATTTTCGTTTGTAATTAATAAACCCGACTCTTTCAGGGAAACAAGAACGAAGAGAATTAAAAAACAAAGTTTAATAAAATTTAGTTATTTAATTAAATTTACCATATGGGGCCATTCAAAAAATACGTATAATGCTTTTTTGTGGAAATATTAAACTCTCCCCTGTAACGAATTGTTGCGTATATTAACGACTTTTTTTGTGTTTATCGTAAGAATTAGCTCGATCTTCCCTTCCTTAAAAGTGTTTCGTATTTTTTCACTGGCCCCTTTTGAAATTATTATTAAATTAATTAGGTAATTGAATTAACTATTTAATTTAATTTGTATTTAAATTATTTATTTTAATACACATTTTTTCGATAACCCCTATTTAATTGACATAATTAATAAATTATTTATGTAATTAAATTATTCATTTAATTATATTAACTATTTAAATAAATTATTTATTTACAATTAAATTAACTATATTCAATTAAATTAATAAACACTACAAAAAATACTAGCAACGAATTTCTATTTTCATATCAATTTATTATATATATAGGACAATAATAATAATTATATAAAGCTTAAAAAATTATTATTTTTATAATGTAAAATCTACGTATATGGAAAAAAATTCAAAAGGTAAATTTTATCACAGTTAAAAGAAAACTATAACTAGAATTTCAAGTCAAGAAATAACCTTAAAATTTAGAATAAAAAAAATTTTCTTGTCCTATAAACTTCAAATTAAGATGATCACTTAAGGGGGGTAAAGGTTTACACTTTCAAAAAAGCGATTTTGATTTTTTTTAAATTTCTTATAATATAAAACATCTCCTAAAATATTTTGAGCTTTTGAGATGTTATATTCGAATGTTTTCCGATGTAACTTTCATACAAAACTGACTACTGAAAGACAATGGTATAATGTTTAAACGCGTTTTTCTCAAAACGACTTTTTCAAAGACCGTGTTCACTGCCATTTGAAAACTACAAGACCGATTTATCTCAAACTTGGTACACACTTTCTACATATAGAAGGAGTTTACACCGTAAGCCTTAAATATAAGCCTCCGCGAGCATAAACGGATATGCCTCCATGAGGATATACTTGCGTCTGCGCAAAGTGTTTGCCTGCAGCTGTGTTGTGAAAGAGTTTGCCTTGACCACGTGTTCGCGCAGGCGCAAATATATGCTCCTGGAGGTATATCCGTTTATGCGCGCGGAGGCTTATATTTAAGGCTTACGGTGTAAACTCCTTCATAAAATACCTAACCCCAACGATGAGTTTTAGTTTTTTTCTTTACATTGAGGGGGTTTTCCACTTACAAAATGGTGTAATTTTTCGTGGAAAAATAGCAATTTTCACTTCAAATGACCACAAAAAATTTAAAAATGATTAAAATTATTATCAGAGAACATTGGGGTTAACATTTGATGATGCTTTGACTAAATTTTAAAGAACTTTGATTTTAAATAATTCGGTATAGGGTAAAAGTGGGTATTATCGCGGTATTTTATATTTTAATGAATATTTCAAATAATATAAAAAATTTTTGACACTAAAAAATCACTCCTTGAACCTGACAACTAAGACATTATAATATGCATCATATTTTTGATTATTTTTCTATTAATCAATTTATTAAAAATGTTTTAAAATTTGTTGTCTGAAAAAGTTCAAAATGGCTCACCTTGGTTTGAGATTCAACTCTACAGTGGTGTCAAAAATTATTGTTTTTATGTTCTATAAAACTCTAAGAGATGATTCTTTTTTATATTTTGGTAAATTTATTGTTATTTTTCATAAAAAAAATTTGTTTAGTTAAAAAAAATTGATTTTTATTCAATATTTACAGTCACGATAATGGAGACATCTTTTTTTTAACATGTGGGTATTTTCGCGGCTCCTATTATAACCCTTGAAAGTAAGGTTAGCAGTGTGTCTCTAAAGTTTAAAACGTTGAGATTATAGCCAATATTATTTTTTGCTTGTTTTAATTTATATTTTAATAAAAGTACTTTGTATGTATATAAAAAAAATTAATTTTTAACTAAATAAATGTTGAATTAACATTGTTTTTCTACTTTGCACAGTAACTGTTAAACACATTTAGACACAATAAAAATTTCGTTTATTGAAACGTTCATAATTTTAGTAAATCTTATAACAGTTACAAAATACAAGCAATAAAATAAAGAGTAATGGAAAAGATAAAAAAATTAAAGTAAGTGAGATCTGTATATTTAAGGAAAAAATTTTTAATAGCTATAAAAAAGAAGCAAAAGTGTGTCGGAAAGGAAATTTTTGTGAAATGTCTTAAACTGGCTTGTCAACAACTTTGGGTCTTATTTCACTGGACAAAGGAGACTCTGAGTTTAGGCGGTTCGAGGACCATATGATAACCATATGGTCTATGCTAGACGAGGACAGCAAGGCATAGTAATTGGGTCCAAAGTGTAAAGATGCACTTTATCTGATGAGAATTCGGCATCTCAGAATATTATATTTAATTGTTGGCGATTCGTGTATCCTGATTCGAGCTTTAAGGAATAAATTCTTTGTTTATTTAAAAGCTGTGTTTGATTTATTTATTAAATCGGAATTATTATTATTATTTATTTATAGTGGTAAAAACATGTTACCACAAGTGTCAAATGAGAATTGACTATACGTTAGAAATATTTGATAATAATTGCTTTAGAATATTTTATCAGAGTATTATTTTATATTATGAGACTAATTAAATTATTATAATAAAACCAAGTATCTTTCTTCTTGTGATACTAGTTTACTATTGAATTCGTCCATTTATTATAATGCTTACAATTTTGTTTAATTCAAGTTCTTGCGATATTTATATTTATATTTTTAAAAACTATATTATTATTCCTTTTAATTTTTTACATTTTAATTAAGTAACTATTACAAAAATCCAAAAAGCAATAAATAAATTATCCGCGATATTTACCACGCGATAATACACTCATCCGCGATATTTGACACGCGAAAATACCCTCAAGCCATTACAAGTCCCGCAAAATTACAAGCAAAGGAGTCTTCTATTTAATCATTTATTTAACGATTAAAACTATTTTCTATAACATTGGCAATTTTTTTTTAAAGAAAAGAAAGCTTAAATATTCATTTAAAAAAAAGCCATATACATTTATTTATAATTTTTAAACCACTTGGATGTATGACGTATACAAAATTCCTCGATAATACCCACATTTACTCTAAAATTTTAAAAAAAATTTCAAATTTTATTCTTTTATAAATTTAAAGGATATTGATTACTTCAACATATATATAGGTATATGTGAAACATGTGCTTTCAATAAGAGACACTTCGCGTTGATGTTTTAAGGGTGTTTTTTTCATTGGATTCCAACATTTACTTTCTAAATTCTCGGAGTGAAATTTCACTCCTTGCATTGAAAAGGGAGGAATCCTCTGTATACATATATATAAAACTAGTTTTAGAGGTGGAAATCCGATATCAAATGTCTATGGAATTTAACACCCAGTAAAATGATATTTCATTTAAATAGAATGTTAATTATAAATAACGTTTCTGAATATTGATTTTTCAAAGAATTTTTCAATTTATTAATTAAAAATACGATTTTTAACATTAACAAATTGTTTTCTCAAATTGATCTGAAATTACTTAACAATTTAAAAAAAGACAAATATTATTTATACATATACAAATAATTGAAATAATAATAATAATAATAGAAATAATATCTAATATAACAATAATAATAAAAATAATAATTGAATACCTATATAAAATAAAATTTTTTAATACTATTATTAGCCTTACAGAAAAGAGCAATTTTTTTAAGGTAAAAAAGGAAATTTTAATTTTCGAAAAGGAGATTCAATTTAAAAATTGGGGAATTTTCAAATTAATTTTATTATTGTATTATAGCGTATACAATTTATTTAAAAATTTCTTTTATTACAGCTTTTTTAAATTAGGTTTTTTTCGTTAAATAATATTTTTTTTTGTTAATTATTCATATTATTTTTATTCTTTGTAATCTGTAATTCTATAAAAAATGTAATCTAATTTTTTATGACAACTTTATTTTTCTTTTAAAATTTCATAAATTTTACTATATCTAAAGAAAATTACAGTAAAAAATTAGTAAAATTTACTTCATACTTTGTAAAATTTCCTTCAAAAATACTAAAATTTAATATTAAAATTTATTTCCAGAATAACTTTTACTATTTTTAAAGACAATTTTTTGGACATAATAATTGGAAAAATTTACTTCAGAAATAGTAAAATTTACTCTAAAAATTAGTTATTAAAAGCTATAATTGTTCTATACTTAAATAATAAAATAATAATATAATAAATTTTGCTATTAAAAATCGCAATTTTCTTAGTAAATTTTATTGAAAATTAGTATAAAATATACTTTGAATTTATAATTAAAATTATTCTGTAAAGGGTATATATTTGATAGAAATTCCATACAGTTTGGGTTTTAGTTCATAAGCAGTAAAAATTACTATATATTTGTTAGCTTGCATGAAAAAATTTCTAAGTTTAAAAGCACTGACAAATAATATTATAAAAGATTTTTAAGTTCCAAGAAACTAAAAGTTTTCCAAAGTTTTCAAAAAAGTAAAAATTTGTTAAGGGCATTTGAACCATGATGACGTCACAGATTTAAAACTAATGCTTTGCACAAACTGTGACGTCATCAAGGTTCAAATCCCCTTAAGCATAACTAAAATTTTTTTTAACTCACAAAAAATGACAATTTTTATCAGTTTTTCTCATAAATAAGGAAAAAGGACAGAAAATGTTTGATTTGAGGTATTTTAGTGGATTTTATTAATTTAAAGGGATAAAAAAAGCGTGGAAAAGGGAAAAAGGGGACTAACTATATGATCCTTGGTCATATTTAAATTATTTATCGTTATTATTATTATTTTTGTTATTATTACTACTAGCATTATTATTATTTTTTCTAATATCTGAAAATAAATAAATAAATTAATTAATAAATATTTATTATATTATGATCACATTTATCTAAAATTAATATTTTCATTATTATTGTTTGTTGCTTTTTAAAACCATATTCACTTTAAATATTATCGAGCATTTCCGTTTAAATTAATATTAGAAAAAAATTTCTTTTTTTTTTAAATAAAATTCACATACCCCAAGCGAGTATTGTATACAAAAAGGAATTAAATTTTTCAAACACTGAATTTTTAAAAATTAAATATTATATTTATTTAGTTCAG
Source organism: Leptopilina syphax (assembly GCA_032872505.1). Taxonomy (NCBI): domain Eukaryota; kingdom Metazoa; phylum Arthropoda; class Insecta; order Hymenoptera; family Figitidae; genus Leptopilina; species Leptopilina syphax. The sequence goes on from CM065468.1 coordinate 31,884,247, forward strand.
AGAGAAAGAAAAAAATTAAATTATACGAAAAAAATCGATGGGAAAAATGTTTTTAATTTAATATTTTTATTTTTAGTGCATTTTATTTTTTTTTTTTGCTTTATATTTTAAATAAAAAAAAAGGAAAATGAAAAATTTTAAATACTTTTTGTGCAAAATATAGTTAAATAGATTCCTACGTTTATTCACACAAATAATGACTTTAATTTCGGATTGAATTTCAACTGTGTATATAATTATAGACTTATCTCTAAAATGCCTCAACATTTAAAACAAGTAATTTTAGTATCTCACTTTTAAACGAAATAGTTTTTGAATTCCGTGCAAAACATAAATATACTCCTACAAAAATATATGTCAATAATATATTTAATGTGGAAATAGCAGTAAAATAAATATATGAATAAATAATAATAGTAATAATAATTATTAATTATTATGTATTATTACAATTATTATCAAACTCTTTTTTACTTTTAAATACATAAATTAGTTAAATAATAAAATTATATGCAATAATTATAATAATATATTATTAACCCTCCGTCACACACCTAGGGAGGGATTTCCTCTACGGTTTCAGTATTTTTTAAATAACTTTTGTTTTCCTCATTGCAAAATAAAATCAGTTTCTATACCTTTCGACAATTTACTCCTCAACACATTTCTAAAAAAACATTTAGTTTAAACATAATTAATATTTAATTATGAAGCTTCAAAGCCAGAAAAAACTCGAAAAAGTGAGGTTATGTTAAATAAAAAAATCAAGTTTTCAAAACATTTTTTGTTCCACTGTTGGTTAATGACAAAATTATATTATAAATATAATTAAAATGAATTGTTTAATGATTTTTTTGCTTATTTGTTAATGTTACACTCTAAATCTGAATCAGTGAAAATTTCACTGATTTCAATTCAGTGGCCCAGTTTTCTTTAATGAATCAGTGGAATTTCACTGACAATCAGTAAAAACCACTGATTGTCAGTAAAATTCCACTGATTCATTAAAGAAAACTGGACCACTGAATTGAAATCAATGAAATTTTCACTGATTCAGATTATTAGAGTGTACATTATTTTACATGTCAAGTGGAATTCCTTCGAAGGTATGCATTCGTGTAATTAATTTTATTATTTAGAATAATTTACTACATATTTGTAAGTTTGTGTTAAAACTAAATTTTTGTTGATTCCTTTGTTTATGTTGTAATGTTGCTTATTTTACAATGTGGTGAGGGATTCTCTCTAAACGTGTGTAAAGTCGTAATTTTTTATCATGTGTGTGACGGAGGGTTAACTAATAATTGTTTAATTAATGTAATTTTCTGACTTTATCACTCGGTAGTCTTAATTATAAATGAAACTTTGAGGTTATAACGATAAGTCCGAGTCAAAATCCGTATATTTTGTTATTTATACTTATTCATTTATTTTTTCATATTATTTTGACTCAGAGTGATCGTTAATCAATTTTTTAAATAAAATTAAATAAGTTGCCGAATAATAAAATTTATTGTAAATAATATAATTTCAATTCGAATAAAAAAATAATAGTAATAATAATAATAATAATAATAATAATAATAATAATAATAAAAAATTATTTCTAAATTAATTATACAATACTATAATGATATTACTTTTTTTGAACTGTTATGTTAATATAAAAATATAATAATTTAATAACTTTTTTGTAATTGTAAATATTAATTTTTTTTATATTAAAGTTATAAATAAATTGAGTGGAATAATAAAACTTAGTGAAAATATTATAATTTCGATTTGAATGAATAAATAATAGGAGACTTGCAAATTTTTTATACTAATAGATCCTGAACGAATGAAATAAAAAGAGTGAAGTAAAGGTTGGATAACAACATCAGCATCATATGTCCCTGAAACTTTCCTGCTTCCTCGAATTTTGACGTCAATGGATTTAAGCCTGACTACTTATACAAGTGGAGAGCCATCACGGAAGAAATATTTCTATGAGGTAGACTTCAGGCGACCACACGATATATACTACGTCAGCAATTCAATGACACGTGAAGCATATTCTTTAAGAAAATACACGCCAACATATAGTACACATATTATATTATTTATAATAATAACGTTCTCAATTAATTTTCCAACATTTTTTTAAATTTTCAATAAATAAAAACCATTGTGTGGAAATTGGCCAAACAATTTTCGTATATTCAATATCCACTATAGTTTCTTCTATAACTTGAATTTTTCATATAATTTTTCACTCATTTTTCATTTCGAGATTAATTTTAGCATAGTTTTCATTACTCTATTTATTTCTTATTTATTTCCATTCAATAAATATTTACTTTTTGCTTTATATTTTGTTAGTTATTTTAGATAAAAATTTAAATAATAAAATTTTCTTTCGCAGTCTTTGCAAACGAAATACAAATTAAATTCATAATTTTTTTTCACTCGTTCTTTTAATTATTCTGTAAATTAATATTCAGTAGATAAATCTCATTATATAGAATTTCAGTGTAGAATAATAATGTCGATCTGTTTTCTAAGTATTTTTTCTTGTTTTTGTTAATAGAAAAAAAATTTCTCAACAAACTCAGAAAAATTGTTATAAAAATTCATTTGACATTTTTCATTAAATGACAAAAAAAATTGTTATTTCTTTTCCATTTTTACTATATTATAGAAAACATTTTTTTTAATAACAAAGAAAAATGACGAGTCCAAAATGTGTAACGTTAAAAAAATTAACTTAAAATAAGGAAAAATGATGCATAAAATAGGATAAACACTTAGTTTATTGGAAATATATTATGGCGTGTGCGTAGCTACATGGTTAAAGTATCATGTTTTCAGCAAAAGGGACGTGTGTTCGATTCCTGAGGGCGGGGAATTTTTCCCTATAGTTGTGTGTACGTGTGAACGAACTGAAGACGGCTAATATAATTTATATAGAGTAGAAGGGGGTAATGTAGTGCACTTTTTTTCGAAGACTCCTGTGGTCGAAATTTTCAACCAATTTTGATCAATAAGGACTCGTTGGAAAGACAATGCTTCTACCTTAGTAGAAAAATTTCTTAAATGGATTTTTTTTATAATTAAAAAAAAATAATTAATTTTTTGAAGAATTTTAATTAAAATTTTCCAACACTATTGCAGGCTTCGAAGTCTAGTAGCAGGCCAAAAAAAGTATGAAAAAGTAGCATTTTGGAAGAAAAAAGTATCCTCTAAATTGAAAAAAGTAGCAAAATGTAGCATATTAAAAATGAAGTAAAATTAGTTTTTTTAGTAAGAAAATTAAGTGAATATATGTTGTCGAAAAAATTGAAAGAAAAAAATACTAGAAATAGGAATTCACAAAATTTTTATTAAATTTTGATATAAACATAAAACATGAAAATATAATAGCTTTTTTGTCGATATTTTCCATTAGAAAGTAAAACGCACTTGTTTATAACATTTTGCACATAATGAAATGTAATTGTTAATAATACTTAAAGGAGATCTTTCATAAGAATTTGTTTTTTAATAACAGGCTCATAATTTTGAGAAGTAAAATTGACACCTTCTTTCTCCTTATTATTTTTTAAAAAACGATAAATAACTTTTTATCAGCCATCTAATTTTTAAAAATAAAACGTAAACATTTTTTAGTAATTTACTAATAACAACTATAAAAATGGAAAAAATGGATTGTTTTTAATCATATAAATTTTTTAAATTTTAGAATCCACATAGCCATAATTTTGTACAATAATAAATTATGAGTAATTTAATCCCAATAAAAAAAATTATAATTTTTTTTCTAGATAGATCTTAAATCTTTATAAATGTTTATATAATTGAACAACCGACTTAAAACTCTGTATTATTGAAAATACAATTAATATTTTTAAATTTGACAAAAAGTTTCTAAACATATAATAAATACCCAATGGGAAATGCCAGTGTAGTGCCGATGTTCACCACTGGCTTAGTACTCAGACGATTGTTCGGCGTAGTCTAGGGGCCGTTCAAAAAATACGTAACGCTATTTTTCGGAAATTTGGACCCCCCCACCCCCCATGTAACGCAATGTTGTATACATTAGCGCCATTTTTTCTGCTGACGGTAACAAATAGCTTGACCCCCCCCTCCCCCCTAAAGCGTTACGTATTTTTTGAACGGCCCCCTAGCCGAGCCTCGACAATTAGTGCTGGCGCAGTACAGAATTTTTGTTTCGCCAAAGCTTGGAGAAGCCACGGCGGCAAGTGCTGGCTGAGTATAGAAAAATTGTTCACAAGGCTCTTTGCCAACATTGCTTTTTTGACATAAACTTGAAAAAAATTATAAAAAAAGTTTATGAATGTTTATAAATATAAATTTATTAAAAAAATTCATATTAATTATTATTAATTTATTTTATTTCAATTTATTATTTCTAACGTATCCTCATTTTTTCTTATCTTTGACTCAATAATTGTATGTCTGAATGATACTGAGATATTAATACTTTACTGTACACATGTGTCGTTAGCATAGTGGTTAGAGCGTTAGTCTGTTAGTCCGTAGGTCGTAGGTTCGATTCCCCTCGTCAGCAATTTTGTTTATTTTAATAGGTTTGCGATATTTCTAGATTTCCAATCGTTAGGTACTAAAATATGAAAATCTAATGCACACTTACTGTAATTGTTTATTATTTAATTTTTAAATGTTATAAACAATTTTTTTCTACTTCATTTACTATATCCATTGTTAGTCTCCATCTTTAATACAATTTCTTTAAGAAGAGAAATATTTTATGAATAATAACTATTTATTAATATTATTTACCATTTTGCTGTTAAATTATTTATAATTATGAATTTACGACTAATTAATAACAATACGGCATTTATTGCGGCAATATTCTCAGCCAGCACTGGTCCAGTGCTGCGCCAGCGCTGTCTGGCAGCACTGGCAGGCAGTACTTTTCCAGCGTTAGACAGCGTTATCATCCCAGAGTTATGCCAGTGCTGTCTGTCAGCGTAGCTGCCAGTACTGACAGTGCTGGCGCAGTACTCTGCCAGTTGTAAATTTCCCATTGGGTAGTCACGTTAAATAAATATTATTTTGGTTTTTTAATCAAACAATTTATATAACCAAAAGAATTAAGTTTTTATTCCTAATTAATTGATGTTTCTACACTTGACGAAACTTTTATAAAGTCAAAAAAGGTATTACTATTAAATTATATGGTGAAAAATGAAAAATTTAGTTTTTAATTTTTTTAAGAAGCTTAAGGTCATGTTATTCAGTGGTCACGTGCCCCATATACTTTACTATGGAAAAACTTCACACTGAATAACATGACCTTAAGGACATTTGAATCTTTATGACGTCACAGTTTACGCAAAGCATTTTTTTTAATCTGTGATGTCATAAAGGTTCAAATGCCCTTAAAGAATAATAAAATTAGATACGAAAAATTCGAAACGTTAAAAAGTTGTAATTTAATAAACATCCACAATTAGTAATTATTATAATATATTATAATCACGCGTCCAATAATAAATTTAATTCACTTGGCGGGCTTTTTGAAATCTACGAAATTCACCAAAAAAACTAAAATTCTTGAATTCTGTCAATTTTTTTTTACTTTTTTTTTGGAAAAAAGTAGCTTTTTGACAAAATAATAAGTAGCAAAAAGTAGGCTTGACCAAAAAAAGTGGAAAAGTGTGTCACTTCGAAGCCTGCGCGTTGTTTTTTCCAAAATGTTACACTGTAAAAAATTTAGGGAGTTAACGGACTCGGGAGTTGGAAGTGAAATTTTTCGAGTTAAAAATCAACTCCAAAAGAGAGTTAATTTCTAACTCCCTTCATTCAACACCCGCGCGAGTTATTTTTTCCATGGGGAGTTAGCATTTGGGTGTGAAATTTTAACTCTCTTTATTTAACTCCCCTGGCATTAACTCCCTAATGGGTGCGACTTTTATAGACCCTCCGGGGGAGTTAAAATTTAACTCCCTTTTTTTACAGTGTATAAAAATACATAATTCTAAAAAATTTTAATGTTACTATTTTTTGTATGTATTTGAATTTTCGAAAGTATGTAATTGAAAATATTCCAAATAATTGAATTTGAAAAAATTAGAAGGAAAAGATTCTTAGAATTTCTTTTTTCAAAAATATTATAAATTTAAATAATTTTTAAAATATTTGTCTTTAGTTATTTTTCACACTATAAAAATCAAAATATGTTGCACTTTATACGAAAAATGTGGCATTTTGTTGCAATATTTGGAAGAAAAGTCGAAAAAGTCGCAATTTTTAAAAATCAGTTGAAAAAAGTTACATTTTTTGAAAATAGTCGGAAAAAGTTGAAAAGTCATAATATCCGAGGCCTGCACGGAAAAAAAGGTCTGGAAGAGATATCCATAAAAATATTTTGTTGAGCAGAATATTGTTGTGTTATCCAATTCAATGGAAGAGACAACTTTCAGAATGGAAGCACATTTCATATTCAATGGATGAGGGAGCCATATTATATTGTTGAATCAAATATGGATGTGACATCCATAGGCATGGTTGGGCTTACAATTCATGCTATGGATTTTCACATATGGCTGCCTCATCCATATAAATTTTGGTTGGGAGATCCATAGTTAGTTCAAAATTTCGATACATGTTGCGCGCAATTCATTATCATGCACGGAGAAAAAGGAATAGTTGACACATCCAGATACATGGATATCAAAGCTATATTATATTGAAAAATACGGAATATCCACAGTTAAGGTTGCTGCATCCATATTCTATGGCTGGCTGTATATTGTTGGAGCAGCAAAAGATCTATGGTTGGGTGATCCATAGTAATGGAAATGGGAAACAAAAAAATTTGAATCACTCAATTGATTAAATTCAATGTCACTTGAGATATTTTATACACATTTTTGTTAATTAATACACACCACTTATTGAATAACCGCATATTTACGAAATAAATTATTAGCCGATGGGGGAGACACGAACCCTAGACCTAACGCATACTAAACACTATAACGCTATCCACTACACTATACACGCAACTATAATATTTGAGCATTTAATATTCCTTATATACTCTACACATTTCATGAAAATGAATTTACATAAACACTAATAGACAATAACGATAATAAATAATAAACAATTATAACACTATTTATACACAATAAACTCACAACGTGATTATATAGACGTGACAGGAAACCGACGCGACGGACAAATTGAGACGACCATTTTTAAATGGATGCCATGATAATGAATTGCGCGCAACATGTATCGAAATTTTGAACTAACTATGGATCTCCCAACCAAAGATTATATGGATGAGGCAGCCATATGTGAAAATCCATAGCATGAATTGTAAGCCTAACCATGCCTATGAATGTAACATCCATATTTGATTCAACAATATAATATGGCTCCCTCATCCATTGAATATGGAATGTGCTTCCATTCTGAATGTTGTCTCTTCCATTGAATTGGATAACACAACAATATTCTGCTCAACAATATTTTTATGGATATCTCTTCCAGACCTTTTCTTTCCGTGTGGCATCCATTTAAAAATGGTCGTCTCAATGTGTCCGTCGCGTCGGTTTTCTGTCACGTCTATATAATCACGTTGTGAGTTTATTGTGTATAGTGTTATAATTGTTTATTATTTATTATCCTTATTGTCTATTAGTGTTTATGTAAATTCATTTTCATGAAATATGTGTAGAGTATATAAGGAATATTATATGCTCCAATATTGTAGTTGCGTGTATAGTGTAGTGGATAGCGTTAGTGTTTAGTATGCGTTAGGTCTAGGGTTCGTGTCTCCCCCATCGGTTAATAATTTATTTCGTTAATATGCGGTTATTCAATAAGTGTTGTGTATTAATTAACAAAAATGTGTATAAAATATCTCAAGTGACATTGAATTTAATTAATTGAGTGATTCTAATTTTTTGTTTCCCATTTCCATTACTATGGATCACCCAACCATAGATCTTTTGCTGCTCCAACAATATACAGCCAGCCATAGAATATGGATGCAGCAACCTGAACTATGGATATCCCGTATTTTTCAATATAATATGGCTGTGATATCCATGTATCTGGATGTGTCAACTATTCCTTTTTCTCCGTGTGTAATTATATCAACTAGTGAATGAGATATTGATTAGTTACTAATTAATTAGTAACTGATAAATTGGTAAACGAATCCGCACTATTTCATTAGTAGAAAACTGCCAACTCAGATTTAGAGAGTACTAATTAGTAACTAGTTTATAACTAATTACTAATTGTCTTTTAGTTAATAATGAGCTGTTATTTGTTAATTGTCTTTTAATTAATTAAGCAATACTTACAAATCAAGCTTTATTCTAAAAAATTAGCAATAAATTAATAATAAATGCAAGTATATAATCGAGTGTAAGAAAATGCCATGAAATAATTAAAAATACAAATTAACATTAATGTACGTAGCGAATAACTTAAACCGCATTAAGATGAAGCTGAGTGAGCGGATTGCATCTATCATGTTAATTGAAGCAAGTATAAAATGTAACGAAACAATTAATGTTGTGAGTAATGCCGTTATTGAATAATCAACTCGCATTTTTTATCTCTCTTCTTTTTTCTTTTGAACTTTAAACTTTTAAAAAGAAGTGTGGCGAGCACACGGTAAAGTTTTCGAGGTCAGTGAAAAGTGTATAACACTTCTACTTCTACCCTCGCCTCGGTCAATGTTACGTCTGCCATTCTCTTTCCTCAGACAGTACATTCCAAAACATTTCTCTCACGTTCGTATATTTTATATATATATATATATATATATATATATATATATATATATATATATATATATATATATATAGACACACCATTTCCGAGAGATAGTCTGATGCTTCTTGTCAGGAGTGTAATATCAAGTGATCTCGTCCTGCGCGAACATTATCGTTCACGGATTGAGAAAAACAACCCCCAGGGACTTGGACCATTTTCCTTCACAGTGAAACCTATGTAAAATTCATCTCCTTGACCTTTTCAATGTCAAAAGTAGAATTTACTAGCTCATCTCTCACAATCACATATATAGATGAAAAAAAAACAATTTTCAATAAAATGTACGCAAATATAATCCAAAAACAAATAATAATTATCTTAAATTTTAACATTACTTTTACTTTAATTCAACCATCCACCCACCCGAGAGAACGAAAAGATAGAAGGTCATTGTGACGTAAAAACAAGGAAACTTGAGAGGTCAATGTTCTTTAAATTTTTCATTATCTTTTTAGACAAATCGTTTCTTTTTTTTTATTAAGGACAATGAACTCATTTTACGAAATAATTGTTCAAATTTTAGACTTTTTTTCAAATATAAGTTGCGAGCGAAATTAATTGCTAAATATTAAAATTAATTTTCTTTTAAATAATTTCAATTTGTTAGAATTTTTGTTTTAGAGGAAGTGAGAAAACAATGTATAAATTACTATAGTTAATAAAAATACTAAAATTGTAAACAGAATTAAATCTAGACGAGACATTGTCTCCACTTCTATGACGTGTGACCTAAATTTTCCCCTTTTGGTCAAAAGTAATACAAAAATATTGTCGGTCGAACGTTTTTCACATAAATTGTTAGAGGTTATTTTTGACTCCGAATTTATTAATTTCTTTCTAAATCTGAATAAATTATAAATATCTAATTGTTAGTAAACTTTTGACTAACATTGTGCTTCAGCAATTAGTAAAAAAGTTACAAATTTTTATTTAAAAAACTGACATTTATTTTTAGAAATTAAATTTTAAAGTTAAATATTTTGTATGAAGCTGAAACCAATAGTTAAAAAAATAATTATTAACGAAGTACATTGTGAATTTGAGTTATTTATAATACTCAGTATAGTAATTTTAAAAAAATATTAAAACAAAAAAAAATTTCGTTCATTTGAACGTTCAAGATTTTATAGTGAAATTAAATAACGGTTTATCATTTAAAAATTATAGATTCAAATTTTAAAAAACACTGATTGCTAGTAAAAAAAATAAATGTTAGGTATTCATAAATTACTGATTACAAGTAAAAAATAACTAGAATTGTAAGTAAAAATATAACTGATTTTCATTTAGAAAATTTATGATTAGAATAAGTAAAAAAAACGGATATGCAGTAAAAATTACTCATTGACGGTAAAAAAGGATTGAATGAAATTTAAAAATGACTGGTTATAATAATAAAAAACCGGACAAGTGCGAGTCGAACTCGTACTAAAACCTAGGGTTCTGTACCCTCGTTTAAAACTTAAAAAAGGGGGGGGGGGGAAGACAGGGTCATTTTTTGCAATTTTTTCGAAAAAATTCAATTTCTTTCCCTCCTAGTTCGCAAATATGTTCGTCAATCGGGTTCGGTATATTTTTCCTGTAATCTTCACATGAAAATTCATAAAATAAGCAAAACTATAGTCCAATAGGCCAAGAATTGTGAAAACCAAGGGGGGTGTACACACTTTTTTTTCTAAAACGAAAAAAAATTTTAGTTTTTCGAAGAAAAAAATATGAAGATGAACTCCAATAATTTTTTCTGTATATTTGTGGAAATCTACACGAAAAAATAAATAAAAATGTATAAGGGCGACCCACTAGATTAAGAATTGTGAGAACCAGCAAGGGTTAAAGTATTTTCGAGCTTGCAAAAAGAGATTTTAGTTTTTCGATGAAAACACCATGAAGATCAATTCTAATCACTTCCGCTATATTTTTCCTGTAATCTACGCGTAAAAATACATAAGTATGCCAATTTTCAGCTCTCCAGGTAAAAAAATGTAGGCGCCAGGGGAGGGGGGGGGTGCATGGATTTTTTTTCGAAATTTTCAAAATTTTTGACTTTTTCGATTATAACAGAATGAAGATCAATACCAAATGTGCACGGAAAAAATAAGTTCAGCAGATTTTACGAAACTAATTTCGCACTAGCGGATATTTAAGATTCCTTGACGAAGTTTTTCAAAAACCCAGGAACTTTCACTACTTTCAGCAGAACAATTGTCGAGAAACTGCAACCAGTGTTGTAATTTATAAAACAAGCTTGAATGTAGAAATGTTTCGTATTTTCTGGTGAACATTTTATCAGAAAATGGTAAAAATGTTTCATGAAATCTAAAAACGCGTGGTTTGAGTTTTCACTTCGCTGTCTATCGTGAATTCTCGAACACAGAGTTTCGTAAAATTCTATACGGGGTGTACCAAAAGTCGCGTTATAAATAGATATGTTAAAGCTTGTCTCGTCGCGTCGGTATTAACTTGTCTGCTGTATATAGAGATAATATGTGGAAGGAAAAAGAGAACTGCTTTACCTGCCGGTAACATTTGGATAATTGTTTTCTTTTACGTATTTCACATTTCATTGTTCCAAATTCGTAACATTTTTTATGTGATTTTGTAATCCAAACTTTTAATTATTATTAATTTCTTTTAATTTACATTCCAATAAATTTTATAGTTTATCATAATATTTATCGATGACAATAAATGTACATATATATTAATTTCTCAAAATTTTAATTAATTCTAATTTTTATTAGTTTTAACTGTTATTACTTCAAATTTTAGACAATTTAATATAAACATTTTTTGAGTTTGAATTTAATTTTGAAAATTTTTTGCAATTTATTTATAATTTAAAATTAAGAATAAAATTATTTTTTAAAAATTGAAAAATTTTATAGAGATTTTATAACCAATTGTAATTAAAAAATGTTATTTTAAAAACTATAAAATATTTTGTATAACTTTTAAAAAAATGATTTTTTTAAAAATTAATATTCAGTATATTGACATTTCTCACAAGCGCAGTTTTAATCTTCTCAGTTAGTATATAAAGAAACTCAATTCTTTCATCTACAAGTGCGAGTTATATTGTATGTGCGTTGCGTCAGAATTCGTTTATATGTATGCGTATTTCCGTTAAGTATAGTGTCAGAATAAAATAAGCCAATCCAAGCGAACCATTGCGTTGTAGAGTACAGTCACATGTGTCGAACCAATCATCTATCTCCTATAGAAGACGAGAAAAAATGGTCTTGAGAGCTCACTGGTACATTAAGAAATTCTTTTTTCTGCTTTATTCGTTTTTTTCTCCGTGAATATTTTCTTCCGTGGCGCATGCGCTTCAGGCTAAACATTTTACAAAACTCTTGAATTAGAACGTCCAACCGATCATTTGTGAATTCCATAGAATTTTTTTTGAGTTTTCGAGAAACGCAGTCATCATATATTACTATTGATTCTGTTTTATCTTATACTAAACTCCTCTCCGTATCCGCTATTCCAAAATTAGTTTCGTAAAATGTACTAAATTAATTTTTTCCGTGTGTTCGCTATATTTTTCCTTTAATCCATTTTTGAAAATACATATGCATACCAATTTTCAACTTTCTAGATGAAAAACTGTGAGAGCTGGGGGGGGGGTACATGCCTTTTTTGCGAAAAATGGCCAAATTTTGATGTTTTTCGTCGAAAACTCTATGAAGATCAATCCCAATCACGTTCGCTATATTTTTCCTGTAATCTACGCGTGAAAATACATACGTGTACGAAATTTTAGCTCTCTAAATGTAAAACTGTGAGTGCTAGGGGGGGGGGGTACATGGTTATCTTTGTAACCGTTCCAATAGGATTCCTATCGGGGTACGGAACGCTAAAAATAACTGCAGTAGGATCTTTCAATAGTGCAGTGGTCGGGGATATTGTGCACTGTTCGAAGCGTGCAAAAACTAAAACATTCAGGTCCGTGTCAAGAAAATTAAGGGTCCCCCACTACTAAATACCGGGCACCACTAAATGATACTAAATAATCAAATGAGCGACGGCACTGTATTTGACGTCACAGATTCCCTTTCCCTTTATCCCCCGAAACCCCTTGTCTACTCAACTCACTAATGACTGCACTGTTCAGAACTGCACTATTGAAAGATCCTACTGTACATAAAAATTGAATACATAAAAGAAATTAAAAATGGCGGACCTAAAATGGCAGGTTTTTTAAAAAAATTGTACGGATTTCCTTGAAAATCGATGCTCGGGGGTTTTCGGGGTCGCTAATTACGAATTTGAAGTTGGTTGTTAAACATTAAAAATGGCGGACCCAATATGGCGGCCAAAAAAGTTAAAAATTTATCAGATTCACTCGATAACACAGGTCAACAAAAAAAGACTTACTTTTTTATGAGAGGCTTCGTCCATAAATTACGTCACACTTTTTAGGGGGGGAGGGGGTCTATGAAAATGTGACTAATTGTGACAAAGGGGGGGGGGTGGGGATCTTTTATTTTGTTATGTCACACTTCATACTCTATTTATTATAATGAGAAAATTTTAATAAATAAAAATATCAAACATATTTCTTGTTTTTAAAATATTAAAAAATGTACTAATCATATAAGTAACTTTATTGGGTGTACTTCCGAATAAGGGGGACCTCTGATTTTAATAAAACTTGGTATACCAACGTATTTTGATGCGTTGATTACGAAAATGATAATGAAAATTGGCGCAAATTTGATGTTCATGGTGAAAAGCATAAAAAACCATAAAATTGTGGTTTTCTTGCGTATAATTCGTAAAAAACGAAGGATATACTTCCGAAAAGCGCATACTTACCTCCGATATTAATGAAAGTTGGTATACTTACGTAATTTTGTGCCCTGATTACGAAAATCATAGTGAAAATTGGTGACTAGATCATTTTCATGGTAAAAACCATAAAAAACACCATAAATTGTGGTTTTTTGCGTTTAACTCGTTGGATTGGATTAATCATAATTTTTTGTGTTTAAAAATATTTGTAAATTTTTCTCTGCTTTTATATTTTGAAAAATCCAAGGTGGATGCCTCCTTCCTCCTCGAAATAAAAGCAGAAAAAAAATTTACAAATATTTTTAAACACAAAAAATTATGGAGGAGGAAGGAGTTATCCACCTTGGGTTTTTCAGAATTAAATAGAAAACAAAAAATATCACAATTATCTCTGCAATTAATTAAATTTTGATAAAAAAAAAATTCCAACTGAAGGTGAATGACTCCTTCCTCCATATAAAACCAAAAAAAATTTACAAATATTTTTAAACACAAAAAATATGATTAATCCAATCCAACGAATTATACGCAAAAAACCACAATTTTATGGTTTTTTTTTATAGTTTTCACCATGAACATCAATTTTGCGCTAATTTTCATTATCATTTTCGTAATCAACGCATCAAAATACGTTGGTATACCAATTTTTATTGAAATCGGAGGTCCCCCTTATTCGGAATATGTAAAATTATGTAAAATTAGATATTGACTCACTGTCATTCCAAAATGAATCACTTCATTTTGGAAAAATTTATTAAAGGGGGGGTTTACGAATTGTGACGTAATTTAGAGAGAGGGAGTTCCTTCAGATGTTACGCAGTGTGACAAAGGGAGGGAGGAGGTCAAAAATGGGCTAAAAACGTGTGACGTAATTTATGGACGAAGTCAGATAGCGGAATGGTTTCCTATGTATTTTTGGACGCTGAACACGATTCCGACTTCCAAAATTGACCATAATGTCAGGATTTTAAGAAAAGTGGGGGTAAAGACCCCAAAAACGCTTTTTTGAGGATTTTCAAAAAAAAATTTCTCTTTAACCTGACGTGTTAGAAACTTCCACAAGGCCTTAAATTAAAGCTTTTAATGTGCACTACAAGACCCATATCCATAAAATAAAAAAAAATTAAATTTTTTTTTCAAAAAATGGGATTGAAGACACCAAAAATGTGTGTTTTTGGATTGCTTTAATAGACTTCTTGCAATTGCTTGGATTCGCTTGAAAATGGTTACTCGGAGTTTTTGGGGTCGCTGATTACGAATCCGATATTAGTTTTCAAAAATTTAAAATGGCGGAACCAAGATGGCAGATGTAAAAATTAAGAATTGCCTGGATTCGTTTGAAAATTGTTACACTGAGAAAACTGGAGAGTTAAGGCGCTAGCACAGCTCCTACTGCCCGTGTGGAAAAATTTTAGGGCGCTGACCAAGCGCTTAATAGACTGTCTAACGTCTTTCTAGACCCAGGGCAGACGGTCTTGTCGAGCGGCTGTTCAGAATTGAAACGAAACTTCCACGCTATCGTCTAGAATAGACCAGCGTTTCTGGTCTGATCAGCAGTGCTAGTAAATTCTAATCTACGTCTATTCAAAATTTATCATTATATGTTATGACAACTATTCTTAAAATGATAAGACTTAATTATATTTGAAATAATTTTAATGACTTTTTTTTACATAAAAAGTATAAAAAAATATTTTAACTTTCTGTATTTTTCACTTCAACTTTCTTTAAGCGTAAGGCTTTGTGTCCCTCCCAATCTTTGGCATTGGAGATATAGTAGTCTTTTTGTAAAATAAAATTTACTGCAAATCAAAACAGCCGGATGAAACTAGCAGTCGTACTCAGCACCAATCTTTAGGCGTCAACCACTAATTAATGAAATTAATAAATAAAAACTTACTAAATTTGCTATTTAGTGGATATTGATTCTCAAATAACAATACTCGATGGTTTTTTAAATCATTAAGTATTTCTAAATTTGAAGGAGAGGCATATTTGTAGATGACGCCTAAACATTGATGCTGAGTACAACTGCTAGCTTCAGCCGACTGATCAAAACACATAGAAACACATCAAAATCTATTTTTTTCAGTGCACATTTAAAATTAAATTATACAGAAAACAGCAACAACATAGCACATTATTATTCACATAAAACAGAAACCACAACGAATACTAAAATTCACAAAGAAAATGCACAATACGCTGACTGATCTAACGACGCCAAACGACGCGACGCCATTAGGCGCCATGTTACTTAACAGCTGGGCATACATCGACGCATGCGCATATAACATCCTAGACCAAATCTAGACGGTCTTAATAACACCGTACTAGACGGACATATTTGACTTAGATTTTTTCTAATAAGCCCATCTGTTAAGTCACTGATTCGGGACTTGATAGACCGTCTAGAATTAGACGGACTTGATGATTGCTAATCGGGAAATCATTGGACTCTAGACTGCCACAATATTTTTCCACACGGGGCCTGCCTGCAGGTTGTCATGGTAACGCATAAGAGTAAGAGAGTCAGAAAATTCAAATTAAATGTTTTTTCTCTCACTCTCATTGCACCTGCCTGCGCAGGCAGGCAGGCAGTGAGGTGAGAGTGTACCTTCAAATTCAGAGGTTCAAAAAGTGTATATGTTTCCTTTGCTTATGAAGAGAGTTGAATAGTGTACGCGATCTGATGCGCGCGAACTTATTTTTGTGACATTTTATGTATTTAATTTATGGGTTAGGTTGCCATATTTATTCATTTCGCGCCGGATAAGGAAGGGATTTCTCAAGATGGTTAATTTGTCCCTCTGTTATAAACTCATTTTCCCTCCAAGAGAAATGGCACGGATATCTGCCAATGGTGTATTTGAATATTTAAATTGTTTTCCAATAGTCAACTCTCAAATATGAACGATTAGTCCCTCCAAATGTTTAGTCCAATCCTCCAGTTTTCTCAGTGTGACTAACAACAAATAGTTAAGATAACTGTTTTAGTAGTTAAATTTACTGTAAAAATGGTATTTATTAGTACATTTTACAGTTAGACTAACTATTCTGTCATAGTTCATTTTACTAAATAATGTTACGGGCTCCTATAGGAATTACAGGAAATAGTAAAAAAGTAGTCAAATTTACCAGATTTTTTTTGTGTGTAGCAATAGTTCTAGAGTTCTCTAACGATTATTTAAATAGTTCTGATGATTAACAACAAAAAAAGCAAACCAAAACTTCGCTTGCCAAAGTTAGGCCAACCTTGGGCCAACCTTCAAACTCTGGCGGCCAACCCAAATTCGCACCTGGGAAATTTAGTGACGTGATTGGCCATTTTGGAAGTCAGATTTGGATTCTATTTTTACTAGGTACTAGAAAATTGCTAATTTGTCAGTAAAATATCTAATTATTGAATAAGTGTAACTTTACTCTTATATTAATTTATTTTACCATGAAATTAGTAGTTTTCTACTAAAAATTAGTTAAATCTTCACTATTGAATAGGCAAACGAATCCGCATTCTCTAATTTATTTAGTACTTATATAAAATTATACTAATTCAGATTTAGAAAGAGTGTACAATGCACATAATATTAATAATTGCATATGTAATACAAATTTGTTTAATACGAAATTTAAGTCACAATATCATGTGATGTATACATTTCCAGGAGGTTTATTTATCGAGACTAATAAACGATTGTCATCGATTTCAGGCTTGGAAAATTCTTTGAGCGAGTTGTTGACATTTTGCAATTGTTCTATTGTTTTCAAGTTGAAAGCAATTAATAATGAATCATGTTACGATGTTGAACTTGCATCGACATCTGAGTAAATAATTTTATTCAGCCTTTACAATCATTTCCTTTTCTCTATTTGTTCATGTGTCAGACTGTCTCTTCTTTTACTATATATTCACAAGATTATTATTTTTCTTTCTTTATGAAAGAGAATTAAATTTTGTGTTGAAGAAGTGACAATTATTTTCTTTTTTTCAAAAAAGTTTATCATATAAAAACCAAAAACTGTGTATTTAATGAATTTTTTTAGGTTGCATTTTAACCCATAAAAATGTTAAATTTTCTCATAATCCTAAAGTTCTGAATGTTCAAAAGAACCATTTATTTTATTTTTCAAATTCAATTTTTATTACAATCACAGTTAACCCCTTAACTGCCGGTTGAAAAACACTAAATGTGCCCAGAATGCCAAGAATAAAAAATCGTTCAATTTGTCTGAAACTTGTTACTCAGGGGTTTTCGAGGTCGCTGATTACGAATCTGATGTCGGTATTTCAAAATTCAAAATAGCGGATCCAATATGGCGAAAGGCTTTTTAAAAATTAATCTAAATTACCTGAAATTTGTTACTCGGGGGTTTTTGGGGTCTCTGATTACGAATCTGATGTCGGTTTTTCAAAATTCAAAATGGCGGATCCAATATGGCAGACGGATTTTTAAAAATTGATCAAATTTACCTTAAATTTGTTACTCGGGGGCTTTCGGGGTCCCTGACTATACGAATATAATGATGGTTTTTCAAAATTCAAAATGGCGGATCCAATAAGGCGGAAATTTTTTTTTAAATTTTGGATTCGCTTGAAAATTATCATTATGGGATTTTCGGGGTCGCTGATGATTAATCCGATGTCAGTTTTCGAAAATTAAAAATTGCGGATCCAATATGGTGGATATTTTTTTTTTAAATTTTGTATTCGCTTGAAACTTGTCACTCAGGGATTTTTGGGGTCTCTGATGACGATTTCTATGTCAGTTTTTCAAAATTAAAAATGGAGGATCCATTATGTCGGATATTTTTTTTTTAAATTTTGGATTTTCTTAAAAATTATCACTCGGGGGTTTTCGGGGTCTCTGATGACGAATCGGATGTCTGTTTTTAAAAATTCAAAATGTCGGATCCAATATGGCGGACATTTTTTAAAAAAATTTCGTTTTTATCATAAAAGCAAAACAAATTTTACAAATGCCGGTTTCATAGAACAGCTATAAAGAGAGTGCAAAAAATGAAATTCCATTGAAATTTCCTAACGCATTTCACCTTTCCAATAAGTTCATGGGTGAAGTGGATCTCCACGATATGCCATATTGGATCCGCAATTTTGGATTTTGAAAAATCATCATCATTTTCGTAATCAGCGACCTCGAAAACCCCCGAGTAACAAATTTCTGGTAAATTGGATCAATTTTTAAAAAAGTCATCCTCCATATTGGATCCGCCATTTTGAATTTTGAAAAACCATTATCATATTCGTAATCAGCGACCCCGACAACCCCCGAGTAACAAATTTCAGGTAATTTGGATCAATTTTTAAGAAAGTCGTCCGCCATATTGGATCCGCCATTTTGAATTTTGAAAAACTGACATCATATTCGTAATCAGCGACCCCGAAAACCCCCGAGTAATAGATTTCAGGCGATTTTAGACATTTTTAAAATAAAAATGCATTGTATTGTCCATGGCAAAGATTTTGAAAAATTTGCTAAAAGTGTTGTTTTTTAAAATTTATAACATTTTTATAATTCATTGAATTTAAAAACAGAAACGCGCGTCGCATTCTGCATAGCGTTGAGTTTTTAGAAATAATTTTATTTTTAATTTTCAGCCATTTTTTACTTTTTTACATCAATTTTTATCATGGCAAAGATTGTCAGTTTTCCGGCAGTCAGAGCAAAGTCCGAAATGGCAAAGATTTTTGTCATCGGCAGTCAAGGGGTTAATAGAAATTCTATTAAATTCTTGAATTATTTGATTAATTAATTAATTCTTTCAGGTCCTATTAAATTCGCTTTCGTAGAAATTCTATTAAATAAAATTTTACTCAAATAGAAATTCGATTCATAATAATTTTAAAGACGCGGAAATGGATCGAATATCAATATTATTAGGGGAGACCGAGGTGAGTTGTAACATAGGTGAGTTGTAACAAAACCAATTTCTCGAAGGCTATGACCTTTTAAAAATTTTGAACAGCGTGAATTTATTACATTTTTAATTCACTATATGATGCAACTTTACTTGACCACCTGAGAAAAGTTTTTGAGATGTATTTCATATGTGTGCAAAAAAATTGCTAAAAGTAAGTTTTCGGCCGAAACTTTGATACTTTATGAATCGACACATATTATATTTTTATTATTCTAGTATTTACCTTAATAACTGTTGGATATCCTAGTTTCATGAAATGGTTTTGTTTTTTGTGTCAGTCTCGAAATTTAAAATAAAAAATAATTATTCGAACCGAGCACAGTTTTTCGCACCTAGGCGAGTTGTAACAGGCTGTTTCAACTCACCTAGGTTTACGCAAATTTGTGCTTGATCGAATAGAGACTGTTTGGATTCTTGCTAAAGTATATTGTTTGGTATTATGGCTTTGAAAGTATTTAGAATTTTACCAATTTTCGTGTAAATCACTTTCATATTTTCCAAAGGAAAAAAAATATTAACAAAAACATTTTTCGAGTTGCTCTTTCATATACAAAAATCAAAAATAATTTCCATTTATAGGTTTTTTTGTTATTATTGAGCTTGTTGCTCATTTTTAATTTAGTTTTCAGTTTTAATTTGATTTATATTGATCTTATAAATTTTCTTACTCTAATTACTCCTTAATTATTTAAAAATTCTAAGACAAAATTTTATTATTCTTAAATTTCTATAAAATATATTATATAATATTATTTTTAGCTTTGGAAAGTTTAAATTGTTACTATAGATCGTAATTAAATACCAAAGATTGGTTTAAAATATCTAATTAGTGTTAAAGAAAACGAAATATGTGATAACCTAATTCCAAAAATAAATTAAGGTATTAAAACGATTGTTTTATTCGTTTCTATTAGTAAGATGTCTTTACTAACTAAATAAATTTACTTTACTAACTAAGGTAAATGTACATAATTACGGCATGTTAAGGCCCTTGCTGAGAATTTTATTTCTGTTATTTTAGCAAATAACTTAAAGTGCAAGAAAAACAATTGCATCATAAAAGTTAATTAATCATTCTCAGTTTTTCATTTATTGTATCTGTTTAAAAACTAAATTTATATTAATTTTTAATAATTTTTTAAAACACTCAATTGAACGTTATTCCGTGCAAAAATTTTACCATGTAGGTAATTCCGTGCCAACTTGTCCCTAATTGCGGCATATTCCGTTTTTACGCGTTCTTATATATAAAATGTCAATCTTTTTGACAATAATTATTATTAATAAAATTAATAACTTAATATACTTCGCGGTTATTAAATAATACATGAAAATTTAGTTCTTTAAAAACATTTTGAGCATTGTAGATGAGGATGTCGTCTCTATCAATCTGCTATAGCAAAAAAGGTTATAGCACGGAATTATGAACGCATATATAAAATGTTTTGAACCTAATTCCGTTCGTAAAATTCGAGTTATAAAACAGATTATAACTAACAAATGGTTAGTAAAACACTACCACGCATTTACCTCATTTGTTTGTTTATAATTTCATTTTTTATTAAAAAAATGTAAGCATATTAAATATTCTTATTAGATTCATTAAAATAAGTTTAATATAAAACAACGTAATTCCCTATTTACGTGTGTCACACCGGAATAATGTACTTCGTGTGAGAAGAGCGAACGTAATTCCGTGTATTTAAAAAGTGATTTTTATGTAAAAAAAACTTTTAAAAATAACTCAGCAATAGGAAATATAATTTAAATAGGTCTTAATTAATCAAAAAATGAAATGAAAACATAAATTAAAAAATATTCACACTTCACTTTTCTTATCCTTACGAAGATCACCCCCAGTCGTAGCTGTCACTCGAAGCATACCGCATTGCACGACGCTCAGTCGTCGATTGAATGACAAAATATTTTATTTTGAGTACATAAACTAAACATATGCAATTAAAACACAGAATATTGATTTAATAAATAACAAAGTTTGTGCTAAAATTTTTCACTTGTTGAAATACTTTGTCAATTTCTTATTCTACTTAATTTAAGGAAATAGCACGTGATAGCACGGAATTATGTACTAACGCGTAATTATGTACATTTACCTTAAACTAAGCATTAAAAATTAATTTTTTTCATTAAAATCACAAAATTTGCAACTGTTACAACTAACGTCCACATGCGTTACAACTCACCTTGGTAGTAGGTGAGTTGTAACACCGGGAACTGTTTTGCATTTTGCAATTTTTTCGTAAACCCTTACACCTTTTTACATTTTTCATTTTTGATTCACATTCCAAACAAAACTACTTATCTAAAAATACAAAGTTCATAAAAATAGGACAATTTTTGACTGAGTTATACTGGATAATGTAAAAATCGTTTCAACTCACCTCGGTTTCCCCTACTCAATTTCTTGCGACAAATAATTTGTTTACACTTCCCGCTTATGTAATTATAATTTCATAATTGACTTATATTTCAGTTATAAAGTATATCATGTGTAATATACTATAGATTTATTATATTAAAATAATTATAATAAATAAATATTACATTCATATTACTTCAATATTTATTAGAACTGTAATTTAATGATAATAATTAACATATATATTATGCAAGTATACATATATAATATGTATAATTATATTTTTTCATTAGTTAAAATTTTTAATCTATGAAATGATGAGTACAGATAAAGAATAAAAAATACAAGCGTGTATTGTGAATACGTTGTCTGAATGGGTTTTCCGTCTGGGCTTTAATTTCCCTTCCAGTGGCGTATCAGCCTGAATGGTGAAGGGGAAAGCAAAACGAGGGAGTGGCGCGTGTACTCAAGATTTATGAAAAAGGGGATGAGTGAACAGCTTCCATAAAATCAATTTTAAATGTAAAGATCACACAAATACATCATGTCGAATATAAATGTATATATATATGTCGTAGGCGAAAAGGAAAATCCGTCGTTTAGCTTAATGCCTAGACTTTAAGCTAAACGCGGGCGAATAGGAAAATGTTCAAGTAAATGACAATTATTTTTTTAATCGCCTGAATTCGTTAGTCATTTCGCTTAATGCCTAGGCTTTAAGCTAAACGCCCAAAGAGCGCCAGGCGAATAGAAAAATTTGTATCGATTGATCAAGAATAAACATTGTAATGAAATTTCAATTATCAGGGTTGCTACAGAAGTCTGTTTTTAAATTTCCATGACTTTTCCAGGTTTTCCAGTACCAAATCTGATAAATTTCCAGGTCACCTTTTGAACATTATAAATTAGAGCAATTTTTGAAGGAAAATTTGCCTAATAATAATAAATTAGAATTTTTATGTATTATAAAAATATTCACGTTAGATTATCTCTATTTGATTATTAAAGCACAGACAGGGTGTCTACTGAAAATATGACTTAAAATTCCAGGACAGATTTTTTATTTTTCCAGGACATTTACATGTGTAATATTATTTCATATTACGATTAACATAATTTAAATTAACCTATACTTGAACAAAAATATTTATTTTATTATATAAAGAGTTCAAAATTAATATTATATATATAGATATCAGATTCTTTAATCAAACGACAAATTAAAATTATTTTTTGATGGATCAAAAAAATTACTTTTTTAAATTTGAGTAAAATTTTTAAATTATTGAATATTTAAAAGCAAAATATGGAAAATTCAAGGATATTTCAGGACATTTCCAGGAATTCCAGGACATCATTTTTTAAAAGAAAAAATGTAGGAAAAAATATTAAGTGGAATAAAATTCCAGGCATTTCAAATTTCCATGACATTTCCAGATATTCCAGACCATTTTAAAAAAAATCACTGACTTTTCCAGGTATTCCAGACCTTTTTTAAAAAATCCCTGACTTTTTCAGGTTTTCCAGATTTTCCAGGTTCTGTAATAATATATTCTGTAATAATATTATATTTAGAGAAAGGTAGATTATGCATTTTGAGTCTCTCTAATTATGCGCTAAAATTGTGCACAATTATGCGGAATTATGCGCTTAAATTGTGTACCATTATGTGGAATTATGCGACTAAAAAAATGAATTCTGCGTTAATTATGCGCTAAAATGAGCATGATTATGCAGAATTATGCAATTAAAAAGAATTCTACTTCAATTATGCGCTAAAAAATGTTGATTTTACAAAATTATGTTGCATTTAAAAATTTTTTTTTGATTTGAAACAGTTACTGGTTATTTTTCGAAACCAACTTCCCGAAAGGCCCTATCCTGAATGTCTAAAATTACAAATACCTTTTTCCCGAAGATTTATGTACCCAAAAATTTTTTTGTTTGTTATTATGAAATGGATATATGTGCGACTCCAAGTAAGAATTTAGTTTTCTCGGAGTAAGTAAACCAATTGCAATGAAATTCAGGAATTTTAATCTACACATAAAAAGAAATGTTTCCACCACACTTAATTCAGCAAAAAAAAAACGAAACAATTGTTTATATTATGCTTATACAAATTTTTATAAACAAAACAGGTATTAAATAATAATTAAATAACTTTTGAACGACCAAACGAAATTGAAGGAGGCAAACACTAAACAAATCTTTGCTGTGGTTTCTTTAAGATTCCGAAAAAAATTTTAACAACGCGGAAACATCTTCATACAAAATTTTGTATAAAAGTATTCCAGATTTTAGACATTTGATAAATTAGACATTCGGGAAAATGACCAGAAACGATTTTACTCATCATATATAGCACTTACTGCTTTTTAAAATTTAAGATTTATTTAATTCTTCAATAACATTTAACAAGTTAGTTAACAGTTTAAAAACTTATTTATTATTTAATTTAAAAAAATATTTTAAAAATAAAGAAACTGAAAAAAATGTTCATGGTTTTTAGTTAAGAAAAGCACTATTTTGAAAATTTTGAGCCTATTATGCGATCATTATGCAAAAAGAGTACAATTATGCAGTGAGTAAAAAATTATGCAATATTATGCGCTCTAGAAATATGTTGTAAAAGGTTTAAAACATGAATTAACATAATATTATAATGTTTCTACTTGATTTTAAAAAATTATGCAATTATGCAGTCGCATAATCTACCTTTCTCTAATTATATTGCAGGTATTTTGAATTGAAAATCGTTTCTAAATTTTTGTTTATGAGTCTTTGTTTATTTTCTTTGCTTTTAAATATTCTTAGTTGAAACTACATTTTAAATTTAATTTTATAGAATATTCAAAATTATATTTAGTCTCAAACAGTTTCCTCCATTAACAATCGGTAATTGCGTAACTTTGGTGGTACCTGATGTTGATCGTGGCCCGTTAGATTTTTCTATGATTGAAGGCGCCGTAATAGACATTAAAAACGATGTTTACCAAATTGGTACAAAAAACGGCATCATTAAAGGTTGGTTTCCGCGAACTGATATATCGCCTCGATCGCAATCAGGTACTGAAATTCTAAAAATTGACGAAGTTTGTACAGATGTCACTCTGACTTTAAGAGAAGCTGCATCACATCAATCTATGTGCGGCGGACAAGGATTTAAAAAATGTTACTGTAAGGCGGCTAAAAATCAATACAAGACAAATAGGTGCTCTTACTTTAAATTAAAAATAATTTGCAGTTCCCCAGGCGCGAAAGACCAATGCTGACGATAGATTAAAGGTTGATTGAGTCTTGAACGCTCAGTGTGGGTAACTCACAGTAGAAGCAGTCTTTACACCACTGTCAATCAATATTAGTTCAATATTGGTTCAACATTGGACCCAATGCTCGTCCCATGCTCGATTCAAGACTCGGTCAATCTTTATGAATGAAGCTCGAACATCTAATCTTGATTCAAGCTTGAATCAATCTTTACTCAATATTCAGTTTATCTTTATTTATTACCCTGTTCACTTAATTAAATAATATTATAATAATTATAATTATAATAATTGTTTCAAAAAATAATAATAATAATTAACATTAAGTTATCAATTGATAAATAAATATATTATTAATTGTAACATTTATATTTAAAGAAAGTTAAATGGAAAATTTTTTTTTATAAATGTTTTCAAAATTATTATAGATAATTAATAAATAATAATTAAAATGTGCAATAAATATTCCTGACACTGCATCATATTTAATCATTTTATTAATTATGTTAACTTTTAATATTAATTTAATTAATTATTATAATTTTAATAATTATTATTCAATTAATAAATATTATTATAATTAATAATAATTATAATATTTAACATTATAATTCATTATTATTCCAAATTATATTTATTTACATAATATATTATTAATATATCTAATAATAAATGTTAATAATTTTGTTACTGAATAATAAAAAATATCAATTATTTATCGATGTTTATTAAATTATCCATTAAATATTTTTAATTGTAAAATGTTTTAAAAGTTGAATTTTGTAATGATTACAATTTTATTATGAATTATTTAATATTCATTTTTAATAATTAAAATAATTCAGGATTAGTATGTGTAAAATTTTTAGTCATAGTTTTCACTTTGCCCTTATAAGTAACAAAGTATACGGCACTGGCATTAATATATTATACATTAGCCCGAGGTCTCATCGAGACTCAGTGGCCGTGCGGATTAAGTAGTTGCGTCTAGGACTTCCGGAAAGCGTCTGGGGCGGGGGGACGTGAGTTCGATCCCACATGCGAGCGCATTTTTTCATTATAAGCGGTTACATAAAATAATAAAATTACTATTTAATCTGTATAATTAATAAGTGTTGTGAATAAAAACTTGTGAACTTGTTTGTAAATAATATTAAAAGTCTGTCAAAAATGAAGTTAAAAAATGTACAAATTATCACAAATTGTGTTTTTTTTTGCTAAAATTATTTTTCAATATTATTATGTTAAATGACATTTATTGTTAGTCATATAATATTTATATGAAAATAATATAATTATTATAATAATAACTTATTGTCATTAAATATGTAAATACATAGGGGAGAGGGCCCTAAGGTGGTCACCCATCTTTTGAACGACCGTAGATTTCAAATGGAATTATATATAAAGGTCAATTATACGGCGTTTGAAACTTTATCTTATTACCTAACTTCCTATCATAAAGTTTTTTTCATTTCATTAATAAAAAAAAGTTATGGCACTTTTTAAAAAAAGCTGAAAATTCGGCTTTTAAAAAAGTGGCCCCAAGGTGGTCACCATACAAAAATTCACTAAAAAAGTTTTAAAAAAATGTAAAAAACGTATTATTAAGTTGTTTATTTAATATTAATTGTTTTTCAGGATCACAGAAACATATTACATATTTTTATTTGCACTTTGTCCTTTCGTCAAAAATGATACTTTTTGTGTATGTATTAGACAGGTGAAGTTTTGAAAATAATATTCTATTTCATTATTATTCATCATAAAACTTAAAAATTGATTAAATTCACATTCACAATGATAAATGTTGATAAATATAGCGTATAAACACATTTTCATAAAAAATCCAAAGTGACCACCTTGTGGCCAAAAAAGTGTCCACCTTAGGCCCAAGACACAATTTTTTAAACGTTAATGAAAAAATTTTTTAAAGCACAATATTAATTATATTCATTTGGAATATTATTGTACGATATATAAAGATAATTATAACGATTTTTACTAATTTAAAATGGTTAATTTCGATGATTTTAACATCCTGAGAAAAAAATTTCTCGATCATTTAAAAACAGAAATTTTACGACGTTCACGTTACAAAGAGACTCTTACGACTATTTACCTCAAAACTTTACTAAAATCTTTGTCTTCTCAAATAATAACAATAACAAAAAACATTTGAAGATACTAACTAATATACAAAAATTTTCTTAGGGTGACCACCTTAGGGCCCTGCCCACCTTGGGGCCCTCTCCCCTATATATTAATAACAATACTGTTTATTATTAATAATAATAATTAATATATTCACGTTATATTGAATGAACGCGTGAGAAGCGTGTAAATTTGGGAACAGTGGAAGCAGTCTTGTTCAGTTCTGCTTTCGGCTTCCGCAGCATTGATTGAAGATTGAACGCCAGTCTTCAACAAAGACTGAGCGTCAGGTTTACATCGATGTTACTATTCCGGACTCAAGTAGCCTTGCTTTCGCTGTCCCACCAATCTTCAACCAATACTGACCAAGTCTCAATCAAGCTTCGTAAAGCCTGAACTCACTGTCAGCTCGCGCCTGGGTCGCGATGCCACCAAAGTTTAACTTGCTGCATTAAATAAATTGTTATTTTTTTCCTTTTCAGTTGACTTCAATTAATTACAATAAATTATTGCAATTTTGTGAAAAATATTTTTGTCTTTAATTTGGATTTTTTCTATTATATTACTAATTGAAATTTCATTACATTGTTTATTCTTGATCAATCGATACAAATTTTTCTATTCGCCTGGCGCTCTTTGGGCGTTTAGCTTAAAGCCTAGGCATTAAGCGAAATGACTAACGAATTCAGGCGATTAAAAAAAAATTGTCATTTACATGAAAATTTTCCTATTCGCCCTATTTTCCTATTTCTAACGACGGATTTTCCTTTTCGCCTATGACATATATATACATATAAAGAAAAGTAATAAAAAATTAATAAACTTCTCAAAAAGCTAACAACCCCCTTCCCCTCCCTCCTCATTCAAAATCATAAACAACAATTTTATTACCTCTAAAAAAGAAACTATCAAATAAAAAATTAAATAGAAAAAATTTTCAACTACAAAATTTATTTATCAGGATCTATTGAATAAATAATCTTAAAACGAATTATATTGGAAAAAATGAATTGAATTTATAGAAATTGGTTTATTTTTGTTAATAAAATAGGCAATAATGATAATAGAATACGAAATGATTTGGCGGAGATTTATCTAATCTAATTTAATCTATATAGGTACTTATATTATAGGTAAGATTAGGTACCAAAAGTAGGGGGACTTTTGAAACTCAAAAACACTTCAAATATGAAAATTTGAATATCTGAGAACTTCAATCTGATGTATGAAAGAACTCACAAAGCGGAAGTGTAAGAACTTGGAACTTTCGTGTCAGAGTTTATAGAACTTGATACTAAGAGGTTAGATCTTGAAATATATTTTAAAATTCGTCCCTGAATTTAGCGTCGACACTCAGCATCAAAGAGCATTCTTTTTGCAAAATGGAAAAGAATCAAGCAAATGATTAAAAACTGTCGACGATAACCAGAGTCATCACTAAAGAGCTAGAAATTAAAACTAAAGTGTTAAAACTTAGAAATTGAAAATAAATTTCGAAGTTTGAACTTAAAAATATGAATTTGAAACTTAGGTGATAAAATATTAAACCAAAGTTCTAGAACTTGCAATAAAAGTTTCAGAACTAATAACTTGAAAATAAAGTTTTATTTAGAATTCAGAAATTTCAATAATTGAAGGGCTACATAAAATAAGGGGACGAACGAGTGGTTGAAAGGAATAATATCAGTCAGGTAGCAGCGAGCGGCTCAAGGCTTGTCACTGCTACCCGACTGGTAGTATCCCTTCCAAGCCTCGCGTTCGTCCCCTTATTTTATGTAGCCCTTCAATTGAAGTATTAGAACTTAAAACTAAAATGACAAATTCAAACTGATGAGATCTGATTTTATCAACTGAACTGCCACCTAACGGTGATCTTGACGTTCGCAAGTGGAGAACAGCATTCCCATATTGAATCTCAAAATGTTAGTAATTCTATATTTATAATTAGACATTGAATCTAGAAAAGTTGACAATTAATATAAACTCTAACTGTTTTAGAGTTTTTAGAATTAATTTCTTCACTAATTAAATTGATATTTAAAATTTCAGTCTAATTTAAAATCTTCAAACAAATTATTTTACTCTTTTCGGTGTAGTGAAAATATATTTGTCGACGCCCAGCGTCGAAGCCAACTGTAGGGACGTCTTCGAAAAATCCCAAATTTTTCAGTTTCAAATTTTCGATTTCTATAAGTCTTATACATAAAATTCGATTAACATAAATTTTAACATAACATCTATTTGTCATAAATTTCATTTGACATACAATTATTAGAGAAAATTTTAAAAGTAACCAATCAGATATTGTAAAAAAATG
Organism: Leptopilina syphax; assembly: GCA_032872505.1. Taxonomy (NCBI): domain Eukaryota; kingdom Metazoa; phylum Arthropoda; class Insecta; order Hymenoptera; family Figitidae; genus Leptopilina; species Leptopilina syphax. The sequence continues at coordinate 31,913,933 of CM065468.1, forward strand.
TGAGTCTTAAGGGGACTTTCTGGAACAGAATTTAAAAAAACACATTTTTTTAAGTGAAGCTAAAACGGGCATTCTGTTATCAACACCCACTGCCTTTTAGAAATTAAATTTTAAAGTTAAATATTTTTTTGTTTAAAACCAATATCAAATATAGCACAGCTTCATAAAAAATGTTTAATATGTTAAAATTTAATTTCCAAATAAGAGGTTGCTGAAAACTGGGTGCCAATTTCAACATCATCTTTTTTAAACTTTTATGTTGTAAGAAGTGTATTATAGTTAGGTATCGCAAAAATTCCTTTTGAATATTAATAAGGAACATTTTAATGAAAATAAAGAAAAATCGATTTTTTTTGAAATCCTTGACCAGAAAGTCCTCCTTAATGAGCCTTGATGGAGCTTTAAGGTAACTTTCAGGTGGCCTTGAGACAGGCAACATTTTTTTAAGCGGGGTTTTATATCAAATAACTATTATGTCAAATAAGACTTCGGGAATATTCATAATTTAGGTCATAGAGTTTGAAAATTAGGAAAGTTATGAATATTCCCGAATTTCCAAACTCTATGACCAAGACTTAAAATGAGTGCAGGCGGTAACATTTTTACTGCACGGAAAGAAATTTGCATTAAATTTTTGAAAGGAAATTATGAAAAAAATTACTGTGTTCCCTTATAAAACAAGTGCGTTTCGATGGCAAAATGAAATATACCATTGATTTACACAGTTTACACGCAACAAAACGTAAATATATTTGTGGTTGGAATACATCAATAAAACACCAAAAATTACCGTGCTGGCAGATAAATTGCATATGTAAACATAATTTAAATTATCTGCTGTCCGACTGGTATTATTCCTTGCAACTGCACGCAGCGGCACATATATATATATATATATATATATATATATATATATATATATATATATATATATATATATATATATATATATATATATATATATATATATATATATATATATATATATATAATATATATATATATATATATATATATATATATATATATATATATTATATATATATATATATATATTATATATATATATATATATATATATATAATATATATATATATATATATATATATATATATATATATATATATATATATATATATATATATATATATATATATATATATATATATATATATATATATATATATAGTATCCAGGCTCTCAATTAATATAAATTCAATTAATTAATGGATTATGTCATTTTTTTGAAATAGTAAACTTAATGAAAACAACTTATTAATTTAAAAGTATTTGAAAACTTTGAGGTTAGGTGAAACCATATACATTGAAGTCATTATAAATGCCATTTAAATGCACTTTCGGAAATAACCGGCATTTTTTGACTTCATATTGCGAAGGCAGCACAATAAAAATTTGCAACCAGCACTGTCTATTTCGTTAACCTACACATGACTAACTGGTGGTCTAATAAATACATTTTGCTTTAGACCAAATTAGAAAGTCTTGGTTCAGTAATTTTTAAGGAGCTTTCAAGGAAATATTCCGAGGCCATTTTGAAAATAAAACTGTTTTCCATATGAAATAAAATTGTGTGCATATGCTTTCAGGTGACAAGCACAGTAATTTTTATTGAAAATTTCTCCCCGTGTATGCTTATCAAATAGCGAGTATTAAGCAGGGATCATTTTGAATCCCGGCTTTTTGGTGCATAGCCACAAAATTGAAGTCTCAACGTTTATCAACAAAAGTAGTTTGTCTAATGTATTCAAATATATTACTTTTAAGAAATATGCAACAATTATTGTAAAAATATAAATCTTCCGTTTTTTATTATTTTTTCGTTATTTTTGAGTGATATACTTATGAAAAAATGTTTTTCGTTGACCAACGTTGTGGACTTCAACTTGGTGTCTATAGCCCATAAGTACCTACAAGTGATCCATACTTATGCAAAACAGTTTTTCCTGTAACTGACATTGTAGCTTTTCTTATAATAAACCAAGGCGGGGTAGAACAGAGAATGGGAGAGGGAGTGACTTACGAATTTTTGTCTAATGACTGACATCAAGTTTTTGCTGCCACACACAAAAAAGTGGAACAATATTATTACCTGACAATACACCAAAAGTTTTTTCTCAAAATTCCATCAACAAAATATTAAAAAAAGAACTAAGTTAACCAATCAATTTAACAAAATTTGGTGGTTACGCCACTGTCACGCGAGTATCACAATTTGTGTATCTGTGTATATATATATTAACACCGATCAGCATGTATTGAAAGAATGAGAAAGAAAGAAACAGGAAGACATCCAACTGAGTGAGGAAGAATCAAGACATATATCTTTAATAAAATGGAATCAAAACCAAAATACTCCCATTTGTCTTTAAAAACAAAATTCCCACCGATTGTTATTAATAAATAAAAAATAATTTTTTCCCACTGCTCTTGACACTGATACTCCCTAAGAGAGAATGTGTGTCTCCTACACACACACACACACACACACACAATTGGCGGAATACAGCGCCGAGAATTGCTTGACAGGAATTTCAAATACCGAGGATTTCAGACACTTGGGAGGAATTTCAGCTGGAGAGAAATACTCATCACCACACTTGGCTGTACATTTAATACACAACACACACCTTTTGATAAAGAAAGAGGCGGAGAGAGATAGAGAGAGAGAGACTATCAAACACACGCGTGTTTATTTCTCTTTCAGAATACACACCGGTTTCTTCTTTTCACTCGCGATTGTACGTTGTACCTATATGTATACAGTGCTATATATTTGTGTGCCTGCAATATTTGCACCCGTGTTTTTATCAAAGAAAATGGGCGTAACACGTCGTTGCGAATTATAAACTCAACGAGAGATGATAATGATGATGGTCCCTGATGCACTGACTCGATGCACTTGTATTTCACGGGACACCCTGTATGTTGAGTGTAAAGAGCGGGATGGAGCGGGAGCAAGTTGAGTGGCTGTGGAAGGTCCAGGGAGGTAGGGGGGCAGACAGAAAATACGGCACGAGAGAGAGAAAGATGAATATACACAGAGATATAGATAAGGGTACAAATGAGAGAGAAGGAAACACGGGGAAAGAGAGAGAGAGAGAGAGAGGGAAATACCGAAAGAGAGACGAAGAGGAATATACCGAACGAGCGAAAGAGAGGAAGACACGGAGTACAGAAAGAGAGAGATGGGAGAGCACACTGGAAGAGAGAGGATTCGAGTAACAACTAACGAGGAGTTACAATGGCCGACGACCACGGCAGTCTGGCGACCTCTTCGATTTTCCGGCACACGAAAAAGCCGGCAATCACACACTTACTCTAATTCATCATAACTAAAAGTGAAAAAGAAAAGATTTTTTATTTACCAAAAAATTATTGTAATCCAGAAGTTGAATTTTCGGTTGGCAATATATTTTCAAATAAACCAACTTTTCTTTTTTTTGTTAATAACAACCTTCCTCTCGTGTATATATACTTTTTATCAAAAATTTCCGTTTTCAATTTTTTCTCTATATGAAAACAAAAATTGACAACTTGTGGATATTTTATGCACACATACACACACACCAGAAAAATATATATATATCGTAATCGGTGAGTTTTTGAACCGGGCAAACAGACTCACTTTGCTTGGCCCGTGCCACTGAAGAGTACGAGCACAGAGGTAGGGAATCAAAACGGAGTGGCATACTTTGCTGGTGGAGGGGAAGAGGATAGCGCGATGGAAGGGGGAATACAAACTTTTCACTGCTAGTGGGGGAATGACGCTATGCATGATGTAGGAGAAGGATGCAATAATCGCTGTTTTTACGATTACAAGTGAGATGAAATGAGGAGAGCCAAACTCAGTGAGGAGCCGACATCTATCGAATGAAACGAATACTAAATTTTGTCTTCAGTCGATCAAGATGGAATTAACATAAATTTAAATTTTTACCAAAAATTAGAAGAAATATTAGAAAAAATTTGCCCCCCAAAAAAAAGTTTTTTAGATCATGTTTATTCATTCTGATAATTGAGATTTTATTTTCAAAAATTTACAATATCAATAATTGACTAAATTTTGAATTTATACCATTTATAGTAAACGGTATTTTTCTAAAAATAGTTTAAGTATTTGTACCAGATAACAATTATTATGTTTGGAAATAATTCCTTAATTCCCATTGACAAATAAATTACGATTGTTTCGTGAGTAAAAGACGATTTGTAATTGATTTCAATTCTTTTCCTTGTTACCAACAGTAATCTTCTTTATCACTTTTAAACCTTAAAATCCTCTATAGCCTCTTGAGATTTCTTGTAATCCTCAATTATCCACACAATCACTTTTCATCCCGCCGCGTGTTTTCTTCAAATTAATTAATATATATCTTTACAGTTTCAACGAAGTAGTTAACAATCAATTTAAAAAATCAGTGGAAAAGGTTGTTTGCGTTCATATAATCGGATTATTATTATTATGGTTAAATTCTATTTTGAATTTTAATATAAAATATTGAATTTTTAAAATTCATGAGAAAACTCTGAATTTTGATGTTTTGTTTGCCTCGTAAACTATCTATGAAATTACCACGAATTTTAATACAAAACCTTCAATTTTTTCTATTTCTGACAACAATTTCTTTTTAAATAACTTATAAGTTAGTTAGTTAATAAACTTAAGTTAACTTAAGTTAGTTTCAAGAACTATTATAAAATTATGACTTATAAATTATTATTTAATGAATAATTTTAACAATTTTCATAAATACTATAGATTAATAGAAGAATGTTTGTTAAAAATACTAAAAAAATTGAATTTTGGAAAAGTTACAAATATGATTCCAGAAATTCAATTATTTTCAAATGTTATAAAAATTCTTCACAGAACCCAATGGGAAATTTACAACTGGCGTAGTACTTCGCCAGCACTGGCAGCACTGGCGGCAAGGCTGAGAGCCAGCACTGGCATGGCACTGGGATGATAACGCCGTCCGGCGCTGCCGAAGTACTGTCTGTCAGTGCTGCCAGACAGCGCTGGCGCAGCACTGGACCAGTGCTGGCTGGGAATATTGCCGCAATAAATGCCGTATTGTTATTAATTAGTCGTAAATTCATAATTATAAATAATTTAACAACAAAATGGTAAATAATATTAATAAATAGTTATTATTCATAAAATATTTCTCTTCTTAAAGAAATTGTATTAAAGATGGAGACTAACAATGGATATAGTAAATGAAGTAGAAAAAAATTGTTTATAACATTTAAAAATTAAATAATAAACAATTACAGTAAGTGTGCATTAGATTTTCATATTTTAGTACCTAACGATTGGAATCTAGAAATATCGCAAACCTATGAAAATAAACAAAATTGCTGACGAGGGGAATCGAACCTACGACCTACGGACTAACAGACTAACGCTCTAACCACTATGCTAACGACACATGTGTACAGTAAAGTATTAACATCTCAGTATCATTCAGACATACAATTATTGAGTCAAAGATGAGAAAAAAATAGGGATACGTTAGAAATAATAAATTGAAATAAAATAAATTAAACTAAATTTTTAATAATTAAATTAAATTACTTTACTTATTGCATTTAACATTTTACGTAATTCTTAAATTACATGGTAATTTTTTAATAATTTTTTTATTTATAGTATGAAGTATAATAGTATTTTAATAGGAACCAAATTATTATTGAGATTAAAGTTTAAATTTTGTTTATAATTTTAAATTGTTTAAATAATTTATTATTTACAAAATTAGACAATTGTGTTAAATTGTTATTATTAAATTTAATAAGAATAAAAAATGAACAACTGAAAAGTAAAATATTAATTTTTTTCAATAAATTTATATTAATAAACATTCATAAACTTTTTTTAAAATTTTTTTAAAGTTTATGTCAAAAAAGCAATGTTGGCAAAGAGCGTTGTGAATAATTTTTCTATACTCAGCCAGCACTTGCCGCCGTGGCTTGTCCAAGCTTTGGCGAAACAAAAATTCTGTACTGCGCCAGCACTAATTGTCGAGGCTCGGCTAGACTACGCCGAACAATCGTCTGAGTACTAAGCCAGTGGTGAACATCGGCACTACACTGGCATTTCCCATTGGGAAATTCAATTATTTCCATAAGTAATAAAATTTTCACAGGAATTCAATTATTTAAAATACAAAATTTCATAAAAATTTTCGAAACATATCAATTATTTATAAAGATTTTTTATAATATTCGTTTATGAGAATTCAATTTTAAAAAATATTCAATATTATTCAAAAAAATAATTTATTTTTTAATTTAAATAATTGAATTCTTTTAGAATTTTCTAATACAAAATTGATTTAAAAATAAATTACCGAATAATCGATTTATTATTTATGAAAATAATTGAATTATTGCAATGAATTTTATTACATTTTTTTGAGAAATTTTACTACTTCTATCGATTCATCGATGTCTTTTGATGTTAAATTTTGTCGATGTCGATGTTGAGTAACATCGATGTTTTGTTGTTGATGTTCTATCTCTAAATGATCGCATGCAACATAATTACGATTGCAGTCGAATATTTATTTAGTGTTAGTGTCAAATAATTTTACTATCAAGATGCATTTTTATGCAATATAGAATTTCTATACCCAGTGAGAAATTTCTTACTGGTCCAATATCGGTCCAATATTGGGAGCCAAGAGACCAATCATCGGTCCAATAAAGGCTCCCAATATTGGAACAATATGGGCTGATGCTTGGGATGTAACGGGTTCGCCAAGCATCGGTTGTTAATATTGGTCCAATATTGGCCGAATATTGGCAACCAAGAGAAAAAAATTTTTTTAAATAAATTTTTTAACCCCTTGACTGCCGATGGCAAAAATCTTTGCCATTTCGGACTTTGCTCTGACTGCCGGAAAACTGACAATCTTGGCCATGATAAAAATTGATGTAAAAAAGTCAAAAATGGCTGAAAATTAAAAATAAAATGATTTTTTAAAAGTCAACGCTATGCAAAATGCGACGCACGTTTCTGTTTTTAAATTCAATGAATTATAAAAATGTAATAAATTTTTAAAAACAACACTTTTAGCACATTTTTCAAAATCTTTGCCATGGACAATATAATTCATTTTTATTTTAAAAATGTCTAAAATCGACTGACATCTATTACTCGGGGGTTTTCGAGGTCGCTGATTACGAATATGATGTCGGTTTTTTAAAATTCAAAATGGCGGATCCAATATGGCGGATGACTGTTTTAAAAATTTATTCAATTTACCTGAAATTTGTTACTCGGGGTTTGTCGGTGTCGCTGATTACGAATATGATGATGATTTTTCAAAATCCAAAATGGCAAATCCAATATGTCAGACATTTTTTTAAAAAATTTTGGATTCGCTTGAAAATTATCATTCGGGGGTTTTCAGGGTCGATGATGACGAATCAGATGTCAGTTTTTAAAAATTCAAAATTGCGGATCCAATATGGCATACCGTGGAGATACACCTTACCCATGAACTTGTTGGAAAGGTGAAATGCGTTTGGACATTTCAATGGAATTTCAATTTTTGCACTTTCTTTATAGCTGTTCTATGAAACCGGCATTTGTAAAATTTGTTCTGCTTTTATGATAAAAAAAAAAATTAAAAAAAAATGTCTGCCATATTGGATCCGACATTTTTAATTTTTAAAAACAGACATCCGATTCGTCATCAGCGACCCCGAAAACCTCCTAATGATAATTTTCAAGCGAATGCAAAATTTAAAAAAATGTCTGCCATATTGGATCTGCCATTTTGAATTTTAAAACCATCATCATATTCGTAGTCAGCGACACCGACAACCCCCGAGTAACAAATTTCAGATAAATTGGATGAATTTTTAAAAAAGTCATCCGCCATATTGGATCCGCCATTTTGAATTTTGAAAAACCGACATCATATTCGTAATCAGCGACCTCGAAAACCCCCGAGTAACAAACTTCAGGTAATTTGGATTAATTTTTAAAAAGCCGTCCGCCATATTGGATCCGCCATTTTGAATTTTGAAATTCCGACATCAGATTTGTAATCAGCGACCCCGAAAACCCCTGAGTAACAAGTTCAGACAAATTGGACGATTTTTTATTTTTGGCATTCTGGGCACATTTAGTGTTTTCCAGCCGGCAGTAAAGGGGTTAAATTAAATAATAATAATAAAAAATAAATGTTTATAATTTTTGTTTAATATATTTATTTGTGTAATTATTTATTTTTAATAATTCATGTAAATAATAAATAATTTATTATTTATAAATTATAATTATTTAAATTGCAGCAATTTTTAGGAAATAGCATTCTGCAAAAAAATTCTATCTATCATTGAAAAATCAATGATAGGCGAGAGATATCCGCGTCATTAAATAGATTCGCAGATATACTCTGGCCTCGCGACGAATCTCTCGATACTTATACACTGGAGTCGCCGAGTCAGTTGCGAGAACGGTTACAGCGTCCCTCTTTCGGCAAAGATAAGAATTGTCACGTAAACTGCGGGTATAATAAGGCCGTCGGTAAAGCGATTTAGCAGTTTACGTGACAATTCTTATCTCTGCCGCCAGAGGGACGTTGTAACCGTTCTCGCAACTGACACGGCGACTCCAGTGTACATAAGTTTTGAGAGATTCGTCACGAGACCAGAGTATATCTGCGAATCTGTTTAATGACGCGGATATCTGTGGATATCTCTTGCCTATCATCTGCGAATGTATTTAATGACGCAGATATCTCTCGCCTATCATTGATTTTTCAATGATGGAATTTTTTTGCGGAATGCTATTTCCTAATAGCTGCTGCATTTTTAAATAATTATAATTTATAAATAATAAATTATTTATTATTTACATGAATTATTAAAAATAAATAATTAAACAAATAAATATATTAAACAAAAATTATAAACATTAATTTTTTATTATTATTTAATTAAAAAAATTTATTTAAAAAAATTTTTTCCAGGGACCGTCACGGAAATCAAATTTTGATTTCGTTACGATATTCCAAAACAAAACGAAATTATTAATGTATTTTGATTTTGATTCGGTAACAAAACAAAATTTACTTCCTGTTTCGATTCTGATACTGTAACGAAACAAAATTTACTTTCTATTTTGATTCCGATACTGTAACGAAACAAAATTCACTTTCTATTTTGATTTCGATACTGTAACGAAACAAAATTCACTTCCTATTTTGATTCCGATAATGTAACGAATCAAAATTTACTTCTTATATTGATTCTGATACGTTAACGAAACAAAATTGACTTCCTATTTTGATTCTGATATTATAATACTGCAATTCGGTTTTCTTATAGAAACAGAAGTCGATTCGAATTCTATTTCAGATTTCGTATGTAAAAACGATATTATCTTCTGATATATTTGACATTTGCAACAAAATTTAGGTTCAATGAGACTTATACACGCGCAGTAGTATTTTATCAAAATTAAAACAAAAAAGAATTTTGATTTTGATATTGGAATCAAAACTAAATAGAATGGAATTTTGATTTTGATATTAGAACCAAAACGAAATAGAATGGAATTTTGATTTTGATATTGGAACCAAAACGAAATAGAGTTGAATTTTGATTTTGATATTGGAATCAAAACTAAATAGAGTGGAATTTTGATTCTGATACCCATATCCGAATCAAAACAAAAATATTTTTTAATTTTGTTTTGATTCCGTGACGGTCCCTGATTTTTTCTCTTGGTTGCCAATATTGGACCGATTAAAGTCTATTGGCAATTTCTCACTGGGTAGTTAATAAAAATTTCTGTGTATCAAAATTACTATTTAGCTGAATTCTTAATCTACAGAATAACTGTTTCAGCAGAATATTATTTAGCAAAATCTCTATTGGTCTGAATTCTTATTTATTAAAATTTTTATTCAACCATTAAATTTTATTAACCATTTAACCGAATTTGTATGGAATAAGATTTATACATGGACGAATTTTTAATAAAAATGTAAAAAAATTGAGATGGTTCCTATGAAAATATTTTATTTTTCGTTACTTTAAAGTTAAGTGTTCAGTAGATATACAGGGAGCGTTCTAGACACAGATCCCTCCACCGACATGTTACAGACACTTTTAGCCCAGACTCAAACCATTTGGGAGGGGTTAAGATTCTGATGCTGAGGCGGTAATGACGTCATACACATTCCTGCACCGACACTTTTAGCCCAGACTTAAACCATTTGGGGGAGGGTGCGATTCAGATTATGAAGCTAAGCCGGAAATGACATCACAAGGGAAGGGGGGGTAATATTCAGACCATGATTCTGAGGCGGATATGACATCACGGGGGAGCTAATATTCAGGCCATGATGCTGAGGTGGATATGACGTTACACTTCCTAGAATTTTTGCTTGTGTAATTTGATACCTATTTATTTCTTGGAATTATTTTCTTCATTTAAGCTATTATTTTACATGTAATTTGATATCTTGTTATATTAGATTCTTATCTAAGGAATTTTTACCATTTACTTGTTGTTTATAATGTCTTTGATTTATTGCTTCCGGTCTTATTATACAGTTTATTTATTTTGTTTTGACTAAGTTTTATCTAAGGAATTTTTACAAACATTTTCGGTACTTTTCATATGAATATGTTTTTACACGGAGAAAAATTTTCTGTTAATGATTAAAATAGTCGAACAGTACTGCTCGGATATGTGACCACTTTTCGTAATGCTTAAAGTAGCTTTGTTGTAACAATTCTGTAAGTCGAACGTACTCATTAAAAATTTATTTGAAACAAATACGAACTAAATATAAGTGAGCACAAAGTCTATGTGACTGATTACAATAGTCTACATTAAAAGGAAATCTTGAATTCTATCCACATTTGCAGCAATCTAAGGGAATCAGTGATACAGACTGTAGTAGCCTTTACAACAGGACTATTGTAAAATAAGGTGACCGTTGCCTTGCCTTCTTATTTTACTATAGTTCTTCGTAAAGACTACTATTGCTATATTTATGATTACAAATGACTGTTGTAAAGTAAAAAAAGAAAATTTTCAACTAAATAGTATATTTCGTAACGAGTGCGAGCAGTTGTCAATTTTTGAATGAGCACTTTTTTTGGAACAAATTGTAGGCAAAGCGAAGCTTCGCCTACAGTTTGTTCCAAAAAAAGTGCTCGTTCAAAAATTGGCAACTGCTAGCACTAGTTACGAACGATATTTTTCATAACAAGGTGCAAAAAAGTGCCTTTTTTTGCACCGCGTTATGAAAATAATTTTTCTTCATACCTCGGTCGAAAGTACGTATTTCCTGCTTCGATTTCGCAGCAGAAAGTCGAAGATTTGTGCATTGGTCGATGCACAAGCTCACCCTCTGTTACAGCGGGAGCAAAAGCTGTTAGCTGTTCTGCATTACCGGCAGAGAATTTAAAGCGCGAGTGATCCAGATGTATAGGGATTGACAGTTAACCTAAAAGCTTATTGTTCTTTTTCTGGTGCTTTACTTTAAGAAAAAATGAATCAAAATGTAAAACTTTAGAATCTTTGAATATCGTAGAGAACATTCAATATGATCTCAATTTTGATGTAAAGAAAAATTTATGTATCAAATACATAAATTGTATATTTCATAAAAAAATTATAAATAATTTTTGTACTCTATCAGATTTGAAAAATAGTTAATACAATTAATAAATAAAAAAACTTAATTACATTTGTTATTTATAGTATAAGAAATAAAGAAAAGGTTTTAAAAATTGACTATTTCTTTAAAAAAAAATTTTAGCTATATATTTGTCTATTTACATGGTTTTTCGATACCTGCTCCCGACATTTATTAATTTTTATGAATGAATTAATTTTTTTTAGTTGTGACAAAAACTGATATTTTATATTAGAAGGTTGTTTTTTATTACTTTCATTTATTCCTTTGGTCATTTATTGCAATTAATTATTTATTGAGTTGTTAAAATTGTAGTTATATTTGGATTTTGCTTGTCTTTTCGATGCCGCCCCCCCTCGACCAGCAGCACTCGCTTCGCTCGTGCAGCAAATGTCGGGGCCGGCATCGAAAGTCAATAACGGCGTCTTTCTTTTAGAGAAAGATAGAGAAAAAGCCAGAGCTTCAGGAGTTGCCGATGGCGGCGCTGAAGCGGAGAGCAAAAGTAAAAGATGGCCGGCTGTCAAATCGAACGCGATTGCAAGATTTATAATTAATAAATTATTAAACGTACTTTCGGCCGGATATAAAGAAAAATAGCATACATTACACGGGCAAAAAGTTCGAAATTCCTGCCCTTATAATGTAATATACTATTTTTTTGTAATTTATGACTTCTAATCATATATTGCACATTAATTTCACTCTTCCAAGACTCCTAACTTCACGACTAATTATTCTATTAACCTAGACAATTTTACTAAACCCTAAGTACATAAATCTAACGTAAATACTAAACGCATAACATATAATAACGATCGCTATTTACACATATTTATACATGACTTAAACTTCCTTATATACTAACTGCTATAAAAATTCACCGCTTGCGAAAAAGACTAATACACTTTCAATGTAAAAAATTCACTTCATTCTCAATAATTAATACAATTATTGTACATTGTTAGTCTTGAATATTGTAAGGTCTATTTTTTATTACATTTCTATAGTGCAAATTTTTTTTCTAACACACGCACCGAATGTGCAAGATTTCTTGCCTGTATAAATTGTTATGTAATTTACACAACTTACGTAAGTTGCGTAAATGACAAAAGTGAGTTACCTTACGTAACTAACGTAAATTACGTAAATAATGTAAGTTACGTATATAACGTAAATTTTACTTACATAAATAGCTTAAGTTACGTAATGAACGAATTATTGTAAATTGCACTAATTAGGTAACTTACGTACTTTACGCAAGTCATGAATTACAAAAAAAAATTTATTTTAGTTGAAAATTTTCTTTTTTACTTTACAACAGTTATTTGTAATCAGAAATATAGCAATAGTAGTCTTTACGAAGAACTATAGTAAAATAAGAAGGCAAGGCAGCCTAGGTCACCTTATTTTACAATAGTCCTGTTGTAAAGGCTACGACAGTCTGTATCACTGATTTCCTTAGACCGCTGCAAATGTGAACAGAATCCAAGATTTCCTTTTAACGTAGACTATTGTAATTATAAGAAGTCTCTGCGTGAATGAGTACAGTTCCCTTTTTGAACCTGTACGTCTAAATTATTAATGATTCCAAAAAATAAATTTCAACACGATTAATACAGTTTAAGTTGGTTGATGAACATATTATCAGTAAAGCTTAGTGAAATTCAAGTGCGCTTAAACATCTTACTGTAAGAAATTGCTAAAGTTAAAAGTTCAATCATAGTCTGCTCGGAGTTAATCATTTTAGCAAAAAACTAAAAGTTTCAATTCAAGTGATAAAAATGAATTTAGAAAAATTAAATACAGCAATTAACGTTATGGGAACTGATAAAAGCTCCAGTTATTGTAAAGAGTTTGTGAAAATTATGAACGATGCTTTTAAAACATTAGGTAAAAAAACTACAACGGAGGAATTAAATTTTTAGATAAATAATAGTGTAAAAAACATTAGATTGATGAATAAATTGTTAAGAAATGGATCCGTGTCATGTGGAGAGAAAAGAAAGATTTTGTCAACTATTGGACTATTGAAAGCAAACAGCAGAAAGTTTAAGAAATTAAGAAGAACAGGAACGGGCTTATTTAAAAAGGATAAGAGATGGGTCAGGTGGGAAGAATTAGAGAATGATTTTGAGAATCGAATTAGAACAGGTGTAGTTATAAATTTAAAACATAAAAATGTAGACAGTTTTATTAGTGATGCAAAGAAAATGATTATTTCTCGATTAAAAAATGCTTTTAAAAAGACGGGAAACATGAAAGTTAATGTTGTTCTTGCGGCAAATTTTAGTGCTCTAGAAGAGGGTAGGGAAATTGAAGATATTAAGTATTTCAATACAAAAAATTCAAAAATTTTAGAATCAACCAATTTTGACGAATGGTTTGATCATAAAATTCGTGAAAAGCTTCTAGTTAAGATTGATGATTTTCAACAAAAAAAGTCAGGTTGGTCTTTGAAAGAAATTATAAACTTAAATGTTAATATAAATAAGTATGTCCCTCTTGCGGCTGGGTACTCAACTTTTATAAGAATCCAGGCGCGGATTCAGGGGAGGGGCACAGTGGCATGGCCCCCCCGAGAATTCAAACTTCTTGGAATTTTTTTGATAAAAATTCCATTCATATTTTCGGATAATATTAAATTAAAGAAGCTAACATAATAAAATACATTAATAAATTTTTATTATTTAATGAAAGTGTAGTTAATTTACTCTAGTGACAAAACACGCTTTAAAACGCTTCCATGGAACGGGACTTCACAGCATTTCCAATACAGAAGAATGAATAATATATCAGTGGACCAATCAGGTAATTGTACTTTTTTAACACATTCACTGATTGGTCAATTTTATTACGCTATTTCATCAGTAGAGGATCGCTCGCATTTTCTGTTGCGTAAGTTCGTTCTGTGACAATTGTTGGAAACTATGAACGCATCTTTAAACAGCAGATGAACACGATTGATTTGTACAGTAGGATTCAAGAATGCCTTCCTAGTTTGAACGTGTCGCACTCATATGTTTCCATGGGAACATATGAGTGCGAGAAGTTTATACTAGGAAGGCATTCTTGAATCCTACTGTACTTCGATTCTCGATTGTGAAAAAAGACTTTATTCTTTTTGTGGATTATACGTATATATAATTTTCATCGTGTTATTTATACACGGAGAAAATTTGTTCCTTACATTTTACCGAATTTTTCAATAAACTTGGGATATAGTAGCATAATCGTAATTTTTAATAATTTTTATATTATTTTTTCGGTAACAATATTTAAAATCTAATGTGATATCTTTATTCCTTAAGAACTAGTACTGTAAAAGTTGAAAAAAAATTGAACCTGAACGTTTAATGTAAATTAAATAAATACCTCCTTGATGGGCACTAACGTTTCAGGAATAGTTCGGTAAAACTTTCTTGACTTGCCTAAAGTGTTCGTTTTCAGGAATAGTTCGGTAAAACTTCCTTGACTTGCCTAAAGTTTTAGTTTTCTGGATTGAAATACTTTATTTCAAGTGTCCCGCAGTCGAATGAAAGACTTTCACACTAATAGTTGATTTTTCCAACTTATTTAGACTTAATTAATAATCATTTTATTATTATTTAAATTAAAATTCAATTAATTATTTTAAACACTTATTAATTGCCAAATATGTAATAAATGCTTTTAAATCAAGTAAAAAGAAAATATAAAATGGCAATAACATACTTATTTTTTTAACATATAATTTATTCATTTTAATTAAATATGAATAATAGTAAGTAAGTAAGCAAATAAACATAAGTAAGTAAGCAAAAAGGAAATAAATAAGTAAGCAATTAAACATATAAGTAAGTATGTAAGTAAGTAAATAAGTAGGTAAGCAAGTAAGCAAAAAGGAAATAACTTGCTTGCTTACTAGCTTACTTTCTTATTTGCATACTTACTTGCTTATTTCTTTCTTGCTTACTTTGCTTACTTGCTTACTTACTTATTTGCTTACTTCCTAATTTCCTTCTTGCTTACTTGCTTGTTTCCTTTCTGCTTACTTACTTCCTTATATGCTTACTTGCTTACTTTCTTATTTCTTTCTTGCTTACTTTGCTTACTTGCTTACCTACTTATTTGCTTACTTCCTAATTTCCTTCTTGCTTACTTGCTTGTTTCCTTTCTGCTTACTTACTTCCTTATAGGCTTACTTGCTTACTTTCTTATTTCCTTCTTGCTTACTTTGCTTACTTGCTTATTTCCTCCTTGCTTACTTTTCTTATTTGCTTATTTCCTTCTTGATTACTTACTTTCTTTTTTGCTTACTTTCTTACTTGCTTATTTCCTTCTTGCTTACTTTATTCTTTATTTGCTTACTTGCTTATTTCCTTTTCGCTTTTTAATACCTCACAATTATTATTTAATATTTCAGAAAGATTAATTTTCTATTAATTAATTTAATAATTTCCAACTTGCACTTTTAATATGTATATTTTTAATTTTAAACACAAAAATTTAAAAATAATAAGGATTTTTATATATTATTGTTTTATTCCATTAAATACAAATTTAAACATTTTTCTTTATAATAATAAAAACATAATTAAAAATATTTCATAAATTGACCTTGAATATAGTTAGAAATTCAGTAAAATTTCAGGAATAAATTTTCTCCGTGTATGATTCTGCGTTTGATGTACAATATCTGATAGTATTAATGAGATAATATTCGAGAATCATTGTAAATGATATAAATATTAATAATGGTAAGTATTATAATAATGTTAGTATTGACTTTCTGTAGAGGTTATATTTACATTGAAAAATTTTTTGACACTATTTGCTTAGAGTAAAATAAATAATTTTTCTTTAAAATTTTGAAATACATAACAATTCGTAGAGTTTAAAATTCACAGTTATGATCCTGTAAATTTAAAACATAACAAAAGGTTAAAAATATTTCCGAAAATCATGACACTCGTCTCGGCATTGTTTTTTTCTGAATTTTAAATAATCCAAAATTTAATTCCTGTAAAGTAGAACTTTTTACGATTTATAAAACTCTTTTAAAAGTAGAAAGTACACAATGTTTTTTAATAATACTAACATAACCTGTAAATTTGTTTTATTAAAATTAAAACTGATGAGGCATTTCATTTCAAACCGATCTCACCGACAAAAAACAATCGCAAGGAGAGCGATTTTCTAATAAATTTTATTATATAAAAATTTAATTATTTATAATGTATTATATACTGATTCGAAAGAGAATTTCATTAGCTTTCTATTGCTATTTTATTTTTTTAATTTCTCTTAATTTCGTAGAGAAATTCCTGTTTGAAAGGTTAAACTCTTAATATCTCAAAACACCCCCACGTCGATTTTTATCAAAATTATATGAAAATAAAGCTTAATTTTTCTAGTTTCTATTCCTGTATAAAATATTATTAACATTTAATGGGATTAATAGAAAAAAAATTATTTAAATTGTCAAATTTTTTAAAACTTGACGGGGTTTAATCTTTTAAACAGGAATTTCTTTACAAAATTGAGAGAAATTAAAAAAATAAAAATAGCAATAGAAAGCTTAGAAAATTCTCTTTCGAATCAGTATATAATATATTATAAATAATTAAATTTTTATATAATAAAATTTATTAGATCGGTGAGAGGGTTTGAAATGAAATGCCTCTAATACAAGTGTTAGCACATGTATGTTTGCAAATTTGCGCTATGAAACGCTGTAATTTTAAAAGTCTTTAACATAAAAAATTATTAAATTCGATATAGTTGTTTATACTTATATTTTTTGTTATTTTTTAGTCGACTATTGATAAGAGGAAACGCCACAGAGATCAAACACTTGACAATTTTTTTTGTAAAAGACGGAATAACGGAAACGAGGGCTCTGCTTCTATCGATACTTCAGTGGATTTAGTAGAAGAAACTCCAGAGACCTCTTGCACTATAAATGTGTCTTCAATTGAAACTACAATTTCCCATAATGAGGACATATCGGAGCCGTCGAGTAGTTCTTCGAATTTAAAAATTAGTGGTCAAATCCACGATATGAACAAATCCGTGCTGCAGTCAGCATACACATATTCTGAGTCTGACACAATTGTCACCAACGACATTGGAAACTATATTGGTCAAAATATTGATGATTTCAACCGACAGATTGGCTCAGTCGGATAGATGCCTGGCGTTGGTGGTCGTTTAAGGACCAAGGGTATAAGTATCCTTGGTTCGCTCCCACTTGGCTTGGTATTTTTCCGGCACGTGAGACAATCTGAGCGGGAGGTTTGACGTCGAGGTATAATGATGTGCACTGTCGATTATTGTCCGGTACACACCATTAGAACTCGACTGTCGATAAACCGGTTGTACTCGGAGAGGTTTTCTACAGTTTCCCTCTCCACTGGCGAGAAAACCCATTGACGGGTGGTCCAGGCAAATGCGAGTACTCCTAATAAAGTGGGCTGTAGACGCAAAATTAGGTTAATATATAGAAAATTTCTAAGTAGAATGGTTATGCTTAATCCAAAAAAAAGTATTTCTCGGGGACTCTTGTCGAAGTGCGTAAGGCCAATAGGGCAGGAGTATAAACAATAAAAAAAAAAAAAAATATTGATGATTTCATAAAGTATCAATTGTTGGAAAATCCTTGGACGCCGCCGAACAATTTTCAATTTCCATTTTTAGAACATCATAAAAATGGAAAAACAGTTAAACGTTACTTTAACTTTAACCATTTACAAAAATATAATTGGTTAGTTTATTCCGACAAGAAGAAAGGTTTATTTTGTAAATATTGTGTTTGGTTCACAAAACCATCTGGCGAAGGAAAACATGGAGCGACTCCGTTATATAAACTCGTCACTGAACCTCTCATTTCTTTTGCCAAACTTGCTGGGGAAAAAGGTGATTTAGAAGTTCATAATAATCGTATTTATCACAAAAATGTTGTAGAAGCCAGGAAAGAATTCATTGCTACTTACCTTGATCCTAGGCGTGATGTAAGGAGTAAGATAAACGACAAGTATCTATCCGAAGTCGTGGAAAATAGAGTCAGATTAAAACCAATTGTGGAAAGTATTGTTTTCTTAGATCGACAAAATATTCCACTGCGAGGACATAGGGATGACGGCAATCTCTATTCAATCTCGAATGAAAAGAAGAATGTGCTATTAACCAAGGAAATTTCAAAGAACTGCTCTCATTTCGTATTGCTTCAGGGGGATACGAACCTCGAAAATCATTTAAAATATACTTCTTCTCGAGCCACATATATAAGTAAAAGCACTCAGAACGAAATCATTGATTGTTGTGGTCAAGAAATTTTGAATACAATTGTTGACAGAGTAAAATTATCCAATCTTTTTGCAATTTTATTTGACGAGACTACTGATGTGAACCACAAATCTCAAATGAGCCTCATCTTGAGATATGTTCATAATTTTAAAGAAATTCGAGAGGATTTCGTAGGCTTCATCGATACATTTCATACCGTTTTGAGTACCGATTTTGACAGTAACAAAAACGAAACTGTTTCTAATGAAAAAAAAGAATGTTCCTTGACTGGAGAAAATTTGGGACAAATTGTACTGCGAAAATTAAAATCAATGAATTTACCATTACACCGTCTTGTTGGAATTGGAACAGACGGTTGTTCAGTAATGCTTTCTGAAAGGAAAGGAGCTGTAGCTGAGGTGAAAAAAGAATGTGTTAATGCTTTGCAATGTTCATGTAAAAATCATGCTTTAAATTTATCCATTTCAAAATCTTCTGAAGTGACAGCTATTAGAAATGGAATAGGTGTTATGAAAGAAGTTATATCTTTCTTTACAGCGTCTCCAAAACGTAACACAATTCTTTTACAACATTTGCACCATCAAATGTCTGGATTGTGTGAAACCAGATGGGTAGAGCGGCACGATGGAGTTATTCAATTTTTTAGTGACCTACCGAAAATTTTAGACGCATTAGAAGAAATTTCAAAATGGAAAGATAACGCGACTGCCAGTAAAGCTAAAATATTGTCAGCCTCTCTCTGCGATAGTGAATTTCTTGTTGCTATGAATTGTTTGAGTGATACACTCGCTTTGACACTTCCTCTAAGCAAACAGTTGCAGAAAGTTAATTTAGATTTAAAAAAAGCTGTTGATCTAATTGCTGACACTATATCCATCTTGCAGAAACGCCGTAATGACGCTGAAGATGTTTTCCACAAAGGAGTATGGGTGCGTGTAAATTCTCTTGCTGAACACTTGAATCTAGAAATAAAAACACCTCGTTGTTGTCGACGCCAAACAAAACGTTCAAATTATGAAACAGCAAATGCAAAAGAATATTATCGAATATCTGTTTTTATTCCTCTGTTAGATAATATTCTAATAGATTTAAGTTCAAGATTTGATTCAAATTCCTTCGATATTTTTCATTTACCACTTCTATTGCCTACATGTGTTTTGGAACTTAATACTGTAACAGAAGAGGATGTGGCTAAAAGTATTAAAAAAATAATAAATCGATTTCATTCTTTACTGGATGTTAAATATCAACTGGAGAAATTTTACTGAAAAATGAATACGATTTATGGCAAAGGAAATGGACTCGTCATCAACAATCTGTCCCTACTACGGCAATAGAAGCCTTATCTACCTGCGATGAAGATGTCTATCCATTGATAAGTCAGCTTCTCAAAATTTTAGCAACATTACCGATAAGCAATGCTTCTGCTGAAAGAACATTTTCTGTGCTCCGCAGATTGAAGACTTGGCTTCGATCGGTTATGAGCCAAGATCGCTTAACAGGCCTTGCACTGTTAAATATCCATAGAGACATCGAAGTGAATGTAGAAAATATTATCATACGCTTTGCAAAAAGTGGAAAAAGGCGTCTAACATTTTCTCTTTAAAATAATACTAAAGTATTATGTTTTATGTCACAAGTTTATTTTAGCTTTTTAAGGGAATGTCAAAGTCGTGTCAGCGTTTCCATTGCAGTATTAAAATATGAAAATAAGTGTTAAAGTTATAAATATCTTTTATGACAATGTTTCATTAAAGCAAATAAATAACTTATAAGAAATTAACATTTTTTTATTTCATAAAAAAGGTCATCAAGCTAGCGTCTAGCAGATGGCCCCCCCCAAGAACCTTGTCTGGATCCGCCCCTGCGCTTTATACAATTTTTACAATAAATTATACTTAGAAAATATTGTAATTTATTATAATAAATAAATGTAATCAAAATAAATGTTGTTGTTTCTTATACCTGAAAACAATAGGGTTAGGTTAGGAATAATAATTTCAGTCCAATCGATATTTTATAATTTTATTGAGGAAAAAAAGGATACACAATTAAAACTAAAATACTTAAATATTACAGTTTTTGCAGAACCATGTTTTTAAGTTTATAACATTCTGAAGAGCACAAGTAAAAGTTTTATTGTTGATTAAATGTTTTGAACAAGTTCCAATACATGTTTCAATGTTTACCTTTTTAATGAAGCACAATTTAAATCATTCATGTCGATAATTTCAATACAATATTTTTCATCGATTAAGCTTTTTAAACCATTTTTTCTTCTCTAAACCTTTAACATAAATTGTCTTTGGTTTTTTAAATACATTGTCTAAAATTTCTTTTAAATAAACGTAGGGTACATCACCAGAATTCCAACGAATACCATGGAAATTATTTTCTAACCAACGATTAATATATTTATATTTGTTTGTGACGCAATTCCATGGACAAGGAGGTTGGAAAACCATATTTATTGGTATTGAAACATTATTTACAGAAACTATAGCTAATTCTTTTTAAACAAATTGATTAATTGGCAATTTGAATCCTTGCACATCTATCAAGTACTGCATTTTTAAATCAACTAATCTCATTACGCGTAAAGAGTTAAATATATAGAAGCTTAAAGTTAAACAATTTTTTTAACAATTCCACTGATTGGTTTATATTCAACGATGCGGTCATGCAAAATTAAGCAATAAGCTGAAGTATTGGCGGGAAAATTTTCTTTTGAATCAAATTCTAAGCGGATATCAACTGGTCCACTTTTTAAAGACTCATTTTGTTTTGAACAATCTACACTGTAAAAAATTTAGGGAGTTAACGGACTCAGGAGTTGGGAGTGAAATTTTTCGAGTTAAAAATCAACTCCAAAAGAGAATTAATTTCTAACTCCCTTTATTCAACACCCGTGCGAGTTATTTTTTCCAAGGGGAGTTAGCATTTGGGTGTGAAATTTTAACTCTCTTTATTTAACTCCCCTGGCATTAACTCCTCAATGGGTGCGACTTTTATAGACCTCCCGGGGGAGTTAAAATTTAACTCCCTTTTTTTACAGTGTACTACAACTAAAGGAGCATATTGTAAAAATTCTTTTTTTGATAAAATTGGTTGAGACTCTTTACTATAATAAGAAGCTTGAAAATTTGTAAACATTTCATATAAAGTAGAGTACTGGTTTCTACCAATATTCAGATTCATATTACCATAAGGATAACATTGTGAATTTAAAAATAATTTTACATCAGATAAATCACAATGATCGAAACAACTAGAGTTTTGAACTGTATTATTTTTTCTGTTTCTCTGAAACCCTAATACAATAAATCTAGGTTTTTCTAATTGACTTGATGTTTTTACACTCCGAATATGCTTAGGAGTTATTGGTAATAAAGTATATTCATACAATTCCCAAGTTCTAAAACTTATTGGAATAGATGGATCTTTTTCAATATATGTATTTTAATAATTTAAACTTTCGAGCATCTGATAATTTTACGTATGGTAATAACCATTTAATTTTTTCAATAACAATTTTAAACTCTTCTAAAGGTGCTACTTGCAACACTGCGTTAGCATCCGTTCTTGATCTGATTAAAATAAGCTCATGTTTAGCATTAATAATAACTTTTTGGTAATCTTCAGCAAAACCAAAAATCATACTTAAAGGAATACAAACATCAAAATAACCTTGCGCATTTGTTAAGGTTGGTTCATTAGTAAATTCTAACCAGCCAACATTTTCAAGAAATTTATTTTGACTAGAATCGAGAGAAACATAATTTTTCATTAAACTTGTAAGACCTACAGTTTTATTTTTTTTAATTTCTACACCATTAAGTTTATACTTTGCTTCTTCAAATAAATGACATATGCCATTAGAAATTAAATTCGTACGTTTTAGAGCTGTTCCATCAGGTTTTACGAGTTTTCCAGTGATGTGAATCGAGCTTTTGCTTGGAAATAAGCAATGATTCTGATTCTGTACCGTGATGCGGATTTCGTCACTATTGTTGTATGTTGATGAGGTGTATGGTTGTTGCGCATGAACTTCATAATGAGCAATAGATTTATCAAAAATTACTGGTGAATCAATATTTAAAATTTCCCCTTCCATAGCAAATAATAATACGTTGAAATACAAAGGCACAAATACAAGTAAAAATAACCTTAAATATTTTTTTTTACTCTCTTCCTCCTTTTACAATCTTTAGACCGAGATTTTTCAGTAGTTGCAGGTTCTGAGGTGTTAATCTCTTCAAGATTCGCCGACGACTGATTTGATTCTGGCATTGTGTTTTAATTTTATAACCAAAACCAATCCTTTTTCTATTATTAAAAACAATACCCATTATTTAAGGGATTTAATATGAACCCTTATTGTTATAGTTTCCCCTCGAAAATTAACTAAATTTCCGTCTTGGTCTACAATTCGCAACTGAATATAGTCTATTGTCTTGACAGCGACTGGCAAGTAAATGACGTGATTTGGTACTTCCACTATTTTATATCCTGGTGGAACAATAGGGAAAAATTCATGAATAGTATGCACTTTTTCACCATTGATGTATGCTCCGGTTGTTATATTACATTCTACTCTTAATGAATTTATTTTAATGATTGATACTGGTTGATCAGACTCATGGTATTCTTGAGCTTTTAATTTGCGAGGAGAAAATCCTCTATAAAAATCTATAAAATCCTATAGAATCATTGGGTTTAAAATTAATTTCTTCATCAAAATAAGCTGTACATTTCAATGTATTATTGTTTGGTTTGATTCTAAAAGTAATTCCTTTATTTTTAAAATTAAATGCAAAACCTGATCAATATCACTAACTTCATAACTTCCTGTGGGTATAATAATTTTTTCATTTCCTACGTAAAATTTATTCTTTCCAACATCTATATTAGGAATAGAATTAAAAGTTAAAAATTTAACAAGACCAAGAGCATAATTTTTAAAATTAGACAACTCTATTGGTGGAAAAAATTGAGATTCTGAGATGGAAGAATTTCCAGACAACGTTAAAATAAGTGAATCGTCCATGATGAGGTCAAATTAATACCTGACATTTAAAACAAGAATATCATTTATTTATATGCAGAGTATACAAATCAGGAATATTTAATTGATTACATAAAAATTTAAGACCTAAATGTCCGCATACATATGTATTATAGTTTTGATATCGTTTATGATTATATTTTATGCTACCAACACCAAAATATTTAACAAGATCACAAGGTGGTCGAAGATTACCAAAGCTATCGAAATATATGATTTTATTTTTATTCTTTTTATATGCACACCAGTGTGTACCAGGACCATCTTTATCATCTAGATTAATAATTGCAAATTCATTTTCTTTAGGACCACGCATAGGTATTTCATTTCGCATAAAAACTCCTCGAAAATATGGAATTTTTAAACGTTTTGCAAATTTTAATAAATCTAAGTCTGTTAGCGCACGGTGAGGTAGCTTTACTTCAAGTTTTTTGACTTGCATCCTTGTCCTACTTTGTATGGTTTTAGATGAAGGCCTAGTCCTGCTTTATATGGTTTTAGAAAGAGACCTTTTCCTAAGGCAATAGATTCCATTGTATGATTATGTCGCTTGCTTTCCTCTAGTTGACGTTTTGCAGAATTTGCATCATTTACAGCTTTTGCTATGCCAGCTGCTCCCCCTGCTAGAGCCCCTGTTGCACTTAAACCCGCAAACAAAGGAATAAGAAAAGGTAAAATTCCTTCCACTTTAGAAGGTATCGGTAAAACTCGAGGTTTATTAATCGCTTGCCACCAGCAATTTTAACTGCTAAACGTGCACCTTCAAGTGCTGATTTAATAGTAGACTGTGCATTTGTATTCAATTCAGGGTGTCTAGCGATTCGTCAATTTAAAATTCCCGGGTTTTTTCCGGGTTCTTGAATAATTTTCCTGGATATTCACAAAGGATTTAAAAACATATTTAAATGTTTATCAATAACATTATTTACGTAATTAAATATTGTTTTTATTAAATTACAATGATTAAAGTTATGCAATAATTTCTAAAAACTTGACATAGAATATCAAAATTTCACTTATAAAAATTTCTCAACTTTATAATATAATTGTCAATTCAGGGGAATTTAAGAAATTTATTAAATGTTACAAAGATGTCAGAGGTTGAAGTGTGGAAAAATTTGAAAAAAAATTCCGCTCGGTACATACATTATACTCTTTGAAATACTTGTAAAATTTAGTATAATAATATCAAATATCAAGAATTTCAATCTAACTTTACTAAATTTCAAATTATTTCTTTCACTGTTTAGTATTTTTGATACCAAAATTTCGGTTTGGTGCACTTTTTCCCTAAACTGTAAAAACTTTTACAAAATATATATGATATGTGTTAATATATGTAATAAATTTTCTCTCCGTGTATCACAGAAGATTCTTAATTTCTTCTTATAAAATTTGTTACGTATTGTATACCTATAAATTGTTATATAAAAATAATAATAGTAAAAATCCTTTAACTTTTATAATATAACGTGTACTAAGGTTAGCTTTAAATAAAATTTAAGTTATTATTTTTACTACTGCTTCATACTATCAATTTACCCTTGACGATTTGAGCTGTGACCGTGTTATTATATTACGCTTTAAAAAAAATTATATTTTTTATATACATAATTCAAAAAATACCCTATAAATAAAAAATTCCCGGGTTTTTCCTGGTTTTTTGAGGTCGAACCAAATTCCCGGGTTTTTCCCGGTTCGTTAGACACCCTGTAATTTCATAGATTTTTTCGCTGCGGTTACAGTCTTCCTCAACGTTGATTTTTTATTTTCCTTCTTTTTATTCATATTTTCTTTTGACTTGATTTCCATACCAAATTTTGATTTGACCTTCATTGCATTTGTTATTGCGTAAGCTGCAGCTCTTTCACTATACTTTGCGTCAGGAGCAAACACACGTTGCCAAGCTTTGTCAGCAAGTACTCTATCAGCTGCGTTTCTTGCTTCTACACTTTCCCTATTTTTTGAATAAGAAATATCGTGCTGTTTACAAGCAGCGTCGAGAGGGTTGATTCCTGGATCACCTCGTGCTAATCTTTTTGACAATTTTGTTCCTTTGACCACAGTATTGATAGCCAGGTATATGAAGTTCAAACGGTAATTTATTGATAATTTTATTTAAGACACCTCCACCTCGTCTTACTCTTTTCAAAGTTTTCTTTAAAACTAATTTGTTTTCTATTTACACCCATATTTATATTCTTTACGGTAAGAAAACTTTTTCAAGACTAAAGTGGAAATCTATATAACCAAAAATACCAATGTATTTATAGTTAATAAATACCAATGTATTTATAGTTTTTTGTCATTTGACTACAAACAGTTGACCTTTAATGATCTAGCTAAAAAATTATGACAGTAATAGTCAATTATCTCATTTGCCTCCGACAGTAAAGCCTAACATCGACCTTGCCCAAGGCATGAAAGAGTTAACTATCGACACCAAATCGCAAACATCTCCTAAAAAACTAGACCTAGCATCATGAAGGAGTTAACTATAGA
Source organism: Leptopilina syphax (assembly GCA_032872505.1). Lineage (NCBI taxonomy): Eukaryota > Metazoa > Arthropoda > Insecta > Hymenoptera > Figitidae > Leptopilina > Leptopilina syphax. The sequence goes on from CM065468.1 coordinate 31,940,478, forward strand.
CACAAAATCGCAAACCTCTCTTAAGAAACTAGATCCACATAAACGTCATTATTTGACTTGCATGCAAACGTTACAAGCGTCTACAGTGAACTGACATTGAAACTATTAAAAATCTTGTATTTATAGTTTTAACCTCAGTTATCGTAAGAATAGAGTTTGAAGCACAGTCGATTAAATTGCCAGTTTACAATTTTGACACTCTTGTTCAAGATTGTAATAAAAAAAACAGAAAATCGTCATGGTAACTTATTGACAAATAGTGTGCGAGCAATATTTTGTGGACCGTCAAATTGTGGAAAGACAAATGCTTTACTTGCTCTTCTAATACATCCCAATGGATTACGATTTGAAAATGTTTATGTGTACTCAAAATCGTTATATCAACCAAAATACAAATTTTTAGAAAACATTTTACAACCAGTAGAGGGTGTTGACTACTTTCCATTTAATGAATATGCGGATGTTGTAGAACCAAACAATGCGTTACCAAACTCAATATTTATATTTGATGACGTAGCATGTGAAAAACAAAATAATATTAAGGCCTTTTTTGCCATAACTGTTTGGCCATAACTGTTTCCGACCCACCCGTGGGTCGTGTTCATTTTCACTCAAAATAAATATACTTTTTATATAAATTGATAAATATTTTTCTTTAAATCAATATTTTAAGATATTATAAGGGCCATTAATGATATTTTTTACAATAATTGAATAATTAGTTATAATTTAAATATATTATACTATTTGAAAAAGTATCAGATTCCGCTGGGCATTTTAAAATGAAAAACAATTTGAGGAACATACATATGATTGTCCCAATTGGGACAATCATATGTATGTTCCTCAAACAGTTAAGGGATTAAAAAAACTATGTCCATCTCCCCCGGACTTACCCTATTTGAAAAAATTTATATAATTTTTAATTCTGAAAAACTCCTTTAGAGGCCATCCACATATTACGTCACACTTTAAGGGGGAGGGGGGGGGGTCAAACAATTTGTGACACCCTGCAGAGAAAATGGCGCTAATGTATTTAATATAGTATGTGACATGGGGGGGGGGGGGTAAAAAATGACTAAAAATAGTGTGAAGTAATATGTGGATGGCCCCTTAATTGATAATGTGCCTAAAAAACAGTAACTAAGTATTTGTTATTTCAAGAAAAAAAGCATAATATAAGATGGTATCCTTAAATATTTGAAGTAAAAAACAGAACTTATTTTTTCTATTTTTAATCATTCTTTCTGAGTTGTTATAAAGTGGGTTATGTATGACTGCGTAATCTGTTATAAATTTAAAAAAATTATTTAAAAGAATGTAAAACATATTTAGTGACATATTTATTTTAATTACAGTATTTTTTTAAATCATCGGGCAACGAGCTCTAAAAGATTTTTACTGGAATAACCCCCCAAAAAAATAAACCGAAAGGAAATTTTACCGTATAAAATTTCTTTATATCAGCAATGAAACTTCGAACTTTACAATGAGAGTCGAATACAGAAAATTCATACGTCTCGCTAAGTTTTGGTGATTATAACAGGGAATTATTTTATCAAGGATTGTACATAACCAGAGATTGTAAGTAAACAATCGATTATAATTACAGTTGATTGTAACTATCAGTGCTTGTAACTAGCATTGATTATAACAATCATTAACATAATCATTTACATCTACAGTTAATTAACCATTGACTAAAATTGTTCCATATAAAGAAACATTTCTTTTAAATTCCAGGTGTAATAAAGCTTTTTTTCTTTCTATATTTTGCATATATATATATGAACAATAAATGAACAAAAACTTGCAAAGTCATATTCTAGCATTAATAAAAGTTTTATTATTTCCCAAAGAGATGAAAGCTTCCATAGGTATAATTAATTTCACTTGAAAAGCTTTTCACGCCCGAAAAAAAATCAGGATTGATTGTCTCCTCATTTTCTTCCATTCAGACTTCCGCGTTAGAGAAAAAGAAAAAAAACTTAATTTTCCGAGTTTCCTTTATTTGCCAAGCATAAAAATAACCCCTGAATATTATACTGCTCAGAAAAAAGGTCGCATCTTAATTATTTTCTATTAAAATAAAACAACATTAAATTCCACTTATCTCAATTAAAACTTGAAAAGCAAAAAAACGTTTCGTTTTTTATCTAACTTTTCAAATACCTAGTTTTTTCAAAAAACACAAAAAAAGGAACAATCAATGTTGTAAATAATTGTAAATAAAAAAAAAGTTTGCATTTAAAAAAATGCAAATCATAAAAAATGAAATAAAAACAAAAGAAAAAAAGCTTTTATTATCACGAAAATTGCTCTTCATTTTTGACCTCGTTTTTTAAAATTGAACTGTATTTACAATGTCAAAAATTTTGTTTCTTTTTCATTCGTCCAACAACTATATCAGTGTGCAAACATCAATACACAAATGGAAAGTTTCGTCTATATAGTATATGTACATATAGAGTATTTTACGAGGAGGGTATTTCAACATTTTTATAGATTCTATTTTCCAGACAGATATTCTCTTCCTTTTTAATGAAAAATAAAAGCTCCAAAAAAAAGATCTTGAATTTGCTATTTGAAGCGTAATCTCTTTCATATTCTGTTCCTCTAATCGTCGAATGAGATACTCGTAAATTTTAATCACCCATCATCTACCATTAACTTTACGTAAAATCCCTCTACTATAGAAATTTCCGTATTAAAAATTAAATGTAATGGGAAAATAAATAATAACAATAATAATAAATAAAATAATAATAACTATAATATTATATAACAATAATCAAGAAATCTATAGTCACGTGAAGCTATAGTGTTTTTTATTCCAAATTGGTTTATAGTTCGAGTTGTAATGTCAAAAGTTTGACAGTTAATTATTGTAAATATAGGGGAGAATGGGGCAAACCGGCCATACCTACGGTTTTTTTACTCTTGTGACTAAACGAATCAACCGATTTCATTTTTCGATGGCTTGTTTGAAAGATCATTTAATTGCGCAACTTTTTCCCAGAGGCACCTATACTTTATCTTTTATTGTTTAGTTACTGTGTTAACTTAAAAAAAATTTGCAAACTGGCCGGTTTGCCCCACCCCCTGGGGTAAACCGGCCACCTACGTTTTTTTATCTATAATATTGCATAATTGTATAATCTATAATAACAACAAACATAAAGAATCATGTAAACAAAGGTTGTAATAATGTAAATAATAATACAGGATTGAATTTTAATTAAATAAATAATTTTTTTAATAACAAAACAAAAATGTTTGAAATTATCAGGAAAACAATATTAAAGGGTCTAATTCTCACCCAATGGGAAATTTACAACTGGCGGAGTACTGCGCCAGCACTGTCAGTACTGGCATAAATCTGGGATGATAACGCTGTGTAACTCTGGCGAAGTACTGCCTGCCAGTGCTGCCAGACAGCGCTGGCTGAGAATATTGCCGCAATAAATGCCGTATTGTTATTAATTAGTCGTAAATTCATAATTATAAATAATTTAACAACAAAATGGTAAATAATATTAATAAATAGTTATTATTCATAAAATATTTCTCTTCTTAAAGAAATTGTATTAAAGATGGAGACTCACAATGGATATAGTAAATGAAGTAGAAAAAAATTGTTTATAACATTTAAAAATTAAATAATAAACAATTACAGTAAATGTGCATTAGATTTTCATACTTTAGTACCTAACGATTGGAATCTAGAAATATCGCAAACCTATGAAAATAAGCAAAATTGCTGACGAGGGAAATCGAACCTACGACCTACGGACTAACAGACTAACGCTCTAACCACTATGCTAACGACACATGTGTACAGTAAAGTATTAATATCTCAGTATCATTCAGACATACAACTATTGAGTCAAAGATGAGAAAAAAATAGGGATACGTTAGAAATAATAAATTAAACTAAATTTTTAATAATTAAATTAAATTACTTTACTTATTGCATTTAACATTTTACGTAATTCTTAAATTAGGGGAGAGTGGGGCAAACCGGACCCCCTAACGGTTTTTTGACTCTTGTGACTAAACGAATCAACCGATTTCATTTTTTCGATGGCTTGTTTGAAAGATCATTTAATTGCGCAACTTTTTCCCAGAGACACCTACACGGAAAAACTTTGAATACCAATTGCTGTTAAACTCACAATGTATTGTTAGTAGATTGACTACTAAAGTGGGGAAAAAGTGGTCAAAAGACGAAATTTCTTATTTAATAGAAGTTTCGATAATAATACATGTTCTCTTTTTTTTCAATATTTAGTAGTCAAGTTAAGAGAAACTCGTTTATGATGTACGAGAAAAAAAAGTTGTTGAAAAAGTGAATGTCGAAATTTTATTTTCTATATTCGTAAGATTGATATTTTCTTCGCGCTGCGTTTACAATTTAGTAGTCAAACTATCAGAACTGCACGCATACAAACGAATACCGCTGTTCGTGTAGTCACACATAACCACTTAATCTCGTGTTCGAGTTAAATGGCCGCCGTCATTCCACCTGGTTCTCTTTTATCAGTAAATATTAGGTTATGTTTGAACAAGTCTTTTAAACTTGAACAAAATGTTTATATATTTCATTGTCACATAATTGACCTTTAATATTTTTCTCAGTGTAATTGTTTTTTTAATTAAAATTTGAAATTAAATTAAAATTTTTTAAATATTTGAATTCGATTTAAGAAGATTTTTCTAAATTTCTTAATAAATATTTATGATTATTTTTAATTAATTGAAAAAATTTTAAATGATTTCTATTAATGTAAAATTTTTTTTTAAATTAAAAAAATAATAGTTAAATTATTTAATTAAATTAATTAATTAAATAAACAATTTTACGAAATAATAATGACATTATATTTTATTTTTCTATATGTCAAACATTTTTATAATTTATTACAAGAATCCTGTTTGATGAAAATTAATTCTGTTTATTTCAAAAATAGACCTTATTAATTTTAAGTAATTAATTGATTTTATCAATTTTGTATAACAAACAAATATTATTTAAAACGGCATTCAACATATGCATACAAATTTTCTCCCAAGTGGAAATACAATTGTTGGATTAGTATATAAGAACACTGACTTATTTTCTCTATATGAATTGTATATGCGTTCCGTCGATTACAGTGTGCGTTACTTTATCTGTATGTTAGGGAATTAGATTAGGTTGCGTTGAAATTAAGTTGTCAAACGACATTAGGTAAAATAGATTTCTTCCTTACTCATTAGTATTAGTGGCGACATTCTGTATACCTGTCACTGACATTCGACATTGTTTTTTTAGCGAAATCGTGAATTTTAAATGTTGATCAACTGACTACCCACACAGCACATGATATTTCCTGAATACTTCCTGAATATTTCACTGAAAGATTGAAATATTTCATTGCAAGATTCAGGAAATATTTCTGCAAACAGGAAAATGTCCGCTTATGTGGGAATATTGACGCGAAAGTTGAGAAAATATTTCATTGAAATATTTTGGAAATATTCAACTGAAATGATGCGCACTGGTCGAACTCAGTTTCTATGGCCTGTAGAGTTGCGCAGTAGTTTTTGACTTACTATATCCTATGGGTTTTAAAATATTTCAGAAAATTCCTATTGATTTGAGGTGTTTAACAAATTTTTCCATTTTTTGAAATATTTTCACAATATTGCAGAATCTTTATGTGTAATATTGCAGGAATATTTCAATGAAATATTTTCTCAATTTTCGCGTCAATATTCCTACATAAGCGGACATTTTCCTGTTTGCAGAAATATTTCCTGAATCTTGCAATGAAATATTTCAATCTTTCAGTGAAATATTCAGGAAGTATTCAGGAAATATCATGTGCTGTGTGGGTACTAAATTTTCAAACTCTTTTTCTGTGTTTGGGTATGTCCAAGTTGTGAAATGTAAACAAACCAAAAGGTAAACAAACCAAACACAAAAATCGCACTTTTGTAATAGACGTTTCTCTTACAAAAATTAACATTTTTACACTTTCTCTACAAAAATGAAAAATTAGAGTTTCAAAGTGTCCAAAAAAATTATTTTTGGCTATGAGCAATAAAAAGCAATTAGTGAAATAACTAATTAAAATGACCAGAAAAATAGCATTTTTGACGCGTCGCGAAAAATAAACTGTTTGAGTATATCAACCGCACGGATGATGAAGAAGTTCCATGTCAGCGATTGGACCTTCAACATGTGGAAAGGGAAATTTTTCCCTTTCCTCCTTGAAATTACAAGAGAAAGGGTAAAAACTTCTTCATCGTCCGTGCGGTTGATATAGTCAAACACTTGAATTTTTCGCGATCTGAGACTCTGTTGCTCTCTGCGCAAGCGCAGAGCGTACTAAGAATGCATTGACGGCATCATGTGGAAGTGCACATTTTCTTTTGAATGAAACTTAGTTGTTTTCTCATTTTTTTCAGCTATGCAAGGCGTAGTAACCAAATAGAATACGTCAGTTCACCATTTTCATAAAGAAAATATGAATTTATATATATGTACGAAAATGAGACCTCGTGCAAAAATGCTTCAAAATAGCGCATAGTGAAGCATTTTTGTACGAGGTCTCATTTTCGTAAATAAATACAAATTCACATTTTTTTTATGAAAATGGTGAACTGACGTATTCTATTTGGTTACTACGCCTTGCATAGGTGAAAAAAATGAGAAAACAACTAAGTTTTAATCAAAACAAAATGTGCACTTCCACATGGTGCTGTCAATGCATTCTTAGTACGCTCTGCGCTTGCGCAGAGAACAACAGAGTCTCAGATCGCGAAAAAATGAAGTGTTTGACTATATCAACCGCACGGACGATGAAGAAGTTTTTACCCTTTCTCTTGTAATTTCAAGGAGGAAAGGGAAAAATTTCCCTTTCCACATGTTGAAGGTCCAATCGCTGACATGGAACTTCTTCATCATCCGTGCGGTTGATATACTCAAACAGTTTATTTTTCGCGACGCGTCAAAAATGCTATTTTTCTGGTCATTTTAATTAGTTATTTCACTAATTGCTTTTTATTGCTCATAGCCAAAAATAATTTTTTTTGGACACTTTGAAACTCTAATTTTCCATTTTTGTAGAGAAAGTGTAAAAATGTTAATTTTTGTAAGAGAAACGTCTGTTACAAAAGTGCGATTTTTGTGTTTGGTTTGTTTACCTTTTGGTTTGTTTACATTTCACACCTTGGACTTACCCTTAATAGTCGGACTACGAAATATTGATACCGTTGCAGTTTTTCCCCACTTTAGTAGTCAATTTACTAAGAACACATGGTGAGTTTAACAGAAACTAGTATACAAAGTTTCTCCGTCTATACTTTATCTTTTATTGTTTAGTTGCTGTGTTAACTTTAAAAAATTTTGCAAACGGTCCGGTATGCCCCACCCCCTGGGGTAAACCGGACCCCCCCATGGGCAAACCGGACCGTTTGGTTTTTTATTTATAATATTGCATTTACATAATCTACAATAATAAAAAACATAAAGAATCATGTAAACAATGGTTGTAGTAATGAAAATAATAATACGGGATTGAATTTTAATTAAATAAATATTTTTTTTAATAAAAAAATAAAAATGTTTGTCATTATCAGAGAAACAATATTAAAGGGTCCAATTCTCATTGGAAGACAATTATTTTTTATTGTAACTAAATGTTTTAATGAAAGAAAAATTTTATTTAAAAATAATTTTTATGAAACTTTAATTCAATGGAAATATCCTATGGCCGGTTTGCCCCACCGAAAACGGTCCGGTTTGCCCCACAGGCCCATTTTGAGAATAAATTTTTGTCAAAAAGGAACGCTTTGCAAATTCATCAAAGATTTTTGTGGTAAATATTCCTGAGGTGTGTACCTTCAAAACCCAAGACCTAATATTTGGAAACATTACACGATTTCCTCAGAATTTCCTTAAGAAAAAATTCGTAAAAGTGTAGAAAAAAACCAAAAAAAAAACTTTTGCTCCCTTCGTCGCACAAACGCAACCTAAAACTGTCAGATTGAAAAAATAAGGTATACTAAACATGGTTGTTTTAAATTTGTAAACAACACTTTTTCCAATTTCGCCATTTCGGAAATATTGAGAGGGGTCCGGTTTACCCACCGGTCCGGTTTGACCCACTCTCCCCTACGTGGTAATTTTTTAATAATTTTTTATTCATAGTAAGAAGTATAATAGTATTTTAATAGGAACCAAATTATTATTAAGATTAAAGTTTAAATTTTGTTTATAATTTTAATTTGTTTAAATAATTTATTATTTACAAAATTAGACAATTGTGTTAAATTGTTATTATTAAATTTAATAAGAATAAAAAATGAACAACTGAAAAGTAAAATATTAATTTTTTTCAATAAATTTATATTTATAAACATTCATAAACATTTTTTATAATTTTTTTCAAGTTTATGTCAAAAACAGACACGATTATTTTAAAAAGTTGAAAAAATTCTTTGTATAATTCAATTACTTTCAAAATTTTTAATTATAACTATATATTAAAGAAACTCCATTATTTTAAAAAAGTTTAAAGATATTCTTCAGAAGAATTTAATTAAGATTTTTAAAAATTTTCATTACATTTTTCGCGAGAATTCGATTATTTTCATAAATAATAAAATTCTTCGAAGGAATTCAATTATTCTCAAATTCTTTGACAAAATTCTTTTCAAGAATTCAATGATTTTTAATACATACATATTTTTAAATAAATTCATATTCATATTCAATTTAAATTCATATTTAAAGATCATATAATTTAAAATGGTTGACACATCCCTGAACGTTCACTCACTAATAGCATTTTAACGAACCTCTCTTCGGCGGAATCGTCTAATTGCTTTCCGCCGTAGCGAGGTTTGCATGTATTTCGAAATTTTAAGTAAATAAATAACAATAAGTATTTAAATAATTATTTTACAAATATGATTGAAATTTGAAAAATTTAATGTGGAAATTCTGAAAAAATTAGGTTTTTGAAAAGTAGTAATTAAATTTTTTTGAAGATATACTTGAATTTTCAAAAATAACTCTGATAGGAATTGATTTAAGAAAATTTCAGTTAAAATTTTAGAAAATAATTGAATATTTAAAGCGTTATAACAGAAATTTTAGGAATTAATTAAAATTTTAAAATGTTTCCAAATTAAATTCTTTGAAAATTTAAGGGAAGCAAAAGTACAAAAATATTAAAATTTTTATTTTAATAAATTATTAATTACATTGTTTTTTCTTAATTCTTAAAGTTTTGAATACTTTTATTCAAAAGTTCTAAAAAATAAATTGAATTTTGGAAGAATTACAGCTTTGTGATTTTTAGAAATAATTAAATTTCCAAAAGTTTTTCATTGAAATTATTTGAAATTTTAATCCTGTAGAAAAATAAATAAGAATAAGTTTTTAAATTTTTGTTTAACAGAAAGTACTGAAGTTTTCAATAATTTAATTTAGAAATTCCGAAAAAATTTGTTTCATGAAAAAATTTAATTAAAATTTTTTGAAAATAATAATTGTATTATTGAAAACAATGTTTAAAAATTGAAACAAATTGAAAATTTTATCAAATTTCATTGAAATAATCTTTAATGACTTAATGAATCTTATTTGATTACTTTTAAAAATTATTTTGAAATATAATCGTATTTTTAAAGAATTCTAATTGAAAATTTGGAAAATAATTGAATTTTAAAAAATTTAGAATTAAGATGGCCGAAAAATAATTAATAAGGGATAAAAAGATGCGTGTTTTAAAAATCGCTACAAAACAAAGAAAAAACATTTATACCCAATGGGAAATGACCATTAGTCTACCATTGGTGCATTAATGGCCCAATATTGGAAGCCATTGGTTTTCTCTAGGTTTATTATTGGCACCCAATAATGGACCACTAATGGTAAAATCGTGGGATGTCCACGCCGATGCCAATAATTGGCAACCATTATTGGCACATTATTGGCTGCCATTAAAAAACCAATAATAAAAAAAAAATTTTTATTAAATTTTATTAAATAATAAATTTATTTATTTATTTAATAATTATTTTATTTATTATTATTATTATTATTATTTATTATTATTATTAAAAATATTAATTTTTCTAATTAATTATTTTATAGAAATGGTTATTATTTTTTATCACATCGAAATGTGAATAACCCTTTCGTTCAGAGTCTAAAAATTATTTACCTCACATCCATCAGTGCAAAAATAGGAGAGGACGGGCAGAATAAAATTCCACAAATATTCGTGAGAATGCTGCCTCCTTATATACTTTTCAAGTTTCATGTTAGTTGCGAGAGAGTTTAAAACAACACTTCCTACGGAGCGTTGAGCGAACTTCATACAATTACTTACCGCCTCTGCAGAAAATATCATGTAGTAAGTATGTTGTTCGCTCAACGCCCCATAGAAGGTGTTGCTTAAAACTCTCTCGGAACTAACATGAAACTTGAAAAGTATATAAGGAGGCAGCATTCTCACGAATATTTGTGGAATTTTATTCTGCCCGTCCTCTCCTATTTTTGCACTGATGGATGTGAGGTAAATAATTTTTAGACTCGGAACGAAAGGGTTATTCACATTTCGATGTGATAAAAAATAATAACCATTTCTGTAAAATAATTAATTAGAAAAATTAATATTTTTAATAATAATAATAATAAATAATAATAATAATAATAAATAAAATAATTATTAAATAAATAAATAAATTTATTATTTAATAAAATTTAATAAAAAATTTTTTTTTTTATTATTGGTTTTTTAATAGCAGCCAATAATGTGCCAATAATGGTTTGCCAATTATTGGCATGGGCGTGGACATCCCACGATTTTACCATTAGTGGTCCATTATTGGGTGCCAATAATGGGACAATAATGGAATGGTGGCTCCCATTATTGGGCCATTAATGCGCCAATGGTTTTTTTCCCTTTGGGTAGATCTAGGAACTGTTTTTTCAAAATATTTGCTAAGGGGTCATCCATAAACTACGTTACAAATTTAGGGGAGAGGGGTTAAAAAAATCTATAAAATTGCATTTGACGCAATGGTAACGAACGGGAAGGGGGTCTAAAAAGTATGAAAAATTGGTAATGTAGTTTATGGACGGCCCCTAAAAACGTTTTTTAAAAAATTTTAAAACGTGAAAAAACATAGGGGAGAGTAGGGCAAACCGGCCCGGTGGGTAAACCGGCCAGGTGTCAATATCTCCGAAATGGCGAAATTGTCAAAAGTGCTATTTAGAAATTTGAAACAACCATGTGTAGTATACCTTATTCTTTCAATTTGACAATTTTTACTTTTGCTTGTGCAACGCTGGGAGCAAAAGTTCTTTTTTTTTAGTTTTTTTCTACACTTTTACGAATTTTTTCTTAAGGAAATTCTGAGGAAATCGTGTAATATTTCCAAATATTAGGTCTTGGGTTTTGAAGGTACACACCTCAGGAATATTTACCACCAAAAACTTTGATGAATTTGCAAAGCGTTTTTTTTTAATAAATATTTATTCTCAAAATGAGCCTGTGGGGCAAACCGGCCATAGGATATTTGCATTGTATCAGAGTTTCACGAAAATTGTCATTAATTAGAATGTTTTTTTTCATTAAAATATTTACTTTCAATGAAAAATAATTATCTTCCAATGAGAATTGGACCCTTTAATATTGTTTCTCTGATAATTTCAAACATTTTTTTTTGTTATTTAAAAAAATTATTTATTTAATTAAAATTCAATCCTGTATTATTATTTACATTATTACAAGCATTGTTCGCATGATTCTTTATGTTTGTTGTTATTGTAGATTATAAAAATGCAATATTATAGATAAAAAAACGTAGGTGGCCGGTTTACCCCAGGGGGTGGGGCAAGCCGGACCTTTTGCAAAATTTTTTAAAGTTAACACAGCAACTAAACAATAAAATATAAAGTATAGGTATAGCTCAATGTAATAGAAGTGTAAAGATATGGAGAGGATATACAGCTCGATACTTTCTGATAATTAGAGTGCCGAGAGGAAACCAACTCGGTGTTACTCTAATATTGAGAGGATAACCAACTCAATGTAAAATAGTGTACTAGTATTGAGAGGATAACCAACTCAATACTATGCTATGCTTAAAGACGGCGGGGGGGGGGGGGGTGCATGCAAATGAATGAATTTATTCGAGTCAAAGCATGTAAAGTTTCAAAGACAGTTTATTTTAAAAGTACAAGTCGATGAAAAAGTTTAAGTATCGGAGCTCGGGAAAATATTATAAGTTCCTAAGGACGAAAAAATATTCTAAGTCCAAAGTTGAACGAAAATATTCTAAGTTCAAAATTGAGTGAAAATATTCTAAGTCCCAAAAGTGGAAAATAGTTTAAGGTATTTGTCGCGCGACTGGTCACTGTCAAAAGTTTGTATCCGTTGACTGTACTTATGAAACGATTATGAATGCGAGTTTCCGAAAAACTTTTGCGGACGTACAGTTTGACACACAGATGTTCTCAAAGTATATTCATAACCTCTCGCATGAAAAACGATCGTGGCAACGTCGCAAGTTTGGCGTATGGCCGTCTTTAAAATTTCGCGCCAAAAGTAGCAGACGAGCTGTAGTATTTAACAAGCGCTATTGCCACGTTTACGAATTCACCTGTCATTTACAGTAAATGTTAAAATAATTTTTCAAGTTTGATGTTAACTATCTTTTAAACAAAACGGTGAAAAATTTTCATTTTTTTTATAAAAGTTCATTTTGGTTCAATAAATAAAACTTTAGTTTTTCTAAAAAATCTGTCGATTAGTATAAGTGCAAAAATTAAAAATCTGTGGTTTTCATATGGTTTTCCTATACCGTACATGTTAAAAATCGAAACTTTGATTTCATTTTTTGAGACTTACAGACGGTCAATTTTATTTTAATAGGCCTTATTTTGTAGATAAATATCCAAAGAATAATTATGTGAAATTTAAAAAAATTCTGTCGAAAACGAATTTACGCGACAAATACCTTAAGTCCCACAGTAGTGTTAGCAGTAGGCAAGGCTAAGCAAAGGAGGAAGACCAACCTCTTAGTGAGCTCTGGGGAGAACTGACGTTTTGTCCAGTGCATCGAGCTCCCTCGATCACATCTTCCCAAAATGTACAGTGGGAGAATTTCTCTAAGAGAGAGGAAAAGATCGCGTCTGCGCTCTCTATCTCTGACACAAAACGATGCGCGTACGGTTCACGCGTTTCGCTTGGACCAGAGGTAGTGTCGCGCTTCTTCTTGCGAGTTTTTCCTATATCTCAAAGAATTCTCTTAAAATAAAATAAAATTACTTAGCCTTTCCTAATTACTAATTAACTAAATTTACTTAACTTCTAATTAAAACTAAAATTATAACTAAATCATAATGCCCGGTATTATTAGATTATAAAATATTATATATATATATATATATATATATATATATATATGTGGGCAATTCCACGTGAGATTTTAGTCAACCTCTTAAAATCGGCCAAAAATATTTTTTTTCTATTCTGTATTGATAAAAAACAGATACGTATTCTTTTATTATTTTTTTGGAGGCCAAATTTTTGAGTTATGAATTATCAAAATTTTCGCTTTTTAAATGTAGGTATATTTTTAATGTCAGATAACTAAAAAAATATTGCTTCTTTTCATTTTTTGACAAGAGAAAAAAAGTTTTGTTTTTCTCTCTACTTTTGAATAATCATAACAAAAATTTTTTTTTTCATTTTTTATTAAAAAAATAAAAAAATTTTATAAACAAATTAATTTTTTTTAACTTTGGGTATGATAAATTTTTAATTTTCTTTTTTTAAAACATACCTGGAAATGATAAGAAGGTTTTGCAAAAAGTTTCAGAGTGGGCCTGACAAGTTTGATGGGTCCAAAAAAATAATTAAGCTCTCCGTGCAGTAGGTCGCACGCACGTGGCACAATGGGATTTTTTTACAATTTATTATTAAAAATTGTTTAGAGCCTTAAAATTCAATAATAATCAAAATCCGATAAAATTTGTAGGCTCTAGACAATTTTTAATAATAAATTGTAAAAAAATCCCATTGTGACACGTGCGTGCGACCTGCACGGACAGCTTAATTATTTTGTTGGACCCATCAAACTTGTCAGGCCCACTCTGAAACTTTTTGCAAAACCTTCTTATTATTTCCAGGTATGTTTTAAAAAAAGAAAATTAAAAATTTATCATACCCAAAGTTAAAAAAAATTAATTTGTTTATAAAATTTTTTTATTTTTTTAATAAAAAATGAAAAAAAAAATTTTTTGTTATGATTATTCAAAAGTAGAGAGAAAAACAAAACTTTTTTTTTCTTGTCAAAAAATGAAAAGAAGCAATATTTTTTTAGTTATCTGACATTAAAAATATACCTACATTTAAAAAGCGAAAATTTTGAAAATTCATAACTCAAAAATTTGGCCTCCAAAAAAATAATAAAAAAATACGTATCTGTTTTTTTTCAATACAGAATAGAAAAAAAATATTTTTGGCCGATTTTAAGAGGTCGACTGAAATCTCACGTGGAATTGCCCATACATAATAATTGACTTGACAAGAAACTATAACCTTATACCTTTAATTAAAAAAAATCTCTTTTAGTGCACAAGAAAAAACCCCGCACTAAACACACTGAAAATGGCTTTCGGTTATTTATTTCTTGACCTTCGCTTAATTATTTTTTTAAACAGAAAACCTTTAACTAAAAATTTTGAAAATATTAAGAATTTTGACCGAAAGCCATTTTTAGTGTATTTAGTGCGGTGTCCTTTCCAAAGGGGTTCAAGGTCCATAAACGAATTTCTAACTAGACTGCGAAATTTAGGCCAAAGTAATTGTTAATGAAAATTACGCACTTGGTAGAAAAAATTATTTTCCTTTTGTCTGATTTTATTCAAAATCGATAAGACAAGATATCAAATTGACTTCGAACATCTTGACAAACAGTGAAACCTCATTTCAAGAAAGCAGAACTGCAAATTGGATTACATTGATTGCGAGTTTCTCTTCTGATTTTCTATGTCTACTGATTGAGAATAACTCCAAGGTAATCAGATCGAGAAATATCGTTCAATGATAAGAATAAAATTAATTATGCTTTGAATATATTTTAATGTTTAATATTTTTAATTAAAAGTTTGCATATATATACATATATTATGAAATTAATTATATTCTAAATATTTTAATATGTAAATGCAAATCAATACATTTTTATAAATAATTTATATTTATAATTTTATTATAAAAACTTTTAGAAATTGAATTTATAAACACTCCAAGAAAGTAAATTCAGCCAAATCGGATAATTGCAAAAAAAGTTAGGTCAAAAACTACAAAAAATGTTGTCAAAAAGACACTATTTTTGCAAGTTTTGAAATGGAAAAATAGGCTATAAAAAAGTTATATAAATTTTAAGTTGAAGTTCCTGAAAATGCAATTTTGTAATTCAAAAATGGAAAATCGTTGTACCCATCTCTGGGCATAACCAACAGCCAGGACGAATTAGATTTTTGAAAAATGTCCTTAGGGATCATTCACATATTACGTCACAGGATTAAGGGGGGGTTAACAGTTTTTTGATGACCTGTGTAAAAGTTACTATACCTATTTCAATGTAAAGAAATTGTGACGTAGGGGGGAGGAGTTACAACCCAGGGGGAAAAGTCGGGCGAATGCCGGATCGTCCAACCGTCTAGCGTCCGCGCCGGTTGAATTGGAGAGTCAATGCCAGTACAGGCAGTTTGTACCGATTCGGATGAGAATTTCTGCTGGCGCGGTACAAAGTCGGATGCGACTTTCGGTACACTCTTTCTACTGTCGGCACTACAGGCGCGGTACAAGATTTGATCCGACGCCGGATCAAAATTTATACCAACTAACAACCGGCGTTGTACTGGCGTTCGTCCGTCTAACGACCCGAGCGGTACAGGCATTCTACCGACTGAGAACTAAATAATTTATATTATTATTAATAAGATTTTAATTAATAATAATAAGCTAAGAATATGGTTATTGTTATCTATTCTTTCAAAACAATTTAATGCTTTTCATAGGATAATTATTTTTTAATCAACACACTATTTATAATCTTCTAAAATAGATTTTTTACAAAGTGAAAATTTAGCTATATTTTTATTGTTTCCAATAAAAATTGATGAAATAAAATGGATAAGATAATAATTAAAGTAATAAAAATTTTAAATCCTTTACGTTGTAAAAACTTTTGTATAGGAGAATTTTTTGAAGTTTAAATACTAAAAAAGGAATTAATAATGCAAGAATATAAAATTTAATTGTAAAAATGAATGAATTTGAAAAATAGGTTATAATTATATTTTTTAATAATAATGATTATTTATTTATTAATTGATAATAATTAATAAATATTAAAGACTTAATTTTTTTGTTATATTCAAGTTTCTATAATAATTATAGAAATTCACCTGGAAAAATATAAGGAAATTCCGATAACAGATTATTTTAATGAAATATTTTCAATTATACTCAATTAATTAAACTTAAAAATAATTAATAATAATCTTAATGTTTAAAAAATCTTAATGTTTTAAAATTTACGGTTTATAAATAAATTTGATCAAAAAATATCTGGTAAATTATATTAATTTTTCCTTGATGAAAGTTAAACAAATTAAAAAAAAATTATTTTGAATATAATTGCAAAAAAATTTTTTAATTATAAATAAAGTATACAACTAATTATTTATAAATATAAAACACTAGATTTATTTACATAATATTCATAAAATGCTAAAATATTCAATTTGTTTTTAAATTATTATTTATTGTTGTATAAAAGTTGCTAAAATTGTTTGCTCCCTAGCGGTACTGTATAAGGGTTCTGTTATGCTCACATCCGCAAGCGAGCGAATAGCGTAGTGGTTAGCGTATTAGACTTCGGTGCGTAGATTAAGATAGGCTTGGGCTTCGTATCCCACTGCGAGCGTTTAGAATTTTAATGTGTGAAAAAAATGTAAAATGTGTAAAAAAAATGCTTCAAATGATCTATAAATAAATGTTAATTAACATGCACCATGCATAGTTAATTAAATATTTTTTTTATTTTATTTTTCAATAGAGAATATAATTTGGCCCGCGTCGCTTGCTAGGCGGACGAATGCCAGTAGAACGCCAGTAGAAAGTCATGTTTCGGAACAAAATTTGGCCCGTCCTGGTTGCCAGACGGATGAATGCCGGTACAACGCCGGATAGGCCTGTGCGGTTAACCGGTTAACTGGTTATAAAACCGGTTATTGTCATAACCGGTTAACCGGTTATAAAATTTTTGAGCAAACGGTTAACCTTTTTTCGGTTATTTTGAAATAACCGGTTATTTAGGAATAACCGGTTATTTAGGAATAACCGGTTATTTAGGAATAACCGGTTATTTTGGAATAACCGGTTATTTTGAAATAACCGGTTATTTTGGAATAACCTGGAATAACCGGTTATTTTAGAATAACCTGGAATAACCGGTTATTTTAGAATAACCGATTGTTTATTCATTTTCTATTTTCAAAAAACATAAAATTAGTGTGTGCAATTAAACTCTATGTGCTTAAGGGGACCGTACACCACTTTTGCGTGTTTTTTCAACATTTATTTTTTCATAGTAAAATGTATCGAAACACTGGGCTCTTTTCACACATATTGACATACATATTGAGGATTAGGAAATAGTGTATTTCGTAACGAGTGCGAGCAGTTGTCAATTTTTGAATGAGCACTTTTTTAGGAACAAACTGTAGGCGAAGCGAAGCTTCGCCTACAGTTTGTTCCAAAAAAAGTGCTCGTTCAAAAATTGGCAACTGCTAGCACTAGTTACGAACGATATTTTTCATAACAAGGTGCAAAAAAGTGCCCTTTTTTGCACCGCGTTATGAAAAAAATATTTTTTTATTTAGTCTGCCCTTCATGGCGACAAAATGACGGCTGAAGTGATTGTCCGGAAAAAACTGGTTGACACGATATCTCTGCTTCAAAATGTCGGAAACAAAAAATCAAAAGAATTTCTTAAAATATATGTCAGTAAACCGAAAAAAATGAATTTGAATAAAAAATAAGAAAATGGCGTCGGTTAAAATTTTTTTACCCCTTTTCCACCCCTAAAACGGTAAAAAAATGGGTTAAAAATGGATGTAGAATGTTGGTTGTGGTTCAGGCCATAGCCACTGACATATATTTTAAGAAATTCTTTTGATTTTTTGTTTCCGACATTTTGAAGCAAAGATATCGTGTCAACCAGTTTTTTCCGGACAATCACTTCAGCCGTCATTTTGTCGCCATGAAGGGCAGACTAAATAAAAAAATATTTTTTTCTTAATCCTCAATATGTGTGTTAATATGTGTGAAAAGAGCCCAGTGTTTGAATACATTTTACTTTGAATAAGTAAATATTGAAAAAACACGCAAAAGTGGTGTACGGTCCCCTTAAAGAAAAATTCACTTTTTAAAAATTACATTAAAAAATCTAAGAAACTATTAAAATATTTAAATTTAGATTTGAAAATTTTGCCTTCCGTTTTGCAAATTAGATGTTTAAGAAACAATTTTTTCTACACAAATAAAAATAATGATTCTCTTTCCCTATAATTTCAAAATAATCGGAAAACCGTGTAACTCGTTACTTCAAAAGAACCGAAAAAAACGGTTAACCGGTTATTTTATAATAACCGAATAAACGATTAATCGGTTATTTCATAATAACCGAAGGACCGGTTAATCGGTTATATGGTTAAAACCGGTTATAACCGAATAACCGGTTATTTATCTGTAACCAGTTAACCGGGTTTATAACCGGTTATTTCAATAACCGGAAACCGGTTACAGAATTCAATAACCGCACAGGCCTAACGCCGGATGTTTGGCGGCATTAAATCTGTACCGAGCCGGACGTGCGGCCTGTACAATACATTGTCAGGTTCCAGTAGAATGTCTGCACCGCTCCGGTCGTCAGGCGGACCTATGCCAGTACAGTCTTACCGACGTTTGTACTGGCGCGGTACCCTGCCAGTGGGAAATTTCCCCCTGGGAAATTTTTCAAATTTGCGTGACGTAATATTTGAATGATCACTTACGTAATTAATTTTTAGTAAAATCCTTTGAAATCCAGCATCTGTGGGGCACGCCAGACGTGTTTTTCATGGCAAATAAAGAATATGGAAATTTTTTTGAAAAATTTTAACAAATCGGAAAAGAAAATTTTTTTACGTCGTTCAGAAGAATTTTACTTTATAACACCCCAAGAGAATAAATTTACAGGATCAGCCAAATCAAATAATTACAAAAAAAAGTTAGAGTAAAAAATTGTTTCCAAAAAATCCTGCCTGTGTGGAAATTTGTCATGGAAGTTTCCTGGTTCTGTATAGTAGTATGTACGTGATTCTTTATTGTTTCTAGATAGTTTTCTATATTGTGCCTATTGTCATTTGTAACCCTTCAGACAACTAGTTGTTAGACAGTTGAAAAAGTATAAATACTTTACAGAATAACTAGATTAATTCTAGAAAATATTAATCAACCTAGAAAAAATTGATATTCGAATTAATGCTTCCAAATACGAAAGGAATTAAAAGTCTAGACCGTTATGTTTTTAAATGCACAAATAAATGGAAATATTACTGTTTTAGTGTTTTTTACAGAAGGTAAAATAAATAATCTTTTATTTTTATACATTAATTTAATTTTCAGTTGTTAAAGAAAGTAAATTAATATAAAATAACCTTCTTAAAAACTAAAATTAAGATAAGTAAAATAATAAATAAAAATAAACTTACTGATTATATTTGAGGTTACTCTAATTACAATATAAATTTTGAAATAACTATCTGGCTACCTGATTTGCAAAAAGCCATTAAATAAAAAAATAACCTCATTAGTTTGTGAACATCAAATAAATAATGTAAAATAAAATTCTTGAAATGTGTAAAAAAATTCTTTTGTATATTAAAAAATGAAATAGTTTTTTAAGTTATTAAAATAACTATATATTTTTTATTTTTATTGTTTATACTCCTGCCCTATTGGCCTTACGCACTTCGACAAGAGTCCCCGAGAAATACTTTTTGGATTAAGCATAACCATTCTACTTTAGAAATTTTCTATATATTAACCTAATTTTGCGTCTACAGCCGACTTTATTAGGAGTACTCGCATTACGCCTGGACCACCCGTCAATGGGTTTTCTCGCCAGAGAAGAGGGAAACTGTAGAAAACCTCTCTGAGTACAACCGGTTTATCGACAGTCGAGTTCTAATGGTGTGTACCGGACAATAATCGACGGTGCACATCATTATACCTCGACGTCAAACCTCCAGCTCAGATTGTCTCACGTGCCGGAAAAATACCAAGCCAAGTGGGCGCGAACCAAGGGTACTTATACCCTTGGTCCTTAAACGACCACCAACGCCAGGCATAAAATAACTATATTATATTAAAACAAACTGTTATAATAAATGTAATTATTTTTATTAATTAATTTTTCACTCTTGCTCTCACTCGGCTGCGATTTTTTTACTTATCGATCCATAATTTTTTTCGAAAAAATTATTAAATTAAAAAAGGATTGTTTTTGACTTTATTAAGATTAAATAGGTTAATTCAAATCGTGCGACTTAAATAAGGACGATAAAATAACACTTTTTAAAGCACCTATTGATTGTAAGGAGAGAGAAAAGTGGGAAAACATTTTAAGTACAAACATAAGTGCAGCCGCTTACGTTTGTGACACATAATGGGAAGAACATAGAAAATATAAATTTATTCTACGATTATTATATGTTATAAAAGTAAATTAATGATGTTTTACATTTTTCATATTTTTATATTTTCATGTTATTGGTTAAATAAAGCACCAATTTTTAATATTAGAGGATAAAAGAAACGATAAGAATTTAAAACCAAAAAAGTTGCAAAATTAAAGACTGCGTCATAAAATTGTTAGTCATTCTAAGCAATTTATTTATAACATAAATATGTTTTTGTAAATAATTCTTATATATATATATATATATATATATATATATATATATATATATGGGGCAAAATTGCTCAACTGTCCAGGTCAAAAAATGAGTTTTCTCTAAACTTTGCTAAAATGTTACTATTATTAGTAGAAGTGTAAATATAAATTTTTTTTGAATTTCATAAAATATTTTTTGAGTTATGGAGTTTAAAAATTTTGATTTTTTTGAAAATATCTTTTTTTCAATTTAATATATTGATAAGTAAAATTAATCAAATTTAAAGTATGAAGAGTGATTTTTAAAGGGGTTTTCACGGGCTATAAGCTGGTGATGAAAAAAAAGTTATTTTCTTTTAATTTGACCTTGAAATTCAAGGTCAAATTCTTAATTTCAATATATCTCAAAATCGATGTTTTTTATTTTTTTCTAACCTATCCTAATCGAAAGCTTACCTTTTTTCCTATGAGCCATGTAAAAATCAGAGTGGGACCATGGGAATTTTTAAAGAAATTAATTATAAATCATCATTTTCTATGTAAAATAATGATAAATTATTATTTTCCTCAAAAATTCCCATGGTCCCACTCTGATTTTTACATGGCTCATAGGAAAAAAAGGTAAGCTTTCGATTGGGATAGGTTAGAAAAAAATTAAAAACATCGATTTTGAGATATATTGAAATTAAGAATTTGACCTTGAATTTCAAGGTCAAATTAAAAGAAAACAATTTTTTTCATCACCAGCTTATAGCCCGTGAAAACCCCTGTAAAAACCACTATTCATACTTTAAATTTGATTAATTTTACTTTTTAATATATTAAATTGAAAAAAAGACATTTTAAAAAAAATCAAAATTTTGAAACTCCATAACTCAAAAAATATTTTATCAAATTCAAAAAAAAATTTATATTTACACTTCTACTAATAATAGTAACATTTTAGCAAAGTTTAGAGAAAATTCATTTTTTGAAAATATATATATATATATATATATATATATATATATATATATATATATATATATATATATATATATATATATATATATATATATATATATATATATATATATATATATATATATATATATATATATATATGAAAATAAACATATATTATTTGCACTACCGTCGGGAATTATCGGTACGGCTGCATACGCACGGCCCTTAAACATACCAATCTTTAAATCACGATTATTTTGTAAATACAAATGTCAGAAAATTAACAAATATACCATTCGAAAGATTATTAAATTCTACGATTAATGATACATATCTGAAAATTTTAATAATTTATACAAAGATTGCAGTAATCGACAAATTTGACAAAAAAATTTAAAAAATAAAATTTTTTTGGAAATTTTTTCAACCCCTGCACATTTTTTAAAAATTGTAGAAAAAATTTGAAACTTAAATAAGTGTGATCATTTAAATCTCATGTTTAATTTAAGACCAAAAGAGTTTAAAAATCTTATTCGGTTCGTGAGATATCATTATAAACGTCCGAGCATGTTTTTTGAAAAATGCATTGAATTAGTCGATTTTGAACGGTTTTTGGCTGAAAATGCTCGTCCGTTTATAATGATATCTCGCTAACCGTTTAAGATATTTGAACTCTTATGGTCTTAAATTAAAGATGAGACTTGAATGATCCCACCTATATAAGTTTAAAATTTTTTCTACAATTTTTAAAAAATGTGCAAGGGTTAAAAAAAATTCAGAAAAAATTTTATTTTTAAAATTTTTTTGTCAAATTTGTCGATTGCTGCAAACTTTGTATAAATTATTAAAATTTTCAGTTATGTATAATTAATCGCAGAATTTAATAATCTTTCGAATGGTATATTTGTTAATTTTCTGACATTTGTATTTACAAAAATATCGTGATTTAAAGATTGGTATGTTTTTGGGCCGTGCGCGGGTAGCCGTACCGATAATTCCCTACGGTAGTGTACATTTGTATGAATATATTACAAATGTACATTAATAATAATAGTGTTCAAAAATTTTCTTATTTTATTATTATTAAAATAATATATTTTATTTCACTAATATATTCGTATAATTGATATTTAATAAAATCCTAACCAAAAAATTCTATTCATAATAAGAACAATTTAATGTAAAAAGTAATATTATTGGTATTATTTGCATATAGTTAAAATTTTTATACATGTATAATATTACTATATAAATTATTATTACTAGATATACTAAATATAATTGAACTCTGTTAGAAAAATATCATATTCATGTTGATCTGCCTATTTTCTGTAAAATTTGTGAAATTTGAAGTTTTTTTTATTTTCAAATGTGGCGGTATTAGGCGTAACACCATCTACACTTCGCCTTCTAGCGGATTTTTGGAAAAGGAAATCTTTAATAAAACAGTAGTATAAGTTCAGTCGATTCACCTTTCTTTCTTACACCGTGAATTGAACTCATGTCAAGCACGGTATCCTGGAACCAATTTCAACCCTCAATAAGTTGCTTCCTTTCCAAAATTCTTGTTGCAACTTTTTCGGGGTATATCACTGAATATTTTCCAAAAAAAATTTCAAAATCCGTAGAGCGCTTTTTTTAAATTCCAATTTTAGTGTTTTTAGCGACGAATTTAAAATAACTTGTTCAAAAAATTATACGAAAACATAATTATGAAAACATTATATTATTTTTGTTATAAATATAAGTGATTCACAAATAAACAGGGATTTTAAATAACTAAACCCTGATTTAAGAAGCATAAAATAGAAGAATAAAAGTTTTATTAGGATGTTAAGTAAACTTGGAACACAATTGAATAGTTTTATCCGAATAATCGATCAAATACGTAGTTTTCACAAGAATAACGTTGTTAATAGTTATCGTAAACTTTAATTGGGCCCTTTGAGCAACAACTCGACACCCACGCTTTAAATATCTCGGCTTCGACCGACTCTCAAAATACGCAATGCTTCAACACTCGTACTTCTCATCTTACTGACTCTCTCTTGGCGCAACAACGCCCTCTCTCATACGTATCTCAGGCATCTTCGGGTAACTATCGTTAATGTCGTAAGGTTATAAAAAATGTTTTATCACATTTTTCAGAATTTTTTCCAACATATTGGATCCGCCATTTTGAATTTTTGTAAACTAACTCGAATTTGTAATTAGCGACCCCAAAAACCCCCGAGCAACAAAATTTAGGCGAATTCAATAACATTTTCGTATTTTAAAATATAGTGACCAAAACTTTAAAATTTTACTTCATATTTGACGCCATATTTGGTCTGACATCTTGAAATTTAAAATTTTTAAGTAATTTTCTATACAATACAGTAATATGATTCTAAATAAACAAACAAAATTTTAGTAAAAAGTGGATTTTTCAACTTTTCACCAATTTTTGACCCCCCGTTGTGGACAGTCGTGGACATTTGTCAAACCCCCTCCCCCCTATACAATTGTCCACGTGGATATTGCAAATTAAAAAAATAATTTTTTTTTACTCCTGTATGTTAAAAGAAAAAAGATTATTTTTGAACATATTTCAAAGCAAGAATGTCAGTAAAGTCAGGGAATGTCAAGAAAAAATTTTTTGTCAGGGAAATTAAGGAAATTGTGACTTTTCTCGACTCATTTAAAAAAATTGCGACAATAAAATACCACAATTTTCAGTAAAAAAAGTACAAGTTATTTTGATTTTTATAATGTGAAAAATAACTATAAACAAATCTTTTTGAATAGTTGAAATTTTGTAAAATTTAATTGAAAATAATTAACTTATTTCAAGTCTTTTGTTACAATTTTTGAAAAATAAAAAATCTGTAAGGGACCGTCCATAAATTACGTAAGGCATTTTTCTTAAATTTTGACCCATGCACCCACGTCTGTAAGGCTCCGTAAGATTTTGAACCACCCACCCCCCTATCTTACGTAAGTCTTTGCTTAGGTATTTTTTACGAGAATTTACTAGCAGCATTGCAAAAAATTGTTTAACTAATAAAATGAATTAATAAACAAATGTTTGGTGTTTAGTGTATAGTTATGTATTTCTTAGAATATACTTAATTTATATAAAATTTATTAAACATATTTTACTTTGGTCAAAATAATAAATATTAAGGTACTACTACACTTTAAAATTTTTTTAAATTTTATTTTTTTTATTGTATTTTTTAACTCCTTATGACTTCAGAAAACACCTCCTAAAGTATTTATAACCAATTGTAAAAAATAAAAGTAAATTTTTCAAAAAATATTCAATTAATGTAAAAAGTCATTGACAAATTAAGTAAGTTTTTAAGGGGATGGTGGGGTCCAGCTTTTTGTTATGACCAGTAGAAACATTGGTGCTAATGTATGTAACAGTGTCTGAAATAAAAAAAATGGTGGGGTTTCAATTTGCAAAAGAATTTAAGGTAATTTATGGATAGCCTCTAACGATACATATAAGTTTAAACGCGTTTTTCTCAAAATAACGTTTTCTCAAATTGCGGACAGTTTATCTCTGAATCTACTGAACCGATTTCAATAAATGATAACTCGATTTGTTTGTTAGCATGTCCTGTGTGAGAATTTACCAGAAAACGGTCAAAAAATTTTTTAAAAAAACTTTAAAAAAATTAAAATTTTTTTTTTGCAGAGTAGAAAAATACTGAAAAACATAGTGTATTTAGTGTTGCCGCAAGACGAGACAAGACGAGATTTTTTTCAATCTTGTCTCGTCTTGAAATGTCAAGACCAACAAAGAGTCTTGTCTCGTCTTGAAGTCTCGATATTTTTTCAATTAATAAGTCTGTTACATGTCCGGAAAACAGGAAATTTAGTAATAAATTAGGATAACTGTAAAATTATTTAAGGAAATCAGAGAATATTATCAAAAATACTGGAATAAGTATTACATTTGTAGAATTGAAGGAAAAAGATCTGATTTTTGATGCCCAGCAACCTTTGAAGATATTAAAAACATTGAATTCTTTTTGAATTTTCCATGTTCTGCTTATAAACTTTAAAATCAACCACAAATATTAATGCTAAACTTTAAATTTTTTCCATTTCTGACAATAAAATTGATTTTTACAGAAGTTGAAATTAATTTTATTTTAAATAATTTAAATCTTGAAGAAGTTTCATAAAATTGTTATTTAGGGTAAGTGTGCCAATTATGGCGCGGTTCTGGTTTAGCCGTCTTTGAAATAGAAAATTCAAAAATTATAATGAAAGAAGTAAATTTATGGCTTATTAAACTAAAAGCCCGTGTCATATAGATAATAAAACTTTTATAAAAACTTTATAAAAATTAATTATTTAAACAAAATTAAAGCAATAAGAATTAGGATTAAAAACGTCAATTATGGCGCAATTGAGTCAATTTCGGCGCGCCAATTACGGCGGGGAAAATAACGTGTATTTAGAGGTTGTGTTGCGCGCCATAACTGGAGCACGCACATTCAATGAAAATGTGCCAATTATGGCGGGGCACAATTTTTGTACTTAAATAATTAAACCAATAATAGTTCAAATGTGTTTTTTTTTCGTACAATTATATCGAGTAAGGTCGAAAATAACTTTTTCTATCATTTTCAAATAACTATATTATTCTAAAATAGTAAATAATTCTATTTTTTACAAAGTCGCCATAATTGGAGCGCCCGCCACAATTGACACACTTACCCTATAAAATATTCAGAGAATCATTTTACTTAAAAATTGAAAAATAATTGGATCTTAGAATAGTTGAGTTTATACATGCAATTAGTATAAATTATAGAATTTCAAAAGGTTTTAAATTGTATTCCCTGAAAATATTCTCAAAAGACGCAAAAAGTTACTTCAGGAGTACCAGTTGTTGATGACATAATTTTATCTTAAGATTTTGCTATATGATCAACAATTTAAAAACTTTTTATTTCTTTAAATAATTAAAGACTTACATGGTAGATTGAAAAATTGCGAAAAAAATTAAAAAACACTTTATTTTTTCCATGAATAGAGATTTTAAATTTATGAAAATTTTGGTGGTCATATATTTCACATTAAACTACAATTTTAGTTTTATAACTAAAATTCACAGAGTAATTCCATAAAATATAGATGTAATTTTACTATATTTTATGTAATAACAACTTATTCAAGTGCTATTTTTTCGTCTTTTTCTAAACGTACACTGCATTTAACGATATTTTTCGAGTCTTGAATCTTGTCTTGGTCTTGACAGTTACTGTCTCTTGGTCTTGATGATGATTATCTCGTCTCGTCTCGAAAATCTCGAGTCTTGCGGCATCACTAAGAGGTAGGTAAACCTACAAGTACCACTTTCACAAAAAAATTTTTCTTTTATACCAGAATTAAGAACTAATTTAGTGCTAATTTAGTACCATATTTAAAAATTTAGAGCTGCTAAACTTTTTAAAAAAACGTATGGTACTGCCAGCTTGACGTATAGCTACAAGTACCATACCCTAAAAAATAACAATTTTTAAAGAACTTTTCCACAGGAATTTAGAACTAATTTAGTGCTCTAACATAGCATTAAAAAGAATTTTCCAAAAACTACCCTTAATCTCAAAAACTACCTGAAAAAAAATATTTTTTCAAAATTTTTTTCATTGAAATTTAGAATTAATTTAGTGCTCTCACATAAAATTAAAAGGAGTATTTTAAAAAAACTACCCTTAACCTCAAAAACTACCTAATAAAAATTAAGAAACAAATTAAAAAAAAAATTTCGATAGAATTTTAAAGCTAATAAAGTTCTCAAACTTAGTACTGAAAGATATATTTTCCAAAAACTAATTTTAACCTGAGCTAATTTAGTGCTCAAACAATGCACAAGAAAAATTTTCCACAAAACTACCTTTTACCTCAAAAATTACAAGAAAAATAAAGACATAATTATTTCTTAAAAATTTTTTCAGAGCAATTTAGAGATAATTTTGTGCTCAAGAATAGAAATTAAAAGTAATTCACAAAAACTACCTTTTACCTCAAAAACTATCTACAGAAATTAAAAAGGCACATATTTCCAAAATTCTTTTCATAGGATTTTAGAACTAATTTAGTGCTCTAACATAGCATTAAAAAGAATTTTCCAAAAACTACCCTTAATCTCAAAAACTACCTAACGAAAAAAAAAATTTTTTTTAAATTTTTTTCATAGAAATTTAGAACTAATTTAGTGCTCTCACATCGAATTAAAAGGAGTATTTTACAAAAACTACCCTTAACCTCAAAAACTACCTAGCAAACATAAAAATGTATATTTTTTCAAAACTTTTTTCAAAGGAATTTAGAGCTAATTTAGTGCTCTAACAGAGCATTGAAAAGAATTTTCTAAAAAATATGGTATGGTACTACATATGCTTGACGTATAGCTACAAGTACCATACCCTCAAAAATATGAATTTTTAAAAAACTTTTTCACAGGAATTTAGAACTAATTTAATGCTAATTTAGTACCATATATAAAAATTTAGAGCTGTTAAATTTCTTAAGAAAACGTATGGTACTACATATGATTGACGTATAGCAACAAGTACCATACCCTCAAAAATATGAATTTTTAAAAAACTTTTTCACAGGAATTTAGAACTAATTTAATGCTTATTTAGTACCATATATAAAAATTTAAAGCAGTTAAACTATTTAAGAAAACGTATGGTACACTAAAAAGTAAGAATTTTTAAAAATCTCTTTTACAGGAATTGAGAATTAATTTAGTGCTCTAACATATCAGTAAGAAGAATTTTGCAAAAATTATCCTCAACCTCAAAAACTACCTAACACAAATAAAAAGGCATATTTTTCAAAAACTTTTTCCATAGGAAAAATATTTTTTGCAACACTAACCTGTAAAATTGAATTTTACACACTGAAAACAGTGTGTAAAGTGATTTTCAGTGCGTACAATGATTACTTTACGCATTCTAGTGACTGTTTGATGTGAAACAATGACATAAAGCTTAGAAACAACAATTTACAATCACATTTTTACATTCTCATCAAAAATGAGAAAGTCTTGGATTTGTGCGATTTTGAGCAATGTCTAATTTTGCTAAATCTTTACGTTTCATGACCCCCTGATTCCAAAAAAATGGTTTTTAGAAAAGTGTCTGTCCGTCCGTCTGTCTGTCTGTCTGTCTGTCTGTCGTCTGTCTGTAGAAAAATTTGTCGCCACGATAACTCGAATAAATTTTTATGAATCGTCTTGCAATTTGGCACACTTTTTTAGTCCATAAAAATAAAGCCTGAGTTCGTTGGGCAGCCCATTTCGTTAAAAAACAACAAAAATACAAAATTTTTGTAATAAATTTTGTTAGTTCATAAGAAAATACTATTATCAATTTTATCACGATAGCAATTCAATAAATAAGCAAATTAAATTTATACAAAACTAATCAATATCGACAGAATTTCAAGGTTAAATATCGAATAAAATAAATTACAAATGATTTCCAATTATAATTTTAATTATTAGTACCAATAATATAGAATAAAATATTTTATAAAATTTAATAAAACACAAAATATAAACAATTCTTCGCTCTTCGTCAATTTCACACTCAGTCACACAAATATGTTAAAATTTCAAACGAATGAATTTTATAATAGGACAAAATTTAATTATGAAAACAAAAACGATCAATGTAATATTAGACAAATCATCTGTGGGTACTTATCGCCTTTATGAGGAAAGTGGATATCGTGGATGATTCCGGGCTCGGAGACGGCTTCGTTATTTTTAGCAAGCTCAATGATGCTAATGGACCCAAACTTCACTAGACTTCGTGTGGGAAGAATATTTCCAATCCTTGTTTGGTTTTGTCCTTTATTCTGCCAATTCAACTCAAATGAACCGCAGCCAAGATAACGCCCTTTTAAGTCTCACCCTTCTGGAGTTCCACCAATTATCCGCTCATTTATAATTTAAATTAACGCCACACTAAACAAATTAAAATTTCCCCAAAATAAATAAATAAATTTAACAAAAAGAAATCTTTCCCTTTATAGTTTAAATTAATTAACAAATTACCTCGAGGTCATCGGCGTCGGACTTCGCAGTATGGCGCAGCACCCTCACGATAATTTGCCAGGTAAATGAGGTAGAGACTTAGAAGGGCGATCATTTTATTAAAACCGCGAGGATTTCCCCCCCATTCGACCCCTTTTTCCGAAACAAGCCGCTCATCCACGAACTCAGATCCACAAACCGAAATAAGGCGATAAGGCCCAGTAAGAAAATTGCCAACTTACAGGCGTTGCATGATAACCCCTAAGTCAGGCAACCAATTTCTTTCATTTTGAAATTTTCAAAATTTTGTATTTTTTGCAATTTTCAAAAAAATATTTTTTTTTTATTTTTTCCTTAAATTTGGTGCAGAAACAAACAACTTTTCCTTTAGACACTTTTCAATACAACAAAAAACAAAAAAGTTATGAATTTTTTTTTTTTATAAGTTTTTGGGTCTTACGCAGCCAAACGGGTCACGAACTTCTAAAAAATTCTCTAGCCAAAAAATCTTCACAGTATCACAGTAAAGGCTTAAGCACAATAGAATCTTTAACCGGAATCGTAATCGTGAGCGTAAGAATGTGTTATGGAAGGATAGTTATATTGTTTATCCTTCTCTAACTCTTATTTACGCTTACCGTTATGATTGCGGTTCCGATTTAAGATTCTATTCTGCTGTAGGCACAGAAACTGCGCAGTTAAGGGTGCGTTTATACGACTGTCGATAGAAAAAAAAATATACAAAAAATGTCAAAATCGTCTTCACACCAAGCTATAAGGGTGTTTCTGCAATAGCTTAAAGATGCATTTTTTGATCTGATTCAAGCTGCAATTTCATGGCAGCATTGTAATTGATTTATTTCTCTTCTCCTGCAGTAGTTGGTAGTTTCTTATATGAAATTTTTCTCTATCCACAAAATTGAAATTAATATATCATTTAAGCTAAAAATCAACACATATTTGATGAGAATGTCAACCTTAAAGTCGTAGTAACTTTAAGACAATTAAATATTTAAGCGGCTCAAAAAATATATTTCGTGTCTGATACGTAGTCTTAGTTGACTGAGTTCGTACCACAGCAAAATATTTTTTGGCTTGATTGCTTTAAAAGATATTATTAATGGAATTTTTTTATATACAATAAGAAACAGGAACCAGAATGCAAATAATGTACATCAATTGTAGACAACAGCGAGCCATTTGCGCGCAACAACGCCTGGAGCGCGAAGCGCGACGACCGACATTTACGCGCCCCGAGGCGCGCTGAAACTAGCGAGCCCCCGCGCGAAGCGCGGATGAGAATGTGTCCGCCCGAAGGGCGGGCAGATTTTTTTATTTTAGCTTCAAGAAAACTTAATTCACAGTTCCCCCAGTAATCTTTTGTTTCGACAATTCTCAATAATCATATAAACGAAATATTATTTCAATATAAATATTTTTAAAAATTCTGAAGTGCAGTAAAAGTTATAAACGTTAGTTAAATATGTAGAAAAGCAAAAATTATTTTTTAATACAGAACATAATATTACACAATCTAAATAAGCTAGAATTAGAAATTTCTATACTAAGTAGAAAATATGGAAACATTTTCTAATTCAATAGAACAATTTGCTAATTTCTAGTATTAACCTACTCAATTAACACTAGAAACTTAGTAATTTTATAGAAAAAAACCAATTATACGTATGCAAAGAGTTACATTTAATTAGTAGGTATTTTACAATAAAGTTAGTAGACTCTCACTAATACATGAGTACTTTTAGACTAAAATATAGTACAATTTTTATGGGTTTGAGATTAAATGCAGCTTTTTGGAAAAATCTATTTAATGCCTATTTAATGCCTAATAATAAAATTATTAAATTTAATATGAAAACTGTATAAATCTTAACTGCATACCGTTAAACTGCATATAGGTAAACTGCACACAAGTCTAATTTTCTATTAAATTTATAAATAATTATTATTAAAAAACTCTACACAGTTAAAGTGTACATTGGTAAACAAAACATTGGCATACAAACTAAATTTAAAAAATTAAATTAAAAATTTATTTATTGTTCAATTGCACACCGTTAAACTGAACATTGCTAAACTGCATACAAAATAAATAAACAAATTTAAAAAATTTAATGTATCGTCAAATTGCACATCGGTAAACTGCATACATATCAACTGTATACAGCTAAGTTCTCTTTAAATTTGTTTATTTATTTTGTCTCTTTATAAACGTTCACAAATAATGTTAAAAATGTCTATTTTTTGGAGAAATTTTAATTTATCTCGGAACTGTGACGTGTTGGGGCAAAAGTAGACCCATATTTGGATTCAGGGCGTCAAAATACGTATAGAACACATGGTCCCGTCAATGTATATTTACCCGAAGAAAATTTTGTGGTCCTGTGTTATTTATAAATTTAATAGAAAATTAGACTTGTGTGCAGTTTACCAATGTGCAGTTTAACGGTATGCAGTTTAGATTTATACAGTTTTCAAATTAAATTTAATAATTTTATTATTAAAATTTGCTTGTATGCAGTTTATTGTGGGCAGTTTTCCTGTATACAGTTGAATTGAGGGCAATTGATACCGCCCCCTAAATTAGCTATAAATTCCTATAAAATTTTTTTTTAAATTTCGCCTTTTTATTTTCTGTAGGGTAAGTGCACTAATTCCTGCGGCATTTCAGCTAAGATATCCTTTGCGTAGAAAAAAAATATTTATAGCAAAGGAATTAAATTACAATTTTTTTAAATTAATTGTTTGTACTCTTAAGAAATTTTTACAAAAATTAATAGCCTATAAAATTACAGCGTTTGATTATAATTAAATAATTAAAAAGTATATCAAAAGCTTCTAATTCTGCGGGCTGTGTCAATTGCTGCGCGTCAGTTTCTGTGGCCTTAATAACATACATTTAGATGTCATTTTGTCCACAGCAATTGAAGTACATGCATTTTACAAGCATGTTTCAATTTCTGCGGTAAGCAGAATTGAAAGTTGAATAATTAAACTAATTATATTTTTAATGTGTATCTTTATAGATCATTGTATCACGTATTGATCAAAATAATTTTTCCAAACATTTTTAAACATAATTATTTTGTTAAATATAAATAATTACACATTTCACAAACGCGCAGCAATTGAAGCATCCGCCGCAATTGACGCAGTTACCCTAAGTAGTTTTTGAGGTTGAGGATAGTTTTTGGAAAATTCTTCTTAATGCTATGTTAGAGCACTAAATTAATTCTCAATTCCGGTGAAAGAGATTTTTAAAAATTCTTACTTTTTAGTGTAAGGAACTTATAGCTATATATGTCAAGCCTGTAGTACCATACGTATTCTTAAATAGTTTAACTGCTTTAAATTTTTATATATGGTACTAAATAAGCATTAAATTAGTTCTAAATTCCTGTGAAAAAGTTTTTTAAAAATTCATATTTTTGAGGGTATGGTACTTGTAGCTATACGTCAAGCATATGTAGTACCATACCATATTTTTTAGAAAATTCTTTTCAATGCTCTGTTAGAGCACTAAATTAGCTCTAAATTCCTTTGAAAAAAGTTTTGAAAAAATATACATTTTTATGTTTGCTAGGTAGTTTTTGAGGTTAAGGGTAGTTTTTGTAAAATACTCCTTTTAATTCGATGTGAGAGCACTAAATTAGTTCTAAATTTCTATGAAAAAAATTTAAAAAAAATTTTTTTTTTTCGTTAGGTAGTTTTTGAGATTAAGGGTAGTTTTTGGAAAATTCTTTTTAATGCTATGTTAGAGCACTAAATTAGTTCTAAATTCCTGTGGAAAAGTTCTTTAAAAATTGTTATTTTTTAGGGTATGGTACTTGTAGCTATACGTCAAGCTGGCAGTACCATACGTTTTTTTAAAAAGTTTAGCAGCTCTAAATTTTTAAATATGGTACTAAATTAGCACTAAATTAGTTCTTAATTCTGGTATAGAAGAAAATTTTTTTTGTGAAAGTGGTACTTGTAGGTTGACCTACCTATCACAAGTGTATTTTTAAACAAATTATTGAAACATCTGCTATTTTTTATTTTAGTCGATTTTTCATTATTGGTGGTAGATTTCTATGCAAGACACCTTCCTTTTTAAAAAGTAATTTGGATTTTTTGTTTCAATTTGTCAATCTTGAGATAAACTGTCCGCAATTGGACAACTAACTTTTTGGAGTTTCGATCTGAATGCTGTCTGCAGATTATGATATTAAATAAAAATTAAAAACAAACCATTATTTTTATTCTCCAAATAAATATAGGCAAAAAAGTTTTTTTAAATATTTATAATAAAAAACCTAAGAATTTTTTTTTTAAATTTGGTCTTTTAAGAGCCTTCTAAAGTGTAGTAGTACCTTAATGCAGAAATTTAGCTTAATATTACAATCTTTGGCATTGGGACGCGTCGCGTCTTCGTTGCGTTTTGGCTCATTCTGGAACGACCCTATCATAGCTTGAGAATTTCCGAAATTTATGGAGTAATGTAAGAAAATATATCTTACGTAAGAAATTCGTTTAACCAGGTACCCACCCATGTAAGTTAACATAGAAAAATTGTCTACCTACCCCCCCCCCTACCCAAATGACCTTACGTAATTTATGGACGGCCCCTAAAGGTAAATTTAAAAATGAAAATTAAAGAAAATTAGCTTCTAATTTTTTAAAATTCAATATTTTCAATTACATATTTTCAAAAATTCAAATATACATAAAAAAAAAATTTTTTAATTATTTTTAAAATTTTAGAGGAAACAATCATGTTCAAAATTTTTAATTAAAATGTATCAATCAAATTCAAAAATAATTTAAAAATATAACAGAATTTTAGAAGAACTTTCGTAAATTTATTTAAATTAATTGATTCAGAGACGAAGGTTTAGTTGGAAATTGTAGAAAATAATTGAATTCAGGATGGGTTATAATTGTCATTTTAAAAAATAATTAAAATATTATAAATTTTACTCATTTTCCGTAAACATTCATATTTTCCTGTAAAAAGAATATTGTCAGAGAAATTAATTTTAATGTCAGTAAATTGTCAGGGAAATTGATTAACTGAAACTTATGATCATCCTGATTAAGCTTAAGATATCTTTTTTGGAAATATCTTTGATTATATGTCCACGTTGACATTTGCTTTAACACCCCCCCCCTCCCCTTCGTGGACAAACGTGGACTTTTGATTCACCCCCCCAAATGTGTCCACGTGGTTTATGGACGGCCCCTTGATAATTTACAATTTTTTATCATATCAAATATAATTATTTACTATATTGGAAAACGTACCTCCTTATTTTGATAATGTCTCCTCGTCAAATCCCATTATCCTTAAATCCTTTAGCAGTTCCTCTGTGTCCTTATGTTTTATATTTTTAGCCATAGCTCACTCTGAAATTAATATTAAAGTTTTTTAAGAGTGAGGTTATGTTAATTCAGGATTGTCAGTACACTGGAGACTCCATAGAGAGTGACTCTCTAGAGTAAATCTTTGGTCGCGACGCGGTAGGGGGACAGAAGGAGAGAGAGAGGCGTTAACGAAATTGAAAAAGTCGAAACAGGAGCGTATGTTTTGAGTGTTCCGTTAATAAATATTTATTAACACATATTACATGTGCTTAAACGATAATTTTATAATTATATTAATATATTATTATAAAATATACATATATTAAAAAAGAAAAAAATATTATTTAATATCTGCGTAATATATAATTTAAAGAAAGATTGTTAATTTTTAGTAAATCCAGATATTAGCAAAATCTTAGTGTTTTATTTTCCTATTTTTTGTATAATATCTATACAAAAAAAAATTACTAGGTCATTCTTTTTTTAATTTACTCTGAAATATATAGACAATAGATTTGATCAAGTAGAAACGATTAAAAAAATGTTTACGCAACATTATAGAAACACAAAGTTCGATGCACAAAATAGCTCCATCCCGGGAGCTATTGTGTACACAACTTTCAATGACTATAACTTAGACAAAAAAATTTTTTTCTTTGCCAAATTCATAGGAAACCTTCAGAAGGATGTCCACAACATATACCAAAAGTTGATTTTCTTTTTTCTTTTAATTCTGAATTTTAATAAATCTTTAAGTAAGAAGAAGCTAGGGGAGAGTGGGGCAAGACGGGGTACCGGCCTTATTTAACAAACGAATTAACCAACCGCGATTATATTTTACATAATACTGCATCGAGACGATAGTTTCTTGTTTACAAAACCTAAAAGCCATGAGAACAAATCTTTTATCTGTTTTACTGAAAAAACTGTTTTCGACGATTTTCTTGTGATTTTTTCACTTTTTTAGGAGGTGTTTATTATTAAATAATAACAGTTAATGAACTATATACAAATTTTTATAACTGGCAAGGGTTACAGAAGAAGGGAAGCATATGTTTTTTTTCTTTGTTGAATCGTCAATTGTAGTAGTTAATCGTTTTCTTCAATTTCGTAGGTGGGGGCAAAATGGGGTAGGGGAGAGTGGGGCAAGACGGGGTACACAAATTAAGCAAAAGAAAAGAGAAATAAGAGAAGTTAAGAAAACTACTCAAATCAAGACTGAATAAAATAAAAGTGGCCAAAAAGAAAAAAGTTTGTCAGGTTAAATTATCAATTAGCGATGGTAAAGTGGAAAATACACCTTGTCTCTATAAATTGTAATGGTTATTATTTAGACTCAAATGAAGGCTGGGCTGCTTGTTCTGTCTGCGGCCAATGGGCTTTGAGCAGTTGTGCTGGAGTCGATGACGAAGATGAAGATGCAACCTTTACTTGTAAAATTTGCCGACAGAAATAGGTTGCTTTTTTAGTACCCCATCTTACCACTTAAGGTACCCCATCTTGCCCGCCGGTGGGGCAAGATGGAGATATTTGCAATTTTTTCCATGTTATTAATTTTATGCTTTTTTAAGGAACAGATGGCCTTTATACGCTTTTATTACGAAATAATGATTCCCAAAGATGGTTATTAAATAAAATAATAAAATATATATTCGATAATTTTCGTTTTTTTGCGCTTTAAACCTTAAGTACCCCGTCTTGACCCACTCTCCCCTATTTGGTGCACAAAATAGCCCCAGCTGACGGTATTTTAGAATGTATATTAAAATATGCATTGTTCAAAAAGACACATTTTTATTATTCAATGTACAATCCTAAGTGTATACAGTTTTCGATGCCAGAGGTGGCGTCAAGGACGAACTCCATAGAGAGGGCTAAGACTCGGACTGTACTCTCTATGGAGTCTCCAGTGTACATTGATTAAGATTTAAGCAATGTAATTAATTATAAATATATGTATTCTTTTATTTAATTAAATATTAATGAACATAATATTTAATTTAATAACATATTTGTCCTATTTTCGTTTCGGTCGTAATTTGAATTACTGACAAATGCTAATAAGCATATTGACTTTGTATTGACATTAATTAATTACTATATAAGTTTTTATCATTTGAAATGTATCATTTACCAGTTTGAAATAAATACCTACTTTTCAAAGAAGAAGTTTGGCATCTTCTTCAATTCAATTTACAAATTTATGTTAATTAAGAGTTTTTTTTAGACATTTTTTTTAGAAAAAATTTTGTTGAATTTTATATGAAAAATAAGAAAACACTAGACCTTTGCAATATAATTCGCACCGAAATATTCGAATTTTATCTATCATTATTCAGGATTTAAATTTCTTTTTTATTATTAAAATTTTTTAAAAATTATTCTTGACCAGTTCAAAAATTTTATAATTAAAATTTTTTTTATCCTTCCGTATTTATATGTATTAATAATAATTTTTATTCGATTCTCAAAAGAAAGAATTGCTAGGTATATTTTTTATTATAATAATATCTCGAAATGCATTGACGGACATTAAAAAATATTCAAAAAAAGTTTTTTTTTTTACTTTCTTCGAAAAAAAATTTTTTAAGTCGGTTCTTGAAGTCAATATATAGGGGAATGTAGTCGAGGTCGGCCCACTTTTTGACTTTTGTTCATAACTTTTTTTTTAAAAAGGAATTTGGTCAATTGAAGTATATTGTTGGAAAGTTCTGTTAGTAGGAACATTTTTTCTGTACAAAGTGAATTGATACACGGAAAGAAAAAGTCCGTCAACCATTACCCAAGCAAAAATTTCTGTCAAATGCCAGTATTCACAACTGGCGCAGTATTGCACCAGTACTGGCATGCCAGCAGTTGACTTGCCAGTACTGGTTCAGTACTGGCCTCATTAAAATTTCTGTACTACGCCAGTACTTCCCTTAAAGACTGGTATGCCAGTACTGTGCCAGTATTGCGAAAACAACACTGGCAAACCAGTACTACGCCAGTACTGTGCCAGTATTGCTAACACGGTAAACTGACAATAGTCAGTTAGGAACTAATTAATGGAAATTTATGCGGTAATTTATAGAAATTTTCGCAATAATTCGTAAAGATATGTAAAGCAAAAATTATCATTAAAATTTTGGATTTCAGTCATTTATGGAAATTTTACGGTAATTTATGGAAATTTATGCGGTAATCTATCAACATTTTGACGATAGTTTATAAAACTATGTAAAACACAAACGAGAACTAAAAAAATAAACATCGGTAATTTATGGTAATTTATGGAAATTTTTGCGGTAATTTATGGAAATGTATGAAAATTTTGACGATAAATTCTTAACTAAAAAATTTAACGTTGGTAATTTATGGTAATTTATGGAAATTTATACGATAATTTATTAAAATATGTAAAACACAAATTAGACCTAAAATATTTAATGTCGGTAATTTATGGACATTTTAGAGGTAATTTATGGAAATTTATTAGGTAATTTACTTATTTGGTTTTTTTGGATTTAGTTCAATTAAATAATAATTTAACTTAATTACGCAGTTAAACGCTCTTTATTAATTGTAAGTGTAAAAGGTGTCAAAAATTAAAATTTATTATCCTGTAGCTTCGATAGGGTAGTGGTTAGAGTGTTAGGCTAGAAGTCCGTAGGTCGTAGGTTCGATTCCCCACAGTAGCAAATTTTATTTCGTTATAGGTTTGCGTTTATTCTGCGTTGTAAACATTAATTTGAATAAAAGTTAAAAGTTGGGGATTATTACATGTTTGCAAATATAAATTAATTTTTTTTTATTATATTAATATTGAATTTAAAAAAATTGTCCACTAGATTAGAAAATAGACGGTCTGGTCTCATTCAGGCCAGCACTAGAAGATTTTTCTACACGGGTACTAAACCAGTACTGAACCAGTACTGCGCCAGTACTGCGCCAGTAACATCAAACCAGTACTGAAAAGCGTTATCATTTCGGTCAAA
Organism: Leptopilina syphax; assembly: GCA_032872505.1. Lineage (NCBI taxonomy): Eukaryota > Metazoa > Arthropoda > Insecta > Hymenoptera > Figitidae > Leptopilina > Leptopilina syphax. The sequence continues at coordinate 31,979,835 of CM065468.1, forward strand.
TGCCAGTACTGGTTCAACCATGGCGGCCAGTACTCCGGCGCAGTACTGCGCCAGTTGTCAATTTTTGCTTGGGTAATGGATTAGTATATTACTTTGAGATAGGACTCTTTTTCCGTTGATGGTTACTTAACTTTACTTAACAATTGAAAAACTTCATCAAAGTGTAAAAAACGAGTCATGGATTGATTAGAATGCCAGTATGTGACCAATTGTTTTAGATTTAATGCTGAATTGTTATCAATGGATGTTTGAATGTTTACGAATCATTAGTGAAAGTTTGTGAAACGTTAGTTGACTCGTATTCTAAATCGGTGCTCTTCACTAGCGCATTGTTGCGCAGTGTACCGATGCGCATTTCCTCCGGCTTCTCTATAGTCCATGTGTTTTTGCTGTCTGCTATACATATCCCTATATACTATTATGTGTAATGTGAATATTTAATTTAACTAATAATTTGCAGTTGAATTTCGTGTAGAAATTGACCTCGATGAAAATATATTTTCTTTTATATTTCTCGCTAATTAAAAAGTAGTTATTAGTGCAAAATCATTTCTCACAAGTTGTGAAAAATTTTGTTATTTGTGCGTTTCTACGTATAGTTATTATAAGTATGCAAATATACATGTGAGTCTTGGGTTTTAGGTTACTTGCGTTAAAATGCGAAAATGTGTTGGTCTAAAGCGTCTAAGAGTGTAAATAAAATATCGGAACTATGCAACGAAAAAAATGTGTTCATTCTGTACCAAATAGTGTCTAAAATTAGGGATAATTCTGAAAGAAGTTGAATTTTTTGAATGCTTTTGATAGTCATAGGATATTTAATACAGTTTTCTAAATTTTAGTGAACGAGTTTTATATATATTGATGACAGTTTTCTAAATTTTAGCAAGCAACTCGTCATTGATTGTGACTCAAAGAATGTTATCCATTCAATGATTTTGTGTCCCGTCTCAAAGTAATATACTACACCGAAAAAAATGCCTAGGACCCGTATACCAGGAATTGACTAGGTTTCCTAGTTACGAGAGGAGCCAACTATAGAATCCTGGTCAAAGTAATAAGATTCAAGCATAGTTAATGTGACCAGGAAAATTAGTCGATGTAATCAGGAAAAAATAGTCACATTGACTAGGAGAATAATATTAGATTTACACTGTGTATCATAATTATTTGAAATTGCTAATCAAATTCTTATTATCAAATAAAAGATAAAAACTAATTAAAAGAAAAAAGAAAAAATTAATTATTGTATTTAAACATATTTATATTTGACTTTGTACTTATATACCTTAGAATTAATTTAAATTTATGAAATAAATATTTGACGCAGGGGGGACGCGAACACCTGAACCTAACGAATACGCACTTTGAAACCCGGAACGATAACCACTACAGTAAACACGACTTGGTATTTTAATTTTTTTAATAGACACTATATTTTCAAGTCAAAATACAATACTTAACCAGATGATGTTTTATACATTTCGAGTACACAATTTTATACACTTGTCAAAAACTATTTATTTTTAATTATTTATGACATTCAAATGAAAATAAATTTAAATACACAAATTATTACAAAGGTAAATTTTCAAACACACTGCGCGATTAAAATAGTAAAAATGTTGTCACCACGCACAGTGGGGCAAAATGTAGTAAGAGGCGTCAAAATTCTTTAACCACGTCAATTTTTAATGGAAATGAATGCACTTTGGTGGCATGAAGCTTCAAGTATCACAGAATTTGACACCCTTGCCGCATTTCCAAAATTCAAAATGGCGTCTCTGCTGTAAGTGCCTAAATTTGGTTATTTTCGTATTTTTTAAAAGTTATGAACATTGAAACTGAAACAACTTGCACAAATAAAGTCAAGAAATGTTGCTATAGGTATATTTTGGGACTGAGGCCTATACTCGTTAAGAATCTGCATTGCAACTTTCAAAATTCAATATGGCCGATCCAATATGGACGATAAAACGAAAAAAATCCTTAAAAATGCATATTAAAAGGAATTATTTTCATGAAAGTCCATACTGCAAGGTTATTTTCGCCGCTGATTACGAATCTGAGGTCAGATTTTCAAAATTCAAAATGGCCGATCCAATATGTCTGTCGAAATTATGAAAAATTAGACAAATGATTCTGATACTCAATATTCTAACAGCTTTCGAGTCGGTGATCACGAATCTGAGGTCTGATTTTTAAAATTCAATATGTCCGATAGAACATGAAGGAAGGATTTGTTAAGTATTGATATTTGTTTCTAAGAATCAGTTTCTGCACTAATGGAGGTTGTCGAGCTGATCTTTGTTTAAGGACCAAGGGTATAAGTACCCTTGGTTTGCGCCCATTTTGCTTGGTATTTTTCCGGCACGTGAGATAATCTGAGCGGGAGGTTTGAGTCAAGGTATAATGATGTGCACCGTCGATTATTGTCCGGTACACACCATTAGAACTCGACTGTCGATAAACCGGTTGTACTCAGAGAGGTTTTCTACAGTTTCCCTCTTCTCTGGCGAGAAAACCCATTGACGGGTAGTCCAGGCAAATGCGAGTACTCCTAATAAAGTCGGCTGTAGACGCAAAATTAGGTTAATATATAGAAAAAATTTCATATGTAGAATGGTTATGCTTAATCCAAAAAAGTATTTCTCAGGGACTCTTGTCGAAGTGCGTAAGGCCAATAGGGCAGGAGTATAAACAATAAAAAAAATTATAGATTCAAAATTCTTAGAGTTGTATACAGATGAATTTATATTCTAATTTTTCCATCAGAATATCTTCCGATATTTTTTATTTTTAATTTAAAAATCAAAATACAAACAATAAAAAGTAAGCAGTAAACGTTGAGAAGCTTCACTTTGAAAATATGATAATTCCGAACTTAATATGATGAAAAGGAACAAAGTAATAAATATTAACAAAAAATAATTGAAGATAGGTTGTAATTAAGAAATAGCATAAATGAGAAAATGGAAAATAAAATTTAAAAACGTAAACTGCATCAACGAAGTCCACTCTAGTTTAAGAAAAAAGACTGTCTGAATACATGAAGTTTCATACAAATAATAAATAGCTATCTAGACATTCTTTTTTTCACTTATTTTGTTACCATGGTGAAGCCATGATTTTAAAAATCAGACCTTAGATTCGTGATCAGCGTCTCGAAAACTGTTGGAATATTGAGTATCAGAATCATTTGCCTAATTTCTCATAATTTTGACATACATATTGGGTCGGCCATATTGAATTTTGAAAATCTGACTTCAGATTCGTAATCAGCGACTCGAAAACTGTTGGAATACTGAGTATCAGAATGATTTGCCTAATTTTTCATAATTTCGACCGCTATATTGGATCGGCCATTTTGAATTTTGAAAATTTGACCTCAGATTCGTAATCAGCGACTCGAAAACTGTTGGACTACTGAGTATCAAAATGATTTGACTAATTTTTCACAATTTCGACCGCCATATTGGATCGGCCATTTTGAATTTTGAAAATCTGACCTCAGATTCGTAATCAGCGGCGAAAATAACCTTGCAGTATAGACTTTCATGAAAATAATTCCTTTTAATATGCATTTTTAAGGATTTTTTTCGTTTGATCGTCCATATTGGATCGGCCATATTGAATTTTGAAAGTTGCAATGCAGATTCTTAACGAGTATAGGCCTCAGTCCCAAAATATACCTTTAGCAACATTTCTAGACTTTATTTGTGCAAGTTGTTTCAGTTTCAATGTTCATAACTTTTAAAAAATACGAAAATAAACAAATTTAGGCACTTACAGCAGAGACGCCATTTTGAATTTTGGAAATGCGGCAAGGGTTTCAAATTCTGTGATACTTGAAGCTTCATGCCACCAAAGTGCATTCATTTTCATTAAAAATTGACGTGGTTACAGAATTTTGACGCCTCTTACTACATTTTGCCCCACTGTGCCACGTGCGTAAAAATTTCGACGATTTATATTGAAACCTAACCAAAAAAGTCTGAAAGAATTGACTAATATAATTAAATAGTTTACTTTCCAAAACATGGACTATCTATATTTCCAGAGGTTCCAAGAAACCAGCAATTTTGATGTATGTAAGAACTCCATTTTTTGTACAAAAAATAGACGCAAGTAATGATAAAAAATCGTCTTACGAAATCACGATAAACGACGCTAAAGATATAGAGGTAAACACTGTCAGAACAGAAGCAGACGCGTGCGCATTATGGAAATAGGCAAAATTACTAAAATCCTAGTCAATTTGACTAGGATTGGCAGGGAATCCTTATTACTTTTACTAGATTAAGATTAACTATAGAGTCATAGTTAATAATACCATCGAGATTTTTTTCGGTGTAGTCTATTATTGATTGATGGACTTTTTCTTTCCGTGTAGGTTTTAAAATGAAAAAGTTATAAAGATAAAAAAAAAAATTTAGTCCAGGTTGGCCATTAGTGAATTTTGGAGAGCCTATTAGCGCCACCTTTTAGGCAAATACGGTAATACGTTGCCAATGATATACCTATGAATCAGTTAAACAGTCATGACAACACGCGTCATTAAAAAAATTCTATTGGAAAAAATAAAAATTTCATACTTTTGATCTAAGGAAAGCTTAACTTTGGGCTTAGATAACTTTTGTTGTAGTAGCTGAAATTCTTGTACTCACGGCTTCAGTATCTCTTCAACTAAGTGTTCTGATTGGTATTATAGAATAACAGAGCTCGTAGGTTAAGTTATGAACAAATTACAAAATAGTGGCAATTGGGGCAAGATGATCCCTCAATGGGTGTACAAGATGATCCCCCCTGATTCCCATGTATTTCATCTCACCTCAAAGTGAATTTTCTAGTATTAATAAAAAATTCAATTTTTCTCGCTTCTTATATGTTTTTATTATAGAAACTAACTTATCTAAAACAAAAAGTTGACATCTACATCTATTTTATTAATTTTCTCGTTGTAGACAATTTCCTTTACATATTCAATGTTTTTGACAAATGTCAATAATAAAACAATGAATTAATTAATAATAAAAATAATATACATTCAAGTCAAATAGTTTTGTTTTGAGAGGAAAACATTAAGAGGATATTAGAAGAGGATTTTTCCTCTAAGTATGAGATTACTTTTTTCTTAGATTTTATTAACTACATTATAGTCGAAGAAGAAATAAGGAAAGTAAAAAGTCAAAGAATCTTTTTCTCAATCCTTGTTGGACACCCTGATTTTATTTTTGTAAAATATTTAAATAGCGCGCAACATAAAACAAACCCTGTATGTTGTAACAAAATAATTTTTATCGTGTTTTTCAAAATCCCCTTTTTTAAAGGAAAATCCCCTTTTTTCTTTTGAAAAATCCCCTTTTTTACCTATTTTCAAGTAGAAATGTCACTCTGATCCCTGTTATTCAGACATTTACAAATTTATATAAAATAGAAGACGATAAAAATATTGTTTTAACATATGTTTTGTAAATTCAGCAAATATTTTGCAAGTTTTCCTTTTAATTTTATTAGAGAGATAAACGACTGCGACAGAAAATTTTGCAAATAATAAATTAAGAAATTAATATTTAATTTTTTTCGTTTATTAAATAAATTATTTATTTAAAATTTGGATACCCTAACATTTTTGTTTATTAAAATTGTACTGATTCATTTAAGTTATATTTATTTATTTATAAAGTAAAATTTATTAATAAATATTAATCATAAATTTTTTTTTAATCATTTGTGTACAAAAAAATGTAATTTTACTTTTAATAATCATTACTATAATTAATATAATTATTTTCGGTGCTAAAAAAATTCGAGTAAATTATGAAAGTATTTTTCTAATTAATGAATGAAAAAATAATCTCCCTTTTGAGAATTTAAATATCGTAAAGTGTATTATGAAATATTTTTGTTAAAATTCTGGGTAATGAGAAATTTGAGTCACTTTTTTAATAAGTGATCAGGAATTTCTGCAGAAATATAACGATCAACACCTGTTAATATTTTAGAATTTTCTTTCAATATAACTAACAAATGAATGTGTGGCAATCCTCGCTTTTGAAATTCAATAACATAAACATAAGATTTGACTTCTACAAATAATTTATTATCAACAATAAGTTTAAGTAGATGTTTCACTTTTAATGCGAAAACCCTAGTTACTATATCAGGTCTATCAGCAGCAGTTTGATAGGGGAATAAGTTTTCCTGTATCTCTTTCCAATTTGGATTACACGTCATTATGATAAATAAATCTGGTCTACCGTGACGAGCAACAATAGCCATCGAATCCTGATATTGTTGCATCATATTGCGAGGTGATCCTATAAGAGTAGAAGGCAATATAAGCGTTTTTCCCACGTATACATCATTTTCCAACTCATGATTGTGTAAATAATCCATCAGTCCTTTATATGTTTCACTTTTCAATTGAGCTTGATTATTTGCACAAAATCTTAATCTATCTTTTTCTAGTTTTACATAATTGTCAACCACCCATTGTTGAAACAATCTACCTCCATATAAAAATTGATTAAATTCTTTATCTCTTACAGCAATATTGTATTTAATGTAGGCAGATCTAGAAATAGTATGATTTCTACTTCTTTAATCACTATCACTACGAATCATATTAATATTATAACCCTTATTTCCAAGTGGATAACATATGGGATAAATCCATGGTTCAACATTCGGATCTAAATTACTAACCAATTTCAATTCATTTGTAGATTTATTATAAACCGTTACATAAGATTTTAGTGTTTCTCCTTTAGAGTTTGTATTAAAAATTGCAGCAACTTCATTAAAACTTTGAAAATTGTATCTAATTTTATCAAAGCCTTTTTTCAACGTGAACAATAGTTGTAACTCAGGAATTCCTTCATTTTTTTGTCTTGCTAATTCAGCTTCTATTTGAATTACCTCTGACATCATCATGTAAGATTTTGTGTATGCATTAGAATTTCTCATAATATTTTCTATAGATTTTAAAACGTATTCGTATAAATTTCCGTTACTCTTTAATCTGTATCTGATTGATTCCTCAGGGTCATAAATAAATAATTGACCAAAACATGGATCCTCACCTTTATCCGGATATAAAGCACTATTAATTTGATAGTAAATTTGACCTTGAATTTTGTAATAGATTGGTCCTCTTCTTCTGCCATTAAAATTAATTACATTAGCATTTAAAGATGCAAAAGAAAAAGAATTATTATACAGCCTTATATTCTTTTTAAAATGACCTGATTTTTTATGAAACCCTTCTAACAAAAGCCTTAATTTATCTGGATATTGTATTGAAGTTAACACAACACCTCCATGACTACAGCAGTCATTAAAAATAACTTTTTTACCAGCAACTTTTTCATCTTTAAAATGTTTAGCTTGACAATGTGTGCAGTAATAATTCATTGGACCTAGATAATTTTCAACATTCAACTCATTTTGAATTTGATGCTTTAATACTCCTTCACAACAATTTCTTTGACATCCAGTATTCTTTGCTTTTAACAAAGAACTTGTAACACTATTTTTATTTTTTAATATAAGGTTCTCAGCATATTCTATTTTGGATTCGACTTAAAGTTTTTTCTTAGTTGAAATATGTTTTTCACCTAAATAATTTAATTGTACGTTTTAATTTTTGCCTCTCACAATAACTTTTTTGAATTTCAGCCCTACTTTGTTTAAGTGTTGTTGATGCAATATTTCCTTCATTTATTTCATTTATTATTCTCGGGAAAGAAATTTATTTCTTAATAGAGTTTTTAGAAAAGTTTGATTTTCCATACTGAAGTTGACTATCTTTTTCATTTAAAAGGCAATTCCAGTCATACACAACTATACAAGATCTACTATTAGAAAGTTGAACAGAGGGAAATTTACATAAACGATTGTTTTCGAACATTAACATTAAATGATCATAATAAGTACAAATCTAATGACCAGATTTATAAGATCCACTAAAAAGTATTTTAATGTGCTGCTTACTTTTCTCGATTGGAACTATCAAATCAAGTGTTTGTAAACACAATGTATTTTGCATATTATAAAAAAAATTTGATTGTCTTCCCAACAGCTTTTGAAATTCATACATATGATCATTATTTAGCATTGCTCCTTCAGTGACAACAATACTTAAATCATGAGTAGTCAAATTAACAGTTTCTCCTTTGTTAGACATTGTTTTTTTATTTTATAAAATTCACTTATATCAAGGAATTAAAATTTTAAAAATTGTAAGATTACATTAGAATTTTAACAACAAGTTTTATACATTTAATTATAAATTTTATAATTTCCTTTTATCCAATTTTAACAAATTTTGCCTCTTATAGAAAATAACAACAAATTTACAATTTTCTCCTTATTCAAAACTTTCAAATTTTTCCTTCTATCCAATATAATCAATGTCCAATTTTGTCTTTCATCCAATTTAACTAATTTCCAATTTTGTCTCTTATCCAATATATAACCAATTTACAATTTTTCCTTTTATCTAATTTAACCAATTTCCAGCTTTGTTTTTATTCAAAATAACCAATTTCCAATTTTGTCTCTTATCCAATATATAACCAATTTACAATTTTTCTTTTTATGCAATTTAACCAATTTCCAGCTTTCTTTTTATCCAATATAACTAATTTCCAATTTTGCCTTTTATCCAATTTCTAGCTTTGTTTTCATCCAATATAACCAATTTTTCCCTTTACTCAATTTAACCAATTTCCACCTTTGTTTTTATCCAATATAAACAATTTCCAATTTTTCCTTTTATCCAATTTCTAGCTTTGTTTTCATCCAATATAACCAATTTTTCCCTTTACTCAATTTAACCAATTTCCACCTTTGTTTTTATTCAATATAAACAATTTCCAATTTTTCCTTTTATCCAATTTAACCAATTTCCAGCTTTGTTTTTATTCAAAATAACCAATTTCCAATTTTTCCTTTTATTTAATTTAACCAATTTCCAGCTTTGTTTTTATTCAAAATAACCAATTTCCAATTTTTCCTTTTATCTAATTTAACCAATTTCCAGCTTTGTTTTCATTCAAAATAACCAATTTCCAATTTTGTCTCTTATCCAATATATAACCAATTTACAATTTTTCCTTTTATGCAATTTAACCAATTTCCAGCTTTCTTTTTATCCAATATAACTAATTTCCAATTTTGCCTTTTATCCAATTTCTAGCTTTGTTTCCATCCAATATAACCAATTTTTCCCTTTACTCAATTTAACCAATTTCCACCTTTGTTTTTATCCAATATAAACAATTTCCAATTTTTCCTTTTATCCAATTTAACCAACTTCCAGCTTTGTTTTTATTCAAAATAACCAATTTCCAATTTTTCCTTTTATCTAATTTAACCAATTTCCAGCTTTGTTTTTATTCAAAATAACCAATTTTCAATTTTGTCTTTTATCCAATTTAACCAATTTCCAGCTTTGTTTTTATTCAAAATAACCAATTTCCAATTTTGTCTTTTATCCAATTTAACCAATTTCCAGCTTTGTTTTTATTCAAAATAACCAATTTCTAATTTTGTCTTTTATCCAATTTAACCAATTTCCAGCTTTTTTATCCAATATAACCAATTTCCAATGTTGCCTTTTATCCAATTTAACCAATTTCCTGCTTTGTTTTTATCCTATTATACTTACTATTCACTAAATCACCATTTATTAATTCACGAAGTATTCACAAATAGTTCACTTATTTAACTTTATATTCACTCACATATCGACGCCTCCCGTTCATATAATGCTTATTCAAAAACAAATGCAAGCCCTGTAAAAAAAAAGTATTGGGAGGTACGGGATTCCGTATTGCAAGAGCCAACCTGCCAATGCGGCATTCGCGAATTACCGCATTGGGTGTCGTGGTGAATACGGAAATCAAGGGGTCCCAATGCGGTGCCAGTTTCAAGCTTTAAAAAAACGAAAATACGTGACAGGAGGAAATAATTAGTGTCAGTGGAGAAATATGCGAGTTTAAGGAATGAGAAAATAATAATAGTGAGTGTAAAAATGAAATTTTAAGAAAAAAAGGTAAGTTGAACTGTCAAATGCGGCATAGGCTGATTTCAATGCGCCACAGCAAAAGCAACTTTGACCGGTTTGAATGGTGTGAAATAGGTAAACAAACATTTTCTAACACATTTGTCTCCGTACACAGACACTTTTTACTAAATCTGCCAACGTACAATTGGTAAGCATCTTTTAAATTACAATAATCGAAAATATTGTTTAGATTTATGCAGAAACGTGGTTATAAAATAAAAAATTGGAAAGTAATGTAATGAAAATCATATGTCAGCTGGGCCACTGTGTTCGCTCGATTCGCTCTGCTTGCTTCTGCCCTCTACTGGCGACTTGCACTATGTACCGATTGTGTACCGCATTGAAAGCCGCCTACGCCGCATTGGACTCATATTTGACAGTTCAACTTACCTTTTTTTCTTAAAGTTTCATTTTTACACTCACTATTATTATTTTCTCATTCCTTTAACTCGCATATTTCTGCACTGACACTAATTATTTCCTCCTGTCACGTATTTTCGTTTTTTTTTAAAGCTTAAAACTTGCACCGCATTGGGACCCCTTGATTTCCGTATTCACCACGACACCCAATGCGGTATTTCGCGAATACCGCATTGGCAGGTTGGCACTTGCAATACGGAATCCCGTACCTCCCAATACTTTTTTTTACAGGGAGATCATTCTTATTCAGTTTTAAGTGCAAGACAATTCTTATTCGATTTTCCGTGCAATAAAATGCTTATTCAAAATTCTATGCTAAAAAGTACAATCTGAAATTAGCTTACACTATGAGTTTTATAAATTTTTCAATTGAATATAATTTTTAATTACAATTGCTAAAACAATATTTCTTAATACGCAAGAGATAATTAAGTATTAAATTTTCTAATAACAATAGATACGCACTGAAATTCTTAGATATTTAATTGCAATTTAATATTAAAAAGATGATTTAGGGTTACATTTTTTGTTCTGTCAGTGGCAATTGTTTTGCACACAATTTTGAATAAGCATTTTATTGCACGGAAAATCGAATAAGAATTGTCTTGCACTAAAAAATGAATAAGAATTATCTTGCATTTGTTTTTCAATAAGCATTATATGAACGGGAGGCGTCGATATAGTGGGTGAATTCACCAGTGAATTAAAAAGATTTTTTAATTTACTTTTCGTTGAAGACACGTAGAGGCCAATATATATATATATATATATATATATATATATATATATATATATATATATGTGACCTGGTCTATGAAAAGGGACCTTACGTGTCAAAAAATCATTTTTTACTTTTTTGTTGATTCGGATAGAGTTTGAAACGCTCTTTAAGATGGTGAAAACCAAAAAGTCATAAGTTGATTAGAAGTTTTTAGAAAAAAATTTTAAAGTCAAAAGAAACAAGAGTAAAAATACGAAAAAACTGATTTTTTGTTATTATACAAATTAAAATAACGAAGACGATAATTTTTTATTAATTAGAAAAGTTGACAGTATCTTTGACAACTGTCAACAATTAAAATTCAAATTTGGTATCATATTCATAATCAGCGACCTCAAAAACCTTATTACTGTCTTTTTTAGAAAAAAGATGTTTTTTAAAAAAAAAATCACTTTTTAGAGAAGTTGACAGCTGTCAACTGTCAAATTGTCAATTTAACATCATATTCGTAATCAGCGGCCTCGAAAACTCTTACAAACATGTGTCACTTAATTATACTTATTGTTGCTAGTTAGAAAACTTAGATTATTTTTTCTATGTTTGGGGAGTTTGTTATTAATTTATATAAACAATTATTAAAAAAAAAATTTCATTACTTGTATGTTTTTTATTTTGATACTGTGATTCACGGTGAAGAAAATAAGCCTAAATTGATTAAAAAATATTAATATTTAAAAAAGTTACAAGGGTTTTTCTAAGTTAAACTTTAACTGCTGTTTTCTCGAAAACTTGTTTTCGCACGTAAGGTCCCTTTTCACTGTCCAGGTCACATATATATATATATATATATATATATATATATATATATATATATATATATATATATATATATATATATATTAGACCTGTATTAGACCGTACGAAGGATTGCCACAAACAATACGAACCCTTGAACAATAGCCTTTGAAAATGTGGATTAACTCCGAGAACCCAGGTAATAATATTTTCTTTCTTCCTTAATCGCAAGGAAAACTATAGATAAAAGTCAATATATATGGGTGATTAAATTTAAAATGTCATTTTCATGTCCTGCCCAAAAATCTGGAATACTAGTTCATATATAAAAGTTTTTGAAGTCAATTAATTTTCTTAGTCACTCCTTTTGCTTAAATTAATAATTCTTAGTCGCTAGAAATTCTCTAAAAAAAATTTGGCAGAAGAATTAGAAGCAAAATGTCAGTGGTGTCCCTTGTCCGCACTTAAGAAATCAGAACTTTACCTAATAATAAAAATGGTTGATTCTCACATTTTTAGTACCAGAAAAATTATTTTGTACAGCTAAGAGTCTATATTTTTACATAGTAATTGTGCTAGCAGAATAATTTTGATCCAGTGCTAGAAAAAAAATCAAAATCGCTTGTCCGTAAGTTTCATATTTTTAAGTAATTATCGAAAATTTTGAATATAATGTCTGATATTTAAATAACCTAGTGCAGATAATTGCCTTATTAAGCGTTAATAGTATTGGTGATATGTATAGCTTCTTAAAGAAAAAACATTACAACATTCTATCACATCTATAACTTGTACGGTTGGTGGCAGAAAGCAAGTATCAGTTTGTCAAGCACACCATGTCAATGGTGTCCCCATCGAGAAATAGTTGATAATATTAATATTTTTTAAATATTAGTGAATCTCGTTTTCAGGTATTACACGTAGTTTAAAAACCGCACCGACTTTAACTTAAAAATAAAGTCTTTTTCGAAATTGAGAAATGAAGCAAAATGTCAGTGGTGTCCCTTGTCAGTGGTGTTCCCTCAAAATTCTGTGTCTTGCAGCTTGTTATTTTATTTTTAATAAATTTGTGTTAAATTTACTCCTTATATGCAGTTAATGAAGATTTGATACTGGATTGTAATTTATAAGCTGATTTTCTTCTCACTATTCAAAAAAAATTATCAGTGAAATCTTTCAAAAATGTCAGTGGTGTCCCTCAATGTTCATATGTCTTTTTGGTCTTCAAAAGTATATTAATTTAGGGCAGAACTCATTACAAATATTTTTTAAGTCATGTTGAAACATTCATTATTGTAATTTGAAATATTTTAACTTTTTAAAGTTGTAAGAATTTATTTGAGAAAAGAATAAACGAAAACAGAAAATTTCTTATCATTTCTGCCTATCGTTTTTCACCTGGTGAAAATTAAAATTTGCTTCCACCTGCTCGACCACTATTATTTTTGTCCATCATATATTCTAGTCAACCAAAATAGAGTATCGTTAAGTTCAAAATCCAACATCGAAAAATCAAAGTTAGTAGGATCAAAAATGACATTTTAAATTTAATCAACCACATATACATATATATACTTTTATAATTGAAACACAAAAGGTAACGTCTGGGTAACGGCGCCGGTAACGCCGGCTCTGGTAACGGCTACCTTTCTTTCTTTCTCTAAAGGCAATATAAATAAGAATGTCTCTCTTTACCTAATTTACATATCTACTCGTTTCATATTAAGGATCGATGATTGAAAATTCTGCTTTGCATGGTCCGACTCGTAAATTTTTTGCTGTTCTTGATCTCTATTTAAACTTAGGTTACAAGGAATAGTCTGTGAAAGTAACAATTTTTTTCATCAACTTTTCTAAATTTTGCCGGGAGTCAAAGTCAGGGTAAGAAATTCCGAAAAAATAGAATTATTTTTTGTCTTCATAACATGATATCGCGCTTCTTATTTATGCAATACGACTTAAAATAGTGGCATTTCATTGGAAATTTAATAAGCTTTCTAATGCAATTAAAAAAAGCATCTAGCTTCATTTTTAACCGAGTTATCACTGTTTCTGTGCGGGTGTGTTTTTTAATAGCTCGAGATGTTAGCGTTTGCAAAATTTCGGACGGTAGTGTATTATATAATGTTTACTATATTTTCTTGTAATTAGATTTCTAATCGCTGTTGGAATATGGATAGAATTAAATGTTTTGATTGCTCACCTTACGTACGAGGGTTTAATGGTTATGCTTACCATTTACAACATAAACACGGATACACAATTAATAGAGGGGGTAGACAACTCGGATTTCAATGTGTACAAGATGGTTGTAGAAGGAGGTTTGGACTTTTTAACTCCTTGCGCAATCATATCAGAAAGATTCATTCTGAAAGAAATATCGATCAATTTCTACAAGATGAGAATAATGATGTTCGAATTGATAATGAGGATAATGTTGATAACATTGATTTTGGAATTAGTGAACTATGGATAATATCAATGAAAATGTTGCGGAAAATGTTATTGACGAAGAACAACCTCCATTTAATTTACGTGTTTCCTTGGTTAGGATAATAAGTAAACTCCAATCAAAACCATCAATGACGGGAAGTAATTTAACGAATGTATTGGATAAAGTGGAACAAATGTTAACAAATTACACTGAATTTTTTAAGAAAAAAGTAGAAAAACTTCTTCAAACAAATAACATTCTGCAAAATCCAGATTGCCAAGAAGTAATGAACAATTTTTAATCACCGAATTCAGTATTCGACGGTTTAAAGACTTTAAATGATCAAATAAACTCTTAAAATTCATTGCAATTACATTGACGGCAATGAGATTCCTCTAAGTACAAGAATCGACAACGTTTTAGACAAGAACTCAGCAACGACTGTGCCTAAATTAGTACAGGAGACTTTCCAATATGTCCCTTTAATTGAGACTCTGAAATTAGTAATGTCTAATCTAGAAGTGCGAAATGTTGTCCTGTCTGAGAGACCCTCAGACAACAACTTTCTTTCATCATTCATAGATGGAGAACATTTTAAGCGACACACTTTTTTTCAGCAATTTAAGAATGCTTTGCGATTAATTCTTTATTATGACGATCTAGATATTGTAAATCCTCTTGGATCGAAAACGGGTCCTCATAAGCTGGGAGTCAAAAGTAAAGTATGATTTCATTGTATACCCTTTCGGGTCTTTACAATCTCCTCAACATCACTACTAAACTTTTCCTAACTCACAAACTCTTTGGGGTCCCTACTTTTGCGGCTGCAGCCGACTTAGGTTAGGAGTACTCGCATTTGCCTGGACATTCGGTCAGGGGAGAGGAAAACTGCAGAAAACCTACTTCCCGAGTACAACCGGTTTATTGACGTCGAGTCATGAATGTACATTTAGATAGCCATCACAAATGCACAAACATAAACCTCGGCATCAAACCTCCCGCTTGATATATCTCGATCAGTGAAAAACACCGAAACTGTAGCGATTCACAGAGGGTCACCCATCCAAGTACTAACCGCACTCAAAGTATACCAAGCTAAGTAAGTAAGTATACCGAGCTATACCATCGGTATATATAAGCTGGGAGACTTCTACTGTATAATAAATAATTTACTTCCGCATATGAGATTCAAGACTGGAAATATTTATGTTGTGTGTTTGTGCTATTCCGAAGACGTGAAAAAGTAAGGATATAAAGTAGTATTAAGAGAATTTTTACGGTATCTGAGTAAATTAGAGTCTGACGAAGGCGTCACAGTTCAAATAAATAACGAAGATTTTAAGACGTCTTCCAGTGATAGGCGAACAAAATTTTACAGACATACATATGCACAGACAGAAATTTTTTTTATTAACATTTCTGGATTCTCTGTTGTTCAAAATGATAAATTATGCTAAAAATAATTAATTCTGGGCAATGTACAAACAAAAGTCTGATTTTATTAACATAGATAAATAATAATAATAATTATTTACTGTAATTATTACTGTAAAAAATTTTAAATTATTAATATTTATTATATCCGTAAATAATAATTATTACGCTAAAAATTCTCGAAAAAAATTTTTTTTTAAATAAAGTATGTCAAGAATAAATTTTTTTTTACCAAGCAATGACAATTGATGCGCCACGTCCGTTCTTAACTTGAAGATATCAAGTGTGAAAAACAGATTTGCTATGCAATAATCATTAAATTTTTTTTCTTTCCTCCTCGAGGTTATGACATTAACAAGGAAGTAATTTTAATGAAATGATTATTTTAAATGTTTCTCTTATTTCTTTAATATCTTAAAGAAAACATTTTTTTAAATTTTTCATTCGATTTACGTTATTATATAGAAAAAAACTATTTTTTTACATATATAGTTGATTTTTTCTTTCGTTGTTAAATTTTGTTGATATTCTTGAGTTTCATTTATTACTCTTCCGATAATCGATTAAAAGAATATAAAAAAATATTTTTTTACATACCAAAAACCGATATTAACTAGAGAGTGAGAGAGATATGAGAATTTATATAAAATCAATACGTCACATATATCCCAATTAAAATTTACCTCTATGCGAAATTTCACTATATATATATATACATGTATTGCGTTTTATTAATTATTTCACTTTTGCAATTAGAAACAAAATTCGAAAATTGAAGAATTTCAATTTAATAATATAATATTAATACAGAAATATGCCATTAAACTTGACAGTTAAAGTTTTGATTTATTACTAATTTTGATAAAATAGATAAAATATCATTTCATTAAATAATAATTAATTAATGTCAATTAAAATTCAAAAGTTGATTTAGTAAAAATGCTATATTTATAAAAATTACTTATAAAATAGTAGAGATGAAAATTATATTTCCACTCTGTGTGTATAATAATAAATTAATTATTTACTATAAATATACGTTAATTAAATAATAATATAATCAAATAAATAATAAATAAAAATATAGTAAAATAAATCATAATTATTCAAATAATTATTATTTATTATTTTTATAAGTATTATGGTTCATATTTTTAGTATTATATTACTATCTTTATGTCGATAATAAATATAAAAATAAAGAAATTTAATAAACATAATAAAAATGAAAATATTAATAATAATAAAGTAATAACAAAACTATGATACAATATTTATAAATAAAAATTATTACATTTTAGAAACCTAAATTATTTTTAAAAAGAGAAAAAAAATTGGAAACATTAAAAAGCTCAATCACAGGAAAGTAATTAGTCGTAAACTACAAATCAAAGTTGTACATGAAAATGGATTTAAAAAAATCGAGTATCCATAAAAGGTCAATAAAGTTAACTTGATGTTTGCAGATAAAGCTTTTTAAAACGAATGTAGTTTGACTCTTTAATTTAAAATGCAATTTCGCGCTCTGTAACTATGAAAAGAGAGTCTTTAGCTGCCATGAGACGTGAGATATTTTTTGGCCCTAAAATCTCAAGCTTCGCTTCGCCTACAGTTTGTTCCAAAAAAAGTGCTCATTCAAAAATTGACAACTGCTCGCACTCGTTACGAAATATACTATATTTGTATGCGTATACAGCATTTTTATACTGTATAAGGGTGAAAAATAATATATCAAAAGAAATAGAAATAAGCGTAGAAAGTCAGAAAATGTATTGACAATTGCTTCACAATAGACTCTGCGGTGTCATTGGATACACGACTGTTGGCTACATGCAACATATCGTTTGACATTGCATAAACCATTTCGTAAAATAAGAACCTATCAAATAACAAATACCCAACATTGTCAATTTTGTCTAGTTCATTTTTTTCATTTATTTCTATTTATTCCAATTTATAACTTTCTGAGTTTTACGTAAACTGAGAAAAAAAATTTATTCGATTTAAATAACCGATTACAGAGGTCAACAAAAAAAGACTTACTTTTTTATAAGATATCGGAATGGTTTCCGATGTATTTTTGGACGCTGAACACGATCCCGACTTTCAAAATTGCCCATCGCGTCAGGATTTTGAGAAAAGTGGGGGTAAAAAGACTCCAAAAATGCTTTTTTGAGAATTTTCAACATTTTTTTCTCTTTAACCTGACGTGTTAGAGACTTGCACAAGGTCTTAAATTAAAGCTTGTAATGTGCACTACAAGACCTATATCCATAAAATAAAAAAAAATTAAATTTTTTTTTTTAAAATGGGGTTGAAGACAACAAAAATGTGTGTTTTTGGATTGCTTTAATAAACTTCTTGCAATTGCTTGGATTTGCTTGAAAATAGTTACTCGGGGTTTTTTGTGTTGCTGATTACGAATCCGATATTAGTTTTCAAAAATTTAAACACATTTTTTGTGTCTTTAACCCCATTTTTAAAAAAAAAATTTAATTTTTTTTTATTTTATGGATATGGGTCTTGTAGTGCACATTACAAGCTTTAATTTAAGACCTTGTGAAAGTCTCTAACACGTCAGGTTAAAGAGAAAAAAAAATGTTGAAAATCCTCAAAAAAGCGTTTTTGGAGACTTTATCCCCAATTTTCTCAAAATCCTGACGTGATGGGCGATTTTGAAAGTCAGGATCGTGTTCAGCGTCCAAATATACATCGGAAACCATTCCGATATCTCATAAAAAAAGTAAGTCTATTTTTGTTGACCTGTGTTATTTTCGTCTATTTTCAAATTAATATTTATTTAAGAAAATATTTATCTGATAACCGTTTAATTGATTTAAATAAAAATTGTTGACTGAAGTCAAATAATAATTTTTATTTAAATCAATTAAATGGTTTTTTGCTTCCAATAATGAAATTTTTTCACTATATCCATCAAGTTAGTAATTATTAATCTAATTTTTTAATAATTTAAAATTCACACTTTACATTTAAAATTAATGTTAGAGGTCATTCATAAACTACGTATAATTTTTTTTTGGAAAATTTAATCCCCTCCCCTCTTATCTTAGTCAATAGTTTGATCCCCGCCTAAAAACGAATCTAATTTACATAAATATATTAAATAAAGTTAATAATTATCTACAAATTTAAAGATTCAAAAATAGAACAGTTGTTAACTGCTACAATTAAAGAAACATTTAAAAAAATGTTAAGTAAAATAGTAAAAGTTAAAATTATCATTAGTAAATATATTATCAGCTTAAAAAAATTTTTCTATCAATGTCAAATATTCTTGTCAAACTCTTACTTCAATTGTTCGTATATAGATAATAGTGATCCACGTGAGTATCATATCAAAGTGAATTTTAATTCATAAAATTTAAGAGATTTTAAACTAGAACAATTTTTTTCCAATTGGAGAAACGTTGAAAAAAATGTTGAAATTATCCAGTGAGAAATTGCCAATAGACTATAATCGGTCCAATATCGGCCCAATATTGGTTGCCGTGCTGGGCGCCGATTGACTCCCAATATTGGACCAATATGGGCTGACGCTTGGGGTGTAACGGATTTGCCAAACATCGGTTGTTAATATTGGCCAAATATTGGCAACCAAGAGAAAATTTTTTTTTTTAAATAAATTTTTTATCCCACATGCACAAAAATGGCGCTTTCTGATAGCAGACGACAGGGAGGAAAGTTATTCATTTCTTCGACCGTATGAAAATGGCGGCCATGTTCTCCCATGGACAAGAAAATCAGCTGTTCCCATGCGTTTTTCTTGCCCATGGGAGAAAACGGCCGCCATTTTCATACAATTCGAACAATCCCTGGTTAAAAAACCGGACAGATTTCGGACTAATCCGAAATTTGTCCGAAACAATGCGGTTTATGGTCAGGTTTTTGTCACCCGAAATTAATCCGGGAAAATCCGAACTCTATACGGTTTGTGAACAACTAGTGAAACCGGAGTTGGTCCGATGAAGTCCGAAATTAATCAGTTAATTTTAACTAGTGAATCCGGAATTAGTCCGAAACAGTCAAAAATTAGTCCGGACAATTTAGTGAATGTTAATAAAAAAATAATTATATAAGTTACACATATTAATTATTATTACTTTATGGTACATTCAACATATTTTTCGATTTACCTATCGCAATTTTATTTACATTAACTTAAAATTTCTAACGCTTGGGGATTCGAACCTACACCTATCTAACATTATAAAGCACCGAAATCGAATACACTAACCACTATACCACGCTCGCATGGGAGTTCAAATTCATAATAGAATTTATCAAGTGCCACGAAAAGAAATGACAAGAAACTAACACATCAGTGTTAATTTTAAATGGTAAATTTGTAAAAACAAATTGACTGCAGAATTAAATATTTTATTCACCATAAGTAAATACTCTGAATAAAAAGTAGGACCGATTTCGGACTAATCCGGAATTTGTACGCAACAGAACGGTATATTGTAGAGTTCTTTCACCCTGGATTAAGTTTAAGAACAATACCGCTTTTTATCACTATTGAATCCGTAATTAGTCCGGTCGAGGGGGTAATTACTGATTAAAATGGTATACACTCTAATACACTAAATTTTCCTGCTATTACGCGTATTATCCAGTATTACATGGTATTACAGAACTATTACAGGGTATTATTGATTATTACAGAATATTACCTCTATATTATGTGGTATTACACTGACGTAATAATGCTCTATTACACTCTATTACGTGACTATTACAAGACTATTACCTGAGGAGCGTACACGCTAATACACAAGTAAATACCCTCTCGAGTCCAGTTTGGTCTGCAGCTAGTCAGATCATATGCAACTAGTAAATGCAGAAGTAATCCGGTTGGTTTAACCAGTGAATCCGCAGTTAATCCGAAACAGTCTGCTTATGGACAGGTTTTTGTTCTAAAATCATTCTGGATTAAGTATTTGAATTGGATTGAATATGGATTGTATTGGACTGTCTATGGGTGGTATACATTTACAAATTCTTATAATAATAAGACTTATTTTCGGACTGGAGTCTTTTGATCAGATATTATTCGGATTGTCGCTGACTATTACCGGATTCTTTGCATACAGATTTTGGATTGTTCCATACTTATATAGGATTAAATCTTTTAACTGGATTAAATTCGGAATATTGCGGACTGAATTCGGATTATTTTGTATTTATTTTAGATGAGTTTTTTGACGGACATAATTTCGGATTGTTGCGTAATAATTACGAACTTAATTCAGACATTTAAGATTATTCCAGACTGATTTAGGATTCACAATTTCACTCGGATTGATATTAGATTAACGTGGATCATTTTCGTACAATTATCGGACGAAGCCACACTAATATGCCTGGATTTAATTCGTATTAATCCGAAATTTTTACCAGGGTTATAATATGATTCGGGTGTCCGTCTATTACTGGATTCTTAGCATACATATTTCAGATTGTTTTGTATTTGTTTCGGAATATGATTTTACCACACTAATTCCGAATTGAAGCAGACTAATGTCGGATTCTTTGTGTACAGATTTCGGATTATTTCGTATTTGTTTCGGATTATACCTTTTAGTTGGATTAAATCCGGATTGTTGCAGACCTAAATACAACTGTATTTAGGTCAATTTGTGTGCAGGAGTTAATTTAGTTTGTTGTTGGCAATATCGCTATAGCTTCGTAAAGTAGAGGGTTCAAGCTTTAATTTAACTCATATGACAAGTCTCTAGCACGTCGGATTTACCTGTAGAAATTTTCAAAAACTACTAAAAAGTGATTTTTGGGTATTTTATCCCCAATTTTCTCAAAATCCTGACGTGATGTATTTTTAGTCTATTTAACAGAATTTCTAGGATGAACTCATTCTTTTATACGGATTCGGAGAAATTTGAAAAATAGATACTCGCGGGGTCCAATGGACCCCGCTTGCCCGCCCAAGGGTTAAAACAACTTATTTTGAGACACGAGTGAGATACCAGTTTTAGAGTGTAAGATCTCAATGTGATCATTTGGTCGTAAGGTCTAAGGCACGAAGTGTCATCTTGATCATAGGGTTCGAATCCCGGTCGACCCAAATTTTTCATATATTTAAATTTAATATACATGTACACTACCGTCCACGAGTATCAGGACGATTACAAGCGACTCTATGAAAAAACATGCCATCACTTTTTCAATCATATCTCGTAAAGAAAAGGAGATAAAAAAAACTTAAATACGGTTAGAAAGCTGATTAAATTTTGCATAAAATAAGCCTTCTTTGAAGTCATTTCGTCAACTATTTTTTGAGTTGTAGAGTGAGAAAGTAATAAAAAAAATTATCGAATTTTCTCATTTTTGTCTCTTGACTTTAACTTTTTCAAAAATCTAGAAAAATTTAGATAAATTTTTTCTAAACGCACAGAAATCTTCTGTAGAATTTCAGCTTTAAAATAAGCCTTCGAAAATTAAAAAAGGGATATCCGTCTTCGATATATCATTAAAAATGTGATGCCGAGTTTCGACGATTGGTGCATTGGAATTTAACTGTGACGACTCGATTCTCGCTGCTTTCTCTCTCATTCGCAGCCGCGCGAAGCCAGAATCGAGTTGTCACACGGAGAAAAAAAGCTAGCTAATGCAATTAATTCTTAGCAATCGCAGCTAATTTTAATTGCTATTATATGGATAGCAATTATATTAGGTACTCCAGCTACTAAATATTAGCTAGGCGTTGTTAGCTATAGCAGCTAATAATCTAGCTAACAAAATAGCTAAACTAACTAATATACCTGGCTAATATTATTAGTTCTAATAATGCTTTTATTTTACATCTAGATTTTACATGGTACGAATTTTTAATATTCTCTCTTCTGCACTGTGAGACAAAATCACCAAAACGTGGCCAAAATGGAATTTTTTTTATTTTCTACTGTAAATGGTATGATTTGTTGCCGTGGTTATCCAAACTTTAATACCGAGAAGGACGATTTTATGTAAGGTTTGATTTCGCTAGTAGTTCATCGCAAAGTTAGCCTTCGTTCCGCGTCCACACGACGCGTTGCACTGGTTATGATTTTAAAAACTTTAAAAGTGTAGTGAAACAAAGAAAATTGGTCTTTTTAAATCGCTCTCAAAATGGAAATTCTTCCTGAAGGTATATATAAACATTTTATATAAAGTTAATATTAATCCACGTTTACGTAAGTGTAAATAATAAATATACGTATATACACTATAAAAAATTTAGGGAGTTATCGGACTCGGGAGTTGGGAGTAAAATTTTTCGAGTTACAAATTCGAGAGATTTTTAAAAAGATTAAAAAGAGAGTTAATTTACTAACTCCTTTCATCAACACCCGCGCGAGTTATTTATTCCTTGGGGAGTTAGCATTTGGGTGTGAAGTTTTAACTCTCTTTATTTAACTCCCCTGACATTAACTCCCCAATGGGTGCGACTTCTATAGAATCCCCTGGGGAGTTAAAATTTAACTCCCTTTATTTACAGTGTATTCGTATCTCTATAAGTAGTGATTGAAGAAAAGTCTATTTTAAAAAATGTTTTTAAAAAAACTTACGCAAACTTATGCTTTTATTCTACCTAGGATTTGTACCTTGTAATATTACTTTTGACATATTTTAGAGATAGCTGCCATAAACTGCCTAACAAAGTTTAATAAGCATTGTACCTGAGCGCAGTGGGACATAATAACAAATGAATAGTCAAAATCTAAAAGCGGTTTCAAAATCAAATTAAACTTATTACTTAGGGGTTTTTAGGGTCGCAGATTACAAATCTGAAATAAAAAATTAAAAAACAAAATGGCGGATCCAAAATGTCCGACAATTTAAAAAAATTATTAAAATTTTTTAAACAGAACTGTCTCGTAACAACCCATTTCGTGGAAATTTACAGTAGTTCAAAGAAATTCATACAAATTTCTGTGAAAAGGGTTGTTACAAGACAGTTCTGTTATATGGCGTGTCGGTCAAATGACAATTCTGTTACATGGACGGTCGGTTAAATGACAATTCTGTTACATGACAGGTCGGTTAAATGAAATTTCTGTTACATGACAGGTCGGTCAAATGACAATTCTGTTACATGGCGGGTCGGTTAAATGACAATTCTGTTACATGACAGGTCGGTTACATGCATTTCGGTTAATGAACTGTTTGGTTACTTGTCATTCGGGAAATATTCATGCGTCTCGGAGTTTTTGGGGTAGCAGGTTACGAATCTGAAATAAAAAATATTAAAAATAAAATAACGGATTCAAAATGGCTCAAAAAATTATATTAAAATTAAAAACAAATACATTTTAAGGAGGGAGTAAGGTATTTTTTTCATTTTTTTTCTATATTAATGTATGATATCTTAAGAATATTGCGTGAAAATTTCAAGTCGATTTGAGCAAAACTAATAAAGATATGGGATTGTAAGTCTCCGCCTCTCCAGTCATCGTCTGCGTGCAGTGAATTTTCAGTTTAGTTTCTGTTGTGATTTTGCATTTATAATTGCTAAAATGACAAAAGTTACGAAAAAAGCCCTTCGCTTTATGGAGCTGGAATCAGTAATTCAGTGTTAGTACAAGAAAATAATAATAAATTTTAAAAAAAATTGTCGGACATTTTAAATCCGTCAATTCGTTTTTAAAATTTAAAATTTCTTATTTGTAATCAGCGACCCCAAATGCCCCTTAACAATTTTTTTTTTAATTTTAATGAATTTTTTAAAAAAATTGTCGGCCATTTTGGATCCGCCATTTTGTTTTTTAAATTTTCGATTCTTAATCTGCGACCCCAAAAATCCCTTAACAAGTATTTTTTTTAATTTTAAT
Organism: Leptopilina syphax; assembly: GCA_032872505.1. Classification (NCBI taxonomy): domain Eukaryota; kingdom Metazoa; phylum Arthropoda; class Insecta; order Hymenoptera; family Figitidae; genus Leptopilina; species Leptopilina syphax. The sequence continues at coordinate 32,004,560 of CM065468.1, forward strand.
AATTTTTAAAAAAAAATTGTCGGCCATTTTCGATTCGCCATTTTGTTTTTAAAATTTTTGATTTCAGATTTGTAATCTGAGATCCTAAAAACCCCCGAGTAATAAGTTACAATTGATTTGAAACACGTTTTCATATTTTGACCAGGATTTTGTGATTCTGTCCCACTGTGTTCCGGAAAGAGATAAATTTTCAATAATTTTGAACATAAAATTAATAAACTAATTTATAAAAATATAATATTAATACATAAGAAAAACTAAAATGAAAATGTATACAAAAGAAAAAGTTATAATGTTAAATTAATACATATATTAAAGTTTATCTCTTACTTTCAGATTTTTTTACACAATCCTCCATGTCCCACACTTTTTACGAATTCAATAGTTCAACACTTGACATTTTGTTGACCAAAAATAAATAGTAATAGTATAATTTAATATATTTATCACTCTAAACTTATTTGCTAAACGCGATATCATTGACGCTTTTTTTAATACTGTCTAGTGCATGCGTGAAAATCTACGAGGTTCACAAGCACGGATTGCTAACTTATTAGCTGTAATTGCTAACTTGTTTGTTGTAATGGCTAATTTGGATAACTTTTACAGCTAATGATTATTATTAATCTATATAGCAATTAAAGATTAGGTGCTATAGCAAATAATTTGCTCACTCAGCCAAATTATTAGCATCAACAGCTAATAAATTTCTGCTAATGCAAATTTGCTGCAGTTGCTAAAGTATTTTTCTCATGTTTTTTCATAGAGTCACGTGTAATTGCCCTGATACTCATGGACGGTAGTGTATCTTAAATTTAAGTACATAATATTATAATGTATATTAAAATTTAGTAACTGTATTGCATAATATTTGCTTCATACACGTGTATATTAAATCTAATAAAGATTTTTCTAATAGTTGTAACGATTTTCTTATTTTTATCAACAATAAAAAACCGCGACAATACAAATTACAAAAATAAACAAGATTTTAAGACAAAATATTACAAATAAATAAATAAAATCATTGAATTAATTAAAAATTATAAAATCCATAGTTCAAATAAACATACAAACAAATTATATTAAGAAATTATTATATTATATTTCAGTCAAATAAAATAGATAGGCCTGACGTCAGGAAATAATACATATATACAGAAATAAGCAATTTATAAAGAAAATACACACACACATTCGAAATTACAATGCATAAATTAATTTGACAATATAAATCACAATAATAAAATAATCAATAACAAATTAGAAACAAACATTTAAAAAATACATTCACAATTCATCTCACGACTTGATTTGCTATCTCTGTCATTATTAGGCAACCATAAATGGATAAATTTTAGATTGACATATCAATATAGTCATCGAAAATTATCAAAACAATTTTATCATTTTTCTAGAACCAACTTACGGATCATTGTCGAAACTCACGCTTATCCAAGTATGGGATGATCGAGGCACCGTGATTTGTTCCGACTTCCGAGGTTGTTCCTTATGTTTTGTCAAATATTGTAAACGTTATCCGTGAAATTGCCATAATGTTAGGATTACCCAAAAACAGCCACACTTTACGTAAGAAAACAGAACAAAAACAACTCCGATAAATAAAAAAAAGAAAATAATCTAAAACTTACAGAAAATTAAAAGATAATTTGAAACTAAAGAACAAAATCTACCTTTCCGTGTCCTCGGCCGGCACATGAGAGCATAGCCGTCGTTGAACCTGAGATCGATGAATCGCGAAAGTCACAATCTTTCTCGTCTCCAGGATTCAACCCGCCAATCCCCACTCTAGCCCGATTATCAAAGAACACGGAAATGAACCCGAATTTAACAAATACTCGGAAGTCGGAACGGTCACATTTTTCAGGAGTCAATGACAAAAATCTCTTAAGAGATTATATCGCTTCATAGTGCAAGTAAAGTATAGACCCGAGTCGAACTTTTAGACCTGCTTACCTCCTGGTAAGTATAATTTAATCCTAACCTGCACCTAACGAACCCTTGGTGTTTTTTTCCTCCTGCGTAAGTTCTATTTAACTCTGACAACTCCTTTTTAAGTCCTAATTGAACCTTAAACCCTGTACTGCTTCTACTACATTCTTACAATAGCAAATGTTACGCGCGGAACGAGATATACAACTTATTATTGTTATGCAAATTACAAAATTTTTATTTTGAAAATTTCACGAAAGAATTCAATTATTTTTAAAAATTTTAATAAATCCTTCGAAAAAATTCAATTATATTTATAAATAGTAAAATACTTCGCAAGAATTCAATTATTTTATAAATAGTAAAATTCTTTGCAGGAATTCAATTATTTTCAAAACAATTTTAATTGAATTTCTTAAATGAATGCAAATATTTTCAAATATTTTCATAAATTGCAATTAATTTTTTAAACTTTAATAAATTCTTCGAAATAATTCAACTATTTTTATAAATACTAAAATTCTTTGCAGGAATTAAATAATCATTAATCCAATTAAAATAAAATTAAACGAAAGAATTTAATTATTTTTAAAAATTTGCATAAAATATAATTTCAACAAGAATTTAAAGTTCTCTAAAAACAATTTAATTATTCTCAAAATATTTTTAAAAAATTCTATATAAAAATTGAATTACTAGATATCTTAATGCAATTTTTAAATATACTAGAACCAAAACGGCGTGCGACGCGCGCCCAATCCTAATCATTTGTGACAAAAGAAAATCTTAAATTAAGAACACAACAATTATGCAAAATTATTTCACTAATTGTGTTCATAATATGTAAATTACAAAGTAAAAACACTACAGATTTTTTTCATCAGTTTATTATAACTTTTATTATATCTTTACTAATATTATACACTACCGGTCAAAATTGAGAGACCATCCATTGTCAGGTGAATAAAAAACAGTTTAAAACATAAAATGTATGGAAACTAAAATTTTTTTCTTTCTTTTTTTGAATAATGTTAAAATTTTAAAAAGCGTAAGGTTTTTCAAAAGTCATATGGACAATATTTTATTTAGACATTTTTAAAAAATCGTCATTTTCAATGTTTTACAAGAACTTTAATTACTTCTAAAATAATGAATGCTTTTTAATGATCTTAGGCTTCGTCCATAAATTACGTCACACGTTTTTAGCCCATTTTTGACCCCCTCCCCCCTTTGTCACACTACGTAACATCTGAAGGAACATATTGAATCACTGTCAATATCTAATTTTACATAAATAAAGTTACTTAGGATATAAATAGTAAATTTAAAAAAATTTTAAAACAAGAAATTTATTTGATATTACACTCAAATCTCGCTATAACAACCTTCTCTATAACGAGCGCTCTCTATAACGAGGGTTCTGTCTCTCGGTATAGCGAGAAAAATTTTCTCCTGATTACCCCCACTGTTTATAAACAAATGCACATTCAGTTGGTTTAAATTTGGTTAAAATCAATTTTATTTATATAAAATAAAAGTAAAAAGTCACTTCTTATTTGAAATTATATCAATGAGTCGAACATCTTCAAAATTTAAGCTTATATAAATTCTCTGTATGTTAAAGTTCAAATTAAACTAGGTTACGTTTGTAATTTTGACATTATTTAATTTGTAAACACTAAAAAAAATGAATGAAGAATCTTAAAAGTGGGGATTTCTCATTTCTCCTCTTGCGCTCGTAATAGAGGGAGACTTGACTCCCGAACTTCTCGTTATAGCGAGATTCGAGTGTACTTCCTCATAGAGGAAGTATTGTAATACCAAAACATCACATTTTCATAAATATCTCGAAATCACGAAGAGCTTTTGGGTTGAATTTTTTTTAAATTGTAGATCTCACCTGCGGACATAAAGTGAGAGTACTTTCTCATATAGTGATAAAGTTTAACTAAATTTTTTTTTATTTTTAATTTTGCAAAAAAACGTTTTTTGTCCATAACTTTAAAAAAATGTTAGGACACCTATAAATGTTTTTCCATAATTTTGTAGAGTTTTCTTAGACGCATCTTTTGAGCCCTAATTGAACATTTTTCGTCCATATTAACCGGAGTTATTAAACTTTTAAAAATCAAAAATTTTAGAAAATAAGACTTTTTTGAAAATTTTCTTGAAAAACGTAAAAGTTACTTTAAAATTATCGTTATCAACTTGTAGAGCATTAAAAAACGCTTCGATGGACCTATTTTTGAACCTAATTCGATAATAAATTTCGAAATTATTGGTATTTTAAAAACCAAAAATTGTGAAAAATGACATTTTCTCAACTTTTTTGTTTGAAAATTTTTGTTTAACTATTTAATTATTGTAACTATCTTGTAGGGTATTTAGAAATACATTGATTGACTCAAATTTCAATCACTTTTACCATATTTATAAAAAGTTATTCATATACATATTTCTATTATTTTTATCTGTATGAGGAAGTAAAGTGTTCATGAAATGAGCACCAAAATTATAAAAAAAATATGCAACTTGGCAGCGGTTTTTTTATTTATTACAATTTTCTCATTATAATAAATAGAGTATAAAGTGTGACATAACAAAATAAAAGGTCCCTACCCCCCTTTGTCACAATTAGTCACATTTTCATAGATCCCTTCCCTCCTAAAAAGTGTGACGTAATTTATGGACGAAGCCTTATGCTTATTTTAAAAGTGATTTTCTAAAGAATAAAAATCACTTATAGGCATTAACGTATAATTTTTTTCTTAGAAGATGCATGTCGTCAAAGTTAGATAATAAAATTCCAGAACTTTGAAATAATTCTTTTTTTCTAAAACTATTCTAGAAAATATATAAAATATGATTTGGTGTAGATTTTTTAAGGTAGTTTAATAAAAACATATTTGTATTTTAAAAATTATTTTTCTGTTAATAAGATTGTTTAAAAGATTTTAATTTTTTAATCTAAGTTTGACAACCTGCATTTTCTAAGAAAAGAAGTACACGTTAATGCCTATAAGTATTTCTCATTCTGTAGAAAATCACCTTTAAAATAAGCCTAAAATCATTAAAAGCGTTAATTATTTTAGAAGTTATTAAAATTTCTGTAAAACTTTGAAAATGACGATTTTTTAAAAGTATCTAAATAAAATATTGGCTAAATGACTAATGAAAGATCTTGTTCGATTCAAAATTTTATCATCTTTTGAAACATAAAAAAATTTAGTTTCACTACATTATATAATTTAAAATGTTTTTCATTCACCTGAAAATGGATGGTCTCCAAATTTTGACCGGTAGTGTATATTATATTTTTATTACAGTTTTTTTTAATTTTTCTTTTCAATTTTTGTCTGGCACGATAATTTATATGATTTTCTGCTTACATCCTTGAAAAGTTTTAAATAATGGATTTGTTTCCTTTACACTATCATGTATTTTTGCTATTATGGGAATTGGAGCAACGATATTTTCTAAAATAACAGATTCCATGTTATCATCATTTGAATCAATAACTTGACTAAACAAATTTTTATGCTTAAGTAATACTTCTCTATATTATTTTTGACCTTGTACACTGCTTTTTATAAAAGGATTTTTTGGATTTGAGTATGGCACAATATTGTTGCGATTTGAAGGATTGTTAATTTTCTTTGCACTATTTAAAATTCTTTCACACGGAATTTGTTGATAAATAATTTTATTAGGGTTAATTTTTCTACATAGGAGTTCTTCAAATGGATGAAAGACACATCCAATCATACTTAACAATTAAACGTGGATTAATATAATAGAATTTTTTCTTCCGGAAAACGGCTTAAATAAATGGTTTTAAATTTTTGTTTAAAGTAAATCCATGATCTTAATGAATAAAAATAATTCATTTATAAACTTTCGCTCGCTGAGATCTTACATCTAAACTAAATTTTCTAAATCCAAACAACCAAAACACACTGCCGGATTAAGGCCAGTAGTAGCCTGGGGCATAATAATTTTTGAGGCCCTATGTCACTTGAATTAACTAGTATATATATATATATATATATATATATATATATATATATATATATATATATATATATATATATATATATATATATATATATATATATATATATATATATATATATATATACGTCAACACGGACAGAGCTCTAAACAAAAATTGCTTTGATGGATTTAAACGTTCTAGGGCTTAAAAGATTTCTACGTTCATGTACTTTAAGATGCCGATGGGCTTTTTTGGAAAATTTCATTTCCGATGCCAATAGAACTGTCAAAAGTCAAAAGGTCCAAAAATCTCAAAACACTTTTATGAATTAAAAGCCAAAAACGAGGTATATTATTCTGTAACTCATTCTTTATCAGTTTTTAGGGTTCCCGAATATAAATCTAAAGTTTTTTTTTTAAATTCAAAATGGCGAATTCAATATGGCAGACAAAATTCAAATGTGATCAGATTCAAATAAAACTTGTTAGTCGGGGGTTTTTAGGGTCGCTGATTACGAATCTAAAGTCACTTTTTGAAAATTCAAAATGGCGGAAACAATTTTCAAATTTGATCAGATTCCCTTAAAACGTGTTACTCGGGGGCTTTTGGGGTCGCAGATTATGAATATGAAGTTACTTTGTAGAAATTCAAAATGGCGGATCAAATTTTTTAATTTGATCAGATTTAATTAAAAAGTGTTACTCGGTGGTTTTTAGCGTATCTGATTATGAATTTGAAGTCTTAAACACAAAGTAACTTTATATTCATAATCTGCGACCCCAAAAGCCCCCGAGTAACACGTTTTAAGGGAATCGGATCAAATTTGAAAAATTTTTCCTCCATATTGGATCCGCCATTTTGAATTTTTAAAAAGTGACTTCAGATTCGTAATCAGCGACCCTAAAAACCCCCGAGTAACAAGTTTTAATCAAATCTGATCAAATTTGAATTTTGTCCGCCATATTGAATTTGACATTTTAGATTTTTTAAAAAAAACTTTAGATTTATATTCGGGAACCCTAAAAACTGATAAAGAATGAGTTACAGAATAATATACCTTGTTTTTTGCTTTTAATTCATAAAAGTATTTTGAGATTTTTGGATCTTTTGAGTTTTGACAGTTCTATTGGCATCGGAAATAGAATTTTCCAAAAAACGCCCATCGGCATCTTAAAGTACATGAACGTAGAAATCTTTTAAGCCCTAGAAAACGTTTAAATCCATCAAAGCAATTTTTGTTTAGAGCTCTGTCCGTGTTGACGTGGAATGTCCCATATATATACCCAGTAAAAAAGAAAGTATTGAGTGGAGCGTTTAGGAATTGAGTGAAGCTCTGAGCCAATACGGATTCGAGTAAAAACCGTATTGGGACGTTTGACTCAATCTTTTTTTTCATCCGCTGAATACGGTCTTTTTTTAGCATTAAAATTAAAAACACATGAGCAGAGTAGACATTATAAATTGAAAGCACAACTGTCCTGGAATGTAAAAATACCGATTTCGATAAGAAACAGTGAATATTTGTTAAAAATTGGTAAAAGCAAAGTTAGACAAGTGCGACTGAATTTACCATGTGAATAAATGAAGTGGTAAGTTTAAATGGACGAAATGGACTAAAAGAAATCTACTTTTACCGACAGAAAGTTCCTAGAGAATTGTGGTAAATTCAACAAGACAATGAAATTTCATTGTTTTACAATTCTCTAGGAACTTTCTGTTGGTAAAAGTAGATTTCTTTTAGTCCATTTAAACTTACCAGTTCATCTATTCACATGGTAAATTCAATCGCGCTTGTCAAACTTTGCTTTTACTAATTTTTAACAAATATTCACTGTTTCTTATCGAAATCGGCATTTTTACATTCCAGGACAATTGTGCTTTCAATTTATAATGTGTACGCTGCTCATGTGATTTTAATTTTAATGCTAAAATAAGACCGTATTCGGCGGATGAAAAAAAGATTGAGTCAAACGTCCCAATACGGTTCTTACTCGAATCCGTATTGGCTCAGAGCTTCACTCAATTCCTAAACGCTCCACTCAATACTTTCTTTTTTACTGGGTATATATATGTATATATATATATATATATATATATATATATATATATATATATATATTAACTTTTTGTAAAGATTTTGTTTTGCCTCGTTAATTAAAACACAATGTATTATAATTTTATTTTTATACATTAAATTAAAATTTTATTCATTTTTCACTGATTGGGCAATTAAAAATTAAATGAAATTTTTAATATGCATGACAGAAATTTTTAATAATTTTTTGTTGTACAATCAGTAAAAAATCACTGATATTTCTGTAAATTTTAACCGATTTTTAGTAAAACTCCACTGATTCAATTCGCGAGAATTAAGTCAGTGATTCTTACTAAAATTTCACTAATCTTCAGTAGAATTTCACTGATTCAGATTTAGAGAGTAAATGAAACATTTTTCAAATATATAACGAAAATATTAAAGTTATATCACAATTGAAATGGAGGGCAAAACATGTCCATTTCAGATAGTTTTTCCAAGTTTGATATGAACAAGAAAATTCTAAATGCAATAAAAATATTTAGAAAAATTCACGTTATTTATGCGAATACACAATATACATCAAACTTCAGGCAACACATTTTATGCATATCAGTAGAGCAAAATTTAGAATTTTAAAAAGTATCCAATTTTAAAAATTAACAATAAAAATAGACGTCTGAGGTTTGATCAAGCCTTTTTATAAAAATGACATATTTGTATATTCTGTGTTTATTTTTATTTAATAATTTGGTGGCCCCCTAAAAAGTGAGGCCCAGGACAATGGCCCCTTCTGTCCTTCCCTTAATCCGGCACTGCCAAAACATCATAAATACAATTAACGTCCTTTTTATTCAAAAGAAAGAAAGATGAAATTTTTCTTAATACAATTTAATTAAAAATTTATTTAATATCCATTACCAATTTCTACTTTAGTGTTATTTAACATCTATTTCTATGGGTACGGTCCCATGATGAGCAGAAAACACAATGCAAAGCAGAATTTCGTGAGTGCAAGAGAGATAGTCAGATATCACTAACCTTTTCACTCTCACGAAATTCTGCTTTGCATTGTGTTTTCTGCTCATCATGGGACCGTACCCTAATTAATACAATTTTAAATTGAAAAATGTTAATGAATTTTCATTTTAGATATCTGTAGACAATTTTGTATCATAGAAAAAATGTATAAGAACTGCACAAAAATAAAATTTTATATTGTTTAAATAACTAATTTCAATCTCTTCTGTACTAAAAATATTTGTTTGCTCTATCTATATAAATTGAAAAAAATTTAGAATTTATTATATCGAAATAACTTACAGTTCACTGATTGTTCGATGAAAAAACTCAATATTCATTAACTTATCTTTAAACGATATCTGTTCTGTATCCACTACCGACATTGAAAAAATGTCTTTCTTTCCGGAATATACATGGGGCACACTGCAAAAAGAGGTGTCTTATTTTGAGACGTTTTTAATGTTTTAGACACTAAGATCGTCTCAAAATAAGACACCTCTTTTTGCAGTGCATTCTCTGTAAAATGGACTTTCCTCTCTGCCCAAGATAAGTTTAAACATAAAAAACCATTCTTTTTGAAAAATTACAGCTTGAGATATGTAATTACTTTTTCCGTATGGCATTTATAATTCAAAAATTTTATATGACAACATAGCGTCATAAATAAATAAATGTTAACAAACAACAAGTTGTTCATTTTATGATCATTTAGCTTCCTCAATATAATATATACCAATTGTTTAATTTTTTATTTTAGAATAATTATTTTAAAGTGTTAAGATAAAATTTCAAAATTTCAATTTTTTGTGAAAATGTACTTTATATACATGTACTTTATATACATAAAACGATTCATTTTCATGGCAATGTTACGTGAAAAGTAACTCACCTCTTAACATTTGTTATCCTCGTTTTAAATAAGAAATTCCGAAGAAATCTTATTTGGGAATGAGGAAAAAGAATCAATGAATAAAAGTTAAGAATTAGTTAAAATGAAATTTATTATAAAATAGTATATAATGATTTCTTGAAGTTCTTTATTTGTATGTTGCCGAGAGAAGACCAGTTCCAATAAACACCTTTAACAAATAGGCGTTTATTAGATATAGAAATTGTATCGAAAGAATATGATGAAAAGATTTAGTTAATTACCTTTATTGCTTCTTTGTGAAGCTGAAAACCCGTTCTCCGCTCGTGCGTCCACAGTCAGTTCAGATGCACCGCCTTTCCAATTTTTACTGCTTGGAGATTTGACAACGGCTTGGTCGCACACGAGATGGGTATTACTTAGACTGGGATAATCGTAGGTAACGAGTAAAGATTCGCACTGACTACTGGTACAGAGATGATGTCGATCGGTTTGATTTAAATTAGATACTGACTGGATGCTGACTAGATACTAGATACTGACTTTTGGATCCAAATTTAGGGCCTTATATACCCAGATCACATCCGTGTATCGACGTAACAGGGTTGTAAAAAGATTGCTCATCGATGGGTGTTTGTCAAGTTTGCTTGGTAACAGGTCTGGTCTAAGGTTACTTAGAGGTCACACACGTGGCATGTGACAGCAAGAATGCAATTTTGACAAAAATCAACAAAAATTTTAATAAAGAAAAAAGTTATTTAAAAAAATGCAACAATCGATTTTTTCAAAAATTATATAACAAAATTTTTTTTAGATATTTTTAAAAATCCTTCTGTCTGATTTTAGGTATTTGTGACCGTACTACACCTATCAAATTTTATAAAAATCCGTCAAAACGTGTAAGAGAAAATTTATCCACAAGAATCGGTGACGTACACACACACATACACGGAAAAAAATTAGTTTGCTATTATATGGATAGCTCATTTTTAGTTATTACAGCTTATAATTAGCTGTTTTAGCAAAACAATTTAGCTATTTTAGCTAATTATTAGCTGTCTTAGCTAACAATAATTGCTATCCATATACACGGAAAAAAAAGTACGTGAATTTTTCATTGACTCGGTACTTGACTTTTGGATACGACACAAAATACTAAAAACAGTCTAGTACTTTTGCATGAGAGTTTCAAAAGCAGTCAATGAAAATTTCTAGTACCTTGCTTGAGAATTTCATTGACTTTCAAAAAACTGTAAAATAAAAAAAATAATTTTCACTTGTTCACACCGGTTTTTTGAAATTCACTCATTCATTCACATATTTAAATAATAAATCACACAAACAAAGAACAATTATTGTATCACTTTTCAACGTTCGTCAACACTTATGAACTAACCTATAACACACATATATATTCGCGTATAACTTAAATATAAACACACACTTAACACTAAAAAGTACGTATCGAATTGTTCTTATATACCACATGGTGAAATTTTTCACGACTTCTGAGACATGCTATTTCACTGAAAACTGAGACTTACATAACATTCTGTTTTGTGAGAAACACAAAATAAAAAATATTTTTTTGAAAGTCAATTCCTGAAGACAAATATATATTAACACTATTTGTTTTTCATAAAATAATAGTATATTCACATCTGAAATTAACACAAACGGAAACAGACGATCAGCTGGCATTTACCTTGGGTAGAAACGCGCAACCCACACTGCGCATGCTCTACAGAATTTTCAAGCGCAGTCAACTAATCTTTCACGTACTTTATAAAACTGAACAAATGACTTTTCGTTAAAATTTAAAAAACACTGTTGCCGATACTAGTACTAAAATAACTCTAGGACTTTTCTATATTTTCTAATAAAAAGTATATGATACAGCCTTGTACTTTGTGTTCTATCCAAAAGTCAAGCACTTTCAAGGAAGGATTCACGTACCTTTTTTTCCGTGTAATAGCAATTAAGGTTAGCTAAGGTAGCTAAAAATTAGCTGAAATAGCTAACTATTTTTCTCCGTGTACATACACACATAAATCTGTATTTATGTGTTGTTCCTCTCGACGAATTATATATACTACACTTGAAAATTTGTAAACATAATTGATTCTAAAAAATTCGGAAATCGACATCTCTATAAGGCTTTCTTTAAGAGGAAGCAAAATGAATAGATTGTTTTAAAGTTACGAATCTGAAATCACTTTTTAGAAATTCGAAATGGCGGATCCAATATGGAGGACAAATTATCATATTTTATTAGATTAAACATTAAAGAATAAGTTTTTACAAATGAAAAGTTTCATTATAAATATTTTATTATAGAAATTAATACTAAAAGAAGGCAAGTTTTTAGAAAAGCGACAAAAATTAGATTTTTTAAAAATTGTAGTTTTTGTAATTTTTAACATTTTTAACTAATACTTTACATTTGTACTCTTAAATAGTGATACAATAAAATTAAAGTACATTCTATACTGCAGTTTGTAAAAAAAGCATTATAATTATAAGAACTTGAGACAATTACTTTTATGTGATCACTGATTACGAATCTGCCCCCACAGCACCAAAACTTTCCTAAAAATTTATTAAATATTTACTTGCAATGTTCGGAATATGTAATTGCAATGTTTATTGAAAGTTGTGTAAAGATTTAAATGTCCCGATTAAATAAATGTTTAGCGCGAAACTTTCCTGAACATTTATTTAATCGGGACATTTAAATCTTTACACAATTTTCACTAAACTTTTCAGTTAAATATGCCGTATATTGCAAGTAAATATTTAATAAAATTTTAGGAAAGTTTCGGTGCTGTGGGGGTAAAATCATTTTTTAGAAATAAAAAATGGTGGATCTAATAAAGCTGAAAAAATTTCAAAATTTAATGCAATTCGCTTAAAACTTGTACCCAATAATAATATAATTTATTTTCATTACATAATAGTATGACGCTAGAATTTCTCAAAAGTGACTGCCTACTGGTTGAAAGAAACCCTTCAAACAATAGGCCAGGTACTCGAGCAAACCTTTCGTTTCTCTTTAAATTTTATATATATATATATATATATATATATATATATATATATATATATATATATATATATATATATATATATATATATATATATATATATATATATATATATATATATATTTCAAATATCTTTGTCTCCTTATTTCTAGATACTAAATAACATTATCGGTCTCTGTTTATAACGCAGAAAATCTAACGCTATTGCTTTCTTCCTCTTTCCAAAGTAAATAACATTAGAATGTCTCTCTTTACCTAATTTGCATATCTACTCGTTTCATATTAAGGATTCGTCAAAAGAATTGAAAGAATATTATTTTCAAAAAGTAATTCAATTATTTTGAATATACTTAATTTTAATAAAATTCTTTAAAGAAATTCAATTATTTTCGAAACAACTTTAATTGAATTTTTCGAAAAAATTTCATGATTTTTAAATATTTCTATAAAATTCTTCATAACAATTTAATTATTTCTTAAAATTTTAATAAATTCTTCGAAACCTTTCAATTATTTTGATAAATAGTAAAGTTCTTCGCAAGAAATCAATTATTTTCAATACAATTTTAATAAAATTCTTCTTCATAAAATGCAATTGCTTTCGAAATTTTCAATTAAAATTATTAAAAAAACTCCATTAGTTTAAAAAAAATTCAAAGAAATTTTTTAAAAGAATTTAATTAGGATTTTTAAAAATATTAATAAAATTCTTCGCGAGAATTTAGTTATTTTTTTAAATAAAGAAATTCTTTGAAGGAATTCTATTATTATCAAATTTTTGATAAAATTCTTTGCAACAATTCGAAGATTTTCAATACATTAATTTTAAAATTGAAAATATTTTAAAAGAAAAATTAAAAAAAAATTAAAAACAAAAATGTAAACAACAACTAACTTCAAACTGCGAATAGGTTACCGAAACATGTACTTTTTTATTATTAATTTATAAATATTATTTTTAACTGAAATGTTTTGACATTTTTTTTAATAATAAAAATATTAATTTATGAATGTTTAAAGTAGGTTATTATTATTAAACAATTTATTTATTTGTTGTAGTGTATTAGTGTCAATAAATGCTTTATTGAATCACCAAAACCAATAACTCAACAAGTCACTGAAAATAAAGCGTCTGTGTTCAGTTAAGTTCCGTAGCATAGTGGTTAGGGCGTTAGTTACGTACGTTTGCGTTTATTCCGATTTTTCTGTATTGTATAGTTATAAGTATGCAATTTAATGATTATATACACCGTTAAATAATTTAATTAACAAATATTTAATATAAAAAATTTTTTTTATATATAAATGGATATGTATATTAATCCTCACATATATACTAACATTATTTATGAATTCGCTATTGGTCACGATTAAATTAAAAAAAAGTAAAAATCATTAAATAATAATGCCATTTATTAATAATTAAAGTTATTATAAAAATTAGTTGAAAATGATCTCAAATATGCTACACTGAGAAAACTGGAGTATTGGACTAAACATCTGGAGGGACAAATCGTTGATATTTGAGAGTTAGCTATTGGATAACAATCTAAATGTTTAAATTCACCATTGACAGATATTCGTGCCATTTCTCTAACAGAGGGACAAATTAACCATCTTGAGAAATCCCTTCCTTTTTTTTTTTTTTTTTTTTTAAATGACTTCAGGCTTAGCCAACTGTCAGAACACACACTCTTATATACCAACTTGTTTTTGCGTTTCTACAGAACGACTTTGAGGTTAGGAGTACTCGCATTTGCCTGGACCACCCGTCTAATGGGTTTTCTCGCCAGTGGAGAGGGAAACTGTAGAAAACCTCTCCGAGTACAACCGGTTTTTTCGACAGTCGAATTCTAATGGTGTGTACCGGACAATAATCGACGGTGCACATCATTATACTTCGACGTCAAACCTCCCGCTCAGATTATCTCACGTGCCTCAGATATAATGGGAGAGAATATACAAGTAGATTTCCATTATCAATTCAAAATTTATTTTAGAAGGACTATTTTTAACTCTCTTCATAAGCACAGGAAACATACACTTTTTGAACTTCTGAATTTGACTCTCCAGTTTTCTCAGTGTATGAGCAGTTTTTCCAGGGTTTTGGGAGAGGAAAGAATTCTGTAAGTAAGGGTCAAGCTGTATTTAATAAGGTTCTAGGAACACCTGCTTTACTCCTTTTACCATATAAATTTGTCGCTAACCAGGGGTTTGCAGGAGGTAATCAGAGTTAACTTGCAATGCAAATAAACTCTGCTTTCATCCTATAACATCCTTACAAACCCTCAGTTTTAAGGAGGTAAGCAGGTCTAAAAGTTCGACTCGGGGAATATATACTTTTGTTTAGAGAGGATATTATATAGATTTTCCCTCTTACAGGCTTCGCACTCGATAATTAATTTTTGATTATAATTATATTTTTGATTTTGTACTTAAATTAGGCAGTGGCTCACAATTTCCCAATATTTTTAAAATTCATAAAAATGCATTTTTTAGTAAAACTCAAATTTCTTTTAGGTAAGTGATAATTTTAAGAAACTGTCTATGATATATGTTAGGTTTTACCTCCTACTGACATAAAAAATTAACAATTTTAAAAACAAATTTTTTAAGATATTAAGCTAAGAAAAAGTGTAGCTAACAATATCCTAATTTCCCCTATTATATAATTAAATATTATAATTAAAATTACATTTTTGGCAATTATTTTATTTATAATAATTATTAATTAATTGATTGACAATAATTAACAAACAAATTAAAATTTTTCAAAAATTTAAAAATTTAATACAATGTTATAAAATTATTATGTAAATAAAAAAAAATTTCTGAATATTCTGAAAGTTATTTTTAAAGCATATAAAATTAATATGCACATGTGTGGGCAAACACATGATAAATGTATAGTAAAAGTAAAAATTATTGATAGTAAATATTTTATCAGCTTGAAAATGTTTTTCTATCAATGTCAAATATTCTTGACAAACTCTTACTTAAATTGTTCGTTTATAAGTAATAGTGATCCACGTAAACATAATATCAAAGTGAATTTCAATTTATCAAAATTGAAAGATTTTAAACTAGAAATTTTTTCCTCCTACAATTGGAGAAACGCTGAATAAAATGTTTAAATTAAGAATTGTTCTATTTCTTGTGATTTTTGTAAAATTGTTCAATCTGAATAGAGCCAGTCGAAATTGTAAGCATAACATTTTTTATGAAATATATTTAAAACATTAATAATCAATTTCCAGAATAAAACATTAAGGGGGAGTGACACCTTTGAGGCCTCTTTTGAACCTGTTTTTCATGAATTTTTTTAAGACACGGGAATAAAGTAAACAAAATTTGGTTTTGAGGGATTTATTTGTTAACTTTTTAAGTTTACAAAAATATATTTATACGTAAAAAAAGTTTAAATTTGTTGCCTATAGAGGGCGCCGAAGTTGGTCTCTATTCCCTGCAGAGCAAATCGGTGGGCAAGATTCCGGTTAGACCGTTTAATCTAAATCAAAAATTCAAAGTTTTTCTGAATCTAAGATAGATTTAGCTTTCGAGTACGTAGGATATTTTTAAAATATTAATTTTTGTGTATTTGGCAGTTGTTTGAAGTAAAAAGTCGATTTTTAGGGCGAAAATTTATCAAAAAATCTGTTGCCAAAAAAAACAAAGAAACCAAAAAAAAAATCCGCTACGTACTCGAAAGCATTAGTAAATGACAATTAAAAAAAACTTTGTCCGAAGTCAATCCGATCAAAACTGTTCTAGCTAGACTGCCCAACGTTTTGAAAAACGTCATTTCGAGAAAAACGCGTTTAAAGTTTTGAAAGCACTTGAAGCGCTCTTGGACACCTTTTACAGATTTTGATTTTTTTCACATAAAATAACTTCGAAATCATCTCTAATGATATAATTTCTATTCTACACATTATAAAGTATCGTTTAAGCAAAGAAAAAAAAATTCGATTTTTTTTCGAGTCAAAGGTGTCACTCCCCCTTAACTTACTGTTACAAGGGAGTGAAACTATGTATCCTCAATTTAATTTTTATTTTATTTTCTACTGTGATTACTTTGCATATTTTAAAACTAAATTCACCTTTATTGATATCATTTATTAGTAGCCCTGTTAATGGTTTTAACTGTTGGGCTTTGTTATAAATAAATAAAAAATAAATATATACAAAAAATCAGAATTTTTGAAACAATGTAAATAAAAATACTTTAATAATAAAAAATCTTAACAATTACAGATACTGATTATATACACGGACAAAATAAAAGTGAAACGTTGGAGAAGGAAAATGTCAATTTAGATCTCATGTAAATTTAAAAATAATATTAGTGCGATTCCATGGGAGATTTTAGTTTTTTCGAAGTAAGTAAACCAATTGCAATGAAATTTTGGAATTTAAATCTACACATAAAAAGACATATTTCCACCAAATATTACGTCAAAATATTCAGTAGTTTTTGAGATGTCTTAACCAAATCACTTAATTTTTTTTGGAGAAAATTCAGCATAAAAAAACGAAAAAGTTTTTTATATTATGTTTATACAAAATTTTGATAAACAAAAAAATTATTAAATAATAATTGAATAACTTTTGAATAGCTTCACGGAATTGAATGAAATAAACACTAAAATAATCTTACCTTTGATTTCTTTAAGATTCCAGAAAAATACCTGGCAACGAGATTGTCTTCATATAATATTTTTAATATTTTTATTCACTTTTAAGCGTAAACATTAGAAGTTTCTGCTACTTTACGTGCAAATTCAGGTGCGCGCGCAGACCTCTCTCTCTGAAACCGGAAATTCGGAGATGATTAGAAAGAGAGGTCTGCGCGCGCACCTAAATTTGCACGTAAAGTAGCAGAAACTTCTAATGTTTACGCTCATAAGTGAACAAAAATATTTAAAATATTATATGAAGACAATCTCGTTGCCAGGTATTTTTCTGGAATCTTAAAGAAATCAAAGGTAAGATTATTTTAGTGTTTATTTCATTCAATTCCGTGAAGCTATTCAAAAGTTATTCAATTATTATTTAATAAATTTTTTGTTTATAAAAATTTTGTATAAACATAATATAAAAAACTTTTTCGTTTTTTATGCTGAATTTTCTCCAAAAAAAATTAAGTGATTTGGTTAAGATGAAAAGAAGATATAACGATTTCAAAATTTTTCCAAAATTTTGACATCTCAAAAACTACTGAATATTTTGACGTAATATTTGGTGGAAATATGTCTTTTTATGTGTAGATTTAAATTCCAAAATTTCATTGCAATTGGTTTACTTACTCCGAAAAAACTAAAATCTCCCATGGAATCGCACATTAATAAATAAATAATAAATGTGATGCGTTTCTAAGAAGGGTACCTAAGAAGCGAACGAATTATAGGAAATGTTTCGGTCAGAAATATCTTGATTAAAAGTGCCTTTTTAATTATTATGAAACTAGTTTTCATTCAATATTTTTGATGTAATGAAGATTTGAATATTAATAATTCGTAATTGTAATTAATTCCCTTTTTGTATTTTTACTTAAAAAATTAAAACATAAACTATAATTTTTTGCTTCCTAGGTACCTTTCTTAGGAGCGCGTCACAAATATTTATAACAAATTATATTAAGAAATAAAACGTAATGAGAATAAACTTAAATTATATGGTGAGATAAACGTATTAATTAATAAGTAATAACTTTAAAAAAATTAAAAAAAGATTTTTCTAACATTTAGGCTAAATTTCTTAGATGATGATCAAACAAGATTGAAAAGAGGAGTTAAACATTTGTCTGCTATGTTGAAATGTGCCATTGACTGTGAACCGTCATCCTATAATGGATATGGTTGTTATTGTGGATTTCAAGGCTCTGGAGAACCTGTCGATTCTATCGATAGGTATGCAACACAATTTTAGTTTTTTACCACATTAATAAAAAAAAGTCGCTGAAAAAAATAATTTTTTAAATTTACTTAATAAACGTTCTTTTTTAATAATAATTTTCATAAAATCTTTTTTTTAATCTTCATTTCAATAATTACAGTTGTTGCAAGGATCACGATGAATGTTATGAAGCTACAAATTGTTCATTTCTCAAGAAATATTTAGTGTCATACTCATGGACGTGCAACAAGAATCAAGAACCAACTTGTGGTTAGTTTGAAATTAATTTTATATATATTTATATCAGTATAACATAAAATTTAAGGAGGAATGGGACATAGAAATGCCCATCGCTGGGCATAACTTAGCTCTCGTAAAGCTCGAGAGCGGTTGTGTTACAGGAGGGGCCCGTCCTTCTGGGCGCCACGTTTCCATGGTGGGGCTCCGAATGGAGGTAGATATCTTAATCGAGACTCTGGGATACCAGGCGACCTCTCAGATGTAATTAGCCTTTTCCTTAAATTGAGGCTCTTTAAGGATAGACCTTCTTTTCCTCTTTTCTCGTGAGACCTAAATAGATACTACAGAAATTAATAAAAATAAAACCACACACGCGAGCGTCGAAGAGCCCTCTTTGGGGGATCACAATGCTGGCGATCAGGGTGTGGAGGCGACAGAGGGGACCGTGAGTCAGTCTTAAATATTTCTGCTTCCGGGATCCACTATATGCAGATTAACTTGTATCATTGTAAAGGCGCTTCGGCGATTCTAGCCAAGAACTTTACGAGAATGCAGGCAGCTATAGCCTTTGTTCAAGAACCTTGGGTTTTCAAGGGTAAGATTAGAGGTCTAAATATCTGTAGGGAGCTAGTTAGTTCACCACAGGAACCTGTTCCAAGGGCTTGCCTGATTTATAAAGGTCTAGACGCTTTTTCTCTATTGGAATTAACTACTAGGGACTTAGCTGTTGTTAAGGCTAAGTACTTGGAAAAGAACGGAAATAAAAGCGAGGTTGTAGTAGCCTCCGCTTATTTTCCGGGATCGGGGGATGACCCCGCACCACCTAGAGAGGTAGAGAAGTTGGTAGATTACTGTCAACGGCAAAGTTGAGTGCTCAAAGTGGGCACTCTCTTTGCACACCATATCGTATGGAACTGGAGGGTGTCTGATGAAGATTCCCTATCGGACCACAGACTTATTACATTTAGAATGGAATCGAAAGATCGGGAACATAAATGGGGACGTAATCCTAGGAGTACTAATTGGGCTTCATATATTGAGGACCTCAAGGTCTCCATGGAGTGCTTCCCCGCCTCTTATGGAACATATAAAGAGTTGGAACTGGCAGCGGAATATCTGCGAGATTCGATTATCTGCTCCTTTGAAAGAAGCTTTGTAGCAAAAAAAGTGGACTCCAACAGAGGTAGTAAATGGTGGAACTTCTGTTTTAAGGGACATAGGCAAACAGTATGAAAGCTTTTCAACAAAACCAAGAAAAGTAAGAATCAGCAAGCATGGGATGAATATCATGCTGCTCGTAATTTTTACAAGAAAGAGGTAGAGAAAGTAAGGGATATCATCTGGAGGAACTTTTGCGAGGGAATCGAAAGAGTACCGGAAGCATCAAGACTCCATAAGGTAATTAGCTAGAGACTCAATGGCCAAATTAACTACCATTAAGTTACCTAGTAGGCATTATGCCCAGGATAAAAGGGAGCGTCTAAAGTATCTGATGGAAGTAAACTTCCCGGACTTTAGAGAAAAGTTGGAGAATAACTATGGCGTGGGACCCAGAAGGGTCCGAGGAAATTGGTAACACTGGAAACTAGCAGCCTACGTTGTGACTCCGGAAGGTATTGTTTGGGCAATAGGCACTTTCAAACCATTTAAGGCCTCAGGGAGGGGCGGTATATATCCACTTTTTTGCAAAAGGGATTTGGAATGTATTAGGCTACCGCTGTGTAAAATTATGAGAGCGTGTATAGCTCTTGGTTACAGACCGGAGTCTTGGAAAAAGACGAGGGTTGTGTTTATTCCGAAGGCCGGTCGGTCAGGGTATACTGCTGCAAAGGACTTCAGACCAATCAGTCTAACTTCATTTATATTAAAGGCGTTAGAGAAACTGGTGAATAAGTTTATCAGACAGGAATGTCTTAGGAATTATCCTCTACACCAGGGACAACATGCTTATAGAGCAGGTTTCTCAGTAGAAACAGACCTCCAATCTGCAGTAGGTATAATAGAGGGACAAATTAGTAGTGGTGGCTATGCGGTTGGTACCTTTCTTGATATTGAAGGTGTCTTCCCTAACTCCTCTAGCAAAGTTATCTGTGGGGCAGCCATGAAGCGAGGTGTGCCCGAGCCGCTAATTAAGTGAATCGACAGCATGCTTCGCGAAAGGGCCCTTGAAGCGGAGTATGGTGAGGCTAGGGTAACAGTCCGTGTCTCAAAAGGGAGTCTCAAAAAGGAGGAGTTCTCTCTCCTTTATTGTGGTGCTTAGTGGCAGATGAGTTAATTAGAAACCTCAATAGCCAGGGATATTATACGCAAAGTTATGCGGATGATTTCCTTATAATTATAAGTGGGCACAAGGAAATATAAGGTACCGAGTTTGAAGAAACCGATATTTAATGGAAAACAAATTTCTTTTTCCGAATCGGCTAAGTACCTTGGAGTAATCCTGGATAAAAAGCTGAGTTGGAAGGAACAATTCGAATATCAGTATAGATTTCATAGAAGGTTCTGTACTGCTTTTTGGGCGTGTAGAAGGGCGATAGGGTCATCGTGGGGACTAAGGCCTAATATGGTCAACTGGCTCTATCAGATGATATTAGAACCTAGGTTTCTTCACGCGGTGGTTGTTTGGTGATCTAGGACTCAACTGATAACGGTTAAAGAGAAACTGGACAAACTGCAAGCAATGATTTTCAAGGTATTACGGGGGCTACGAGGACCATGCCAACAGCTTTTGACCTCCATGCCATGGGGTCAAAAGGAACATGAAAAGTATTGGGCGGACATTGGGGTGAAGGCAAGCGAAGACTCTGTTGGGGCTAGTACTCAACAAGAGGTGAGCGAACGATCTCCTAAAACTCGATAAGATTAGAGTTATAACCGTAGTTCGTCTGCTTACAGGTCATGGACAATTGAATTACCATGTGCAGATTATGTGAGACGATTAATGAAACTTCGACTCACATATTATCTGAATGCCCAGCGTTAGCTAGGATCAGGCTATCTAGTTGGGGTCAAGCAATTATTGATCCTAAGCAGGTGATCAACCTATCGTTAGAAGAGATACTGGACTTCTGAAGAAGAACATGACTCTAAAGGGGTTGCTATAAACGAGCGAGCTGGAGTCTGATACAATGGGTTTTGTAATGTAGGTGCTTCCTTTCCCCTCTTTAGGAAAATCCAGCTCGATATCGGTTGTTGGATAAGATTAGATTATGGTTCCGAATTATCTCTTCTTCAAGAAACTTTTTGATTTTTATAATTTGGACACGTCTGTCATATGTGAAAGTGCTATATATGCATATATATATAATTTTACACGCCTGCAAAGAAATAAAAATGTCCGTTGTCTGAGATCGAGAAGTCATTTCCCGTAGTTTTTAGTGCGTTAAATCCGAATCTGTCAACGAAAACACATCATATTCGTAATCAGCGACCCCGAAAACCATTGAGTGACAAATTCTAAACGAATTCAATCATTTTTTAAAATAGTTGTATTTACGGACAGTGTGAATTAATTTTTATGCTTGCTAACTATTAAAAAAATAAGTTTTGATAGCTAATTTAGTTCGTTGTTGGCAAAATCGCTATATCTTCGTAAAGTAGAGGGTTTAAGCTTTAATTTGACTCTTATGTCAAGTCTGTAGCACGTCGAATTTACCCAGTAGAAATTTTCAAAAACTACTGACGTGATGAGAGGTTTTCAGTGCCAGATTCGGATTTAGCGCACCAAAAACTACGGGAAATGACTTCTCGATCTCAGACAACGAAATTTTTTATTTTTTTGCAGGCTTGTGAAATTATATATATGCATATATATAGCTTTTTCACATGTGACAGAAGTGTCCAAATTGAAAAAATCAAAAAGTTTCTTGAAGAAGAGACAATTGGGAACCATAATTATCTATAAAATCTTTTTCTAAAAAGTTTTTAAAAACGAAAAATCATCAGTCTTCTGAATCAAAGCTTCCACATTAAGATAATCAATTTTTCAAGTTTCCGACTATCTGTATAAGAGATAATTCGAAAAGAGGATTAGGTACGATTTATCGGTTTGAAAATTTTGAATCTGGAAGTCTTTTGGAACAACTCCCCACCAAGTTTGTAGCGGTACATTTTAGAATAACCTGCTAATCTCTGAGGGAAGCAGTGAAATATTATATATATATTAGGGTGTCCGTTATTTACCAAGTTGTTAATATTTCTTGCGACGCCCCCTTAATTATTAGTTTACCATCTAAAACAAAATGTCAGACCAAAATAAACCCTTAATATTCATAATAAACCTTGCCCCAAAGACGATACATTTCCCATTTAAAATACATGGGATTTTGCTACTTTTTACAAATTAATTTTTTTTTTTCGTTAAATATTTCATTTTACATTAATGAAAAATATATATTCTTATAGGAAATTTAACGCTCTAAAAAAAAGTTTTCATATGATTTTTTGATAAATTATCTCCTTTAAGAGTTATTTAAAGTTAAAGTTCAACACTGTGTAAATTTTTAGATTTTAGTACTTTTACAACAAAATTATTATGAAAGGATCCATATCAAATCATGCAGGCATTCCGACGATATAAATTGCGAATTATTTTCGCAATGACATATGTTATCCTACTCAAAAAATAATAAAATGCGTATTTTTTTAATTTTGAATAGGATTCTGTTTGCACTTTTTACGAATATTTTAAGATTTTATCAAAAAAATTACTTTTTTGTATTTTCTTCTATAAAATTGCGCAATTTTCATATTTTTTTATACTCTCGGGGCTCATTTTTACCTTTTATATACTCTTTTATGTAAAATTACGCAAAATAAAAAAATAATAAAAAACAAATGATACAATTTCAATTAAAAAAAAAACTTTCTAAAAACGGACATCTTTTTTATCTCTTTATTTTCAGGATTTATTAATACTCATGTATAGTATTTAACATAAAAATACCATTCTACTTATTTTTTTATATTGGAATATATAAATACAATTTTTTTGTTTCTTAGGAATTATTTTATTATATATTTACATTTGGGCAATTCCACGTGAGATTTCAGTCGACCTCTTAAAATCGGCCAAAAATATTTTTTTTCTATTCTGTATTGAAAAAAAACAGATACGTATTTTTTTATTATTTTTTTGGAGGCCAAATTTTTGAGTTATGAATTTTCAAAATTTTCGCTTTTTAAATGTAGGTATATTTTTAATGTCAGATAACTAAAAAAATATTGCTTCTTTTCATTTTTTGACAAGAAAAAAAAAGTTTTGTTTTTCTCTCTACTTTTGAATAATCATTACAAAAAATTTTTTTTTCATTTTTTATTAAAAAAATAAAAAAATTTTATAAACAAATTAATTTTTTTTAACTTTAGGTATGATAAATTTTTAATTTTCTTTTTTTAAAACATACCTGGAAATGATAAGAAGGTTTTGCAAAAAGTTTCAGAGTGGGCCTGACAAGTTTGATGGGTCCAAAAAAATAATTAAGCTCTCCGTGCAGGTCGCACGCACGTGGCACAATGGGATTTTTTTACAATTTATTATTAAAAATTGTTTAGAGCCTTAAAATTCAATAATAATTTAAATCCGATAAAATTTGTAGGCTCTAGACAATTTTTAATAATAAATTGTAAAAAAATCCCATTGTGCCGCGTGCGTGCGACCTGCACGGACAACTTAATTATTTTTTTGGACCCATCAAACTTGTCAGGCCCACTCTGAAACTTTTTGCAAAACCTTCTTATCATTTCCAGGTATGTTTTAAAAAAAGAAAATTAAAAATTTATCATACCTAAAGTTAAAAAAAATTAATTTGTTTATAAAATTTTTTTATTTTTTTAATAAAAAATAAAAAAAAAAATTTTTGTAATGATTATTCAAAAGTAGAGAGAAAAACAAAACTTTTTTTTTCTTGTCAAAAAATGAAAAGAAGCAATATTTTTTTAGTTATCTGACATTAAAAATATACCTACATTTAAAAAGCGAAAATTTTGAAAATTCATAACTCAAAAATTTGGCCTCCAAAAAAATAATAAAAAAATACGTATCTGTTTTTTTCAATACAAAATAGAAAAAAAAATATTTTTGGCCGATTTTAAGAGGTCGACTGAAATCTCACGTGGAATTGCCCATTTATTTCAGAGGCAATATCTATAAAAGAGAAAAAAATTTCTATTTATAGTCGAAATTTTTCTTTTAATCAATCGACTCAATCAGGTAATAATATTCTCGCATAATAAGTTATGTTGAATTTTATTGACAAAAAATTTTAACCTTCGTTTAAAAAATTTGAACGTCTTAAATAAACTAACCGGGATAAATAACATTTTCGAACATCATCATTATCATATAGATAATTAACATAATTTTCGGACATAATGTTAATTATCAATATTCTTTACTATTGACAAGATTTTTCAAACTGATGTTAAAATTTAAAAAAATAAGCGACGGTACGATAATAGAAACCTGAAAAGTTGCGAAATTTTTAAATTTTTAGTAAAAAATTGAAAATAATTTTTTCTCTTAATAGATAAACAAAAAAAATACAAAATGGTATTTTTATGTTATATACTACATATGAGTACCAATAAATCCTAAAAATAAAGAGAGAAAAAAGATGTCCTTTTTTAGAAATTTTTTTTTTTAAATTGAATTTGTATCACTTGTTTTTTATTATTTTTTATTTTGCGTAATTTTACATAAAATAGTATATAAAAAGAAAAAATGAGCCCCCAGAGCAACAAAAAATATAAAAATTACGCAATTTTATAGAAGAAAATACAAAAAAGTAATTTTTTGCTAAAATCTTAAAATATTAGTAAAAAGTGCAAACAGAATCTTATTCAAAATTAAAAAATACGCATTTTATTATTTTTTGAGTAGGATAACATATGTCATTGCGAAAATAATTCGCAATTTATATCGTTGAAATGCCTGCATGATTTAATATGGATCCTTTCATAATAATTTTGCCGTAAAAGTACAAAAATCTTAAAATTTACGGTGTTGAACTTTAACTTTAAATAACTCTTAAAGGAGATAATTTATCAAAAAATCATAAGAAAACTTTTTTTTAAAGCGTTAAATTTCCTATAAGAATATATATTTTTCATTGATGTAAAATGAAATATTTAACGAAAAAAAAATTAATTTGTAAATAGTAGCAAAATCCCATGTATTTTAAATGGGAAATGTATCGTCTTTGGGGCAAGGTTTATTATGAATATTAAGGGTTTATTTTGGTTTGACATTTTGTTTTAGATGGTGAACTAATAATTTAGGGGGCGTCGCAAGAAATATTAACAACTTGGTAAATAACGGACACCCTAATATATATATACATATATACTAGATTTTGACGTAATGTAACAATCGTTATGGACCTTTTTTATCTATATGTCAAAAATTAGATTAAACTTTGACATATATTTTGACCCATTTTAACCTATAGGTTAAAAAGGCGTCAAATTTTACATAGATTTTGACGTATCATAGATACGTTTATTGTCTTTTATTGTCCCTTTTCAAGTAGTAGTTCAATAAAAGTCAAATTACACATAGATTATGACGTAAAAATAAAACGTCAAAATTAGGTCAAAATGATAGGTGTAAGAGCAAACACAATTTTAAAATTACCTTACATTGTTAGGTCAGATGGCAAACTTCACCTCATCATTAAGTCTGCGTGCGGAAATTGTTTGACAAA
This sequence comes from Leptopilina syphax, assembly GCA_032872505.1. Lineage (NCBI taxonomy): Eukaryota > Metazoa > Arthropoda > Insecta > Hymenoptera > Figitidae > Leptopilina > Leptopilina syphax. The sequence goes on from CM065468.1 coordinate 32,031,315, forward strand.
TTTTGACGTCTATGTCAAAGCTGCCCTCAAACTTGACCTAAATTTTAAGGGTAGCGGGAATTCTTTGTCAACTTTTGATGCGTAGGTCAAAACTCCTCTTAAAATTGACCTAAATTTTGAGGGTAGCGGAAATTGTTTGTCAAATTTTGATGTGTAGGTCAAAACTGCCCTCAAAATTGACCTAAATTTTAAGGGTAGCGGAAATTGTTTGTCAAACTTTCACGTCTAGGTCAAAACTGCCCTCAAAATTGACCTCAATTTTGAAGGTAGCGGGAATTCTTTGTCAAATTTTGACGTCTGGATCAAAACTGCCCTCAAAATTGATCTACATTTTGAGGGTAGTGGAAATTGTTTGTCAACTTTTGATGCGTAGGTCAAAACTCCTCTTAAAATTGACCTAAATTTTGAGGGTAGCGGAAATTGTTTGTCAAATTTTGATGTGTAGGTCAAAACTGCCCTCAAAATTGACCTAAATTTTAAGGGTAGCGGAAATTGTTTGTCAAACTTTCACGTCTAGGTCAAAACTGCCCTCAAAATTGACCTCAATTTTGAAGGTAGCGGGAATTCTTTGTCAAATTTTGACGTCTAGGTCAAAACTGCCCTCAAAATTGACCTATACTAACGTAATGTGAGGCCGATATTTATCCTCTTTTTGACCTACAGGTCAAAAAATAGGTCCAATTAGACATAAATTTTGACGTAATGTGAGGCCGTTATTTATCCTTTTTTTGGCCTACAGGTCAAAAAATAGGTCAATTTTGACATAAGTTTTGACGGCCCCTTTGGGATAGGGCGCCCTTACCGAATCTTGAAACAGCGGCGGCGGTGGCGTTATCTTTTTATAAGATAGACAGATATATATATATGAGCGATTCCACATCAAGTGATCAAGGGGTCTTACGGTGCAATGTTTACTTTGAAAATTTGTTACTCTTAAACAATTAAACATGGAAATTTGACTGAGTACAGTTTCGAAAGGTTTTTTCATGCTCTTTCGATTGGATATAAGCATTTTGAAAAAAAAAATTTTTTTGACAAAAAAAATTAAAATTAAAAATAAATTTTAATTTTTGGGGGGGACCCTAGTAGAAAAATTTGGTGGCGCTAGTAAGGTGCCACTCTCGCACGCCATTGCGCTGTAGTGGCGCTGACAGCATTTGAAACACTTTTGTGCTCTAGCACCTTCCTCGCATTCTGCTCGCAGTGCTAGAATGCGAACATAACAGAATGTACATAACCTCACCTGCCAAAAATTTATTTCGCGAATTAAACAATTATTCTTATATGTCATTTCATTTGATGACTTTAAATAAAAGTATATATAAAAAATATTTACAAATTATCTGTTTACAATGGAAATTATACATATTTAAAGAATTAATTACACGTTTCGTTTTAATAAATGTAATCACACTTCTTAAACTTGTGGAATTATATATACATATTAGTTTATGAAAATTATCTCCAAAAGTCTAAATTATTATTAAAAAATCACTTATAATTTAATTGCAAAAGTTATGTTCTTATTTAAAACCAATAAAACTGTTCTGACAGGTCAATTAAAAATAAAGAAAACATAAATCCAGTTCGAGGTTATGTTTTCTAATTTGAATTTAGAGAAATTAATATGTTTAATTCATCAAAAGTATTTATTGTTATTCTTGGTGATAAATTGTTAGATTAATTACTTAAAATATTTTGTAAAATTTCCTTAACAAAAAAACAAACACCGTTGATATTTTATGCAACAGCGATATTTGTGGTTATGTTGCATTCTAGCAGAAAGTGCTCGCGCCATGCAAGGCGCTAGAAGACTTCGGCGAGATAAACTGCCATACAAATTCCAGTGGTGGCGCTAGCATATATCTAGGCTTCCATTAAATTTTTCTACCTGGGGAAGGATACGATTTTTTTTTTAAACGAAAGCTGAGGTTTTCTACTAAAAGGACATATATATGCGAAAATGGGACAAGAATGTTTAAACACTGAAAAAAAGAGATTTCTACTGACCGGAGTGCTAAAAACCCGATTTTTGGCTCTGTTTGGTAGAAATCTCTTTTTTTCAGTGTTTAAACATTCTTGTTCCATTTTCGCATATATATGTCCTTTTAGTAAAAAACCTCAGCTTTCGTTTAAAAAAAAAATCGTATCCTTCCCCCTAAAAAATTAAAATTTATTTTTAATTTTGATTTTTTTTGGTCAAAAAATTTTTTTTTTTCAAAATGCTTATTTCCAATCGAAAGAGCATGAAAAAACCTTTCGAAACTGTACTCGGTCAAATTTCCATATTTAATTGTTTAAGAGTAAAAAATTATCAAAATAAGCATTATACCGAAAAATCCTAAACTTTCACCCCCTCCCCCTCGAAAAATATTTGACTAAATTAAAAAATATTTTAACCAAAAATCACTATCCACTAGTACTACAAAAGCCCCAAGTTTAGGCACGATTGGAGAAAAAATTTTTTCCACCTTGATCACTTGACATGGAATCGCTCATATATATATATATATATATATATATATATATATATATATATATATATATATATATATATATATATATACCCGTGCAAAAGTTCAACTTGGAGACTGGTGAGGTAATATATTTTTTGTCCTACCTGCACGGAAAGTAGGTCATTTCGGGCACTTAAGGCGGGCGCAAAGTAACACATTACGCTCGGGAGTGGGGGAAGCGGGCGGAAAAGTATTTTGCGCCCGCTTGCATGACGTCAGCGGGCGGTAAAGTATTTTGCGCCCGCTTCCCCTACCTCCGAGCTGGCGGAAAAGTATTTTGCGCCCGCTTGTTAATTATTCGATTTTCTTCATTAAAATGCTACATTTTCGACTTTCTTTTTATGTTGACTATAGAACTGCAAACATTTTCAACTTGTTTTATTTTGTCTATAAAAATTTGCAATTTTTTTTTATTTTCTCTAAGAAAAATAATGAGAAATTTGGTTTTGTTCCTATTTCGTTTATCAAAATTGTCAATTTTAAAAGTTCTTGTTTCAGTTTTGTTCAATTATTAATTACTACGTTCTAAATAAATACTATGTTTCCAGAATACACTGTTTTTTATTTCTATTTTAAAACTTCTATCATTATAGACTTCATTCGATATAATGTTTATATAGAGCTTAATTTTTAACTAATATGAGCGTTTAATCATGCGTGCCCTCAATGCCATACTTTCCATGTAGTTAAGACAAAAAATTATGTTCGCATCATGGGCGCAAAGGTGATTACGACTTTGGCGAAATCACCTACTTTGCGCCCTTGTTACGAAAATAACTATTTTATTCCTAATGCACAAAAGTGTCGATTTCAGATAGCAGACGACAGGGAGTAAAAGTCATTCACTTGTTCGACTTGTATGAAAATGGCGGCCGTTTTCTCCCATGGGCAAAAATAATGCATAGGATCAGCTGTTACTTTTGCACATAGGAGAAAATGGTCGCCATTTTCATACGGTCGAACAAATGAGTGACTTTACTCCCTGTCGTCAGCTATCTAAAAGCGCCATTTTTGTGCATGTGGGATAAAATAGTATATTGTGCATCTAGGGAGGAAAATAGAAGATTTCCACGAGTGTGGATTTTACAGTTCGAGGCGTAGAGAGCACATGAGCCGAAGGCGAGTGTGCTCGCTACGCCTCGAACTGCAAAATCCACATTCGTGGAAATCATTTTCCTCCCGTGGTGCACATACTATTTTTTCTAACACATGTGAACGTAAAGTACAACCACTTCATAAAAAATGTTAACGACAATAGTGTTTTCAACCGAAAGTTTATTATAATAATAGTATAATTTTTTAAAATGATTAATTATTAAAAATTAACAATTTTAACAATAACAATAAACAACAATTTAACAATTTAAACAAATTAAAAAACAAACAAAAACAACAATTTAACAATTTTAACAATTAAAACAATTTTAAACAAACAAAACAATTTAACAATTTTCAATAAAACATATATTTAGTCTTAAATAAAAATACATTTTATCTTTACATTGTAATTAAAATATATTACATGTGATTTTGGACGACAGGGAGGTAAAGTACTTTTTTCTCCCCGCTATGACGTGACGGGGAGGTAAAGTATACTTTTCTCTCCCCGTTATGACGTCAGAGGGAAGTAAAGTAACATTCCCTCCCTCTCGTCGGAAAAGACATACTTTCCATCCTCTACACAGGTAAAAAATGATGTACTTTCCGTGCGTGTGTTAGAAAAAATAATTTATTGCTTCTTTGACATTATTCATTTGAAGCATCTAATAGATAAATTTGAAGAAAATGCGTGTAAATTTAAATCAAATGAAAAATTGTTTGCTCCAAAGAAGCGCGCTCTGGAAAACGAAAGCATATGCTTTCGTTTCAATGAGTGGTGCTATTGCGGACTGCCTATAGCATATGCTATAAAATTAAGAACACTATGTTTTTGAGACAATGACAGGTACTAAATTTATTGAAATACTTACCCACATATATTTATATGTTTATTAAACCTGTCGTTTTTGAGATTCCAATAAAAAAAAGTATTATTTAAATTCTTTTAATTAATTAATGACTAGTAAAATATAAATTCCCTATATAAAATCCCTTATATACGAGAAAATTCTCGAGCACGGTATTTCACCACAAAGTAAGTGCTCAATGTTAAGAAGCGAATGTATTACATTGCAGCGCGGCGGTTATCGTCTATCACGGAAGTTAAGCGACGTTGGTCGCGGTTACTGCATGGATGGGTGACCGCTTGGGAATAGCCGTATTTTTCTGACTCAAAAATATATAAAGTGTGTTTGAATGTGTATGTGTGTGTGTTTAATCGTTGGAAAAAATGAAAACAATAATAAAGATGTGTATGTTAGTGTGTGCAATTGAAAAAAGATGTGTATAAGAAGTGTTGTGTTAAAGGTGTGAGAATTAAATGTAGTATATAAAAAATATGTGAACAAAAATTTCCTTTTTTCAATTTATCGTTGGTATATCTTTAACCACATAAAAGAATTGAATTAACAGTATGGTGTTATTCAATCCATAGCAACAACTAAAAAAATTAAAAGTACAAATTTTTAGGGGTTGGGACAAGTCACACTCAGGAAGTCTCCCCCAGACAAGTCCTCCCAGGACAAGTCTCCACAGAGACATAACTTCCCATGGGACAAGTCTTCCTAGGGAGATCTCTCCCCAAATGTAAATATTAAATGTAAATAATGCAATGGGTGAACAAGTCTCCCCGGGACATCTCTCCCCAGTAAAAAATTGTTTATTAAAACAGTGACAAATTCAGGACAAGTCTCCCCAGGACAAGTCTCTCCGGGACATCTCTCCCCAGTAAAAATAAAATATTAAAACGGGGGCAAATTCAGGACAAGTCTCCCTAGGACAAGTCTCCCCGGGAAATCTCTCCCCAGTGAAAAATTCTTTATTAAAACAGTGCCAAATTCAGGATAGGTCTCCCCGGGACATCTCTCCCCAGTAAAAAAAATAATTTATTAAAACCGTGGAAAATTCTGGACAAGTCGCCCCAGGACAAGTCTCCCCGGGACATCTCTCCCCAGTAAAAATTATTTATTAAGGGGGAAGTCTACTGTGACAAGGGAAAGAATAGGCTGATTTTTGCGTATTTTTTTTCTAACAAAATTCGACTTCGACATTAAATTAAATCGTCCTATATTATATATTCAAGTATTTGTAAACAAATTTTTAAGTCTAAATATTCAAAATTGCCGTGGTGGCACTCCTTCAAGCGCAATTTTGTCCTTTTTTAGGTGCACTATCCGTGTACATGAAATCTCACGTCTTGGCGATCTAAACCAAAAAAAAAACAAAATACGGTTGTCATCTTCATAGTATTGACTTTCGTCTGACGAAGGATTTTGTTGATAACTTTTTTACTTAACCCATTAACGCCTGAAACCTCAAAAAATTTGTGTTTAATTAAAGATTTAATTTCATATACTGAAAATCCTCCGTGCAAGTAACTGAAGTGTTTCTTTCTGTTTTTGGGGTCGTTGTACAAGATTCCGGGCTCAGATCTTAAATTTTTTGCAAAGAAAATTAAATATGGCGAATTTTGTTCATCAAATTGCAAAAAAAATTAAAAAATTATTTTAAATAATTATTTCTTACTAAAAACATTTGTTTCACACGTATACAAGTGTCACAATTTGTCAAAAAGTTATTCAACTTTAAAGTATGCAAAAGCGGAAATTCAAAAACAAAATGGCGGTTCCAAAATGGCGATAATTTAAGGAAAAAATTATTCAATTCTTTTTATGGTGCACCGATATTTACCATTGCTATGAAATCTAACAGAACATAGTGTTTATATTGATTAAGTATATTTTACAAGGCTTTCATACGGTATTATGTTGTTTATTTATTTAATTGACAACGTTTCAATGCTTTTAGCATCCTCATCAGGTCTTTTACATAAACAAACATAGAAAGAAAGAAAGAATTCATTTCACAATATAAACACCTGTAAAGGTTAATTACAAAAATTAGAATTCACGAAAACCAGAAATCACCAAAATAATAAAACAAAAAAACAAAAGAAAAGAAAACTTACCTCTTAAAGAGGGTTTATATTATTAATTTAAAAGTTACATTTTAAAAAAAAGGTAATGTGCACATGTCACAAAATAGTGAAATTTAATTTTAAAGTTTTGTTTTATTTTCGTTACTTGGATGATGTTTTAATTTGTGCTCCGACAAATAAGATCAATGAGATTTTTAATTCTTTCAATTCGGCAAATTCTAAACTGAAGTTTACAATTGAGAATTCCTTAGATAATCAAATTAATTTTCTTGACATTTTACTAATTGTAGAAAACAATTCTTTAATTACTAACTGGTATCAAAAAAAGACTTGGTCAGGAAGGTATATTAATTTTGCATCTCACCATCCTTTTTCTCAAAAGGTTGGAGTAATTTATTCTTTGGTGGATAGAGCTATTAAACTATCTCATCCACGTTTTCATCTTGAAAATTTGAGTTTTATCAAGGAGACACTTATTAATAATGGTTTCCCTCCAACGCCTTTAGATAAAAAATTAGTGTTAGATACCATCAAATTATGAATCCTTTAAAACGTTTTAGTAAATTTGGTGATGAATCTACAACTATTTTTGTTTTTCCATATATACAAGATTTTGAATCTATTTTATATAATATATTTAAAAGCACAAATTATTTTTTAGTTTTTTCTATAGATAAAACTTTGCAGAAAACCGTTTTTCCTCATAATTTTATAGATAACATACCTTTATTGAAAAGAACTCATTGTGTTTATGAAATCCCATGTAAAAATTGTGGAAAAGTATATGTAGGTCAAACGATGCGACATTTGTGTGATAGGGTTCACGAACATGAGAAGTCTGTTAAAGATAAAAGTATTAGTACGGGTCTCTGTTCACATGCTACAAAACATAAACATAATTTCAATTTCTCTAAAGTTTCTATTTTGGAAACAGACACAATTGATTTTAAAAGAAAATATTTGGAAATGATTCATATACAAAAAAATATAAATTCTTCAGTTAATTTTAATACTGACACTGCAAATTTAAGTCAATTATATTCATTTTTAATTTCAAAAATTTAAATATTCCAAATATTTATAATCAATTTTTTATAATTATTATTATTATTATTATTATTATTATTATTTTTTAAATTTTTTCTTTCGATTCTTTCGTTTTCGATTCTTTCGATTTCGATTTTTCTTTCGATTTTTCTTTCATATATACATAACCTCACTATTTTGTGACATGTGCACATTACCTTTTTTTTAAAATGTAACTTTTAAATTAATAATATAAACCCTCTTTAAGAGGTAAGTTTTCTTTTCTTTTGTTTTTTTGTTTTATTATTTTGGTGATTTCTGGTTTTCGTGAATTCTAATTTTTGTAATTAACCTTTACAGGTGTTTATATTGTGAAATGAATTCTTTCTTTCTTTCTATGTTTGTTTATGTAAAAGACCTGATGAGGATGCTGAAAGCATTGAAACGTTGTCAATTAAATAAATAAACAACATAATACCGTATGAAAGCCTTGTAAAATATACTTAATCAATATATTAAGAATACGGATGTAAAAAATTTTGAAAATCTAATAGTGTTTATATGTTTTTGAGGTCGCTTATGACGAATATATAATCGGATTTTCAAAATTCAAAATGGCGGATCCAATATGGCCGCCAAATTTTTTTAAAATTTACTCGATTCGCTTAATTTTTGTTACTTAGGGGTTTTTGGGGTCGCAGATTATGAATTTGCAATTGGATTTTCTAAATACAAAATGGCGGATCCAATATGTCGGACAAAAATTATTTTATCAATTCTATTCGCCTAAAATTTTAAAATGATGACCATCTATTAGGCAGAATAGTCAGAATATGGCAAAATACAAAGAAAATCCAACAGAAGAACACAATAAAAAAATTGTTGTTCCAAATCTAATTGGCTTAGCTTTGAAAATTTCTTTTAACACTGTTCTATCATAAGACTTAATATTTTTAAACTTAAAACGTGAAAATGTTGATGAAACAATTTGAGATGACAGATAGGAAATCTTCAAGCGCATCTAGTAAATTAAAATAATTTTTGTCCGTCATATTGGATCTGCCATTTTGTATTTTAAAAATACAATTGCAGATTCATAATCAGCGACCTCAAAAACCCTTTGAAATAAGTATCAATCGAATCTAGTAAATTTAAATAATTTTTGTCCGTTATGATGGATCCGCCATTTTGAATTTTAAAAATCCGATAGCAGATTCACAATCTGCGACCTCAAAAACTCCTGAGTAACAAAATTTAAGCCAATCAAGTAAATTTCAAAAAATTTTATCGGCCATATTTGATCCGCTATTTTCAATTTTGAAAATACGATTATATTCGTCATAAGCGACGTCAAACACATATAAACACTAAGTTCTGTTAGATTTCAAAGCCATGGTAAATATCGGTGCACCATAAAAAAATTGAAAAATTTTTTCCTTAAATTAGCACCATTTTGGAGCCGCCATTTTATTTTTTTATTTTCGCTTTTGTATATTTTGAAAGTTCAATAAGTTTGTGCCAAATTGTGACACATGTATTCGTGTGAAAAAATGTTTTCAGTAAGAAATAATTATTTATTCTAATAATTAATCATTATTTTGAGCGACCCCGAAAACATAAAGAAACATTTCAGTTACTTGCATGAAGCATTTTTAGTATTTAAAAGTAAATCTTTAATTAAACGCAAAATTTCTGAGGTTTCAAGCGTTAATGGGTTAGTGCACCTAAAAAAAACAACACAAAGTCTAAAAAATTTTTTTCTTGGGAAGAGATGTCCCGTAGAGACTTGTCCAGAATTTGTCAGTGTTTTATAAACAATTTTTTTCTTGGGGAGAGATGTCCCAGGGAGACTTGTCCTGGGGAGACTTGTCCTGAATTTGTCACTGTTTTAATAAACAATTTTTTTCTTGGGGAGAGATGTCTCGGGTAGACTTGTCCTGAATGTGTCACTGTTTTAATAAACAATTTTTTTTTGGGGAGAGATGTCCCGTAGAGACTTGTCCTGAATTTGACATCGTTTTAATAAACAATTTTTTTCTTGGGGAGAGATGTCCCAGGGAGACTTGTCCTGGGGAGACTTGTCCTGAATTTGTCACTGTTTTAATAAACAATTTTTTTCTTGGGGAGAGATGTCTCGGGGAGACTTGTCCTGAATGTGTCACTGTTTTAATAAACAATTTTTTTTTGGGGAGAGATGTCCCGTAGAGACTTGTCCTGAATTTGTCATCGTTTTAATAAACAATTTTTTTCTTGGGGAGAGATGTCCCAGGGAGACTTGTCCTGCGGAGACTTGTCCTGAATTTGTCACTGTTTTAATAAACAATTTTTTTCTTGGGGAGACTTGTCCTGAATTTGTCACTGTTTTAATAAACAATTTTTTTTTTGGGAAGAGATGTCCCGTAGAGACTTGTCCTGAATTTGTCACTGTTTTAATAAACAATTTTTTTCTTAGGGAGAGATGTCCTGAGGAGACTTGTCCTGAATTTGCCCCCGTTTTAATATTTTATTTTTACTGGGGAGAGATGTCCGGGGAGACTTGTCCTGAATTTGTCACTGTTTTAATAAACAATTTTTTTTTTGGGGAGAGATGCCCCGGGGAGACTTGTCCTGAATTTGTCACTGTTTTAATAAACAATTTTTTTTTTGGGGAGAGATGTCCCGTAGAGACTTGTCCTGAATTTGTCACTGTTTTAATAAACAATTTTTTTCTTGGGGAGAGATGTCCTGAGGAGACTTGTCCTGAATTTGCCCCCGTTTTAATATTTTATTTTTACTGGGGAGAGATGTCCCGGGGAGACTTGTCCTGAATGTGTCACTGTTTTAATAAACAATTTTTTTTTTGGGAGAGATGACCCGGGAAGACTTGTCCTGAATTTGTCACTGTTTTAATAAACAATTTTTTTCTTGGGGAGAGATGTCCTGAGGAGACTTGTCCTGAATTTGCCCCCGTTTTAATATTTTATTTTTACTGGGGAGAGATATCCCGGGAAGACTTGTCCTGAATTTGTCACTGTTTTAATAAACAATTTTTTTTTTTGAAGAGATGTCCCGTAGAGACTTGTCTTGAATTTGTCACTGTTTTAATAAACAATTTTTTTCTTGGGGAGAGATGTCCTGAGGAGACTTGTCCAGAATTTGCCCCCGTTTTTATATTTTATTTTTACTGGGGAGAGATGTCCCGTAGAGACTTGTCCTGAATTTGTCACTGTTTTAATAAACAATTTTTTTCTTGGGGAGAGATGTCCTGAGGAGACTTGTCCTGAATTTGCCCCCGTTTTTATATTTTATTTTTACTGGGGAGAGATGTCCCGTAGAGACTTGTCCTGAATTTGTCACTGTTTTAATAAACAATTTTTTTTTTGGGGAGAGATGTCCCGTAGAGACTTGTCCTGAATTTGTCACTGTTTTAATAAACAATTTTTTTTTGGGGAGAGATGACCCGGGGAGACTTGTCCTGAATTTGTCACTGTTTTAATAAACAATTTTTTTCTTGGGGAGAGATGCCCCGGGAAGACTTGTCCTGAATTTGTCACTGTTTTAATAAACAATTTTTTTTTTGGGGAGAGATGTCCCGTAGAGACTTGTCCTGAATGTGTCACTGTTTTAATAAACAATTTTTTTTTTGGGGAGAGATGTCCCGTAGAGACTTGTCCTGAATGTGTCACTGTTTTAATAAACAATTTTTTTTTGGGGAGAGATGTCCCGTAGAGACTTGTCCTGAATTTGTCATCGTTTTAATAAACAATTTTTTTCTTGGGGAGAGATGTCCTGAGGAGACTTGTCCTGAATTTGCCCCCGTTTTAATATTTTATTTTTACTGGGGAGAGATGTCCCGGGGAGACTTGTCCTGAATTTGTCACTGTTTTAATAAACAATTTTTTTTTGGGGAGAGATGACCCGGGGAGACTTGTCCTGAATTTGTCACTGTTTTAATAAACAATTTTTTTCTTAGGGAGAGATGTCCTGAGGAGACTTGTCCTGAATTTGCCCCCGTTTTAATATTTTATTTTTACTGGGGAGAGATGTCCCGGGGAGACTTGTCCTGAATTTGTCACTGTTTTAATAAACAATTTTTTTTTTGGGGAGAGATGACCCGGGGAGACTTGTCCTGAATTTGTCACTGTTTTAATAAACAATTTTTTTTTGGGGAGAGATGACCCGGGGAGACTTGTCCTGAATTTGTCACTGTTTTAATAAACAATTTTTTTCTTAGGGAGAGATGTCCTGAGGAGACTTGTCCTGAATTTGCCCCCGTTTTAATATTTTATTTTTACTGGGGAGAGATGTCCCGGGGAGACTTGTCCTGAATTTGTCACTGTTTTAATAAACAATTTTTTTCTTGGGGAGAGATGTCCTGAGGAGACTTGTCCTGAATTTGCCCCCGTTTTAATATTTTATTTTTACTGGGGAGAGATGTCCCGGGGAGACTTGTCCTGAATTTGTCACTGTTTTAATAAACAATTTTTTTTTGGGGAGAGATGACCCGGGGAGACTTGTCCTGAATTTGTCACTGTTTTAATAAACAATTTTTTTCTTAGGGAGAGATGTCCTGAGGAGACTTGTCCTGAATTTGCCCCCGTTTTAATATTTTATTTTTACTGGGGAGAGATGTCCCGGAGAGACTTGTCCTGGGGAGACTTTCTGGGTGTGACTTGTCTCATATTCGTATCTAAAACATGGCGTCGAAGGTTTCAATTGTTTTCACATCGGAAGCGACTTTTTTATAGCAATCGCCTATCCAGTTAATATAGAGATCAGTGCTTTTTTCTAATTTGATAATATATATAATTCTTTCTAGACGGGGATCAAGGACAATGGATAAGTCCAGAGGCAGAAGCGTGCGCTCGTGGATTGTGCGATTGTGATCAAAAGTTTGCCAACTGTTTAAAACAATATTCTTGTCCAAAAAATAAAACCACATGTACAAGTGGATCGTTTTGGCGTTCTGTTTATAATAAACTTTTCTGATTTTAACAAGATAAAAAAATAATCGAAAAGGGAAAATGGGATGGAAAAAGAGAAAAAAAAGTCTGTCGTCAAAAATGGCACAGTATTTGAAAATTAATGTAAAACCTTTATATTTATATTAACTAATGTTTTGAAATAGCAAATACAATTATTATTATTAATTAGGGGAGAGGGCCCTAAGGTGGTCACCCATCTTTTGAACGACTGTAGATTTCAAATGGAATTATATATAAAGGTCAATAATACGGCGTTTGAAACTTTATCTTATTATCTAACTTCCTATCATAAAGTTTTTTTTATTTCATTAATAAAAAAAAAGTTATGGCACTTTTTAAAAAAAGTTGAAAATTCGACTTTTAAAAAAGTGGCCCCAAGGTGGTCACCATACAAAAATTCACTAAAAAAGTTTTTAAAAAATGTAATAAACGTATTACTAAGTTGTTTATTTAATATTAATTGTTTTTCAGGATCACAGAAACATATTACATATTTTTTTTTGCACTTTGTCCTTTCGTCAAAAATGATACTTTTTGTGTATGTATTAGATAGGTAAAATTTTGAAAATACTTCTATTTCATTATTATTCATTATAAAACTTAAAAATTGATAAAATTCACATTCACAGTGATAAATGTTGATAAATATGGCGTATAAACACATTTTCATAAAAAATCCAAAGTGACCACCTTGTGGCCAAAAAAGTGTCCACCTTAGGGCCAAGACACAATTTTTTAAACGTTGATGAAAAAATTTTTTAAAGCACAATATTAATTATATTCATTTGGAATATTATTGTACGATATATAAAGATAATTATAACGATTTTTACTAATTTAAAATGGTTAATTTCGATGATTTTAACACCCTGAGAAAAAAATTTCTCGATCATTTAAAAACAGAAATTTTACGACGTTCACGTTACAAAGAGACTCTTACGACTATTTACCTCAAAACTTTACTAAAATCTTTGTCTTCTCAAATAATAACAATAACAAAAAACATTTGAAGATACTAACTAATATAAAAAAATTTTCTTAGGGTGACCACCTTAGGGCCCTGCCCATCTTGGGGCCCTCTCCCCTATAATAATCGTCTTATTCATTCTTTTATTCTGTCCACACCTGAACTTAGTCATGATCATTCTTTTGTTTTTTATACGTTTTGATATAGAAAAGAGAAATAAAATATAAAATCATCACGATTTTTTACCAAATTAATGCTTTTGTTTTTTCATATGTTCTGATAGATAATATTATACTTCATTTTATTTTTTTACTTTTTTTTAATTTAATAATATTATTTTTATTTCTTAAATAATTCAAAAATATTTTTATTAATCTAAAAAAATTATTAATGTTATTATATTACTAGCAGAGCTACGCGCGCTAAAGCGCGCGCGATAATTCTGCTTTTGTCTTATTTTATTTTTTTTTAAATGACTTCATGCTTAGCCAACTGTCAGAACACACACTCTTATATACCAACTTGTTTTTGCGTTTCTACAGAACGACTTTAAGGTTAGGAGTACTCGCATTTGCCTGGACCACCCGTCAATGGGTTTTCTCGCCAGTGGAGAGGGAAACTGTAGAAAACCTCTCCGAGTACAACCGGTTTATCGACAGTCGAATTCTAATGGTGTGTACTGGACAATAACACAGGCACACAAAAAAATAAAAAAGTCAAAACCCAGAGGTCACACCCCCCTATCCCTATGTTTTTGGGGTCGCTGAAACCGAATATGACCATGAAAATTTTTTTTCATAGGCCATTTTCCCGCTACCACCCCCTTACACCTGCTCCCGGGGGTTGGAATTTTAGTTTAAAAAAAAGTGGAATAGGGTGTCTATTCCTATGTTTTTTGGGTCGCTAAAACCAAAAAAGACTACCAAAAACAAATTCTTCCCTCCCTTAACCCCCTACAACCCCCTTAACAACCCCGGGGTGAGGGGTCGAAATTCGAATTTTCACGAAAAGTCGATTACGGTGTCTAAACCTACGTTTTTTGGGTCGCTGAAACCAAAAAAGACTACCAAAATCAAATCCTTTCCACCCTCGACCCCCTACAACCCCCTGCAATAATTTTTGATAATTAATATTTAATTTTCAATTTCCCAAAAATCGGTTCGTTTTATTTGAAAAACATTATTGCAGGGGGTTGTAGGGGGTCGAGGGTGGAAAGGATTTGATTTTGGTAGTCTTTTTTGGTTTCAGCGACCCAAAAAACGTAGGTTTAGACACCGTAATCGACTTTTCGTGAAAATTCGAATTTCGACCCCCACCCCGGGGTTGTTAAGGGGGTTGTAGGGGGTTAAGGGAGGGAAGAATTTGTTTTTGGTAGTCTTTTTTGGTTTTAGCGACCCAAAAAACATAGGAATAGACACCCTACTCCACTTTTTTTTAAACTAAAATTCCAACCCCCGGGAGCAGGTGCAAGGGGGTGGTAGCGGGAAAATGGCCGATGAAAAAAATTTTTCATGTTCATATTCGGTTTCAGCGACCCCAAAAACATGGGGGTAGGGGGGTGTAACCTCTGGGTTTTGACTTTTTTATTTTTTTGTGTGCCTGTGTAATCGACGGTGCACATCATTATACTTCGACGTCAAACCTCCCGCTCAGATTATCTCACTTGACGGAAAAATCCCAGGCTAATGGGCGCGAACCAAGTACCCTTGGTCCGCCCACCGAGCCAGGCATTTATCCGACCGAGCTAATCTGTCGGTTGCTTTTGTCTTATGATACTTAGGACCTTATTTAATTGTTTGTATATAAAAGTGTGACTAAGACTTTAAGATGTTTTTTTCTTCTGCGAAAATATTAGAAAAGATTACAAATTTTTTTTAAGAATATTAAAAAACATATAACACGAAAACCAAAAATTAAATTTAACATACTGAGCAGTTTCAAGACATAAATATAATAATATATTTTTATTTTTATAATTATTTCCTTAAATTTTCAGTTTGCTTGTAAACTGTATTATTTCAAGAATTCGTTATAAGCGAAGAAAATTTGAAAGTCGGTTACAAAACATACTTCTTTAAACTCGTATAAACTATGCTATATTGTATGTTAATATATTGAACAGCTCTTTAAACGTCTGGCAACATTGCACATAATTTTCTACTCAAAACTAAATGTAAACAAGTGATACCAAACATTTGCAACCAAGCAAGTCAAATCACAAAATAATGGTTTCTGTTTCGATTAGTTTAGTCAAGCAATAGAAAAACTTTTTATAAATTCATTACACATTAGAAGAATTATTTTATTGAAGTATTCTTCCTTTTTTGTCAAAAGATTGACACCGAGATTTATTGATAGTCATGATATAAGCCGCGGTATAAACTTAGGGTCCGTCCATAAACCACGAGGCCAATTTTTAACCAATCTTTGACCACCCCCCATCTAATATGGAACAACAATTTTTACTTTATGTAATTAACCTTAATTTTGTCACTTAGTGGTTTCTAAGGTCGCTGATTACGAATTTGATGTAAGTTTTCATAAATTTAAAATGGCGGAATTTTCTTTTTAATTTATGCAATTGACCTTAATTTTGTTACTCGGGAGTTCTAATACCAGTCAGGTAGGTGTAAATGTCCTAGGAGCGCTCACTGACAATTGACTTCTGTTTTAGAACTTGCACCGACTCATAACCAGCGAGCGTGCATAGAAATTTTTTTTTAATTTCTCTTCCCTATATTATATTAGCCGCTTTTCTTTTATGATTTAAATTGTTTTGTTTCATTATTTGTTTTTCATCTACATTTTTCGCTTTTCTGTAATTATGTTTTCTTAATCTATCATTCTCTAGTCTTATTTTTTTCTGTTCATCTGTTTCTTCAAACCTTGCCTTCCTTTTCCTCTCCCTGTCTTTGTCCTTGTCTGATTCTTTTCTCATCAATTTTTCAAATTTAGTAATATGATTGTCATT
Source organism: Leptopilina syphax (assembly GCA_032872505.1). Lineage (NCBI taxonomy): Eukaryota > Metazoa > Arthropoda > Insecta > Hymenoptera > Figitidae > Leptopilina > Leptopilina syphax. The sequence goes on from CM065468.1 coordinate 32,047,795, forward strand.
TAACTTTTTTCCTTCAGTATTTAAAATTTTATAGTCTTCATCACTTAAATTTTGTGGATCTTTTGTTTCAATTTCTATTTCTAGAGCTACTTTAATTTTTTTACCTTTTAAATTGTTTTGCTTTATTACTTTCTCTTTATCTATATTTATAGTTTTTTGGTAATTACGTTTTCTCAGTCTATCATTTTCTAGTCTGATTATTTTCTGTTCATCTGTTTCTTTGAGCCTTTCCTCCCTTTTCCTCTCCTTATCTTTTATTGCTCGATGTCTCTTTTTCTCATAGTTTTCATTTTTATTAAGCTTCTCCTCTGAATATTCTGTAGATATAACTCTATTCACATTATTATTACTAATACTGATTATTTATTTTTCTTTTTTTTATATTTCTTTTTGTTTTTTATCATACCAACCCCACATAAACTTGGAGTGCGGAATCCAAGGTATCTGTAGGCAGATTTCCCAAAAGTCCCTAAGCAAAAAAAAAAAAAAAAAAACTTTTCTTCTTTGTTAGTCATGATTTTTTAATAAAATGAACAAATAATAGAATATTTTTCAAAAACTTATTTTTAGAAAACAGGTTTAAACTTAAAACTTCTAAATCATAACTAAATAAATGAAAATAATGAATAAATATAAATAAATTTTTATAATTTATTTTATTTTTTATTTTTTATATAAACATTTGTTTACATTTAAATTTATTTTATTTATTATATATTTTAATTTTAATAATAAATAGTCATCTAACTTCTTATAAATCTCATATTTATCTCATAAATCATAAATTCGCATAAATAACATAAGTCACATAAATCTCATTTTTGTCCCATATAAATCAAATAATTTTCATAATTACTGTAAAAAGAATGGTACTAATTTAGTACAAATTTTGGTACTGAATCTTCATTTGGTTCTATTTTAATACCAAAAATCAGCTCTAATTTAGAACCATTTATTTACAGTGAAGTCACATAAGCACATATAACTCATGAATCTCAAATGAATCATAAACACATACAATTCATAAAGCTGATATAAATCATTAGCACATAATCTCATATAAATCATAGGCACATAAGTACAAATAAATATATTAAAAATTGCAATACCTTACCTATTATAATTTCAAAACATTTTAATCAAAACTTATCCAAAACAAAATTAACAAAAATAAATTAATGTATTTACTCAATAACAAAATTATTTAATTCAAAATTTTTTTTTAAAAGTAGATTTATTTTCAAAAACATATACCTCGTTCTTAATAGCCCTCTTTTTCACTCATTAATCTATCTGTGAGTGAGAAAAGAAAAATAATTAGCCAATAAGGAAATAAGACGCCCATTTCGTATTTCGGCTTAAAAGTAAAATTCCCCACTTTTCCTTCCTCCATCAAATTCTGTTCCTCTCTTTCTACCTGACCCGAAAAATGGAGAAAACATGATACCCCCTTCTAAACCCAAAAAGTGGGCATTACTTTCTTAACTATTCGTCTCTCTTTCGCTCCCACTCTAAACTAAAAGGAGAGACAATACCTCCCTCCCTCTCTCACTGTAAACAGAATATATAAGGAAAGACTAACTTAATATATATAGATATAATAATAATATTTGCCTCTCTTTCGCTCCTACTCTAAACTAAAAGGAGAGGCGATACTTCCCTCTCTTTCTCTCTATCAAACTTTCTCTCTCACTGTGGACAGAATGTACACGATCTGGACAGACTGAATGAATGAATACGAAGTTTATTATAGTTAATTCATTATTTCCTTTGTTTCTAAAAAATTAGCATTTTGTAACAAATATTTTAGATAATTAACAAATGTAAATCCTGCAAAATATTTTCTTTTTTTTAATATAAAAAACTTAATTACTTGACAAAATTTTGACTTCTTCCTTGACCCTAAAGAATATTCTGATTCACTCTAAAAATGATTAGACACTCAAAAAATTTTCTATTACCTACATTTATTTACGAATTTCTTTAATTCTAAAATTAATTGAAAACATCAATAACTTCTTTTCTAAATAAATTTTAATTAATATTTATATTAATATTTTTAAAATACATTTGTTTACAAATCAATTATACGAAATTTAAATTATTCAGAAATTCTTCAATTAAACACGAATTAAAAAATAAACACTTCAAATAATTTCAAAAAAAAATTTAATTTAAACTTTTTTAAAATAATTAATTCTACAGAATTGTTAGTTACAAGTATGAAAAATACAAATTTTTAAACAATTTGATTTGAAACTATTTTAAAATTTAATTATTTGTTAAAATTAATGCTATAATGCTTTTAATATTCAATTATTATGTAAAACTTTAACTGAAATTCATTTTTAAATAAATTTTTATTAGATTATTCAATAATTTAAATGCAAAAATAAATAATTTATTTAATAATTAAAACTTCTTAACATTGAAGTCTCATAAAGAATTTTATCAAAACATTTTTAAATTATTGATTTCATTTAACGATTTTTCATAAAATTTTTAAGACCAATTATATTTTTTGATGAATTTGATCATAATTGTATTAAAAATAATTTAAACTCTGCAATGAGTTTTATTTATTAAAATAATTGAATTCCTAAAAAAATTTATAGGGTAGGGTGGGGCATTACTATTCGCGGGGCAAAACTATTCTTAGTCCTGGAGAGAAAACTATTCATCTGATTAAAGTTCTTTTTACACTGTATATATTTGTCATGTGAAATGAACATTTTACGCCACATTTGAGCTTCTGGCGCCATCTATCATAGAAGTTAGGTACTCAAATGTGATTTTGATATACTCGCTTACTATTGTTTTCACTCATTTAGTCTGCCATTGTAAATAGTGATAAACGGTCGGAAAAATTATCGGAAAAATTATTTCTAAAGTCAAATTTAGTGCTGAACACTAATATCATAATGGATTTTTTATATTCTATTGTTCGAAAATTTTACAAGTGTTTTTTAAAAAAATGTGCGGATGGGGCGAAACTATTCTTCCACTGATGACAGCGAAAACTACAAAACAGTGTATTTTTGCTTCCTCGTGAGGAAGCTTTGTAGTCGTTTAATTTACAAAATTTTTAAAAATCATTTTAACAAATTTTCTTCTATATGGGACTATGTTATATAAGACCCTGAACAATTGTCCGGATGTGTGTGTGTGTGTGTGGATCCCGATTTTTGTGAACACGATAACTCGAAGAGGTTTTAACGAATTTGGCTAAAATTTACCAGGTATATTTATCATAAAAATATCTCGAAATGGATTGATAGACTTTAAAAAATTCTGAAAAAAAATTTTTTTTTTACTTTTTTCTAAAAAAAATTTTTTTAAGTTGGTTATTGAAGTTAATATATAATAAAATCTTATTCTTTGCATCAAGACGAATCGATTGGTATATACAAAGTATAAATTGTATGAGAATTAATAGAGTTAATCACAATTAAAGCTGAAAAATTCGCATTTTTATCAAAAAATGAGTTCTTTCTGCAAAATTATGTTGCCGTATAAGAAAATCTTATTCATTTATTTCTAAAATCTTATTCTTTGCACCAAGACAGATCGATTGGTATATATAAAGTATATATTGTATTTAAATTTATAGAATTAAAACCAATTATAGAGAAAAAATTTGCACTTTTAATAAAAATTCATTTTTTCTTAAAAATCATGTTGCTGTACAATTTATAAAATATTATTTATTGAAAAATAAATCAAAAATCTTATTCTTTGCATCAAAACGAATCGATTGATGTATATAAAGTATATATTTTATTGAAAATTATAAAATTAATTACAATTAACGTTGAAAAATTCACATTTTTACTAAAAATTTTTTTGTTTATTTAGATTAATATTACTGTATAAGAAAATCTTATTCTTTCTAATAAGACGAATGAACTTTATTTTATAAATTTTAAATTGTATTAAAAGTTATTTAAAAATTAAATATACTTATTGTTAATGCTTCCTCCACGAGGAAGCAAATTTTTTTTGCTGATCGTAAAGAGGAAGCAAAATGTTCATGTAATTAACATCTGGATTTACAACTTGTTTTGTGCTTGTTTCTAGGTTGGAAAACCTAATTGGAAGAGAAAAACCACCCCAGTGGCATTCGTCGATTTTTCCATAGTATAAAAAGACAAGAGAGTTGAAAGTTGCCACTACGCGGCGCTGGTGAACATAGGCCCTGTAAACTGTCAAATTGAATATTGTCTGCTGCGAAAAATAAACAGTTTTATTCATAATGTTTATAAACATTATATTAGTGAGTGTAAAACGTGTAATAATGTAAAAGTTTCGAATTCTAATTTTGTACGGTTGTACAAAAAATAAATAAATAGTGCAAATTAATACAGTGTATTTAAACATGGTGAAATGTATTATCGTTGGATGCAAATCGGGATATGCAAGTGAAAGAAAAAAAACAAAAAATAATGAAACTGAAAAAATACACTTCTTTTATGTACCAAAAGACAAAACTTCAATAAAATTATGGCAGATAGCAGTTTTAAGAGATGACATTTCGGTAGAAGGCAAAGCAGTGTGTAGTAAACACTTCCAAAAAGAAGATATACTTTTCGAGAAGGTCCTCACAGGACCTGATGAATCAATTCTTGGCAGGGTAGGTTTATAAATTTATTATTTATTTATAAGTAAATAAAATAAATATAAGTTTATTTTTAAGTCAGATTTATTTTATACTATATATAACTTTTAAAATTTTTTAGAATCTATTTTAATTTAGAAACGTAAAATAATATAAAATGATTAATTAAATAATTTATTAAAAAATAAATAATAATAAGTAAATAATAGTTTTAAATATATATCAAGAATATGAAAAATATTTATATTTATATTTATAATTATAAAAATAAATACACTTTTTTCAGAGCCCGTATGTCAGACCGCAACTTAAAAAAGGTGCTCTACCTTCCTTACTACTGGGTAAACCAGAAAAGCCCGTTAAAGTACGTAGAGTTTTAAAACGGAAAATGCCCGAAACTGTATTTCCAGAAAATTCGAAAAAAAGAAAATCGGAACACTTGGAAGCACAAACTACTCCCGAAATTCAGAAAGAAAATCAACCATTTGATAACGTTGAAATTGAAACTGATAGCTTGTTTAACAAAATTTACAATGATATTATTCAGATTAAATTGCCGTGTTCTTGGACAAAAACAAATTTTTCTTTTGAGAATCATCGAGGCATTACATTTTCAACTCGACTTGGAAGAAAAAGTCCCATAGACGGGAAAATTGACTCTTTTTGTCATAAAGAAGTAACTTTAGACAAAAACTTAGTCATTGTTCTTAAAATAAATGGTGATTTTTTCGATCTTTCTAAGTTTGGAATTGAAAATGATAAAGCTTCTTCTATTAAAGACATAGAAACCCTTATTAAAATTATCGTTGAACGTCGAGTTTGCCAAGGTTCTCTAGAACCTTCTGTAGAGAAAAATCAGAAACATTTATTAAACAGTTTCGCTTATAGAGACAAAATTGAAATTTTGCGTCATAATCGATGCTCTATATTATTGTCAGATAATTTAAACAGTAAAAATAAACAAAATAAGTGTCACTACTGCAAAAGTGTAAAATCACTGCTTGCTCAAAAAATTATGCGTCGACAAAAGAGTAACGTCAGTAATTATTTAAATCTTCAAGATTTGAGTCCAAGAAAAAGGAAAAAAATTGAAAAGCTTCAAAGAAAAGTTAAATCTACTAAAAGGCAAACAGAACGAGCTCGAAAGACTATTAATGAGATTAAAAAAGAAATACATGCGAATCAATTAAGGTTGACTCAAATCAGTGAAGGATCACTGGATGGAATTTTAAACGAAAATTTAAAAATGAGTTCAAATGCAAAATTGGCTGTTAGAGAAATTTTTAAGGCAGCTAATTGTAAAAATTCGAAAGGATATTCCCGGTATTCGAGCAAGTGGATTGTGATTTGTATGTTGTTGCATATGCGATCGCCTGCAACCTATCGCATGATAAGAGATAATAAAATTTTACCTCTTCCAGATGTACGAACAATCCGTAGGTAATTTGTTTAAATAAATTTTTTCAATTTGTCATAAATAAAATATTACTGTTGCATGAATATTTTGATTTAAACGTGCAGTATAAAAATTAACCAAGAAAAAAAATTATTAAAAAAATATGTAATAAATTCCTAATTTTTATGATAAATAAAGAAATAAGTAAATAAATATATAAATAGATAGATAGATAAATAAAAATATAAATAGGCAGATAAATAAATAATGAACTATTATATACATAAATAAATATATAAATAATAAATAGTGAAAATATATAAATAGGTAGATAAAATAAATAATGAACTAAATTTATAAATAAATAATTAACTAAATATATACATAAATAAATAACTAAATATATACATAAATAAATAGGTAGATAGATAAATAATTAATTTCTCATCTATTGTTTAGGTACTTAAGTGTCATGGATTGTCCTTGCGGATTTGATCCAGCATTTTTTAAAATTCTAAAGGCACATTTTGACAAAAAATCTGATCTTGAACGTCATGGTATCTTGCTAGTGGACGAAATTAGTACCAGAAAAGATTTACTTCTTGAATCGAAAACAATGACATACAAGGGAGTTGAAGACTTTGGGGATAATTTATCGAAAGAAAAAAGTACAGAGCTTGCTGACCACGGTTTAGTTTTTGTTTTTCAACCATTGTATGACACCTATTCCCAACCAATTGCTGTCTTTGCCTCAAAAGGCCCAACTAGTGGAGAGAAATTGGCAAAATTATTAATTGAAGCTATTTCACTTTTGGAATCATCAGGAGCCAAAATACATGGCATCGTTGCGGACGGAGCTTCCACAAACCGAAAAACTTGGTCAGAATTGGGATGTAGTGGAAAAATGGACTCTTCTTTTAAAAATTATTTTGAACACCCCACAGATGAAACTCGGAAGGTGTACTTTTTTTCTGATGTTCCACACTTAATTAAAACTATTCGAAACCGTTTACTGAGTATGAAAAAGTTGCGGGTAAGAATATTTGTGTATAATATTTAAATTTATTAAGTTATAATATTCATTCATTAACTCTATTAAAAATTTAATATAATAAAAAGTGATTTAATATAAAAATTTATAAAATAATTACTTATAAAATATTGTGCAGTTAAATTCAAGTGAACCTTACGTAAAATGGCAGCATTTTGAGATATTGCATGAGCTCGACAGTCATCTTCCAGCCGGACAAAGGTTGTGTCCAAAAATTACGAAGGGACATCTCGATATTGAAAAGAAAAGTTTCGCAAAAATGAGAGTATCGTTGGCTGTTCAGGTAACTAATATGTTTTTTATTCATTCATTGTTTTCCTTGAAGGTATATTGACATTATTTATTTTAGATTTTCAGCAAATCCGCTTCACGAGGTTTGCACTATTATAAATCATACGACACAAGGTTAGAAGATTGTGATTCAACAGCAAACTTTTGTTTAATTATGAATGACATGTTTGATGCGTTGAATCGAACCTCGAAGGAAACAGCTCTTCGCCTTGGCTGCACTGACATTAAGGTTTGTTGTGATTATAATTTGAGGAATATTGTTTATTAAATTAAATAAATTAAAAATTATATTATCGGATATTTAAAATTCTTAAAAATTAAAGTATAATTAAAATAATAAATAAAAAAAAATTATTTATTTTTGATTTTTAAAGGTTCTAGAGGACAGTCTGAAATGGCTAAATGACTGGGAACAGCAGGTGAAAGACGGAATTATCAAGGATAATGAATTTCTTACCCGCCAAACATCGGAAGGCCTTAGAATGAGCTTGCGGCCAACTTTAGATTTAATTGACTATTTACTCAAAGATCTAAAGATTGACGTCGTTTATACTGGTAGAATAAATCAAGATTCTTTAGAGGTTTGTTCGTCGCGCGATGAGAACACAAAAAAATATTTTGTTTTACATTATTAACTTTTTAAATTACAGTAATTATAATTAAAATCAACAATTTTTCTGAAAAATGAAGAATATTAAAAATATCTTTTACCTTATAGGTACTAATAGTATTAACTAATAAAATAAATCAAAAGAGAAGTAAAATTATAGCAATATTTTCTTGTGTTACTCAATAGAAGTATACTTACTTCTATAATATTTACGCTGGCGAGAACAATTAGAAATAGGATTTACTTCCTCTGAAGATGAAATTTGCTGTCGACGCTTTCGAGTTTCATCAAATAAATAATTAATAAATAATTGTGTATACGTCCATATTAAGTATTGTAAAAATCATAGTAAGTGTTAATAATAATAACAACAATAGTAATTATAGTAGTAGTAATAGTAGTAGTAGTAAAAGTAGTAGTAATAGTAATAAGTAGTAAATATTTGTGTAAGTAGTAACTGTGTATGTCAAATTTGTATAAATGTAAATTTAAGAAATGTGTACTATTTTATAAATATATAAATGACCAAAATTTTTCAGAGGTTTTTTGGGACAGTCCGTCTAGCAGGAGGAACGAATGACCATCCTGGAACTCCTACTTTCCTACAAATTTACAAAATTCTGACTTTATGCGGAATTTTATCAGCACTTAAAACAGGAAACTGTTCAGTACCCAATACTCCTATCGAACCTTTAATGTCAATGAAAGAACTCAAAGAAATTTTTGCGATGAAAAACAAAAAAAACAAAACAAATTTTTTAGAGGATATAAAAAAGAAACTTAACATTGTAATTGAAAATAATGACAGCGATTTTTCTAATTTCATAGGCGTGGCCGACCACGACTACGATTTACCTTACGTAGTACAATGCTTGTTGTACTTTGTTACAGGAAGTCTATGTAAGAAATTTCAATCTTACACGAAATGCGAAGTATGCAGAAATGAATTCTTTTTTTCTGACACTTCAATCCATAGAAATTCAATAACCCAAATTATAAATAATGAAGAGGGCCTTGAAATTAAACACCCAAATATTCGTTGTTTTAAATTTCTCTCGCTAATTGAAAATTCTTTTATAAAACATTGCGATAAAAATAATTCTTACGACCTTGTAACAAATGAAATTTTGCAAAATCAAATTGAATTTCCATGTCCAGATCATGCTGAAGAAGTGCTGGCTTTTGTAATACATTTTTACTTGGAGCATCGAATGCGTGAGTATGCAAAAATTAAAAGGGCAAATCAACAAAAAGAAAATGCAGAAAAGAAAAAGATAGCAAAATTTTATGCAACTTGAAGAAAAAGTTAATTTATTATTATCTTTGCAAAAATTATAATAATAATATATGAAAAAATCAAAAAAGTTAAATATGTTTATTTATTATTTATATTATTTTCTTTACTATTACTATAATTATTAAAGTTTATTGAAGTGTCTTTTATAATTTGATTCTGTGATATATTTTATTATTTCCTAATATATTGTATTTCATTATTCGCATAATATATTAATTTTTTTTGTATTCGTAAGTTTTTATTTATGATTTATATAATAAAAATTTGGAAAATTGTTTAGTATATTCATTTTTTATTTTATATTTGTCCTATTTTCACTGTATTTGCATTGTATTTCAAATCTGGTAGGGCCTATGTCTACTAGCGCCACCGCGTAGCAACTTTCAACAGTTGGTACGTTTTCAACTCACCAATGCCACCGGGGTGAGAAAAACCAGAAAAACTTCTCCAATTAACAAATTAATTTTTTTTATATAGATTTCGACGTAATGCAACAGACGCTTGTGAGACTCTTTTTTACCCGTAGGTCAAAACTGACCTTAAAATTGACCTAAATTTTGAGGGCAGAAGGAATTGTTTGTATATTTTTAACGTGTAGGTTAAAACTGCCCTTAAAATTAACCTACATTGTGAGGGCAGATGGAATTGTTTTATATATGTTTGATGTGTAGGTCAAAACTACCCTTAAAATTGACCTAAATTTTAAGGGCAGATAAGTTACAGGTCAACTCTTGACCTGTAGGGTGAAAAATCTTGAAACAGCAGGGGCGACGGCGTCGGCGATATCTTTTTGTAATATAGGTAGATAATTGTTTATAACTTTGTTAATATTTAGAATTAAATTTGAGTATCAAGATATGTGAACCCTATAGAAAAAGGTATTAAAATAAAAAACAGTTTTTTTATATTTAATTGTTAAAATGTAATTTGTTTACAACAATTGTTTATAACTTTGTTTAAAATATTAAGAATTAAATTTCAGTTTCAAGATATATGAACCCTATAGAAAAAAGGATATTAATAGAAAAAACTGTTTCTTATATGTAATTGTTAAAATGTAATTTGTTTAAAACAATTGTTTACAAAGTTGTTAAATAATTGTGGTCAATAATTTTCATCTCAAATATTCATTAAGGGAACAGTAAAATAATCGGTGGAAGAAGACACTATTTTTCAGCTTCAATTATTGCCAATTTTTAATTTGTTTATAAAATTGTTTATAACATTGTTAAATAATAATGTTAAACAATTTTTATCCTCAACATTCATTGCAACTATCAAAATAAGAGCGATAATATGTAAATAAACAAATTTTTTTCAATATTTGTGACTTTAAAAAAAACAATTTGTTTATAAAAATTGTTTAAATTATTGTTAAATTAGTATATATATAGTGATAAAATTTTATGATAGATGTTATTCGTATACTAATTTTAATCATTTGTGATGAGAAAATCAGTCTATAATTTATTTTCCTGACTATTGAAAAGTTAAGATATTTTGTCAGACATTTTGAATTTCGAAAAAATTAAAATTTCTATCAATGCCTAAATGAAAGGTCATACATTTTGTCGCGATATATTGTCAGTCCAGTAAGTCCTTTTTACATAAGGGTAGAATAATGTACACAATTTATTTGTAGTCAAATCTATCAAATACACGGAAAGAAAAGGTCTGCCCTGTCGAAAATATCTTGGGCAAAGCGTGTTTAAATAGTGTTTTATAGAATGTTTATTGTGTGTCGATTATGTGTTTGTGAACACAATAAAGTGTGTCTAATCCGTGTATTTTGGAACGCTTTGAGTGTTTGGAAAACACTGAATTGTGTGTCAGAAGTGTGTTTATAGAACACACAATGTTCAGGTAAAAATACTCTTAAAACACTCTTTTCACATTCATGAAACCCTGATCTACTAATTAAACACACACTTAACATTATCTTTACAACCTTTTTAAAGTTTTATGTTTTTATAGTAATCTGCCATTAAAAAAATATTTAAATTACAGTAAAAAAATATTCCATTCTGTTCTCGCATGTCATACATACTTGGAATGTTTATACCTGTCGACGAAAATTTGTTTCGCTATTTATCTAAATATTTACAATCACTAGGTCTCGAACGCAAGGCGCAGCTAGGAGTGGATTAGAAATCACACGCTCTACCAACTGCGCCACGGAGGCTCATGAAAGGAAGTTTAGAATTTACATATGTAACGAAGGAACTATGAAAATGTGCTATGTAACTTGAAGAAAGGATACTGTATTTGCAACAATAGTATAATTATTTTATGTATAATATACATTATATTTAATATGTTATGTTATTGAAGAATGTTAATTTTCAAAGTTAAAAGTATAAGGAAAGGCTTAAGGTATTAGTCGCGCTGCTGGCTCTGGCCAAAATTTTACTGGGCCGCTTACTAGAGTGGGGCATCAGTGAGAGTGAGAGAGACAGTTTAACTCCCCACTCTATTCGTTCGTATGAAATTTCATATAATTTAACTATTTTTTTACCTTTCTGTCAATATATTTATAGTTTGGTGCGGTCAAAAAATGTCATGTTTTTTTTATGCATTTGTTTTATCTAATTGAATACTTTGGCAGTTTTATTTCAAAATCTGACGATTAGTTATCATATAAATAATTATTAAACAAATTTAATACATGCATTGAGTACTCTCTCCATGCAAAACGTATGAACTTTGAATTCATTTTTTGAAGCTTTGAAACGGTCAAAATTAATTAAATTGGTCTCATTCGGTAGATAAATACTTCAGGAATAAGTATGTAAAATTTGAAAAAAATCTGACGAAGACCATTTTACGCGACTAATACCTTAAAAGTTAATTTTTGAATGAAATATTAAAGCAATAAATTTAAGCTTAATTAATGAATTTATAACAAGTGTCCTATAACACTGTGACCACTTCGGTGACCACACTGTTATGGAATACTTATAGAACGTGTTTGCTGGGATAATAATATACGAATGAAACATATACACGGAAAGAAAGTTATTATCAAGTATTTTACAGGACAAAATGCGATAAAGGTAAATTTTGATATCAGAAACACTTAACTTTAAAAAAACTTATAAAATTTAGTAAAGTTATATTAAAATTTGTTACAAGTTTATGATACTTGATATAACTTTACTAAATATCATATAAGTTTTTATAAAGTTTAATACTTCTGATATAAATATTTACCTTTGTCGCATTTTGTCCAACACTTGTAAAATATTTTTATAAAATTTTAAAATAACTTTCTTTCTGTGTTCATACTTGTTCAGATAGTGTTCTCTAAACATACTATAAACATACAACTTGAGTGATTTATTGTTTTCCAAAGCATGTGAAATCATTGTTTAGTAATACTGAACAAACATACAAATGTTTGTCAAAAGATAGTTTCAAGTATGTTCATTGTAAAATATACAATAGTTTGTGAACTTAGTGTTTTCAAAACATGGTATGAACCCTGATATGTATGTCAAGAAAATGTCTTATGACTGTTTACTCTTAATGTGAGTAACATGTTTAAATAGTGTTGAATGAATGATTTATTTACTATAAAAAGTATGTCAGAAGTGTGTTCAAAATATGTTTAAATATAGAAGTGTGTTTCAAGATACTGAGATCTGTGTTTGAGCAAAATAAAACTATTTTCAAACATCATGAAACCCACATTTGTTGGTAAAATTTTCGACAGGGTGGAAGAGATATCCATAAAAATATTGTTGAACAGAATATTGTTGTGTTATCCAATTCAATGGAAGAGACAACTTTCAGAATGGAAGCATGTCATAAAGGTACATGATGCATGAGAGTGAAATGCGAGTCTCGTGCGTTTTTTAAGGATTATTTATGATAAATATATTGTAAAAAATTAAATACAAAAAACTAAGGTTAAATTTAAAAATATTTTATTAAAATTTTTTATTTCAATAATATAAACATGGCATTAATATTGAACATTTTTCTCTTTAGTCTTGAACATACATAACCTCCTAAATAACCTATAATAAACAGCTGAGATCATAATTCGTAATAAATATAAACTTTTCAACACAAGTTCAACAAAAGTCAACTGTATAACATAATAAATTAAACAATTTGGACTGCGTCTAAGAGCCTTTCTATTCGAAGCAAATTAACTTTAAATGCTCTTGTTCGATATGACCGTTATATTTTTTAATTTTTCAATTTAAAAACGAGTTTAAACAAAAACAAATATTTATAAAGCATAAAAGAAACAAAACTGTGATTCGCACACGCACTTTTTATAAATAACAAACAATCACGACATTCACCCAACGATAAAAACACATGCTCAGAGTGAAACTGGACGTCATGTGACTCGAGACGGACATCAACAAGTACATTTTCGGCCATATTGGGAAAATTGGCTGCGCACCCTGCGCACATGCGCATCGGTGAGACCGCGAATATTAAAAAATTGTAAAGTCAAATATTTTTCTGCCTTTATTATCAACTTTAGATAAATAAATGAAAATAACGTTCTACAGTAAAGTTTTATTTTTTTAAGTAAAAATTTTTTGTAGAAATTTCAAAACATTTAGTAATTTATTATTATTTAAATTAAATTATAAATTACAATCTATAATAAATATTATATATGTATATGAGTCATTCCATTATATTGTGACTAAAGTCTTTGCCGACTAATTTTAAAAAATTATAATATTTTGCAGGAATGATTTTAAAGATATATTAGGATCATCGAACAAAAAGAATTTTTTAAATATTTTTTATATTTATTGTAAAATAAGCATCTAAAGTATATGGGCAATTCTCTGGAACCGGTCGATTTTACATGATAAATATGAAAAATTTTAAATTACAAGCACAACTTTTATTTATAGATAATTTTGTTAAGAATACATTTGAAAATAGTCATTTTCCTTGTGAACCATTTTTCTTTAGTGCTAAAAGAATTATATCAAAAAAAGTCTAAGGAAATTTTTTGTGTCAAAAATGCATTATTTAAAAAGACAAAATAAATGAAGGCTATTTAACCTTTGGATAAATTCATGACAATTATTTTAGTAATAAATGTTGTTAATAACTTGTAAATTCAACGTTTTTTAAATGTTTTATTTAAAGTAAAGGTTCAGCGTTTAGAAATAATATTATTAATAACAATATCTACTGTTAACATAAACATTCAACCTATTATTCTTTAATCTGTAAGTGTGCCATTGAAAATAATCAGAATTGAAATCCGTTCACGCTTGAATGGGAAGAGGTAAATATTGTTATATTATTTTTTATTTTTAATAGCACACAATTTAACAAGGTTTTAATTTGTTCCTTTTTTTATAAGCAATATACTCATTAAAAAAAACCATAATTAAATTACCGCTAAAAGTAAAAAATGGAAAAAACTCTAAAACTTTTTGTTACTGATAAGTAAGAGTAACAGTTTTTAAAGTGTTAATATTTAGTTTTAATTAAGGAGCACATACTTTTTTCGACATGTAATGTATATTTCAATATTAAAAATTTTATTCATTACAAGTTGGACCGATTTCGTGTTGTGCTGAAAAAATTATTTACAATAAAAGCAAAGAAAATACTCAGTGTAACAAATGAAATATGCAAAATTTGACATTTAAAATTCATATAATATTTCTTAATTGTCAAGAAGAGTATAAAAATTATGATTTAATGAACTTTTCCGTTCAGAAAGTCATCAAAATAATACTAATAACAAAATAAAAAATAAATATTTTTATTAAAGCAGCATAAATCAAGAGTAACGTGAAATCGACCGGTTCCAGAGAATTGCCCATATAAAGTCGTAAAAACTGTCTATTAGAAAATATTAAAGAAAACACATAATTTACTATGAAAACGTAAAAAAATTATTAGAATTTATTATGAATGAATTATTTTATTATTATAAATTGATACAAACAATTATTATTAGGAAATATTAAATAAACAATTATTTTAAAGTTCACCTGGCAAATAACCTATTTTGGCAAATTTCATTCGCTAAATGTGAGAAAGAGAAATCATTAAATTGAATAAAACCTTATGAAATATAAAGAAACTTTTAATAACTTTTAGTTTTTCTTATCACTTTCTTCCTCTTTTCTTCACAAATGTTAAAAATAAGCAATTAAAACTGGCACTTTGCTTATTTTCACGATTTTAAAACAGGCCTGTTTTAAAATGTAAATAACTTCTGCCCAGAAAAAAGAAAAATTACGAAAATTGGGCAATAATAATAAAATGATTATTTTGCAATAAATATAAAAAATATTTAAAAAATTCTTTTTGTTCGATGATCCCAATATCTTTAAAATTATTCCTGCAAAATATTATAATTTTTTACAATTAGTCGGCAACGACTTTAGTCGAAATATAATGGAATGGTTCATATGCATTTTATATAAATTAATAAAATATAAATTGTAAATTATTAAATAATTCAATTTTAAAAATTTCTATAAGTTATCATTAAAGTAATTTTCATAAATTCATAAATTTTATTAACTTTAATGTAATATAAAATAATTTGAGGGGCTGATATAAAGTGGTTTAAAAAAACATTGGGAGATAAGTGACTTGGTAGCAAAAATGGTTTAAAACAATTAAAATATTTATCAATAAGTTTATTACACGAATGATTTGCAAAATATTAAAGTTTTTCTTTACTATTTTAAATATTTTTTTATCATTAATTATAATTAATTTATCCATAAATTACAAAATCATTTTAGCCCGTATTTGCGCCCAAGTCACTTATCCCACTTTTGCTCCTAATTACCACTTTTACTATCAACCCCTCATTTCAAAGTATTACGTTTATGCCCTCACGCATGCTACAAAATTAGCACGAGCGACAGCAAAATGTGTCTCATTAAGCAAGCACGGTGTGACTCGCACGTCATGTGCCTAAAGTGCAACAAAATCAGAACGAGTGACTGCTAAATGCGTCTCATTATGCACGCACCGCGTGACTCGCATGTCCTGCGCCCGAAGTGCGACAAAGTGCGACGCATGATTGTTATCTGGGCCATAGGCATGGTTGGGCTTACAATTCATGCTATGGATTTTCACATATGGCTGCCTCATCCATATAAACTTTGGTTGGGAGATCCATAGTTAGTTCAAAATTTCGATACATGTTGCGCGCAATTCATTATCATGGCATCCATTTAAAAATGGTCGTCTCAATTTGTCCGTCGCGTCGGTTTCCTGTCACGTCTATATAATCGTGTTGTGAGTTTATTGTGTATAAATAGTGTTACAATTGTTTATTATTTATTATCGTTATTGTCTATTAGTGTTTATGTAAATTCGTTTTCATGAAATATGTGTAGAGCATATAAGGAATATTATATGCTCAAATATTGTAGTTGCGTGTATAGTGTAGTAGATACCCGAGTCGAACTTTTAGACCTGCTTACCTCCTTAAAACTGAGGGTTTGTAAGGATGTAATAGGATGAAAGCAGAGTTTATTTGCATTGCAAGTTAACTCTGATTACCTCCTGCAAACCCCTGGTTAGCGACAAATTTAGAAGGTAAAAGGGGGAAAGCAGGTTCAGGGTTGCCACAAAACATCGATTTTAAAATTCCATGACTTTTCCAGGTTTTCCAGACCATTTTTTAAAAAATTCCAGACCCAAAAATAAAATTGTTTTGGTATGTTTTTAGCTAATTACGACAAAAAATATAAAATCCTTCAAGTAAATTGTTATTAAAATAAGTTATTAATTTTATTAATAACAAAAATTTAAGTTAAAATTTGTGAGATTATATGAGATACGCTCCGAAGAAAGGTAAGGAGCAAATCTTAGGAGCAAATCTCTTTAAATTTAAAAATTTAGTTTAGTTCAGAAATTTTCACAATTAAACAAGTATTTTAAACACTTTAATAACATTTTATGAAACTGAAGTTACCTTCGTTTATCCAATGATAATTTTTTCTTTTGATAATTATTTATTTTAATGTTAGAACCCCTTTAAAAATTTCAAAAGATCGAAGTCGGGGAAATCAGTAATTTTTATTTTTTACAAGGATTTTCCAAAAAACCATATATTTCAACAAAATTATTCTTTCCTCAGCTCATAAGCAATTTTTTTCTTTTACTAATTATTTATTTTAATGTGAGAAGTCATTTTAAAAAATTGTAAAATGATTTATGGCAAGGAAATCAGTGATTTTTAATTATTTTTGTCGTGGATTTTCCAAATATCCCGAAATTTCAACTAAATTATTATTTCCTCGCTTCAGAAGCAATTTTTTTCTATTGCTAATTGTTTATTTCTTAATATGGATGCACTTGCAATTTTTTAAAGGGCTTCTTACATTAAAAAACAATTAGCAAAAAAAAAAATTTTCATTGCATAAAAGTTGGTAACTTCAGTTTCATAAAATTATTGGGTTTCTAAAATGTATTAATTTTAAAATTATTTAAAGGAAGATATTGACTAAAAGAAACTAAAATTTAGAAATGCCATATTGATTTCAATTGTAAGCACTAAATTTAAAATCAAAATGTTGTATAATGTCAACTTGAAAACTTGAAATTTTTACGACTCAAATACAAAAAAATTGAGTTTTTAGTATCAGGCTTTATAAAATTCCCTGACAATTCCAGGTTTCCCAGGTTTTCCAGGCCCGTGGCAACCCTGAGGTTGTTTCTAGAACCTTATTAAATACTGCTTGACCCTTACTTACAGAATTCTTTCCTCTCCAAAAACCCTGGAAAAACTGCTCATAGCATATTTTAGATTATTATTAACTAATTTTTATAATAAGTTCAATTATTAATAAATGACATTATTATTTAATGATTTTTACTTTTTTAAATTTAATCATGACCAATAGCGAATTCATAAATAATGTTAGTATATATGTGGGGATTAATACATATCCATTTATATATAAAAAAAATTTTAATTTAATATTTGTTAATTAAATTATTTAACGGTGAATATAATCATTAAATTGCATACTTATACCTATACAATACAGAAAAATCGGAATAAACGCAAACCTACGAAATAAATAAAATCTAACGCACGCGAGACTTGAACCTACGACCTACGGACTACGAAACTAACGCCCTAACCACTATGCTACGGAACCTAACTGAACACAGGCGCTCTATTTTCAGTGACTTGTTGAGTGATTCAATAAAGCATTAATTGACACTAATACACTACAGCAAATAAATAAATTGTTTAATAATAATAACCATTAAACATTCATAAATTAACATTTTTATTATTTAAAAAAAATGTCAAAACATTTCAGTTAAAAATAATATTTATAAATTAATAATAAAAAAGTACATGTTTCGGTAACCTATTCGCAGTTTGAAATTAATTGTTGCTTACATTTTGGTTTCTTAATCTTCTTTTAATTTTTCTTTTCAAATGTTTTCAATTTTAATATTAATGTATTGAAAATCTTCGAATTATTGCAAAGAATTTTATCAAAAAATTTGATAATAAGAGAATATTCCTTCAAAGAATTTCTTTATTTAGAAAAATAACTAAATTCTCGCAAAGAATTTTATTAATATTTTTAAAAATCCTAATTAAATTTTTTTGAAAAATTTCTTTGAATTTTTTTTTAAACTAATGGAGTTTCTTTAATAATTTTAATTGAAAATTTCGAAAGCAATTGAATTTTATGAAGAAGAATTTTATTAAAATTGTTTTCAAAATAAGTGATTTCTTGCGAAGAATTTATTAAAATTTTAAGAAATAATTAAATTCTTTATGAAGAATTTTATAGAAATATTTAAAAATCATGAAATTTTTTCGAAAAATTCAATTAAAGTTGTTTCGAAAATAATTGAATTTCTTTAAAGAATTTTATTAAAATTAAGTATATTCAAAAAAATTGAATTCATCATAAGAATTTTAATTACTTTTCAAAAATAATAGAATTATTTCAATTCTTTTGACGAATATATTCAAAAATTGTATTGAGCTAGTAATTTAATTCTTATATAGAATTTTTTTAAAATATTTTGAGAATAATTAAATTGTTTTTCAAAAATTTTAAATTCTTGTTGAAACTAAATTTTATGGGAATTTTTGAAAATAATTAAATTCTTTCGTTTAATTTTATTTTAATTGGGTTAATAATTATTTAATTCTTGCAAAGAGTTTTAGTATTTATAAAAATAGTTGAATTATTTCGAAGAATTTATTAAAGTTTAAGAAAATAATTGCAATTTATGAAAATATTTTAAAATATTTGAATTCATCTAAGGAATTCAATTAAAGTTGTTTTGAAAATAATTGAATTCCTGCAAAGAATTTTACTATTTATAAAATTAATTGAATTCTTCGGAAAAATTTTACTATTTATAAAAATAATTGAATTTTTTCGAAGAATTTATTAAAATTTTAGAAAATAATTGAATTCTTTCGTGAAATTTTCAAAATAAAAAATTTTGTAATTTGCAAAACAATAATAAGTTGAATATCTTGTACCGCGCGTAACATTTCCTATTGCGTAAGAATGTGGTAGAAGCAATACAGGGTTTAAGGTTCAATTAGGACTTAAAAAGGAGTTGTCAGAGTTAAATAGAACTTACGCAGGAGGAAAAAAACACCAAGGGTTTGTTAGGTGCAGGTTAGGGTTATATTATACTTACCAGGAGGTAAGCAGGTCTAAAAGTTCGACTCGGGTAGCGTTAGTGTATAGTATGCGTTAGGTCTAGGGTTCGTGTCTCCCCATCGTTTAATAATTTATTTCGTAAATATGCGGTTATTCAATAAGTGGTGTGTATTAATTAACAAAAATGTGTATAAAATATCTCAAGTGACATGGAATTTAATTAATTGAGTGATTCAAATTTTTTTGTTTCCTATTTCCATTACTATGGATCACCCAACCATAGATCTTTTGCTGCTCCAACAATATACAGCCAGCCATAGAATATGGAAGCAGCATCCTTAACTATGGATATCCCGTATTTTTCAATATAATATGGTTGTGATATCCATGTATCTGGATGTGTCAACTATTCCTTTTTCTCCATGTATATACTAAAATTCGTATTCTGATTGCATTTGCTTGAAAAGTCGGTTTTCTTACGTAAATTTAGGTCAATTTGTTTAAATAATTAAAAAAAATCCTTACGTGATGGAGAGAAACTGACAACGGATTTAGATTCAGCGACCAAAAATGCTTTAAGATTACATACTCCGGTTCCGTGAGAGTAAAAAAAATTTTTGTGGTCCTGTGTAATTATTATTATAATTGATACTTATTTTTATGAAAATAAATTACAATTTGGTGTACAATCTATATGTAAAAATACACCAGAACGCAAGGAGGGGGAGTAAACATATTCTCAAGAATTCATAAAAATTTGCGAGTTCTTCGATGAAAACAGGATTAAGGTCAACTCCAATAATTTTCGCTGTATTTTTCCTGTAATCTACACGTGAAAATAATATAAGACTGCCTAATGCCATTCCACTAGATAAAGAATAACACCGAAAAAAATCTCGATGGTATTATTAACTATAACTCTATAGTTAATCTTAATCTAGTAAAAGTAATAACCCAGTGGGAAATTTCCAACCGGCGCGGATCCTCGCCTGTACCGACGCCGGAGTAGTGGTACTGGTATTCTACCGAAAGATGACTTGGCCAGGAGCTGGCTGGCCATCCGCCTCGGAACTGGCATTCTACTGCCCGGTAACCGGCCGCGAAGAGCCGTTCCGTGTATAATTCAACCGGCTGGGACCCGGCACTGTACTGACTGCGGATCTTTCATTTCCTAGCCAGATGTGCGCTGGCAATGCTGGCATTCTACCAACTGACAACCGGGTCGGATCCAAATGTTAATTTCAACAAATATCAATAAAAAAATAATAATTAATTGCAAAAGATAAATACGGATGACAATTCATTGACAGTTCACTTTACACATTTTTTTATTTCTTTATACACTTAAACGCAATTTTTTATTACATACACATTTGAAAAATCCTAACGCTTGGGGGTACGAACCTACGCCTAACCGAATATTTACGCACCGAAATCTCGCACGCTAACCACTATGCTACGCTCGCATGGAACTCTCAAACCTTAAATGCTTTCAAGTCTCACTAGCTGAAATAAAAATTGTAAAATTACTACGCGGCAATAGGCAATTTGGAAATACGAACTGATGTAATACCGGTATATTTTCAATACTGTACTGAATGTGTATTTATGAATATTTCAATATTTCGTTTAAAAAAAAATGTTATATTTTTATTATTATGTTTTTTAATATTTTATTACATAATATATCGAATAATATGAACATAACTTCACTGCAAAACAATTTATAACATATAAGTAATAGTATTAAATTGAATAAAATTTTAATGCACAACACATTTTTTTAATTATTTAATTTGCAGAAAAGTGTCAATAAATAATTACTTAATATATTGTTTAAATTAAAAAGAGATTATTAATTAATTAACAATAAATAAATTAATTAATAATCTGTTTTTTATATATTTATTTAATGTGTTATTTATTGTAGGTATTATTATATATTGAACACATTTTCTTTCAAGTTAATATTATTATTTATTAAAAATTATTTATTTAATTGCACATTAATAAAGTTGGATTTTTATAAATATAATGAAAAAACTAAGTTTCTTATATTCTTCCTTTGCATGAATACTATTAATTTATTTATTGGTTAACTAATAATAATATTATAATAAATGCAATTAGTTATTGTAATAATTAATTATAATAATAAAATAAATTTATGATTATACTGATAATGTAAACTATAACAATAAATGACGAGATCCGCAGTCAGATCCGCCCCAACACCGAGCCAGTACAGACCTAACATCCGTCATTCTTCCGACGCGCGTATACACTGCAAAAACTAGCGTCTTCGAAACGTCTTATTTTAAGACATTAGACGTTTTGAAAACGTCTAGTCTGGAATAAATGACTAATTCATCTGTCTTTCATGCAAAGTGTCTAAAAATTTGAGACACTTCTTGCGTCTTACAAATGTAAACAAGTCACTTTCAGTGCTTATAATTTAAGACATATAATGTAGACGGTAAAAGTGTCTACATTTAAGTCATTTTTGCTAATTTAAGACGTTTTCGAAGTAAGACACTTTGAATAAAAGACATTTTGTGTATTCGAGTATCTTCGGTAATATTCGTCTTGCCTCGTCTCGATGAAAGTTTCCCGCGCAATATCAATGCATACATGCATTTTTAGGTTATGTATCGATTCAAGCAGAAATTTCATCTGAATGAAGACACTTTAAACGTCTCCAAAATAGTCACTTTTAACGTCTTCCTGAAAGACATCCCAAAACGTCTTACAAATGAGGACAAAAGTGTCTCAAATATAGACACCTGTTTTTGAATAGAATAGAAGAATAGAAGAATAGAATAGAATAGAATAGAATAGAATAGAATAGAAGAATGAAATCTGCAGGCGGAACAAATCCAGTACCGCGCCAGTACTGACGAAAGTAGAAAGGCGGATCCAAAAGTCGGAGCCATTCTGTTCCGCGCCGGTTGCACTTTAGGATCCGAATCGGTACAGACCATCGGTGCTGGCGGTCCGTACGGGCGCGGATCCCAGGCGGTTGTATAATCCGACATTCGTCCGACTTTTCCTCCTGGGAAGGATTCCTAATCATTATGGTTAGGATCGCTAGGTTGATTCCACAAATTCAAGCCTGGCAAAAACAACCCTGCAAATCCTAGTCAAGTCAAATTGACTAGGATTTTAGTAATTTTGCCTATTTCCATAATGCGCACGCGTCTGCTTCTGTTCTGACAGTGTATCGTGATTTCGTAAAACGATTTTTTATCATTACTCGCGTCTATTTTTTGTACATAAAATGGAGTTCTTACATACATTAAAATTGCTGGTTTCTCGGAACCTCTGGAAATATAGATAGTCCATGTTTTAGAAAGTAAACTATTTAATTATATTAGTCAATTCTTTCAGACTTTTTTGGTTAGGTTTCAATATAAATCGTCGAAATTTTTACGCACGTGGTGACAACATTTTTACTATTTTAATCGCGCAGTGTGTTTGAAAATTTACCTTTGCAATAATTTGTGTATTTAAATTTATTTTCATTTGAATGTCATAAATAATTAAAAATAAATAGTTTTTGACAAGTGTATAAAATTGTGTACTCGAAATGTATAAAACATCATCTGATTAAGTATTGTATTTTGACTCGAAAATCTAGTGTCTATTAAAAAATTAAAATACCAAGTCGTGTTTAGTGTAGTGGTTATCGTTCCGGGTTTCAAATTGCGTATTCGTTAGGTTCAGGTGTTCGCGTCCCCCCTGCGTCAAATATTTATTTCATAAGTTTAAATTAATTCCAAGGTATATAAATGGGTGATTCTCCGCGAAGCGCAGAACTTGGTTTTTTTCATGTTGTAATGGAAAAATAATAAATAATTTTTATATATTTTTACAATTCCAACGTAAAAAGGTTATCTATATGTTTAGAAACAAAAATCAATAATTACTTTTGTATCTACACAGAAAAAAATAGTCGCAGAAATTTTCAGCGACTAATCGAAGACTCTTGGATATGAACGAATCTTTTATAGACTTTTAGAAATGTTCTACGATTTTAGCAGAAATTCTCCAAAAAAAGTCGAGGACTTTCTAGAAACCTAGTAGCGGAAAACAGTCTCGGAATTATTCTAACACTTCATAGAAGGTTTCGTCGACGAGTCGCGGAAAATGGTGCGCACAAAAGTTGCGCGCGTTAAAACCAATAAACACTGTTTTTTTAACTTTTTTTTAACAATTTATGACAATTGATTGTCAAGATTATTATTATTTTTATTATTCAATGTGTCGATATTAATATATACATTAAAAAATTCTAAATAATTTCCGCGATTGTCAATTAAAAATTAGAACGCTGTAGAGTAAATTCAGGTTTGTAATTTTCCGCGACTGTGGCGGAATCGGTTACATGCGCGTGGAGTCTTCATTTTCTTCGACAGTCGCGGAAAGTTTCTTCAAATGTAGTCTATTTCTTCAAAAACTGTGAATATGATTTTTAAAACACTTTTCACTAAATCCGAGAGTCTTCAACAAAGTCGAGGAAAATTTCCGCGACTTATTTTTTCCGTGTAATATTATAATTTTTCATAAATAAGCGGTTTTAAGGCTGAAAACGTCAAATTTTTACCTGTCCCCACAGGAAGTTTAGAAAAAAAAGTTAATAATTTTAGTAATATGCAATAATAAATACAATTACTATTGATATTTTATTATTGTCTACTTTAGTACAGTTGAATAAAAAAATTTTTAAAAAATTCATTTTATATATGTTTTTTTCAGTTTATGCTTGACAGCAAATTTGGATGCTATTCATTATTTTATTAACAAACAGTAAATTATTTAAATGAAAATCAAATGTTAATTTAAAATTACTTTTGTAAACACAAAAAATAACTTCCTTAAGTTATAATTCAGGAAAAAGAATCAATGTTCTAATCGATTTATTCATTTTTCACTCATTTTAAGTTGGAAATTTGATAAGGGAATCACAAAATAATTTCCACCGACCCTTAAATATTTTACCACAAATTAAACAATTATTTATAAAAAAGGTTAAATAAAGCGTAGTTATATTGTTTTGGTCAGTACGAATGAGATTCACTTTAAACCGATTGAAAATTAATGATAATTTTTTCAAAAAATTAAAATATCTAAAGTCGGTTGAAAAAGTTCCCACCAGCCTGAGTTTCCACCGACCTCAGAATTTCCACCGACCTTCGTATTACGAAGAACCTAGTGCAAATGTAGTGTTATGGTGCCACATATATAAGGAATAAAAAAACCTATAGCTCAGGAAAGTTTACCATAAATTACTTAAATAAATTTCCATAAATTACCACGAAAATTTTTATAAATTACCTCAAAAATTTCCACAAATTACCGAAATAAAAAATTTCCAATTGTGATTTCTACTTTGCATACTTTTAAAAATTATCGACAAAATTTCTTTAAATTACCTTACAAATTGCCATAAATTTCCATACATTACCGCGAAAATTTCCATAAATTACCAAAATCCAAATTTTTAATAATAATTTAAATTTTACATATTTTTATGAATTATCGCGAAAATTTCCATAAATTTCTAAAAATTTCCATAAATTACCAAAATAATAATTTTTAAATAAGATTTACGCTATAATATTGTTTAAATTACCGCAAAATTTTTTTTTGACAGAATGTGTCCAAACAGTGAATTAGTTAATTACTTCACTTGTTTACAACAAAAATTATAAATAATTTTTCCGGCCCGCTATGGATTTTTCTTTCTAAAGCCTTTATCTTCAAAAAATATATATTGATAATAATCATAACAATAAAAAAAATTTTTTTAATTTCATAAACCAAATCGTGCGTAAATTATATTTACTTTTTCTCTTTTATTGGATAATAAGAATTTGATTAAGAATTTTAAATAATTATGATACACAGTGTAAATCTAATATAATTATCCTAGTCAATTTGACTATTTTTTTCTGATTACATCTACTAATTTTCCTGGTCACTTTAACTATGCTTGAATCTTATTACTTTGACCAGGATTCTATAGTTGGCTCCTCTCGTAACTAGGAAACCTAGTCAATTCCTGGTATACGGGTCCTAGGCATTTTTTTCGGTGTGAGAACCAGTAGGGGTACGGAACCTAAAAGTCGTGAAAAATAGTAAATAGTAGGTTTCAGTAGATGAGTGGACTCTTAATATGAAACTGCTTTATTCTGGATGCATAAAATAGTGGAAAAAAGAATGAAAAATCTGATTTATCGATTCAATTGCTGATCTAATCTCTCACGTCATCTTTATATAGTTATAGTGAAATGATTTAACAGACATCTATAAAGGCATCATCATTTTCTATACGGCTTCGTGCGTCATCGAGCTTTTCAAGATCGCGAGTGCGCAAAATAGTGTGATGGAACATTTCTTGCATGCACCGTGACAAAATCCCCCCTTGATTATATATATTTTTTCTTGCGAAAGAAGAAGGTCGTGTGAGAACTCATGCGGAAGACAAGAGTCATACGAGAAATGAACAAGATGCTAAAATATCGATAAGAAAAGGAGGAGAGAGAGAGGGAGAAATAGAGGAGAACTAGAGAGAAGGCGAGCAATGTGTTGTCACTGATATACCCATGCGGTCAAGTGTGAAGCCACTTGTAAAGTGTTACGTATTTATATACATATATAGTGCCCGTATTTCTTTACAACGAGAGTGTTGCGACCATATACCACACTTTAAATCACTAAATATACCAAAGAGTATAAAGAAATATATGTATACACAGATCGCGTGACAAAACTAAGCAAACATTCAGTATCGAGAAGAACGTTACGCGAAAAACACGTGCACGCATTTTCACATTATTTCACTCAAATCAATATTTTTCAATTATCTCTTCTGTCTATCCAGATTTTGTAAAGACTTTTTAAATTATTTTTTAAACTTCCATTTTCCTTCATTTAATAATTTTTTAAATTTACTTCTTTCTGAGAATTGAAAAATTTCCCCAAAACCATAGGTAACTTTTATCACTATACATTAATTTTGATTTTTTATCACCCAAAGAAATGATCGAATTACTAAATTCATTAGACAGTAATTAAACCAATTTAATTTATTCATAATTATTGTAATTTACAATCAATTTTATTCACAATAACTACAAAGATAATTAAATTTATAATTGAAATTATTATTCGAAATAATTAACGACATATTAATTACACGATTGAATCGAATTTTGATAGAGTTACTACTGTACGTTGTTAGTAAAATTAATTAACATAAATATTGTTATATACCATATGACCATAATTTAATATAATAGAAATAAAATATATATAGCTGCAGATAAACCACAATAATTTCGATTCTAATTAATAATGGGACCAGTGAGATAACAACAAATTCATAAAATCACTATAAAAATTTTAATATAGTTTGAAATATTGTATAAAAAAATATTTTAAAAAACGATACGATACAGTAATAAAATATAATATGATAGAATAGTCACTATGTGTGTAAATTACGCGGTAAAAAAAATGTGGAGAAATAAATTAATTTTATTCATAATTGTCGTAATAATTGAAATTATTGTAGTTGAAGGAAGTAATAGAACTTTCTATCAGAAACGTATAAAAAACAGATTATCCGCAAAGACCTTAAAGAAAGATTTTAAAACATTAAAAAAACAGGAGGGTGCTCTCAAACTTGTGGATGGCGATCGAGGCATTTTTGAAGGTATTTTTTTCTTTGTTAGTTTTAATGATTATTTTTTAATTATAGGGAATACCATTGTATTCCTTGTAATTAAAAAGAATTTTTTGTCCTACCTGCACGGAAAGCATGTCATTTCGGGCACTTAAGGCGGGCGCAAAGTAACACATTACGCCCGGGAGTAGGGGAAGCGGGCGGAAAAGTATTTTGCGCCCGCTTGTTAATTATTCGATTTTCTTCATTAAAATGCTACATTTTCGACTTTCTTTTTATGTTGACTATAGAACTGCAAACATTTTCAACTTGTTTTATTTGGTCTATAAAAATTTGCAATTTTTTTTTATTTTCTCTAAAAAAAATAATGAGACATTTGGTTTTGTTCCCATTTCGTTTATCAAAATGGTCAATTTTAAAAGTTCTTGTTTCAGTTTTGTTCAATTATTAATTACTACGTTCTAAATAAATACTATGTTTCCAGAATACACTGTTTTTTATTTCTATTTTAAAACTTCTATCATTATAGACTTCATTCGATATAATGTTTATATAGAGCTTAATTTTTAACTAATATGAGCGTTTAATCATGCGTGCCCTCAATGCCATACTTTCCATGCAGTTAGGACAAAAAATTATGTTCGCGTCATGGGCGCAAAGGTGATTACGACTTTGGCGAAATTTCGGGACCTCGGGGACACTTTCGCTCCCTCAGCTTCGCCTCGGGCGCGAAATTGTGT
This sequence comes from Leptopilina syphax, assembly GCA_032872505.1. Taxonomy (NCBI): domain Eukaryota; kingdom Metazoa; phylum Arthropoda; class Insecta; order Hymenoptera; family Figitidae; genus Leptopilina; species Leptopilina syphax. Next base: position 32,076,098 of record CM065468.1, read on the forward strand.
CCCCTCGGTCCCTTCATTTCGCCATCGTCGCAATCACCTATTTTGCGCCCTTGTTACGAAAATAACTATTTCATGTAATATTAGGTATAAAAAGGAATTTCAATTTTATTTATTAAAAAAGGAGATTTCTCAAAATAAGTAACAAATATTATTCTAACGCTACTTTTATTTTAAAATTCTATTTTTAAATAGAAGTAAAAATTAGTAAACTTTACTTAGGATTTACTAATATTTCCTACGAAATAAATAAAATTTTCTATTAAAAATTGTTATTTCCAAAATAGGTATTATTAACCTTTAAACTGCTTTTCTTCGCTTCATATTTTATGAAAATCTGTTAGGTGACAACTTTTTCAAAAAATTTTATTCGTTAAATTTTGTATTGTAACATATGTAAAAATAAAAAAAATTGAATCAAAATAATATAGAAATTACTTTTTTATGTTAAAAAGTAAAAAATATTTACAATAGTTGTCTTTACAAAATTATAATTTACTAAAAAACTGTAAAAAGGGAATAGTGGTCTGAAAGACCAGGGGCAGCACTGAGGGTGATTTTTCAGCACGTAGTAGTTTAAAGGTTAATTTACTTTAAATTTAGGGTAGTAAAAAATTTTCAATAACAAACTGTACTGCGCTGGAAAAATTTTAAAAAATTGCAAGATTAAAAATTTCATGAGAAAATAATATAAAAAGGTTTTTAACTTTCAAAAAACTAAAATTTAATTATCTACAATTTTTGAACGTTCAAACGAACGAAACTTAAAAAAAGTAGAAATTTGATTTTAAAGCAAAAACTCAGTCACTAATTTAAATAGTAATATTCCCAGGCGGAAAACTCGGACGAATGTCGGAATTTACAACCGGCTGGGATCAGCGCCCGTACAGACCGCAAGTACCGACGGTCTGTACCGATTCGGATCAGTAAAACCAACCGGCGCGGTACAGATTATGCTCCGACTGTCGGAACCGTCTTCCCACTATTGTCAGTACTGGCTCGGAACTGGATTTCTTCCGCCGGCGGATCTTATTCTTCTGCGGCGTCGGAAGAATGACGGATATGTTGAGTCTGTACTGGCTCGGTACTGGGGCGGATCCGACTGCGGATCTCGTCATTTATTGGCACATTGTAAATTAAATAATTATTACAAGTAATTGCATTATTTTAGAAAATAATTATTAATAAATGAATCTAATCAATATATTAAGTAATTATTTATTCAGACTTATTTGAAAATTAAATAATTAAAAAAAATTTGTTATTAATTAATATTAGGTATATATTATTAATTAACATTAATATTATTGAAAATTAATAATAAATTATTAATATTAATATTAATTAATAATATCTTAATAATAATAAATTTATTGTTATTAATACACTGCAAAAAGAAGTATCTTAATTTAAGATGTTTTGGTAGTCATTTCTAAGATGTTTTGGTAGACACTTTTTAGTTACTTGAAACATCTTAATTTAAGATGTTAAAAGTATCTTCGTACACATTTTCTGTATATTTTTGGGGTAAAAAGTTTTGAGGTTAACTATGCGCTCCTATGGAAAACACTTTATGTATCTTAGTTTTTAGTAACTTACACTTATGGCGCATCTTACGATTCTCAAGTAACTTATCGCTATAAACATCTTATTCCAACAGAAACATCTTAATTTAAGATACTTTAAAAAACTTACAGAAGTATCTTACTTTTTTAAGATAGAAGAAATATCTAAGACGTATAAAACATCTTAAAAATCAGTAAGATACTTTAGAAAACATCTTATTTTAAGATGTAAGATACCATTTTTCCATCTTACATCTTATTTTAAGATATCAAAAAAGACACCTATTTTTGCAGTGTATATTATTAATTAATATTAATAATTTATTATTAATTCTCAATAATATTAATGTTAATTAATAATATATTAATTAAAATTATTAATATTATAACGTTCAATATTATTATATTGAGAAACAATTATTCAATATATGTATTATATAATAATAAAAATATAACATAAGTTTCTTTTTTAACGAAATATTGAAATAGTCCTAAATATACATTAAATAAAGTATTGAAAATATAGCGGTATCATTGACGCGTAGTAATTCTGCAAGTTTTATTTGACCTAGTGACACTTGAGAGTATTTAACCCCTTGACTGTGGATGACGTGTATACACGTCATGAAAAAAACTGGCCCAAACTGTGGATGACGTGTATACACGTCATGGCCCAAACAATAAAAACATCTTAACGTATATTCGCAAAAATTCTTACTCGGGGGTTTCTGGGGTCGCTGATCACGATTCTGAAGTCAGATATTCAAAATACATAATTTTTTATCCAAAATGTCCGCCAAAAATTTTGAAAAATTTCAAAAGTGAATAAATTCTTTTAAAAATTCTTACTCGGGGGTTTTTGTGGTCGCTGATCACGATTCTGAAGTCAGATTTTTAAAATATATGATTTTTTATCCAAAATGTCCGCCATAAATTTTTCAGAATTTTAAAAGTGGATAAATTTTTCTAAAAATTCTTACTCGGGAGTTGGCAGGCGGTTCCGAGCCAGTACAGTTACACCGGCGTCAGTACGGGCTAGGATCCGCGCCGGTTGGAAATTTCCGCCTGGGTTCCTACTGATCGTTTAGTTAAAAATAACTGATTGTCATTAGATTTTTTAACTGATTCAATTAGTCAAGTTTAACTAATTTTGAATTTTTGACTAGACTTATGATGTTCATTAAAAAAATGTCTTCCATTGCCGTAATGAAAACACCATTTTGAAATTTTTGAATGTATGTTCTGTCATATTAAAGCTTGGTTATTGCGGACGCGATATTTGTAGATTTAACGCGTGTATGCTTACTTGATACTTTAAAAAAAATCTCTTTTCAAAAAAGAAGTAAAACTTTCCAGCTTTTTGCTAAAAACAATGGCAACAATCTTTTGAAATTAAATTTTTTTGAATTTAAACCCCAGATGTAACTACTTACAATTGATTTTCATTAAATTTAATTAAGACATTTATCTTAATAGCAGTATTAAAAATTAAAAAAATCTATTCAATCGAAAATAGTAGTGTTCAAAATGTACCAGTAATGTGACAACACTGACATGGTCGAACATTCATTTCTGAATTTCAAGGGTTTATTAGTGGGTTTAGTACTGTCACTTTTATTGCCCAAGTGTCGAAGCTATAAACTCCAATTTGTCAATGCCGATAAAGTTCTATTATATGTCGCAATAATATCGCTATTTGTCTATAAACCTCAACTATAATAGGTTTTAACATCAAGTACTGAATGTATTTATCTATTATGAAAAATTTATTTTTTATATTATTGTAGAATTTTACATATGTCACAAAAAGTAATTGCAAACTGGCTATAAAATTGGGGTTTCACTGCAAAGACCAGCGCCTTCTAAACGTATTAAAAGATTTGGAAATTTACAAATGTTTTGTGTAAATAAGTGCCTTACTTGAGCGTCTTAGATGAGAAACATAATCTCTAAATGTATGCATTTTAGAAGGCTAGTAAGACGCCAAAAAACGTCTTAAAAATGAATACGTAAATGTCTCAAACGAAGACACTCTTTTTTTAAAGTTTTCGTCGAAATCATTAAATTAACAGTCTTCATTGGCCAATATTGGTCCAATCTCGATTTAATGGAAATTAATTATTTATGAAATTAACAAGCAAAACAATAATTTTACAGAAAAATTACACTTTACTCTAAAAATAAGTGGAATATAAAAAGGATAAAAATGAAAAAAACCTTATTAATTTAGGAAAAAACCCACATATCATGCATTTATGTTTTTATCACATTTTTATTTCGTTAAAAATTTTACTACTCGTCATATTCATTTATATTTAACGAGAAATCTCTTTACGCTTAGATGCAACTTCTTTTACTGCACAGACGAGTTAAGTTTTTTTTCAACCCAAGATTTTCCTATTATTTTCAACTAAGTAAGAGAAGAGATTTTCATATACTTCTGCCTACATATATACATACATGTGTACATATAAAGTTCTGCATTGAATACGTGTTGAAGAATTTCTTTGTTAAAAAATTCAGCCCCTGGCGTGTGTTACTCACAATGAATGCAAAGTTTAAAAAAGTAGTATATTCAACATAGAAAAGCGCATATACTTTTCCTGTAAAACTAGCTTTGAAACTGGTAACTGCATTTATTTCTTTTATGCATGCAATGCACTAGACTTTACAACAATATCCACTAAGGAAAGTCTCTCTACTTTATATTGAGGATTTAAATTTTTAATTGCCTTTTTTATGCACCAACAAAGAAAACTACGAAGAAGATAGAGTATGAAGACGAAGATGAAGAAACATAATATTTCAATTTACATTGCTAGAAAGTTTTTCTCTTTGCTAATTTTACACTCTACATATTTTGTTAAATGAAATTCATTTACAAAAAAAATAAATATAAGAGTTATAGTGAAAAACGTATACTGGAAGACTTTTTTCCGAGGGGCAAGCAACTAATGAATTATGGTGTACACTTGTGTTGAATTATCCTGAATTATCGTGAATTACCGTGAATTACTATGAATTACCTTGAAATCAGTTAAAAATCATAGTTTTAACTGACAATCAGTGATTGACTTCTTGTTTCTGAATCAGTTAAAAATAACTAATTCTCAGTAAAAAAATGATTGATTTTTAGTAAAAGAACTGAAAAATTAGTTAAACTTGCCTAATTGAATCAGTTAAAAAAATGTACAGAAAAATCAGTAGAAATATTACTATTTGAATTAGTGACTGGCTTTTTGCTTCGCTTATTTTATTTTTTTTGTTGGACGAAAAACATGTCAAATAATTAAATTTTTAAATATTTCAAAATTAAATGACTTAGAGGCATTATAATAGAATATTTCTGCATTATTAAATTTTCAGAATTTTAAATTTTTCCAAAAAATTTTTCGCTTTTTCAAAAACGTCTGTTTTTGCATTTTCCAAAAAAGTTGGGGTGATGTGCAACACCAGTAAAATTCAGGTATGTAATGCATAAATATCGATGAAAATCTCTTTAATTATTAATTTGAGGCTTTTTCAATGCAAACTAATCGAAATCTGCCAAAAAAAATTTACTAAGGTATAGTTGACCTCTAAAAAGTAGAGATTTCGCCAAATAAAAAAAAATTGTTTTTGTTTATTTTTTTATTTATTAATAACTAAATAAGGAATATAATTAAAGGAAAATAACTCAGAATTTGTTATACATCATGTGAATCGCAGTTATGGCACGTAAAGTACAGTGCCGCCCAACAGGATTTGCCCACCCTATCACAGTTGAAGGTGTTACAAAAAGTTTTATATTTTGATTTCTAATAAAGACATCAAGGTTTATAAGGTCTCATCTTAAAGCTTATATCATCTACTTTAACAATATTTAAAGAATAAATTAAAAAAAAATTTTTTTATTGTTTAATTACTGTTTAAAAAAAAACAAACTTTTCAATTTTTTTTTGCTAATTTCAAACAAATGTAGTTTTTTAACAAGTAATCGTAAATTAATTATGTATAACGCATTTTAAAGATGATTTTATCACCTTTAAAATGCATTTTTAAAAATTGTCGTATCATTTTTTTTAAGAAAGTTATTATCATTTGTTTAAAAAAACAGCCCTTTTTTTAAATAATTCGTATTTTGAAAACGGTTCATTTTTTTGGAAAAAGTTTAAGACAAAAAATGTTCATTTATTTATGTAGATTTAAGAAAAAAATATAAAAAATTTTTTTGAACAAATTTCTTTTTTACCACATTTTTACCTTGTACAATATTTTTACAAGTACAAGGTAAAAATGTGGTAAAAAAGAAATTTGTTCAAAAAAATTTTTTATATTTTTTTCTTAAATCTACATAAATAAATGAACATTTTTTGTCTCAAACTTTTTCCAAAAAAATGAACCGTTTTCAAAATACGAATTATTTAAAAAAAGGGCTGTTTTTTTAAACAAATGATAATAAATTTCTTAAAAAAAATGGTACGACAATTTTTAAAAATGCATTTTATAGGTGATAAAATCATCTTTAAAATGCGTTATACATAATTAATTTACGATTACTTGTTAAAAAACTACATTTGTTTGAAATTAGCAAAAAAAAATTGAAAATTTTGTTTTTTTTAAACAGTAATTAAAGAATAAAAAATTTTTTTTTTTAATTTATTCTTTAAATATTGTTAAAGTAGATGATATAAGCTTTAAAATGAGACCTCACAAACCTTGATATCTTTATTAGAAATCAAAATATAAAACTTTTTGTAACACCTTCAACTCTGCCGTCCAGTTTAAAAAAGGCACTATCTACATATTTTATGAAAAATGAGTTTTTTATACCGTTGGATTCGTAATGAAAAGACGAATCTAATAATCGTATTCGTAATTGAAAATTTTAATTAGATTAGAAGATAATTAGCGGTCAATTAAACTATCTACAGAGATTTTTGAGAAATATTTTTTAAAGTGTCACTATCTGCAGAAGGAGACGACCTATCTACAAAATTTTCAGGATTTTCAACCCACTTGACCCCTGAAATTCTGATTCACGAGCACTATGTACATAGGTTAGTCAGTAAACTGGTCTCAAAAGTCACAAAAGTAGAGAACTATGTACATAGTGACGTTTTTCGTACATATTTTTCTCGAACTTTGGTTAACTTTCCGCGAGAGAGAGCACTATCTACAAGTTTAATTATGCAAATAAAATAAAAATAATACAATAATTTGCAAATAAATCTTTTATTTTGTATTAACACATATATTTAATGCAAATTAAAAGCAATTTTAATTATTCTTTTTGTAAAGTTAACATTTAATTTAATAAAAATTTCATGCAGAACATAATAGTCAAAAAAATAAAGTTATAACTTATAATGGTAAATAAAATTTATGTATTGAGGGGCTGATAGTAAAAATGGTTTAAAATAATAACGGGAGCAAAAGTAGAATAAGTGACTTAGAAGCAAAAACAGATTAAAATGATTGTGTAATTTCTTGATAAATTAATTATAATAATTACAAAATATTAATTCAAATAAAATAAGTTTTTTTATTATTGACAATATTTTTTAAGCATTAATATAATTAATTTATCAAGAAATTACATAATCATTTTCACCCGTTTCTGCTCTCAAGTCACTTATTCTACTTTTGCTTCCATTATTATTATTATTATAAACCATTTTTACTATCAGCCCCTTTACTGTTCGTCATTTTTCGTTCGGTATTTTCAAAATTAAAAAATATAATATAATTATAAATAAAATAAAATATAAAATAATAGTAAAAATATAACAGAAATAAAGGATTGTGTTAGAAAATAATGTAGATGGTGACGCTTTAAACAGGAAAGTGGACTGACAAAGCAATTTTAAACGTACTATCTACTACATAGTGCACTTTTCATGTATTCTCCATAATTTTTGGATACAAAATGTGCACTATCTACAGTTTTATTAATAAATAATTAAAATTAATAATTTTTTTTTGCACCAATGAAAAGAGCGTGTCCGAATTAGTCAAGAACATAAGTTTGTTTACAAAATTTTTAATTTTATTAAGAGATCCAGATGCAAACGCGTTTCCTTCAATATCTCCGATTGAGCTAAAATGTAGATAGTGTCTTTTTTAAAAAGGACGGCAGAACTGTGATAGGGTGGGCAAATCCTGTTGGGCGGCACTGTATAAAAAAGAAAAAAGTGTTGCACATCACCCCAAATAAGATATTTTGCGAAAAATGATTTGTACGCAATACAATGCAATGGAAAAACAAAATATAAACAGATATTTAAAAACACTTAAAAAACCAACAATAAACACATTCTTATCTATAAAATAAATTAAAACCCTTCATGAAACGACTAGAAATGTAAAGCGCGAGAAATAGGTATTTCCTGCTCGAGAAATTTAAGTCTACTTACGTACAGCAAACCTGTCTGCGAGCTATCTCGTGAGTTATATATCAAAAACAAGTTACTGAGGACACAAACAAATGGCAATACTTGGCTCTGTTCAATACGAGGTTCAATATCAAACTGTAGATCAGAAATTGGCGGTGTTGCACATCACCCACAACACCCTAGTTAAATTCACTGTGTTAAAATAATAAAATTTTTTGTAATTAAGTCAATTAGTAAAAATTTGACTATTTTCTTATTTATTAATAATCAGTTATTTTCTACTAACTTTTCTAAATTTGAATTAGTAAAAATGTTTAATAATTTGAATTAATGACTGGTTTTTTTTGTTTTTGAATTAGTAAATTTTACTAATAAATATTGTCTTAATCTGAATAAGTTAAATTTTACTGACATTTGACTGACAATCAGTAACTATTCTCGCGATTTCAATCGGTGAAATTTTACTGAAAATCTTTTAAAAATTTCTTAAATATCAGTCATTTTTCACTGATTGGCCAATTAAAAAATTACTGAAAATTTCAGTCAAACATATTAAAAATTTCATTTTTTTCTTAATTGGACAATCAGTGAGAAATAACTGATATTTCAAAAATTTTTAAATGATTTTCAGTAAAATTTCACTGATTGAAATCGTAAGAATACTCACTGAAAATCAGTCTTTCACTGGTTAAATTTTAGAGAGTAGTAATAATTACTAGGTACTAATTTATTAGTGACATTTACTAATTCACAAGAAAAAAGTCAGTCACTAATTCAAATTCTGAAACATTTTTAATAATTCAAATTGAAAGAGAATATTTAGTAATTTTTTACTATAATAAATAGTTGTTTTTGAAAATAGTTAGTTATTTTGGATCACCCGTTATTTTCTGCTAATAATTAGTTTTTTTTACTATAGTAAATACTTATTTCTAGTAACAATTACTTTTTACTAATTTGCTGAAGCAGAAAATCCACCAGGATTTTACTAATAATGAGTTATTTTTAACTAAATCAGATTTAGAGAGTACTTTTTCCAGTTTGAGAAAATTTTTATTAAAAAAAAATTTTTTTTAATTTCATAAAAAATTCTTAAGTATTTCATAATAATTAATGTTTTTAATTATAATAATTACAAATAAAATGTTTTCAATAATGATGAGAATATTATAATAATAGAATACATATTATATTCCAACTAAAAATAATAATTAAGTAGTGCAAAATAATAATTAAAATAATTTATTATATTAATTATGAAATACTTTAGCGAATTACAAAGACAAAATAATTTAGTACTGTAATAGTGTTTTAATTAATTTTATAATTATAAATTTCTTATTCTTAAATAACTTGTTTTCGTTTATTTTAGTGAATATTTTTCAAATAATACCTACAAACTTATAGGATAAAATATTATTCAAAAGTATATTCTGTATGTACTAATCACTCTTCACTCTTATTATATTAAGTTGAAGAACGACCGACCGACCGACCGACCCTAGCCGTATATATATATTAGGGTGTCCGTTATTTCCCAAGTTAGCTATTTTCATTTGGGTATCGTCAAAATCGTTTCTTTTTGACCTAAAAACAATTCTAGAAACTAGTAAAAAATTTTACGATGCCGTTTAACCCTGCCTAAATAACAATACTTTTCCTATTTAATTAACATGGGATTTTTACACTTTTTAAAAAATAATTTTTATTTCGTTTATAATACTCTTTGACTAACCAACAATGCTTGATTTTGCTTCTATTATGATTCCTTTAGACAGAGAAATTTTCATATTATCGCCAAAAATTTATTACACAAGTTTTAAAAAGGTCAATTTCATTTTTATTGATTTTTCTGATTATTTTGCTAAATCTACTTATTAATTAATTTTTATTCGATATTTCATTAAAAGTTTCTTGTTTTATACATCTAATTTGACCATAACAATAATTTCAATTCATAAACTATTCAAGAATCACACAGTAGACTAAATCCATTTCAAATCAGGCAGGTCGACTAACTTTATGTTATAGAAAAAAAATTGTTTTGCTTGTCTTTTTTTTCTTTTAAGTATAATTTAATTTTCTTTCTTGGGTTTGTAGATGGTCTTGTCCTCTTCACAATCCAGTTTGAAATTTAAAAAAATATTGAAAATGATAAAAATAGGGGATGATTTTCTGAAAATAAATAAGATCAATTTTCTCAAAAACACCACCTTTTTTGTTATCAAATTTTTACTACAAATTCTTAAAATAATTATGAACACTTCCTATGAATTTCAAGCAGGCTAAACCATTCTGTCAATCAGGAGATTTTTTTTGAAAAATTTATTTTTAAAAATTTTCAAATTGTTAACGTTTACGTCAACAATGTTATAACGATTCATTTGTTTTTAAAAATGCAAGTTACCAATTTGAAAATTTGCAAAAATAAATATATTTAAAAAAAAATTCTCTTGATTGACAGAATGGTTTAGCCCGATTGAAATTCATAGGAAGTGTTCATAATTATTTTAAGAATTTGTTGTAAAAATTTGATAACAAAAAAGGTGGTGTTTTTGAAAAAATTTATTGATCTTATTTATTTTCAGAAAATCATCCCCTTTTTTATAATTTTAAATATTTTTTCAAATTTCAAACTGGATTGTGAAGAGGACAAGACCATCTACAAACCCAAGAAAGAAAATTAAATTATACTTAAAAGAAAAAAAAAGACAAGCAAAACAATTTTTTTTCTATAACATAAAGTTAGTCGACCTGCCTGATTTGAAATGGATTTAGTCTACTGTGTGATTCTTGGATAGTTTATGAATTGAAATTATTGTTATGGTCAAATTGGATGTATAAAACAAGAAACTTTTAATGAAATATCGAATAAAAATTAATTAATAAGTAGATTTAGCAAAATAATCAGAAAAATCAATAAAAATGAAATTGACCTTTTTAAAACTTGTGTAATAAATTTTTGGCGATAATATGAAAATTTCTCTGTCTAAAGGAATCATAATAGAAGCAAAATCAAGCATTGTTGGTTAGTCAAAGAGTATTATAAACGAAATAAAAATTATTTTTTAAAAAGTGTAAAAATCCCATGTTAATTAAATAGGAAAAGTATTGTTATTTAGGCAGGGTTAAACGGCATCGTAAAATTTTTTTCTAGGTTCTAGATACATATTCACAAATCACGCATGCGCAGTAGTGTTCTGTCAATGTTACGCATGCGCAGTAGTGCTCTATCGATGTCAGACATGCGCAGTAGTGTTCTGTCAATGTTACGCATGCACAGTAGTGTTTTGTCAATGTTACGCATGCGCAGTAGTGTTCTATCAATGTTACTCATGCGCAGTAGTGTTCTATCAATATTAGGCATGCGCAGTAGTGTTCTGTCAATGTTACGCATGCACAGTAGTGTTTTGTCAATGTTACGCATGCGCAGTAGTGTTCTATCAATGTTACTCATGCGCAGTAGTGTTTTATCAATTCATTTTATTATATTAAGTTGAAGAACGACCGACCGTTAGTTAAGGTCTTATTTCAAAGCTAATATTTTCTACTTTCATAATATCAAAATAATAAATTTAAAAAAACATTGTTCATTATTGTCAACAATAAAATTTTTTCATCTTCTATATTGTTCATTATTGTTTAAATGCATTACTAATAAACCAAATATTTTACTTTTTAGTGATAAATTTTAAACAAATGTAGTTTTTTAACAAGTGATCACACATAAATTTCATTTATTGAAATTAAGAGCTTATTTTGTCACCTTTCAAACGCTTTTTTAAAAATTATTGTACGCTAATTTTTAAGAAAGTTATCGTTTTTTGTTTTAAAAAACAGCCAATTTTTTTAAATTTATGATAATTTAAAAACACATTTTTCTCATGTTTGTACGTCATGTAAATCTCAGGGACCGATTCTAAAACGAAACTAAATTAAAAATTTACGTTTAATTTAGTTTCATGTTAACTAAAAATAAATTATAATTCTATTTAAGTGTCCTCATACTACTTTATATCTATTATTAAAGTTATAATTCTATTATTTCTTTAAATATTTTATTGTTAGCTGTGATTTTTTAATTAGAACTAGATAATTAAGTTTCTCAGATATTTTTTTTTTATCTGTACTAAAATGAATTCAAGTGTTTAATAATCTAATTTATTTTTTTACATTCTCATCACATGAGAAAGTATTAGTTTTGGTCGAAAATTGACTTTCGCTAATTTCATGAAATCTCGACGTTTTGGGGTCCCCTGAACCCAAAAAACATGGTCTAAAAAAAGTGTCTGTCTGTATGTCTGTCTTCGTGTCTGTCTGTAGACGCAATGTTGTCGCCACGATAACTTTTGAAAAACTTATTGTATCAACTTGCAACTTTGCAAGTACAAAGTTACTGTTAAAATACAGATCGAGTTCGTTAGCCAGCCATTTTTGTCGAAAACTAGACAAACTACAGTACTTTCAAAATTTTAAAAATTCAATTTTTTCAAATTTCAATATTTTTAACTTTATATTACTTTAGATTAGAAAAATACAAACAACTTTCCTCTACAACATTTTTCCATAGATTTTTTTTATTTATTATAGACCTTTATATAATTATTGGAGGTTATTAGTAAAATAAGTAATGAAAAATCAATTTTTCGGAAATTTTTTTCCTTTCAATTTTTTCTTATTTTTCAAAGTATAGGAAAGTCATCCAAAATACGGGAAGAAGCTAGAATCAGTTTCTCGTAAATTTTTAATTATATTTTTAGTTTTTCTTAATTTTTAAAATATGGAAAAAGTCTTGCAAAGTATGAGAGAAAGGTAAAAAACTTAATTCTCACCTTTGCTCATAATTTGGCAGACTTTTCCCATATTTTGAAAAATAAAAAACATAAATGTTTTTTTTATCGTTCATAAGAGGAATCGAATTGGATTTTGGTATGAATAAAAGAAATAATACCTCTTTTCAGAAAAACTTGAATAATTTTTTACCTAATTAACAATATACACAGTAGCTCAACTGGGTTAAAAATTTTTTATTGATTTTCTAAAATGTTATAACTAAAATATATTCATAAAAGGTTTAACATTTTAGAAAATCAATAAAATTTTTTGTACACAGTTGGGCTGGTCTGACCTTTTTTTAACATTTTAATTTTTGGTCCTATCTTGTTGGAAATGATTTTTTATATTCTCATCATTTTATACCTCAGGCACAAAATAGGCGCTTTTAGATAGCAGCCAACAGGAACTAAAAGCCATTCATTTGTCCACTTGAATGAAAATGGCGACCTTTTTTTCCCATGGGCAAAAAAAACAGCTAGTCCCATGCGTTATTTTTGCTCATGTAAAGAAAAGGCCGCCATTTTCATACAAGTCGAACAAGTGAATGACTTTTACTCCCTGTCGTCTGCTATCCGAAATCGCCACTTTTGTGCATTAGGAATAAAAAATATCGTAAGTAACACGGGACTTAAAGGCTGCCTTTACGTACCTTGTAGCTTAATATACTATTTGCTAATTTTATGAAATCTTTGCGTTTGGAGGTGCCCTGAATCCAAAAAACATGGTCCGGCGGTTACGTCTGTCTGTAGATCTGTCTGTCTATTCGACAATAACTTTTGAAAAACTTAATTTTTTTAAAAACTTTTTTTGAATTTTTGACTTTTTGTCTCAACTTAGTGGAGGTGATTTATTTTTGCTTGTTAAAACGATGGGTAAATTTTGGAGGATTGTTTTTATTTTCTTAGTTCAAAATTTTTTTTGAAATGCTGTGCTATTTATTATTATTTTGTTCTAATTTGGGTATCCTACCTTTGCTTTGCTTACAGTTTCTAGGCAAAGAATACACGTTAATACCTGAAGTAATTCTCATACTGTTGAAAATGACTTTTAAAATAAGAAGAGAAGCTTTAGAAAACGTTTACTTTTTTATAAGTTATTCAAATATGTGTATAGCATTAAAAATGGCGATTTTTTCAAAATCTCTAAGTGAATTTCTTGTTTAAGCTCAAAATAACATAATAATAATATTTGTTAATATATTTAATAAATTATGTAAGAGGCGCGTCCTGCCGGAAGGTCCTACCGAAAGTTTAGGCGCTTTGACGTTCTTTTAAAAAAATCATGCAGAAAATTTATCTAATTGTTTTACATGTTTGTAATCATACATTTGATATATATTTACAAATCACGTATATAGGGGAAACGGGACATAATGGCTAAGGGGCGTAATTAATAATTGTAATTTATTTAAAAATCGTAAATCGAAATGATTTCGCTCCAAAGACAACTTGATGTACTGCAAGTTTCCACAAAGTTTGATTATTTATTATTCAATCATTATTGTAAGAAATATAGTAGAAAAACTGTATTTCACACATGAAAGTAACTTTTCAAATTTTTCACTTTTTCGTTCTAATTTTTTTAAAATAACTTTAAGAAAGAAACTAAAATCGCGTTTTAAGTTTGAAACATTTTTTTAGGGTAAATTTGATATTTTTGATTCACACTTACTGTATTGATAAAAATTAAAAAATATTTCCCAAGTACCCCTAGGGCGTGTTGGCTAATGCAACACGCTATGCATAAAGAGCAACCTACGATACCGACACAGAAAAAAACTCGACTCACTTTTGTTGCAACACATTTGGAAGTCGGTCTCGAAATGAGTAATCGAAAACTTCAAGTGACTCAAAATGAAAAAATGTCAGGTTCTAGTTTTTTGTGTGTGTTATGTTGGCAACAACTGTAGAAAATGTCTGCTGCGCGTTGCGCCGTTACTTTTTTTGTGTTTCGCATGTTTCGTGTTTACATGGTTGCCATCCCTGTCAGTCAATTCACAAATGTCTAACCTAAAAATTTGTTTTTCATTTCTCATAAATGCGATAAATCGACTTCAAGTATTAATGTTTTGACAAGTGCAAAGTGTTTATTCATTATAAACAATTATTTTAATTCATATTTTTATGAATTATTCCCAGTTATTCCAATGTTATTGTAATTTTTTCATAAACTCAAAATAATCCCGATTTTACTCATTTTGAGTCTTTTCCCCAGAAACTCAGAATAAGTCGAAGGGGTATCGTTTTTGTTGCACTTCAAAATGAGTATCATATGATACTCATTTTGAGTATAGTTTTTTTCTGTGGACGAAGTGTACGTTCATTGTAGAAAAAAAAGTAAGAGTAATAATAGGGACGTTCGTTTTTTAAAAGAAAGCTGAGATACCATAGTAACTTTTCTAGGAGGTAAACACTTAATTGAAACAAAAATGTCCGAGTGAATCAACAAAGAGTGAAAAGTCAGCCATTACGCTCCGGTCTACACTACACAAAAAACTTATAATAATACCAAGAAGACTAGAGACAGGAGGGCTAACTCGGCTGTTTTCTCACTCACAGCAGTGAGTCAGTATTAGTGGGGTTCTAAAGGCGTAGTTAGATTGCGCCAAATATCTTGTTTTCGGTTCTGCACATCTCAACACTCTTACATTATATATTTGAATACGTGACACGCGTGTGTGAGTGGAAGTGCAGAATCAAAACACGATACTTGGCGCAATCTAACCACGCCTTCATAATCCCCCTATATTTGTCCTACCCCCACTACTGCAGTTAGTCCTCCTGTCTCCAGTCTTCTTGAATAATACTAATACTTTAAGAATATTTTATCTGCTTCTGCAAATCATGTTTCTGCTAAGAGAGTTAGTATAATTAAAAATAACTTCACAATTTAAATCATCCAGACCAAAAATATACATTTAAATCTATTTTATGTCGCAATCATCATCAAACAGAAACATGTGATGAGAATGTAATCCTTAAAGTCGTAGTAACTTTAAGAAAAAAAAATGTTTTATGAAACATATAATAGGAAACAAGAACAATAAAACAAATAATGCACAACAATTGTAGACCACCGCGAGCGAAGCGAGCCATTTGCGCGCGAAGCTCGACGATCAATATTCGCGCGCCCCGAGGCGCGGATGAGAATGTGTCCGCGCTTGCGCGGACAGATTTTTTAGTTTAGTTTCCAGTCGATATAAAACAATTTAATTTGTTAATTTAGTTTCGGGTCAACACGAAACTAAATTAACAAACTGAATTTAGTTTCAGTTCAACACGAAACTAAACTCAGTTTGTTAATTTAATAGTTTTGTGCCAACTCAGAAACAAATTAGATTCATAGGAAAATTGAAAAAAGTACCTGTTTTTTGTTTTTAATTTTTAATTGTTTAAACAAATTAATATAAATTTAGCAATTTTTAAAAACTGTTAACGCCAATCGATTCTGTCTGGAAAATTAGGAAATTTTTGTATAGGTCATTTTTTTCTCCAAATCGTATTTTATTTATAAAACTGTTATAAAGAAATTAAATAATAAATTGTTAAAAATAGATAACTTTTTATTAATTTGTTTAAACAAGTGGAAATTAAAAAGAAAGAAACCGGTATATTTTTCCAATTTGCCTTTAAATCCAATTGTTAATTTTACTCAAGATGCATTTGTTTATGCTTAGGATAAAACACATTTATCTAGCATAATTTGTTAATAACAATTTTATAAACAAAATACGACCTGGAGAAGAAAATAACACATACAAAACTTTCTTAATTTTCTACACAGAATCGATTTACGTTAACAATTTTCGATAATTTTGAAATTTTTATTAATTGGTTTAAGGGGTTACACCACTGTAAATGCCATAAAAACAACGGTTTTTCAGGAATTTTTTTTGAATGGAAGGAAAGGACATATAGTTATAATGTTTTAGGAAGTTATTGACTGTATATTCAAGTAAAAAATTACAAATTTTTATTAATAAATATTCCAAAATGGCGGCATAGGAACCATTTTAGTAATGCATATTTTTATCCAGGAGCTCTGCGGTAAGCAGTATTTAATAGATGAGGTGTGCAAAATTCGAATCGAAAGAAAATTCGAATCGAACTAGCCAATTCGAAAATTGGAGTTTCGAATTGTACAACTCAACTCGGTTACTTTATTCGCACAATTAATTATTCTATAATTTTAATATATAAATAACATACAAATACCAATAATGTGTTGAAAGTAAAGAAAATATTTTGCTTATTGTTTGTAGCACATAAGGAAAAAAAATTATTTTGCAAATTTTTTGCTCAATTTTTAAAATAAATTTATATTTATTTTAACAATTTAATAGCTAATATATAATTAAAAACCGCTGCTAAGTTGTGTATTTTTTTATAATTTTGGTACTCATTTCATGAACACTACTTTCTCATAGAGATAAAAATAATAGAAATATATTAATTACTTTTTATAAATATGGTAAAAAGGATTGGATTTTGGATCAATCAATGTATTTTTAAATACCCTACAAGATATTTACATTAATTTAATAGTTAAACAAAAATTTTTAAACACAAAAGTTGAGAAATGTCATTTTCCAAAATTTTTGGTTTTTAAAATACCAATGATTTCGAAATGTATTATCGAATTAGGTTCAAAAATAGGTCAATCGAATCGTTTTTTAATGCTCTACAATTTGGTAACGATAATTTTAAAGTTACTTCTACGTTTTTCAACAAAATTTTCAAAAAGTCTCCGGTTAATATGGACGAAAAATGTTCAATTAGGGACCAAAAGATGCATCTAAAAAAACTCTACAAAACTAAAGAAAAACATTTATAGGTGTCCTAACATTTTTTTAAAGTTATAGGCAAAAAACGTTTTTTTGCAAAATTAAAAATCCAAAAAAAAATTAGTTAAACTTTATTAATCTATGATAAAGTACTTTCATATGTGGACGTCCACATGAAAAGGGCCCATATTGTCGGTTCTAGTTTTCGAGATAATCGCAATTTAGTAATTTTGGAGCAAAATCTTAATTTTTTTTTTATTATCAATCTACATGCTTTGTCAAGTCGAATCAAGCGGTTTTCATTAATTTATTGATAATTTAACTGTTTGATTTCATTGGTTCTTTAGAAAAAAGAAAAGGGCCCATTTTGTCAGTCATTTGCAAAGGTAATCCGTATTTTAAAAATGGAGGTGCGGGAAAATTTAAAAGCTCTTGATTTTTTCATCTCCCCAAGCAAAAATTGACAACTGGCGCAGTACTGCGCCAGTACTGCCCAGTACTGGCGGAGTACTGACCGTCATGGTTGAACCAGTACTAGCATTTGACCGAAATGATAACGCTTTTCAGTACTGGTTGGATGTTACTGGCGCAGTACTGGCAGCCAGTACTGGTTTAGTACTGGCGCAGTACTAGTTCAGTACTGGTTTAGTACCCGTGTAAAAAAATCTTCTGGCGCTGGCCTCAATCAGACCAGACCGTCTATTTTCCAATCTAGTGGAAAATTTATTTAAATTCAATATTAATATAATAAAAAAAAATTAATTTATATTTGCAAACATGTAATAATCCCCAACTTTTAACTTTTAATCAAATTAATGTTTACAACGCAAAATAAACACAAACCTATAACAAAATAAAATTTGCCACTGTGGGGAATCTAACCAACGACCTACGGACTTCTAGCCTAACACTCTAACCACTACCCTATCGAAGCTACAGGATAATAAATTTTAATTTTTGACACCTTTTACACTTAAAATTACTTACTTTTTTTTGGTTTCAAAAAAACCAAATAAGTAAATTACCTAATAAATTTCCATAAATTACCTCTAAAATATCCATAAATTACCATAAATTACCGACATTAAATATTTTTAGTCTAATTTGTGTTTTAGATATTTTCATAAGTTATCTCATAAATTTCCAGGGGCCGTCCATAAATTACGTAAGACATTTAGGGGGGAGGGGGGGGTCAGCGAGATCTTACGAACAATAGAAAAAATGGCGCTAATGTATGTAAAAAATCTTACGAGGGGGAGGGGGGGGGGGTCAAATTTTCCAAAAAAATGTCTTACGTAATTTATGGACAGCCCCCCATAAATTACCATAAATTACCGATGTTAATTTTTTTAGTTCTCGTTTGTGTTTTACAGTTTTATAAACTATCGTCAAAATGTTGATAGATTACCGCATAAATTTCCATAAATTACCGTAAAATTTCCATAAATGACTGAAATCCAAAATTTTAATGATAATTTTTGCTTTACATATCTTTACGAATTATTGCGAAAATTTCTATAAATTACAGCATAAATTTCCATTAATTAGTTCCTAACTGACTATTGTCAGTTTACCGTGTTAGCAATACTGGCACAGTACTGGCGTAGTACTGGTTTTCTAGTGTTGTTTTCACAATACTGGCACAGTACTGGCATAGTACTGGCATACCAGTCTTAAAGAGCAGTACTGGCGTAGTACAGAAATTTTAATGAAGCCAGTACTGAACCAGTACTGGCAAGCCAACTGCTGGAATGCCAGTACTGGTGCAATACTGCGCCAGTTGTGAATACTGGCATTTGACAGAAATTTTTGCTTGGGTCTAAGGTGTCCTGAACTGAAAACAATTCTTATCTGAATAACTTCCCAAAGGAACCAGAGATATTGATGTTAGAGTCTTTTTTTTCGTAATTGTCGAAATGAAAATTTGGATATTGCGTCAATTTTTTCATAATAGAGACTGTACAAAATTTTTTAATAAGTTTAATATATATTCTTTTTTTTTAAATGACACAATAAAATTGTACATAATCATTAATCTTGTAAAAAAATGGTTTTTTAATAGAAAAACTGTCCTTTTTAAAAAAGGGCCCATATTGTCGGTTTTTAAATTAATTAGTTAATTAAGGGGGGGGGGTGGTTCTAAAAATTTAAAACCTGTTGGTTTTCTATCTTCAAGGTGCCCTGAACTGGAAACAATGCTTATCTGAATAACTTCCCAAAAGAACCAGAGATACAACAATTGGTTGGTATCGCAATCTTTAATTTCGTTTTTCTCGAAATGAGGTTTTTGGCGTTCTAAACTTTGAAATTCCGTAACTCAGCGAATTTTTAACCAAAAAAAGTTCTGAGACCACTCAAAATTTAATTTCATTTAATTTCATTTAGTAACCAATAGTTACGGTTAATAAATACAATTTCCAATTCTAAGAATTATTTTTTTATATAAAAATTGTAATTTAATGTTTCAAGAAAAATTAAAGAATTTTTGTATAATTTGAAAATAGTATATTTCGTAACGAGTGCGAGCAGTTGTCAATTTTTGAATGAGCAATTTTTTTGGAACAAACTGTAGGCGAAGCGAAGCTTCGCCTACAGTTTGTTCCAAAAAAGTGCTCGTTCAAAAATTGGCAACTGCTAGCACTAGTTACGAACGATATTTTTCATAACAAGGTGCAAAAAAGTGCCCTTTTTTGCACCGCGTTATGAAAAATTATTTTTTGTGGAATTTTAATTTATAAATAGGTATGATTATAATTCTTAAAAATTTTAATTGTTTTAATTTGAAATTTTTAATTAGTTTGTGTATGTATTTGAATTTTCGGAAATATTGAAAATATTGAAAATAATTCAATTCTTTGCAAGAATTCAATTATTTTCATAAATAATAACGATCTTCGTAAAAATTAAATTATTTTTAAACAAAATTTTAATAAAATTTTACGAGTAAATACAATTATTTTCTAAAATTTTAATAAATACTTCAAAACAATTTAATTATTTTCTTAAATAGAAATAGATTTTAATCTTTGCAAAAATTCAATTATTTTCAAAAAAATTTCAAGAATGATTTCAATTTTTTTCTCATTTCGTTATAAAATCTTTGCAAATATTCAATTATTTTTAATACAATTTTAATAAAATTTCAAAAATTTTCAATTAAAATTCTTTAAGAATTCTTTAAGATTTCTGTTAAAATAATTGTGCGAATAAAATAACCGAGTTAAGTTGTACAATTCGAAACTCCGATTTTCGAATCGGCCAATTCGAAATTCGAAACTTTGAATTTCGAATTGGTAGTTCGATTCGAATTTACTTTCGATTCAAATCGGCCAATTCGAAATTCGAATTGGTATTTCTATTCGAATTTACTTTCGATTCGAATTTTCTGTTGTCGAGTCGAATAATTTTCGATTCGACTCGATTAAATGCACACCTCTACAGTATAAGTAATGTAAAATTTCAGTCTAGAAACAAATAAAATTGTTTTTCTTAATCTACATGAGAATAGCTACAGAAATAAGTAGGGGATTTTAAAAATATTGATTTTTGTGTAATTGACAAGCATTTGAAGAAAAAACTCATTTTTCGACCAAAAAAACGACACTTAATTGTTTATAACAATTGTGTAAATTAACTTATCAAAAAACCCCTACGTATTTCTGTTTAAAATTTAATTTTAGAAATGTAATAAAAAAACCTGATTGAAAATATTGAAAATTGTTTGAGTTATACTGCTTACAGATTTCAAAAACTGTGTTTTGAGATAAACGCATTAAAAGAGCAACACCACTACAGCGGGCTATAAGAAGCATTTGTTCAATAATTTTTTTTAATGTAAGGAAAGGAAATACAGTAACAATATTTTAAGTACACTGAGAGAAATTTCTGCATAGAATATTATTGGAACACTCAACGCGCTTCGCATGCCCTCTGTCGTGAGTTTTTGTTACGAAAACATACTGAATTCGCTCCGCAGTCATACCAAAAGAGCGTTATCCCTACGAAATGAGTATGTTGTTTTCACCAATGGCGTATGTCATATAGATGTGAAAAAAGCATGGCTACAGTTCATACTATTTTATGCAGAAATTTCTCTCAGTGTAGTTATTAACTTATATATTCAACTTAAAAATTACAAATTTTAATTAATAAATATTCCAAAATGTCCGTACTGGAGCCATTTTTGTAATGCATGTTTTATGTAAGTTAAAATTCTTCTCCGGTAAAAAAGCTTGAAATTTCAATGAAATCCATTTCAGACATGTATAAATCCTTTTTTTCCTTATTCTAGAAGGTTTGAAAAATTTTTTTAACTAATAAAAAAAAATTTTTTTAAATGTCTACTGTGGTGTAACCCTTTAAACAATTATTGTTAAATAATTGTAAATTAAAAAAACAGGTATATTTTTTTCAATTTTTTTCTTAAAATGGATTTGTTTATGCTTGGGATGAAACATCCTATACTCAGCATAATTTGTTTATGACTTTCTTAACTTTTCACATGAATCGATTAGCGTAAACAATTTTCGAAAGTTTGAAAATTTTTTTAATTTATTTAAACAATTGGAAATTAAAAACAAAAAAACAGGTCTACCTTTTTTTCAATTTGCCTATGAATCCAATTGTTACTTTTTAAATAAAACGTCTGGTTTCTTCATGGGACTTAATGGGTATTAAATTAAATTTTTTATTTGTTACAATTCTATATTAAAACTTTAGTTCTAAATTTTACTTGGTAAACTTTTATTTTACTAATTGTTTAGACATTTGCAAAAACTTTTATTTGGCGGAACTTTTTACATCAAAGATGTTTTTATTAGGATCAAAATACTTTTTGCATCATTACACTGTAAAAAAAAGGGAGTTAAATTTCAACTCCCTCGGGGGGTCTATAAAAGTCGCACCCATTGGGGAGTTAATGCCAGGGAGTTAAAATAAAGAGAGTTAAAATTTAACACCCAAATGCTAACTCCCCAAGGAAAAAATAACTCGCGCGGGTGTTAAATGAAGGGAGTTAGAAATTAACTCTCTTTTGGAGTTGATTTTTAACTCGAAAAATTTCACTCCCAACTCCCGAGTCCGTTAACTCCCTAAATTTTTTACAGTGTAATAAAATTTAAGGATATTTTATGAAACTGTTTAGTAGTTCAGGCTCTACGTTTGTGTAAATGTCAAAAAATCCAATTTTTTTTAGAAAAAATTCAAATATTTCAAAAAATACTTAATGTATTGGAATTTCCTGGAACATATATCGGGATTTTAACCTTATTTATTAAATTCTAGAGTATTTAACAAATCCGTTAAGGAGTTTAGTCTATACGTTTGTCTAACTGTGAAAAAATCCAATTTTTTGAAAAAAATCCAATTATTTCAAAAAATATTTAATGTATTGAAATTTCCTGAAATACACAGCAAAAACTGGTATCTCACTCGTGTCTTAAAATGAGTTGCTTTAAGTGTTTAAACCATTGAGATACAAAATCTGTTTTATATTGAAACATTTAATTTCATCTCGTGTCTCATTTTAAGACATTAAAGGTAACTCAATGCGTATAAGACACGTAAAACGTCTTCTGAGTGTGAGACGGATACTCGAAACACATTTCGTGTCTCAAAATGCATTGCTAAATGTGTAAGACACTTTGAAACGTCTTAAAATGAGACACATATCTGTTTCAAATATGTGAACTAAGACATCTTAAGTGTTTCAAATATGGGACAAAACGTCTCAAAATGAGACACTTGTTTTTGCAGTGTATATTATCGAGATTAGGAGTCCGATTTGAGCCGTTGAGGTGAATGGTCGTGTTTTTGTTTGTTCCGATTCATATAATTTATATTCGCACATTGTGTTTTGGATTCTTAACTGATTTTATTTTTTCGTATTTTTTAATAGGGTTGCCGTGAGTCTTGACTTTTTAGTTTCTGTATTTCTTTTTTAGGGCATTCTTTTTGTCTGGTGAATTGTGTAATTTGTGGTGCAAGTTTTAATTGTTGAGTGTTAATTTTGTTGTTCATTGACCATTGATGACTGTACGCTATTGTTTCCCCATTCGTATTTTGAAATGTCGAAAGACGGAGACTTATCAGGTGAGGGAGACAAACTGAGCAGAGTGTTAGCTGCTGTCGAAGCGCTGACTCATTCACATGGTTCATTAAGAGAGGATGTACACTCGGTTATGAAAACACTGGACTGTATACAGGCTGACCAGTCTTCGTATAATAATAGAACTAATAAAGTTGAAAATGAGTTATTATTTTTGACAGATCAGTCAAGATTAAACAATATAATTCTATTTGGATTGGAGGACTCTGATGAAATTAACCATTCTCTTATTCCTTCTATTTTAAAAATTTTTAAGGATGTAGAGCTGCTGATCCCAGACCTGTCTATTGCTGACTCTTTTCGCCTCGGTAGAACAAAAGCGAATCGCCCAGTATTAATTAAATTTATTTCTGTGAGGTGGGTAAAGGAGGTTTTTAGCAAGGTGAGGAACTTCAAAAGACTCAATTTATCGATTGCAAATGATAGAAGTAAAGAAGAAAGAGAAGAATACCGGAAGCTGAGAAATATCACCTTCAAATTGATTGAATTAGGGGTCACAGCTAAGGTAAGGGGTAAATTCATTTTGGTGAACGAGAAGCCCTTGGTTTTTTCAGACGCAGAGCAGCTTTTAACTCGTCTGGCTAAGGATAAGGATCCAGGGAACAATTGCTCTAAGAATCTTTCGGTGAGTCCCCCGGAATCTAACTATCTACGGAATTATGAAGCGAGAAAGAGAAAAATGTTAGAGAATGATCCACTCCAATCTTTAACTCCAAAAAAGGGTAAACCTCGAAAACAAATTCACGACTCGGCCCGTTCGAAAACTTTAACCGAATTTTTTAAACCTGAGACATCTAAAGGTGATAGAGAGGAGCGGACGCGCCTCAGCTCTGATTCAGAGGTTACTTCCAACGATGTTGAGTAGCAATCATGGAACCTGAACCCACAAATTAATGGAACTTTAATACCAAGGCTATGTTTTGAGAACGAAAATGGTCTGAAAAATTTACCGGATATCTATAATGTTTTGTCTAATAATGACATTCTTTGTGCATGTGAATCTAACATTGTCGGTATGCGGACGACAGTTTCAGCCGCTGTTAGAAATAATAAACATGGTAGAGCCATGGGAGGCCTCTTCATTTCTTATAACCCTGACATTTTTGAGACTGAGGTTATTGTTATTTCTACAAGTTTTATTTTTGTGAAATTTGTGCATCGTGACATTGTTTTTATTCTTGGATCAGTGTATCTTCCCCCAGACTCGGACTTCAAGGACCCCTTCGAGGAGCTAAATTCCACTTTAAATTCAATAGCAAATAGATACCCAATGGTACCCCTTCCCGTGTAGAAATTTATCGTGGAAGTATATGAGAAACTGCCTAGTTGCGCTAGATTATGTCTATGAACTAGAAGGGAAATCTGGGCAGAAGCGAACTAGGAATGTGACGCTAGAAACATCTAGAATATATACAGGCTGGCTGTCTAGTCTCTTTCTATTAAAATTGAACGTTTCTAGACAAATCCACGATATTAAAATAAACCGTTTCTATAAAGGTTGAATATTTATATACATTAATAATAATGAACATACATATTATGTATATTTAAAAAATCTTTATTATTACAAATAAATTACAAAACTATTTCTTACATATTACAATTTTCCATTCCGGTTAGATTATTATATTTCACGTACATTTTATTCTTGTCTAGTTGATCATCTAAATTTTCAGAGTTGATATCTGGATAACTAATGTATTAAAAATAACTTTTTCCTCATCTTTCTATTACACTTCCAATCTTTGGAATTTGTTAATATACTATTCCTAGAGTTCAATAAGAAGATTCATCAGTAAATTTCTTTACAAATGACACTGATTAACAAACTTTTCTTAAACAATTTCTGCACCACACACGCTGACACGCACAGCTATCGCGATCAGCTGATCCATTGCTGCCAACTGTCGCATGCACAGTAACACTGTCGTCTGCTACGACCACTGCTACCAACTTATAATATTGTTCAAAAATAGTCATGTTTGTAAGAAAATGTCAAAAATAATAAAATCAATAAAAGCTTAGATTCTTTTTCGAATCTAAAAACAGGTAATCCATATAAACAATTAAAATTTCTTTACTATTATCTCAAAGTCTTGATCTCAATGAAAAAAAATATAATTTTTATAACATTTTTATAACCTATAATCTGTCTCTAAATTAAAGAATAAATTATCCAAATATAGTTATAAAACCTTTACATTAAATGCAACTTTAATTTTTACAAGGATTTATATTTCTTAAAAGTTCGTTTCAAAACAGAAAGAATCTGTATTACATACGCAATAAAGGTTGGTATGCTAGCTAGTTACTATAACGAATTTAGTGGCACCTACTAGACGGACTTGTTCTAATTCCTTATGTCGGTAACCTAGAGAGCATCACAATAAATACTAGGCAGTCTCCATATCGAGAGGAATGAAGGGAAAACTGTATAAAAACTGTACATTAACTTTACGGGACCAGGACAGGTATTTGAGAATAAAATTTTACGACAAAAGCTGTCTAGCTGTAGGCTAACACTAGGAAGGCCACGACAAATTTCTACACGGGTTGTGGTAGGTGGAGACTTTAATTGCAGAGTAGCAAACCTCAACCATATTGGCCTTGATCTGAGTCAAGTCTTAATGCCTTTCTATTGTGAAAGAAAGTCCTTGGATTCTGTCACCAACTCCAAAGGCAGGTTGCTTGTGGATATCATGGAAGGTAATGGGCTTGTTCTCTTGAATGGTCGCTCTCGACTTGATTTCCCGGGCTCTTTCACGTTCGTTGGTCCGCAGGGTGAGAGTGTTGTTGATCAGATGTGGTGCTCGATCAGCGGCCTTTATCTCTTCGGGGATTTTGAGGTCTTAAAGTTAACCACTTTTTCGGATCACTTCCCCATCGATGTGGATTTGCTTTTGAATCTTCCGGAACCTCTGGATCTGGCTGATGAGATGGTTTCTTCGGTGATGATTTTAGAAAAGGATAAAGCAGGGGCGTTTTCATCGTCGATGGCGTTTAGAAGTGAGGTGGGGCAGCTTGATGGTAATGTAGACGAGCTTAATAATATTCTTACCTCCGTAACCAGCGCTGTTGCCGGAGATTTGGGTATGATAAGGTCTAGGCATTTTTGTAGAAATCTTTCGAGGAGTAGACCTTGGTTTGATGAGGAGTGTAAAATTGTTAAAAAGAGTGTTTTAGAAGCTCTGAAGCTTTGCAGGGAGCCCGTATTCTCGCGAGAGTCAAAAAATTGTATCTTACTTCTAAAATGAAATATAGAAAGATTCTTGAAGGGAAGAAGAAAGCATACCGGGATAATCAAATTGAATCGTTAGCTAGGTGCAGGGGCTCGGCACAGTTTTGGAGGATTATTAATACGTATAGAACAAGATCCTCTAGTAAACCAATAATTGACCTGAAAACGTGGCAAAGCTACCTTCAGAATTGTTATTCGAGTTTGGGTTTGTCTGTATCACTTGAAACCACTTTTGTTAGAGTGTCCCATCCAATCCTTGGTGGAATTATTACAACCGATGAAATTGTTAGAAGCATAAGGAAAGCTAAGAGTGGGAAGGCCCCTGGGGGTGATGGTATTTCGAACGATTTCTATAAACACTTACCTCAAAATTGGATCCTTTTTATTGATAGATTTTTTAACAAAATTATGGAAAGTGAAGCAGTACATGAATGTTAGGGAAATCTTATTACCAGTATGATCTTTAAGAAGAGCAACCCTGATGATCCAGAGAATTATAGACAGATCACTTTGGTTAACTGTATCGCTAAAATGTTTACACAGGTTATTTTTAATAGAATGGAGTCTTGGGCATCGGAGTTGAATCTGATTCCGGAATCACAATCGGGGTTTAGAAGGGGAAGGAGTTACCTAGACAACCTTTTTACACTCAATGCTTTAATTCAAATTCATTTGAGAAATAGTTCTTCTGTTGTCTATGCTATCTTTGTGGATTTTAAAGAGGCGTTTCCTTCCCTTTCGCATAGCCTGTTGTAGTCAAAACTTCGTAAGCTGGGGCTCAGTACTAAAATAATTAATATTCTAAAATCATTTTATAAGGTAGCAAACACTAAAATTAGAACGAATAAAGGAGTGACAGAATCATGCAGGGTTACTCAGGGAGTCCTTCAAGGGGAGATACTGAGTCTACTCGAGTTTCTTTTATTTATAAGTGACTTTGAGGATCATTTTATTGCCGAAGGATACAGGGGCCTTGCCATTACTAGTTCAACTGAAGTGATTGCAATGGGTTATACAGACGATTTTGTTATACTGTCAGATTCGCCTTTTGAAGTTAGCAGGAAGTTAAAGGCTCTTCGCTCGTACTGTGATCAGAATGACTTAACGGTTAATATTGATAAAACAAAAATTGTTATCTTTGCTAGAAATTGTAACCGTTCAGTCAGAAATTTTAAGTCTTTTAAATACGGAGAAGAGCGAATTGAAATAGTTGACAATTATGTTTATCTTGGCGTCCCTTTTAGCGGATCTTGTTCTTTTGCTTTAGCTGCGAATAGATTTACTAGTGCCGCTAATGTCGCTGCCGGTACGGTTAGGAGAGTGGTATACTCGTCCGGTGCTGATTCTTGGCACTCGTATATTAAACTATTTCAGAGTTTAGCGATTAGCATTTTGATGTACGGTTCCTTGTTATGGGCCCTGAACTTTTTAGACTTTGTTGAACGAACACAACTTCCTTTTTTCAAGAAAAAACGCCTTAAGGATTGAAATTGGATCTTTGCATCTGTCGTTCATGGTTTTAAAAAATATTTTATCGTGGTTGACAAAGGTCTCCAAAATGGACAATTCACGTTTCCCTAAACTTTGCCTCGAAAGACTTAAGTCTTTGTCCCATAAGGATCCAACTAATAATTTTAACTGGGTTAACCAAATTTGCATATTTTTTAATGATAGTTCGCTGGAATCTTATCTGGACGAGTTTACCCTAGAATTTGACGTTTATGATTGTAAGAACATTCTTAATTTATATAAAGCGTATTTAAGAAGGATAGACTATGAACGCTTAACATCGTCTAAAAGTTTGTTAATTTATCCAGCTCTTTCATTAAAACCGGGAACGCAATTTTATCTATTGTCTCGGCTAAATTTGTTCAATAAGCAGATCTTCGCGCAACTTCGGTTGTCTAACAAGTATGTAACTAGAATAATCAGAGGATCAGAAAAGCATGTATTCGACCCGGAAAGGCTTTGCAATTATTGTCATGAGGATTTTGAAAGCCCGCACCATATTGTAGAAGATTGTCCGGCATGGTATTGGGTGCGTGAGTCTTGTTTCCCTAGTAATGCATATACCGATCCGAACGAACGATGGTCGGAAATTATGTCATCCTCTAATTTATCAATAATTAAAAAGTTTTTAGTTCTATTTCTGTCAATTTTGAGCGGTAAAGAATTGCGGGTTTGATGATTGAATGGGTTAATAGTTTGGTTGTATTATTTTTAATCTATGTTTGAACTCTCCTTATATGAACGTATTGTTCACCAGACAAGTGTATATAAATAAAAAAAATAAATAAATAAAATATTATCAAGATTTTAAACTAATTAATAATATTCCAAAATATTTTGCAAATCCGTTTAATTAATAATAATATTCCAGACTATTTTACATATCCGTTTAGAAGTTTACACCGAAAAAAAATATTCTTGTTTTGAGAGGACAATTCCTCTTCTAAAATCCACTTACATTTTATTCTTGAATTAAGAATATTACTCTTCATTGGAGACTATTCCTCTACTTTTAAGAGGAATTACTCTTAAGTGGAGAATAATCCTCTTAAAATAAGAGGACGTTTTTGAGCTATATACAAGAGGAAAATATTAATTGAAATAAGAGAAAGTTATGAACTGGTGAAATGGGAATTGAAAAAAATTCTTGTTGACACGATAACTTAAAATCTACTCAACTGATTTACTTCAAATTTTGCAGAAATGTTCTTTGTATATCTCTTCATGGTCGGAACCTTGGATTTTGAAAAATATTTTTTTTTACTATTTTTAAAAAATTCAAAAAAGTTAAAAAACAGAATCAAAAAACACTATTTTTTTTAATCGTCACCATTTTGCTAAAAAATTTTATTTTTTCTTTTCCAAGGTACCGACCATAGCGAAGCCTTTAATAATCAAGAATTTTTTTGAGTTTTTTGTTTTAAAACATTACAAAAGTCTCCACACTGTCAACCAGTACGCACTTTCTTTTTTTCTGTCCCCACTTCGTCAGTTTATAACTTTTAAATTTTTTTTATTATTTTGTTTCCTAATTTTTTTTTCTGTACTCTTTAAACATTAATAAACAACTTGCAAAAAAAGTAAATACTAAAAATGTTAAACTTTCTTTTTTATTCTACTCGGAAAAACGCCTGAAATTGAGGCCTATAGACCAGAATACTCCCTTAAAAGTTTAGTTTTCTTTGCTTTAATTTTATAAAAGTATCCAAAATATTGAATAACCTTATCATAATTCTTTCTTTTATCATTCTTTATCCAACAAAAAAGTAAGAATCCGACAGTAATCGGCCACTTGAAGCAATCTTTTTAATTAACACTATTTTAAAAGTGCAATTTATATTTTTTGATCTCATACGGTTTTATAGCTATTCAAAATTGAAAAGTGGCCGTCTACTGTCTAGTTTACCCTATACACGGTTTTTAATTTTTACTCAGCGTCAATTCTCTTCAACAAATCTTAATATAAATTTCTAAATTGTTTTTTATTATTTTTATAATTCTTTGACGTATGGAAATGGAAAAAGATTCATCTCTTTAACCCTTTAACGTCCAAATGTGCTGATTTTTAACTTCAGTTTCAAGCTTATAATTAAAAGAAAAAAACCGCTGCCAAGTTGTACATTTTTATAATTTTGGTGTTCATTTCATGAACACTTTGCTTCCTCATAGAAATAATAATAATTGAAATATAAGAATTACTTTTTATAAAAGGGTTAAAAATCATTAAATCTTGGTCTAAAAAATGTGTTTTTATATATTCTATAAGATGGTAATAATAGTTTAATAATTAAACATAAATTAATAAACAAGAATGTTGAAAAAATGATATTTTTCACAATTTTTGATTTTTCAAATACCAATAATTTCATAATTTCTGCCCAAATCAGGTTCAAAAATAGGTCAATCGAAGCGTTTTTTAATGCTCTTCAAGTTGGTTATAATTTTTTGAAGTTACTTTTACATCATTTAAAAAAATTTTTAAAAAAATCTTATTTTCCAAAATTTTTGATGTTTAAAAGTTTAATATCTCCGGTTAATATGGACGAAAAATGTTCAATTAGGGCCTAAAAGATGCGTGTTGAAAAACTCTACAAAACTAAACTAAACTTCTACATTTTTTAACAAAATTTTTAAAAAAGTCTTATTTTCCAAAATTTTTGATTTTTAAAAGTTTAATATCTCCGGTTAATATGGACGAAAAATGTTCAATTAGGGCCTAAAAGATGCGTGTTGAAAAACTCTACAAAACTAAATACAAAACTAAACTAAACTTCTACATTTTTTAACAAAATTTTTAAAAAAGTCTTATTTTTCAAAATTTTTGATTTTTAAAAGTTTAATATCTCCGGTTAATATGGACGAAAAATGTTCAATTAGGGCCTAAAAGATGCGTGTTGAAAAACTCTACAAAACTAAACTAAACTTCTACATTTTTTAACAAAATTTTTAAAAAAGTCTTATTTTCCAAAATTTTTGATTTTTAAAAGTTTAATATCTCCTGTTAATATGGACAAAAAATGTTCAATTAGGGCCTAAAAGATGCGTGTTGAAAAACTTTACAGAACTAAAGAAAAAGATTTATAAGTGTCCTAACATTTTTTTAAGTTATGTCCAAAAAACGTTTTTTTACAAAATGAAAAATGGAAAAAAATATAGTTAAATTTTATGAATCAGGCTGAAAATACTCTCATTTTATGTCCCCCGGGGAGACCTACAATTTAAAAAAAAATGAGGCCTTTAGCTCTTTCTCGTTCTGAGATATTGAGGCAAATGTAATGTTAGTACACACACACACACACATCGGGACAAAATTTTAAAATCCGTTTTTTAGACTTTGGAGGTCAAAATACGTCGAAATTTTTTTTATTTATTTAGAACATTTATACGGGGAGTTCCTGTGCATATATAAAGTACTAAAGTATTAGGCATAATAAAAAAAAATTTATAAATATGTCAAAAAATGACAATCAAAAATTTTGCTAATACAAAGCTTCCTTTATGAGGAAGCAAAATTATTAAAAATTCTACAAGGACATGTCCATATGGTTTTGGGGTCGCTCTTTCGAATGGCATGGTCAAAATTTCCAAAAAGTGACGTTTAACCCTTATTTTTTTCAAAAATAGGGTAAATGTGGGTATTACCGTGGTTTGAAATCTAATGCAGACTTAGTCAATAGATTGTGAACAAACCTCACAAGATATTTGTATAATTTTTTTTTAAATTGTTCTTTGACTTTATTTGATATAATAAAAAAATTTAGAATGTCGTAGTGCGTATATTTTATTAAATAATAAATATTTTTGAAAGTAATGCAAGTGCTGGTATTACCGTGGTGCACAAAGCTTCATGATCGGAATACCGTGTGCCAAATACCGTGGATGATCTAGTTACCGTGTGCCTTATACCGTAAAAATTTCAACTTGTAGAATTCGCAAACGGTTGAATGAAATTAAGCAAATTTGAAACAATGGTTTATTAATTTAACAATGAATATTCTTATATTTTAGCAGATACTAATAATAATCACAGAATTCGTTATAAATCTATTAATAACTTTATTTAGTGCCTTTATTTAGTACATACATTCCTAATAATATTTAATTAAATATTTTTTATGAAAATAGTAATTATTATTAAAATAACAATTGTATTTGGTCTAAATCATTTTGAAATTATTTTTTAATTCCTGCGGTTCTCCTTTAACTTGAAAAGCACGATTTGTTACTTTACATATTATTTTTAATGATAATAACGACCTACGGTATTTGGCGCACAAGTTTAAAACGTTATCCAATTACCGTGTTGATAAAATAAAAATAAAAATGCATTAAATCATAATTTACCACGAAGCTTTGACTTTAAAAATACATTAATTAATCAAAAATACAAAAATTAACAAGTTTAAAAAGTATTAATAATGAAAAAAGCGATTTATATAAAACTGTACTTTTACATTACAATGAGCAATTTATCAAACTTCCGCACCTACAAAATTTAGAAATTTTTAAAACGAGAAATGTAAGTTAAATAACAATAATTTTTTATTTATTAAACACATACAATATGAAAGTAACTATCTGAATTTTTTTGGTTAACAACTTGGAATATAAATGGTAAAATTTGACAAAAATAGCGAAACCACGGTAACTCACGCACCCACGGTAATACCCACACTTACCCTACTTAAAAAATATAAAATTTTGGGAAGTAATTTTTTTTAAATCCAATTTTAGTTGTGATACCGATTTTTCCAAGCCATCTAAAGTTTAAAAAACGTATTTCCGATAGTTTTAGTTTAAAAATATGCTTTGCGATTAAAGATGTTTGGTATTTTTTGATTCTAAATGGCGGTTGAAAGTGAAAAATTTTCCAAAATTTAACACAGGATGGAAACAATTTTCCAAAGTTCTTGAAATCGCTTAAAATCTGTTACTCGGGGATTTTCGAGGTCGTTGAATCTGAAATCAGATTTAAAAAATTTAAAATGGCGGATCCAATATGGCGGACGACAAAATTAAAAATGCATCGCATTCGTTTAAAATTTGTAACTTGGGGGTTTTCGGGGTCGCTGATTACGAATTTGAAGTCAGATTTAAAAAATTCAAAATTGCGGATCCAATATGGCGGACGACAATATTAAAACTTCATATATTGGCTTCAAATTTGTTACTCGGAGGTTTTCGGAGTCGCTGATTATGAATTTGAAGTCAGATTTAAAAAATTCAAATTAGCGGATTCAATATGGCGGACCACAAAATTAAAAATGCATCGTATTAACTGCTCATGCCCTGTTAAATATTCTAACATACGATAACGTCCTTCTAGCCAATAGGATAAAGTTTTAATTTTATCATCCAGCTACATTGAATCCGTCTTTTAGAATTTTTAAAATCTGATTTCAGATTCGTATATCAGCGATCCCGAAAACCTCCGAGTAACAAATTTGAAGCCAATATATGAAATCTCCCGCTCAGATTATCTCACATGCCGGAAAAATCCCAGGCTAATGGGCGCGAACCAAGTACCCTTGGTCTTACAGCGTCCGCCGAGCGAGGCATTTATCCGTCTGAGCTAATCTGTCGGTTCAAATGGATATCATATTAAATGCCATTTATGCTATATAAATTGTATGTTTAATGAAATGTATGTCAAATAAATTGCAAATTAAATGTTTTTTATACGAAATAGATTTTTTGTCAAATGAAATTTATGGTAAATGGTTTTATGTCAAATTACTATTATTTCAAATAAGATTTCCGGAATAATCATGCGTCTCTCAATATCATCCTGGAATATTACTTCGAAAATACTGTGGAACATTCCCTCAATGTTATTTTGGAATATTCCTGTGGGGCGGACATTTTAATATTACTTTAACCCCTTCAGTGTGTAGCTAAAATATAACAAAATGGTCCCAAAATGTGTAAGACCTTCTTGTAAATAAATTTTCATGACACTAGGTACTAAGGGGTTTTTGGGGTCGCTGATTACGATTCCGGTGTTACTTTTTAAAAATTCAAAATGGCGGATCCAATATGTCGGACACGATTTTGAAAAATTCATTGGATTTGCTTAAAATTCATTACTCAGGGGTTTTCGTGGTCGATGATTACGAATATGACATTAGTTTTTTAAAATTCAAAATGGCGAATCCAAAATAGCGGTCACGATTTTGAAAAATTCATTGGATACGCTTAAAATTCGTTATTCAGGGGTTTTTAGGGTCGCTGATTACGAATCTGTTATTAGTTTTTCAAAGTTTAAATGGTAAGGTACACTACCGGTCAAAATTGAGAGACCACCCATTTTCAGGCGAATGAAAAACGCTTTAAAACATAAGATTTATTGAAACTAAAATTTTTTTCTGTTCATTTTTTGAAAGCTGATAAAATCTTGAAAAGAACAAGATCTTTCAGAAGTCATTTGGCCAATACTTAATTTAGATATTTTTAAGAAATCGTCATTTTCAATGTTTTACAAAAATTTGAATAACTTCTAAAATAATGAACGCTTTTAAATAATCTTAGGCTTACTTAAAAGGTCATTTGTTACTCAATAAGAATTACTTATAGGCGTTAACGTGTAATTTTTTTCTTAGAAAATGCAGGCCGTCAAACTTGGACCAAAAAAATTCAAAAAATTTGGAACAATCTTATTAACAGAAAAATAATTTTTAAAATTCAAACTGTTATTTTATTTATTGAAATAATGTGTAAAATTACAATGAGAGACTTATAACTAATGAGAATATAAATTTATTGTCTTTGTGCGTTAAAGCATTTTTATACAACTAACTGAAGTTAGGCATGTACGAATTGAGAATCGCGAATATCGATGTATCGAATAACAATCACTGAATAGTGTAGACGCGCGTTGTTTTAAATTAAATATATAAACTCAACACCCCCTCTCAACACAAGGCTACACTTCCAAAACTCTGAACACCAAGTCCATCTAGAAATTTTTTATGATTCGGCTGAAAAAGAGCTTTGGTTAGCACATCTGCAACCATTTCCGTCGTAGGCAAATACTTCACATCAATTAAACCTTCCTCATAAACTTCTCGAATGTAATGATGACGGATGTCGATGTGTTTTGTGCGAGCATGATGTATAGGATTCTTCATTAATTCCTGCGCTCCTTGATTGTCGCAGAAAACTACCGTTGGAGTTTTATGATTGAAGAATGGTAATCCAACTTCCTCCAGGAAACGACGCAGGTACACAACTTCTTTTGATGCTTCTGTTAAAGCCATGTATTCCGCTTCCGTACTGGAGAGGGCCACCGTCCTTTGTTTTCTTGACTCCCAAGAAATTGCTGAATTATTAAGCTTGAAAATATACCCAGTGTAGGATCTGCGGTCATCGAGAGCTGCTCCCCAATCTGCATCGACGAATCCAACAAGTTCATCACCGGTTCTCTTAAACATCAATCCAAGGTCGCTGGTTCCTTTTAAGTAACGAAGAACTCGTTTTGCCGATGACCAGTGAATTTTTCCAGGGTTCTGATTAAACTGGCTCAAGGTGCTTACGGCGTACGCAATGTCTGGTCGCGTTGACACAGCGAGATACATAAGCGATCCAATCAAAGATCGATACGGGATCCTACTCATCTCTTCGACTTCTTCGGCAGTATTCGGTTCCATTTTCTTGCTAAGCTTAAGATTTCCTTCCAGTGGAGTATTCACAGGTTTGGAATCCTGCATTCCAAATCTTTGAAGGATGTCCTCGATGTATTTCTTTTGTGACATAAAAATTGATTTGGTTGATGAATCTTGTTTAAACTCTATACCGAGGCAATAACGTAATTTACCTAAGTCCTTTATTTCGAATTCTTCGGTCAAGTCAGTTTTCAATTTCTCGAAAACTTTTATTTGATTCGTAGCAATGATTAAATCATCTACGTAGACGACGACGAAAAGAATGAATTCATTTCCTTTTTGAATATATACGCATTTGTCACAGCTGAGAGGTTCCAATCCTAATGATTTGAGTTTATGATCTAATTTCTTAAACCATTGACGTCCAGATTGTTTTAAGCCGTATATTGATCGATTCAGTTTATATACAGCATTTTCGTTGATCGGGTCTATGAATCCTTCAGCTTGATCCATGTAAATATTTTCTTCTAAATTGCCGTTGATATAGGCCATGATGACATCAAGTTGGAATAGATCGAGACCTAATTCAGCGGATATAGCTAAAATCATTCGTATGGAACTTTGTCGGGCAACCGGAGCAAAAGTTTCGTCGAAGTCTGTTCCAGGCTGCTGACTATATCCCTTGGCCACCAAACGGGCCTTGCGACGTTCAACGTTCCCATCTGTGTTATATTTTGTTCTGAGAACCCATTTGCATCCGATTACTTTATTTTCCTTCGAACGTTTCGTTAAGGTCCACGCTCCAATTTGTACAAGGGCATCAAATTCGGCTTTCATGGCTTTACGCCACTCGTCTGCGTAGGGTCCAGCAAGGGCCTCTTGAACGGATGGATTAGAAGGTTCTTCGTATGTTAAGGATGATGAGTCGGAATACTGAAGTTTTTCGTTGAAAATTTTCCGCGGCCTGCCTCTTCGTCCGGTTCTCTCTATTTTCGGTCGACCAGAAATTCTCTTTGTGAGGCAAGGTGTTGTTTCTGTCGTATCCTGATCTGTGATGTCGTCTAAGTCACTTTCGGGTCCATTTGAATTATTTACAGGGTTAATTTCGTTGATGCACGGAATATCTGTGTATGGCGAATCTTCTTCAATGTCTAAATCATTTCTGGAATCAGATGAATTATATTTAGGATCTATTTTGTTTATTTCCAGCAAATCTTCGCAAAATTGATCTTTGTTAAAGTTTCTCGTTGATCTTCCAACATTTTCTTCTTCAGGATGGATTTCTTCTCGGGTTTCCATTTCGATAAATTCTTCGCTTTCAAAAATCGGTTCAAATAAAATAGTCTCGTTCTTTTCAGTTACGGTGCTGCCCAAATAAACATCTTCCAGGAATTTAACATCACGACTTAGTGATATTTTTCTCGTGTCCGGGTTCCATAAACGGTAAGCCTTTGATTCACTGGAATATCCAACGAAGATGCAAGCAATTGATTTCGGCTCTAATTTATCTTTATTCGGTGTTTTGTCCAACATATACGCTTTGCAGCAAAAAGATTTTAAATGAGAGACAGTGGGTTTTATCCCAAACCACATTTCGTAAGGTGTTTGATTTTGTAATTTCCTTGTGGGACATCTATTTCGCAGATATACAGCTGTGGCTATTGCTTCTGCCCAAAAGGATTTTGGCAGTTTTGCATGAAATAATAAACAGCGAGCCATTTCTACGAGCTTGCGATTCATGCGCTCCGCTGTTCCATTCTGCTGCGGTGTGTAAGCGATGGTACGCTCACGTTTTATTCCACATTTGTCTAAATTTTCGTTAAAATCCTTCCCAACGTATTCCAAGACGTTGTCTGTTCGTAGAATTTTAATTTTATTTTCTGTCTGGTTTTCCACGAGAGCTTTATATTTGTTGAAAGCTATCTTTACATCACTCTTTTTCTTGAGAAAATGAACTTCAGTGTAATTTGATTTATCATCAATAAACGTAGCGAAATATGATGCACCTCCAAGAGATCTCGTTCGAAATGGTCCACAGACGTCGGAGTGGATTAAATTTAATAATTTTTCACTTCTAGATTTTGAAACTTTCGGGAAAGGTGTCTGCGAATGTTTTCCCACGATGCATGTTTCACAGGTGCTTAACTTTTTGTTTATTTCGAGAGAGAGTCCATTAACCATTTGATCTGACGACAATCTTTTTAGACTATTTTCGTTGAGATGTCCAAATCTCCAATGCCATTTATTTATTTCGCTTGACTTGTTTAAAATTTCAGCTGTAGAACACGTTTCTATTTCCAGTTTCGGTTCTGTAGTTAATAACGCGATTTTGGCATGACATTTCGTTGAATGATTTGTTTCACTATTTACTTCGTTTTTTCGGCTCAATAAAATACAATTCACCTCTTCTTTTACCTTTAAAAATAATTTCGTTCATTTTATTTCTCACTTCTGCATCGGTTTCATTAAACGTTATTGTGCGATCTCCTCTTGTGGCTTTTGAAATTAAAAAAAGATTGGTTTTCAACTCAGGAACATAAAGTACATTATCTAATCGAATTTTTTGTTCTCGACAGCCATTTTGCAAAGTAAGATGAACAGTGCCTTTTCCGAGAATATGCGTGGTTTTTTCTACGGCCAGTCTAACCATTTGATTTTCAACTTGCGTAATTTCCGAAAAGCACTTCCTATTTCGACACATATGTGATGTGGCACCGCTGTCCATGCACCAAATATTGTTTGACGTGGATTCGACACTAAAGGCACAAGCGAAAGTTGCTTTTTCATTTACAGGATCGTCTTCCAAGTGAGTGACAATAAAAGCTTCTTCTTCTTCTGTTGCATTCGACGAAAATGGTTTTTGATCAGCAGCCTTTTTCCTGCAATCAGCCGCCTTGTGACCAAATTTCTTGCAATAATTGCAATTGAAACGTTTCTGTGGTGTTTGCTAATACTGGGGGTTTTTATTTCGATTTAAATTAAATCCATTAGATTTTTGGCGATTATAATTTTGATTTTGAAATGATTTTACGTAATGAGCCCCTTGCGTATCGTGTTCCGGATCGTGTTCTTTTATCGCGTTATATTCGTCTAGCAATTTAATTTTCAGTGCTTCTGGAGTGGGGAGTTCATCGCGTGCTTCAATGGCGCATCTGAAATTGTCAAAGGTATTAGGTACACTGTATAGTAACAATATGGTAAGCAAGTCATCTGAAATCACAATTTTTAATTCTGTTAGTTTATCTAAAATACTAAAGAATTTATTCAAATGATCCGCCATACTGTCTCCCTCGTTCATTTTTGTAAACAGTAATTGTTTCAGCAAGGTCGCCTTCCTTGCTGGACCTTTTGACTTATAAACGAGATCTAACTTATCCCATACTTCTCTTGATGTTGTACAGTTCTTGACGTGACCTAATTCTGCAGGACTAATTGCGAGGATGATGTCAGATTTTGCTTTCCTGTCCTTTTTGTCCCACGCTACTGCTGCAACCGCATCTCCTTCAGGTTTAGCTGTGGTTCCGTCCACATACTCCCAGTGATCATTTTTTACAAGAACTGCCTCCATATGAAGACGCCATGTGTCGTAATTATCCTTACTTAATTTTTCCATTTGAATTTGAAAATTTGAAGCCATATTCGTTCTACACTACACTTGTACACTGATTGCTTTCAACAATTCGACGGTTCTTTTTATCTTTGTCTAACATTCAGTAAACAACACTCGTCTCACATTACACGACTTTATTTTTACACTATTATTTATTAGCTTTCTGTTTTTAACTTGAAATCTGCGCGCACTTTCAACTTGAGTTTTTTTTTGTTTGTTTGTTTAGACGCTTGTTTTTGTGATGATTTTCAACTATTTTGAGGTTAATTTTCACATCCGTCTGATCAATCGTTTTTGCGTCGATTGCGCAAATTTAAGTTCCGTTATTAAAATCTTAACGCAGTAGAGAAGGGTCTGGGCCCATAACCTGTTATTTTATTTATTGAAATAATGTGTAAAATTACAATGAGAGACTTATAACTAATGAGAATGTGAATTTTTGGTCTTTGTGCGTTAAAGCATTTTTATACAACTAACTGAAGTTAGGCATGTACGAATTGAGAATCGCGAATATCGATGTATCGAATAACAATCACTGAATAGTGTAGACGCGCGTTGTTTTAAATTAAATATATAAACTCAACACAAACGTATTTTTTTAAAAATTTTTTTGAAAAATCTACACCATATGGTGTTTTATATATTTTCTAAAATAGTTTTTAGTACAGAAAGATTGTTCCAAATTTTTTGAATTTTTTTGGTCCAAGTTTGACGGCCTGCATCTATCAAAAAATGAACAGAAAAAAAATTGTAGTTTCAATAAATCTTATGTTTTAAAGCGTTTTTCATTCGCCTGAAAATGGGTGGTCTCTCAATTTTAAAAGGTAGTGTATCTTCATCCTTTTCTTACTAATTATCCAG
This sequence comes from Leptopilina syphax, assembly GCA_032872505.1. Taxonomy (NCBI): domain Eukaryota; kingdom Metazoa; phylum Arthropoda; class Insecta; order Hymenoptera; family Figitidae; genus Leptopilina; species Leptopilina syphax. Next base: position 32,116,578 of record CM065468.1, read on the forward strand.
AGAATCAGGCTAACATTCAAAACCTAACCTTCTAAGTTTAATCCTCCATTTTTCTCTGTGTACAAATAAATATTTAGTTATTTCAAAAAATTATTTTATTGGTGCAAATAAATATTTATTTTAATTAAAAACTATGCATTATTGAACCAAGTAATGTTCATAATTGATTTAAAGCAATATTTATTAGATCAAATTATTCCATTTAATTGACTTATTAATTAATTTGTATTTGGTTCAAATAAACATTTATTTGATACCATAAATTAAAATATTTATATCCAGTAAATATTCACTTAGTTTAAATAAATAAAAATAAATAAGTAAAAACAAATAAGTTTAAATACAACCGAACGAGCGTTAGCGAGTGAGGTATATGTCGCTAGTAATAAATAAATCCAATAAATTAATTTTTTTATTTAAACACTTGTCAACTTATTTTCGCTTTTTCATATTACCACATTTGTACGTCGGTGAAGTTTGAAACGTTTATAATCAACAATTAAAAAAAAGTATATATATTTCCTAGCAAATACAAAAAAATATTTTGTTTACAAATTTTTCGGTTTTAAATTATTAATAAAAAAAACTACATAAAACATTTTTGATATAAAAATATATCAAAATTTAAATAGAAGAATATTTTTTTTTTTAAATTGTTGATTATGAACTTTGTGAATGTTACCAACGTTTATCCATTTTTTGTTTACATGTATACATATTTACTCAACATTTTTTTTGCTGTTTACTATTTTATTTTTTATTTTCCGCCATAAATTCCTCTTTTTAATTAAAAAAATACCTTTATTTAAACTTCTATTCAAAATATTTAATTTTTTCTATATAAACAGAAATATCATAGAAAATTTTATTTATAAACACTCTTTTCATTATTTCGAATATTTCTATTTTCAATTCCTGCTTTAGGTATACTAAATAAATTTAATTCTATTATACTTTTTTTTCACTTGAAAAAATACGTTATAACATTTAACTGAGGAATGCAAAAAAAAGGAAATGTATAACCAGTAAAAAAAATTTATAACAATTCTGCGACTTTACTATTTCGAAATTTATATTTTCATTAATTACTTTACTTAATGGAACGCAGTTAACAAGAAAATTCATGGGAGTATTTGAAATAGTTGGAAATGACTTTTTGTTGAAAATTAGTCGAAAATTCGGTGGAATAAAAACATAGAAAGATAAAAAAAACGAGTATTAAAGGTTTGTCGTAAGTGCAGGAAATCACACACCTATTTTATATATATATATATATATATATATATATATATATAAAATCTTATGCTCTTTTTTTGCTTCGCGATTCGTGGAATAAGTTTATGAGTGTAAATATATCACTTTGATCAGCCGATTGTCATTGACACAAATCATCTTCGAGTTGACCCCTTTTTATTCCTCATAAAACACATCAAATCGTTTTCAAAACCATTTACTTAATTGAAATCCGTCACTGAGTAAATAAGCGATCAACAGAAACTTCATTATGCACATTTATATATGTACACGCATGTATAATATTAACAATAATGCAGCATAAAGTAATAAATATACAAATAAAAACAATTATGTAATATTTTTTATTAAATTAAATTATTCAGTTTTTCATTATTAAATGTCCCTTATTAATATTAGATTATTTCTTGTAAAAACCTTTTAGATATATAAAATTGAATAGATACCCACGTGGAAATACATGACAGAAGTAAACATCAAAATATTAAATTAATATAATAATTTCTCCCTTACTTTTTGGTTTATATCAAAGCGTAGGTTATGTACAGTGAAATTTAAAATTAAAAATTATCTTAAAAAATATAAAAATAACAATAAGAAATCTAAAATTATCAAATTTTTTTAGGACCATGCCAAAAAAAATGAAGACGGATTCTACTTATATTTTTATTATTTTTCAATAAATTATTGTTTACTTTTATTATTAGTCACAAAAAGTTTAAGAATAACCAATAATAAGTGGTATTTTTTGACAAATTCTGTAAAATATTTGAATTGGCCATCTCCCCCGGACTTACCCTATATATTTCAACTGTGGTCAAAAACTAGCGAACCATGCAATGAAAAAAATATTTAAAACCTTCAAAATTTCTGTATTGTTGACCATGGCCAAAATAGATAGTTGCTAGAGCAACTATGATCAACGAAAAAAATAGTTTAAAACATGAAAATTAATGTACTTTGACTACAGCCACATTATTTGGTCCTAAACTATTTTTGCCTTTAGCCATGGTTTGTTAGATGCACAAAACTTTTTTGAGCTTTTTTTGTACCGACGTCACAGAAAACACAATTTTCGATTCTCCGAAAATGTAATTAAGCAAAAAGTTAGGTTTCACTAAGACAAGCTTCGACAAGCATGCGCGTAGGTGGCGCTAGTGAACTTAACAAAAAAACGCGAGTGGCCTACCTAGACAGTGGTCCAACCTCGACTATACTCCCCTACTAAAAATAAATATGTAATATTTTATAACTTTTAATTACTTTTTTAATATAATTTTAAAAAATAACTACTCTATTAATTAGCTGCAGAAATATAGGTTTACTAATTAGTCGAAAAACGCCGAGTAATAATTATTATTTTTTTCTTTTTTGCAAATGGATATTATTAAAAGTTTAGAAATTAAAACACAAAAAATGTAACGTTATAAGAAGTTTCTTTTCTTAAAGTTGTAACACGGATATTCTACTTTCGTTATAATCAAATTATTCTATTTGTTATTATATAAAAAAATATCCGTCTATTGTTGTTTTAATGATATTGCTGCTCGAGGCTAAAAAAATCAATTCTCTTTTTTATTTTTGTGAAAAAAGTTTTTACTCCTTGTTTTCCTGACAGTACTGATGCTTCTATATATTGAAGTCAATTGGAAATTTTTCATTGTATTTTAAATGTAACTTTTTCTCAATTGTTCGAGGAAAGAAAGAGATGGGGAGGGGGGAAAGCTTCATTAAAAAACCATCGAGAGTTTCAATATAATTTTTAAAGAACAGGATTTCTGGTATTTTCCATTTATTCTCAACTATTTCAATTTACTTTTTTTTGCTTTTGTCTTTTTTCTCATTAAATTAAATAATGTAGTTGAACATTATAGGAAAGGAAATTTTTATTTTATCGCAAATTTAAGAGACAAAATTATTCAAATTTTCTAAAAAAATGTTTGTAGATAGTGTTTATATTAATTAATAAATTAAAAATTAACTCTTTTGGGTTTAAAATATGAATTTACTATAAATGTAGCAAAAAAATTGATTCTTTTTCAACTTTATTTTAAAAAAGAATTCAAAATATTTTAAAATCAAAATGGAAAAAATTTTATAAACAAAGTTTTACACCCTTCAAATTATTTGTGTTTTTATTGTAGAAAAAATGCAATGAATTAATTAACGTTAATAATTTTCTTTATATAAACAAATCAAAATTGTTTAAATAAAATCAGAATATTTTTTGGATTTTTACTATTAATTGTGTATTAGTTATTAACAATATAAATATTAATTTTTCATTTCAGTTAAGTAATTTTAAAAAACATTATATTAACAAAATTTTTTGCATATGAAAGTTTAATACTTTAAGAGAATAATTTTTAAATAATAAATTCTATTTCTATAAACAATTTTACTCTTCAAGGAATCAAAAATAAAACAAAATTATTTTTTTTATGAAAATAATTTAAAATTTATAAAATTCGAAATAATTTCTCATAAATTTAAAAATAAATTGTAATAAATTAAAATATACAAATGGTACCTATTTCAAATTATTATTTTAAATTGAAATATTTCTATAATTTGACTAAGTTTTGATTTGATTGACTGCTAAATTATTTAAAAAATTTAAATTTATCCAGAATTGCTAATGAATGAAAATTTGATTTCTAATTTGCAGGAAATGTGGAAATTCTTCATAATGAAAAGTGGGGGAATATTTGTGACGACGAATGGGATGAATTGGAGGCAAAAGTTGTTTGCAGACAATTGGGATTTGACAGAGCCCTGAGGCCAACTACAAACGGTCATTTTGGACAGGCAAGAAGTAAGAAACAATATTCTGGATAAGGATCCTATGTTTTTCCTAAATAATCCTTACTTTCAACATTTTAAATAATTAAACGATGCATTTAAATACAGTGCCGCTCAAAAGGATTTGCCCACCCTACGCCATGCAAGGGCATTACAAAAAGTTTTGTATCTTCAATAATAGTAAAGATAAAATCTTAATCAAATATTTATTTTAAACCTTAAGTATTTGACTTGAAATAATGCCAAAAAAAAAATTCAAAAAAAAATTTTTTTTAATGTTTAATTGCAGAAAATAAAAAAAAAATTTTCACTTTTTTTGAAAAATTACAAATTGATACAATTTTTGAAGAAATCATCACATTCAAAATCTACAAATGTCATTGGAAAGCATTTTTTGTCACCTTTCAAACGATTTTTTGAAAATTGCTCTACGATAATTTTTAAGAAAGATATGATCATTTGTTTATAAAAATAGCCTATTTTTCAATTGTTGGTAACTTGAGAACAATTGATTTTTGAAAAAAATTGTTAAGGAAAAAAAAGGTGCCTCTTTGTGCGTAGAATTAGAAAAAAAATATTTAAACAAAAAAAAAAATTTTTTTTTTACATTTTTTCCTTCTGTATAAATTTTTAAGACGAATAACATATACTTATCAATACATATAAATAAAATCTAACACAATATAAATTATCACTGTTAAAAAGAACAGTTAATAATTACACTTTTTAAATATTTAAATAACATTAATTATAAAACATTTATTTGTTTATAAATAATTGAATCAGTGTTGTTACAAATAACATTCAATATAAAAATCACGAAATTAATTAATTAATTAATGTTATTTAAATATTTAAAAAATGTAATTATTAACTGTTCTTTATAACAGTGATAATTTATATTGTGTTAGATTTTATCGATACCCAAGTGCGAAATTAAAAACGGCCCAAAACTGGCCCAGTGATGGCATTGTCAGTGCCTACTCTTGGCAGACAATAGTGGCCCGACTGTCGGGAGGTTAACCGCGGTAGGCCGTCGGCAGCCAATCATCGGCCGATTCTCGGTAAACATTAATGGCCCATTATTGGCTGCCATTACTCCCCAGTGTTGAAAAAATTAAAAAAAATATATTTTTTATTTAATTAACTAATTAATTCATAATATTTATACAGTTTATTTCCCTAAATTAATCGCAAACTTACAAATATTTGAAAAATTCTTACCGCTCGCGGGGATCGATACCTGAACCTGACGCACCACAGCCTAACACTCTGACCACTCTGCTACTCTGACGTGAAGTCGATAATGCAAAAGGGTTCTTATAAGCTACACTACACTGGCCGATACTGTGCCATTGTTGGGCCGAGCTACGTCCCAATATTGGCAATTATAATTTTCCATCATAGATACAAAACGATAGACATTAATGTGCCATTCCTGGGCCAAGCTACGTCCCAATTCTTGCAATTATAATTTGCCATCAAGAAAACAAAATGGGCCGATCTTCGTCACATCATTGGCAATTGTCTTTTGTCATTAAATATTGAGCAACTTTGCCGTGAATGTGCCATTATTGAGCCAAGCTACGCCCTAATACTGGCAATTATAATTTGTCATCAAAGATACAAAATGTTTGCCATTAAAGTGCCACTAATGTGCCATTAATGGGCCGATCGTCGTCACATCACTGACAATTGAATTTTGTCATTAAAGATTGATCAACTTTGCCGTGAATGTGCCATTATTGAGCCAAGAGCTGGCCCAGTCCTAAAAAATTTGAAAATCTGACCATCGGCGCCATCATTGGCCCATCAATGGGACGTTTTGATCACCAGTAATGGCCCAGTAACTACTGCCAATTCTCGGCAGACATTACTAGACCAATGATGGGCCGTTTTTGCAGTCTTGGCATTTCGCACTTGGGTATGTATTGATAAGTATATGTTATTCGTCTTAAAATTATATATATGTCGTAGGCAAATAGAAGAATTCGTCATTTAGCTAAATGCCTAGGCAATTAGCTAAACGGCGCCGAATAGACAAATGAGCTTCATTATTACTGTTGTTCGTCTATTCGCCTGGAAGGATTAGGCAATTAGCTAACTGGCTAGGCATTTAGCTATTCGACAAACGCAGTTTAGGCAAATAGAAGAAAATGATATATATTGAAAAAATATTTTCATTTATTGAAATATTTGTTATTTTATTTATTATTACAAGGTTGTCTCTGATGACAGCGCGAGTTGCATAGTGTTCCTGACTTGAAACACTCTAGAGAGTAAGAGAAGTATTATTATACTAAATAAAATTTCGTTCTTACATGTTCCTCTCTAACATTTAATAAAGCTATTAAATTTATTTTGTTTCAATAATTATTGTTTACAATTTATCACGATGTGTATTTTTGTACACGGAAAAAATAAATTTAGCAGATTTTACGAAACTGAGTTTTGTAAAATGTAAGGAATATTTCCGGATAAACTTCAAAAATATTCAGTATAAACTACGAAAGTTCTGTACTTTATCCTGAAACATTCCTTACATTTTATAAAACTCAGTTTCGTAAAAATCTGTATCCGCTACTCCGTAACAGTTTTGTAAAATCTGCTAAATTTATTTTTTCCGTGTAATATTTATTAGGATATTAAACTTATTTTCTTTCAATCTTCTGTTTACAATTTATAGCTCATATTTAACGGAAAATAATGCAAATAAAACGTTCCAATATTTCAATAAATGAAAATATTTTGTCAATATATCATTTTCTTCTATTTGCCTAAACTGCATTTGTCGAATAGCTAAATGCCTAGCCAGTTAGCTAATTGCCTAATCCTTCCAGGCGAATAGACAAATAACAGTAATAATGAAGCTCATTTGTCTATTCGGCGCCGTTTAGCTAATTGCCTAGGCATTTAGCTAAATGACGAATTCTTCTATTTGCCTACGACATATACAGAAGGAAAAATATTTAAAAAAAATTTTTTTTATTGTTTAAATATTTTTTTTTCTAATTCTACGCAAAAAGAGGCACATTTTTTTCCTTAACAATTTTTTTCAAAAATCAATTGTTCTCAAGTTACCAACAATTGAAAAAATAGGCTATTTTTATAAACAAATGATTATATCTTTCTTAAAAATTATCGTAGATCAATTTTCAAAAAATCGTTTGAAAGGTGAAAAAAAATGCTTTCCAATGACATTTGTAGATTTTAAATGTGATGATTTCTTCAAAAATTGTATCAATTTGAAATTTTTAAAAAAAAGTGAAAAATTTTTTTTTTAATTTTCAGCAATTAAACATTAAAATAATTTTTTTTTGAATTTTTTTTTTTTTGAATTATTTCAAGTCAAATACTTAAGGTTTAAAATAAATATTTGATTAAGATTTTATCTTTATTATTATTGAAGATACAAAACTTTTTGTAATGCCCTTGCATGGCGTAGGGTGGGCAAATCCTTTTGAGCGGCACTGTACACATTACACTTTCCTCAATATAAGAAACGCGCGTCTCTACACGGAGAGCACTGAGAAGACATTATACTTCATTTAAATAGAAGAATAATTTTAAGTGATTTTTTTTAATTGAAATTAGTTTGTAAGCTTAACCCCAACACGGAGAAAAATGGAGTTTGAAAAACTGGGAGTCAATATTGAAAAAACAGGACTCAGTCCAGTAAAAGTACATTAATTCATTTCCATCAAGCATCTTAGGGTATTGCGTATAGTTTATAGAGGGCCTTAGTTCCAAATGTCAATGTAAAGAGCATTGAAACACAGGCGAAGATTATTAGGCGCGCTGCAGTGTGCAGTAGAGAAACTAGACTCAGTCCCCTACTTCGAAATTTTCACAATAAGGCTGCGGATACACCTCTGCAGGCAGCCTGCCTGCCTGCAGGTTGTCATGGTAACGTACAAGAGTAAGAGAGTCAGTGACTTCAAACTTCTCCCTTACTCTCGTTGCTCCTGCCTGCGCAGGCAGACAGCCTGCAGAGGTGTAACCGCAGCCTAAGGGAACGCAGGCGCGGAATCTGTCAAAATAAATGTCCGACGCGACGCGAAACGAGTGTTTCCTTTTATTCACTTCTTCAATTTTATATAAAGAAAACAATAACCAATCATTAAAAAAAAGAAAAATATGTTAAATGCACTCTTTATATATTCATATTCATTAATTCACAAGTTTTATATTTCCCACATTTTCATACTTACAATTAACAACTAAATGCACCGGAAAATCTTACAATCATACGGGATTGAACACGTACCTAACCATACAACTAAATATACGCATAATTATAAATCGCACGCTTTTACATTAAGCCTCTCGGCTACGCAATCGATGGGGGAAATTTCCTATTTAAGAAACATACCTTACCAATGAAATAAATTAGATCATGCGTGGATTTTACTTTGTAATTAATGTAAGTATGGGTGTCAACAATATTCATAATATTGAATTAATAATATTGTCAACTACCCAATGGGAAATCTCTGTACAATGCCAACAGTGACAAATGGCGCAGTACAGAACCATTTGTTCTTCCAGCATTTTGCCAAGTCTCGGCAGGGTAATCTTGGCGCAAGACAGAATAAATGGTTCCGCCATAGTTATGCCAAACCTTGTCAGGTAAATCTTGGCGCAGTACAGAATAAATGTTTTCGCCATAGTAATGCCAAATCTTGGCAATAATACTTCGGCTTAGTACTGTAAATATGTTTTTAAGAACTTAATTTCAAAATTCACAAGTTGAATAATTTTTTTTGTTAATTATTCATTGAAAAAAAATTCAATTCTAAATTAATTATTTATCGTTAGTTAAAATATTTTTAGTCATATTCTTATATTAACTAAAGTTTTAGTAGAATGAATTAAAATTGTGAAGTTGAATATACTTTTTATTTTTTAAGATGGTTAAAATGACTTTTGTTGAATTTACTTTGTACTTGATTTTGATAACTATATAGTGAGAGCTGGTAAAGCGAACTACATTGGACAAGTTAAACAAATTTAATAAAATTAACACAAGCTTCTTGGTAAAACCAACCATCTTGTTAGGTTGTTATTGTTTTCATTCACATTTCACAAAAAGTAACCTCACTTTTTTGTCATTTTTTAATTATATGCAAATCTCAATTTTGAGTATGATTGACATGAAGCATTTTTTACTGTGTCTTGAAATATTTTTTATTGTTTTATTATTCTTCTGGTAAATATTTAAACAATGTTCTTATGTATAAAAGTCTCGTTTTTGTTTTAATGGTGTAATGTAATTATTCGGTACTTATTACTTCCTCATAGAGGAAGTATTGTAATACCGAAATTTTTCGAGTTCGATTTTTTGACATATCTTTATGTTATTTGACCTCAGGAGTTCAAAAATGACATTTTTAAAAAATGTCATTTCGTATGTGTGTGTGTGTGTGTGTGTAAACATCACATTTTCATAAATATCTCGAAATCATGAAGAGCTATTGGACTGAATTTTTTTTTAAATTGTAGATCTCACCCGCGGACATAAAGCGAGAGTACTTTCTGATATATTAATAAAGTTTAACTAAATTTTTTTTTGATTTTGAATTTTGCAAAAAAAACGTTTTTTGACCATAATTTAAAAAAAATGTTAGGACACCTATAAATGTTTTTTCATAATTTTGTAGAGTTTTTTTAGACGCATCTTTTGAGCCCTAATTGAACATTTTTCGTCCATATTAACCGGAGTTATTAAACTTTTAAAAATCAAAAATTTTGGAAAATAAGACTTTTTTGAAAATTTTGTTAAAAAACGTAGAAGTAACTTTAAAATTATCGTTATCAACTTGTAGAGCATTAAAAAACGCTTCGATTGACCTATTTTTGAACCTAATTCGATCATAAATTTCAAAATTATTGGTATTTTAAAAACCAAAAATTGTGAAAAATGACATTTTCTCAACTTTTTTGATTGAAAATTTTTATTTAACTATTAAATTATTGTAACTATCTTGTAGTGTATTTAAAAATACATTGATTGACTCAAAATTCAATCACTTTTACCATATTTATAAAAAGTCATTCATATATTTCTATTATTTTTATCTCTATGAGGAAGTAAAGTGTTCATGAAATGAGCACCAAAATTATACAAAAAAATATACAACTTGGCAGCGGTTTTTTTTCCATTTGGCATTATATTGTTATTCATAATGGTAAATTTTTTTAATAAACTAATTTGGCAAATAATTTTGTAAAATCTGATTATTTAAATGAAAAGTTAGAATATAAATTTTATATAAAAATTTAGGAATTTTATTCATTAAGCTTAAATTTATTGCACTAATCTTTCATTTATATTAAAAATTAATTTTTAAATGATTCCTTATATTTTAATATTCTTCTGTAATATATATTAAATATAATGTATATTACAATATACTATTGTTGCAATTACAATATCCCACTTTCAAGTTACAGAGCATATTTTCATACTTCCTTCGTATGTATGTATATTCTAACTTTCCATTCATGAGCCTCCGTGGCGCAGTTGGTAGAGCATCCGCTCCTAGCAGCGTCTTGCATTCGAGACCTCATGATGGTAAATATTCAGGTAAATAGAAAAACAAATTTTCTTCGACAGGTATGAAAATATGCTCTGTAACTTGAAAGTGGGATATTGTAATTGCAACAATAGTATATTGTAATATACATTATATTTAATATATATTACAGAAGAATATTAAAATATAAGGAATCATTTAAAAATTAATTTTTAATATAAATGAAAGATTAGTGCAATAAATTTAAGCTTAATGAATAAAATTCCTAAATTTTTATATAAAATTTATATTCTAACTTTTCATTTAAATAAACAGATTTTACAAAATTATTTGCCAAATTAGTTTATTAAAAAAAATGTACCATTATGAATAACAATATAATGCCAAATGGAAAAATAAGTACCGAATAATTACATTACACCATTAAAACAAAAACGAGACTTTTATACATAAGAACATTGTTTAAATATTTACCAGAAGAATAATAAAACAATAAAAAATATTTCAAGACACAGTAAAAAATGCTTCATGTCAATCATACTCAAAATTGAGATTTGCATATAATTAAAAAATGACAAAAAAGTGAGGTTACTTTTTGTGAAATGTGAATGAAAACAATAACAACCTAACAAGATGGTTGGTTTTACCAAGAAGCTTGTGTTAATTTTATTAAATTTGTTTAACTTGTCCAATGTAGTTCGCTTTACCAGCTCTCACTATATAGTTATCAAAATCAAGTACAAAGTAAATTCAACAAAAGTCATTTTAACCATCTTAAAAAATAAAAAGTATATTCAACTTCACAATTTTAATTCATTCTACTAAAACTTTAGTTAATATAAGAATATGACTAAAAATATTTTAACTAACGATAAATAATTAATTTAGAATTGAATTTTTTTTCAATGAATAATTAACAAAAAAAATTATTCAACTTGTGAATTTTGAAATTAAGTTCTTAAAAACATATTTACAGTACTAAGCCGAAGTATTATTGCCAAGATTTGGCATTACTATGGCGAAAACATTTATTCTGTACTGCGCCAAGATTTACCTGACAAGGTTTGGCATAACTATGGCGGAACCATTTATTCTGTCTTGCGCCAAGATTACCCTGCCAAGACTTGGCAAAATGCTGGAAGAACAAATGGTTCTGTACTGCGCCATTTGTCACTGTTGGCATTGTACAGAGATTTCCCATTGGGTTGGGTAGTTTAAATTTGATACGGTTATTAGAATTTAATAATAAATAAATAAAAAACATTAATTTTTTCTTAACCTTTTTCAAGTTCGGCACTCCTCATAGTAAATTTGATTATTCTTTTTTTTCCGTGTACAAAATAGTGAATTGACCTTGAATGAAATGTATAATTAATTATTATCACAGCAATATTTAATAATTTAATGAACTTAACTGCACTGCATAATAGTTGAGAGTAGTAAGAGTAAGTGAAACGGTAAGATAAGTGAACGACCATTAGTGTGAGAGAGAGAGAATAACTTGTGGTTTTCGAGTAGGTATCTACTTTATGTGCACGGCGTTCATTTTTCGAAAGAACTGGACTGAGTATTAGTTGTTCAATATTTGCTTCTATTATTGACTTGTGTTTTGTACACTGCCGCGTTCTTTTAACAATTACATGAGAAAGAAATTTCTCATTCTAATTTTTCATACTCTTATTCCCTCTTAGACTATATAAACAGTCTTGTTTAAGCTGATGAATGGGATAACTTGTGTTGAGTCCCAAAGTGTTCAGCTATGAAACTTCTAATACTATAGTGTGTACCTGACACATATTATTCTATAAAGAAGTACTACACTGACTGCATAAATCATTTTGTGCAACACCTGTAAGGAAAGTAATACTTTGCATGCCTGTAAAGTAGGCGCAAAACGGGACAGCAAACTTTGCACTCGTCGTAAAACAGCTTCTTTCTGTACTTGTTGCACAATATACTATTTCCATTTTTCTCCGTGAATATATAGAAAATTTCTACTCCTTTGATTTAAAAATATTATTTGTTTGAATAATTATGTTTAATTCAAACATATTTTCTGTTTTGATTTAAACAAAAATTATGTTTAATTCAAACTTAAAAGTTAATTATAAATAATTTGAAATCAACCATAACTTATGTTAGAATTAAATATATTATTTCTTTAAATGAACCAAAAAATATGTTCAATTAATCTCAAAAATATGTTTAATTGCATAGCAAAGATATTTTAAGTTTGATTTAAACAAAATATGTTTGAATCAAATAAATCGTTTTCTCAGTGAGAAATCTGTTGCTCTTAGCGTATGAGCAGACGTACTAAAAACGAACACACACCACTATGCTTAAGTTGCAAGAAATCCATGCTGATTTTTCATGGATTTTGAGCAATTATGGCACAAGTAGACACAAGCTGTGCAAAGTTAGCACCGGCCTTTGCAAAATTAGGTACAGACATCTATGCGAAAAGCGACCCAACATGTCTCGTGCGTTATTCGTAGCACATTTCTCTCCGTGTATATTATATTACCATAAATAATCGTTTCTTCTTAGATGTAACAAATTGTGATTTTTATTTAAATGAAGCTTATTTTAATTGTTTAAAATAATAAAAATTAAATTCTTTAATTTAAAATTATTTTTTAAAAAAGGTTGTATTTTATTTCAACATAGGGCCTAAAATTGTGATTTAATGTAAATTATATTTCATTTGCCTCGTTCCTTCGATTACAACTGTAGTACTTCCTTCGGTACTGCAAGAGGCCACTACGTTTATAGAAAGAGTATACCTGGGTATACCTGAATTTGAAAATTTTTCCCCACTGCGTCCCGCTGTGCTCCCCTCTTCCGCTTGATCCTCATATTCTTTCGTAGTGCGCTTGAGATCACACGCGTTTTTTCTAATATTTCAAATAACAATGTTAAAGTGTAATACTTAAAATAACGGGAGTGAATTATTAAGTGAAAATGAAGATACGAACTCGGTAGTTCAACAGAAAAGATGGGTGACTAGGACGAAGAATACCCAAAACCAAAGGAATCCTGATCATCAATCAACATCAGAGAGTAAGTAAAAACAAAAAATTGTTTTCCTTTCTTGCAAAAAATAATATTATATTGACAAAAAAAAAAAAAAAAAAAAAATTAAATTAAATGAAAAATTAAAATAAAATTTACCTGAAGAATAAACTAAATTCCCTCTAGTAATAAGGGTCATAATAATAAATATAATACAATGCCTATTATCTTCAGGCTTGAACGACCTAAGAGTCACCTTTGAACTATTGTCCAAGACAAAATTTATAAACACGCCGCGAAACGTGTCTCTTTACCTATTAGAAATTACTCATCTACTCTATATACAGATATATCTAATTGTGTATGTGTGATATATGTATGTATATATATATATGTGCTCCGCATGTGCGTTGAGAGAAGCTGCTATGTTAGTCACAGCCCATGAGTTGGAATGAGACAGATTTATGCAAAACGCATGTTTTCCTGTGACTGGCTGGTAGTTTTTTCTTACTGTACATGTATATGTGTGTATGCATGTATATATATATATATATGAATACAAATTTTTTAGTCGAAATATCAAAAGAAATATACGCTCGCAAGACGTAATTAAAATTCAAAGCAATCGTTCATTGCATTTCAAAATACGCTCGCAAGACGTAATCAAAATACAAAGGAATCATTCATTGCATTTTCAAAAATAATAAATAAATACAAAGCAATCGTTCATTGCATTTTCAAAATAATAAATAAATATATAAATAAATACATAAAGCAATCGTTCATTGCATTTTCAAAAAATAAATAAAAAATAAATCAATAAATAAATAATTACGCTCGAAAGACGTAATCAAAATACGAAGCAGTCATTTATTACATATAAAAAAAAACAAAAAAAAACAAAACAAAAAAAACAAAAACAAAAATTATTACGCTCTCAAGACGTAATCAAAATACAAAGCAATCGTTCATTGCATTTCAAAAACACGCTCGCAAGACGTAATCAAAATACAAAGCAATCGTTCATTGCCTTTTTGAAAAATAATAAATAAATAAAAAATACGATCACAAGACGTAACCATAATGTAAAACAATCGTACATTACATTTACAAAAGAAAAAAAAATAAAATAAAAAAAATAAATAAATAAATAAATAACGCCTTCAAGTGGTAATCAAAATATAAAGCAATCGTTAATTGCATTTTCAAAAAAAAAAAAAAAAATTACGCTCACAAGATGTAATGAAAATACAAAGCAGTCGTTCATTGCATTTTCAAAAAACAAAACAAAAATTATTATGCTCGCAAGACATAATCAAAAATAAAGCAATCGTTCATTGCATTTTTAAAAAAATAAATAAATAAATAAAAATAAATAAATAAATAAATACGCTCTCAAGACGTAATCAAAATACATAGCAATCGTCCATTGCATTTTCAGAAATCATTAATCCCCCTGCCGCGCAGGATACAAATGATAGTGCACCTTCTATTAATGAATACTTTGTTGATATCTTTGTATCAAATCCAAACGCTTCAAAAGCACTCAAAAACTAGAGACAAATAGGCAAAGGCTATTCTGTGCAGCATTGGCCGCCTATGGTTCAGCCATGTCAACTATAATGGAAGAATTCGATAGCATTGGTTACTTAAGTGATCCAGATCACTTTTTCGAATGCTGTGATTGGTTACTGAGTATTCCGGATCATGATCCGTGGACATGCCGAAAACACCCTTAATGACACAGGAAAAATACTCATCAACATTTTGCACTGCCAAACAAAGTCGAGAATAACCTTTATTCTTGCGGGTGTTGATAAGACTCAAAAAACCTTTAACTTCTAAAGATCTTTAAACTTCAACAGACAGTATGCAAGTTGACCATCGTCAGTGATACCAGGACCTTCACAGGGCTTCCAGACAATGCAGCATCTGCAATTCAGGACCAAACCAACCGAAATCCGAACCAACTGACATAAATTTATACTAAATTGTCTCAATGGCTATCAAATATAATTTTTTAGAAATGTGTTACAAAAAAGAGCACCAGTTGTTAGGCTTAATTCTTCAAAAGAAATAAAGATCATAAACAGGCAATTAATAACTTATTTCAGAAAGGAGCAATCGAGAAAGTTAAGCTCTTAAACCTAATGGTTCCTTTTGATTTAATAAATGTATCAAAACTAGTCACTTTAAAATAGAGGGCATTCAAACTGCAGCAAAAATTAATATTCCGTAACTTTACATGGGAATAATTGTTTCAAAAGACGCTTTTTTATTCTAATTCCCATTTATAAACAAAGCCAAAAATATTTAAGATTTGAATTCATGAAGACCCTATATCAATTTACCTGTCTACTTTTCGGCCTAAGCTTAAGTTCGTTAATTTTTACTAAAATTATGAAACTCGTAGTAAATTAATTAAGATACAAGGGCCTAACCTCAGTCATTTATTTAGATAACATCTTATGTATTGAAAAAATAAAATAAAAAATTCGCGTCGCTTGTAGGAAAATTAACTGCAGCATGCATTGCAGTTGAATGCGATCTAATGTACACTAGGCAACTAGAAAGAGAAAAAACAATCGCTTCAATATGGAACAACTCTGATTAGAATAGAAAAATGTTAGTTCCAAAAAATGTCTTATCAAATTTAAAGTGGTGGTTAAAAAATTTACCAGTTACACAAAATAGTATTACAACAGGCGACTATAAAATATAAAAACGTGCATGATCCTCAAGTTCTTGTAAGAACAAATAATAACACTGCCTTGTCGCATGTTAATAAAATGGGTGGTACCTGTTACTCCCTGTATAATAAATTAGCCAAAGATATAAGGAAAGTGATAAAAAGAAAAATATTCGTCTTTGCATCTTATATAGCATCAGCAAATAACAGACAGGCAGACTTTCTACCTAGAATAAAAAATAACGATACTAAATGGGAATTAAATACAAAATTACTTCGAAATAGTAGTGCAAAACCTAGCACTGGTACCTTACAGGTAGATGCATTCACTGTCAACTGGACGGATCTAAAATATTATGCCTTCCCTTTCAGTTGAGTATTAAGAACGCTTGTAAAAATAAAGAAAGACAAATTAACGGCAATTATTGTTATACCTAATGGACCAAACCAAACGTGGTATCCACTCCTAATAGAATTCCTTGTAAGAAAAACTGATTTATTTTAAACCAAATAATAATTTATTATTGTCTCCTTGCAGTAGAAAAATACACCCTCAGGCTCAGAATCTGTCTTTGATGGATTACAAAATCTCAAGAATGCGTTTCTGAATAAAAAACATTCCCTTGGAATCGATTGATATTACCTCTACTTAATTTCCTTACTAAGCGTTTTAAAAAGGGTGACTCATATAGCACAATAAATACATATAGATCTGCTGTTTCATTAATTTCAAAAAATAAAATAGGCGAGAATCGGCGATTCCTAAAGGATGTATATAGACTAAAACCAATTACACCAAAATATAACTACACCTGGGACGTTTCAGTTGTATTAAATAATTTACGAACATTAAATTCTCAGCATCTTAATTCAAAACTTTTAACAGAAAATATAGTAACGGTATTAGCCTTATCTACGGCCCATAGACCACAAACATTAGCATCAATAAACGTAAGTAATATCAAAATGACACCATAAAGCTTACAAATAAAAATTTCCGATATTATAAAGACATCAGGGCCAGGGCGATATCAGCCTTTGTTAATTTTTTCAAGGTTTCAACAAGACCTTTCGTTATGTATTGCATCAGTTATTTCGAATTATATAGAAAATACTAGGACGTTAAGAAATGATATAGACAAATAAAGTATCTCGATTGAAAAGTAGCATAAGCCAGTTACATCCCAGACCATTAGTAGATGGGCAAAAAACACATAAACCAAAAGTGGCATAGACACCACTATATTCTCATCTTACCCTACTAGTCCTGCGGTAACGTCCGCAAATTGCTAAGGGGAGTTGATTTGTCAACAATTACAAAACGGCAAAATGGACAAACAGTTCCTCCATCTTTGCTGAATTTTATAACATGCCAATAATCGCAAATAATGTCGATTTTTCTTGAGCAATTGTTATTGTGATATAATTATTGTGATTGTAAAAACTTTAAAATGTGTTCTAGAACAATAAAACTTAATATTAAAAAGTTTAAAATTGCTGTATCTCTAAACAACTACAGTTGTAATCGAAGGAACGAGGCAAATGAAATATAATTAAACGATCAAACGAACTTACCTAAAAGTGAAGTTCGATCGTAATTATATGAATAAGCCTCGTTCAAGAGATTACTTTCCCACCCAACAGAAAATTCCATTTCCTTCTCCCTAAATCTCCCATAATAATTAACAATTTTAAACACTCTGAAAATATGAGGATCAAGCGGAAGAGGGGAGCACAGCGGGACGCAGTGGGGAAAAATTTTCAAATTCAGGTATACCCAGGTATACTCTTACTATAAACGTAGTGGCCTCTTGCAGTACCGAAGGAAGTACTACAGTTGTAATCTCTTGAACGAGGCTTATTCATATAATTACGATCGAACTTCACTTTTAGGTAAGTTCGTTTGATCGTTTAAATATAAGAGTACTAAAATTTTCATCAGTTTAGAATCTCTATTTTTGGAAAATCTAAAAAACTTTTAAAACTTCACTTTTTCTGCAATTTTTTAATCTATCTCAACTATTCCAAAATACAAAATTTTATAATAATAAATAATAATATTTTAAATTAAAAATAATTATTCTAATAATTAATATAATTATAATTATAAATATTTAATAAACATTGAATTTAACGATCATTCTGAGTCAGGTGTATAAAATAAAACAACAAATGTTGTTTAACGTTTTGACAGCGCGGCTACCCTATTCAAAAACTATAATTTATTTAACAAAAAAAGAAAAATAATTAAATTAAAATACATTCTTAAAAATATGAAGTTAATAATTATAAACTTATTTTTAAACAATTATTTACCGAAAAAAAATAAACAAAATTAGAAAAGGTTCCAAAAGGAACGTCTTTGTCGTGACGATTACAATTAGACACTGGTAAATAAAATGTATATAATTCACGAAGTATAATTTAACTGACGTGAGGTGAATGACCGTGTCAGTAAACAAAATTTAGGAAATGTCAGGGCAAATCAAACAGATTAAGAATATTTCATTATATTATAGCAATTACTAAGATTTTGTACGTCTTCCTTTCTATTAACCGGATTTTTTTGTAAATTAATATGGATCATTTCCGATATCAAACGTTTTTTGTAGTTTGCTTCTTTGTCCAATTTGAGAAAATTTGTCCAATCAAATTTGTGTCTAAAAAAATCGTTATGAGTAGCAATTACATTAGAAATCGAATTTTTATGCTCATTTATTGGAACACCTCCCATTCTTTTTGATTGTCCCACATAACATGCAGAGCAATTTTCACAATTAATTTTATAAACAGTGTTGGTGTTCTCAGACTTTACATTTTATATCTTTGCCTTTTTTAACAAAATTATGATTCATGTTATAATTCTTGCAAGGAATGGATAAAATAGCATAATTATTCAGAAGTATGAGGAAGTTTTTTCAAAAAGGTTCGGAACATAGGGTAAGAGAACTTTTGGTGATCTTGTGTAAAGTATGACATTTTTGTCAATAGAACATAGAGAATTAGATTCTATAAAAGAAACACGTATCATTATATGCTTGTTTATAAAATCTAATAGATAATTATTTTTTAATAAAATTTCTCTCACATATTCTATGTTTTTTGAGTGGAATTGTTTGTCAGAGAGTTTTATAGCTCTATCAATTAAGTTAAAAATTATTGAAATTTTTTGAGCCAAAGGATGTTTAGAATGGTAATTAATGGTTTGTCCAGAAAATGTGGGTTTTTTGTACCAATCAGTACCCGAGTCGAACTTTTAGACCTGCTTACCTCCTTAAAACTGAGGGTTTGTAAGGATGTAATAGGATGAAAGCAGAGTTTATTTGCATTGCAAGTTAACTCTGATTACCTCCTGCAAACCCCTGGTTAGCGACAAATTTAGATGGTAAAAGGGGGAAAGCAGGTGTTCCTAGAACCTTATTAAATACTGCTTGACCCTTACTTACAGAATTCTTTCCTCTCCCAAAACCTTGGAAAAACTGCTCATAGCATATTTGAGATCATTTTAAACTAATTTTTATAATAACTTTAATTATTAATAAATGGCATTATTATTTAATGATTTTTACTTTTTTTTAATTTAATCAATAGCGAATTCATAAATAATGTTAGTATATATGTGGGGATTAATACATATCCATTTATATATAAAAAAAAATTTTAATTTAATATTTGTTAATTAAATTATTTAACGGTGTATATAATCATTAAATTGCATACTTATACCTATACAATACAGAAAAATCGGAATAAACGCAAACCTACGAAATAAATAAAATCTAACGCACGCGAGACTTGAACCTACGACCTACGGACTACGAAACTAACGCCCTAACCACTATGCTACAGAACCTAACTGAACACAGGCGCTCTATTTTCAGTGACTTGTTGAGTGATTCAATAAAGCATTAATTGACACTAATACACTACAGCAAATAAATAAATTGTTTAATAATAATAACCTTTAAACATTCATAAATTAATATTTTTATTATTTAAAAAAAATGTAAAAACATTTCAGTTAAAAATAATATTTATAAATTAATAATAAAAAAGTACATGTTTCGGTAACCTATTCGCAGTTTGAAGTTAATTGTTATTTACATTTTGGTTTCTTAATCTTTTTTTAATTTTTCTTTTCAAATATTTTCAATTTTAAAATTAATGTATTGAAAATCTTCGAATTGTTGCAAAGAATTTTATCAAAAAATTTGATAATAATAGAATTCCTTCAAAGAATTTCTTCATTTAGAAAAATAACTAAATTCTCGCAAAGAATTTTATTAATATTTTTAAAAATCCTAATTAAATTTTTTTGAAACATTTCTTTGAATTTTTTTTAAAACTAATGGAGTTTCTTTAATAATTTTAATTGAAAATTTCGAAAGCAATTGAATTTTAGGAAGAAGAATTTTATTAAAATGGTATTGAAAATAAGTGATTTCTTGCGAAGAATTTATTACACTGAGAAAACTGGATAGTCAAACTTGGAGGGTTAGGTTTTGAGTGTTAAGCCTGATTCTGTGGATAGTTAACTTTTCCCTCCGACTTAGTCAAATTAATCATCGGAGTGTCTATTTATCCCTCCGAGATGGTTACGAAAAACTTAACCTCAAATATAGTCTGTTTGTCCCTCCAGATAGTTAGTTGAATACTCCAGTTTTCTCCGTGTAAAATTTTAAGAAATAATTAAATTGTTTATGAAGAATTTTATAGAAATATTTAAAAATCATGAAATTTTTTTGAAAAATTCAATTAAAGTTGTTTCGAAAATAATTGAATTTCTTTAAAGAATTTTATTAAAATTAAGTATATTCAAAATAATTGAATTTATTAGAAGAATTTTAATTACGTTTCGAAAATAATAGAATTATTTCAATTCTTTTGACGAATATATTCAAAAATTGTATTGAGCTTGTAATTTAATTCTTAAATAGAATTTTTTTTAAATATTTTGAGAATAATTAAATTGTTTTTCAAGAATTTTAAATTCTTGTTGAAACTAAATTTTATGGGAATTTTTGAAAATAATTAAATTCTTTCGTTTAATTTTATTTTAATTGGGTTAATAATTATTTAATTCTTGCAAAGAGTTTTAGTATTTATAAAAATAGTTGAATTATTTCGAAGAATTTATTAAAGTTTAAGAAAATAATTGCAATTTATGAAAATATTTTAAAATATTTGAATTCATCTAAGGAATTCAATTAAAATTGTTTTGAAAATAATTGAATTCCTGCAAAGAATTTTACTATTTATAAAATTAATTGAATTCTTGCGAAGAATTTTACTATTTATAAAAATAATTGAATTTTTTCGAAGGATTTATTAAAATTTTAGAAAATAATTGAATTCTTTCGTGAAATTTTCAAAATAAAAAATTTTGTAATTTGCAAAACAATAATAAGTTGAATATCTTGTACCGCGCGTAACATTTCCTATTGCGTACACGCCCGTGCAGAAATTTTGACCGGGGCCAGGTCGGGCCCCGATCTGGCAACCCGACCTGGCCCCGGCCTGGTTGAAACACTAAAACCGACCAGGGCCATGGCACTTTGCCCGATCTGGCCGCCCTGTCGGGACCCGGTCAGGCCCATGGGATTTCCCCCGATCTTTTCGCTACCCAGGTAGAAATCCAATACTGACTGCATTTTATTATATTAAAGCTCGTTATTTGATTATTAAAGCTTGGGGAGTATTTACTTCAATATTAATAATTATTATTAATATTTTTGTAGTAAATAAGCTTTTATGAGTGTCATTAAAAATGTAAATAATTATTAGAATTGCTTTTATTGAACTAAGTTTTTAAAAAAATATTTTTCTTATTTTCTTTCATTAATTTAGACAAACTATCTTATTTAAATTAATGATTATTTATAATTATTATTATTGTTAATAATTATTTAAACCTATATTTTATGTAACATTATTAAGAATTATACACAAAACACTTAAAACTAAGACGGAAAAATATCGCACGCACGGGGGATCGAACCCTAGACCTCGAGGACGCAAGTCGAATACACATACCGCATAGCCACGCAAGCTTGGAAGCGACCTTGCTTAAACTTCCTTTGAATCATGGGACCGTTATATACAGTGCTATCATAATAAATTGACTGTATCATATATGTTTATGATAATAATATGGTAAAAATTATTAATTTAATTATTTATTCTCTATTATTTATAATTTAACTATTTTTTAAAATAATAAAATTTTTTTATTATTAATAATTCACAATAATACTAAAAATTATTAATTAATAATTTTTTGTTTTTTGCCTTAAACATGGAATTTCAATTTAAGTGTGAAAAATAATTAAGAGTTTTTAAGAGTTATAAATGTCAAAAATAATATGTTAATATTATAACCACAAATAAATTAAACATTTTAGGAAATATTTTTGGTTATCACCAAAAATACAAATAACATCGACAAATGGTTTACCCTCGACAATTGGTGCGTTTGTCCTACTGTTTTAAATTAAAGGAGAATAAATTCTTAAAACATCCCTCGAGGCCAATTTTTGAGTTTTTAATTGTTTATAATTTTTATTTTCAAATTTCAATCAAAGTTAACAAATTAACACAATTTTTTAAAAACGGACGTTTATTTTCTTATTCCGTTACTGCACATGCTCTAAATCAGTTTAAATTAATCCAATATTACCAGCAGACAATTAAAAACCCATAAAGTAATCTATTTCAATTGTTATAAATAACATTAATTAACAAATAGTTAACTTTGATTCCTCTCCAATAAAAATTTTTTTGTCACATTTTCTTTTTAATTTTAGTTCATTTGAAGAATATTTTTCTTTTATGATTAAAAAATAACTTATTTAAATTGTTATAAACAATATTAATTAACAAATAGTTAACTTATGATCCTGTCCAACAAAAAATTTCTGTTACAAATTTTCTTTTTTACTTAGGTTCATGTAAAAAATATATGTCTTTTTGCTTATAATATAAATTATTTAAATATTTAATATTATATATCCGTGGTCTATTAACATTATCTAAATAAAAAAGTAAACGTGAAAAAAAAATTTTTGGTGGAAAGGAACAAAAAATGAACTATTTGTTAATTAATATTATTTGTAACAATTTAAATAAGTTATTTTTTATACAAAAAGGACACATATTTTTAAAATGAACTTAAATTAAAAAGTAGACGTGAAAAAAATTTTTTTTGGTGGACAGGAACATAAGTTACATAACTATTTGTTATTTAATATTGTTTATAACAATTTAAATAAGTTATTTTTTAATCAAAAAGGACAAATATTCTTAAAATGGACTTAAATTAAAAAGAAAATGTGAAAAAAATTTTTAGTGGAATAGGAATCAATGTTAACTATTTGTTAATTAATATTGTTTATAATAATTTAAATAAGTTATTTTATGATCAAAAAGGACAAATATTCTTTAAATGAACTTAAATTAAAAAGAAAAGGTGAAAGAAAACATTTTTTAGTGGAGAGAAATCAAAGTTAACTATTTGTTAATTAAAATTGTTTATAACAATTGATAGAAATTACTTTGTTTTATTAATTGTGTGGTCGTCATATTGTATTAATTTGAACTGATTCAGATCATGTGCAGTAACGAAATAAGAAAATAAACGTCCGTTTTTAAAAAATTGTGTTAATTTGTTAACTTTGATTGAAATTTGAAAATGAAAATTATAAACAATTAAGAACTAAAAATTGGCCTTGAGGGATGTCTTAAGAATTTATTCGCCTTTAATTTAAAATAAAGAATACTGAAACCGGTTAAGAATTGTTGGCTGTAGACAGTTTTGAATAGTAAATTGTAAAAAAAAATCCCATTGTGCGCTGTTTGTAGATCCTTGGGCAAGCCCGGCCTGGTCCTGGTCGGGGCCACGAAGTCGGGGCCAGATCATGAAAACCCGACCGGGGCCAGGGCGGTAATCGGGAACAAATGTGGCGATTTCTGCACGGGCGGAGAGAAAAAGTAAACGGCTCTACCTGTCGGTAGAGCGGTTGCGTTAAATGTGAAACAGCCGTTCAACTTGAGGTTAAGCACGCTGCTTACTCTCGAGGGGAGAACGGTTCTCCTTTTTGGGGAAAGCGGGTACACTTTTTGGAAAGTAAGCGGCTCTATTTGTGTGGAGAAGAGAACCGATACTCCTCAAAAAGTATAACCGTTCGACGTTTGCGGCGCTACTGCTGTGCTTTATAAAGGGAAAACAGCGCTCTCTTGCCAAATCAAACGGCTCTCTTTTTTTTCTCTCCGTGTAAGAATGTGGTAGAAGCAGTACAGGGTTTAAGGTTCAATTAGGACTTAAAAAGGAGTTGTCAGAGTTAAATAGAACTTACGCAGGAGGAAAAAAACACCAAGGGTTTGTTAGGTGCAGGTTAGGGTTAAATTATACTTACCAGGAGGTAAGCAGGTCTAAATGTTCGACTCGGGTAATGAGTTGATTTCTTTCGTTAATAATAATAATAAGAACATCCAAAAAATTAATAGTATTATTGTTTTGTATTTCGAAAGTAAACTGTAATCTTTCGTCATAGCTGTTAAAAATATTAATCATTTCGTCAATTTTATCTTTCTGTATGCAAGTAATTATATCATCAACGTATCTATAGAAAAAAAGAGGTTTAAAAGACAATTGAGCATTACAATAGGTCTCAAGGTCTTCCATGACAATATCAGCAAAAAGACCAGAAATTGATGATCCCATGGGCGTACTATAAATTTGCTGGTAGTAATTATCATTAAATTTTAAAAAAGTATTATCAAATAAAAATTGACATAAGTCAAGTAATTCATCTAAATCAACATTAAAATTTTGAGATATTGTCCTATATCGTTTGATGATAGAATCACGTACATGTCCAGAACTAACATTAGTAAACAAAGATGAAACGTCAAGACTATTTAAAATATGATTATCGGGAATAATAAAATGTTTAATTTTTTCAATAAAATCAAAGATTTATACATAAGATTTTGGTTTCATCATGGATTTATCAAGTATTTCGAACAATTGTTTGGATAAAAAGGACGTTCGAGAACCAATAGTTGAAACAACAGGTCATAAAGGGTTATCCTTTTTGTGGATTTTGGGTAATCCGTAAATCGCTGTCGAAACGTTAAACAACATTTGTTGTTTTATTTTATACACCTGACTCGGAATGATCGTTAAGTTCAATGTTTATTAAATATTTATAACAACCGAGTGATAATATCATATTATAATAATTTTATAATTATAAATGTTATAATTTTTATTATTATTATTATTTTTATTATTATTATTATTATTATTATTACTATTATCATATTATTTTTTAATCAAATAACTGTCTCTATATGACATATTTTTCTACATCCTTTTCCTAACTACAAGTGTTCTCTAAAACATTGTGTATAGGTGTCTCATTATTCTATTCTCATTTCATACGTAGAGAGCATCCATAAATAACGTTACACGATTAGGGGAGGGGAGGGGGTCGAAAAATGCAACTGATTGCAACAAGGGTGGAGGTGGGTGATTTTGAAATGTAACGTTGCGCACTTCTATGCTCTTATAAAAAACCGCTGCCAAGTTGTACATTTTTATAATTTTGGTGTTCATTTCATGAACACTTTGCTTCCTCATAGAAACAATAATAATTGAAATATAAGAATTACTTTTTCTAAAAGGGTTAAAAATCATTAAATCTTGGTCCAAAAAATGTCCAAGAATGTTGAAAAAATGATGTTTTCCACAATTTTTGATTTTTCAAATACCAATAAATTCATAATTTCTGCCCGAATTAGGTTAAAAAATAGGTCAATCGAAGCGTTTTTTAAAGTTCTTCAAGTTGGTAATAATTTTTTGAAGTTACTTTTACGTAATTTAAAAAATTTTTTATAAGTCTTATTTTTCAAAATTTTAGATTTTTAAAAGTTTAATATCTCCGGTTAATATGGACGAAAAATGTTCAATTGGGGCTCAAAAGATGCGTCTAAAAAAACTCTACAAAACTAAATACAAAACAAAACTAAACTTCTACATTTTTTAACAAAATTTTTAAAAAAGTCTTATTTTCCAAAATTTTTGATTTTTAAAAGTTTAATATCTCCGGTTAATATGGACGAAAAATGTTCAATTAGGGCTCAAAAGATGCGTGCGAAAAAACTCTACAAAACTAAAGAAAAATATTTATAAATGTCCTAATATTTTTTAAGTTATGTCCAAAAAACGTTTTTTTACAAAATGAAAAATGCAAAAAAAAAATAGTTCAACTTCATGAATCGGGCTGAAAATACTCTCATTGTATGTCCCCCGGGGAGACCTACAATTTAAAAAAAATTGAGGCCTTTAGCTCTTTCTCGTTCTGAGATATTGAGGCAATTGTAATGTTAGTACACACACACACACACACACACATCGGGACAAATTTTTAAAATCCGTTTTTTGAACTTCGGAGATCAAAATACGTCGAAATTTTTTTTTATTTATTTAGAACATTTGTACGGGGAGTTCCTGTGCATATATAAAGTACTAAAGTATTAGGCATAATAAAAAAAAATTTATAAATATGTCAAAAAATGACAATCCAAAATTTTGCTAATACAAAGCTTCCTTTATGAGGAAGCAATATATATTTTATGCATTAACAAAATGTTTCTTAATATTATTATAAATTATTATTGTTGTGTAAATCATTATCAGAGTTAATTATAATAAATATATGAAAAATAAAAAAAATTACTTCATTAATCCAGAAGAATAATATAATTCTTATTTTTGGGGGTGGGTCAAATTTTCTCAAAAAAATCAAAGTTGGTCATGGGTCTTTCAATTTTTGTGTAACTTGGTATAAAGGTAGTGTTTTATAACAGAAGACTTTAGGAAAAAAATTTCTTTTTTAATTTTCAAAATTGTGGATTTTACCGGACATTAAACCACATTTTTTTTTAATGAATAACTTTTATCCATTTAATTAGATTTTGTTTATATTTTAGGTAATAATAGTTGATTATCTAACAATTTAAAGTGCAATATTAAAGAAAAAAAATCCAAAATTTGCCCGGAAAATAAGTCAAAAAAAATTTTGATTTCATTTTTTCGGGCATAAGCACCCCTTTGATTTTTTTGTAACTATAATATTTGGATTTGTTATCTTCTCTAGAATTTTTTGCAAAAAAAATCCCTGGAGACTTTAAAGCTAACCGAAATATCGAATTTTTTGTCTCGAAGTGCACAGATATCGATCTCTCGTAAACATGTTTACGAGAGATCGATATCTGTGCACCTCGAGACAAAAAATTCGATATTTCGGTTAGTTTTAAAGTCTCCAGGGTAAAATCCACAATTTTGAAAACTTTTGAAAATCTTTTTTTCCTAAAATCTTTTGTCATAAAACACTACCTTTGTACCAAGTTTCACAAAAATTGAAAGACCCATGACCAACTTTGATTTTTTTGAGAAAATTTGACCCGCACGAAAAGAAATCTGGTAAGATAATATCATTTGAGAAAGTGATAGATTTTTAGGATCAATAGGCGAATTGAATTTAACCATCTAACGCGAGTAGGGGAGCGTGGGGGAATTGGAGCCCCTTAAGGAAAATTATTTAAAAAACCAACTTATCTTTATAATAATACATTGTTTTCATCATTTTCTACTCATTTCGTTATTCATCTTTAATTATTTTTAATTAGAAACTTAAAAAGAGAAAATAAATTGGAAAAAAAAATTTTCAAAAAAATAATACATTTTTTGCTATCACCCAATTTGTGGGGTATTGGGAGCTTTCACTTAAAATTTAAAAAATTTCTATTTTTTAGGAATATTTTTTGTTTTCTAATAGAAAAAAGTGTTAATACTTACAATGGAGCCAAAACTTTAGACTTAGAATAAATTTTTTCCTAAATTATAATTGAATAAAAAATTTTTGAAAAAAAATTAAATTTTTCATTTTTTCCACCAAAAATTGTTTTTTAATTAAAAGTTTGTTCATAAGGTGATATCTTTTATAATTTTCAAAGAAATAACGTAAGCCGTGACATAGTAACGAAAATTCTTTGGGCTGACACTAATTCTCCCATTACCCCACAGAATTTTTACAGGACAAAATTTGAATAAAAAAATAAAAACATAAACAAATTTTATTATTATTTTGATTTTTATACAAGTATACGTATCCACACATATTCACCTATAATATAATGGAAAAACAGAACTAAATAATACGATTTTCACTACTTATGGTGATGTTTAGAAATATTTGGCATTTTACAACGAAAACTCAAAAAATACATTTTCCCTTGTCTTTACTAAAAATTTGTCAAGAATGTGATCGTTTGTTTTGGAATGATATAAACAAAGGTTGTAGAAGATTTTCTAGCCATTGCAGCGAATTTGAAGGCTTTTAAGTGCGTGAAATTTAAAAGCTCCCATTACCCCACGCTCCCCTAATATTAATATGAAAACATGAAAATATTTTAAAGGAGCTGCAGATAGAAAGAAAGCAAAAGCCAGTTGTATAATTTCCATCTACACTACCGTCCAAAAGTATCTGGACGATTACATTTGACTCTATAAAAAAACATGCCATCACTTTTTCAATCATATCTCGGAAATAAAAGGAGGTACAAAAAAAACTTAAATACGGTTAGAAAGCTGATTAAATTCTGCGTGAAATAAGCAGTCCTTGAAGTTATTTCGTTAACTGTTTTTTGAGTTGTAGAGTGAGAAAGAAATAAAAAAATTATCAAATTTTCTCATTTTTGTCTCTTGACTTCAACTTTTTCAAAAATGTAGAAAAATTTAGATACAATTTTTTTAAAAACACAGAAATCTTCGTTAGAATTTCAGATTTAAAGTAAGTCTTCGAAAATTAAAAAAGGTTAATCCGTCTTTGATATATCATTAAAAATGTGAAGCCGTGTTTCGACCGATTGGTGCATTGAAATTCAACTGTGACGACTCGATTGTGGCTTCGCGCGGCAGCGAATGAGAAACAAAACAGGAACGAATTCATGCGGGGGAACGATGAATTTTTAAGTTTCTTTATATTACTCGTGAAACATCATTATTTATTATTCTCCTGCAAAAATTCGTCCCTGTTTTCTCTCTTTCGCTGCCGCGCGAAGCCAGAATCGAGTCGTCATAGTTGAATTTCAATGCAGCAATCTGTCGAAACACTGCTTTACATTTTTAATGATATATCGAAAACGGATGAACCTTTTTTAATTTTCGAAGGCTTATTTTTAAGCTGAAATTCTAACGAAGATTTCTGTGTTTTTAGAAAAATTTTATCTAAATTTTTCTAGATTTTTGAAAAAGTTGAAGTCAAGAGACGAAAATGAGAAAATTTGATAATTTTTTTTATTTCTTTCTCACTCTACAATTAAAAAAATAATTAACGAAATGACTTCAAAGACGGCTTATTTTACGCAGAATTTAATCAGCTTTCTAACCGTATTTAAGTTTTTTTTGTATCTCCTTTTATTTCCGAGATATGATTGAAAAAGTAATGGCATGTTTTTTCATAGAGTCGAATGTAATCGTCCTGATACTTTTGGACGGTAGTGTATTTGATGTGAAAAATGCTCGTAGGCCTTATTACAGTTTCAGCACAAGTCACCTGTTACTATTTCATCGGCCACCACTATTTTTCAGGCCGAGTTTGTACAACACAAACTTACCTTTATATACCTGCATGAACACATACACACAAGCAATACCTCGCCGTCAGCCAATGTATTGTTTGTGTGTATGCGTTCATGCAGGTTTATAAAGGTTAGTTTGTGTTGTACAAACTCCGCCTGAAAAATAGTGGTGCACGAAGAGAAAAAACAAGGCTTTTCCCCATGAAAAAATATGCATTTAACGCGTGAAAATTATCACAGTAAAAATGAAGGACGCTCACGGGTTTTCCCGGTGAGATTCTAGGGCTAAGGTGTGGCCTAACCGCTAAACGCATGAAATTCATCGGGAAATCCGGTGAAACTGCTACCTGAAAAGGCATGAATTGAAGTCACGGGGAAAAGCCTTGTTTTTTCTTTCCGTGTGGCTTGTGCTGAAACTGTAATAAGGCCTACGAGCATTTTTCACATCAAATAGATGGAAATTTTACAACTGGCTTTTGCTTTCTTTCTATCTGCAGCTCCTTTAAAATATTTTCATGTTTTCATATTAATATTACTCGCGTTAGATGGTTAAATTCTATTCGCCTATATTGATCCTAAAAATCTATCACTTTCTCAAATGATATTATCTTACAAGATTTTTTTCCGTGCGGGTATAAGTCATTTTTGCAACGTTATATTTAGGGAGGGGGGTTGGTAATTTGAAACCAAATTCAACGAAGGGGGGTGGGGGTCAAAAAACCTGAAAATCAGTGTAACGTTATTTATGGATGATCCCTAATACGCATTCATTTCTATTGCCGTGTAAATTTCTACCGCCAATTTTCCCTCTTTTTCTCTTATAATTTCCTGAAGCGTGTAATTTTAATCAAGAACAATGTCATTGTACTATTAACTCAATCATTATATTTTTGTGTCTTAACCTCTTAACTGTGAATTTTGCAGAATAAAATGAAATTAAATATGGCAATAAGAAATCTGAAATTTTCAAATTATTTTAGACCCATGCAAAAAAAAATGTTAGCAGTCACTCGTTCTGATTTTGTTGCACTTTAGGCACATGACGTGCGAGTCACACCGTGCTTGCTTAATGAGACACATTTTGCTGTCGCTCGTGCTAATTTTGTAGCATGCGTGAGGGCACAAACGTAATACTTTGAAATGAGGGGTTGATAGTAAAAGTGGTAATTAGGAGCAAAAGTGGGATAAGTGACTTGGGCGCAAATACGGGCTAAAATGATTTTGTAATTTATGGATAAATTAATTATAGTTAATGATAAAAAAATATTTAAAATAGTAAAGAAAAACTTTAATATTTTGCAAGTCATTCGTGTAATAAACTTATTGATAAATATTTTAATTGTTTTAAACCATTTTTGCTACCAAGTCACTTATCTCCCAATGTTTTTTTAAACCACTTTATATCAGCCCCTCAAATAATTTTATATTACATTAAAGTTAATAAAATTTATGAATTTATGAAAATTACTTTAATGATAACTTATAGAAATTTTTAAAATTGAATTATTTAATAATTTACAATTTATATTTTATTAATTTATATAAAATGCATATGAACCATTCCATTATATTTCGACTAAAGTCGTTGCCGACTAATTGTAAAAAATTATAATATTTTGCAGGAATAATTTTAAAAATATTAGGATCATCGAACAAAAAGAATTTTCTAAATATTTTTTATATTTATTGTAAAATAATCATTTTATTATTATTGCCCAATTTTCGTAATTTTTCTTTTTTCTGGGCAGAAGTTATTTACATTTTAAAACAGGCCTGTTTTAAAATCGTGAAAATAAGCAAAGTGCCAGTTTTAATTGCTTATTTTTTAACATTTGTGAAGAAAAAAGGAAGAAAGTGATAAGAAAAACTAAAAGTTATTAAAAGTTTCTTTATATTTCATAAGGTTTTATTCAATTTAATGATTTCTCTTTCTCACATTTAGCGAATGAAATTTGCAAAAATAGGTTATTTGCCAGGTGAACTTTAAAATAATTGTTTATTTAATATTTCCTAATAATAATTGTTTGTATCAATTTATAATAATAAAATAATTCATTCATAATAAATTCTAATAATTTTTTTACGTTTTCATAGTAAATTATGTGTTTTCTTTAATATTTTCTAATAGACAGTTTTTACGACTTTATATACTTTAGATGCTTATTTTACAATAAATATAAAAAATATTTAAAAAATTCTTTTTGTTCGATGATCCTAATATATCTTTAAAATCATTCCTGCAAAATATTATAATTTTTTAAAATTAGTCGGCAAAGACTTTAGTCACAATATAATGGAATGACTCATATACATATATAATATTTATTATAGATTGTAATTTATAATTTAATTTAAATAATAATAAATTACTAAATGTTTTGAAATTACTACAAAAAATTTTTACTTAAAAAAATAAAACTTTACTGTAGAACGTTATTTTCATTTATTTATCTAAACTTGATAATAAAGGCAGAAAAATATTTGACTTTATAATTTTTTAATATTCGCGGTCTCACCGATACGCATGTGCGCAGGGTGCGCAGCCAATTTTCCCAATATGGCCGAAAATGTACTTGTTGATGTCCGTCTCGAGTCACATGACGTCCAGTTTCGCTCTGAGCATGTGTTTTTATCGTAGGGTGAATGTCGTGATTGTTTGTTATTTATAAAAAGTGCGTGTGCGAATCACAGTTTTGTTTCTTTTATGTTTTATAAATATTTGTTTTTGTTTAAACTCGTTTTTAAATTGAAAAATTAAAAAATATAACGGTCATATCGAACAAGAGCATTTAAAGTTATTTTGCTTCGAATAGAAAGGCTCTTAGACGCAGTCCAAATTGTTTAATTTATTATGTTATACAGTTGACTTTTGTTGAACTTGTGTTGAAAAGTTTATATTTATTACGAATTATGATCTCAGCTGTTTATTATAGGTTATTTAGAAGGTTATGTATGTTCAAGACTAAAGAGAAAAATGTTCAATATTAATGCCATGTTTATATTATTGAAATAAAAAATTTTAATGAAATATTTTTAAATTCAACCTTAGTTTTTTGTATTTAATTTTTTACAATATATTTATCATAAATAATCCTTAAAAAACGCACGAGACTCGCATTTCACTCTCATGCATCATGTACCTTTATGACATGCGAGCGTAATGCGTCTCATATGAGGACGCATCTGTCTGCATCAGTGAAGGCACGAGTGCGAAAAGAAACCTCATACATGCGAGAGATATGAGACGCATATCAATCTCAAATTGTTATCTGGGTAATTTATTGTTTACATTTATTAGTAGTCACAAAAGGTTGAAGAATAACCCATAATAAGTGATATTTCTTTACAAATTCTGTAAAATATTTCAACTGGCCATCTCCCTAGGACTTACCCTAATAATAATATTATAAATTGTTAAAAACTTACATCTTTGCTTTTTCCTCACAAGAATCGTTAAATAATTCCTTCGCAGAACCTAAAAAAGAAAATAAATAAATTATTAACAAATTAAATTCAATCCCTCTACAGATAATTTAAAAATAATTCCAAATTATATAAATAATAAATAAAATTTTTCTTCAAAAACAATTATGAACTAAATAATTAATAATAATAGTAACAATATTAATAATTTATTTAACTGCACGCAGAAAAATCCGATTTAAAATTGTGGAGTTCAGCGCTAGTAACTTAGATTTCATTCCCAAACTTGTCTACCTTTGCGGCTCCAGGATAGAAAACAGGGAAATGAATCGTGAAAGGGTTAAAGCACGTCAGTAGGCTTAAAATGTTTTCGTTCTTATGCACACTTATATACGCGGAACAAAGCAGACTAAACACATTGATAGGCGCTTCTGGGCGGAGTCCAAGGCAAGTCTAGTGCCGAGTCCCATACTGAATATAATGTGAGCAGATCTTCTAGTGACCTACATTATTATTTTTATTTGTCAAAATATTTACTTTTATTGGAATATTCAATTTGAAACTAAATATAAAATCGAAAAATGAAACAACTGGATATATTAAAATACTTTGAATTTTATAAAACTTCTCACTGGGATTTTTATTATTCTTTAGATATTTGAACGTCAAATCTCTTTAAAAATTAAGTACAAGTCCTTTGCCATTTTTACTAAAATGATTTGTTTTAAAACGTTTAAAGAAAGGGATCATATTTAAATATCTACAGATTAAATAAAAATCCCAGTGCAAAGATTTTTAAAATTCAAAGTATTCTCTATTTTTTACATATTATTTCATTTTAGACTTTACATTTAGTTGCATAAATTCAACATTACAATAAAATATAATAACAATTAGGCATTGCATAACCAGCTAAAAACAAAATAAACACACACCTAACCTCAAAATGAGATCAAACATTTCACATAGATATTCTTTCACATTCATTTGTAACACTAGAACTTTATTACAAAACTGCACTCACTATTATATTTAAAACTAGAATTTTTATTAATTGAAACAATTAATACACTACGAACTACACCGAGACTTCCGTGTATATCAAAAACGAAGAAACTGAACAAACGCGGGCGCAGGCGCGCCACAGAGTTTCGCATTCCTAAAAACTGTTTGGGAATGAATCTAAGGACTCTCGCACAGAACAGTCCCCGTTTAAGTGAACGTTGATACAAAGTTTGTAACAATTGAGTAGCTGAATT